>OU612010.1:3893324-5138324 GCA_914767915.1 Agriopis aurantiaria | reverse complement strand
TTACCAGATGTAGCACTGGCAATACTGTTGGACACGCCTGGTGTACTACCGCTTTTGGTAGTGTTGGTGGTAGCAGGGGTGGTTTGTGTTACATTAGTATCGGACACGTTGGTTCCATTGCTGAATGCATTTTTACTAAATATTCCACCGCTTGTGGTGGTAGCAGGGGTGGTTTGTGTTACATTACTGTCAGACACGTTGGTTCCAAAGCTGAATGCATTTTTACTAAATATTCCACCGCTTGTGGTGGTAGCAGGGGTGGTTTGTGTTACATTACTGTCAGACACGTTGGTTCCAAAGCTGAATGCATTTTTACTAAATATTCCACCGCTTGTGGTGGTAGCAGGGGTGGTTTGTGTTACATTACTGTCAGACACGTTGGTTCCAAAGCTGAATGCATTTTTACTAAATATTCCACCGCTTGTGGTGGTAGCAGAGTCAGTTATATTAGTGTCAGACACGTTGGTTCCAAAGCTGAATGCATTATTTCCAAATATTCCACTGCTTGTGGTGGTAGCAGGGGTGGTTTGTGTTACATTAGTATCGGACACGTTGGTTCCAAAGCTGAATGCATTTTTACGAAATATTCCACCGCTTGTGGTGGTAGCAGAGTCAGTTATATTAGTGTCAGACACGTTGGTTCCAAAGCTGAATGCATTTTTACGAAATATTCCACCGCTTGTGGTGGTAGCAGGGGTGGTTTGTGTTACATTACTGTCAGACACGTTGGTTCCAAAGCCGAATGCATTTTTACTAAATGTTCCACCGCTTGTGGTGGTAGCAGGAGTGGTTTGTGTTACATTAGTGTCATACACGTTGGTTCCAAAGCCGAATGCATTTTTACTAAATGTTCCACCGCTTGTGGTGGTAGCAGGAGTGGTTTGTGTTACATTACTGTCAGACACGTTGGTTCCAAAGCCGAATGCATTTTTACGAAATATTCCACCGCTTGTGGTGGTAGCAGGGGTGGTTTGTGTTACATTACTGTCAGACACGTTGGTTCCAAAGCCGAATGCATTTTTACTAAATGTTCCACCGCTTGTGGTGGTAGCAGGAGTGGTTTGTGTTACATTAGTGTCATACACGTTGGTTCCAAAGCTGAATGAATTTTTACTAGTGCTAGGTATGCTAAACATTCCACCGCTTGTGGTGGTAGCAGGGGTGGTTTTTGTTACATTACTGTCAGACACGTTGGTTCCAAAGCTGAATGAATTTTTACTAGTGCTAGGTATGCTAAACATTCCACCGCTTGTGGTGGTAGCAGGGGTGGTTTGTGTTACATTACTGTCAGACACGTTGGTTCCAAAGCCGAATGCATTTTTACTAAATGTTCCACCGCTTGTGGTGGTAGCAGGGGTGGTTTGTGTTACATTAGTGTCAGACACGTTGGTTCCAAAGCCGAATGCATTTTTACTAAATGTTCCACCGCTTGTGGTGGTAGCAGGAGTGATTTGTGTTACATTAGTGTCATACACGTTGGTTCCAAAGCTGAATGCATTTTTACCAGTGCTAGGTAAGCTAAACATTCCACCGCTCGTGGTGGTAGCAGGGGTGGTTTGTGTTACATTAGTGTCATACACGTTGGTTCCAAAGCTGAATGCATTTTTACTAGTGCTAGGTAAGCTAAACATTCCACCGCTTGTGGTGGTAGCGGGGGTGGTTTGTGTTACATTGCAATTAGGCAAGCTGGTTTCAGAACTTTTCGTGCCGGATACATTTTGACTAGCCCTAAACGTGCTTTGTAATCCATCACTGTTAGAAGCGCCGAATGAACTCCCACTAGACGTTGACGCGCCAAAAGTAGGGCCACAAAAGGTAGATGTGTGGAAAAATCCATTTGTGAAATTGTTGGTCTTGTTTGGTGGTGATAATTTAGTCATGGGTGGTTTTGCTGTTCTACTACTGATGCGACTATACCTCCACTAGAATGTGAAGCTCTAAAAATTGTGCAGCTATAAGTAGTTGTGCAGAAAACTACCACCAGAGGTTGTACCTGAACAATTCGCCACTTATGTTGTTTTTGATGGTAAAGTTTGCACCTCTAGGTTGAGAGTTGAGACACGTATGCACCACCATTATATTCAGACTCGAAAGCAGTGTTGTGATAAGATTGCAGACTGGAATAACATGACCTGGGGACAATAAACAACCAATTAGAAAGGTTACATAAAGAGGGTTCGAGTATTTTTCGTAGTCCCGATCCGCCATTTTTAGGGTACCGTACCCATAGGGTATAAACGGGACCCTATTACTAAGCCTACGATGTATGTCTGTCTGTCCGTCTGTCCTACCTATTAACGGCTATCATTCAAACCGTAATAGATAGCTAGTTGAAATCTTCACAGAATATGTAATGTTACGGCGGATTAATTAACAAATAATAAAAAAGTCAAAAAGCAAAAACGAAAGGGTAAACATCCCCATACAAAATACGTATTTTTGTATTAGCTTTAATGTAAAAACGATTATACATACAAGCGTCAAACTTGGCACGATACACACACTGTAAAGTATGACATCAAATAATAAATAATGACCAAGTGCGAGTCAGTGACAAATTTCTGTTCATTACCAAGTTATAATTGTGTTATACTCGATTTTGGGAGGTGTTATAATAACTGGTAATTCGGTTACTTGGACAACCTTGTATTTTGTGGTGGTACAGAACCCCCAGTGCGCGCGCCCGACACGCACTTGGCCGGTTGTTTTTTTAGGTCAAAATCACGTCTCACTACTAAACTTATATATTTGGATTTCATATACACTAACAAAAATTTACTGATAACACCATGGCCTTAAGTGTTACGTTATGGAGATAATTGTTGGAATTGGGAAACCAATGAAAGACATATTTGACGATTTAAATACTACTCATTTATTTATCGTCATTAGCAGGAGAGGTGTGTGTGCTCTCTACTGAGTCGCGGAATCAACGAGAATGAAAATCTCATCTAAGTCTAAACCTTCTAAACCAAGTCTATACAAACAATAAGGACACTGTTTAGTTTAAAGTAAATAATATGTACGAAAGAGAAAGAACTAATTATCTACAGGTTGGAGTGAAACAGATTGATTTTTGTAACACTATTCCAACAATAATTGAACAAAAATATTGCAGTAACTCATAATATTTTGAGTTACTTAGAAAACTCTGCGAATATTACGACTAAAGGACTTTGTATCCGTGGTCAGGAAAAAATCAACAAAAAAATATTTGAGACATTGGTGTGCAGGAGCGCATGTTTAGACTGTTTGAGCTAGATAGCAAATGTGTACCCAGCGTTGCCGGCATGGTATATTTTTACCCGATTTTGTATAATTTTGGCTATAACCGGGTAATTGGCGCGTAAAAGTGTCTACCAGGTAATATCGGGTAATCGGGTGGCTATCGCTTCCAAGATATTTAGTTCAGATAAACTTAGCAGGGTACAAGTTAAATCGGGTAATTTCAGATTCAGTTTCAGACTTTTTCTTGCTTGACTGCCGGCAACACTGTACCACTAAAGAGCATGCTGAGTTTTCGTTGACAGAATGAAAGTGACTGACGTAATGTCAGATCGCTTTCACCTTTAAACGAAACAAATGGGTTTTTGGCGCCAACGCGGAAAAAACATTATTTTCCCAAACTTGTGTATTTTCAAGTGTTAATGTGTACTAAATGGTGAATTATTATTCATTAAGTGCTCGTAAACGTGCTTAAGTGTGGGAAAGTGATATAACGAGGTGGAACGTGTCTTTTCGTGTTGTTTCCAAAACTCCATAGGAGCCTCTTGTAAAGTCTTCACCACTTTACAGGGGCATGAGTTCGACTTGACCGTGACTTACTTGACTCTGACTGTGACTATGACTTGTTTGACGCTATTAAGACAAAGTAAACTGTTTAATATTACGAGTAAAGGACATTGAATCCACGCTAAAGAAGATTTTAACAAAAAAAAAAAAAAAGAGCATGCTATTCTATGAGCATATCTCAGAATTTCTGGGTTCCGTGTTGTACTATGGACACCCGAACTCCCAAACTGTGACCTTACTTACGAGCTCTTCAGGTTCTCAAATCCTATAACGATGATTCTTATACATATTTCATTTAAAAAATTGTTATGGAATTACTACTTACTACTTGCCTATGAAAGATCATGAAGATCGGATTAACAATAAGCAAGTTATCGCTGAATAAATATGACAACACATAAACAACTGTTCCCGTAGACTCAAATCTCGCTTCACACTCGGTCTTTGATCTAACCAGAATCAAATCACTTGTGTCATCGTGTCAGTTCATAACAGAACTTTATGCAAGAGAATTAATTTCACAGGGTAAAATGAAACGTTCAACACTTTCCAACTTTACACCACCTCAATTAAATTGAATATTTCTTCGTGGCTTTGTGCGGTATTGCCAAAACTTACCAATGTCTTGTGTAGGTAGAGTCAGGTAGACAAGTATTCTGGAGATTGTCCGGTTTATACTGGTGGAATCCCAATTTGCGAAGATGATCAGTGATATGTGTTCTGTGATTAGTGCAGTCTTGAATATCTTCGGTTAGTGATTTATCTGATTTATTCTTCAATAATACCTTTACACTCACAGGAAAAAACTGCTTACTGCATAGAGTAATATATACACCGGCATAACCAAGGCCACGGAACACTATTACTCCTAGCCACAGATCTACTACCTACTCCTAGCGGAGACCAAGGCATCAAAGACTACTATTTAACAAATCAAGGCATAACACAGGCATAACTGGAAAACCACAGATTAGTATATGCTGGAAAAGTCTAACTGTTTTTTTTTAGTTTTGCGCCTTCTGCTAAACAGGCTAATGCCATTAAAGTCATTCCGCCTCGTCTTCTGTATTTTACTGTAATACGTAGTATTGCGTATTAGAGATTAGTCAAGGAAGTTTCCCTTTAGGGTATATATAAGATCTTTGAGATTAGTATATTACTTGATTCCGTCAATGTGATTGCTAGAGGCTCTTATTTTGGAGTTTTGGTATCGACATGAATACGTTTTACCCCATTATATCATTTGGCCACACTCGAGCACATTCACGGACACATAATAAATAATAATCCACCATTATTACACATTAACACACGTAAGTACACAAATTTAGGAAAATTAAAATAATACAATGATACGAAGGTCGTTCCCGTTAGTTTTACTCTTTGTACGACATGTTTTTTGCTTTTGCACGTTGGCGCCAAAACCAAGACGGCGTGAATGAAGAAAAAATAAACCTTTTTTGTCTGTTTTTTTTCATCATCATGTATACAAGCTAGTATATAATCTTTGATATAAGATACAAAGTTAGGGTATACAAAGTCCTTGATACAAAGTCCTTCAGTCGTAATAATAAGTTGACGTGACTGTGACGTGCTGACTGTGACTTGTTTGACGTTTTATAGTGCTAACAGACGCTCGAACGCGGCTGACCTCAACCGCCGTCTGACCAATGGGAGAGAAAGAGAGGGAAATATGATATTCTCACTCTATCTCTCCCGTTGGTTGGACGGCGGTCCGTCAGCCGCGTTCGAGCGTCTGTTAGCACTATTACGTCAAACAAGTCACAGTCAGAGTCAAACAAAGTAACGGTTAGTCAAAGAGCTTATGGAAGACCACAGATCTATATCTGTGTGGAAGACTAATCTTTTTCCCTTTAGGGCGTAGAGGGATGCTTTAGGGTATACAAAGTCCTTGATCTTTCGTCATAGCGGTCAGTGCGGTCAATAAAAAATGTCAGATCAGTGCTGCCAATGAAACGTACCCCAAGAGATGCTTGGGTTATGTCCTACCTAGCAGTGGGCAGGCGCTTCAAAGAAAGATTCTATGAGAGTATAAGTTAAAATTTAATCAAGAAAAAGGTGAAGTTACATGCGAGTTAGACTGAGGGTCGTGAGCTCGGAAGGTGGTGAGAAAATATGTTGGTCTCTTGTTAGGAGACTTAGCTTTAAGAGCGTAGGCGCCGATCACCGCGTGGCTCGACGCGGCTCGTGGCACGTAGTAAGCTCAGCTGGGCAGCGTGTGCGTCTGGCGAGGATCAGCGTGCTGGGAGCGAGGGTCAGTAGCACTCGGAGGGCAGCCGGTGTATGGTCAGCGTGGCGGCAGCGAGAGTCAGTAGCACTCGGAGGGCAGCCGGTGTATGGTCAGCGTCGCGGCAGCGAGAGTCAGTAGTACTCGGAGGCAGCCA
Source organism: Agriopis aurantiaria (assembly GCA_914767915.1). NCBI lineage: Eukaryota > Metazoa > Arthropoda > Insecta > Lepidoptera > Geometridae > Agriopis > Agriopis aurantiaria. The sequence goes on along the minus strand of OU612010.1, from coordinate 5,132,127 downwards.
GAGTATGGCCAGCGTGGAGCACGGGCAAGGTTGCGATGCCGGGAGAAAAACCCTGGAATGCGTTAAAGGCTACGCATCAGGAGTGGCACAATAAGAGCCGCTCGGTCCAGCCGCGTGAGTTCCACGAAGGTAGTGGCAGATCGGGACAGGCGCCCATAAGTCTCACGGCGTGGTACCGGCGTTGCAAACATAATTTTGATCGGAAGGATCCAAGATACAGAATAATGCTTGAAGAGCTAATAACACAAGATGAAGAAAGAATGTGGTACAGAAAATTACAAAGAAATATATTTTACACTTTTAAAACACAAAACCTAAACACTTCGACAAAAAAACTCACCCGATTATCTGCAATTCGGGGTTCGAAATTAGATTAGGTTCAGATATAAATTTGCGACTTCCACTTGGAAACGTAGAGGCAGCAATAGGCCGTGTTTATGGCCGGAGGCCTTTATATCACCTAATCCTTCTCGAAGGTACGATTTCCCAAGTTTGTAATGTTATTTTGTTATTAAATGAGGGTTGATATTTGTTTCGTTTTTTTTTTTTTTTTTTTTCTTCTTCCCCGAGTTGGGGCTTTTGGCTCCGCATGATTGATGCAGTTGCCATATTCAAGTCGTATGAGTTTAGTTTTAGAATTTAAAGGTAGGGAAACGATACGCGAAAATTAGGATATAGGAAGGATTAGGATGGACGGAACTCATGCCCCTGTAAAGTGGTGGAGACTTTACAAGAGGCTCCTATGGAGTTTTGGAAACAACACGAAAAGACACGTTTCACCTCGTTATATCACTTCCCCACACTCGGGCACGTTTACGAGCACTTAATGAATAATAATTCACCATTTAGTACACATTAACACTCGAAAATACACAAGTTTAGGAAAATAATCCAACGAGCCGACATGTTTTTTCCGCATTGGCGCCAAAAACCCATTTGTTTCGTTTATAGGTGAAAGCGATCTGACATTACGTCAGTCACTTTCATTCTGTCAACGATCTTTATGTCAACATGGTGACTTTTTTATTCGTTAAGTTTGGCTGCTAGCGTATGTGCCATTTGCCATGAACGGAAGATATTTTTAGAACCGTTACACCAACACTTTGAGAAAGGATCGTCATTGTAATAATAATTATTGTGCCAGCACAAGCTAATTTCTCCCTCTACGTGCCAGCACGATATCAGATTTATGGGCTAAATCACAGGACTAAATAAACTCACTAAGATTATAAAGAGGTACAGTTTGTAAGTTTTTGACCTTGGATACAAAGTTCCTCAGTCGAAATTATAACTTTAGGTTTTCATGATACGAATATCAAACAAGTCATAGTCACAGTCAGAGTCAACCAAAGTAAGGTACGGTAAACAACAAGTCACCCCCTAGTTAAGTGGTGAAAACTTTACTCTGACTGTGAGTATGACTTGTTTGGCTTAATACCATGTAATTATTTCGATTCGACTGAAGGACTCGGTTTCCATGATCATAAGATAGAGGAAAAAAAACTAAAACAAAAAAAAAACGTGCCGCCTAGCGAGCAACTGCTCGCGTGTTTTTCTAAGTTTTGATTGTGATCTAGATTGAAGAGATTTGTCACAGTGTTCCTGATTATTTTATTATTACATTATTGCCTGTGTCTGCGATCTCTGTGCATTCTTCTTTGTAAGTGTTTTGTTTTACTGTAGCGGAAATTCTAATGTATTCGGGCTGACCGACTTGTAGTCATTAATGTCATTATGGCCGTGGTATAACATTAGTAAACAATCAAAAGTTTGCTCTATCTCGTCAACTACAACGGAGTACAACGTTGCAATTTCGTGGAATTCATTGAAACGTATTTATATTAGAAATACCCAGCATTTTGTTAATATTTTTCTTCAATTTGCAAGATTGTTTTTTCTACAACGGCTACAACCTCTTTTCTCGGTCGGATTAAACGTCACTTCTTTCATATTCAAAGTGTTTTTTGTCAAAATTCAGTCGTATTTAGCGAAAATTCTTTCGTAAACACTTAATTTTACGTTTTATTGTAACGAAACAAGTTTGTAAGCAGTTTCCGTAAGTATATTCATGTTATGTTATTGTGTGCCGCTAGACAATAGGTTATGTGGTTAAAATTTGCGTGTACAATAAAACTCTGTGGGGGATCCGACGCATTATTTGTTGCCAAACAAACATCGGAGACGTAGTACACATAGGTCAATGCGTCGGAGAAACAAAAAGCCATTTGCGCAGTCTTGTGAAAACATTATGAAATTATTGAAATCTGATTATAATTTCCCCCACTTCATTTTCTACCTACATTTACATTTAAATGGAAAATCATTGGTTTGGTCCACACAAATTATGATGAAAGCGACTATGCATGCCTTGTGCAATATGCATCTGTGAAATCAAACTTTCAAATTTTGTTCAGTTCCATTCAGTGCTGAACTTAATCTTTATTTTATTGTGTACTATATATTTTGCTAAACTTGATAATTTTGTTGTACAATAGATTTAGTTATTGATAGGCGAGCAGCATAACCTGATGTAATTTGCTATATCCCATAGTGTTTATTTATGAGACACTTGTCTCACCGCCGGCGTGCAAGCGATTACCTATCAACCATATTCTCGCTCAAGAAGTGAACAAAAGATATAAATTCCGGTTCAATATAAGAGACACATATATTAATATTGCTTTTGTTTATCGCTGGCTGTTCACACTGCCGGCGAGAACTCTCTCTCCACTATTTTGTCTCAGTGACTACAACTATCAAAGATAAAACTCACTCAGCGATACTTGCTTGCAGGTTTGCACAGGTAAAATAACGAAGCACGGCTTTGGGTCACTGACTAACATACTACTCAAGTTAATTGTGTAGTTTGTTAGTCACTCATTGGCATCGATTCTGATGTTCTCTAAACTAAACTAAATCTGACAGCTCTAAAATTGTTGCCATCCTTCTCTCACATATTAAAATGAAAAGAGAGGCAGATAATTTTAGTCCTGTCAGATTGGTTTAGTTTAGTATGCCAGAATCGCCGCCACTCTCTTATCCACAGAAAAGAGAAGTAAATAGAACAAAAATGAGAAGAAATTTAAGTCGCCAGGCATTATGACAGAGCCTTGATTAAACGTTCTTATTTAGATAGTTGATTGATTGATAGTGATTGGTAGTTTTTTGATAGTTGATAGTTGGTTGGTTGTTGATTGTTCTTATTTAGATCAATGCGTCAAACTCCGCATCACAGTTGCTAACTGATTTCGAATGACTAACGTTTAGTTTATATGGGTGCAACTGGCTACAGCAAATTTCTTACAAAAATGCCTTGAAAGCCATTCTGATATAAACAAAAAAAATTTTTTTTCTGTGGTTTTAATAGTTGGACTGGACTTATCTATCCATGGGCAGAAAGCTTTTGCATGTTTACAGTCATTTATTTTATTCCAAATATTTTGCTCTTCTTTTTCTGTGCGGAGACTTAGCAAATTCCGTGATTCCAAAACCTTATTTCATAGGATCATTCGAACACCTGTCCGAAAGCCTATTGTGCTAACGAAGATTATATTATTTCAGCCACAATGTCACATGCAGCCTGACATGTGAGGAAGTAAACAAGAAGAATAAATAGAATAAATAAATACATTGAAGACAATACAATAAACATGTTCCAGAAACCAACATTTGGCGCCAACACCTCAGGCTTTGGTAAGTGATTTACAAGCTTTTTAGGGTTACATACCCAAGGGGTAAAAACGGGACCCTGTTACTAAGCCTACGATGTCTGTCTGTCTGTCCTACCTATTAACGGTTGTATCTTTCGACCCGTAATAGATAGCCAGTTGTGGTAAGTGTTTTACAAGCTTTTTAGGGTTCCGTAACCAAAGAGTAAAAATGGGACCCTGTTACTAAGCCTACGATGTCTGTCTGTCTGTCCTACCTATTAACGGTTGTATCTTTCGAACCGTAATAGATAGCCCGTTGAAATTTTCACAGAATGTGTAATGTTACGGCGGATTAAATAACAAAAAAAAAAAAAAAAAAAAAAAGCGAAAGGGGGGAATTTTTTTAAACATATTTTTGTATTAGCTCTAATTAAAATATGGTAATACGTACAAGCGTCAAACTTGGCATGATTATAGTACACGCTCTAAAGTAAAACACCAAATAGTAAATACTGGCTAAGTGCGAGTATTGTGCATTTCACCCTACCACCACCTACCTGAGCCCACAGCTCCTTGAAGTATCGGAGTGAGGCTCTGGGGCTCTGGCACACACGCTCCAGTGGCGTAGATATGATACATGGTCACTGGGAATTATAGTTCTAAACCGAAAGGAGGTTATTGTATGTATGACCCAACAATCTGACTTAAATCTAGATTTTAAACAGGGTAGGATTATATCTTCTGTGTATATAAAAGCGAAATTCACTCACTCACTCACTCGAAAACTACTTGACCTACGAAACTGAAATTTGTCAAGTAGATTCCTTATGAGATTTAGAGGGCTGCTAAGAAAGGTTTGTGCGAAAGGGCCGAACTAAGGGGGGCAAATGGAGGTTGAAAGTTTGTATGAAAGTCCTTTGTTTTTGATGTTAGGGACATGAAATTTGGTATTCCGGTTAATGTTTTAAAATACATAAGCACTGTATAATTTTTTTCCCGAAAAAGACGGATTAAGGATGGCAAATCGGGGTTTAAATTTTTTGCTGAATGTTTTGTAATTACGATGCTGAAGTTTGGCAAGTAGATTACTTTTGGGGTGTAGAGGTCCGCTAAGAAAGGATTTTGCGAAACGGCTGAATTAGGGGATGCAAAAGGGGGTTGAAATATTATATGAAAGTTTACGCGTACGAAGTCGGGGGCAACAGCTAGTCATGATAAAAAAAAACAATAAAGCATAATTAATAATGGTTTTTTTTTCTTATTACCATATAGATGCCGACTCGCAGAGTGGCGTCGCCATCTTTAATAAACGAGACGCCACTGCAGCGCTCTCTTCAACTTAAATGTTTTAATCGTGTCAAACCTGGTTTTAAAGCATGGTCTATTCCTCAGGAATGCAGTCGACGTTCGGCGCTTCGCCGTCGACTGCGGGTTCTCCGTTCGGCGGGTTCAAGCCTGCGACGGCCACGAGTGCCTTCGGTGCTCCGCCCGCTTTCGGGGCCAACACCAGCGTGCAGCCCAACACTGGCGGAGGTAATTTTTTGGGTTCCGTACCCAAATGGTGTGCATCGTATCTGCACGATCTAATTCCCTCCTGCCCATTTTCCTATCGGACTGCCAGAGCGGGCACGAATCGCCACCGCTTTATGGTTGATATTCCGAAAACCCGTACGTAACGCTTTGATTCCACATTTATTGTGCGAACTGCTAGTCTGTGGAAATGCCTGAATTGGGTGTTCCCCGATGGTTACAATCTGTGTGTCTGAAAATCACGAGTGAATCGGTTTCTTCTAGGCAAGCGTGCTCCAACGTAGACCGCATCATCGCTTAACCTCAGGCGAGATGGTGGTGAAACGCAAACCTATTATTTATTTAAAAAAATAACGGGACCCTATTACTAAGCCTGCACTGTCAGTCTGTCTGTCCTACCTTATAACGACTGTATCTTTCGAACCATTGTATGTATAACAATAGCCAGTTGACGTTTTCACAAAATAAGTAAACAACGTCGTATGCAACATATCTGTGATGCCTCTGGTGTTGCAATCCATAGGCGACGGTGATCGCTTACCATCAGGCGGCCCGTCAGCTTGTTTGCAACCTAGAGCATGTTAAAAGTATACAAATTTTTTCCTAGGTCTTTTTGGTGCGTCTAGTGCCCCCACAGGAGGCCTATTCGGTGGTGGTGCCGCCGCCGCCCCGGCCCCCGCCTTCGGCACCCCCTCCACGGGGTTCAGTTTCGGCGCAAGCACCTCCGCCGGCACCGGAGGCCTATTCCCCAACAATACTTCAGCAGGCCTGTTTGGGAACACACAGCAGAGCAATGCATTTGGGGCTAAACCTGCCGGTAAGTTACAATTAATTGACCGAGCGAAGCGAAGGTCTCCGAATCTATTCAAATTCAAAATCATTTATTTCGGGCTACGCCACCCATACCATAATTAACAAAAGCACACAAAATATAAAATAAAATAAAGACAGAATTATCAAATTAAATTAAACAAAACACGCAAATACATTTTCAAATTCTAATATTAATAATGTCAAGTACTTACAATCACTAGTACTTTCTCTCCGGCATTGGTACCGGTACATGTCTCTCACAACAATGCCGGAGGAAGCCAGTCCAACCTGGCCGCAATCATTTTGAGGACGGTGTTAGAGCTGGCCCCAACTCTGCGCACCAAGGACGCGGCCCGCGAGCGCATGACCGTGTGAAAACAGGCAGTGTGTGCGTCCGCAAACATGCCTGACGCGCTGCAGAACTGGGGCAGCCCCAACAACCTCCTAAAAGCATTGTTATAAAGGACGCGCAGGTCACTGTATCGCCTTTTACTGTAGTCAAAGACTACACTAAAAGGTCTATGGAACTATAGTCTATGGAAACAGATCGGCGTTTGTATTTTTTTATACAGAACTAGCGGTCCGCCCCAGCTTCGCACGGGTATAGATTATAGCCCATGTCACCCGGGGATAGTGCAGCTTCCCAACAGTGAAATAATTTTTCAAATTGGTTCAGTAGTTTCGGAGCCTATTCAATGCAAACAAACAAACAAATCTTTCCTCTTTATAATATTAGTATAGAATAAAACTACGTTTGGTGACCAACTCGTCTGATGGTAAGAGACAGAAATCTGTTCACTCTAGCTTTGAAGATGCTTAGCTTGTAGTTCTCAGGAAACAAGCGAGGTTGGGCTTTTTTGGGCAGTACGTATCATAAATTAAGAGTACGAATCTTTGGAATTTCCACTAGGATGGAGAGGTAGCTTGCAGTCCTTCTACTTGCCCTGTAGTAAAAGGGGGAGAGTGGAATTAAGTCAGTAGTCCCATGGGACAAGTGACACCAGTATTTTGAACCCACTAGTCCATAATGGCATAACTGACACTATTTCGTTCCAGTAGTCCCATGGGACAAGTGACACCAGTATTTTGAACCCACTAGTCCATAATGGCATAACTAACACTATTTCGTTCCAGTAGTCCCATGGGATAAGTGACACCAGTATTTGGAACCCACTAGTCCATAATGGCATAACTGACACTATTTCGTTCCAGTAGTCCCATGGGACAAGTGACACCAGTATTTTGAACCCACTAGTCCATAATGGCATAACTGACACTATTTCGTTCCAGTAGTCCCATGGGACAAGTGACACCAGAATTTTGAACCCACTAGTCCATAATGGTATAACTGACACTATTTCGTTCCAGTAGTCCCATGGGACAAGTGACACCAGTATTTTGAACGCACTAGTCTCATTGTGACAATTGACACTAAATAAATAAATAAAATAAATATTGGGGACATTTTGCACACACGGTCATCTAACCTCAAACTAAGCAAACCTTGTGATATGGCTGCCAGAGACTGATATACATACATAGATATTTTTAAATACATACTTAAATAGATATTAACACCCAGATGTAGAACAAACACAAATGTTCATCACATAAATGTTTGTCCTTGGTGGGAATCGAACCCACGCCCTCAGGCTCAGAAGGCAGGTTCACTACCAACTGGACCAACGGGCTATCTAAATGTACCACTATTTCACTATTTATTTTGACACTATTTCGTTCCAGTGGTCCCATGGGACAACACCAGTAGCTCGGGGCGAAGTACTAGTTAATATCAGTGTAATCTTTCACAGGCTTTGGCTTCGGTGCTACCCCCACTAACCAGACTCAAAGCTCCGGCCTCTTTGGCAACACGTCCACTACGGGCAGCAGCTTGTTCGGCCAACAGAACACCGCACTCGGAGGTGGTCTGTTCAACACTACTGGTAAAGATTTATTTATTTCTCGGGTTTTTTTTTTTTTTTTTTATATATCTTGACTAACCCTCAACCGGTTTTGCTCGAAGAATTAACTACTTGCCGATAAAATTTCATGAATGCACAAAGATAAATAAACAATTTTAGTCACTTTGACTAAAAATATTTATAAATAAACCAGCCAAGTGCGAGTCGGGCTCGCGCACTGAGGGTACCGTCCCACCACAAAATTCATTAACGAAATTACCAGTTATAACTTGGTAATGAACAGAAACTTGTCACCGTCTCGCACTTGGCCATTATTTATTATTTGTTGTTATACTTTAGAGTGTGTACTATAATCATGCCAAGTCTGACGCTTGTACGTTTTACCATTTTTACTAGCTTTGCTTAGTTTGATGTCAGATGACCATGTGTGAAAAAAAATTACATGTTATTATTTGATCAGCAGGTGGTTTTGGTCAGCAGCAAGCGTCGGGTACAGGCCACGTGAAGTACAACCCTGTCGTGGGGTCTGATGTGGTCGTAAAGGGTGGCGCTTCACAGAATATCAGCGTGAAACATCACTGCATCACTTGTATGAAGGTAGGTCAAAATTGTACTGGTCACTGGGTTGGGTCACTGGGTTGGGTCACTCGGAAGCATCAATTGTATGAAGGTAGGTCAAAATTGTACTGGTCACTGGGTTGGGTCACTGGGTTGGGTCACTCGGAAGCATCAATTGTATGAAGGTAGGTCAAAATTGTACTGGTCACTGGGTTGGGTCACTCGGAAGCATCAATTGTATGAAGGTAGGTCAAAATTATTAGCAATGGTTCACTGTGTTGGGAATGGAAAACGGGTCGAGTCACTTGGTAGGCTTGGGTTACTCAGCAACCCACCTGCTAAATGACCCAACCAATCTGCTGAATAACCCAATCCTATTTCTGAGTACTGAGTTAAACTGAGTTCACTGAGTTTTAACTCAGTAGGATCACTCAGAAATTAGGTTGGGACTTGAGTCACTCAGAAGTTTGGTTAAGTCATTTAGCAAGTGGGTGTAACTTGAGTAACGACGTTGGCTGGGAAACTCAGCTGGTAGGCTAGGTCAGCTAGCTGGGCTGAGTGAGCAAGAGTCGTGCTCGGCTCGGGGTTGAAGTACTACCCTGTCGTGGGGTCTGACGTGACCGTGATCGGTGGCACTTTGCAGAATATCAGGTTTTTTTTTGTGGTATAGGTCTCCTCTTCAGCATGCGATCTTTTCTGGTCTTTGTCCACTGCATTCCTGATGGATGTTGTTCGACCAGCGGGCTGGTGGTCTGACCGGTGGTCACCGCGGCCACCATTCTGTGACTGCTTTGGATCACCGTCCATTTTCCCTTCTGACCAATTCTAGCTTTAGTTATGCAAAATTCAAAAGCAATTTAATCTTTCGCCAACAGGAATACGAGACAAAGTCGCTTGAAGAACTCCGTCTGGAAGACTATACTGCGGGACGGAAGGGAAACTCAGGTATTTAATCTTCGTTCTATTTTGATTACTCCTACGAAGCGCTTTGATTCCACATTTATTGTGCGTACTGCTAGCCTGTGGAATGCGCTGCCTGAATAGGTGTTCCCCGTCAGTTACAATCTGGGGTGTCTTCAAGTCGAAGAGAGACTCTTGCCTAGAGGACATCAAAAGTGAATACTTGTGATTTGAAGACACCCAAAAGTGAATACTTGTGATTTGAAGACACCCAAAAAGGAATACTTGTGATTTGAAGACACCCAAAAGTGAATACTTGTGATTTGAAGACACCCAAAAGTGAATACTTGTGATTTGCAGACACCCAAAAGTGAATACTTGTGATTTGAAGACACCCAAAAGTGAATACTTGTGATTTGCAGACACCCAAAAGTGATTACTTGTGATTTGAAGACACCCAAAAGTGCTATAAGTACCGTTTTTTGTGCCAGGGTTTACCGAAAATGATCAGAACACGTGGTTTTCATTCCGCTTTCTACAATGTTATTGCAACTGTCAAATAAATACTTAAACCGAGTTTAGACGTTAAGGTGGCACGTTTCACCTATGGTGGGAAATTCAAATTTCAAACAGTTTTCTTGTCTTTGTAGCTAGGCCGGGTAATATCTTTAATGCACCGTATTACTTACATTTGTCAATAAACGAATTTTTGCTGTTTCAAACGGTTCATTGACAAATGTAAGTAATATGGTGCGCTACTGTTAAATAGCTGTACATGATAATGTAAAGAACAACCAACGATTTGCGCAAACACTGCGTCATTTTAAAATAATCACCCAGCCTAGCTACAAGGACAAAAAAACAGTTTGAAATTTGAATTTCCGCCATAGGTAAAACATACCACCTTAAAAAAATTAAATATACCAAGGAAGATAGACTAAGAGGAAAGACAATAGCGGAACATTAGAGCGTAGCTCGGAACATTTGCCTAAAAACGGTATAAACTTAGATGGCGCCGTAATTTGAGCGTGCTATAGGTTGTCTCGAACTTCCGTAAGCGCTGCAGTCAGATAACGTACGAAATGGTTCTACGAATTACTGTAGCGCTTTCGTACGCTACAGTATATATATATATACCCATTAGGTGGCCAAACGCTTGTTTGTCTACTATTACATTAAACGTTACTATACCTCAAAAAATTGTAAATTATTTTCAGGGGGAATGTTCCCTTTCCAACAACAACAACAACAGCAGCAAGCAGCGAAACCGCTCTTCGGAGGATCCAGTAAGTACATAATATATCTAGCCCGGTCATAGAATGACAGATTTTACAGTGACAATATAAAAAAAATAACATGCAGCACTGAAACGTGGTCTCTCACTATGGGCCTCATAAGCAAGCTCAAAGTCGCACAACGAGCTATGGAGAGGGCTATGCTCGGGGTTTCTCTACGAGATCGAATCAGAAATGAGGAGATCCGTAGACGAACGAAAGTCACCGACATAGTCCACCGGATTAGCAAGTTGAAGTGGCAGTGGGCAGGGCACATATCACGCAGAACAGATGGCCGATGGGACCGAAAGGTTCTCGAATGGAGACCACGGATCGGTATGCGCAGCGTAGGACGTCCACCCACGAGATGGACAGACGACCTAAAAGAGACCGCAGGGAAACGCAGGATGCAGGCCTATTCCAACCGGCCCTGTTGGAGATCGATGGGGGAGGCGTATGTCCAGATGATGATGAATCAACAATATGGTCATAATTATTTGGCCATTTCATGATATACCTGGTCTCTTCATGATATAGCCACTATGAACGGGCTACGATATCTCCAATAGCAAAAAGATATGAATGTCTTCCACCACCCGTACCAGTGAGCTCTTTGGAGCTTATGTACGGATTTTCATACCACTGGCTTTTCGGTGAAGGAAAACATCGTGAGGAAACCTGCATACGTACGGAGAAGGAATTCAATGGCGTATGTGAATCCACCAACCCGCACTGGGCCAGCGTGGTGGATATGGCCCAATCACCCTTTCGGGGTAGGCTAAAAGTCCAGCAGTGGACTGTTAAAAGGCTGACTATGATGATGAATGCTATTGAATTTGTGTGCAGCTAGTTTTGGCGGCGCGGCGACCACCAGCGCCCCGAGCGTGTTCGGTGGAGGCCTCAGCACCGGCGGCGGCTTCGGACAGACCAGTAAGTATTGTTTTTTACCCGACTGCGCATGGAGGGTTATGTTTTTCGAGTGTGTTTATGTATGACAAGATGCGCCCTGCGTTTTCACCCGCGTAGTGATGAACAATGGTGATGATGATGATGATGATGAAAAGTAGCCTATGTCACTCTCCGGCCCTTGAACTATATCCCTGCAAACGCAGCTTTACCCGCGTAGTGATGAAAAATGGTGAAGATGATGAAAAGTAGCCCATGTCACTCTCCGGCTCTTGAACTATACCCCTGTAAATGCGGTTTTACCCGCGTCGTGAAGAAAAATGGTGATGATGAATAAAAGTAGCCCATGTCACTCTCCGGCCCTTGAACTATACCCGTACAAAAAATTCTCTGTCTCACAAGTCTCAAAAAATCACCTTTTTATTCACTGTTTTCAGTGAATAAAACAAGCTTTTTAGAGGGGGAATGGTATAAAGTTAAGTTTGTCACTAAATGTGTAACCTTCGTTCCGTTTCTCGTCGCTACCCGAGATGTATGAACTATCTACATACATATTTGTTAAGTTTGTAAGGAACCCTCAGGGTGCGAGTCCTACTCACACTTCTCCGTTTTTTTTTTAAAGAAAGAAACTTGTTCCTCAGATAGTTTCTCCTTTGGTGGCAACACTCAAGCTACTACAAATACCACGGGTTTGTTCGGAGGGAACAAACCAACGTTCGGAGCCACTCCTGGCACAGGTAAATAATAAGACAAAAACTTGTAAACTTGTAAAAAAACTTGTAAGTCAACGCTATCAAAAGATATGACCGTTTTTTTTGCATATTTTGCGATTTCACAGGGCAATCAAAACCTATAGGGTACTTCTCGTTACCTAGAATCATGAAATTTGGCAAGAGGCAAGGTCTTATAGCACATATAAAGGAAAAAATGCGGAAGTCGTTAGTTTGACGATATATCATTAAAAAAAAAAAAAAAAAGTTTTGCTATTGCAAACTTACATTTTGTAGTTGGTATGTATGGAAGAACCTTTTTGTCCACTACAAAGTCCACTAAAAATAAAATGGCAAAAAAAACGTAAAATAAAATTTAAAAAAAAAACATCTGGGTGTCTTCAAATCACGAGTGAATCGGTTCCTTCTAGGCAAGCGTGCTCCAACGTAGACCGCATCATCGCTTAACATCAGGCGTGATGGAGGTCAAACGCAAGCCTATTAATTATTTAAAAAAAAATACTTTTAATTTGTATTAGGTTTTATATATTTGTAATTTGTATGTTATTTATTTATCTTTTCTTTCTCGTAACTAATTTAATATCTCTTATGTAAAGACCTCGAATGTTTGTTTTCCAATTACTATTTACTTATGTATCCGGAGCCTAGTTGGTGTTGCAACGGGGCATTTACACTATTTCTAGTTTGTATTAGTGAAAACATGTTTTTTGGCTTTTGTGTTTATCTTATATCTACTGTATTAATTAGCAGCTGTATGTATTCCTTGTAAAAAAAAAAAAAAAATTTGAATTTGTCAGTCAATATTACAATTCTTTTGTTGCTTTTGTTTTTCTTTTTTAATTATGTAACGCTTGTTTTTAGGCACGGGTTTATTCGGTGCGCCGGCTACGACCCAAGCTCCAGCATTCGGCACCAGCACCCCTTCCACGTTCGGCTTCGGAGGCAATCTGCAGAACCAGGTCAGTTCTTCAGAAGAGCTTGCTTGAAATGTAATATCTTTTCAAAGGAATTATTACATTTGTTCATAATAGGCATGTGTCCTAATGTTTAATTTATTGCAAACTAGCGGTCCGCCCCGGCTTCGCACGGGTATAGGTTATAGCCTATGTTACCCGGGGATAGTGTAGCTTCCCAACAGTGAAAGAATTTTTCAAATCGGTTCAGTAGCTTCGGAGCCTATTCAATGCAAACAAACAAACAAATCTTTCCTCTTTATAATATTAGTATAGATAACCGGCTCAGCGATGAATATAACTAAATACATTACACATAATGAAAAAATATTATTAGAATATGATTGCCCGTTGGTCCAGTTGGTAGTGAACCTGCCTTCTGCGCTTGGGGGCATGGGTTCGATTCCCACCTAGGACAAACATTCATGTGACGAGCATATTTTATGTGTTTGTTCTATATCTGGGTGTTGATATCTATTTAAGTATGTATTTAATACTATATATGTATGTATATCAGTCTCTGGCAGCCATATCACAAGCTTTGCTTAGTTTGGGGTCAGATGACCGTGTGTGCAAAAATTTCCCGAATATATATGTGCATTTTTTATTTTATATTATATATTAAATTGGCTGATAAATCTCTGAGATATGAGTATTTAAAGTTTTAGGTGGGGATAGAGAGGGGATGTTCTATCCCTTTCTCGCAAAGCGTGTGTTAGTATAGCATTTGTATGGCGCTCCTGAGGCGTGACGTCATAACTCAGTATAGAGCGCTCTCTGTCTAGCATGAAATTATTTTTGAACTGATTTTAGTTTTGTTTTCTTAGCATACTTACGTTTGTACGTTTCATTTATATGTGTGCAACTGGCTACAACCATGGTATAATAATATACTCCGCCTGGTATAGCGCTCCGAGAAATAATGTCACGTGGGTGTCCCTCAATGACGTCATCAATGTCATGGATACACGTACACGTGCATAAGCAAGAGCAGAATAAGTAATTTACAACAAGTTCGAGAGAGATGACGATACACGAAACAATGGCGGACTCTATGATTTTCTGTGTTAACAGTAGCGTGAAATTATAACTCCCCAATATCCGTATATTACCTGTGGGAATCCAATAAATCAATGTGGTTTTGATAAAATTGTGTTTAATATATTCAATTCGTGCTTAACTTGCTTGAGCGGACAAACCAAATGACAATTGAAATGCTTTTTGTATTTTATTTAATAGATTATTAAAAAAGTTGTTTCCCAGTATCTGTGTTTGTTACAATAAAGTGGCAACTGGACAGTGACGTCATTGCGGTACATCTCCCAGAGCGTTAGACCTTGATTTCTCGGATCATCGCTACAACAAATTTCATACAAAAACGCCTTGACGAAACGCCGGCCCGGCCGTTCTAATTAAAAAAAAAACATTTCTGTGGTTGTCACTTTTTTTTTTTTTTTTTTTTTTTTAAATTGTTATATGTTTATTTCGTCAGACAACGGGCGGCGGTTTGTTCGGTGCGAAGCCAGCGACGTCTGTGTTTGGAGCCCCGGCCGCCAGCACTGGGTTCGGAGCCTTCGGCGGCGGTGGACTCTTCGGCGCCAAGCCCACCCAGACGCAAGCGCCCACCTTCGGCGCTCCGCAGCCAGGTTCGATCTCCGATAATCACAGCCAAGCCGGCTGGACCGACTTGGCTATTCTTCCTTTTAAATGTTTGCAATAGTCCAAATTGGGTTAGGTTTTTTTTTCTTCATTCGAGAATCTTAAACTTTATTCTTTTTGTTTATTTTCTTTTTGTCTTTTATTAGGTGTTTTTGGATCGATGGGGAAGAAAGGTTCTTGGGTGGAGACCACGAACCGAAAGACGCAGTGTAGGTAGGCCTCCCACTAGATGGACCGACGACATCGTGAGAGTCACGGGTATCCAGTGGATGCAGATGGCAGGCTGTCGTTCAGTGTGGAGGTTAAAGGGGGAGGCCTATGTTCAGCAGTGGACGTCTTCTGGCTGATGATGATGATGATAAAGGTGTTTTATGCACGCCTAAGTACCTTTGTTCCAACCTGGTGGATGACTGGTAGAAAATGTTTAGCATTAAGTCCTCCATTTGTACATGTCTACATAATTTGTAAGTGTGCAATAAAGTATTAAATAAAATAAAACTTTTCGGGCCCATCGGCCATCTGTTCTGCGTGATATGTGCCCTGCCCACTGCCACTAACTTGCTAATCCGGTGGGCTATGTCGGTAACTTTCGTTCGTCTACGGATCTCATTTCTGATTCGATTTCGTAGAGAAACCCCGAGCATAGCCCTCTCCATAGCTCCATAGCTTGCGGTAATGGAATATCTAATTTTGCTACTTAATCCACATCTCTACATAGTATAAATTAAAGTCGCTTTCCGCGTCTGTCTGTCTGTACATCCACTAACTCCTCCTAAACCACGCAACGGATTTTGATGTGGTTTTCACAATTTTCACGGAAGGTTTACTTGATAATAAAACTTACACCCGTGCGAAGACGTGTCGGGTCGCTAGTAACAAATAAAATCACCATATTTAAGACGAAATATGCTTCAAATTTGACGATTCGTCATCACGAATATTCAAAAGTAGACCTTTAAAATCGATTAATTGACATTATTTCTCTATGTTTAATTAATGTTCTTGAAATATTTTATTCGGATGTGCTCATCGATACACGATTAAAAAAAATTGACTCGATAGAAAAAAATCGTAAACTTACCTAAAAAACACCCGTTTTTACGTTCCCTTCAATGGATTGAATCAACTTCATTCGGATTCTATAAAAAATATTTTTATCAAAAATAATAGTGTGTTATCCTAACAATCATTCAAATACTTTAGTGGTCGCAGTTTTTTGTAAAAGCGTAAGATTATTTAAAGAAAATAATGAAAAATAAATATTGAAAATGTTTGAAAGCGCGCACGCCGCATTACCGTCATACAAGTGTACGGTTCTCTACCATTTCGCCTTAAATTTAAAAAATACTCTTACATAACTTCAAACCCCGACCGATGGGCCACGATCGTCATACAGTGGATGCCCGATGGACGACGCAGTCAAGGAAGGCCCAAGAAACGCAGGCGTGACGATCTTGACTCATTCCGGAGAGGTTGGCTAAGGTGGCGGAGGACCGAGATTTATGGAAGGAAATGGGGGACACCTTTGCCCAGCAGTGGGACAGTATAGGTTAAAAAAATAAAATAAAAAAACTTCAGACTACAATAGCGTTAAAAATAACATCAAATGATCGTGTTTGCAATCAATCACACACACTAACACACACACAACACAAAGATATTTATAATGTATAATTGTGACTGTTCCCAGTTTTGGGGAAGGCACTGTCTGCTGCAACACAGCTCACGCTAACGCAGCAGGCAGGTATTCTACCTGTATTTTGTGCTTTTTATGTAACAATAAATAAATTTTGTATTTGTATTTTTGTTAATTCAACAAGTCAACAACATGACTACGACATGGGGTTCTTAAAAAGGCGAGTTAATCGAGTCCTAAAGGGTCGGCAACGTATTTGTGATGCCTCTGGTGTTACAAGTATCCATAGGCAACGGTGACTGCTTACCATCAGGCAGACCGTCTGCTTGTTTGCCACCTATGGCATAACAAAAGAAAGTCAACGAAACACTTGCCTAATGTCTTATCTAAAACTTCGCTCGTGAAACAAAATTCAGATTCAGATTGTAAAGGGCTCGTGCTACCCCTCTGCCACCATCGCTCCCTATACCTTTAATGGTTTAGTCAAAAAAGAAAACTACTTGAAAAACATTCTTTGTCAACATCATTTTAAGAGAGTAGGGGGACATGTAGGATGTTTGTTTTTCGCAATGTTTGAAAAATTGTTCCATATCTCACAGACAGCATTGGTTTCAGGAATCGGAACGCAGGCTCTGGGTTTCGGCATCAATACATCAACTGCGGGCGGGTTGTTCGGCGGCGGCGCGTTCGGCAAGCCCGCCACCACCCAGCCCACATTCGGCTTCGGCAACACGCAGCCCACACTCGGTGAGATAACACTAGGACCGTCTACTCGGCTTGACTAGCCCTGACCTTTATCACCACGAACCTGGAAAATACTCCAGGGCTGCTACTCCTTATCTTAGCCTTAATCATTGTTTCGACAACAAAATTTTAACAATTTTTTCAAAGTTTGCTCCTGTTGTAATATTTAAAGTTTCTTGTAGAATAAGGGCGGAAAGATTATGATAGATCATCAAGTTTGATATTACACATGTATTTAGAGTTTGATCTGTAGGTATGTATTCTATGTACTTGTATATTTAGAGTTTGTGTTGTATGTATTTTGAGTTTGTGCTGTATGTATTTAGTATTTGTGCTGTATGTATTTAGAGTTTGAGCTGTATGTATTAAGAGTTTGTGCTGTATGTATTAAGAGTTTGTGCTGTATGCATTAAGAGTTTGTGCTGTATGTATTTAGAGTTTGAGCTGTATGTATTTAGAGTTTGTGCTGTATGTATTTAGAGTTTGAGCTGTATGTATTTAGAGTTTGAGCTGTATGTATTTAGAGTTTGTGCTGTATGTATTTAGAGTTTGAGCTGTATGTATTTAGAGTTTGAGCTGTATGAATTTAGAGTTTGAGCTGTATGTATTTAGAGTTTGAGCTGTATGAATTTAGAGTTTGCGCTATAGGTATGTATTCCATGTACTTGTTTATTTAGAGTTTGTGTTGTGTGTATTTTGAGTTCGTGCTGAATGTATTTCGAGTTTGTAATGTATGTATTTAGAGTTTACGCTGCATATATTTAGAGTTTGTGCTGTATTTATTCAGAGTTTGTATTAAATGTATTTTGAGTTTCTGCTCAATGTATTACGAGTTTGTATTCTATGTATTTCGAGTTTTTGTTGTATGTATATATTTACAGTTTGTGCTGTATGTATTTATATCTCGCGTTGTATGTATTAAGAGTTTGCGCTGTGTATATTTTGACTTTGTCTTATATGTTTTTTGTCCCCAGGTGTCGGTCTAGGTGCTAACGCGTTCCAAGCCAAACCAGCGACGGCGCCTTTCGGCCAACTGGGCTCCTCGATGTTCCAAACGCCTAACGCCAATACCACGTTCAGGACTGGTGAGTCTTCTACGAATAATGTACATCTAGAAACGTCCCGTAGAACGCCCCGGTGGTCCAGTTGGTAGAGGACCCTGCCTTCTGCGCTTGGGGGCCTGGGTTCGATTCCCACCTAAAACAAACATTCATGTGATGAACATTTGTGTTTGTTCTATATCTGGTTGTTAATATCTATTTAAGTATGTATTTAAAAACTTTTTTTTTTTTTTTTTTTGTAAACCTGTACTGTTCCACTCCTGGGAAAAGGTCTCCCCCATTTCTTTCCAGACAGTGCGATCACCCGCCAAAAACTATATATGTATGTATATCAGTCTCTGGCAGCCATATCACAAGCTTTGCTTAGTTTGGGGTCAGATGACCGTGTGTGCAAAAATGGCCTAAATGTTTTGAATATTTAAACTCCTTAGCTTTGCTCGGTCAATAACTTGTTACCCAACTGCCCGGAAAGAGGGTGGTGTTTTTCAGGAGTATCATTGTCACCCAATCATGTTTCCACTGCGGGACACGGGCCTCCTCTCAGAGAGTGAGGTTCCACCATGCTGGCCCAGTGCATGGTGGTGAATGTCATATATATTTGAACTTTTGAGGTTCTTTGACATACCGGTTTCCTCACGATGTTTTCCTTCACCTTGAGAGGCCTATACCCAGCAGTGGGATAAGGAAGGCTGTGGATGATGATGATGATGTCGAGGGATGCCATCGAAACTGAATATAATTTATCGTACTAAATAAGTGATTGGTGCAGGGCCGAGGATCGAACCGGGCACCAGCAATAGGCATGATGACTAATATTTTTTTATTACCTCATAAAAAAGCTGATCATAAATAGAGCACATCAACGAAAACAAAATTAAAATTAGTTCAAAAATAAATAAGATATAAGCATTTTAATTTCATGCTAGACAGAGAGAGCACTATACTGAGCCGTGACGTCACGCCTCAGGAGCGCCATACAAATGCTATACTAACACACGCTTTGCGAGAAAGGGATAAAACATCCCCTCTCTATCCCCACCTAAAACTTTAAACACTCATAACTCAGAGATTTGTCAGCCAATTCAAATAATTTTTTCAGTATGTGTAATGAATTTACTTATATTCATCGCTAAGCCGGTTATTTGTAGTAAATTAAACATTAGGAATCATGCCTATTGTAAAGCGGTTTTACCACAGCAAAAAAGATTTTTTGTTAAATTAGAACGGCTGTCCAGGCATTTTTGTAAGAAATTTGTTGTAGCCAGTTGCACCCATATAAGCGAAACGTCAGTCATTCCAAATCAGTTAGCAACTGTGATGCGGACAAAGAACTGAGACCTAACCCAAAAAGTAAGGTCCAAGTTCTTTGGATGCGGAAATCGACGCGTTAATATAAATAAGAATGTTCAATCAAGGTTCTGTCATAATGCCTGGCGACGGATTTTCGTTTTCATTTACTTCTCTTTACTGTTGGTTTTACATAACTTCATTTCACAGATTAAAAAGTTTCTGAAATGGTACGGACCTAAGTACATGGTCGAAAAAATAAAAAGTAAGCCCAATGTTTTTTTTTTTTGATATGTGACTAGTTCGATTGTAAATTACTTTACCTCCCTAGGAAGATAAAGTTATATTCACCGCCCGCATTTTGAGTCATCAATGACGTACTTACCGAGCGCTAGTGATGAAAAATCATTAGCACAAACACCTCTGAAAGAGTACCTCTGATTGATTGATTGATTGATTAACTCTTTATTGTTCAC
This sequence comes from Agriopis aurantiaria, assembly GCA_914767915.1. Lineage (NCBI taxonomy): Eukaryota > Metazoa > Arthropoda > Insecta > Lepidoptera > Geometridae > Agriopis > Agriopis aurantiaria. The sequence goes on along the minus strand of OU612010.1, from coordinate 5,112,027 downwards.
ACCATGAAACCTCTGCCTCTGCCGGTCTTTTCCCGGGGGACTTGAATATGTAGATGGTAACCTTTCTTTTGTGTTCCAGGGTTGGACAGCGGCCTGGGCGGGGGGATGTTCAGCAACAACTCGGCACTTGGCGGCTCTGCGCTCGGTCTTGGGATGAACACTAACAACAGCATGCTCGCAAAGTTAGTACCACTTCCATAATATGTTTTTTTTCCATTTTTTACCATTTGTATTTGTTTCATATGTTGTTCGAAGTATATCCGGTTGTTAATATCTATTTAAGTATGTATTTAAAACTATATATGTATGTATATCAGTCTCTGGCAGCCATATCACAAGCTTTGCTTAGTTTGGGGTCAGATGACCGTGTATGCAATTGTCCCGAATATTTATTTATTTATTTTATTTATCCAACTCGGATGGGCAGCGTTTTTTTTATATGGTACTGAGACGTGGTCAGTTTTTTTTTTTTGTACATGTTACGGGTAATTCTATTAAACCTAGGCATTTTTTAATCTTGCCTGATGTTAGGCGATGATGGGTTTACCCGGGTTTACTTTGTATTACTCGAGTTTAAGTAATGTGTCAGGTGCTTTCCGGCTGAAATACTATGTATCCATGGTCATGAAATAAATAAAAAAGGCTATAAGAAAGGGTATTGTTTCAGTAACCTGTCAGGCGCGTCGGCGGCGGGCAACGTCCACGAGCAGATACTAACTCTGGCGGCGCGCCCCTACGGAGACTCGCCGCTCTTCAAGGATCTGTTGCTCGACTCTTGTGAGTAATTTTTTTTTATTTTTATTTTTTTATTGTAAATGGGCTCGCGCTTGGCCGGCAACTCGCCTGATGCTAGGCGATGATGCGGCCTACGATGGAGCACGCTTGCCTAGAAGAAACCTATTCACTCTCGACTTGAAGACACCCTGATTGTAACTATCGGGGAACACCCACTCAGGCAGCGAATTCCACAGACTGGCAGTTCGCATAATAAATGTGGAATCAGACCGCTTCGTATGGGGTCTCGGGTTCATTGACTGCCCCGGTGGTGGTCCAGTTGGTAGTGGACCTGCCTTCTGCGCTTGGGGGCGTGGGTTCTATTCCCACCTAGGACAAACATTCATGTGATGAACATTAGTGTTTCTAAGGTTCCGTAAAGGAAAAAGGAAAAAAACGGAACCCGTATAGGATCACTTTGTTGTCCGTCTGTCAAGACCCTTTTTCTCAAGAACGCGTCGTGGTATCAAGTTGAAATTTATTACAAACTAGCGGTCCGCCCCGGCTTCGCACGGGTATAGATTATAGCCTATGTCACTCGGGGATAGTGTAGCTTCCCAACAGTGAAAGAATTTTTCAAATCGGTTCAGTAGTTTCGGAGCCTATTCAATGCAAACAAACAAACAATCAAATCTTTCCTCTTTATAATATTAGTATAGATAGTATAGATAATTGGGTCTACGGTGTCTTTTAGCTGTAAAAAAATAAAAGTGAACGCAATCAAAAGATATGAACGTTTATGTCGTATATTTTGCGATTTCACAGGGGAATCAAAACCTATAGGGTACTTCCCGTTGACCTAGAATCATGAAATTTGCCAAAAAGCAAGGTCTCATAGCACATATATAGGAATAAATCTGAAAGTTGTTAATTTAATATTACTTCACATAAAAAAATATGGTTCTTGTTATTACAAACTTACATTTTGTAGTTGGTATGTATGGGAGCACCTGTTTGCCAACTACAAAGTTAAGTTTGTCATACAATATTTCAATCTTTTTACCCATTTTTCGTCTAGACTCGATTCCCGGAATGGATCCCGATACATATTTATTAAGTTTGTCCGGAACCCTCAGGGTTCGAGACATACTCACACTTGACCGGTTAAAAAAAAATAGTATTGCGTTTGACCGCCATCTCGCCCGATGTTAAGCGATGATGCGGTCTACGTTGGAGCACGCTTGCCTAGAAGAGACCGATTCACTCGTGATTCGAAGACACCCAGATTGTAACCATCTGCATATTTAATATGGCGGACAACATTTTCTTAACTACCATCATGATATTGGTATCAAATGGAAGGCTTTGAGAAAAATATGAAAAAGTTTAATTTTAAAAAGTTTTTTTTTTCTTCTAAAGTAATATGATTATTATTTGCCGTGGTAAGGTTTTACGCCGAAATATCGGGAGCTCATTCCACAACCTGACCACGGTATATATCCCGTAAATAATCACATAACTTCAGTGAACAACCGTGATAGTTTAAAACAGTGTTTTTTTTCTATGCAGCTGCAACAACGGAAGACGGCCTCCGTCCGACCAATCCTGCAGCGATGAAGGCAGTGCTGGACCGTTCGGCGAGCTCATACCGGGTGACGTCACCCACCAGCATACGGCTCAAGCTGCAGCCCAAAACTGCGCCTGCGCACCACAAGGTAACTGTCAGAAATAATTATATTAATCCGGTGGACTAGGTCGGTAACTTTCGTTCGTCTATGGATCTCCTCATTTCTGATTCGATCTCGTAGAGAAACCCCGAGCATAGCCCTCTCCATAGCTCGTTGTGCGACTTTGAGCTTGCTTATGAGGCTCATAGTGAGGGACCACCCACGAGATGGACAGACGACCTAAAAGAGACCGCAGGGAAACGCTGGATGCAGGCCGCTTCCACCGGCTCTTTTGGAGATCGATGGGGGAGGCCTATGTCCAGTAGTGGACGTCCTATGGCTGAAATGATGATAATGTAGAGTTTTTTTTTAACCTATACTGTCCCACTGCTGGGCAAAGGTCTCCCCCATCTCCTTCCATAAATCACGGTCCTCCGCCACCTCTTGCCAACTCTCCGGAATGAGTCAAGGTCGGCACGCCAGCGTTTCTTGGGATGTAAAGAATCATCATCATCATCATCAGCAGGAAGACGTCCACTGCTGAACATAGGCCTCCCCCTTTAACCTCCACACTGAACGACAGCCCAGCCCGCCTTTTGCATCCACTGGATGCCAGCGACTCATGTAGAGAATATCCAATTTTAAATATATTGGCTAATAAATAAACTAGCTGAATCCCGCTACTTCGTACGCGTAGAGCTCGGCCTTCGGCCTCGCTACTATAAACCTATATGCTATAAACCTCACGGAGCCCGAGACCTTTCCAACGAATGCAAAACCGTGGAAATCGGTTCGTGCGTTCTGGAGTTATAGCGTCAGGAAGGAAAACCCGACTTATTTTTATATAGTAGATAATAAATTTATTTCCAAAAAGAACACATAATATATTACAGTAGATATACACAAGAGAAAACCAAATAAAAAAATTCGGTGGGCCCCAAACTAAGCTAAGCCTGTATCTTGGGTACCCTGAGAACATAACATACGTATTTTTGATCAGCGCTGACAAAATGGAACACATTTTTTTTTAAATTTTGGAATTTAATTCCAGAAGTCCCTGTTCGACGGCCTGGAAGAATACGACGCGAGCCTAGAAGACAAGTTGAGTTTGAAGCCGAGCCGGAAGCGGCTGGTGCTGCGACAGAACCAGGGAACCAGCCACTCGAACAACGATAGCTTGGACAGCACGCAAGCAGCCTCCTCTTATAGGTGAGTTGTAGCCTCGAACAGGCATGTGTCCTAATGTTTAATTTATTAAAAACAACCGGCTTAGCGATGAATATAACTAAATACATTACACATACTGAAAAAAATAATTTGAATCGGCTGATAAATCTCTGAGATATGAGTGTTTAAAGTTTTAGGTGGGGATAGGGAGGGGATGTTCTATCCCTTTCTCGCAAAGCGTGTGTTAGTATAGCTTTTGTATGGTGCTCCTTATGTGTGACGTCATAACCCAGTATAGTGCGCTCTCTGTCTAGCATGAAATTAAAATGCTTATATCTTATTTATTTTTGAATTATTTTTAATTTTGTTTTCGTTGATGTGCTCTATTTATGATTGGCTTTTTTATGAGGTAATAAAAAATATTTGTCAACACGCCTATTGTATTGACACTGTCATAAAAAAATTCAACATGCTGGAATTCACGCGCAAATGCGTTAAGTATCGCCACATCTTAGTCATCTCATCTCAGTTAATAATCTTTTATATTCCTAATAATCATGAATATAATCTTCTATACCATCATCATCATCAGCCGGAAGACGTCCACAGCTGAACAAAGGCCTCCCCCTTTAACCTCCACACTGAACGACAGCCCGCCTTTTGCATCCACTGGATACCCGCGACTCTCACAATGTCGTCGGTCCATCTAGTGGGAGGCCTACCTACGCTGCGTCTTCCGGTTCGTGGTCTCCACACCAGAACCTTTCCTCCCCATCGGTTATCGGTTCTTCGAGCGATGTGGCCTGCCCATTGCCACTTCAACTTGCAAATTTTAACAGATATCTTCAATACCAGTGGATCCCAATTAGTTTTCCTGCGTACCACTTCAAGAAAGACCTCAAACTCGCGTACCCCTCGAGCTCGGCTCAAGCACACCAAATGCCATCCGGTCCGGTTCAGACTTAGTTTGTGAGGTTCAGTAAAGTATGAAATTCTATGGAAGACGGAAAGACGTCACGCTGTATGCAGTTAGTTGGACTGCAGACTGACTACAAAATTAACTGCTTACGGTGTGACGTCTTTAAGGCGAAATGGTAGAGAACCGTACACTTGTATGACGGTAATGCGGCGCGCGCGCTTTCAAACATTTTCAATATTTTTTTTTTCTTTTTTTTTCTACAAATAATCTTACGCTTTTACAAAAAACTGCGACCACTAAAGTATTTGAATGGTTGTTAGGATAACACACAATTATTTTTGATAAAAATATCTTCTATAGAATCTGAATGAAGTTGATTCAATCCATTGAAGGGAACGTAAAAACGGGAGTTTTTTTAGGAAAGTTTACGTTTTTTTTTCTATCGAGCCAAATTTCTTTAATCGTGTATCGGTGAACACATCTAATTAAAATATTTCAAGAACATTAACTAAACATAAAGAAATAATGTCAATTAATCGATTTTAAAGGTCTACTTTTGAATATTCGTGATGACGAATCGTCAAATTTGAAGCATATTTCGTCCTAATAGAATTTCTCTTAGTCAAGAGATTGGCGCGCGTACCTCTTGAAGCAGACACCCCTAATCATCCCTTCGCGTACCCCTAGGGGTACGCGTACCACTAATTGGGAACCACTCTTCTACATAATTCTGCCTATTCTAGATCGCAGGAAGACCAGCCGCAGTCCCAACGTAACGAGACACCTGACCTACAAGGAGAGAAAGAGACGGACGCTGACCGCGCTAAGAGAAACATCAGCTTTGAAAACAACAGTAAGTTAAGACAACACTCTGTTCACAACGACATGATCCAATAAAACAAGGTCTGATATTCCGGGAGTGACCTATATAAAACAAAGTCTGACATTCCGGGAGTGACACATAAAACAAGCTCTGATATTCCGGGAGTGACACATAAAAGGTCTGATATTCCGGGAGTGATACATATAAAACAAGGTCTGATCACCATCTTGCATGTATGATGACGTCATCTACCCAGTGACTATCCCTGAACTTAGAGGAATCTATTGACACCTCATTTATCTAACCTTACTTTACATGTCGCCGTCTTGTATGTATGATGACGTCACCTACCCAGTGACCATCCCTGAACTTAGAGGAATCTATCGACACCTCATTTATCTAACCTTACTTTACATGTCGCCGTCTTGTATGTATGATGACGTCACCTACCCAGTGACCATCCCTGAACTTAGAGAAATCTATCGACACCTCATTTACCTAACCTTACTTTACATGTCGCCATCATGTTTGTATGATGACGTCACCTACCCAGTGACCATCCCTAAACTTAGAGAAATCTATCGACACCTCATTAATCAAACCTAACTTTACATGTCGCCATCTTGTATGTATGGTGACGTCACCTACCCAGTGACCATCCCTGAACTTAGAGGAATCTATCGACACCTAATTTACCTAACCTTACTTTACATGTCGCCATCATGTTTGTATGATGACGTCACCTACCCAGTGACCATCCCTAAACTTAGAGAAATCTATCGACACCTCATTTATCAAACCTAACTTTACATGTCGCCATCTTGTATGTATGGTGACGTCACCTACCCAGTGACCATCCCTGAACTTAGAGGAATCTATCGACACCTAATTTACCTAACCTTACTTTACATGTCGCCATCATGTTTGTATGATGACGTCACCTACCCAGTGACCATCCCTAAACTTAGAGAAATCTATCGACACCTCATTTATCGAACCTACAACTTTACTATAATTTGTGATTTGTTTACTTACAATTTTCTGTTTCTTATTTCAGATGACGTAACCTCTGACAGACAGGGGAGCTGGTAAGTAATCTTTCTACTACCACATCGCACCCATATTGTACTCCGTAACGGCTGAATGGATTTCCGTGAATTTGTTACGAAGATAGCTTCAACAAAACGGATCATATTTAAAGAAAGCAGCAGCTAATTTCAGCTAAAAGTACACACAATTAAAAAAAACATTTATATACAAAAAACAAGACAGCATAAATTCATATATTTTTTTAAAGCCCCGATAAAAGAGCCGATGATTTTCAAATGGCGTAACCACCATAATTCAGCCACCCAGTCTCCAGGAAGGCCAGCAACTCGCTGACGCCTGCGCACGCTTCCCAGGGCGTCATTGGTGTTCCGACGACACGCATTAGTGTTGAGAAACAAACTAACATGCAAGCTTGTTCTCAGGTTGAGTGCGTCAAAGATGCCGTGGAGTGAGAAAAAAGAAAAATCAATCGACAACGAGCCTACGCCGCGCTTGTATCCTAGATTGGGTAAGTCCATCATCATTACAGCCATGGGACGTCCACTGCTGGACATAGGCCTCCCCCTTTAACCTCCACACTGAACGACAGCCTGCCTTTTGCATCCACTGGATGCCCGCGACTCTCACAATGTCGTCGGTCCATCTAGTGTAGGTAGTGTAGCGTAGGCCACCTACGCTGCCTCTTCCGATACGTGGTCTCCACTCCAGAACCTTTCCAGATGGGAATCATCATCATCATCAGCCAGAAGACGTCCACTGCTGAACATAGGCCTCCCCCTTTAACCTCCACACTGAGCGATAGCCTGCCTTTTGCATCCACTGGATGCCCGCGACTGCGAGATGGGAATGCATATCGGTAATTTTTTTTTTGTTTTATTTTTCAGATAAAGAATTGCCACCAGATGGATCGGAAAGACGCGCTAGTTGGTATGTTTTTAAATAAAAAATTATGACCTATTAACGAACCCCTCTTTAAATTCTTTTTTATAAACTACACAAAGATGCAGAGATGAGTGTTGCATTTATTTTTTTGTGAAATGTCAAACGTATTCGTGTTTGTTTTTAGGGTTCCGTACCCAAAGGGTAAAACCGGGACCCTATTATTAATAAAATAAAAAAATAAAAAATAATAAAATAACGTTTATTTGCTCAAAATTTTTACAAGCTTATGAAATAGGTACAAAGATAAAAAAAAACAAAATAAGAGTTAGTGGGTAGGTGAGAAATGTTTACATACCTACTTCAAATAAAGTAGCCCTGTATCTCACACTAGGTGGGTCCTGTGTCGTGAGATTCAGTTCTTCCTTCCGAGTTCAAGTTATTAAGCCTACGATGTATGTCTGTCTGTCCTATCAGTTTGTCTGTCTGTCCGTCTGTCTGTCTGTCTGTCCGTCCTACATTAAAACGGGTGTACTTCTAGAACCGTAATAGAAAGCCAGTTGAAATTTTCACAGAATATTTAATGTTACTGCGGATTAATTAAGAGATAATTAAAAAGTTAAAAAATTTAAATTGATATTTATTTTTTAATAACCATACAACAAATGTATTATTTAACGTATTTTTGTATTAGCTGTAATGGAAAAACAGCGTCAAACTTGGCATGATTATAGTAGGTACACACTCTAAAGTATAACAACAAATAATAAGTAATGGCCAAGTGCGAGTCGGTGACAAATTTCTACCCTCTTTAATTTACCCTTCCGTTTTTACTTATTGACCTTTTTATTATTTTTCAGTTAATCCGCCGTAACATTACATATTGTGTGAAAATTTCAACTGGCTATCTATTACGGTTCGAAAGATACAACCGTTTAAAGGTAGGACGGACAGACAGACAGACAATGTAGGCTTAGGAATAGGCTCCCGCTTTTACGGAACCCTAAAAAATCTTGTTTATTTTCTTTCTATGGCGCGATGGCATTTCCCTGGGATGTGGCCTAGTCGATCATCATCATCATCATCATCAGCCTGTAAACGTCCACTGCTGAACAAAAGCCTCCCTCGTAGAGAGGGGTGTTGCCATAATCCCCACGCTTGGCAGGCGGCTTGGGGATCGCAGTACGTTCACCGTGTACTAATAGGACGCTGCTGCCTATCCTCCGGTGGTTCTGGTCGCAGTTTTAGGACATACCCGTAGTCGATCATATAACCTCTATTTCTATCCCTCTCCAACAGGTTAACAACGAAAACCCTGCGCAAGCCACTTGTCTCACCGCCTCAGAGCGCAGAGAACTCTGTAAGAGAATTAGGGCTCCATACCATGTCCCCGAGCTCGCTTGAAAACAAGGAAAATGTACGGAGCGGTGAGTGTCCAATTTCAAATTAGATAAAACACAGATTAATACGGTTAATTTTTAACCGACTTCGAAAAGGAGGAGGTTATCAATTCGACTGAATGTTGTTTTTTTTTTTTTTTTTTTTGTATGTTTGTTACGCGATTTCTCCGCCAATTTAGAATTGTTTAAATTGCTAACAAGTTTTTTTTTTAATGCAATTTTTTATTCAAATGCAAATATTGAAGGTCATTCCACAAAAAACAGGTGTGAGGCAAAAAGGATCGCGTAAAACTCAGGTGACAATTTCAACACGTTATCTATACTAATATTATAAAGAGGAAAGATTTGTTTGTTTGTTTGTTTGCATTGAATAGGCTCCGAAACTACTGAACCGATTTGAAAAATTCTTTCACTGTTGGGAAGCTACACTATCCCCGGGTGACATAGGCTATATTATATTTTCAAAAAAATAGGAATCCTTACTACAACTCCAATAATGTAACCCAAGGTGTAAAAAAAAAGATTTACAATTTACAGTATTACATTTAAAGAATTACAAACAAAAGGTGACACAGGCTATAATCTATACCCGTGCGAAGCTAGGGCGGACCGCTAGTTAATAAAATAAATAAAGTGCTGAGAACCAGTTGTCTGGATAAATATACCATAGGTTTTAACACAACTTACTGACATGAAATGTAACGTATTATGTATATTAAAATAAAGACACTAATCGAATATTTCACACTAGTTGCGGTTGCTACGGAGGAAGTACCGGCGCCCCGCGACGCCCCCCCGCACCCCGCAGGCGTCAAGCTCACGCGCACTGGTTACTACACGATACCTACACTGGACGAGATGGTTGGTAAGTACAATGTATTGTTAAGGGAGATACATGCCATCCTGTATCGGATTAACTATCGGGGGCACGAGATGCTCTGCACCCCTCAGACGTGGAACTCTCGCCCTGGGTACTACATTCTACTCTGGACGTGATGATTGGTTAGTACAATGTATTGTTAAGGGAGATACATGCCATCCTGTATCGGAGGAACTATCGGGGGCATGAGATGCTCTGCACTCCTCAGACGTGGAACTCTCGCCCTGGGTACTACATTCTACTCTGGACGTGATGATTGGTTAGTACAATGTATTGTTAAGGGAGATACATGCCATCCTGTATCGGAGGAACTATCGGGGGCATGAGATGCTCTGCACTCCTCAGACGTGGAACTCTCGCCCTGGGTACTACATTCTACTCTGGACGTGATGATTGGTTAGTACAATGTATTGTTAAGGGAGATACATGCCATCCTGTATCGGAGGAACTATCGGGGGCACGAGATGCTCTGCACCCCTCAGACGTGGAACTCTCGCCCTGGGTACTACATTCTACTCTGGACGTGATGATTGGTTAGTACAATGTATTGTTAGGGGAGATACATGCCATCCTGTATCGGAGGAACTATCGGGGGCATGAGATGCTCTGCACTCCTCATCTAGGCTCAACTAGTTTAGGCGTTATAATAACTGGTAATTCGGTTACTCGGACGACCTTATTGTATTTTGTGGTGGTACGGAGGAGTGCGCGAACCCGACTCGCACTTGGCCGGTTTTTTCTGTCCAGCTTATTCTTTCCATACGTCTCCATCACCACATTTCAATTTCTTCCAGCTTACCTACGGCCGGACGGGAGTTGCGTAGTCCCTCATCTAACCATCGGCCGCACTAACTACGGCAATGTGTACTACGACTCGGAGGTGAACGTGACTGGACTGGACCTAGACGCTTTGGGTACTTAAACATCTATATTCTATACAGGGTTACTGATAAGCAGTAAGCATCCTCTATAGGCCGGCCTCATCGAGATACAATACCTACCAATCCTATAACGCTACTACTAACTATAAAGTCACAAACGCTCTAAAAAAATGTCCAAACCAAAACTTGGCACACGCTAATAGGCATGTGTCCTCATGTTTAATTTATTACAAATAACCGGCTTAGCGAGGAATATAACTAAATACATTACACATACTGAAAAAATAATTTGAATTGGCTGATAAATCTCTGAGATATGAGTATTTAAAGTTTTAGGTGGGGATAGAGAGGGGATGCTCTATCCCTTTCTCGCAAAGCGTGTGTTAGTATAGCATTTGTATGGCGCTCCTGAGCCGTGACGTCACGGCTCAGTATAGTGCGCTCTCTGTCTAGCATGAAATTTAAATGCTTATATCTTATTTATTTTTGAACTAATTTTTATTTTGTTTTTGTTGATTCTATTTATAAAAAATAATAAAAAATATTAGTCATCATGCCTATTGCGCAGCATTGCGCAGACTTTTTGGTTAGTTGTAAGGCAACAGTGATCCGCCTACAACGCCGCGCGATGCCAATGCTATGATGCCATAGCGGACAAGCGACGTTAAACACTATGTGTAAGCAACATAACGTCTAAATTGGCATTGTGAACTATATAATTGATGTCTAGGACGTACTACGCTAGGGTCGCAGGTATCCAATGGATGCAAAAGGCAGGAACGTAAAAACGGGTGTTTTTTAGGAAAGTTTACGATTTTTTTCCATCAAGCCAAATTTCTTTAATCGTGTATCGGTGAACACATCCGAATAAAATATTTCAAGAACATTTATTAAACATAAAGAAATAATGTCAATTAATCGATTTTAAAGGTCTACTTTTGAATATTCGTGATGACGAATCGTCAAATTTGAAGCATATTTCGTCTTAAATTCGCGGCTAGGATTGTTCCGCTCAAGCCGTGGTAGCCCATTTGGGAGACCGCTAGACTTGAAAACGTGAGGTCGCGAGTTCAAACCCCGGGCCCGTACCAATGAGCTCTTTATACCACTGGCTTTTCGGTGAAGGAAAACATCTTGAGGAAACCTGCATACGTACGGAGAAGGAATTCAATGGCGTATGTGAATCCACCGACCCGCACTGGGCCAGCGTGGTGGATATGGCCCAATCACCCTTTCGGGGGTAGGCTATAAGTCCAGCAGTGGACTGTTAAAAGGCTGACTATGATGATGATGATTGTTCCGCTCGACAAAGAGTATGCTGAAAATTATACATTTTAATGGCGCGGGCTATAGGCTGCTATATGCGTAACCCTGTAGAAATGTAAAACCAACCTGACCTTGTTTTTTGTTTTCTCCGCAGTCCATTACCTGAACAAGGAAGTGATTGTTTACCCTGAAGATGCTGCCAAGCCGCCGCTTGGCGAGGGTTTAAACAAACGGGCTATAGTGACTCTCGACCGCATCTGGCCAAGGGACAAGACCGAGAACAAACCTATCACGGACCCCGACCGGTGAGTACTGTCTCTCCTTACATACCAGTGAAATTAAAATCTATGCTAATATTATAAAGAGGAAAGATTTGATTGTTTGTTTGTATGTTTGCCTGCCAAGCGTGGGGATTGTGGCAACACCCCTCTCTACGAGGGAGGCCTTTGTTCAGCAGTGGACGTTTACAGGCTGATGATGATGATGTTTGCATTGAATAGGCTCCGATACTACTGAACCGATTTGAAAAATTATTTCACTGTTGGGAAGCTACACTATCCCCGGGTAACATAGGCTATATTATATTTTCAAAAAAAATAGGGATCCTTACTTAAACTCCAATAATGTAACCCAAGGTGTAAAAAAATAAGATTTACAATTTTAACTTTGCGTGTTTGACAGTTCTAAGACACGACAACGTCTGTCAGGTCAGCTAGTATACTATACTAATATTATAAAGAGGAAAGATTTGATTGTTTGTTTGCATTGAATAGGCTCCGAAACTACTGAACCGATTTGAAAAATTCTTTAACTGTTGGGAATCTACACTATCCCCGGTTAACATAGGCTATTTTTTTTTTTTTTAATAGGGATCCTTACTAAAACTTCAATAATGCAACCCAAGGTGTAAAAATATAAAACTTACACCCGTGCGAAGCCGGGGTGCGTTGCTAGTTTGTAATAAATTAAACATCAGTAGGCTTAGTCCCAGATTTGATGGTTTTCGAAAACTTTTTTCGTTTACGTATTGTTCCATACATTGTAGTAAAGCGCCTCCAGCGGAAACGCGGAGGAACTAAAATCGGCGGTATAGATTGCTTCACTCTAATACGAAAAAAGTTTTCGAATACCTTTCAGCCCAGCAATGTATGGAACAATACGTAAACGAAAAAAGTTTTCGAAAACTATCAAATCTGGGACTAAGCCCAAATGTTTATTTGACGCTGACATTGTTATTTTGTCTCCAGTCTGTGGGAGTACGAGCGCAAGTTGCGTCGAGTGTGCGACAAGCACGACACCAAGTTCATCGAATACCGCCCGCAGACCGGCAGCTGGGTGTTCCGGGTGAGTTGACACTCCTATTTACAACCTTTTATTAGGGTTCCGTCCGTCCGTCCGTCCATCCCACCTATTAACGGCTGTATCTTTCGAACCGTAATAGATAGCCCGATGAAATTTTCACAGAATATGTAACGTTACGGCGGATTAACTAACGAATCCGAACGAAGCGGTTTGATTCCACATTTATTGTGCGAACTGCTAGTCCGTGGAATGCGCTGCCTGAATGCGTTCCCCGATAGTTACAATCTGCGTGTCTTCAAATCACGAGTGAATCGGTTTCTTCTAGGCAAGCGTGCTCCAACGTAGACCGCATCATCGCTTAACATTAGGCGTGATGGCGGTCGAGCGCAAGCCTATTATTTATTTTAAAAAAAGACAATTAATTACAAGTAAAGAACCCTTTCGTACGCTATCTGACTGCAGCGCTTACGGAAGTTCGAGACAACCTATAACACGCTCAAATTACGGCGCCATCTAAGTTCGTACCGTTTTTAGGCAAATGTTCCGAGCTACGCTCTAATGTTCCGCTATTGGCTTTCCTCTTAGTCTATCTTCCTTGGTTTAAACGCGGGTAAACTTAGGTTTACTCAGTCCCCTAGCATTACCCGTAGCATATACAAGGCTACGCAGAAAGGGGGTCATTATGAACAACTTTTACTATGGTATGGGGCTGAACCTGACAGCTGTTCCATACATTTTGTTACGTGCGACTGTTTTTTTTCTCTTAACCCGTACCGCGCAAGAGGCTGAGTAGCCGCGGTTGCCAGAAATGCGAGAGTCCAACGGAATTTTCGAAAACTGACTGGATGTAAAATAAAAAATATTTTTTTCCTATCAATTTGACATTGTATGTTTATATATTATATATATTATTCAATGTCTTGAATTGTTGTATGATATTTTCAATTGACTATATATCTAAGTACTCACCATTCATAAAAAAAAAAAAAATACTCACAGAATCTCGTGATGCAATTATTATTCTTGAATTTTCTTGCGCCATCATGCACTTGTTGATAATAATATGCTATTTTTTTACATTAAATTACTATCACACCACTTTCACAACAAGGGAGCACTATTTCCGCAACTTTTACACTAACTACTTGACACTAATAGGCAATATTCACTTCAAAAACTAAAACTTTATCGCGAACCATTTTTACGTTATGTGTCCGCCATGTCGGTTTGTCAAACACTGTCTAAACGGGGAAAACCCACTCACAAAGTATAGGTCCCCCCTGACACGGTAAGGATGCATCGATTCTCTAGTGATTGAAGTAAGCTAGAGGCGAAAGAACTTACATTGTCTTTGGAACGTTCATTCGAGCGGGAATAAATTGACGAATAGCGGTAATTTCCTTACGCACCGCTCCGGTGCCTAACGCGCGTCGAGCACTTTTCGCTTACGCCGACATGCGGTGCGTAACACATTCAAAGAGTTAAGGAATATTTTTGTTAAACAGGTGGAGCATTTCAGTAAATACGGCTTGACAGATTCTGATGAGGAAGACGAGCTCACGCCCGAAGTCATGAAGAGGCAGCTCGCGAACCAGTCGCTGCAGAAATCAGCAGCTCCCGGTAACTTGGAACTCAATAGCTTCTACCCTCCATTTTCCAATGTTTGCCCGACTGGCCCAGAAGGAGGGTAATGTTTTCAGCCATGTGTTTGTTTCATTTTTAGGGTTCCGTGCCCAAAGGGTAAAAACGGGACCCTGTTACTAAGCCTACGATGTCTGTCTGTCTGTCCCACCTATTAACGGTTGTATCTTTCGAACCGTAATAGATGGCCAGTTGAAATTCAGTTGTGTTTCGGTCTCATGGGTTAAATAAAATATAATGGATCAGTGAAACACTTAACCCTACTAAAAACACACAAACATGTTATAATATATATATATATATTTTTAATGAATATTTTTATTATTTTGTAAGTTGTGTTCTTTTTTTCTCTTTTTGGCTTTATAAATATTGATAAATTTATATAACAATTCTACATTCTAAATTATATCTTATGTTTTGTATTTTGCATCATATAACTGTTTGCTTTGGCATAATTGTACTGTTATAATAAGAGAAGCCAGTGGCACCCGACACACAGTCCCGGACTAGTTCGGGAGCCTGTGGAAAACCACGTTATGTAAAACTAAATTTATGTCAAAATATATTACTTTTTTTTTTTTTTTTTTGTTGTGACACCATTTTAATAATTTTATGCTAACCATGGAAGTATGCACACTCAAACTAGAGTGACCAGGGGTGCAAGTACCGTTCTTTTATCGATCGTCAAATTGACAGTTGAGGTCGTCAAATTCGATAATGTGCCATTTTTTCAGTACTCGCTGTGATCGATTCTATGGCATTTTAGCGAATTTGACGATCGATAAAGAACGGTACTTGCACTGCTGAATTGCTAAAAGTCGTCTAAAATTTTTCTCTTAATTTCTTTTATTTTTTAGCTATGAAACCGCCAGTAGTATCTACGTCTGCCGGCCTCGGCGGACTCGGTGTGATGTCACCCGGCCTCGGTGGACTGGGCGCGGCGCCACCCGGGCTAGCCATGGCGCCACACAGCCTACCCGTGACGTCAGCTAGGTTTAGCGGCGCCGCCGCCAACGACAGTATTTTCGCGATGCAGCAAGCCTCACTCAACTTGCTCAATGGCACTCGAGGTGATGTAAACATTGATGTCATCATCCATCATCATCATTTCCGCCTATCGTGTTCCTCAAATAGGCCTTTAGGCCAAAATTAATATCCAACTTTTTAACAATCTGATGTTATAGTTATATGATTATTTACGGGATATTTACCTTGGTAAGGTTGACTGATAACCGTAACAACCGTGATAACCGTAGCAAAAGACTAAGAAAGAGGGTAGATCGTTATGTCTGCACCTAACTTTTTAACTGTTCTCCAACCACCCGCATTCTTCAGTCTTCCCGTGAACATGGTGCATATAACTGCGCCGAAATATCGGGAGCTCATTCCACAACCTCACCACGGTAAATATACCGTTAATAATCATATAACTTTAGTGAACAACCGTGACAGTTTAAAACAGTGTTTTAATCTGATGTTATGCCTCGCTCGCTGCCAGTTGTTTACTAACTTAGATATTAACATTATTATTTAGTAATTCGGCGTAGACTGAAACTCCCTAATAGTGGTTTTTAAATGCTGTCATATCCTACTTGTATATTTTTATTTATAACTAGCTGACCTGACAGACGTTGTCCTGTCTTAGAAATGTCAAACACGCAAAGTCAACATTGTAAATCTTATTTTTTTTACACCTTGGGTTACATTATTGGAGTTTTAGTAAGGATCCCTATTTTTTTTTTTAAATATAATAAAGCCTATGTCACCCGGGGATAGTGTAGCTTCCCAACAGTGAAAGAATTTTTCAAATCGGTTCAGTAGTTTCGGAGCCTATTCAATGCAAACAAACAAACAAACAATCAAATCTTTCCTCTTTATAATATTAGTATAGACAAATAAATATAAAAAAAATGTGGACTCTCAGAGAGAGAGAGGATGGGCCCTAATCCACCATGCTGGCCCAGTGCATGTTGGTGAATGTCATATGTATTTGAACTGTTGAGGTTCTTTGACATACCGGTTTCCTCACGATGTTTCCCTCCACCGTTGTTGAGCGATGACATCGAATCTGCACATATCTACAAAATAAACCTTTGGTGCAGGGCCGAGGATCGAACCGTTAGATTGTAAAGCGACATGCTTCCCTCCGGCCACCACCGCTTTTCCATTGATGTCACTCGGACTATCTCTAATGTTTTTCACTATTACCAAGGAGGATAGACTAAGAGGAAAGCCAATAGCGGAACATTAGAGCGCAGCTCGGAACATTTGCCTAAAAACGGTATAAACTTAGATGGCGCCGTAATTTGAGCGAGTCAGAGAATAAAGAATAGCTCCATCTACTGGTATCGGTGCGTTTCTCTTGACTGCGATACTAGCGCTACGGTAATTTGTAGAACCTTTTCGTACGTTATCTGACTGCAGCGCTTACGGAAGTTCGAGACAACCTATAACACGCTAAAATTACGGCGCTATCTAAGTTTATACCGTTTTTAGGCAAATGTTCCGAGCTGCGCTCTAATGTTCCGCTATTGGCTTTCCTCTTAGTCTATCTTCCTTGGTATTACTAAAAAGGTTCCGTGTCCCATATTTTTATTCACGTAGATATGCCATCAGAAACTATATACGTTTCCGGGATAATAAGTACCCCATCACTCTCCGGCCCTCATAACTATTTCTATGCAAAGAAAATGTAAACCGCCATCTTGGTGCGGCGGCCATATTGAATTTAGCGTGATGTCACTTTATCGTTTCCTACTGTTCTCGTTTAGTTTTTTCTTTCGCATTGTCTCAGAGGTCAGACTTTAAAACAGTTTTTTTTTTTTTTGTTAAATTAGAACGCTGTCAAGGCGTTTTTGTAAGTAATTTGTTGTAGCCAGTTGCACCCATATAAACGAAACGTCAATCATTCGAAATTAGTTAACAACTGTTATGCGGACAAAGAACTTTGAGACTTAACTCAAAAAGGTGAGGTCCAAGTTCTTTGGATGCAAAGTTCGATGCGTTGATATAGAATACAAATACAAATACAAAATTATTTATTTCACATAATGGCAAAGATACAGTAAAGCAATTGCCTGAGGGCCTCAAACTAGGCTAAGCCTATATCTTGAGGTCCAAACAGGAAATAAGAATGAGAATAAGAATGTTCAATCAAGGTTCTGTCATAATGCCTGGCGACAGATTCTCTCATTCTCGTCATCTCATTTCCGTTCTATTTAATTCTCTTTTCTGTGGACTTTAGTGAGTTAACTTGCAATGTTTTGTTACAGCATTCGAAATGGACACCACTGAAGACAACAACGAATCTGAAAGTCTATATCAAGATAATAGAGGTAAGTATACTATACTAACATTAATTATTAATTATTAATCTATCCACATTATTGTACATTTTATAATATAGCTGTTTACTGTTCCTTAATAAATAAAATAAAATAAAAACATCATCATCATCAGCCAGAAGACGTCCACTGCTGAACATAGGCCTCCCCTTATACCTCCACACTGAACGACAGCCTGCCTGCATCCACTGGATGCCGGCGACTCTCACAATGTCGTCGGTCCATCTAGTGGGAGGCCTACCTACGCTGCGTCTTCCGGTTCGTGGTCTCCACTCCAGAACCTTTCTTCCCCATCGGCTATCGGTTTTCGAGCGATGTGGCCTGCCCATTGCCACTTCAACTTGTACTTTTTAACAGCTATGTCGGTGACTTTGGTTCTTTGGCGAATATCCACGTTCCGGATTCTATCGCGCAAACTAACTCCGAGCATAGCTCTCTCCATTGCCCGCTGTGTGACTCTGAGCTTTTCCAAAAGGCCAACAGTTGAGGTCAACGTCTCAGTACACAGTATTACAACAAGCATGTGTCCTAATGTTTAATTTATTACAAATAACAGGCTTAGCGATGAATACAACTAAATACATTACACATACTGAAAAAATAAATTAAATTGGGTGATAAATGTCTGAGATATGAGTGTTTAAAGTTTTAGGTGAGGATAGAGAGGGGATGTTCTATCCCTTTCTCACAAAGCGTGTGTTAGTATAGCATTTGTATGGCGCTCCTGAGGCGTGACGTCATAACTTAGTATAGAGCGTTCTCTATCTAACATGAAATTGTTTTTGAACTGATTTTAGTTTTGTTTTCGATGATGTGCTCTATTTATGATCAGCTTTTTTATGAGGTAATTAAAAAATATTAGTCATCATGCCATAGCCCACCGACACCGATCACCGACATAGCCCACCGGATTAGCAAGTTGAAGTGGCAGTGGGCAGGGCACATAGCACGCAGAACAGATGGCCGATGGGGCCGAAAGGTTCTCGAATGGAGACCACGGACCGGTAAGCGCACAAAATGGACAGACGACCTAAAAGAGACCGCAGGGAAACGCTGGATGCAGGCCGCTTCCAACCGGCCCTTTTGGAGATCGATGGGGGAGGCCTATGTCCAGCAGTGGACGTCCTACGGCTGAAATGATGATGATGAGTCATCGTGCCTATTGACAAACTTGTCTTTCAATTCTTTGTCATCTTATCTATTATTACATGTTATCTCTATCTTGCAGCGTTTGGTGTAAAAAGTCCCACGAGCGAGCTGGCGAGGCTGGAGCATCGCCAGAGCCACCACGTTCAACTGATGAAGGCTTCACTGTACGCCGACTCTGGTATGAGAGCTTCTCTAAGTAAATCTAAGTTTAATAATAAAATATAGTATAGGCTTCAAAATCCGTGTAAAATATTATTTTGTTCTTTGTAATAAAAAATAAATAAATAAATATTCGGGACATTTTTGCACACACGGTCATCTGACCCCAAACTAAGCAAAGCTTGTGATATGGCTGCCAGAGACTGATATACATACATATATAGTTTTAAATACATACTTAAATAGATATTAACACCCAGATATAGAGCAAACACAAATGTTCATCACATAAATGTTTGTCCTAGGTGGGAATCGAACCCACACCCCCAAGCTCAGAAGGCAGGTTCACTACCAACTAGACCAACGGCAATGCAAACAGCATTGAATAGGCTCCAAAACTACTGAACCAATTTGAAAAATTCTTTCACTGTTGGGAAGCTACACTATCTCCGGGCAACATAGGCAATTTTATTTTTAAAAAAAATAGGGATCCTTACTAAAACTCCAATAATGTAACCCAAGGTGTAGTAAAATAAGATTTACAATGTTGACTTTGCGTGTTTGACAGTTCTAAGACAGGACAACGTCTGTCAGGTCAGCTAGTACATTTATAAAATCACTAACTTTGTAATAACATTTCTCGTCTAAATGATTTTTTAGTTTTATTTCAAATTGACTAGTTTAAAATATTCATTCATAGCTAATTTTTCACAGTAAATTATATAAAAAAAAAAAAATCAAATGCCCGAGCGAGATGCACCCGGTATTATGACCATTTAAACCATTTAAAAAAAAAAAAAAAAACAATTTGTTGTACAGAAATGGAGGACGATATCTCTATATCGACGGGAGACCAGCTGGTACCGATGTCGGCGCCCATGTTTTCTGTTACGGAGGCTGCGCCCGCGCACCCGCGCCCCTCGCAGCGCGGGGAGGACGATGACGTCACCCCGCTACCGACTATACTACCCGACACTGAAGGTTCATTTATTTATAATCCACTATTGATCACAAGACCAAAGAATAAACTGTAAAGGCACTGACAGACATCCTTATGAAATGGCATGCTTAAAAGCCGTATAAACGAAATCGTTCCATTTTAGGTGTCTGTATTTTCGGGCATAAGGCGAAATAAACCGGCCAAGTGCGAGTCGGGCTCACGCACTGCGGGTTCAGTACCACCACAAAATACAATAAGGTCGTCCGAGTAACCGAATTACCAGTTATTATAACGCGTTCCAAAATTTTCGAAGCAACATCCACTGTTAATTATATTGCTACAGGCGCTCGAGTATAACACAATTATAACTTTGTAATGAAAATAAATTTAAAACAGTGTTTTAAATAAATGATGTGCAGTTTCGATGCCATAGCTCAACAACGTTGAAGGAAAACATCGTGAGGAACCCGGTATGTCCAATAACCTCAACAGTTCAAAGACATGGCATTCACCAACATGCACTGGGCCAGCATGGTGGATTACGGCCCACCCTCTCTCTCTCTCTCTGAGAGAAGACCTGCCCCCCAGCAGTGGGAACATGATAGGGTTATGATGAAGACCATAACTCAGATATTTTTATTTAAATTTGGGCAGGACAAAGACTCAGGTAGCTTATATTATTTATGTGATTTTGTTACAGAAGTCCAAATGCCGGCTCTCATAGTGAAACCTCACACCATAGTCTTGAAGTATCACAGGAAAGTGCCGCCTTTCAAACACACCATAGCAGGTATGCAATAATAACTTTCAAACACACCATATCAGGTATGCAATAATAACTTTTTAAAATCTTTAATCAAAAAATGTCTTGACGTGTAAATTGTTCCCAGGTCGCCTAGATGCAGCGTACATGGCGGACCTGTCGGTCGCCCGCGCGCGCCACAGCCGCGTCGGTTTCGGCGCGCGTGGAAACATCGCCTTCGCTACTTCCTACGACTCCATTGTCGACCTGCCCAAATGTAAGTTGCACATATGGCTTGGTGGAATGCCCTGTTTGATAGAACGAAGCAAACGTCTCAAAAACTTCGGAAACAGGCCTTTGTATATACAGTGTAAACTCTATATAGTGGCACTTAAAGGATAGCGTTTATATACGTCGTTAAATGGAGAGAAGAAAAATTAATATCATTTTACTATTATAATTATGTATTTACTAATAAAGTATAAAATTTACAAACAACAAACATTAATATTGATACAAATAACAACGTTTATTTCGTATATTCTGTGACGTTTTTTGCTGCTCCAGTATTTGACCGAGCGAAGATATGTCTCAGATTCTAATGGCTAATGGGACAAGTCGGCATTACAGCGTGCATGGTTTGTTCCACGATAACTTGTGTATCGTTGATCCAATCTTCGTGAAACTTTGTAGGCAAGTAGTTCATTTCAATACAATTTTTAAGTTTGAATATGGGCAAAATCGATTGAGGGTTTCCGAAGATTTATGGGTCGTGAGGTCCCAGTTTGGGGCGAACTACTAGTTTATTTAATTTTAAACTATCGGTCCGCCCCAGCTTCGCACGGGTATAGATATAGCCTATGTCACCCGGAGATAGTGTAGCTTCACAACAGTGAAAGAATTTTTCAAATCGGTTCAATAGTTTCGGAGCCTATTCAATGCAAACAAACAAACAATCAAATGTTTTCTCTTTATAATATTAGTATAGATATGAGATGTTAGAAAGTATTGTTTTTTTTTTTATTATCTCAAAGAACGGTCTTAATTAACAGAGTTAATAATTAGCTAGAGACAAAGGGGCCATTTAAAAGTTTCTACTTATAAAAAAAAATTGCTTAATAATGACGTATCGCTACGTATTATTGTTTAGAGTGAGTGTGGACAACAAGGTAAAGCAAACAAAGTCTGAAACGCCTTGCCCCTGTCTTGTGTTTCCGCAGCATTACAATCTTGGAGTGTTCAACTCTAGAGTTAATAGGTTATTACTGGGCAAGCGTGCTCCATCTTCGACCGCATCATCGCTTTCCATCAGGCGAGATCGCGGTCAAACGTTAGCCTAGTCCGATGTAAAAAAAAACGTCGTTATTGAGTTTGTCGTTAAATCGAGTGTCGCTATATAAAGTTTACACTGTATGTTTGTTTAATAGCACTTGTTTTCATAATATTTGAACATTTTTTCACAGCGGCCGATTTGTCGGACTTGGACAAATACACGCGCGGCCGCGGGTCGCACGACTGGTCGGAGCCGGTGGTCGCGCGACTGTCGCTTCAACACCCCGACCACAACTATAATATACAGGTACATTGTTGTATTGGATTGTATATTGCTGAAGAGCGATGGTGGCGGGGAGGTAGCATGTGCGCTTCACAATCTGACGTCAGCTTGTTCGATCCTCGGCCCTGCAACGTTTGTTAGTACAGAAGACCACAAGACTGAAAATATTGTATTAAAGTAGCATTTAGTGGAGCAAAACCATGGGGCATGACTTTGACTTGACCGAGACTTACTTTGCTTGACTCTGACTATGACTTGTTTGACGCTATTTAAGACTGTAAACTTGATAAATATTACGACCGAAGGACTTTGCATCCATGGTCATGAACAAAAGTTGATGTTGAAGTTGAAAACTTCCATGACGTGACAATGACAGACAATCTTCTGGTTTTTTTTTTTTTCTATTACACGATGTATGAATAGTTTGGTTGTATGGAAATCATCATCATCATCATTTCAGCCGTAGGATGTCCACTGCTGGACATAGGCCTCCCGTATCGATCTCCAAAAGGGCCGGTTGGAAGCGGCCTGCATCCAGCGTTTCCCTGCGGTCTCTGTTAGGTCGTCTGTCCATCTTGTCCATCTGACGTCCTACACTGCACTTACTGGTCCGTGGTCTCCATTCCATGTATTACATGTATGGAAATGAATGTACCTACATAAATATTTCAAAATACGTAACTACCACAGACGTTAATTATGCATAATTATACAGTTTTTTTTTTTTACTTTTTACGTTGGCTGAACGAAGTTGTCCACTGCCATGGTAAAGTTTAAAAAGTAAATACCAAAAGACACGCCAGCGCCATCTCTTGACGATGAAAGAACTAAACTGACAATGCTTAACCCGTACCGCGCAAGAGGCTGAGTAGCCGCGATTGCCAGAAATGCGAGAGTCCAACCGAATTTTCGAAAACTGACTGGATGTAAAATAAAAAATATTTTTTTTCCTATCAATTTGACATTGTATGTTCATATATTATATATATTATTCATTGCCTTGAATTGTTGTATGATATTTTCAATTGATTATATATCTAAGTACTCAACATTACTTTAAAAAAATTAAATACTCACAGAATCTCGTGATGCAATTATTATTCTTGAATTTTCTTGCGCCATCACGCACTTGTTGATAATAATATGCTATTTTTTCACATTAAATTAGTATCACACCACTTTCACAACAAGGGAGCACTATTTCCGCAACTTTTACACTAACTACTTGACACTAATAGGCAATATTCACTTCAAAAACTAAAACTTTATCGCGAACCATTTTTACGTTATGTTTCCGCCATGTCGGTTTGTCAAACACTGTCTAAACGGGGAAAACCCACTCACAAAGTATAGGTCCCCCCTGACACGGTAAGGATGCATCGATTCTCTAGTGATTTAAGTAAGCTAGAGGCGAAAGAACTTACATTGTCTTTGGAACGTTCATTCGAGCGGGAATAAATTGACGAATAGCGGTAATTTCCTTACGCACCGCTCCGGTGCCTAACGCGCGTCGAGCACTTTTCGCTTACGCCGACATGCGGTGCGTAACACATTCAAAGGGTTAATAGAAAACTGCTCTTTAAAGTTGTAGTA
Source organism: Agriopis aurantiaria (assembly GCA_914767915.1). Taxonomy (NCBI): domain Eukaryota; kingdom Metazoa; phylum Arthropoda; class Insecta; order Lepidoptera; family Geometridae; genus Agriopis; species Agriopis aurantiaria. The sequence goes on along the minus strand of OU612010.1, from coordinate 5,087,956 downwards.
TTCACGTATGGCGGGAAATTCAAATTTAAAAACAGTTTTTTGGTCCTAGTAGCCAGGCCAGGTAATTATTTTTAAATAACACAGTGTTTGCGCAAATTGTTGGCTGTTCTTTACATTATAATGTACATCTATTTAACAGTAACGCACCATGTTACTTACAGTTGTCAATAAACCGTTTGAAACAGCAAAAATTAGTTTATTGACAAATGTAAGTAATAATGTGCATTAGAGATAAATAACTTTACATGATTTTGTAAAGAATAATAATCAATTTGCGCAAACATCATGATCGTTTACAATAATTACCCGCCCTAGCTACAAGGACAAGAAAACTGTTTGAAATTTGAATTTCCCGTCATTTGGGAAACGAACCACCTTAAGCTAACCATGGAAGTAGACAAATTAAAACTAAAATGAAAAAAATTGCTAAAAGTGAGAAAAGTGGATCGTTAATGGTGGTAATGATGGTTTCAGGAGATCCTTGGTCGTCAACTAGAAACCCTGTTCCAATACTCGGAGTTTGTGGAACCCTCGAGCGCGGAGCACACTCCTCGGCTGAGGCTGTTGGATGCGCCGCGCGACAGACACGCGACATTGCAACAGTTGCTGCGCGACGCCAACGAGTCGCGCGACAAGAAACCGAAGGTAAGTTTTAGGGCTCCGTACCCAAAGGGTAAAAACGGGACCCTACTACTAAGTCTACGATGTCTGTCTGTCTGTCTGTCCGTCCGTCCGTCCGTCTCTCGTAGTTATTAACGGCTATATCTTTCGAACACTCGCTCGGTTATTTCCAATGTAGGTACATATTATGTTTACTTAATTAATGTTCTAATTTTATTTAAGCTGAGAACATGTCACCCAGATAAACCTCTGCGAGGTTTTTTGGTGACAGCAAACATGTAATATAAGTAAAACATTATGTCTTAAATTAAAAAAATAGACTGATATACATACATATATAGTTTTAAATACGTACTTAAATAGATATTAACAACCAGATATAGAACAAACACAAATGTTTGTCCTAGATGGGAATCGAACCCACGCCCCCAAGCTCAGAAAGCAGGTTCACTACCAACTGGACCAACGGGCTATCGAATAGATGGCCAGTTGAAATTTTCACAGAATATGTCACGTTATTGTCAATGTCATTTTCATAATTTCTCAAGCTAATGTCATTGTCAATGTCATTTTCATACAATTTCATCTTTCCGCGGGCGTTAACGCTAACAGAAAGTGGCTCTTGTCTAACCCCTCTGGTGTCATAAGTAATTGGTTGTCTCTTTCAGTTTGGCGTGAGCGGTGCGTACTGCTGCGAAGTTTGGAAGCTATGCGACGCTCTCTGGGGAGCTGATCTGGAGAATGATGGTAAGTAGCTTTGGGACTAGTTGAGACAGTAAATATAGTCACAGTCTCTAAGTGAAAACAGTCAAAAAACGTAATTTTTAAACTTCGCGATTTGAACTCATGTTTTAAATGTTTATCGGGACTTATCACGTATTATTTAATTTAGGTAAAAAATATGTACCTTTCGCTAGACGTTTCGACCATGTTACAATGGCCGTGGTCACGAGCTGACTGAACACTGCGGGTGAGTCCGGCGAGAAGAGCGGGTGTTTTGTTCTCCTACCCTCACTTGATCTTGAAAAATGGCAGGGTTGTCACTACGACACACAACACTGACTGTATCGGTAAATGTCCTAGTACCTACACTGCGGTTTGTACACTTGCTTACTATGGGATTCCACGACGCCGCTAACTTAAATCCATCTTCCCGGTTGAAATTCGGTATGCTAAAAAAAATTAACCTATGCCAATTCCAAAACCAATGCGAGATTTTATGTTACCAACCCTTATTTTTCTACTCCGACCTTTTAAAACGATAAGATGCCATTTATTTTAACATAAAACTAAGAAATCATTCGACTTTCATTGTCCTCTAAATGACGTCACATTGTAGCATTTTATTTTCTGTGCCTTTTAAGAATAAAAATATTATACATTTGACACACTGTTCGTCACACAGAATAGAATATTTTTTCATTTCTATGGTTTGACTGTCTGGTTTTTTTCAGGGCTGCCAATATGGGGTGCTTTTTTAGACTTCTCAACGCAACAAAATTTTGTGCTATATGGTGACGTCACATAATTTCAATTTACAAAAAAATATTGTAAAATAACTACTCGACAGAAAACAAAAATATTGAAATTAGTTTCTTAAAATAGCCTTATCTACGAAATAAATATTAAAAAAAAAATACAAAAAAAAAAACTTTACATACCGAATTGCGATGTTTTCTAATTTCAACAGCTTCACGAACCATTCTAGAAAAATAAAAAAAAAGTCTAAAATCGACCGAGTGTCGTTGTACCAGTCTTACGCAACTGCAATACAAATTCTCGAATGTATGAAACGGGTGCGATATCAAACTTGTACGTTTTCTATCCTGCTCTAACGTATAAGTTTGTCTATAGGCGTCTCACTTCAATATAGGAGTCGCACCCGTTTCTTAAATATTTTTCTATGTGGAAGTCCCGCCACCAGCTTTCGTGGTTATATTCTCTTTGGTATATACTTATACTCCGTTTTTTAATCTTAGATATTTTATGTAAACAAAGAAATGTCACGAAAAGTCACTGTCAATGTGAAATGCCAGTTGCTCAAAACTTTTTTCTCTTATGAACAATATTTTACTTTCTATTTTCTTCGGCTTTGCTCTCGCGCGCTACAATCTGATAGTTCAAAAAATTAATAAAAAACATTATTCAAAGATTGTAATTGATGGCGTTGATTATAGAGGCGTTTACTATTATGTTAGAGGAAATAGAGGTCAAATCAAACGTTGGCCAGAAATGTTTAGAACCACTACTGTCCTACCAGTCTAATAAAATATTTTCTATCTTTTTTTTTCCCTGTAAAATTGTATAGAACAGATATTACGCTAAAATAAATAGTACAATACGATTGTTATTTAATGATTGATCATATTACGACTAGAAAAACTTAATAAAATATCTTTTATACAAAATAATAACTCCTTTGTTTTCATAAAATATCTGTTTTTTTTGTTGTTTTTTTTTGGCCCCTACGCGGAAAAAACATGTTGGCTCGTTGGATTATTTTCCTAAACTTGTGTATTTTCGAGTGTTAATGTGTGGGGAATTATTATTCATTAAGTGCTCCTAAATGTGCTCGAGTGTGGGTAAATGATATAACGAGGTGAAACGTGTCTTTTCGTGTTGTTTCCAAAACTCCATAGGAGCATCTTGTAAAGTCTCCACCACTTTACAGGGGCATGAGTCCGTGACTTGACCGTGACTTACTTAGCTTGACTCTGACTGTGACTATGACTTGTTTGGCGCTATTAAGACAAAGTAAACTGTTTAATATTACGAGTAAAGGACATTGAATCAACGCTCGTGAGGATTTTAACAAACATAAAATATCCAAGATTAAAAAACGGAGTCATCAATATATAGTTCACAATGCCACATTTACTCCAATGTAGACGTTATGTCGCTTGCATAGTGTTCAACGTTAGTTGTCCGCTGTCATCGTAGCTCTGGCATCGCGCGGCGTTGTACTCGGATCGCGGTTACCTTGTAACTAACTAAAAAGTCGGCGCAATTCGTAGCGTGCGCCGAGTTTTGGTTCGGGTTTTTTTTTGCACGTTTACGACTCAATAGGTATTGTATCTCGATGGCCTATAAACCTTATTGTTTCTATCACTGGAACCAAAGTCCATATTTTACAAATTTTGAAGTCGGTTTTTTTATTTTAATTATTGTATTTGTGGTGGTACGGAACCCTCAGTGCACGAGCCCGACTCGCACTTGGCCGGTTTATTTTTCAGTTTGTAATTTCCCGTTTACATGATACAGGTATCCCGGGCACGGACGACTTGTCGATCGTGAACCGGCACCGCAAGTTCCTGGAGTGGATGAAGGTGGCCGTCGACAGAATAACTGATGATGAGCTCGCCAGGACGAGGAAAGGAGAGGACGAGGATGGTGAGTCTTTCGTTTATTTCATAGATCTATATCAACATAGATACCGCGACCATGTCAAAAGTCTAATAATTCTCTTGATTATGTGACCAAATGTCAACTGTATTAATTATTTATCTTGATTATGTGACCAAGTGTCAACTGTATTTAATAATTCTCTTGATTACCTTATAATAATTGTCCTCATTACTGTTTAATAATTCTCTTGATTATTATTTCATAATTAACTTGATTATGTGACCAAGTGTCAGCTGTATTTAATAATTATCTTGATTATGTGACCAAATGTCAACTGTATTTATTATTTATCTTGATTATTTGACCAAGTGTCAACTGTATTTAATAATTATCTTGATTATGTGACCAAATGTCAACTGTATTTATTATTTATCTTGATTATTTGACCAAGTGTCAACTGTATTTAATAATTATCTTGATTACCTTTTAATAATTGTCCTCATTACTGTTTAATAATTCTCTTGATTATTATTTCAAATTAACTTGATTATGTGACCAAATGTCAACTGTATTTATTATTTATCTTGATTATGTGACCAAGTGTCAACTGTATTTAATAATTATCTTGATTACCTTTTAATAATTGTCCTCATTACTGTTTAATAATTATCTTGATTATTATTTCATAATTAACTTGATTATGTGACCAAATGTCAACCATATTTAATAATTCTCTTGATTATGTGACCAAGTGTCAACTGTATATAATAATTGCCTTGGTAATGTTCCAGAGAAGGACGGTCACAGCGCGCGCGTGTGGACGCTGCTGCTGGGCGGGCGGATGCTGCAGGCGTGCAGGCTGGCGAGGGAGAAGGGAGACCTGAACCTGGCCGCCCTCATCGCACAGGCAGCCGGTAAGATAGAGAGCGGACACTTCCTCGTTCATATCACCCTCATAAAAGCTGCCATATACAGGGTTCAAATATACCCTGTACTAAGCCGAAAGGCACTGAGACGTGGTCCTTAACTGTTGGCCTTTTGGAATAACTCAGAGTCACACAGCGGACAATGGAGAGAACTATGCTCGGAGTTTCTTTGCGCGATAGAATCCGAAACGTGGATATTCGCCAAAGAACCAGAGTCACCGACATAGCTGTTAAAATTTGCAAGTTGAAGTGGCAATGGGCAGCCCACATCACTCTAAGAACCAATAACCGATGGGGAAGAAAGGTTTTTGAGTGGAGACCACGACCCGGAAGACGCAGCGCAGCTAGGCCTCCCACTAGATGGACCGACGACATTGTGAGAGTCGCGGGTATCCAGTGGATGCAAAAGGCAGGCTGTCGTTCAGTGTGGAGGTTTAAGGGGGAGGCCTATGTTCAGCAGTGGACGTCTTCTGGCTGATGACGATGAAGTCGAAAGGATTACACTCATCACCATAAAACAGATTTAAATATTGAAATGTTTAAAAATAAACTTAAAACTTTATAAGCACAAAAAGCTAATATTTAGCTACAGTGACGCTCGAGTATAACACAATTATAACTTGGTAATGAACAAAAAAATTGTCACCGACTCCCACTTGCCCATTTTTTTTTTTTTTTTGTTATACTTTAGAGTGTGTACTATAATCATGCCAAGTTTGACGCTTGTACGTATTACCGTTTTTACATTAGAGCTAATACAAAAATACGTTTAAAAAAAATACGTTTGTTGTATGGGGACCCCCTTTCGTTTTTACTTTTTGACATTTTTATTATTTGTTAGTTAATCCGCCGTAACATTACATATTCTGTGAAAATTTCAACTGGCTATCTATTACGGTTCGAAAGATATAGCCTTTAATAGGTAGGACAGACAGACAGACAGACATCGTAGGCTTAGTAATAGGGTCTGGAACTCTAAAAAAGTATTAAAATAATGTTGTTACAGGTGACCCCGCGCTCCGCTCCCTGGTCATCCGTCAGCTGACGCTGTGGCGGGAGTGCGGCGCCGACAGCCTGGTGGCGGGCCACAAGCGCGCCATCCTGCAGCTGGTGGCGGGCACAGCGCCCAGGGAGCACCTGGCGCTCGCGCACTGGATGCACGCGCTACACGCCACTGCCAGGTGAGCTGCACGCTCTTGATAGATCAGATAAGTTATCTGCACTACCGACCCTCCTCTTACAGCACACCCCGTCATTTACCTCGTCTGTGTGTCCTCTTCATACTAAGGTTGTCTGGAAGAGATCGCTTATAGCGATAAGGCCGCCATCTACACTACCGACCCTCCTCTTACAGCACACCCCGTCTTTTACCTCTCCTGTATGTCCTCTCCATACTTAGGTTGCCTGGAAGAGATCGCTTATAGCGATAAGGCTGCCGATTGTTTCACTATAATGTGCGATACTTCATACAAAAAGTATGAAAAGCTATTTTTGCGATGCGAGCCGGCCCGCTGCGGCACATTGTGCTCGATTCTTAACACGAAATATGCTTCAAATTTGACGATTCGTCATCACGAATATTCAAAAGTAGACCTTTAAAATCGATTAATTGACATTATTTCTTTATTGTTAATAAAAGTTCTTGAAATATTTTATTCGGATGTGTTCACCGATACACGATTAAAGAAATTTGTCTCGATGGAAAAAAACCTAAACTTTCCTAAAAAACACCCGTTTTTACGTTCCCTTCAATGGATTGAATCAACTTCATTTTAAAATTCTATATAAGATATTTTTATCAAAAAAAATTGTGTGTTATCCTAACAACCATTCAAATACTTTAGTGGTCGCAGTTTTTTGTTAAAGCGTAAGATTATTTGTAGAAAATAAAGAAAAAATAAATATTGAAAATATTTGAAAGCGCGCACGCCGCATTACCGTCATACAAGTGTACGGTTCTCTACCATTTTGCCTTAAAAAGTTATGTATCTTGAGTAGTTTGTTACTTTCCGTTGTAGAAGGTTCCCCCTTCTAGGAGCTAGGTGTAGCGCATGGTATAATAATATACTCCGCCAGGTATAGCGCTCCGAGAAAAAAATTCACGTGGGCGTCCCGCAATGATGTCATCAATGTCATGGATACACGTACACGTGCATAAGCAAGAGCAGAATAAGTAATTTACAACAAGTTCGAGAGAGATGACGATACACGAAACAATGGCGGACTCTCTATGATTTTCTGTGTTAACAGTAGCGTGACATTATAACTCCCCAATATCCGTATATTACCTGTGGGAATCCAATAAATCAATGTGGTTTTGATAAAATTGTGTTTAATATATTCAATTCGTGCTTAACTTGCTTGAGCGGACAAACCAAATGACAATTGAAATGCTTTTTGTATTTTATTTAATAGATTATTAAAAAAGTTGTTTCCCAGTATCTGTGTTTGTTACAATAAAGTGGCAACTGGACAGTGACGTCATTGCGGGACAACTCCCAGAGCGCTACACCTTGCTGTAGCGCAAATGCACACTCACCGGAATGCTTTAATCCCAGGTACCTGTGCCCTCAAGTGCCGTCGCTGGAACAGGTGGTGCGCAAGTACGAGGGGTTCTTCGAGTCGGCCCCGGAGCCCCCGGAGGGGTTGGACCTGACCACGGTGGACGGAGACGAGATGGGCATGCAGTTCCCGCTGCCGCCGTACGCCACGGAATACGACGTGGTCGTCTGTCAGGTAAATATCAGGACGTCCAGACGAACGGCAAAGCGTCACCCTTACTTGGTCGAAATACCATTTATTCGCACCAAGCGTTTTGACTCCACTTTCTTAATTAGAACAGCAAAACAATGGAACGCCTTGCCCCTGTCTGTGTTTCCGCAGCATTACAATCTTGGAGTGTTCAAGTCTAGGGTTAATAGGTTATTACTGGGCAAACGTGCTCCATCTTCGACCGCATCATCGCTTTCCATCAGGCGAGATCGCGGTCAAACGTTAGCCTAGTCCGATGTAAAAAAATAAAAAATAAAAATACCCTCGGAAGAAATGAATGCAAATGTTATACGCAATTATTTGTAGCCTATTGATTGATTGTTTGTTATTTGCATTGGTATTTACTTTTTATTTTTTAGTTAAGGCCACACATTTTTAAGTAAAATTCCTTTCCGCGCACGGTTGCCTGGAAGAGATCGCTTTAAGCGATAAGGCCGCCTGTTAAAAGCCTAGATAATATTATTACAACACATTTGCTCAAAAAGTGCACTTACGAAGCCTGTATACATCGTTCGAAAGTTAAACATTACGGATTATACAACGGAGCGTGCGGTAATGAATTTTACCGCACGCTCCGTTGTATAGCACCGTGCGTGCACTTTACGATATTTTTTAATTTCCATTTCCATAAAAATTGTTTCATTTGTAGCCTTTTTTTCTCGCAAATGTGTTGTAAAACGTTGTATGGCACACGTGCGGATTGGTTATTACAAACTCGTGACTATGGTAAGCCCTCGACTTCGTCTCTGGCTTACATTCGTCTACTCGTTTGTAATAACCAACTTACCGCACTTGTATCATAAATAACTATTATTGTAATAGTTGATTGAATCAGGCGTTACTTTGCGGAAGTCCATTTTTAATGTGTATATGAATTTCTAGTGTAATTCCGCTTCTACGTCGTTTTGAGTACAATAAAGATTTGGGACAAACTATTTTACTCTATAGATATTTGTGATGCTAATTTAAACCTAACATAAATATAAATTACATAAAAAAGTAAAATTAACCTAACCTGAAACAAATTGTAATTAAATCTGTAACAAAAAATTCGTTTTAACAATTTGTACTAATGATATTAATTTTTAAATATTTGTTAATCTTGAAATTACTATATTTAATTGAAATGTAAATGAAAAATTTAACAATAAATACTGAAATTTACTGTAAATATTATTTAATTGAAATGAACTCTAAATTTTTGAATCTATTATGAAATTACTATAAATATTATTCAATTCTATTGTTCAAATATAAATGAAGTAAACAATTATACCCGTTTCCTCAGTGCACCTTGTCGACACGTGTTTCGCCTCTTCACGAGGCATTCTCAGGACGTGTTGACTCTCCAAGCGCGATGCCGAGAGAGCCAACTGAGAGAGAGTTTTAAGCTAACTGAGAGTTTTTGTATTGTATTGTAATATACCGTTTACCTACAGTTTTCGTTTTAGCACTTACACTATAAATTCTTTCCATCCAATGGTTGCCTGGAAGAGATCGCTTTCAGCGATAAGGCCGCCACTTGTGGCACTAGCTCGTGTTTTCTATCGTGTTGTAATTTTTATTCTGATGTACACAATAAAGATTTACATCTATCTACTACACTCCCCAAAGATAATACAACCACTTGATCGCGCATGTAGTCAAAATACCCTTCTGAAAAAGTTAGTCACGTGGGTCGCGAGGTATCGAATGGCGGCGTGTGATTGGAGCCTCAAAAGTCATTCATTCAATAGGCATGATGACTAATGTTTTTTATTACCTCATAAAAAAGCTGATCATAAATAGAGCACATCAACGAAAAAATAATTAAAATTAGTTCAAAAATAAATAAGATATAAGCATTTTAATTTCATGCTAGACAGAGAGTGCACTATACTGAGCCGTGACGTCACAGCTCAGGCGCACTATACAAATGCTATACTAACACACGCTTTGCGAGAAAGGGATAGAACATCCCCTCTCTATCCCCCCCTAAAACTTTAAACACTCATATCTCAGAGATTTATCAGCTAATTTATTTTTTCAGTATGTGTAATGTATTTAATTATATTCATCGCTTAGCCGGTTATTTCTAACTAATATTATAAAGAGGAAAGATTAGATTGTTTGTTTGTTTGCATTGAATAGGCTCCGAAAATAATGAACCGATTTGAAAAATTCTTTCACTGTTGGGAATCTACACTATCCCCGGGTAACATAGGCTATAATCTATATCCGTGCGAAGCCGGGGCGGACCGCTAGTAAGGGATAAATTAAACATTAGGACACATGCCTATTTAAGGCAGATCCAAACGATCAAAGATCATAGTAGTGATGTCACAACCGCGTCGTTGTTTCAGAACGACAAGCAGCGTCGCGTGCTGGATCTGCGCTACGAGCTGATCCGCGCACGCGCGTTCAACACGCGGCCCGCACCGCGACCCGCGCACTACACGCGCGACCCGCTCGACCACAGCCTCTGGTAACACCTGCTTCATCACTCACGGGTCCAGCCCGGACCTTTATACGGCATCGGTGGAAGCAAGACACTGAGAGGCCTTGGGGGTTAGACAAGACCCACTTTCTGTTAGCGTTAACGCCTGTGGAAAGATGAAATTGTAAAAAAATTACATGGACAATGACATTAGCTTGAGAGATGTTATCTCAAGCTAATGTCATTTTCATACAATTTCATCTTTCCGCAAGCGTTAACGCTAACAGAAAGTGGGTCTTGTCCTCCTTGAGTAATAGTGTTCCGTGGTCTTGGTGTTGGTGTCTAGCTCCCCTGGTCCGCCATATTGGATTTAGAATGACGTCACTTTGCTAACCATGCATTGTCATCCAAACTAAACGTGTATACAAAACTTCAGCTCAATCGGTTCAAATGTTATATATATTCGAATTTGACATCTTCTTCTGAAGAGACCTTCTTGTGAATAATAAGCCGGCCAAGTGCGAGTCAGGCTCGCGCACTGATGGTTCCGAACTACCACAAAATACAGTCACCCATCCAAGTACCGGCCGCGCCCGACGTTGCTTAACTTGGTGGTGAACCGAAATTGGTCACCGACTCGCACTTGGTCATTTTTTATTATTTGTTGTTATACTTTAGAGTGTGTACAATAATCATGCCAAGTTTGACGCTTGTACGTATTACCGTTTTTACATTAGCTCTAATACAAAAATACGTTAAAAAAAACATATGGAGACCCTTTAGTTCATACTATTTGACTTTATTATTATTTGTTAGTTAATAAAAATAAAATAAATTAATAAATTAGTTAATTTTGTTACTCTTTCACGCGGAAATGGCTGGACGGATTTGGATGTAATTTAGAATATAGATAGCCTATGTACTGAATTAACACATAGGCTACTTTTCATCATCATCATAATCATCATTTTTCATCACCACGCGGGTGAAACCGCGGGGCGCAGCTAGTATAACATAAATGACTTGATAAATTTTTTCAGCTTTGCACTTGGAGTGTGGTTCGGCAACCCTTCAGCGCGCGACGTGGCTGCCGTCGCAGACCAGCTGGAGGCGGCCGGCGCCTGGCATCTCGCTGTCCACGCCCTCGCGTACCACCCCAACGACCTGGCGTGAGTATATCCACTAAACTAGGACACAGGGGGATTAGACAAGCCCCACTTTATGTTAGCGTTAACGCCTGCGGAAACATGAAATTGTATGAAAATGACATTGATAATGACATTAGCTTGAGAGATGTTATCTCAAGCTAATGTCATTTTCATACAATTTCATCTTTCCGCAGGCGTTAACGCTAACAGAAAGTGGGTCTTGTCTAACCCCCCCAGTACAGAAGATTCACTCCGCAAAATCATTTAAATAAAATAAATAAATTTGTTTATTAGACATTTATAGTAATATAATATTAATATAGGAATTCAAAGGATGTGTGTGTTGTGTATGCTCGCGCGTGCGTGCGTGTGTGTGTGTGAAATAAGTAGCGACTTGCTAAGTACTACACAATAAAGTGCAGTTCAGAACGTGCGAGCGCTAACTACCTACTGCTATGGTTGGAAGAGATCGTTGTTAGCGATAAGGCCGCCACTTGTGGCTTTAGCTCGTTAGTGTATTCTGTTTGTAATTTTTATTTCTGGTGTACACAATAAAAGAGTTTCTATTAAGAGTATCTATTATACACGCAAATAATAAGTTTTTTTTTTTTTTTTTTATAATTCACGACAAACAATGAAATAGGTCGTATTACATACAAAAGACTTGATTTCCTCGTTAATCTATACTAATATTATAAAGAGGTAAGATTTGTTTGTTTGCATTGAATAGGCTCCGAAACTACTGAACCGATTTGAAAAATTCTTTCACCGTTGGGAAGCTACACTATCCCCGGGTGACATAGGCTATAATCTATACCCGTGCGAAGCCGGGGCGGCCCACTAGTTTTTATATTCCACGACAAACAATGAAAAAGGACGTATTACATACAAGATACTTGATTTCCTCGTTAATGGCATCGATTCTGATGCACTCTAAACTAAACTAAATTTGACAGCTCTAAAATTGTTGCCATCCTTCTCTCACGTATTAAAATGAAAAGAGAGGCAGATAATTTTAGTCCTGTCAGACTGGTTTAGTTTAGTGAGTAGTATGACAGAATAGGCCGCAATATGTTACAAATATGACGTCACAATTAACTTTTTCCAACAGTCGCAGTCATCTCATACGCAACATGCTGTCCCGGCACGCACCAGCCACAGCTGACACCCCTGAACTGAAGGCGCGCTTAGAACTGGTTAAGAAGCTACGGGTCCCTGAGAAATGGTTACTGATAGCGCAAGCACATCGGGCCAAATACGAGGTATGTAAAAAACCAGTTAAACCTGACACCCCTGAACTGAAGGCGCGCTTAGAACTGGTTAAGAAGCTACGGGTCCCTGAGAAATGGTTACTGATAGCGCAAGCACATCGGGCCAAATACGAGGTATGTAAAAAACCAGTTAAACCTGACACCCCTGAACTGAAGGCGCGCTTAGAACTGGTTAAGAAGCTACGGGTCCCTGAGAAATGGTTACTGATAGCGCAAGCACATCGGGCCAAATACGAGGTATGTAAAAAACCAGTTAAACCTGACACCCCTGAACTGAAGGCGCGCTTAGAACTGGTTAAGAAGCTACGGGTCCCTGAGAAATGGTTACTGATAGCGCAAGCACATCGGGCCAAATACGAGGTATGTAAAAAACCAGTTAAACCTGACATCCCTGACCTGAGCGTATTGGTTCCACTTTTACTGTGTGAACTGCTAGTCTATGGAATGCGCTGCCTGAATGGGTTTTCCCCGATGGTTACAATCTGTTTGTCTTCAAATCACGAGTGAATCGGTTTCTTCTAGGCAAGCGTGCTCCACCGTAGACCGCATCATCGCTTAATATCAGGTCAGATGGCGGTTAAGCGCAAGCCTATAATAAAAAATATAAAAAAAACATTCTTTTCATTTTCCACTCCAGCATCTACCAGCGATAGAAGCGGAACACCTCGCATCATCAGAGCAATGGAACGCAGCGCACAAAGTCCTCCTCGAAGAGCTTTTACCGTCAGCCGTGTTGAGCGACACTCTCCATCAGTACAGCGGGCTGCTCAGCCGGATGGCCGCTGCCGCTGGGAGTCATGAACTGAGCGGGTGGCAATACGGCGGGCAGGCGGCACACTCTTACTTGCACGTTTGTGATGAGGTACGTGCTAACAGATAGATCTAGTTTGAAATATGAGTGCACTTATACTTTCTATTTGAACTATATTTTGCAGGTTCTCTGGTACCTTTTGTAATTTGCAGCCTTAAAGGTTGGATATAGAGCAACTGGTTCCCCGATAGTTACAATCTGGGTGTCAATCGTGCTCCATTGTAGACCGCATCATCGCTTAACATCAGGGGGGGTCTAGACAAGACCCGTTTTCTGTTAGCGTTAACGCCTGCGGAAAGGTGAAATTGTATGAAAATGACATTGACAATGACATTAGCTTGAGAGATGTTATCTCAAGCTAATGTCATTTTCATACAATTTCATGTTTCCGCAGGCGTTAACGCTAACAGAAAGTGGCTCTTGTCTAGATCACCCACGCGAGACGGCGGTTAAACGCAAGCCTATTATTGTTTTTTTTAAAACTGCTCTCACCTTTGGGTTGGATCAGCTAAGTACCAGCTTGAGGCATGGAATCTATAGAGAAACGTGCAAAGAAGCTCATCAGCAACGAATCCTTAGTTCGGACTAAGCTCCTTAGTCTTGAGCATCGACGTAAAGTTGCTAGTCTATCGGTTTTTTATCGGATACATTTCGGACAGTGTGCATCGATCTGCATGATCTAATTCCCCCTCCTGTTCATTATTCTATCGGACTGCCAGAGCGGGCACGAAAAATCTACACCGCTTTATGGTTGGTATTCCTAAAACCCGTACGAAGCGCTTTGAATCCACATTTATTGTGCGTACTGCTAGTCTGTGGAATGCGCTGCCTGAATGGGTGTTCCCCGGTGGTTACAATCTGGGTGTCTTCAAATCGCGAGTGAATTGGTTTCTTCTAGGCAAGCGTGCTCCAGCGTAGACCGCATCATCGCTTTACATCAGGCGAGCTGGTGGTCAAGCGGAAGCTTATTATAAAGCTTAAGCTTATTAATAAAAAATTAAATACAGTTCAAATTAATTTAACTTAAGACATCCATCCGATTCTACTAAACCAATAGTTTTTACATTGTAATTGTTTTTTTTTCTTGTTTTTTTATGAATTGCCTTAAAATTTACAGTTTGCAGTTTACAATTTGCAGATTTTAATTATTTTTTTTATACTTTATAGTGTCATACAATTTAAAAACAATTGGTTTAGTTACTAAACCAATTGTTTTTCTACTAAGCTTTAGTAGAATCGGGGCCCTGTACCTATATTCTACCAAATAAATTATTGTGATTTGATTCATGATAATGAATGATGCAGCGTAGGGAGGCCTCCCACTAGATCGACCGACGACATTGTGACAGTCGCTGGCATCGAGTGGATGCAAAAGGCAGGCTGTCGTTCAGTGTGGAGGTTAAAGGGGGAGGCCTATGTTCAGCAGTGGACGTCTTCCGGCTGATGATGATGATGAATGGTTCCATGTAATGTTCCAGATCCGAGGTCTGGTGTCGACCCAGGAGGCGGGCCGCGACCGGTCCGGTATGCAGGCGCGGCTGGAGGCGCTGCGGCCCGCGATTGCGGTGGCTTGCCGCGCGCTCGCCGGACTGCAACCCAAGTAAGCACCCTCATTTAAATCCACGTCTCGTTTTACACTTTGTGTTTCAAGTGATAACACGGTGTTAGTTGCTGCTTATGAACATAAGACCCACTTCTCATTTTACACTTTACACTCTTACACTTTTTTTTAAAAACTTATTTTGCTCTCGTTGTTGCATCGTAATTCCACATTAATAATGTGGAATGCGCTGCCTGCTGTCAATGCGCCGGTGGGTGTTCCCCGATGGTTACAATCTGGGTGTCTTCAAATCACGAGTGAATCGGTTCCTTCTAGGCAAGCGTGCTCCAACGTAGACCGCATCATCGCTTAACATCACGCGAGATGGTGGTCAAACGCAAGCCTATTATTTATAAATAAAAAAATATAAACCGTTTATAATTATGTTGAATAGGCATGTGTCCTAATCTTTAATTTATTACAAATAACCGGCTTAGAGATGAATATAAGTAAATACATTACACAAACTGAAAAAATTATTTAAATTGGCTGATAAATCTCTGAGATATGAGCGTTTAAAGTTTTAGGTGGGGATAGAGAGGGGATGCTCTATCCCTTTCTCGCAAAGCGTGTGTTAGTATAGCATTTGTATGGCGCTCCTGAGGCGTGACGTCATAACTCAGTATAGAGCGCTCTCTATCTAGCATGAAATTATTTTTGAACTGATTTTAGTTTTGTTTTCGTTGATGGGCTCTATTTATGATCAGCTTTTTTATGAGGTAATAAAAAAATATTAGTCATCATGCCTATTATGTTGTTGTGGTAGGAGTCCTCGCGAGTCGGCCGCGCGCGCAGAGATGGGGTCCCGCCTGGTGCAGCTGGCGGTGGCAGCGGGCGAGCCTTCGCCCCACCTGGCGGCGCTGCTGCGTGCGCTGGCACTGCCGCCGGACTGCACTGCCAACGCACAACACAAGGTACACACACATACAACTACACACATAAAACATACAACAAATATGTAATAACTATGCGTCCTCTAGCTTAGAATATACAATGGGACTGACATCTGTCATGTAGAATACTAAGTATAAATAACAAAAAAAAAAAAAAAACATACAATATAATGACTCTTTAATAAAATACCACAAAACAAGAATAACATAAACATTACAATAAAAAATATTATCTAGGCTTATAACAGGTGGCCTTATCGCTAAAAGCGATCTCTTGCAGGCAACCGTGCGCGGAAAGGAAATATATATAAAAAATCACACATCAACAGCCAGTACACGTCTACTGCTGACGAAAGGCCTCCCTCTTAGAAAGGGGTGTTGCCATAATCCCCACGCTTGGCAGGCGGCTTGGGGATCGCAGTACGTTCACCGAGTAGTAATAGGATGCTGCTGCCCATCCTCCGGTGGTTCTGGTCGCAGTTTTAGGACATAGCAGGGTCCACACATTATATACTATATACAAGGTACACACATATTGAAAAAAAAAAAAAGGTCAAGTGCGAGTCGGGCTCGCGCACTGGGGGTTCCGTACCACCACATAAAGTGTTAGACTACTAAAGTACAAAAAAGTAGTTCAAAAAGACATCATGCCCAGGTGGTCACCCATCCAAGTACCGGCCGCGCCCGACGTTGCTTCACTTCGGTGATCGTACGAGAACCGGGGGTGAGCAGAAATTTGTCACCGACTCGCACTTGGCTAGTATTTATTGTACGTATTACCGTGTTTACATTAGAGCTAATACAAAAATACGTTTGTTGTATGGGGTTTCGTTTTTCTTGGTTATCGTTTTTACTTTTAGACTTTTTAATTATTTGTTAGTTAATCCACCGTAACATTACATATTCTGTGAAACTTTCAACTGGCTATCTATTACGGTTCGAAAGATACAGCCGTTTAAAGGTAAGACGGACAGACAGACAGACATCGTAGGCTTATTAATAGGGTCCCGTTTACATGTAAAAAATATTATTAATCCAGTGTAAGAATGTGAAAATTAATGTGGCGACTTATCCTCAGGTTACGATGGACTTGGCTGACCAAGCGTCCGAGCTGTGCATCGAATCCGCGTCCAGCTCTCCGATATCGTCCCACCACCGAGCCACGGCAGCGAGCTAGAGACACTTAACGTAGGCGTAATATTAATACTTAGGAAAATTAACTTTAAAGCATAAACGCTAAGGCTCTTTTTTCTTCATCTTCAAGTGCCTCTTCACTACTGGAGGTTTACCATCAGCTCAGTAAACTTCTCTCTATCTTTTGCCAAGCGGAATAGTTGCTCGACGCTGGCTATGCAGCGGGGTCAGACAAGAGCCACTTTCTGTTAGCGTTAACGCCTGTGGCAAGATGAAATTGTATGAAAATGACATTGACAATGACATTAGCTTGAGATAAAGCTAATGTCATTGTCAATGTCATTTTCATACAATTTCATCTTTCCGCAGGCGTTAAGTGTCCTATCACATTTTTTGACGAAAAAAGCATCGAGAACTGGATTTTAAGTATATATTTTCTTACAACTAATAAGATCTTTTGAAAATTCAGTTGTTGTATTAAATAGATCTGTATTTTTTATTGAATGTAGCGGCTTCAGATTTTGGTAAAACTCAACATATCCATTTGTTACCTCCAATTTACAAAAGTTATTTTTCGTAAAACTTTAGGAGGGAAAGTTTGAGAATGGATTTCGTTAAATTACTGCCGTAAAATAAAATATATTATGGATTACTTATTTTATATTTATCTTGAAAATTACGGCTTTGTTTATTCGTTTTATGTCCGAAAATACAAATACATACTTAAAATTGAACGGTTCATTTTTTTTTTATTATCTTAGAGAAACTAACTGTCTTAATTAACAGAACTAAAAATAATTAGCTAGAGACAAAGAGGCCATTTAGAAGTTTCTACTTATAAAAAACAGAGTACATTATATGATTTTGTAATAGGCCTCTTAACGCCTGCGGAGAGATGAAATTGTATGATAATGACATTGACAATGACATTAGCTTGCGATAAAATTGTATGAAAATGACATTGACAATGACATTAGCTTGCGATAAAATTGTATGAAAATGACATTGACAATGACATTAGCTTGCGATAAAGTTGTATGCAAATGACATTGACAATGTCAATGTCATTTTCATACAATTTCATGTTTCCGCAGGCGTGAACGCTAACTGAAAGTGGGTCTTGTCTAACGCCCCTGGTCCACTCCCGGATGTTGCGTTACCGCGACCTTTTCCTTCTTCCAGCGCGTCGTTTGCCTTCAACTTTGCCCATCATCATCAACTGGGGAAAATACCATCGTATTTTGCGTGTCGCAAAACGTGGCCAAGAAAACCAACTTTACTTTTCTAACCGACTTCAAAAAAGGGGGGGGTCAAAGGGGATTGCCTTCATAATGTGTAACTAGATGTAAGTAGGTTTCAATATTGAATTGCTTTTTTCGTGCAAACGTGCAAAAAGCTCTGGTTAAATGTTGGTGAACCTTGTAGTGCTAACAGACGCTCGAGCGCGGCTGACGGACCGCCGTCCAACCAACGGGAGAGAAAGAGTGAGAATGTCATATTTGCCTCTCTTTCTCTCCCGTTGGTCAGACGGCGGTTGAGGTCAGCCGCGTTCGTGCGTCTGTTAGCACTATCAATTTGTGTATTTTTTCTATAAGTTAATTCTGTATCAGAAATCCATAGCTCGATACAGAAGTAGTATTTTTGGTATAATATTTAGTTATAATTTAAAAGGATCTTAAATATTCTGAAAGCAAAGCTGGAATACCAATTTGGATCTCCCACCTTGAATTGTAAAAAAAAACTTTGCTAAAGATTTTAAAAAAAACGACCAAGAGCGAGTCGGGATCACGCACATAATTTTTTTTTTTTTATTAACTTATACTGTCCCACTCCTGGGCAAAGGTCTCCCCCATTTCTTTCAGTTAATACATACGAAATTTTTTACAGCTTAAGTCCATTTTTTTTTTTTATCTCGGATATGTCCGTGTTTGGCCACCAACTCGCCTGTTGGTAAGAGACGATTTGGTCGAAGATGAAGCACGCAGACTTAGAAGATAGATAAGTAGTGCAAAAGGACTACATCACGCTCAGGCGGTCACCCATCCAACTACCGACCGCGCCCGTATTTGTCACCGACTCGCACTTGGCCATTATTTATTATTTGTTGTTATACTTTAGAGTGTGTACTATAATCATGCCAAATTTGACGCTTGTATGTATTACCGTTTTTACAATAGAGCTAATACAAAAATATGTTTAAAAAAAACACAAAAAAAAAAAACTTTGCATGATTATAGATTTATAGTACACATTCTGAAGTATAAAAACAAATAATAAATAATGGCCAAGTGCGAGTCGGTGACCAAATTCAGTTTAACCAAGTTATAACTGGTAATTTCGTAACTTGGACGACCTTATCATTTGAACCTCGACCGTATCACCGAATCGAAATGGCATATTTAACAAATTTTGAAGTCGGTTTTTTAAATTATTGTATTTTGTGGTGGTACGGAACTCTCGGAGCGCGAAATCGACTCTCACTTGGCCGGTTAATTTTTCGCTTAGTCCCAGTTTTGATAGTTTTCGAAAACTTTTTTCGTTTACGTATTGTTCCATACATTGCTGGTGTTATTAAATAAAATACAAAAAGCATTTCAATTGTCATTTGGTTTGTCCGCTCAAGCAAGTTAAGCACGAATTGAATATATTAAACACAATTTTATCAAAACCACATTGATTTATTGGATTCCCACAGGTAATATACGGATATTGGGGAGTTATAATTTCACGCTACTGTTAACACAGAAAATCATAGAGAGTCCGCCATTGTTTCGTGTATCGTCATCTCTCACGAACTTGTTGTAAATTACTTATTCTGCTCTTGCTTGTGCACGTGTACGTGTATCCATGACATTGATGACATCATTGCGGGATGCCCACGTGACATTATTTCTCGGAGCGCTATACCTGGCGGAGTATATTATTATACCATGCTTAAAACGAATGGAAATAATATTAAAAATGTCAGTGTCAGATTATGCGGGCCCTATGATAAGAAGCAGTGCTTTTAGAGTATGATCCGATATTCCTCTTATAGAGTACAAAATAGATATCGAGCTGTGGATTTAAAAAAATGATATTGTAAAAAAAAAAATCATAAGTTTCCATCAAAATACCTATAGAGTCACAATCTCTAAGTGAAAACAGTCAAAAATCAAATCAAAAAGTTTTTTTTTTGGGCTTTTGGTCTGGCTACAGAGCCCTTTGGACCATGTCTTTATTTTGTTTCACGGCACTTTATATTTTTGTCACAGTGTTTTTGATATATTTAAATAGTGGTTTGTACGTGTCGAAGCCTTGCAATAATTGTCAGCGGTACACACCGCAGAAAAGATTGTTTTTTTGTTTAAATTAGAACGGCTGTCAAGGCATTTTTGTAAGGAATTTGTTGTAGCCAGTTGCACCCATATAAACGAAACGTCAGTCATTCCAAATCAGTTAGCAACTGTGATGCGGACAAATAACTTTGAGACCTAACCCAAAAAGGTGAGGTCCAAGTTCTTTGGATGCGGAGTTCGACGCGTTGCCATAAATAAGAATGTTCAATCAAGGTTCTGTCCTAATGCCTGGTGACAGATTTTCCTTCTCATTTCCGTTCTATTTACTTCTCTTTTCTGTGTGGTACATATCTAGATATTTATATACTTCACAATGCCACATTTACTCCAATGTCGACGTTATGTCGCTTGCATAGTGTTCAACGTTAGTTGTCCGCTATGTCATCGTAGCTCTGGCATCGCGCGGTGTTGTACTCGGATCGCGGTTAGCTTGTAACTAACTAAAAAGTCTGCGCAGTTCGTAGCGTGCGCCGAGTTTACGTTTGGAAATTTTTATTGCCAATTTGTGACTCTATAGGTATTGTATCTCGATGTAAGTTTCATATTAATTAAATAAATAATTATGGTTAATTTCCCTAGTTTGGGTAGAAAGATTATTATATTATTTTAATGTTTTCCACATTCGCAAAAAACAGGAGTTAAATGGTTTAAAAAATCGATGGTAAATTTATTCAAGCTAAATTGATTATCATAAAGAAATTAAATGTAATATTATTAAATTGACATTGAACTATTTGTGTTCATAGCTACAGTAATTTATAGAACGTGTTAGAATGTAATTATAAGTGTCATTATTTTGTTTTGAATGTAATAAATATTTTTTGAGTCAAAATGTCTTTCATTATTGGGCCATTTTTATCAAAAGGTTTTTTTTTTGAATAATAAATATTTGACTTTTTTGCACAGTTAATTCCAAAGGCAAACAAATTTCACTGCATTTTAACAAAGGGATTAAGGTTTTTTTTTTTTTTTTTTTTATGGCAAAATTTCCCCAACTACAAATGGGGCCGTAGCCAAAAAAAAAAAGTAAAATGTCATGTAAAATTTAACAGGTACGGTACGGCTATGATTTTCAACCTTATTTCAATTAATTAAGCACTGACTTTCCCCTATTTGAACATGATTAGGGAGAAACGTTTCACCTGATGCCGCGGCACGTCGCGCCATTGCCAGGGATGCTTTGACACGTCGTGTCATTCCCAGGGATGCTTAGACACGTTGCGTCATTCCCAGGGATGCTTAGGCAAGTTGCGTCATTCTCAGAGATGCTTAGGCACGTTGCATCATTCCCAGGAATGCTTAGGCACGTCGCGTCACGCCCAGAGATGTGTAGGCACGTCGCGTCACGCCCAGAGATGTGTAGGCATTTCGCGTCATTCCCAGGGATGTTTAGACACGTTGCATAATTCCCAGGGATGTTAGGCACGTCGCGCCATTTCCAGGGATGCTAAGGCACGTCGCAACATACCATGGGATGCCGCGGCACGCCGCTGCTTCAAGAGACTGATATGTCCGAGGGTGGTGGGAAATAACACGCACTTAGTTTGGTAGCTTGTTTATTACTGGCCGGCGCGCTGCACCAGTTGTCACCCGCCGGCCGCGAAACAAAGGGAGGGGCGCGTATACATCAGACGCATAGGTAAATTCATGTCGTTAACTCTATGGGAACAACTAACATTTTTTGCGATTTCTAATTTGCTCCCATAGTAAAAGTTGTTCATATTTATACGTTTACCTTCTTATTCTTATTAAAGATGGGGGCGATAAGCCCTGCACTGACGCCCCGCTTGTGGTGTATTGTGCATTTCCCCCTACCAGCACCTACCCGAGCCAACTCAACTTGAAATATCGGAGTGAGGCTCTGGGCTGGCACAGTTGCTCCAGTGGTGTAGATGGTAGTGTAAGTAATATGATGAAAAGCAGTCTATCTGTTATGGCGACGGTAATCTTGCCTCATGCAACCTGGTAGAGATTCTAGTTTCTTCTGTGGCTTCAGAATGCCACAGCACATGCTCTACAGTTTCGTTCTTCATGCAGCCACGACACAGTGGACTGTCCGTGGCTCCTAGCTTATTCAAGTTGCAATGACCGGATATCAGGCGAAGGTCCTGTCCTTTCAACTTCACCTACCAATCTATATTAATGTATCTATTTAATGGTATCATAAAAAGTGTTTTAGCATCCCCCGTCGATTCTGTTACGTAAATTCTTTCCATCCAATGGTTGCCTGGAAGAGATCGCTTTTAGCGATAAGGCCGCCACTTGTGGCACTAGCTCGTAGGCGTTTTCTATCGTGTTGTAATTTTTATTTCTGGTGTACACAATAAAGAGTTTCTATCTATCTATCTACATGCAGGTTTACCTTTTATCTGTAACGTTATTTGATTAGGCCCATCCTCCCTTTCTCTCTCTCTGTCTCTCTGAGAGAAGGCCCGTGTCCCAGCAGTGGGAACATGAAAAGCTGATAATGATGAAAGGGTGGAACAACTTTAAAACAAAACCAGACTAATTAAAATTGAAATGGTTTTTTTTTTATTGAAAGACAAACTTAACTTTGTAGTGGA
The DNA here is from genome assembly GCA_914767915.1 of Agriopis aurantiaria. Classification (NCBI taxonomy): domain Eukaryota; kingdom Metazoa; phylum Arthropoda; class Insecta; order Lepidoptera; family Geometridae; genus Agriopis; species Agriopis aurantiaria. Next base: position 5,065,117 of record OU612010.1, on the reverse strand, counting down.
CAATAAGGTTCTTCCATACATTCCAACTGCAAAATGTAAGTTTGTAATAGCAAAACAATAATTTTTTTAATGGTATAACTTCAAATTTATGACTTTCGGATTTATTCCTTTATATGTGCTGTGAGACCTTGCCTCTTGCCAAATTTCATGGTTCTAGCTCTGCGGGAAGTACCCTATAGGTTTTGATTTCCTTGCGAAATCGCAAAATATGCGACATAAACGGTCATATCTTTTGATCGCGTAAACTTAAAATTTTGATTTTTTCACAGCTGAAAGAAACCGTAGATTTGAGTATTTGATATAAATTTCAACTTGATATATTCGTGTTCTTGAGAAAAATGATCTTGACAGACGGACAACAAACTGATCCTATAAGGGTTTAGTTTTTTCCTTTTGAGGTACGGAACCCTAAAAACTATTATGAAAACAATAGTATAAAAAAATTATTTCATTTATTAAAATTGTAAAATGATTTGATTTTGCCATTCACAAAAGAAAATTCTCTTATAATTCAATAACTAATAATTATAACAATACGGCGCGAGCAAACAACACGCGTCACCTGCAACAACGGAAAACATTATTAACTTCACTGGATACAGTTCAGCCGCCGAGAGAATGTGTCTGACAGCTGCAAAAACATTCCAAAAAAACCAGACAAGTACGAGTAGGTCGCACTTTGAGGGTTCCGTTGGAAGGAAACCTCAGAGCGCGAGACCAAACAAAAAAAACCACAAAAAAGTTGATATATTGAAATACAAACTTAACTTTGTAGTTGACAATGAGGTTCTTCTATACATACTAACAACAAAATGTAAGTTTGTAATTGTAAAACATTTCATCATCATCATCATCAACCAGAAGACGTCCACTGCTGAACATAGGCCCTCTCCCTTTAACCTCCACACTGAACGACAGCCTGCCTTTTGCATCCACTGGATGCCCGCGACTCACAATGTCGTCGGTCCATCTAGTGGAAGCCTACCTACGCTGCGTCTTCCGGTTCGTGGTCTCCACTCCAGAACCTTTCTTCCCCGTCGGTTATCGGTTCTTCGAGCTAAAACATTTATCTATACTAATATTATAAAGAGGAAAGATTTGATTGTTTGTTTGCATTGAATAGGCTCCGAAACTACTAAACCGATTTGAAAAATTCTTTCACTGTTGGGAAGCCACACTATCCCCGGGTGACATAGGCTATATATCTATATACCCGTGCGAAGCCGGGGCGGGCCACTAGTCTATACTAATATTATAAAAAGGAAAGATTTTATTGTGTGTTTGTTTGCATTGAAAAGGCTCCGAAACTACAGAACCGATTTGAAAAATTCTTTCACTGTTGGGAAGCTACACTATCCCCGGGTGACATAGGCTATAATCTATACCCGTGCGAAGCTGGGGCGGACCGCTAGTTTATTATAACTTCAAATTAACAACTTTCGGATTTTTTCCTTTATAATTATGTGCTATGAGACCTTGCCTCTTGCTAAATTTCACAGAATATGTAACGTTACGGCGGAGTTGTGTGAAAATTGTATATTTTTTAACGTATTTTTGTATTAGCTCTAATGTAAAAATTATAATACGTACAAGCGTCAAACTTGGCATGATTGTAGTACACACACTCTAAAGTATAACAACAAATAATAAATAATGGCCAAGTGCGAGACCAGCGGCCTTATTATAGAAGTTTGATCGGGATCGAAATTGCATGCCATCCCGTTCGCATCTATTTCGTCGCACCACGAGCGTAAGTGAGATGGCACGCGCTCACGATCACGATCCGAATCATCCATAATAAGGCATCATGTAAAATTTCTGTTCACCACCAAGTTAAGCAACTTCGGACGCGGTCGGTACTAGGATGTACTGCCTGAGATCTTTTAGGACTACTTTCTGTATTTTGTGGTGGTACGGAACCCTCAGTGCACGAGCCCGTCTCGCACTTGGCCGGTTTATTTTTGACAAAGTTTTTTTTTTCAGTAATAGATATGTAAAGAAAAAAATATACTCACATTTACTCAACAGCAGATGTGTCCATATTAACATAACTGGCCCCCATATTTTCTCTATGGCGCGTCGAGACCACATGCCTCTTGGCATTCTCTCCTTCCTCCATGTCTCCATCGCAAACCCCGCACTTCAGAGCACCAAAGCTATAGTACACGTATTTGTTCCTCCCCAACATATTGATATTATGTTTCAGTTCCAGATAAAAGCGGAACACGCTCTCAGTTGAAGGTTTCACCACAAAATGATCTGCATAAACCAAATGCGTCAGCAAAGACCGGATCGAGTTAAAAACGGAGTTGCAAGACACGCACGTGAAGGAAGCTCCTTCGCTGTGCAAAATATGGTTCCCTTTCATGTAGACCGATATGATGTCGCCTCGGTTCATTCGGGTTTTCGACTCGGCGACCGCCGATTGGTGATCAACAGATGACAATAAATGCTTGATGGCTAAACTGATATCAAGGAACGTAACGTCGCAAATTTCACATTTGATCGTGTCGTTTTTGACGATCTTGTTCGCCGTTAGGACATCCTCGTCGATTTCTGAGAACAACGCCGATCGGATCAGCTTGGCGATTACTTCAAAATGGGCGTCGCTTTCGAAGTGCTCGACTATTGCCGCGTAAGAAGGCAGAGCGACGTAGTCGGGGCAAATGGTGCACATGTAGAAATTGCCGAAGCTTGCGAAGTATTCGGACGGTCTGCAATGGTTCTTATACAGCATGGCCAGCTTACGCGGCGCTGCGTTGCGCAAATGCTTCTTCTGGCGGATATGGTTGAACAAAACCTGCCTCGGCCCTTTCAGGGTCATCTCACAGCATGTGCAAAAGTTGCCAACTTTCCCGGAAGGTTTTATAAAGTTCTCGATGATGACGTGATCGTTTCGGTTCTGCGGCTTCCCGGAACCGGCTAAGAACTTTGACCAGTTCAAGTCTTTAGGGCCCCAATCTTCGGGAATGCCTCCGTCGGCGCTCGCTTTTTTAGTTTGCAAGTACAGGTCGTCCGAGAGCTTGGCGAGGTGTTTTTCATCAAGGATGTGGAAGACTGTCTGCTCCACCGAATCGGTGTTAGCGTTACAAAGGCGACACTGCCACCTATCGGGATGGGTGATCACATCGTGTTTTAAGAGGAAATTTTCGTTTATCTTCTTAATAGTTTCGATGGACGGTTCTGTCTGGACCGTGAAAGGAATGTGTTTGTCCATCTGCAGAATGCTGGAGAGGTTGTGGACATGGGTGTCGCTGAACACGTGGTTCAAGACGCTGTCATAATGGAATCTAAGAGTGTAATATTCGCAGGCGATGCAGAAAAACGCCAGCTTTCCTGTACGGTCATCGACTAGCGTCAGTAGTTTGTGATCAGTCAGCAATTTCAGTATCAAGTTCTCTATAGGCCCGTAATAGCGGTATTTCTTTGCCTGCGTCTTAGGTTTTTCCGACAGTTGGTCGTTGTCATCGGTCTCAGTGTTCTTATTAGTATCGGCAGCGAAGTTTTGGTAAACATTGTCTCGGATGCTCATAATAATCGGCGCGACGGAGCTGGTTTGGGTCGAGAAGTCAATCGCAGACACGTCCTGACAGAGTTTGTCGTAAGCTTCTTGGTAAAACTTAACTGCGGCGCCGATGCTAGCCTCAGAGTTATCTGGCAAGCTTTTCATGAGAGCAGCGCTCAGTTTAGATGAGAAACCACGGTCTAGCTTCTCCGTGGTTTTGGTAACTGAGATGACTTCGATTGGAGCGTGGCTCTCGCTAATAGTGATGGCAGATAAACGCCTCGACATGTTGGGTAAGTACACCGGCTCGGAAACGTCGATGCTTTCACGTTTCATCTTAGGAAGATGGATAGGAAGGTTGAAGTGTTTCTGCAAAGACTCCATGAGAGGCTCCTCTTCATTCAGCTCAATTTCTACATTGCAATCGGTGCAGATATGGACCTGCTTAGCATTCTCTACAGTCAGAAGCTCAGCCTTTAGCAATTCAGGTACTTCACTAACAGGGAGACTGTTGAATCTCTGTCGTTGTAGATTACTCTTTTTCTCCGTCGTGAAGATGTACTCCACTTCGACGCTCTCGCGCTTCTGGAGAAAGATCCGCTTGTGCGTTTCATCTAAACTCTTCAAATACTTTAGTAGGATTGGATTGGACTCTGACACAGGATGGTTAATAATATACCGGAAGTGGTGAGCAAGTCGTCTCACCTCTTCCAGCTTCCGGAACGACAGCACAGTCAGTTCCGAAAGACCGTTGGTGACGTCTTCCATGTCTGTCTTCTAAGGATGATTGTCTAAGACTGAGTCTTGGATGTGCCAAGATATAGTCTTCGCTGCAGCCCAGGATGGCTTATAGCGTAGATGGATGTGCGAATTTTTTGCCCGTACGGAATGGCCGAAAGGTGATTTTGTGCGAAAATAAATGCCTCCAAATTTGACGATTTTGGATAAAAAATAATATGATTTTAGTGGGATATCACGGCATTTCAAGATCTGAAACAGAAAGAGAAAGCTTGTTAGAATACAAGGTTATTGTTACTCAACTGTGCAATCATTCTTCTGCTCCCTCTTAAAAGTAAATGAGCCTCATACACTGTGCTATTTAGGGCAATTAGTTGTGCTGAATCGATTGAGATTGAGATTGTGACTCTATAGGAATTGTATCTCGATGGTCTGCATGGTAATTTTTCAGCAAAACAACATTATGTTAAGATTATTTATTATTTGTATAGATTAGATGTTATCAACGACCTTGAGTTTAGAGATAAATAGGTAGCTGTTATTATTCCCTAGGTATATTTTATTTATTAGACTTCGAAAAAGAAGGGGGGCTCTAATTTTTTTATGTTTGTTATCTCAGAACTCTGATATTTACAAAACAAATCTATTTGAAAAATCTTTTTTTTTTGTTTGATAGGATATACTTTCAGATTTGTCCCATAGAAATTTCATCAATATCGGTTTAGTAGTTTGGCTTTTAAAAGTTTTTAGGGTTCCGTACACAAAGGATAAAAACGGGACCCTATTACTAAGGATACGATGTCTGTGTCTGTCTGTCCTACCTATTAACGGCTGTATTTTGTGGTGATACGGAACCCTCAGTGCGCGAGTCCGACTCGCACTTGGCCGGTTTTATTATGGTACTAGCTTGAGTTTAAGGCAGATCCAAAATTTATATAACTAGCTGTTGCCCGCGACTTCGTACGCGTAGACTTTCATATAAACTTTCAACCCCCTTTTGTCATCCTTAATTCGGCCCTTTGTAAAATCTATTCTTAGCGGACCTCTACACCCCATAAAGAATCTACTTGCCTAATTTTAGATTCGTAATTACAAAACTTAAAAAAAAAAAAAACATTTTTCTTTTTTAAACTGTCCTTTTCGGGTTTTCTTAATACAGTTTTTATTTATTTTATATCATTAACCTGAATACCAAATTTCATGTTCCTCAGATCAAAAACAAAGGACTTTCATACAAACTTTCAACCTCCATTTGCCTCTTTTAATTCGGCCCTTTCGCAAAATCCTTTCTTAGCGGACCTCTACACCCCATAAGGAATTTACTTGCCAAATTTCAGCTTCGAGATTTCGTGTTTAATGAGTGATTGAGAGAGTAGATGTATGAATCGCCCCGGCATCGCACGGGTATAGATATATAGCCTATATTAATCAGTGTTAATGTAGAATTCAAATGGTGAAAGAATTTTTAAAATCGGTCCATTACTTTTTGAGCCAATTCGTTACAAACATACATACAAATCTTTCCTCTTTATAATATTAGTATAGAAGTATAGAGATTATCAGAGGATGATTGTAACAATCAGTGGTTAATTCATTAATTTTTTTTGTTAAAATTTTCATGACCGTGGGTTCAAAGTCCTTTAGTCGTAATCTTAAACAGTTTACATAGTCTTAATAGCGTTAAACAATTCATAGTCACAGTCAGAGTCAAGCTAAGTAAGTCACGGTCAAGTGAAATTCATGCCCCTGTAAAGTGGTGGAGACTTTACAAGAGGCTCCTATGGACTTTTGAAAACAAGACGAAAAGACATGTTCACACTCGAGCACTTTTACGAGCACTTAATGAATAATAATTCCCCATTTAGTATACATTAACACTCGAAAATACACATGTTTAAGAAAATAATCCAACGAGCCGACATGTTTTTTCCGCGTTGGCGCCAAAACTCTCGTTAATTCAGAATTATTTAGATGTTGCTACGCTACTAGCAATTTTTTACCCCACCTGATCATACTATGAGCAGATTACTTAGCATATTATCTTAATTGATGGTATTTTTAGGGTTCCACACCGCAAAAGGAAAAAACGGAACCCTTATAGGATCACTTTTCTGTCCATTTATCAAGACCCTTTTTCTAAGGAACGCGTAAAGATAACAAGTTGAAATTTATATCAAATAATCAAATCTACGGTTCATTTCAGCTGTGAAAAAATCAAACTTGTAAGTCAACGCGTTCAAAAGATATGACCGTTTACGTCGCATATTTACGCATATTTTGCGTTTTCACAAGGAAATCAAAACCTATAGGGTACTTATTAACTCTATAATAATTCTACTTAGAATGTGCTTGTTTTGCTATTACAAACTTACATTTTGTAGTTGGAATGTATGGAAGAACCTTACTGTCCACTACAAAGTTAAGTTTGTCTTTCAATATTTCAACATTTTTTTGTTTGGTACTCGTACTTGTCTGGTTTTAAGGTAGGACATTGGTATTTTAAGGCAGGGCATTGCTCCACAATGCCCCCCCCCCCCCCCCTCCAGCGACCCTAGCTACGGCCCTACAATCATAGTGACATGATGAAAGTGAAAATTTATTTCTTCATGAATAAAAAATTTAAAATCTACTTTTGAGGTCAATAAGTGAGAATATTTATTGAATTACAATAAACTGAGAAGTTTTCCATATTGAGTTAGCATGAACAAGACAAGGATAAATTTGAATTATTCTACACCTACAGCTTACTCGGAGCCGAGAGGAGGCCTTATACCAGCATTGTAAACAACTTTTACTGGCCAACCCTGATATTGCAAAACAATACAGTAGTTCCATAGACGAATGACATTCACACTTTTTGGATTTACAATTTTGAATCTGTTACAACTTTCTGAAGGTGCTTGATTTACAAACAATTCTAGATGCTATTACAAATTTTACAAAAAAAGTTTATTTTTTTCTGATATTGCGCTTAGAAAAGTCGCCCTTAATTTAATAACATCATCATCACAATCAGCCTTTTGACAGTCCACTGCTGGACTTTTAGCCTACCCCTTAAAGTGATTGGGCCATATCCACCACACTGGCCCAGTGCGTGTTGGTGGATTCACATACGCCATTGAATTCCTTCTCCGTACGTATGCAGGTTTCCTCACGATGTTTTCCTTCACCGAAAAGCCAGTGGTATGAAAATCCGTACATAATTAATTTAATAACAATTTACCCTAATGTTAAAGTAATAAATAATTTAATTCTAACTTCTATGTTCTATGTATGCTATTTTAAATGTTTCCAATAAATTTTCCTTAATATGTCTATTAAGAGGAAGAATACTGTTTTTTTTTTAAATAGAATAGTTCTTCGTTTGGTCTCCAACCTGCATGATAGTAAGCGACGTTGTGGCCGAAGATTGAACACAGTTTATATCAATTTAGACACATTTAACAAAACTAAATACCCATTGAAGATTTTGTTATAATAATATCAAATATAAATTTAATAGTTAGTGTAGTTTTAGACTACTTCTGAAACGGACAATTTTGAGCATTGATCAATATCCATATTTTTCAATATCATTGTTTACACCTAAATGTATGTAGAAGCTGAATTTTATGAGATTTCAGGGTATGTCCTATGGTAATAATTGTTCGAAATGATGAGTACAATGACCTCCTTTAAGTTTAGTACCGTTTTGTGTGTAACCCAGTATGTTTACGTGATGCCAACCATTAATCCTAAGTATATACCTACGTAGTTATCTATGTACGCTGTACCTACTTAGTTTTCCTTCTTCGCCACAGCGAAAACATGTTTACATCAACCAAAATTAACGAATATACGACGTTTTGGCTAAAGTTAGACCAAAGTACAAGAGATACAAAGTGTTATTTACACAGAAAACAAATAGCACGACCTGATACGTAGTCCAAATTTTTGGGGTTATGATGATATGCAAGAATTATTTAAAGACGTAGTTTAATAGATAAATGATAGGAATAAAAGAAAATAGTTAGTATTTACCTGGAAACCTTGATTTTGTGCATGGTAGCGTGGACCGCCTAATATTTTTTATTTTGTACGGGCATTCGGTGACAATGGTGGTGACATGACAGGACAATGACAACTTTGATGAACTTTGACAGCTCGCTCTGTGGCGATTTTTGCGCAGTGGCTAGGGTGGCGAGTGTAAAAACTTTCCCATTAGTAAGTGTAAACGTGTGAGACTGTTGATTTATACATTTTGTAGATGAATTATTCTAATTGTATTTTTGTCTATCAGACAGTATTATCAACCGTGACATTTTTTTTATTTAAAATAAAAATATTCTGGCCATGGTATCAAACCAGCTATTGATTCTTCCTAATTTATTCGAGTCTTAAAGTTATTGGCATGGTGTAAGCAGTTATTGTGTGACGATAAGTTAAAAAAAAATTGTGATGCCGGTGAAAACAGCGCATAATTTTTAAGCTTTTTTTACAACGCATGTGAGATCAAATTATTCGATTAATGAATTCATTCAATTTGAATGTAGATCAGGTTTTTGAGTGGCAGCACGGCTCCTTTAGAACATACATGGCTGATTCCATTGATACCCGCTGACATGCTGCTCTTGTAACCTACAACCCAAGGCAATGGTTTTTCCCCAAAACTCCCTAAATCCCTGTCGAAATTAAATGTCCTTAAACCTTGCTTAATATTAGTATTTTTTCTCTAATAGTGCTAACAGACGCTCGAACGCGGCTGACCTCAACCGCCGTCTGACCAATGGGAGAGAAAGAGAGGGAAATATGACATTCTCACTCTTTCTCTCCCGTTGTTTGGACGGCGGTCCGTCAGCCGCTTTCGAGCGTCTGTTAGCACTATAAAAAAGGGAGAAATCCTTAAAAGTGGAAACACTGTGTTACACACTGTATTATGGTATACCCACAATATTAATTTATTTCGTGACCATGGACACAGAATCCTTTAGTCGTAATAATAGTTTGATATATGGGTATTAAAAATAACGTCAAACAGGTGATAGTCACAGTCGGAGTCAAGCAAAGTAAGTCACATTAAGTCCAAATAATGAATTAATAAAGTGTTGGAGACTTTCTAGAGGCTTCTGTGGAGTTTTGGGATGATCACGGTAATACATATTTCAATTGATTTAATATCACTTGCCTTCACTCGAACATGTTCAAGAACACTTCATAAACAATAATCCACATCTGTGTCCACATTAACACTTATTTTACAAGTTTAAGAAAATAATACAATGAGGTGACACGTTGCTTTCACGTTCGCGCCAAAACCAAAACTAACGTAATAAAATCCAAAAAGGGCTGCAAGCTATAATATTACGTACTTACTTATGTTGTTTTGTCAACAGTAGACCTGTGATTGTGCTAATTAGCATTATTTTATTCATAAATAAGGTGACCTTGTTTCTAAAACAGCTTTATTTACTTATAACTCCGCGTCACAAGAATGTTTTATTTTACGAAAAGATCAATGCCCATCCCGTGCCATCCCCCTTTCCCTCTGTCATGGTGGCTTTGGTATGACGTATTGGTAAGAGCCCCGGTTTTAGCTAGCAGCTCGGCTTTGGCCACTAAAGCTGATTTGAAAGCTGATAATTAGAGAACCGATTCGTTTTTGATTAATTAGATAATAGGCAGTCTCTCGTCAAAACATGTATTGTATGCATGGCATGTATACAATGCACGTCCTTATTACACGAACACAAGGTGAAGGATTATGGTATTAATGGCTTTAGGCTGCTCAGTAATGGGCTAAAAAAACGTTTGTCTTTGTCAGTGTCAATGTCAAAGTGCATTGAGCGAATGATTGTGGCCGTTACCACAAGAATGCCATCTCAGCCCCTTTCGAGCTAATTCTAGTAATTTTTCTGCTTGTTTAGTCCCATAGTTAATGATTTAGCCCATAGCCCCAAATCTAGACATAATAGGGTATTTAACTGTATTGAAAATATTATGCCAATTGACATCATCCATAAACAAAGCATATTTCATTGATTTTTTAATAAAAATATGCTTAGTTTTTGTAAAAAACGCGAATAAAATAACTGTATTTTCGACATTTGATCACGTGATCGAAAACGGTCTACGGTCTCGGTCTGGCGGTAACCAACTTCAAAAAATATCAGCCATAATGAGCTCTTTGACGATAAACATGCAATCAAAGTTACAGCTTTGCCATCTAGCTCATTTAAATTAAAATTCGATTTAGCTCGAATGCATGTATCATGCTGGCAATACTGAATAGTTGGGCGTCCGGCCTATTTTCGACTGAAGGACACTGGATCCAAGGTCACGAAAAAAAAAAAATAAAAAAAAAAATTGAGCGTCCGGTCCGTCGTTGCTGCAGTTTATTGGTTTATTGCAAATTTATTGGAAATAGAAGCACAGAGTACCTTTGTAGACAATAAAAGTACTAAAACAGCAAGAATCAATTTTCCAGACAAAATTAACAACACAATGGCTGCAACAGATAGTGAAGACGCTGCCACAGAGGCGGATGGAGAATACCTCCAAGAAGTTACATACTTAATCCCGGATGATGGTGAGACAACTTGCAGCATTTGCCACGCCGAGTTCCTAGACTCTGAAGACCTGACCATGCACGTGCAGCAAGTACATAAAGACTGTTCAACAATCTCTAAAGTTTGCCAGTTCTGTGACGCCACTTACAGAGACTCCGAAGCCTACGCGCGGCATATTTGCGAAGCCCATTTGATTCATCTATTTTGCTGCCGCGTCTGTACAAAATGCTTCGCAGACGGCGGCCAATGGAAGAGACACGAGAGAAAACACAAAAACAAGTCTAATACTTACGCTTGCTCCCAATGTGTAGCAATATTCTCAACACCTAAGGAGGTAGAAGCCCATGAGAACGTTAATCACGACAACAAGGATGACGGTGAGTTTTTGAGCTGTATGCCTCATATGTCTGCTTTAATGAAGCAAAACACTCTCGCATATCTCCAGTCCCAGGATAGAGCCTTCATTTGCACGGCGTGTAAATTCACAACATCAGATGTAAGCTCTTTTTTAAAACACGCAAAAAAAGATTGCACTGTGTTTGTTTGCGGCATATGTTGTTTTGTTACTTACGCGAAGAGAAACCTGAAAAAGCATATGCGTCGAAAAAATAGGTGTCATTTCCCTAAAGACTGTGAAAGTGAAGTGACTAGATGCTTGACTTGCAAGGCTGAAGTGCACTGTAGACAAATGCAAGCACATCTAGTCAACTGTAACAAATACAAGTGCTATATTTGTGATATTCGGTTCATATCAATTGAACTCTTGTCGATGCACCAGTCTGAAGTCCATCCCGTCGAACTAGACGTCTTGAAATGCAAGTTTTGTTTTAAAGAGTTTGTCGGACAAGTTTCACTTGACAAGCACTTGAAGAGGTCACATAGTCACCAGTTCATCCTCTACAAATACAAATGCATGATATGTGAGAATATCTTTAAGCATCCTCAGTTGCTCTTCGCTCATTACTTCACTAAACATAAGGAATTGGAGCCCTATACTTGCCAGATATGCAATAAAAAGTTCAAAGTACGTAAGCGATTCACCATTCATATAAAAATGGAGCACAAGAGTGCCGGTGTCGTTGAGTTCGATGACCAATATCACGTATTCTTCGCTGCGAAGAAATCAGAGAATCCGTTTATACCGAAATGCGTTATACCCGAGCTAATTCCCGTTGATGACTCTAAGCCAAGCATTAAAGTTAGAACACAGAAGGAAATCAACGCAGGGGTTAGCAAAAACAATGATGAAGACTACTTGCCGACTGAGACAGAGGTTGAAGATGACAACTTGCTTGTGGAACAACCCAGACGAAAATCAACAGCAAGGAAAAGGAAAATTAGCGAAGCCGTCGATTTGTCATCGTCAGAAGAAGAAGAAGCAGAACCGTTGAGCATGTTAAAGAAGAGAGCAGCTAGAAAACGCTTCCAAAGAATATTCTCAAAGAATCCCGGCTCAAAGAATCTTAAGCTACACTTAAATCAACGTAGACCGTTCACTTGCAAAGTCTGCAAGAAATATTGCTATACGTTTCAAAATTACCACAATCATATGCAGTTGCACAAAAAAGAATATATCAAGTGCGTCAAGTGTTCCATAAGGTTCAAATCGAAGAATAAGTTATCAGAACACATGGCGAAAGATCATGCTACTTCGAAACTTACGGAGACATTAAAAAATGTTCTTGAACGCAAACTAGGTGAAAGTCGCAATGATATGAGCTACGATGACCGTAACGATGAAGACTTGACTTCGTCTGAACGTTTCATGAGAACAATTAAGAAGGTGAAGCCTGATAAACAGTCCGTATCAGCTATAATCGCCCCGTCGTCAGGAGATGTATCTGCTAAGAATTTCATTGAAAATTTTGTTCCCGACGTCGGTGAATCTGCAAATCCACCAGTACAGGAAACTAAGGAAGACGAACCCATCGTTACGCTGAAACACCATGACAGTCCGTTTTACAGAAAGCATTCGATAACGTTGACCAGATTCAAACCGGAATCACTACAAATGTCATTGAAGTTAAAAATGCCAGAGAAATTCAAAGCCCCACCCCAAGATAAAGTCAAATTAAAAGTGAAATTAGTTCAAGAACCACTGAAGGTGTCGACCTTCGAACAGTTTGAATCATTCCAGTCCAAGTTTTCTAAGTTTAATGACGAAGAAGATCAGCAACATTATGATGATGGGGACATTCATGATGATTACGAAGATGGGAACAATGTTATCCCAGAAGTAGCTCAAGAGGTCATGTTAGAAGGTTCTGAAGAGCCTGTGAATCCTAACCTTCAAGCTCCACACAAAATCGTGATCCCGAAACTGCCAGAGGGGTATCCAAAAATACATATAGCAACTTTGCAACCTCACGCACCGTTTTACAAGATCATCACAGTCAAAAATGCAGAGAACGCCAACGAAGCAATCGTCATAGATACAGATAAAATCAAACATGAGAAACCGAAAAAGGATCCTGTCAAAAAGAAGGATGTAATCAGTTTACCAGACGGCACGAAGTTTGTAACCGCAAACCCGTTGGCTCACCTCTTGGGCGGTAAACCAGTGGAAGAACTGCAGGTATCTACGAAATACTACAAACCTGCTGTGAAGAATTTCAAGGGAATATTCGCTGAAGCGTTGCATAATTTAGACAAACCATCAGTTAGAGTGGACAAAAGGAAAAGACAAAGCAAGAAAAAATCTGAGAATGAGGCCATAGGAAAATCCCTTCCCATGATATAATCGGATAAAGGTCTCCACAAACAATTCATGTTGAAGCAGCACTAAACAGCCAAATGGATGATTTCCACCACACTAGCCAACATTTTAGCCTATCATGTTCCCACTGCTGGGACTTCCTTCTCTCAGAGAGAAAGGATGGACCTAATCCACCATGCTGGCCCAGTGCATGTTGGTGAATGTCATGTCTGAACTTTTGAGGTTCTCAGACATACTGGTCTCCTCACGATGTTTTCCTTGACTGTCTTTGAGCGATGGCATCGTAATTGGTGCAGAGCCGAGGATTGAATCAGGAGCTGTTAGATTTTAAAACGCACTTTCTACCGCTCAGCCACCATCACGCACTAAAAGTTTTTATACAGGGTCAAAGGTAACAACGCAAAACATTTAAAGGGCGACTGGTGCATTAACACTAACAACTTTTGTTCCGTCAATCTGAAGCCGCTACTTCAGATTTTGGTAAAACTCAACATATCCATTTGTTACCTCCAATTTACAAAACTATTTTTTCGTAAAACTTTTAGAGGGAAAGTTTGAGAAAGGATTTCGTTAAATTACTGACTTAAAATAAATTATGTTATGGTTTAACTAATTTTATATTTATCTTGAACATTACGGCTTTATTTAATCGTTTTATGCCCGCAAATACAAATACTTAAAATTATACGGTTCATTTTGAAATACGCCTCTCAAGAGATTTTGCGTTAGTTATCTTTGACCTACATACATAGATATACGCTATGTAAATTAAATACGACTCGGCAAATTTTTTGCTATATTTATAATACTTGCTTACATCTTTGCTAGCAATTAAAATATGTAGGTATAGTTATGCAATCTGTAAAGTTTCTGCTAACCTTGTTAAGGTGGTTCGTTTCACCTATGGTGGGTAATTCAAATTTCAAACAGTTTTCTTGTCCTTGTAGCTAGGCCGGGTAGTTATTGTAAACGATCATGATGTTTGCGCAAATTGAATATTATTCTTTACAAAATCATGTAAAGCTATTTATCTATTTAGCAAATTTTTTTTTGTATACACATGTTTTGGGTGATAATCCAGTTCAGATTTTTATAAGTATTTATTTGAGGAATTAATTGATTGTTATCTGTTTTGTGTATCTAAATAAATAAAATAAAATTAATATCTTTAATGCACATTATTACTTACATTTGTCAATAAACAAATTTTTGCTGTTTTAAACGGTTTATTGACAAACGTAAGTAATATGGTGCGCTACTGTTAAATAGTTGTACATTATAATGTAAAGAACAGCCAACATTTATCGCAAACACTGTGTTATTTAAAAATAATTACCTGGCCTGGCTGCTAGCACCAAAAAACTATTTAAAATTTGAATTTCCCGATTTTTATTTTTATTTTTCAATCATACCACCTTAATACAATGTATTCAATATTCATGGTATCATAATATACTCACATGGGTCACACAAAGTCATGTGGGTTACATGACTATGTATTTAATATTAATACAGTGTAAACTTTATATAGCGACACTTAAGGGACTGCGCATTTTATGGCGTTATTGAGACTTGTCATTAAATTGAGAGAAGAAAAAATCAATATTATAATACATATTATTAGTACTAGTAAAGCATAAAATATTCAAAAACATTAATATTGACACAAATGACAACGCTTATTGCGTGTCTGTTATCTTCGTCTGACGTTTTTTGCTGCTCCAGTATTATATTTTATTTACGAGGTGTTAGAAAGTCCGGTTTATTGTTTAATAATGACTTAGTTGTCGTTATTTAGAATGGGTGTGCCGTGTGATGCTACATAGAGTGTATCATTGTATGGACAACAATCAAAGTAAAGTAATTTCGACGTTTTAGGCAGTTTATCGTTAAATCGAGTACCACTATATACAGTTTACACTGTATATGTAATTGATGTAAACCCGCGCTAATTAAATTAAATAAAAATGTCATCGATGTTTAATATTATATTGAATTAACGGTCTGTTCCACTTTGATCACCTGGATGATAAGAGTCGACGCTTTAGTGTCCTTTATCACCTGGGAATATAATACGCTGGGTGACCATAAGCGACTCCATTAAAATTATTATTTGGATATCCTTTGATCACCTGCACCTAGGTGATTATAGGCGACTCTATTCAAATTATTGTTATATGATTATATTAACGGGATATTTACCGTGGTGTTTCAAATTATTGTTTCGGTATCTTTTGATCACCCATGAAACTGCGCCCCGCAGGTTCAACTCCTTAAATTCAAATTCGTTTATTTCAGTCTATAGCACCTGTACCATATTTATCCATAATAGGGTATTTGACTACTTTCGGGAAACTATTGCACATTATTGCCTGATATAATTTAATGTATACTGCATTTATATTTTCTGGATATCAGTCGTATTTGCGATATAAATCGATGTTAAAGTTTGAATAAAAAAATATCGCGCCAAAACGCAGACCTGCGTCATAGCTCCGGTCGAGCGACGATTGACGTCACACAAAACGAAACAGCTGCAGCCAGGCAGCAAAAGTTTGATAATCACTAATTTTCTAATAGAAGTAATGGTTTATAAATGTTGTGTAGTGCTACAATGTACAAATACTTCCATAAAACACCGGAAAAACTATTCGTTTCTGTTCCAATGAACCCCAAAACTCGCAAAAAGTGGTTGGAACTAAGTAGCTCGTAGAGAACCCAAAAGTATTGGAGCTAATTCAAGTGTTTCTATGTGCGAAGATCATTTTGAGGTACATATTTGAGTCTATATATTTCTATTACAATTTGTGTTTTTATTGTATTACTATTTTATGTACTGTTACTTTCTTTTTAAACATTGTAAAGACATAACCTAACAAAATAGTGATATCCACCTACTACAACATACTTTTTGTACAACTTGATTGAATGTTTTGCTTGGAGAACAATTAAAAATTAATACTTATATTGTAGTTTTTACGTTTTGAGTTCTGCAGCGTAGAAACAATGGCGTAGATTATTATTGAAGAAATATGCAACCATAAATACATTAATTTTGGGTAAGTTACTGCTGTCTGCTTGCACAAAATGTTTCTCCATTCTTCTCACATTTAACCTCCGGACTGTTTTTGGTGATAATTTCTGGATAAATCGCTCTCAAAATAGCTTTACAACATTAAATTCGCAAATATCAATACAAAATCTGTTTGTTTAGATTTGTGTGACGTCACTAGGGATGAAGCCAATTACAGACCGTTTTCGATCACGTGATCAATTGTCGAAAATACAGTTATTTTATTCGCGTTTTTTAAGAAAAATAAGCATATTTTTATAAAAAAATCAATGAAATATGCTTTTTCATTGTGTCATGTTTATGGATGATGTCAATTGGCATAATATTTTCAATACAGTCAAACACCCTATTTACAAAAATATAAATTAATGCCTTATATTGCTGACGATATAAGGAATGAGTATTTATTTTGGCTGATAACTGATTATCTGCCAGTGAGTCCCGTCAAAATCAGTCCAGCCTTGGAGTCTATACAGTACATACATACACAACGCCTTTTATATATAAAGAAGAATATTCGTGTTTAACTTGTATTGCTTTGCTTGAGGCACTTGAACGGACAAACAAAATGACCATTGAAATTTGATTGAAGTGCTTTTTGTATTTACTAAAGTTAACAACCGTGAAACCGTGGTTTAGTGAACAACCGTGATAGTTTAAAACAGTGTTTTTATATTTAATTTCAAAAATAACTAACAGATTTGTTTAACGTTTCTGTGTTTGTTGTAATGAAGTGGAATCTATTAGAAATAAATGTGTTTTACAGTATGTATATGTTACATAGTAAATTGTTTTTAATTGTTACTTTTGTTTACCACATTTACTGTGCAAACTGCTAGTCTGTGGAATGCGCTGCCTGGATGCATCGGATCTTCATGATCTAATTCCCTCCTGCCCATTTTTCTATCGGACTGCCAGAGCGGGCACGAACAATCGACACCGCTTTAGGGTTGGTATTCCGAAAACCCGAACGAAGCTCTTTGATTCCACTTTTATTGTGCGAACTGCTAGTCTGTGGAATGTGCTGCCTGAATGGGTGTTCCCCGATAGTTACAATCTGGGTGTCTTCAAGTCGAGAGTGAATCGGTTTCTTCTAGGCAAGCGTGCTCCATCGTAGACCGCATCATCGCTTAACATCAGACGAGTTGGAGGTCCAATGACAATATTACCACTTGACTGCTCATCCTTTACCCCGCATAAGTCAAAGGTTCTAACATGTCAACCTAAATTATTTCGAGCGGGCCAAGCCTAGGCGCTAATTGAATGAATGACCTGAGACTCCAATCACAAGCATCGAGTCGCGTCGAGTCTCCAATCACAAGCTGCCCCCCGCGACCGACGTGGCATCATTTTGCAAAAGGGAATTTTGACTACATGCGCGAAAAAGCCTATGTCACTCTCCGGCCTTTGAACTATACCCATGCAAAAAATCAGGAAGATCCGTTGTTCCGTTGCAGCGTGAAAGAGGAACAAACATACATACAAACTTTCGCGTTTATAATATTAGTAGGATAGTATGATTAATACCATGTTAGAGAAAAAAAACACTTGTGAGTATATCCGATTTATTGAAGCAAGTCCGTTGTCAAGCCTGCGTGAGCTCCTGAGGCAGCGTGTCGAGGGGAATCAGCGAGGGCGGGCTGTCCGCCTCGCAGGTGCAGAAGCAGTTCTTACCAGCCGGACCGTTCGGCAGGATTAGCACTTTCAGGTTCATACTCGCTTCTAGCGCGTGCATTATTTCTGGAAAACAAATACGCAATTATTTCGCGTGTCTACTGAAATAGATCGGCGTTTTATGTGTTTGTGATTTGTATCGTATATTAGTATGCAAATAATTTTTTTTATAATTTCTTAAGCTTCGCATTACAACTATATCTTACTTTACGAAAAATATGAGAAAAACCTCAAAATTAAAAGTAGCGTAACGTACGACTGTGTGTAACAAGCGTTGCTTAAATTAGGAAAACCTCGCCTTAACTTACCACGTTTGCCCTGGTTGAGAGCTAGTTTCCCCCCAGACTTCACTGTAGTTGTTTCTAATGTTGGTTGTCCACCCGGCCGCGGTTGTCCCGGCGGACTCGGCTGTGACAACTCTGGAGCAAAAGTTGTTGACGGTTCATCGGGCTCTTCCGTCGTGCTGGTTGTCAACTCGCTTGCCAGCTCAGTTATTGTTGGTTCTGATTTAGTTGTTTCCTTCACTGATTCCGTTGTTACCGCCACTTTAGTCGTTCCTGCGACTGATTCGGTTGTTACCGTCACTGGAGTTGTTTCTGTTACTAATTTGGGTGTTTCTGTGACCGACTCAGTGACTTTAGAATAATTTGACTCAGAGTTTTCTTCATGTTCACCAGAGTCGGTTGTTTTTATGAAATTACTCAAATCAGTAGTTGCTTCTAATTCTGATTCAGTAGTTGTTGTTTCTAATTGAGTTGTAGTTGATTCCGTCGATACAAATTCTGTAGTTTCATAATTACTATCAGGGTAATCTAATTCTGTTGTCACTAATTTGGTAAATTCTGTTGTCAGTTGAGTTGTTTCCATAACAGTTGTTGGCTGTTCTGTTGTAACTGTTTCAGTTATTTGCGGACTCCCTATAGTTGATATAGATTCTATTGTCACTATTTCGGTTGCCGGTTGACTAGTTTCATAAACAGTTGTTAGTTGTTCTGTTGTGACTGTTTCAGTTGTTTGCGGATTGATGGTTGTTATTGGTTCGGTTGTTGAGATAGTTTCCGTTGTGCTTTCAGTTGTTGTTGTGATTTCGGTTGGTTCTGTTTCAGTTGTGACTTCATTCAAGTCAGGAATACTTGACATATCATCGGTAGTTATATGTTGAGTCGTGAGATATTCACTGGTATCTATGCCTTCTATACTATTATCGGAAGAATCTTCACATAGAGTAGAATCTGTTGTAATATCATCAATATGATTGTCAAATGTCGTCGTCTCAGTAGTGACTTCTTCTGTTGTTGAAATAACTGTAGACGTTGTATTATAGTCATCATATATTTGGTTATGATATGCAGCTTCTGTAGTAGTTTGAGAATTAAGCTCAGTCACGTCTGAGATTGCAGAATCATGACCATGGTCTTTGTAATCAACGTTTAAAATATTATCAGTAATTTGTTCTGTTGTAGACTTATTCTTAGTAACTGTTTCTGTTGCAGAAATATTGTCAGTAATTGTTTCTGTTGTAGAAATATCGTCAGTAATTTTTGTAGTCAAAATATTGTTATTAATTGCTTGTGTTGTCGGCACGTCAGTAACGGCTTCTGTTGCAGAAATATTGCCAGTAACTTCTGTTGTAGAAACGTCAGTAGCTTTTGTTGTAGAAACGTCATTAACATCTGTTGTAGAAACGTCAGTAACTTCTGTTGTAGAAACTTCAGTAACTTCTGTTGTAGGAACGTCAGTAACTTCTGTTGTAGAAACTTCAGTAACTTCTGTTGTAAGAACGTCAGTAACTTCTGTTGTAGAAATTTCAGTAACTTCTGTTGTAGGAACGTCAGTAACTTCTGTTGCAGAAACGTCAGTTACTTCTGTTGTAGGAATGTCAGTAACTTGCTCTGTCGTAGAAACATCAGTTACTTCTGTTGTAGAAACGTTAACTTCTTCCGTTGTAGGAATAGGTTCTGTCGTTTGATCTAATGGCAAATCCGTTGTAGTTGTTTCGTCAGTTGGCATCGTAGTGCTTCCAAAATCATAATAGTCGTTTGTATCAGTTGTGGCATCTTCATATGAGTAATTTTCTGTATTCCCGTCCACATTTGTCTGAGCGGCAGGATTGCCGCTGCCCTCTCGAAAAAACTGCAAGGTAGTTGTTTGAATTTGTTCCGTTGTCAAATCTGTTATTGATTCTTTAGTTGTTGTTGTTACTGGCTTTGAAAGTGCTTCAGTTGTTGTTACTGGCGTTATATTGACTTCAGTTGTTGTTGTTTGTGATAAACTGTTTGTTGTTTCTAGTACATTTGTTATTGTAGTTTCAGTGGTATCATAGTAGACGTTTTGTTGTTCAGTAACGTCATCTAATTTAGAAATTCCTGTAGGTTTTTCAGTTATTTCATTACCAAATTCGTCTATAGGTCTTGCTACTAAGCTAAATGTGCCATCTTTGTTTTGTTTGATTATGATCATTGTTTTTGGCACTTCTTTTGTTGTTTGCAGAGTCTGGACAGTTGTATGTTGAGTTTCATCTACAGTTGTTTGTTGCGTTTCATCTACAGTTACTTTTTGCGTTTGTTCAAAAACACTTTCTTGAGATTGGCTAAGTGTTGTTTCTCGTTTTACCTCTGTAATAGTTTCTGCAGTTGTCGTAGCTATAGCTTTATTTGTTGTTGCAGGCGCATCGGTTGTTGTTGAAGTCAATGTTGTTATAGCTGCCATTGTCATAGTTGTTGTTGGTTGTTCTGTTGTAGTTGGTTCTTCCGTAGTTACTGGCTCTTCTGTAGTTATTGGCTCTTCTGTAGTTGTTGGCTCTTCTGTTGTTGTTGGCACTTCTGTAGTTGTTTTTTCAGTTGGTTTTTGTGTTGTTTGCGCTTTAGTTGATGTTGTTGTTACTGGTACCTCAGTCGTCGTTGGTTGTTGTGTTGGTGTTTCAGTTGTTGTGGATGTTATTCTAGGCGCTTCAGTTGTTGTTGGTTCTTCAGTTGTTGTTGTAGGCGTTTCAGTTGTAGTGGTCGTTGTTGTTGTTGGGTCTTCAGTTGTTATTGTAGGCGTATCAGTTGTTGTAGGCGTTTCAGTTGTTGTGGTCGTTGTTGTAGTTGGTGCCACTGTTGTAGTTGTTGTTGGTTCTTCAGTTGTTGTTGGTGCTTCAGTTGTTGTCGTTGTGGTTGTAGTTGTTGTAGTGGTGGTTGTTGTTCTTTCTACTCGCGGCTTGTTCGCTTTTATGTATTCTATTGCGCTCGTTATATCTGAAATGAAATATAAAGTTTATTCAGTAATATACAGCGTTACTGGTGATCTGTTAGCATCCTCTTAAGGGCGGCCTCAGTACAACGGAAAAAAATAGCTGTTCCATACAAAACATACTCTGTTTTTTATAAGTAGAAACTTTTAAATGGCCCCATTGTCTATAGCAAATTATTAACTCTGTTAATTAAGACCGTTAGTTACTATAAGATAAAAAAAAACAATCATTCTCTCCGAGTAAATGTTTTTTAGGGTTCCATACTCAAAGGGTAAATTATTAACTCTGTTAATTAAGACCGTCAGTTACTCTAAAATAATTAAAAAAAAAAAAAAAACAATCATTCTCTCCGAGTAAATGTTTTTTAGGGTTCCATACTCAAAGGGTAAAAACGGGACCCTATTATTACTAAGCCTACAATGTCTTTCTGTCTGTCCGTCTGTCCTATCTATTAACGGCTGTATCTTTCGAGCCGTAAAAGATATCCAGTTGAAATTTAGAATATGTAACGTTACGGCGGATTAACCAAAAATAATAATAAAGTAAAAACGAAAGCGGGGTCCCATACAAATATTTTTTTACGTATTTTTGTATTAGCTCTAAAGTAAAAATGGTAATACGAACAAGCGTCAAACTTGGCATAATTATAGTACACACTCTACAGTATAACAACATATAATAAAAAATGGCCAAGTGCGAGTTGGTGATAAATTTCTATTCATTTTATAATAGGTAATTTCGTTATTGAATTTTGTGGTGGTACGGAACCCTCAGTGCGCGAGCCCGACACTCACTTGGCCCGTTTTTTTACCTTAGATTTATGTAATTTTAAATATATATTTACCTTCTTGTCCTGTTGCCCTTTTTAAATCAGCTAAAGCATCTATGAAATCTGAAACCAAAATTTATGTATGAATAGCTCTAGTCGCGATCACTTCCTAGATCATCTGCCTGCCTGCAAAATCGGTCCAGCCATTTTGGAGTCCATAGGGAACATACATACACGCATCACCTTTTATATACAGGGTTACTGATAATTAGTTAGCATTCTCCGGCATCAATACAACAAAACAAACAACTTTTGTTCCACGACCTATTTCTTTGACTTATTTTATTATTATTTTTTGTGCATGATGTTGACATCTGATTTTATGACATCTTAATATTACGTTCTTAATTAATTATTTATAGTAATCATTACATTAAGTTCTTTTTTAACCTGTATTTGATATGTATCTTTCTGATATTAATAAAATAACTATGAACTATTAAAAATCGCGCAAAAAAATATCTCTGTTTCATATATTTTGTTTTTTACGGTTCCATACTCAAAGGGTAAAAACGGGACCCTATTACTAAGCCTACGATGTCTGTTTGTCTATCCTACCTATTAACGGCTGTATCTTTCGAACCGTAATAGATAGCCAGTTGAAATTTTAACAAAACATGTAATGTAACGGCGGATTAATTAGGAAATAATTAAAAAAAGCCAGTAAGGATCGCGCAAAGAAACTCCGAGCACAGCCCGCTGTGTGACTCGTGAGTTTTTCCAAAAGGCCAACAGTTAAGGACCACGTCTCAGTACCATATGTCATCATTGGCAATTGACAACACACATTGAAAAAAATTCAAAGTCCCTTGTCGGCACTGTAGTATCTTGGACGAGAAGAAACATACATACAAACGCCGATCTGTTGCACACTTTGAAACCTTCGCTTTGCTCGGCCAATCAGGAGAATAGCTACTTACTTGAGGTGTCGGTATATTCTTCTAAAAGTATGACCACTTCTTCAAAGTCTGAAAAATAAACATAACAAACGTATAATTTAGATTTTTTTTTCTTCTTTTTATATATATATATATATATATATATATATTAATTCTATTAGGCTTGCGTATGACCGCCAACTCGCCAGATGTAAAGTGACGATGCGGTCTACGATGGAGCACGCTAGCCTAGAAGAAACCGATTCATTCGTGATTTGAAGACCCAGATTGAATATTGATATAAAACCCCAGAAACAGGAGTAAAGCATAGAAGTAGTGCTCCTTTAGCATAAACGAATTAAACATATTACATTCTTTACTCATATGCCAAAATTGTTATCAGAACGAAACAGATATATTTTTGACAGGACTGCAAATTGCAGGGTTATACACTGTTTTAATGTACTAGGGACCTGTAAAAGGCTCCAAAGGCTATATACTATTTGACAGACGGCCTTGTACGCTTTGTAAATCACGTGACGGGTTTATATGTGTATTATTCCCTTTTAATGGGTTTTATCGCGTGCGTGTGCGTGTTTAGATTTGATCTATACTAACAAGGCAAGGTAAATAAAAGCTTTGAAAAAAATAGGGACAAAATACCAGAAATTACTGAACGTGCCAGTTCTATAATGCACGGGCAAAAGTGCTTACCATCAATCGCACGGCCTGCTCGTCATTACATATCCAAAAGTAAAATAGATTTAATACTTACAAAACCTTTTAGAAATCGTGATGACAAGCTCTAATAACTTTACCACATCTGTAAAACAAGGAGGTAATTACATATCAAATAATGATTATCTAACTTACAAATAATGATTATCTAACTTACAAATAATGATTAACTTACAAATAATGATTATCTAACTAACAAATATTGATTAACTTACAAATAATAATTATCTAACTTACAAATAATGATTAACTAACTAACAAATAATGATTAACTTACAAATAATGATTAACTAACTAACAAAAAATTATTAACTTACAAATAATAATTATCTAACTTACAAAAAATGATTAACTAACTTACAAAATGAATGATTAACTTAACCTACATATAATGATTATCTAACTTACAAATAATTATTAACTAGCTTACAAACAATGATTACCTAACTAACAAATAATGATTAACTAACTTACAAATAATGATTATCTAACTTACAAATAATGATTATCTAACTAACAAATAATGATTAACTTACAAATAATAATTATCTAACTTACAAAATTAATGATTAACTTAACCTACATATAATGGTTATCTAACTTACAAATAATTATTAACTAGCTTACAAACAATGATTACCTAACTAACAAATAATGATTAACTAACTTACAAAATAATGATTAACTATCATTATTCAGTACTTTTTTGAGCTGTGAAACCTGCAGTAAATTGTGAAAAGTCGAACGAAAACCGTAAATTATGATTACTTTAGCTAGGCTAGGGTTTCTAAATATAGTTTATTTATAACCAAAAAACAGTAACAAGGATCTGGTTCTTAGTTTTTAACCTTACCCATATCTGTGATTTCGTTAATTTTTCGGATGACCTCGAAGAAACCTGAAAAGAGAGTACTTGTTAAACAAAATTGAGTTCTTATTTTCATTTCAACACAATGGCTCCTTTTGGCTTTGCCTTAATCAGGTAATCTTTTGGTTTTGCCTTAATCAGGTAATAAACGCATTACCCTCCTTTTGGCTTTGCTTTCATTCGGTAATGAACACAATACCCCCCTTTTGGCTTTGCCTTCATCAGGTAACAACCACAATGGCTCCTTTTGGTTTTGCCTTCATTCGGTAATAATCACAATGGCTCCTTTTGGCTTTGCCTTCATCAGGTAACAACCACAATGGCTCCTTCTGGTTTTGCCTTCATCCGGTGATTAACACAATACCCTACTTTTGGCTTTGCCTTCATCAGGTAATAAACACAATAACATCCGTTTCGCTTTGCCTTCATCAGGTAACAACCACAATGGCTCCTTCTGGTTTTGCCTTCATTCGGTTATAAACACAATGGCTACTTTTGGTTTTGCCTTCATTCGGTAATAAACACAATAGCTCCTTTTGGTTTTGCCTTCATTCGGTAATAAACACAATGGCTACTTTTAGATTTGCCTTAATCAAGTAATAAACGCATTACCTTTCTTTTGGTTTTGCCAAAAGAGGGTATTGTGTTTGTTACCTGATTATTCAGGTAATAACACATCATCAGATAATATATTGTTGATCGAATCAGGCGTTACTTTGCGGAAGTACATCTTCAAAACTGCTCTCTAGTGTAGAAAATATCTAGTAACACTAATCACACTAGAGCTAACTCTCATTTCACTAGATCTAATTATACACTAGAGAATTGTCAGGGGGCTTAGTCCCAGATTTGATAGTTTTCGAAAACTTTTTTCGTTTACGTATTGTTCCATACATTGCTGGGCTGAAAGGTATTCGAAAACTTTTTTCGTATTAGAGTGAAGCAATCTATACCGCCGATTACTACCGATTTTAGTTCCTCCGCGTTTCCGCTGGAGGCGCTTTACTAAAATGTATGGAACAATACGTAAACTAAAAAAGTTTTCGTAAACTATCAAGTATGGGGCTAAGGGTACAGAAAAGGTGTTTTTAGGTAATATTATATTGTTTTACTTACTGTCTCTGTTAGATATCTTGCAGAGCATGGCGGCCGCTATGCTGATGTTGGTGGAGTTGGTGATGCGGAGGATGGTTTCTAAGAACACGATCACGTCCACGTCGGTGTACTCAGACACTGTTTTGAAGAATTCGAATATATCTGGAAAAAAATGTTTATAATTTTATTATGGAAATGTTACTTGGTTTTCCCAAATTTTTTTTCACACATTTCTACACTTTTTTTTTTTTTTTTTTTTATAATATCTTTAATAATATCTCACTTAAGAGCGAAGAGAGGAAATGTTTGGAAATGTTACTTGGTTTTCCCAAATTTTTTTTCACACATTTCTACACTTTTTTTAATTTTTTTTTTTATAATATCTTTAATAATATCTCACTTAAGAGCGAAGAGAGGAAATGTTTGGAAATGTTACTTGGTTTTCCCAAATATTTTTTCACACATTTCTACACTTTTTTTTTAATTTTTTTTAAATAATATCTCACTTAAGAGCGAAGAGAGGAAATGTTTGGAAATGTTACTTGGTTTTCACAAATTTTTTTTCAAACATTTCTACACTTTAAAAAAATTTTTTTTTTTATAATATCTTTAATAATATCTCACTTAAGAGCGAAGAGAGGAAATGTTTGGAAATGTTACTTGGTTTTCACAAAAATTTTTTCAAACATTTCTACACTTTTTTTTTTTTTTTTTTTTATAATATCTTTAATAATATCTCACTTAAGAGCGAAGAGAGGAAATGTTTGGAAATGTTACTTGGTTCTCACACATTTTTACGACAATTTTTTTTTTCTCCATATTTTTTTGTAAGTTCATTAATGTATCACGTAATTAAACGAGCGAAGAGAGGAAATGAAGAAATGGAATTTATTAATTAAAAATAGGATTATACATACACTGATCAGGGGCCTTTCGGACAACAGCTAATTGTGGCACCTAATCCGCTCAGTTGGAAAAACACGCGAACGTGTACCTTATCGCGCCCAGATACGGTTCACGGTCGCGTGATTTTCCAACTGAGCGGATTAGGTGCCGCAATTAGCTGTTGTCCGTAAGGCCCCTGGTATTTTATATTTAGTTTTCCTATTAATTTTTACACCGGCATGTGAATTTAGTAAAAAAAAAAACATAGTTTACAAAGATGTAGCTCGAAAACCGACCAGTGGCGTGCATTAGGAGAAGCCTATGTCCAGCAGTGGACAGTTAAAGGCTGATGATGCTGATAAAAAATGGAAAGTAACAATTCAATGTTCCATTGATCATTGAAATGTATACCGACATAGCCCACCGGATTAGCAAGTTGAAGTGGCAGTGGGCAGGGCACATCACGCAGAACAGATGGCCGATAGGACCGAAAGGTTCTCGAATGAGACCACGGACCGGTAAGCGCAGCGTAGGACGTCAGACGACCTAAAAGAGACCGCAGGAAAACGCTGGAAGCAGGCCGCTTCCAACCGGCCCTTTTGGAGATCGATGGGGGAGGCCTATGTCCAGCAGTGGGTGTCCTATGGATGATGATATAAAAAATATGGAAAATAAGTTCGGGCGAACGACTAGTTTAGTTACCTGGTATGTTTGTGACACTTTTCACGACTTCCCACGCCTGTTGGACAGCTGAAATCCACAAAAAATACTAAATAAGTGAATACTATATAATATAGTAATCTTACTGGGTTAAACACAGCCAATGTATAACATTTTATTTTATTTATTAAGGAACAGTAAACAGCTATATTATAAAATGTACAATAATGTGGATAGATTAATAAACTTAATAATAATACAGCCAACAGCACTATTCACAGATTACTTACAGGATTATATAAATTAACCGCTAGAAGTAGCTAGCTTGCAAAAAATAATATTTAACTATACATATGTTTTTTGTTTTCTAATAAGCCCTAAAACAAACAAAAAATTAAAATTAATGGTTTTATAAAGTTTATACAACT
The DNA here is from genome assembly GCA_914767915.1 of Agriopis aurantiaria. Taxonomy (NCBI): domain Eukaryota; kingdom Metazoa; phylum Arthropoda; class Insecta; order Lepidoptera; family Geometridae; genus Agriopis; species Agriopis aurantiaria. The sequence continues at coordinate 5,037,253 of OU612010.1, read as the reverse complement.
ATTAATTAACATAATAATAACATAATCAATGAAACTACACTGGGTTACGCCAAAAGGGTGTATTAAGCCGGAAGGGGTCCATAGTGTCCATAATTATAAACAACTTTTACTATGGGAGTTATTCATCTCTATCTCTTCTCTTCTCTACATAGTATAAATTAAAGTCACTTTCCGCGTCTGTCTGTCTGTATGGCCGCTAACTCCTCCTAAACCACGCAACGGATTTTGATGCGGTTTTTACCATCATTTAGATACATTTTAACTGAAGGTTTACATATATAACTAGCGACCCGCCCCGGCTTCGCACGTAAATTACACCCGTGCCGAAGCCGGGCGGGCGGGTCGCTAGTTTAATAAAATGCTATTTTACATGTCAAATCAAATAGTTAAAATAATACAAATCAAATAATAAATTAGACCAAACAAATAATTTAAAACTAGACTAGAATAAAAAAAAATAGTTCAATCAATTAAATAAATAAAAAATTAAGTCAGTCATGAAATAAAAATTACAGTTAATGTAATAAAATCCATTAAATTAAAAACATTTATAAAATTCGTCAAAGGGACCGTCCATTAATCACGTGAAGCTTGAAAGGGGCGGAGGGGATTTAGCAAAAATCACAAAATATCACAATCAATACACAAACAATGGTCTTAAACCTCACCAAGGGGGAGCGGGGGTTAAAAAATGCAAAAAAAAGCATCACGTGATTAATGGACGGCCCCGTTTTACACGTTTAACGTGTAGACAGATTGCTCGATCAGCCATTTTTTGAGACGCTACTAAAAGAAGTCCAGGCTGACGGCTGCAGAGCAACTCCGAAATCGCGAATTTTTTGTGGTCATACCTAATAAAAAAACATTGAAACTAAAATTTGTGATAATTGTGATATATTAACATCGCAAAATGACCTAAGCAGATTAATCAAAAAAAAAAAAAAAAAAAAAACATTAAAGACTTGAATTTATATGATTATTTACGGGATATTTACCGTGGTAAGGTTGTGGAATGAGCTCCCGAATAAATCCTCCTCCATCCTGAATACTACACGCAGTGATACAGTGAGTGTGTTTTGTCGGGACTTAGGTTCGAGTTCGAGTTCCAGTGATAACCGTAGCAAAAGACTAAGAAAGAGGGTAGATCGTTATGTCTGCACCTAACGTTTTAACTGTTCTCCAACCACCCGCATTCTTCAGTCTTCCCGTGAACATGGTGCATGTAACTGCGCCGATATATCGGGAGCTCATTCCCCAACCTTACCACGGTAAATATCCCGTAAATAATCATATAGGTTTAGTGAACAACCGTGATAGTTTAAAACAGTGTATTAAAGACTAAGAAGCAAATCCTAAACGCAACAATACGTTAGGAGTTTGCCATTGGAAATTCAACTGTGCGTACCACGGTATACGGCTTACTTTACTAAGAATAACTTACATTTGGTGCCAGTGAACTGAATAAGTTTTCTGAAGAAATCCAAAATGTCTTCATGACCGGACTCTATTCGGATCTGCTCCAAAATGTCCAGAACTGGCACTGGAAACAATAAAAAAAAACTTATTTAACATTAATAAAATTATCAAAATAATTATGTTGACTCGAGTGGAATAGATATCCAAATTCAAGCAATTGCTTTCGCAAAATTTATATTATTATTTTTTACAACACATTTGCTCAAAAAGTGCACTTACGAAGCCTGTATACATCGTTCGAAAGTTAAACATTACGGATCATACAACGGAGCGTGCGGTAATGAATTTTACCGCACGCTCCGTTGTATAGCACCGTGCGTGTACTTTATGGTATTTTTTTAATTTCCATCATAATTACATAAGAATTCCACAAAAGAGTTTCATATTACGAGAATAAATAAGCTGAATGATCAAACCTCCTTGGAAGCGCTTTTGCTCAATACGTTTGTCTCAGTTTAATACTAAAGAGAAAATGAGACGAAAGATGTAGTTCTAATTTTCACCACGTGATAGTGGCGCTATTTGCATGTTCGCGCCATTTTCTTATTATATTATAGAAACTATTGTTGTGACTGATATTAAGTTATAAACAAAATAATAAAATTGTTTCATTTGTAGCCTTTTTTCTCGCAAATGTGTTGTAAAACGTTGTATGGCACACGTGCGGATTGGTTTTTACAAACTCGTGACTATGGTAAGCCCTCGACTTCGTCTCGGGCTTACATTCGTCTACTCGTTTGTAATAATCAACTTACCGCACTTGTATCATAAATAACTATTATGTAACTGTTCTTATTTTTGGGAAGATACTGTCTGCTGCATCACAGCTAACGCTAAAGCAGCAGGCAGGGTTACTTCTATTTCTGAATCTATGTTTAACAACAATAAATTATTTTGTATTTTTTTTTTGTATTTTTTGTATCATAGTTATAAAAAAACGCTAATGGGACTCGTTCATCGAGATTCAATACATATTACATTTACATTACACATCCGTGCCAAAAGAAAACCGATCCAAAACTCGGCGCACGCTACGAATTGTAGTAGTAATGTTAATAGATAGCTAGATACTCACGTGGTTCAGTAGTGAGTCCTCTAATGGCGTCCCCGGCGTCAGTGAGTTGTTTCGACTGAGTGACATCTAACATCGAGAGTATTAGTAATGTTAATAGATACCTAGATACTGATGTGGTTCAGTAGTTAGTCCTCTAATGGCGTCCCCGGCGTCAGTGAGTTGTTTCGACTGAGTGACATCTAACATCGAGAGTATTAGTAATGTTAATAGATACCTAGATACTGATGTGGTTCAGTAGTGAGTCTTCTAATGACGTCCCCGGTGACAGTGAGTTGTTTCGACTGAGTGACGTCTAACATCGAGAGTATTAGTAATGTTAGTAGATACCTAGATACTGATGTGGTTCAGTAGTGAGTCCTCTAATGGCGTCCCCGGCGTCAGTGAGTTGTTTCGACTGAGTGACGTCTAACATCGAGAGTATTAGTAATGTTAATAGATAGCTAGATACTGACGTGGTTCAGTAGTGAGTCCTCTAATGGCGTCCCCGGCGTCAGTGAGTTGTTTCGACTGAGTGACGTCTAACATCGAGAGTATTAGTAATGTTAATAGATAACTAGATACTGACGTGGTTCAGTAGTGAGTCTTCTAATGACGTCCCCGGCGTCAGTGAGTTGTTTCGACTGAGTGACGTCTAACATAGAGAGGAGGAAGTAGAGAGGCTCCTGCAGTTTGGTCACTCTGTTGATCTTCTGCATTATTGACACCATATCTGGGGACATGAGGCATATATATATTGAAACAGACTTTTGAACGTACAATAGGAGGGTTATAATTTTTTACAAACTTACTGTCCGAGTCAAAAGTCTTGTTAAAGACAGTTTGTACATCTTTGACGTTGTCTTGTCCCGCGATCTTGTACAGGCTGTTTATTATCACTTTGATGCCTGAAACATTAAGAGTTCATGGTAAAAAACATTTAAAAACAAATTATTCTCACACTAAGAAATTAAGGAATCCTTCATCAAGAAATAAATTATTCTTTCACTAAGATGTTTAAATTATACTTGCAGTGAAAGTGAAAGTATGATTTACATTACTTAGTGAAAGAATAACGTATATTTCTAAGTAGAACAATAATTCTCTTTTCTTTTAATTCCGTTCTTTCTATTATCGTACGTATTACATAAAATTATATAAATTTCACTGTTATTTTTAACAAATGTCAGATGGCGTAACAATTATAATAAACACAACTACTTACTTCCCCGATTGGTCGCTTGAGTTAATTCTTCTAGAGCGTATTTAAATTCTGCAAACAAAGAATAATCATTATCATCATCATCATTTCAGCCTATCATGTTCCCACTGCTGGGGGACAGGTCTTCTCTCAGAGAGAGAATGGCTCCTAATCCACCATGCTGGCCCAGTGCATGTTGGTGAATGTCATGGCTTTGAATTTTAGAGGAATTTTGAATTTTTATTTATTTATTAGTAATAGGTTTGCGTGTGAACGCGAACTCGCCTGATGTTAAGCGATGATGCGGTCTACGGTGGAGCACGCTTGCCTAGAAGAAACCGATTCATTCGTGACTTGAAGACCAGATTGTAACTATCGGGGAACACCCATTCAAACAGCGCATTCCACAGACTAGCAGTTCGCACAATAAAAGTGGAATCGAAGCGCTTCGTACGGGTTTTCGGAATTACAAAATAAAAGCGGTGTAAATTTTTCGTGCCCGCTCTGGCAGTCTGATAGAAAAATGTGCAGGAGGGAATTAGATCATGCAGATCCGATGTACTCTCCGAAATGTAACCGATAAAAAACCGATAGACTAGCAACTAGGTTCTTGGACATACCGGTTTCCTCTCGATGTTTTTGTTTAGTTTTTGATGAAATTTCTATGGGACCAATTTGAAAGTATATCCTTACAAATAAAACGTTTCTTTTTTATACCACGGTTTATAATGACTGAGTTCTGAGGAGTACATAAAAAAAAATGAGAACTCCTCCGTTTTGAAGTCGTTTAACCCCACTAATGCGTTACGCACCGCATGTCGGCGTAAGCGAAAAGTGCTCCGAGACGCGTGTTGAGTGATAGAAGATTTATACACAATACCAATGGTATATCAATATCTGGTTGTTAATATCTATTTAAGTATGTATTTAAAGCTATATGTGTATGTATATCAGTCTCTGGCAGCCATATCACAAGCTTTGCTTAGTTTGGGGTCAGATGACCGTGTGTTCAAAAATGTCCCGTTTTTTTTATATATAATATTATGCACGTAATTTATACTTTTTTTTAAAACTTTTTTTTTAAATTCTCTGTTTGGTAGTTAAAATTCCCCATGTTAGCCTTAAAAAAACTCCTTCGATCTCATTCAACGTGTTAATAAGAAAGTATATTTTATAGAAGCCCGGGAAACATAAAGTACAACTCACGGGTTTGCTTGGTGACTTTTTTAAGTAAAAGCACGGCCTCCGATATCGACTTTGCCCTCATGATTTTAACGAATTCACGAATCGCTTCTCCGATTTCTGAAACAAAAATGTAATTAAATTCCCATTGCCATTGCCGTGGAAACTATGGGCAGTTAGGGCAATGAGGCCAAGAGCTTGATCTCAGAAGTTGGCCGCAGAATACGAGATAACGGTGGCGACTCCCGCTCTGGCTCGTTCCTGGTGCAAAGATTGGCCATTGCCATTCAGCGTGGGAATGCTGCCAGTGTTATGGGCACTTTTGCACCAGGAACGATCCGGGGCGGGCTGTTTGACTACGACTACTTAACGTGACAGGAGTTATGTAGGCCTGGCGCACTCCGCACTTTAGGTATGAAGCTACAAGTAGCCGACTTGTCGGAGCTGCCGCGCGATACACAGAGATAACGCGACAAGAGTACGCGATACACAGAGACAACTTCTAGGTTAATATAGCTGTAGGTAGTAAAGCGCTCGCACGTCCTGAATTGCACTTTATTGTGTAGTAGCAAGAGTCGCTACTTATTTAAAAGATTTTGCGGAGTGAATCTTCTGTCCCTGTACTTACTTATCTAAGTATTCTGTGGTAGAAAAGGAAAGCTTTTGAAATACTGCCGCTTTGTTTAGTTGATCATTTTCTTTCAGAACCATGGTGCAATGAAAACCTTTCGGCTTATTAGATCAGTTCCGTCGATCCCTATTAATGCGAAATTGCAAAGATAAATTGTTTTGTCTTACCGCCAGTTCTGGTGGCCAGTATCAGAAGGTTGAAAGCACCATTCATATCTGAAAATAAAATAAAATAATTAATTTTTAAAATGCAGTGCACGTCCTATGGGCCAATTATTTCAGCTTATAATATTACAGCTTGATTAATTTTAGTTTTCTTATACACTACTTGACAAGTATAAATCAGATAGAAATATTTCAAAGCCCCCGATAAAAGATCTGGTAATCTTCAACGTCCGAACAGATTTTCTTGAATCATAACTAATAAAATTCACGACAAAACACCATAAAAAAAAAACTTGTCGGACCTGCCGCGCGATACACAGAGACAACGCGACAAGAGTCACGTAGGTCTGGCGCACTCCGCACTTTAGGTATGAAGCTACAAGTAGCCGACTTGTCGGACCTGCCGCGCGATATACAGATATAACGCGACAAGAGTCACGTAGGTCTGGCGCACTCCGCACTTTAGGTATGAAGCTACAAGTAGCCGACTTGTCGGACCTGCCGCGCGGTATACAGAGACAACGCGACAAGAGTTACGCGATACACAGAGAGGCAACTTCTAGGTTAATATACATGGGGCCTTACGGACAACTGCTATTACAGGCACCTAATCCGCTCAGTAGGAAAATCACGCGACCGCAAACCTTATCGCGCCCAGATACGGTTTGCGGTCGCGTGATTTTCCAACTGAGCGGATTAGGTGCCGCAATTAACTGTTGTCCGTAAGGCCCCTGTAGGTAGTTAGCGCTCGCACGTCCTGAATTGCACTTTATTGTGTAGTAGCAAGAGTCGCTACTTATTTAAATGATTTTGCTGAGTGAATCTTCTGTACTTGTACTTATTCTGTGATATTTAAAAAAATATCTAAATTTGACTTAGAACCATTCGGTATTAAAAAATATATTTTGTAATGTTTGTCTCACCGACTTCGTTCTGCATGAGCCTCATAATGCGCGGGAACTCCGCCGGGCCGATACCGCCCGTAATGTCGAGCACCTCCTGTCTTACTCCGGCCACCCCTGGAACCACAAATTCAATTAAAGATTTAAAAGGGATCACTAATGCCATCTGTTGGGAAGTAGATGAATGAAAACCGAATCACCCTTGGCTCATCACCCAGGTGCCATCTATTAAGGAGTAGCAGAACTACGTTGTAAACGCTACTTGGAAAGTTCGAGAATTGGGGTATATCGTAACCACAGAAAAGAGAAGTAAATAGAACGGCAATGAGAAGGAAAATCTGTCACCAGGCATTATGACAGAACCTTGAGTGAACATTCTTATTTATGTCAACGCGTCGAACTCCACATCCAAAGAACTTGGACCTTACCCTTTTGGGTTAGGTCTCAAAGTTCTTTGCACGCATCACAGTTGCTAACTGATTTGGAATGACTGACGTTTCGTTTATATGGGTGCAACTGGCTACAACAAATTTCTTACAAAAATGCCTTGACAGCCGTTCTAATTAAAAAAAGATCTTTTCTGTGATCGTAACCGAGACTGCAGTGCAAGTACAGTTCTTTATCAATCGTTAAATTTGACAGTTGAGGTCGTCAAATTCGATAAAATGTTATTTGATCAGTTCTCGCTATGATCGATTCTATAGCGTTTTATCGAATTTAAAGATCGATAAAGAAAAAAAAAAAAGAACTTGCACTGCTAATGCCCAAATCAATCTATATCGAATAATGTCACCGTGGATTACAGTTTATATTACAGCGGCAAATTCTTCATAATTATTTATGACAGTTTTGCTATACCATCGTCATCAGCCACCACACCATTACCATGTGATACCATCATCATGCCTTTGATAATCCACAGCTGTGCTAGACACGGGCCTCCAATCGATTATACCATTCACCTCAGACCCTTGCCAATCGCATCAATTCTAATATTGTTGCACCACTTCATTCTCGGTCGGCCTGGGTTTCGCCAGCCTAGTCTAGGCTACCACTTTGTACCTGCCGTGTTACTTGTATAGTGTAAAAATTTGGTGTTCATACGTCGCTGTGGAAATTGTACAATATGCCCCATATATTTCCTTAACAAAATACATTTAAAGTGGCAACTAAAAGCCACGTTTTGACCGGCAAAACTCGAGAAGTATGGTAAGCTATTCGTTTCACATAATTAAGAACATACCATTAACAATACATGACTTACCATCGACATGGTTGGTGCTTTTGTGTTTGAAATAATCGCAGACTTCGTGAATATCTAGAAAAATAAAAAAGTTAAAAGACTAATAATTATAAATTGTTATTTATTTAAAACCGACTTCCGAAAACCACAAAACACATACATTCTAAGTTAATGTATGAGTATGAGACAAAGAACAAAATAATATTTATAAATGGACATTGAAGTTGGGCGGGAAATATTATCAAATTTAGATTTAAATTAAATAAAATTTTGTAGTTAAGTGACTTAATAAAATTGTACTTACATTTTTCCCCAGACATTTTTTGCAAGCTTTCGAAAATGCCGTCGAAATCCGCGTGGCCTGTTAACGGTCGCAGTATCTTGAAAGCTTTAAACACATCTGTAATTTAATAAATAAAATGTCAAGAATAACTATGAAGGGCTAGGCAGAAAGGGTGTACTAAGTCGGAAAGAATCCATAATATACATAATTATGAACAAAGTAATGTACTATTGAAACCCACCTTGCTGATTTGTAAACTCTCTCAGAAGGTCTACTATGACTTTGATATCTGAAAAAAAAGTAAGAATATAGTGCACAAAACTGATTGTTACACAATTGTCCAAAGATAATAATAGTAAAATATGATTCTAACAATATTCTAACATAGACATAATTTTGTTTATTTTTTTCCTTTTTAACTTTAACAAAAACTAATAAAAATATTAATAAAAAATTAACATTTGTACGCTGTAACAGGCAAGGACATGAGATACGTCTCCATTCTTACGACCATGTATGCTACTTTATATGTATGTGTACCTACCATGTTCTGACAAATAAATAATTTGAATTTGAATTTGAATTTGAATTTGTACATTGTATAACTAGTGCATAAAACAAGTAATTTCAGCCAAAACTTAAGACGTTTATCACATAGAGAACATTATATTTATCAGGCCGAGTCGACGGCAAGGGCGGATATTTAAGGCGAGGATAAAATGGGTTCACTGCACGAGTTATAACACTCTTATTTTCACTTTAATTGCGTGGAAATGTAAGTAACATTGTTGCCGGAGGTCAAGCAAGAAAAAGTCCGAAACTGAATTTGAAATTACCAGTTTTCACTTGAAATTACCCGTTGAGATCGTCGTTAAATGGCATTTTGTCGAATTTGATAACCCCAACTGTCAAATTTGACGATCGATAAAGAATGGTACTTGCACTGCTGCTGCCTTATTATGGATGATTCGGATCGTGATAGCGATCACGTGCCATCTCACTTACGCACGTGGTGCGTGTAAATAGATACGAACGGGACGGCATGCAATCTCGATCCCGATCAAAGAATCATAATAAGGCCCCAGCAGTGCAAGTACCGTTCTTTTATCGATCGTCAAATTGACAGTTGAGGTCGTCAAATTCGATAATATGCCATTTTTTCAGTACTCGCTGTGATCGATTCTATGGCATTTTAGCGAATTTGACGGTCGATAAAGAACGGTACTTGCACCCCTGATTCGGTCACAGTGTGGTTAGGTGCGTTTGTTTTTAGCTACTCAACAAAAGGTGGCGCCACATTGTACGTGATAAAGTGCGCACGCCATCTATCGTCGAGTAGAAGAATGTGAGCAGTAAATCCCTACTTCACGACCACGCTTTCATGTGAAAAAAGATATCATGGAGTTTTGGCGCCAACGTGAAAAAAACATTTCGTCTCGTATTATTTTCCTAAACTTGTTATTTTCAAATGTTAATGCGTTATAATTATTATATTATTCAGTTAGATTTATTTAGATAGTCTATAGCTATTCTTAGTCAATGTTATGGCGCCTATTTTCTAATCTGTGGGATGCACTTACTGGAAGTCCCTTGTAGAGTGTCCATGAATTCTATGACGAATTTCCAACTCCTCGAACCGCGAGCCTTTCGCATGAAGCTGAATGTTGGCTCCTTACCTGCCAAATAAAAATGAATTTTTAGAAGAAAAAAACACAAACCGACTTAAAAATTATACCTACTGGTCAGTTAATTTCATCACATCACACTAAGCGTTTAAAAACACTGCTTTTGGTTAATTTCGCTATTGTACCGCGAGTTCGAAACAGGGGTGCAAGTACCGTTCTTTATCGGACGTCAAATTCGCTAAAATGCCATAGAATCGATCACAGCTTGTACTGAAAAAATTGCATATTATCGAATTTGACGACCTCAACTGTCAATTTGACGATCGATAAAAGAACGGTACTTGCACTGCAGCGTAGAGCGGAAAATCACCGCGCCGAGATTTGGTTCGCAATCACCTTATCAAAGCTGCCTATAAAGTGTACTTACTTTTGATTCCAGTGACGTCCATCACGTACTTTATGACGTCCTCTTCCTCTGAAACAATAACAAGTATACATTTAAATAAACTCACGATCAATCAGTGGGCGGGCTCGGGCGGACGGACGGACGGACAGACAGACAGACATCGTAGGCTTAGTAATAGGGTCCCGTTTTTACACTACTACTACCTACTACCGCTAAAATTTTTTTTTTTTCGAGCCGAATTGAGAACCTTCCTTCTTTTTCGAAGTCGGTTAAAAATATTTAACCATCTGTTCTTTTACTAATGTTGGTATATTCTGTGCTTCTACTTACTAATTCAAAATAACACTGTCGATGAACAAAACATTACTTTCTCCCCTTGTAACACAATTAACTATTTGCTAAAAGTTCGCCGTATTTACGCACTTTCGTCCTCATCTAGCCAGGAGAGGATCCAGGATTTCCTTAATCAAAAGCTACGTATAGCGGACGTTAATATTTGCTAAAATTAGGACAATCGGGAACTTTTTATATTCTGAGTAAAATAACTCTAGCAGTTATGTTCGGAAAAACTTTTAGTGATTTTTGCTAATTCTTTTGATGCCAATGAAGCTTATTCTATAGCGGAAGTTAATATTTTCTAAAATTAGAACAATCGGGGACTTTTTGTATTCTGAGTAAAATAATTCTAGCAGTTATGTTCGGAAAAACTTTTAGTGATTTTTGCTAATTCTTTTGATGCCAATGAAGCTTATTCTATAGCGGACGTTAATATTTGCTAAAATTAGGACAATCGGGAACTTTTTATATTCTGAGTAAAATAACTCTAGCAGTTATGTTCGGAAAAACTTTTAGTGATTTTTGCTAATTCTTTTGATGCCAATGAAGCTTATTCTATAGCGGACGTTAATAATTGCTAAAATTAGGACAATCGGGGACTTTTTATATTCTGAGTAAAATAACTCCTATTAAGATCAAGGAAAGAATCAAATCGAAAAATTTAGTCGAATGTTGAACCCCCCCACCCCACCCCTGGATTCGCCAATGCATCTAGCGTGTTGGTGGTCCTTGCGCAATAGGGTACTTGACTGTATTAAAAATATTATGCCAATTGACGCCATCCATAAACATGACATAATGAAAAAGCATATTTCATTGATTTTTAGGGTTCCGTACCTCAAAAGGAAAAAACGGAACCCTTATAGGATCACTTCGTTGTCCGTCTGTCTGTCTGTCCGTCTGTCAAGACCCTTTTTCTCAAGAACGCGTAAAGGTAGCAAGTTGACATTTATACTAAATACTTGGGTCTACGGATTCTTTCGGCTGTAAAAAAATAAAAGTTGTAAGTTAACGCAATCAAAAGATATGAACGTTTATGTCGCATATTTTGCGATTTCACAGGGGAACCAAAACCTATAGGGTACTTCCCGTTGACCTAGAATCATGAAATTTGGCAAAAGGCAAGGTTTTGTAGCACATATATAGGAATAAATCTGAAAGTTACAAATTTGAAGTTATATCATTTAAAAATAATTATTTTGCTATTACAAACTTACATTTTGTAGTTGGAATGTATGGAAGAACCTTATTGTCAACTACAAACTTAAGTTTGTCTTTCAATATTTTAACTTCAGTTAGTTTTTTTTTTGGTCTCGCGCTCTTAGGGTTCCTTTATGTCGTAAATTTTGCGATTTCACAGGGGAATCAAAACCTATAGGGTACTTCCCGTTGACCTAGAATCATGAAATTTGGCAAGAGGCAAGGTCTCATAGTACATATATAGGAATAAATCCGAAAGTTATAAATTTGAAGGTATTTAAAAATAATTATTTTGCTATTACAAACTTACATTTTGTAGTTGGGATGTATGGAAGAACCTTATTGTCAACTACAAACTTCAAAGTTGTCTTCCCAGAGACTGTGGGATCGGCCGATCTGCGAACTAGCATGGAAATCGCTACTAGATACGTGTCCTAGTATTGCAGATCGCGCTCGTATTCTTGCTGTCTCTGTTTGGGAATCGGGACTTTGGTTGCAAGCCATGCCCTCTTTTAACACAGGTAGCCTTTTAGATCCAACCGCATTTCGTCTAGCTGTCAGCTTACGCTTGGGTGCAAGGTGCTGTGAGGCCCATCGCTGTCAGTGTGGTACTGCTGTTGACCAGCTCGGTCACCATGGTCTCTCTTGCTCGAGAAGCGCTGGTCGTATTGGCCGACACGCTAGCCTGAACGACATCATACGCAGGGCACTTTCCACCGCCAATTTCGCAGCTGTGCTCAAACCGAGCGGTCTTGCGCGTGACGATGGAAAGAGGCCTGACGGTATGACACTTGTGCCCTGGAGGTTGGGGCGGCCCCTTGTATGGGACGCAACTTGTGTCGATACTTTGGCGCCGTCACATCTTCCTGAGACACAGGGTAGGGCTGGCGCGGCTGCTAATTCGGCAGAGCAGCACAAGCGTCGCAAATATGCTAACCTCGGCAGTGGTTACATATTTGAGGCGTTTGGGGTCGAGACATTGGGCCCTTGGGGACCGAGAGCTCACCTCATTTTCAAAAATCTTTCAGAGCGCCTGGTTAATGCGACGCGTGACCAAAATGCTGGCGTGTTTCTGGCTCAACGCATTAGCATTGCCATTCAACGTGGTAATGCCGCCAGCATGTTGGGTACGCTGCCAACTGGTAGTGGGCTTGAACATTTGGATTGTCTTTAGACCTTCAACGGTCTATGGGCAGTCTAACTGTATTTGTAGTGTTAGTTTTAGCTTGTATTTTGTTTAGTTATTAAAGGCACTTGCCCAGTAAAAAAAAACTACAAACTTAAGTTTGTCTTTCAATATTTTAACTTCAGTTAGTTTTTTTTTTGGTCTCGCGCTCTGAGGGTTAGATAGATAGATAGATAAACTCTTTATTGTTCACACCACAAATCTGAGGGTTCCGTCTAACGGAACCCTCAGAGCACGAGTCCTACTCGTACTTGTCCGGTTTTTTGATAAAAATATGCTTATTTTTTGTAAAAAACGCGAATAAAATAACTGTATTTTCGACATTTGATCACGTGATCGAAAACGGTCTGTAACTGGCTTCATCCCTAGTGACGTCACACAAATCTAAACAAACAGATTTTGTATTGATATTTGCGAATTTAATGTTGTAAAGCTATTTTGAGAGCGATTTATCCAGAAATTTTCACCAAACACATTCCGGAGGTTAAATGTGACAAGAATGGAGAAACATTTTGTGCAAGCAGACAGCAGTAACTTACCCAAAATTAATGTTTTTATGGTTGCATATTTCTTTAATAATAATCCACGTCATTGTTTCTACGCTGCAGAACTCAAAACGTAAAAACTACAATGTCAGTATTAATTTTTAATTGTTCTCCAAGCAAAACATTCAATCAAGTTGTACAAAAAGTATGTTGTAGTAGGTGGATATAACTATTTTGTTAGGTTATGTCAAGCCTACAATGTTTAAAAAGAAAGTAACAGTACATAAAATAGTAATGCAATAAAAACACAAATTATAATAGAAATATATAGACTTAAATATGTACCTCAAAATGATCTTCGCACATAGAAACACTTGAATTAGCTCCAATACTTTTGGGTTCTCTACGAGCTACTTAGTTCCAACCTTAGATTGGTTACAACCACTTTTTTCGAGTTTTGGGGAGTTTTGGGTGCATTGGAACAGGAACAAATATTTTATCAGGTGTCTTTATGGAAGTATTTGTACATTTTGGCACTACACAATATTTATAAACCATTACTTCTATTAGAAATTAATTAATCATCAAACTTTTGCAGCCTGGCTGCAGTTGTTTTGTTTTGTGTGACGTCAATTAGTCACGTGATCGGAGCTATGACGCAGGTCTGCGTTTTGGCGCGATATTTTTTTATTCAAACTTTAACATCGATTTATATCGCAAATACGACTGATATCCAGAAAATATAAATGCAGTATACATTATTTTATATCAGACAATAATGTGCAATAGTTTCCCAAAAGTAGTCAAATACCCTATTCTCTGTACAAACACTTGCCACAAAAGAGTCGTTTTTGTTTAATTAATTTAATCATGAAGGTAATCATATTATACAAGTGCGTCCCGAGGTCGTACATTGTAGGTATAATTATCTACTACGTTGTGTCTTGCGAAACTGTTTTGGTGAAAACAACAAAAATAGTAACAAGTAGGTACAATATTATTTGCAACATAGGTCATGCCAATAGAATGAAGGCGCGTGACTCGCCGGTCAGCGTTATTGACCTGCAGTGCAAGTACTGCTCTTTATCGATCGTCAAATTTGACAGTTGAGATCGTCAAATTCGATAAAATGCTATTTGATCAGTACTCGCTATGCATGCTATGGCATTTTATAGAATTTGACGATCGATAAAAACGGTAGTTGCACTGCAGGTCAGATATTGACATGTCAGCGCTGACGGTCAGCGTGAGAAAAACCACCCTAATAGGATCTGTCCGTTCTGGGAAAAACATCCATGCAAAGGATATATTGATTGGATATATGAATTGGATTTGTATATATATGGAATTGTTTTCTGAAATACATTGATTGAATTGAATTGAAAAGGAACAGTGTGTTTCCCGAATTCCCGAAGTGAAAATTAGTCAGAAGTTGAACGATCAATCGATGTTGAAATTGATTTCATTTTGATGTTTGTGCAACATAGATCATCATACAGAATGGAAGCGCCTGACTCGCCAGTCAGCGTTGAGCTGGAAACAAATTATCGGACGCGGCTGACGGACGCGACATAAAGGTATCTAGATAATGAATGTACACTGAGCTGTGCAAACTATCGGACGTAAGTCGTGGACGTAACCTTGGGCTGACCTTGAGCGTTCGGACGTCCGACAGAAATCTGGCGCGCCGGATGTTTTTGTCAGCCGCAAACAACATCTCAAGAGACTGTGCACACTTATCAGTTGCGTCCGATATAGTTTGTTTCCAGCTTGACTCGCCTGTCAGCGTTACTCGGCAACGCTATAGGTACATTATTGACATGCCATCGCCGACGATCAGCGTGAGAGGAAAACCCACAGAAAAACTTTTAACAATATTTTTTTCTGTGGGAAAACTAACCTGATAGTAGGTATCTGTCCGTGCTGGGGAAAAACATGGGAAGGGAACGGTGTATTTTCCGAATTTCCGAAGTGAAAATTAATCAGGAGGTGACCTAAATCTTGTGACATTGAAATGACAGCCACCTGTCTATACCAGACGAGACATAAATATGAGCAGTTTCATAAATTGGGGGCATTCTCGATTCGTCACGACATTCACGAATTTGGAGAATTATTTAATTGCATATTATAATTTTTTAGATTACCAGTATTAACGGCCTCATATACCAAATTTGACGGTTTTAAATCAATTTTATTCAGTTTAATTACAATATTTGAGCTGGAAAAAAATACATGTCACAGATACATCTGTGTTTGAGTTTATGATTTGGTTCAAAACACGACAGAATAAACTTTCCTCGATCAAAAAAAAATCTGAAACAAAGTCGAGTTAGTTCATTTTTTTCGTTTTATGCTCTAATGAAAGCTCGTAACAACCTGGAAATTGCATGTACTGAAAGGCAATTTTATTAATCATTTTTTTATTTGGATATATTTTTGATAGTGAATAGTTTCGTTTTTTAGTGAAATTAAAAGCGTAAAAAGGTCGCGAGAATTTGCGCGCGCCGCGTTCAGTGCCGCGCCAGGCGTCATCGAGGTCGGACCTATGTTGGATGGACCTTACATTTTTCGAAAAGTATAGCTGTAATGTGAAATGTACTTTTACGATCCCCTCCATAATTATGATATCTGTGTATCAATTAAGATGTTTAGGTATTTAAATGAATCTAAAAAAGGGGAAAAGCGCAAATCACTTTTACTTTTTTAGGGTTCCGTACCCAAAGGGTAAAAACGGGACCCTATTACTAATCTTACGATGTCTGACAATACGACGATACAGACAGACGTCTGTCCGTCTGTCCTACCTATATCTGTCTGTCTGTTTATTGTCTGTGTATGGCTATATCTTTCGAACCGTAATAGAGAGCCAGTTAACATTTTTACACAATATGTAACGTTACGGCAGAAAAACAAATAATAAAAAAGTAAAAACGAAAGGGGTCCGTCCCCATACAACAAACGTATTTTTTTACGTATATTTGTATTAGCTCTAATGTAAAAACGATAATACGTACAAACGTCGAACTTGGCACGATTGTAGTACAAACTCTAACGTATTACAACAAATAATAAATAATGGCCAAGTGCGAGTCAGTGACTAATTTCTGTTCATTACCAAGTTATTATACTCGAGTGTAACAAACTGCGTAGCAATTGCTTCGACAGTTTTGGAACGCGTCATAATAACTAGTAATTTGGTTACTTGGACAACCTTATTGTATTTTGTGGCGGTACGGAACCCTCAGTGCGCGAGTCCGACTTGCACTTGGCCAGTTTATTATAATTTTAAGTTTTTAGATTAGATTAGATTAGATTAGATTAGATTTTTTAATGCTTCCATAAAGTACAAGGTAAAAAACATGAAAATTCAATCAGTAGGTACATAGTTTCATATGGACCCTGTCGGGCACAGCACGTGTAGGAGTGAGGAGGACGGTTATATTTGACGGTTTTAAGCTAACCATGGATGTTAAGACAAACTAAAACTAGAGTGATCAAAACTGCTAAAAATGGGAAAAGAGGGTCTTAAATGTGGCGCACCGCTAATCAATAACTCACGTACTTGATGTTTTTTTTAAATATGAATGACAATTTTTGAAAAATGTGCGTTAGTCATTTTGCTAAGTAAATATTTGAAGTTATTAAGAACAAATTGTTGTTTTAATATTTTTTGTTACGATATCTGTTGGGTATAATAATATATTGTTGGGATAAACAGACTTTACTATTTATTCTGGTCATTATAAAAAAAATATTAAAACAAAAATTAGTTTTAAACTGACTGCGACCTATGTCGTTTATAGGGACAACAGTTTTCCAGGGTTTGTATCCACGGATCCCGGTATCGGTTTTATTAGCCACGGATCCGGGCGAGTTGTATCCACCGATACGGTGATCCGTTTCCTTAAAAAAAAAGAATTTTCATTTTACCCGCTGATACCGGTATCGGTGGATACAACTCGCCGGTATCCGTGGCTAATTCAAACCGATACCAGGATCCGTGAATACAAACCCGTTTTCCAACGGCAAAGTTAAGTTTGACCCTGAATCTAGTTATGTTTTATATTAAGTTATTGTATTTTATGTGATGGCACGGAACCCTCAGTGCGCCAGCTCGACTCGAATTTGCCGGTTTATTTTTTATTTGTCTAATAGGCTTCCGTTTGCCAACTCGTCTGATGTTAAGCGATGATGCGGTCTACGGTGGAGCACGCAGCTAGAAGAAACCGATTTACTCGTGATTTGAAGACACCCAGATTGTAACTATCGGGGAACACCCATTCAGGGGTTACGGCATTACGAGATTTACTGGGTGCAGCGTTTATAACCTAAGTAAACAAAATGAAATGATGGTAGAAATGAATGCTTACTTCTTCGACCAGTGAGCTCGTACATGGTGTCGCTTGCCTCTCTTAGAGCTGAAAACAACAATTTCACACTCAATATGTCGCCAACTAGGGTTGTGTTGAATCAATTTGCGTGGTAATGGCAAATAGTACCAATTTTTTTGTGGTATTAGGTACTTTTATCGTATAATGACCCTGATGATTTTGTGGTGGTACGGAACCCTCAGTGCACGAGCCCGACTCGCACTTGGCCGGTTTATTTATCGTATTTTTGTATTAGATCTGATGTGATGAATGTGAACTTGGTATTGAACAGAAATTTGTCACCGACTCGCACTTGGCCATCATTTATTATTTTGTTGTTATAGGTAACTTATTTTTTTTTTTATGCCATAGTTGGCAAACAAGCAGATGGGCTGCCTAGTGGTAAGCAGTCACCGTTGCCTATGGATACTTGTAACACCAGAGGCATCACAAATACGTTGCCGACCCTTTAGGACACGATTAACTCGCCTTTTGAAGAACCCCATGTTGTAGCTTCTCGGAAACACCGCGGAAGGTAGCTCATTCCACATTTTGCAAGTATGACGCAAGAAGGATCGAACTGCTTGTCTGCTGATAAAGCGGGACCTGGGGCCTTACGGACAACTGCTATTACAGGCACCTAATCCGCTCAGTTGGAAAATCACGCGACCGCAAACCTTATCGCGCCCAGATACGGTCAGCGGTCACGTGATTTACCAACTGAGCGGATTAGGTGCCTGTAATAGCAGTTGTCCGTAAGGCCCCTGGAGAACTTTAATTTTCTTACACATATACCTACTTTGTAACCCAGGCTCACGGGCTCAATAAATTGAATTTGAATTTGAATACTTACTTTAGAGTGTGTACTATAATCATGCCAAGTTTGACGCTTGTACGTATTATCGTTTTTACATTAGAGCTAATACAAAAATACGTTTGTTGTATGAGGTTTCGTTTGTTGTCCCTTTCGTTGTTACTTTGTGCGAGTCGGTGACAAGTTTCTGTTCATTACCTAGTAGAACTAGTAATTTCGTTATTGAATTTTGTGGTGGTACGGAACCCTGAGTGCGCGAGCCCGACTCGCACTTGGCCGGTTTATTTAAAAACAATAATCGTCTAGGATTACACTAGCATGAAACGTAAAAAATTTGCTACTTACATTTGGATCCCAACACGTACATCATATCGGCTGATATTTCTCCTGCAAACAAAAAAATACATTAATTATAGCTGACCTGACAGACGTTGTCCTGTCTTAGAACTGTCAAACACGCAAAGTAAAAAATTGTAAATCTTATTTTTTTACACCTTGGGTTACATTATTGGAGTTTTAGTAAGGATCCCTACTTTTTTTAAAATATATTATAGCCTATGTCACCCGGGGATAGTGTAGCTTCCCAACAGTGAAAGGGCCCGATCAGGGGCCTTACGAGCTACGGCCAACTACTAACGCGGTATCAAACTAACGTTAAATCCGCTCAGTTGGAAAATCACCAGATACGGTTTGCGGTCGAGTGATTTTCCAACTGAGCGGATTTAACGTTAGTTATATACCGCGTTAGCAGTAAGGTCCCAGCAGACGCTGTCATCACGTGCGCGCTTTCATTATATAGCTTGGGTTTGCCTTAAGCACGAGCTAGTACCGAAAAAAGTTGCCAAAAACTGAAGAGGCCGAGGTAAACACGTATTGCACACACTTATTAGTTCTACAAATGCACACTTTAATATTGAGCGGCACACAACTGCAAACGAGATGATCAAAATGTATTCAAATGGACAACCAAGGGGGGATTTAAGTGCTAAAAGGGAAACTGTAGGTATCACACTTGCATTCATTTTTCTGAGCGTGCGCGTCGCGCGTCGGTCCGCCATGCAAAGCGAAACAAAGACGCGCGTGCGCACTTATCTTGATCTTGAATATTAATATTATAAAGAAGAAAGATTTGATTGTTTGTTTGTTTGCATTGAATAGGCTCCGAAACTACTGAACTGATTTGAAAAATTCTTTCACTGTCGGGAAGCTACATTATCCCCGGGTAACATAGGCTATATTATATTTAAAAAAAAAATGGGATCGTTACTAAAACTCCAATAATGTAACCCAAGGTGTAAAAAAATAAGATTTTCAATTTTGACTTTGCGTGTTCGACAGTTCTAAGACAGGACAACGTCTGTCAGGTCAGCTAGTCTTGAATAAGAATACGGTTGAAACTATAGTCGGAGTAACCGGCTTAATCATACGTGAGTAATTCCCGTGTCATATAAACAAAAGGAGTTTCTTTGCGCGATGGAATCCGAAACGTGGCTATTCGCCAGAGAACCAGAGTCACCGACAAAGCTGTTAAAATTTGCAAGTTGAAGTGGCAACGGGCAGGCCACATCGCTCGAAGAACCGATAACCGATGGGGAAGAAAGGTTCTTGAGTGGAGACCGCGAACCAGAAGACGCAGCGTAGGCCTCCCCGTAGATGGACCGACGACATTGTGAGAGTCACTGGCATCCAGTGGATGCAAAAGGCAGGCTGTCGTTCAGTGTGGAGGTTAAAGGGGAGGCCTATGTTCAGCAGTGGACGTCTTCTGGCTGATGATGTGCGAAAACCACGTCAATTAACATAATAAAATTGACTTACCTATGTCTTCATCTCTTATCTCCTCCTTTTCCTCTCTGCTAGGGCCGTCGAAATCAAAATCATCTCCAAACAATGGATGGGTATGATCTCCGTGGACCAGTTCATGACCCTGTGGTTCACTCCGTCGACTGAGAGCTTCGGTAGGTTCATTTTCTTCATCTAGCATATCCACAAGCGAGCTCAGTGTTTTCAGCGAGTTTTTATCACTGGCATCTTGAGGCAGTTCGTTTCTTGCTAGGGTTGGTTGGTTGTTTCTTTTGACTGGCTGGTTGTTTCCTATGACTGGCTGGTTGTTTCCTAAGGCTGGTTGGTTGTTTCCTAAGGCCGGTTGGTTGTTTCCTGGAACTGATTTGTTGTTTTCGAGAATATATTTATTATATCCTAGTGTTGGTGTGCTTTTTACTGAAGTTGGTTGGTTACTTCCTGGGGTTGATGGATTGTTTCCTAGGATTAGTGGGTTGTTTCTAGGATTAGTTGTTTTGCTATTCTCTGGAATTGGTGGGCTATTTGCTAAGATAGGTTGGTTGTTTCCTAGGGGTTTGCGGTTTGCTAGATTTTGTTGTGTTACTCCTAGGTTTTGCTGGTTGTTTACAACAATTGATGGGTAAATTCCGTTTCTTTGTTGGTTGTTTCTGGAACCTTGTCGGTTATTTTCAAGAATTGGTGTGTAGATTCCATTATCTTGTTGGTTGTTCGCGTAACTTTGCTGGTTGTAGCCAAAACCTTGTTGGCTGTTTCTTAAAAATTGTTGGTCGGTTCCGAAACCTTGTTTATTACTTCTAATTCCTTGCTGGTTGTATCCATAACCTTGTTGGTTGTTTCCATAACCTTGCTGGTTGTTTCCATAACCTTGCTGGTTGTTTCCATAACCTTGCTGCAAATTTCTAATACTTTGTTGGTTGACGTAACCTGGTTGATAGTTGTTACCGATGTTGTATTGCGAGTGGTTTTCATTGTTGTTGCTGTTGGTTGGCTGGCTTTTCATTTGGTTGTCCTGCTTCTTATTGGAGCTAAGGGACGCGTACGCATTTTTTGAGTTGTAGCCATTTAATCCGCCTGCTAAACCTGCTGTAATTGTAAAACTGTGTTAAGTTTCAGTTTCTGATGTTTTAGTGCAAAAATTTTATACGACTGATTTATATGACACGCAAGTCATTCCCCTGATTGAAAAAGCGACCCTTGCCTTTAACAGTAATTAAAAAAAAATAGGCTTGTTTTGACCCGCCTGATATTAAGCGATGACGGATCACGATAGAAGAAACTGATTCACTCGCGTCCAGATTGGGGAACACCCATACAAGCAACATATTCCACAATCTAGCTCGCATAAAGTGGAATCGAACCGCTTCGTTTGGAATCGGAATATCAACCATGAATCTGTGTCACCTTTTCGTGCCTGCCCTAGCTGTCCAAAGTTTTAAACGCCAACAGTTAAAACTCAGTTTCGTAACGTCTGAACCAATTTGGATATCGTCGGTGTGGCAGTTGATGCTCCGAATATGACAACATAGGGTTTTTAAACGTACGTTTTCTGTTAGCGCGTAAAACTATTATGTAACTATTTCGTAAGTAATAGTGAAATTAATGTAACTTTAAATAGTGAAATTAGTGACTTTGTAGTGAAATTAGTGACTTTATAGCGAAATTAGTGTGACTTTACGGTGAAATTAGTGTGACTTTTAAAAGTGAAATTAATGTGATTTTTAATAGTGAGATTAATGTATCTTTTAATAGTGAAATTAGTTCGATTTTTAATAGTGAGACTAATGTAACTTTTAATAGTAAAGTTAGTGGGATTTTACGTCGTCTGAATAAAGATTTTACTAAATAAATCGTTAGATATACATGTATAAATATTAATACACAAGAAATTATGGAGGTAGATATTCAGTAGCGGGAAAGGAGGGCTGGGTAATGGTGACGAAGACCCCACCAGATAATTCACCAAGAGTCGGAAGTCGGAAGAGCAAGCATTACTTTACTAGAATTATGTAATTTCGTGCAACGTAAAACAGAATTACGAAACTACTAACTACAAACTAGCAATCTATTCTGCAAGCTAACTGAATAGAACACGCATAATCAATAAAGCTTTTAGCTTTAGCAAAGAAAATGTAAGCCACCATCTTGGAGCGGCGGCCATATTGAATTTAGTGTGAGGTTACTTTATCGTTTCCTAATCTTCAAGATCTTTAATTTGATACCTATATTAACAGGGATGACAAAAAATATACACCACCCACCACAGGGTTGCCACCCACCGGGTTGCCACTTGTCCCGATTCTGTCGGGAGAGTCCCGATTTTTGATTATACTATTGTCCCGCGTCCCGATAATCTATATTTGTGTCCCGATTTTTTATAACATGCGATGATAGCTCAATTCTTCAGACACATAACAGTCGACCACGTCCGTTTTTGTAAAATTTTGCGTTCTTAAATTCATGTAAGAAGGATGATTTTTTACTATTAAAAAAATAACATTTTACATATTATATATTTTTTATTTATTTACCTAAAATATTTTTTATTATTTTATTTATCATCATCATCATCAGCCAGAAGACGTCCACTGCTGAACATAGGCCTCCCCCTTTAACCTCCACACTGATCGACATCCTGCCTTTTGCATTCACTGGATGCCAGCGACTCTTACTATGTCATCGGTCCATCTAGTGGGAGGCCACCTACGCCACTACTACCACGCCACGCTACTACCTACCTACCTATTTTATTTATATGACACGGGAATTACTCACGTATGATTAAGCCTGTCACTACGACTATAGTTTCAACCTCATTTGGCGGTCTTTTTCAAGGTGTATGCGGTTGAAACTATAGTCGGAGTAACCGGTTTAATCATACGTGAGTAATTCCCGTCTAATATAATTTAAATGTGTGAAAGTGCGGTCGTCGATTTTTTGGATTGTCTACTAAACCTACAATAAAAAAATTGTTTGTTGTTTTCTACGGAAGCTGCCTGTGAGAGACAGTATTTAAGCTAAATAGTCAATGACCTTATTGGAAGCATATTACATGCTTGTTTCCTTTGATCATGACTCTTGGTGAATAACCATACAATAACTTTTTTACACAAACCTCTTGGGATTTGGGGGTCCTCAACTACTGTCACATGGATAGGATGTTGTCCTAGAAATGTTGAAGAAAGACAGAGATAGATATACAATATAACTTATTCAGTCACGAAGAAAGAAATGTACAATGTCTTCGTCAATACCCGTAACATTGAAGAACGACATAGATAGATATCAGATATAAAAAAAAAACGGAAGCAAATGTATGTCTTCGTCAAAGATCACCAGATAAAAAAAAAACATATTCAGTCACGAAGGAAAAAAATTACAATATCTTCGTCAAAGCCCGTGCATAGGATGTTCTACAGACTCAAATTTTTCAAAGCAAAAGAGATCACCTGTAGACAGTAAAACTAGTGTGACGGTACGACCGACTGACTTTGTCTACTTACGCTTTGGGTCGGCTGTTGCTTTCGTTTCTTGTACCTAGAACGAAGTTTTATATTAATTTGTTTATTTTATGAAGGATTTAAACGGTGTATTCTTCATGGAGTCGATGTTTCATATATTATTAATTTGTTTTTTAATTTAGTTTATAGACCAAAATTTTGTCATCCCAATGGCACTTTCCGTGGCTTCATTGCACGCGTGCGTGCAGGCCGCACGCTAGACGACTTGATCAAGTGTGACATTGTCAGAGGGCTCACACCACAAAGACATTCGGTATCAGACTCAGAGCCCTGAATATAAACCCACTTTACCACGTTATCCCGACTTCGCCCCACTTGGGATCGAAGTCGATTCAGGGTTTTCCAACTGGGCCATGGTTCCTTATGGCCTGGGGAGCTCAAGGGTGTCAACGTGACCTAGTAAGCCTACGCTGTCTACGATGGAACACGCTTGGCTAGAAGCAAACGATTCACGCTCGACTTGAAGACAATTTGAAACCATCGGGGAACACACATTCATCACATTCCAATCTAGCAGTTCGCACAATGAAAGCGGAATCAAAGCACTTCTGAACCATAAAACGACATCCCTTTTTTGTGCCCGATAGAAAAAAGGGCAGTTACGCAGATCCGATGCACTCTCCGGAATGAATCCGATAAAAAAAAAACGATAGATTCAACTCCTAGATTTTAACTCCAATTTGGCACTGTAAGATTGAACTTTAAAATATATTTATTATAAAAATAAAAAGAGCGGCAAAAAGCATGCGGTCTGCCTGATAGTAAGCAGAAACCGCCGCTATGGATACCTGCAACACTAACGGTGTTGACAGTGCTTTGCCTGCCCGGAAAGGTAGTTGAAGACACCCTTTCTGAAACGCTTCATGTTAAAGCTCAACGGGAACTTTAGAGGATATTCCACACCTTGCAGGTCCGCGGAAAACGGACGAATCTAAATGAAACTTACGATTAGAAACGCCAAAATAACACACCACACTTTGAAATCCATTTTAATTATCGCACCGTTTTTGGTGGCCAGACTATATTATCTGATATCCACTAAATTCTGTCGTGCCATATGACATTTTATATAATAATAAATGTAAATAACTTACACTTGTATAAACAGTGTATATGTATATGGAATTACGTAGCCAATTTGGTTTTGCGATTTGAAAGGAGGCCGTGACGATGATAGCTTGGCAATGGGTAGGTTTTGTAGCTTTGTACAAAATTAATCAATTTTCAATGTACATAGAAAACGTCATTAAGTATTGTAGGTAACTACTTGTCCAAGCAAGAATGTGTTTGTGTTCCTCATTGTCAAAAATGTTTCAGAGCGTCTGGTTAATGCGACGCGTGACCAAATTCTGTGGCTCAATTTTTGAATCACTCGTATGCAAAGATTTCATTACTACGTAAGCTCGAATTTAGTTCAAACCACTCTGCGTTAGCGAGTGCTATGTTTATTTCAAAGAAGCTACTTTTGTTTGGAATTTCGTTCGAAAGTTAGTAATTTCGCATAATTTTGTGCGAAATATCAAACCAGCTTCAAAATTGAGCCCCTGGCGTGTTTTGGGCTCAACGCTTAAGCATTGCCATTCAACGTGGTAATGCCGCCAGCATGCTGGGTACGCTGCCGACTCATAGTGGGCTTTTGGATTGTCTTTAGACCTTTAACGGTCTACGGACAGTTTGTTTTTGACTCCAACGCCTCAAGCTCGTGCTTTGCTTGTCAATACCAAAGATGCGAGTAATACTCCATGCACGACCGAACTTGTGCTTGCCATAATGAAAACAGGAAGAGTCGTTCAGGGGTAAAGTACCGTGGTACCTGCAAGAGGATAGTAGCTTTTTGGCCGCCAATTGAGCCTTATCAATATAGGCGCCAAACAACACAACAAATTCACAAGCTAAGACGTTTAGGTATTTAGTGTTACCTATGACCACGGACACTTCTCTATCTCTACATACTCTATCTGTCTGTCTGTTCGTCCGTCCGTCCGTCTGTATGACCGCTAACTCCTAAACCACGCAACGGATTTTGATGCGGTTTTCACCATCAGTTAGATAGTTTTTCACGAAAGGTTTTAATATAAATTAGCGACTCAAATTACACCCGTGCGAAGCAGGGGCGTGTCGCCCCAGTAGGTAGTTTAAAATAATGTAAAATATATGTGATAATATCCGTTTTGAGTTTTTAATCGCAATGTGAATGGATACCACGAACCGGAAGACGTAGCGTAGGCAGGCCTCCCACTAGATGGACCGACGACATCGTGAGAGTCGCGGGAAATCCTTAAACGCGGACATCCAGTAGATGCAGATGGTAGGCTGTCGTTCAGTGTAGAGTTCTAAGGGGGAGGCCTATGTTCAGCAGTGGACGTCTTCTGGCTGATGATGAAGTAGAGCTCACTTGTATCGTGAAGACTCATCGGAGCGAGGATGTTTTTGTGCAATCTAAATTAAAACATATATTACTCACGTCCCCAATGTCAAACATACATAACAATAGCGACGCTATCTGCATAACAGCAGCTTGAAATGACGTCTTCTGGCTATACACGGGCGCCAGTTTGCATGGAATCCATCTTTTTATACATATCCATACGACTATCTGTTTTTGCAAAAAGTTGTGCGACCGCGTACCGTATCTCGGCGCGTTAAGGTTCACGTTCGCGTGATTTTCCGCACTGCGCTGTTTCGAGCCCGCGTTAAAATGCAGCCGTATGATTGGCGTTTGTAACTGGACATTCATACGATCTTCATGACATTATGGTACCAAGTAATTATTATTAGTCTATCATATTCCCACTGCTGGGTCACAAGCCTTCTCTCAGAGAGAGAGAGAGAGGATAGGCTCTAATCCACCATGCCGTCCCAGTGCGTGAGTGCCGTGAATTAATAATTTTATTTTATTTAGTAAAACGTGTGGTTCAGATAAAACGTTCAGTGGGAGGTTAAAGGTGGAGGCCTATGTTCAGCAGTGGACGTCTTCTGGCTGATGATGATGATGATAGTAAAACGTTTAACTTTTATGATAACGAAATCTGTTTGCAGCGAGTAAGTAAATTCGCGCATCGGTCGAGAGGCGCAGAATATTAGACTCATTTGCTC
Source organism: Agriopis aurantiaria (assembly GCA_914767915.1). Taxonomy (NCBI): domain Eukaryota; kingdom Metazoa; phylum Arthropoda; class Insecta; order Lepidoptera; family Geometridae; genus Agriopis; species Agriopis aurantiaria. The sequence continues at coordinate 5,010,281 of OU612010.1, read as the reverse complement.
TTCAAATACAAATGTTGGCACAGGTGTATGCGCGGAGTCAATGAATCTCATCGGTACGATAATATTGTTCTTACACTTTATATAACATACATACATACATCTATATATAAAACAAAGTCGGTTAGTTACACCATCGGATATATTTCGGAGAGTGTGCATCGGATCTGCACGATCTAATTCCCTCCTGCGCATTTTTCTATCGGACTGCCAGAGCGGGCACGGAGAATCGACACCGCTTTATGGTTGATATTCCGAGAACCCGTGCGAAGCGCTTTGATTCCACATTTTTTGTGCGAACTGCTGTGGAATTCGCTGCATGAGTGGGTTTTACCCGTCAGTTACATTCTGGGTGTCTTCAAGTCGAGAGTGAATCGGTTTCTTCTAGACAAGCGTGCTCCATCATAGCATCATTGCTTAACATCAGGAGAGTTGGCGGCCAAGCGAAAGCTTATAGGTATATAATAAAAAATAAACATTTATAACTCAAGAACGGCTCAGCCGATTTTCATGATCAATAATTTGTTGGATTCCTCTCCGCTCCAAATAGTAGAAATAAGTATTAAATACAGGATTTTTTACGAAAAAAAAAAAAACATTTCCCCATACATTTTGTATAGAACGGCAAGAATTGAAGAATATGCACACAAAGATCTTGTATATACCCTAAAAGAACCAGCTCCATGTATACACATTGACAAAAAAAAACATTACCTATGTCAAAGGTTTCTGTCGCTACTAAGAGGTTGCTTCAAAGAGATATATAACGCGGGTGAAACCGCGGGGTGCAGCTAAATATACTATATAATGCGATGGTGGCGGAGCGGTAGCATGTGCGCTTTACAATCTGACGACACCCGGTTCGATCCTTGGCCCTGCACCAATCACTTATTTAGTACTTAAATGAATTGTGTTTCGATGTCATCGCTCAACAACGGTGAAGCAAAACATCGTGAGGAAACCGGTATGTCAAAGAACCTCAACAGTTCAAATACATATGACATTCACCAACATGCACTGGGCCAGCATGGTGGATTAGGGCACATCCTCTCTCTCTGAGAGAAAGCCTGTGTCCCAGCATTGGGAACATGATAGGCTGACAATGAAAATGATATCACCCTTTTATTATGTAAACTGACTTTTTGTTTACATGACACGGGAATTACTCACGTATGATTACTCCGACTATAGGGCGCTACAGTTCCGTCTCGCTTTGCACGAGTCGCGCGCGCTCTCACCTTGAAAAGGACCGCCGAATGCGGTTGAAACTATAGTCGAAGTAACCGGCGTAATTCCCGTATAATATAAATAAAATTATATCTCCCTTTTATTATGTAAACTGACTTTTTGATTACATGACACGGGAATTACTCACGTATGATTACTCCGACTATAGTGCGCTACAGTTCCGTCTCGCTTTGCACGAGTCGCGCGCGCTCTCACCTTGAAAAGGACCTCCGAATGCAGTTGAAACTATAGTCGAAGTTACCCAGCGTAATTCCTGTATAATATAAATAAAATTATATCTCCCTTTTATTATGGAAACTGGCGTTGTTTTCACACATTTTATTTATATTACACGGGAATTACTCACGTAAGATTAAGCCGGTCACTCCCACTATAGTTTCAACCGCATAAGGCAGTCTTTTTCAAGGTAAATGCGCGCGCGCGGCTGCGTCTCGCTTTACACGCTAGTCGGAGTGACCGGCTTAATCTTACGTGAGTAATTCCCGTGGGGTCTAGACAAGAGCCACACCCTGTTAGCGTTAACGCCTGCGTTAAGATGAAATTGTATGAAAATGACATTAGCTTGAGATAACGTCTGTCATGCTAATGTCATTGTCAATGTCATTTTTACACAATTTCATATTTCCGCAGGCGTTAACGCTAACAGAAAGACAAAAGAATAATGACATTAGCTTGGAAAAACATCTCTCAAGCTAATGTCATTTTCATACAATTTCATATTTCCGCAGGCGTTAACGCTAACAGAAAATGGCTCTTGTCTAACCCCCCTGGGCCCTTATTCTCTATGATCGCCTAAGCTCGTAACGCGGCCCCGTTACGTTAACATGATAGAATCCGCGCGAAATGGTATTCACTATGGCTTTTTAACGCAGATTCCACACAGTTAACGCAACGCAGCCGCGTTAAGAGTTAAGGCGATCATAGAGAATAAGAGCCTACAGTTTGGGATGTAGTTTTTAGTATATTAATAAAAGGTCAAAATGCATTACATTAAAATTTATTCCTGTATAATATAATGCTTTGGTTTATACTATTCTATACATATACACATATTTATGGAAATTTTAAACTATTTGATTGGATGAGCATTACTTAGCGTAGCCACGGTAGCGCTTCGGCTAAGTTAAAAGTTTAAATATATATCAGAGCCTTTATTATCTATCTCACATGAGATTCCTTACCAGAAACGCGTGACGTCATAACATGAAAACGTAATTGAAATATAAACACTATGCCCTTAGTCTCAAAAAAAATCGTAACGCGACGGCGTTACGTTATCTGCGTGGAATTGGGTATGTCAAGTTTGCTAACGCGATGCGGTGCGTAACGCGCTCGTTATGAACTGTCAAAATAACGTGGAGCAAGCTAGCGCGTTACGCGCGTTTTATTATTATTGTATAATAAGCTTGCGTTTATCAAGAGAATATAGTATCCAATCGGAAGGCGTGTTTGATTTATTTAAGTTTGTAACTATGTTTTGCAGTGTTATTTGTAACCATGGTTACCGTGTTATAACACGTTTGCGGCTAGGGTTGCCATATACCAGGACAAATACTGAGATCTCAGGATTTTTAGGCTTTTCATTACAATAGAGTAGATTTTCAGATCTTTTTAATAATAAAGTTACAAAAACAAAAAAAAATATTTATTAATGAGTATCTGCGCGGACCACTCACGCGCCGCCAATTGCACGCGGAATTGGCGTGACCCCAGGCCTCCAGTGCACAAACCCAATGAACATTTGACCTTTTTCCACAAAGTTGTAAATTGCGTTTGCGAGAAAATTCACAAATTGCGATCAAACCTCAGTAATTTTCAATGGAAAACAAGCTTTTCCTCAGGACTTTTAAATATTCCACCTGGTAACCCTAATACGGCATGTTATATGGTTTCATACAGAATTAGGGTCCTGCAGTGCAAGTACCGTTCTTTAACGATCGTCAAATTTGACAGTTGAGATTGTCAAATTCGATAAAATACCATTTGATCAGTACCCGCTACGATTGATTCCATGGCATTTTGTCGAATTTGACGATCGTTAAAGAACGGTACTTGCACTGCTGTATTTTTAGTCACTTCGAACTGTCAATTTCCATCCGTCCTAGACGTATTGGCGGTAAACTGATCCAATGAATATTTAAGAAGAAAAGAAATAAAAAAATATACTTAAAATATGTTTTCTAATAATAATTGTAACTAGTTGATGACTAGAATTATTAAAAAAAAAAAAAAAAAAAAAATTATATTCTCCAATTCTTTGGCTTTTTCTCTAAATACGTATTTTTTTTTATTTGAGATTGAATCCGCGTGCGAGAACTAGTATAATGCTAACCCAATCAAACTTACAATGAGATATGGATCAATAATTAACATTACAATTTCTAATATACACCATCCTTCTAAACTAAGACACGAAAATCTAAAACAATAATTTCTCAACGAACTTGGTCAGCTTAAAAAAAATACACTTTTCAAACAACATTTTGTAAATTTTCTAAAATAAATGCATTTATGACCAATTCACTTAAATTTCATAAATCTTGAAATAAATTAACGAACTTGGTCAACTTTTTTTTAAAACAAAAAAATAATTAAATAACATTTGTCAATTTTCTATATTTTTTTACAATTCACTAAAGAATCAGAAAAAAAATTCTTTAAAGAAAATCTCAACGAAATCATCAACTTTTTTGAAAAACACAAAAAACATATTTCAAAGAACGTTCTGTCAATTTTCTAAAATAAATGCATTTCTTAACCAATTCACTCAAATTTCTTAAAGATAACATTGCTCAGATACAACATAAAACTAACTTTAAGGACGACAATTTCTTTTTAAATGTATGTCACTACTCGTGCTCGTGGCGTAGCTCGGCGGGCTTAATAGATCAGCAAAGTATGTCAACATTCTGTCATGACTTGCACTTGCTTGACACACAGATTTTCGAGTCATCTCACTCGCGCCAAGATATTCACACCCATGGTATAATAATATACTCCGCCAGGTATAGCGCTCCGAGAAATAATGTGACGTGGGCGTCCCGCAATGATGTCATCAACATCATGGATACACGTACACGTGCATAAGCAAGAGCAGAATAAGTAATTTACAACAAGTTCGAGAGAGATGACGATACACGAAACAATGGCGGACTCTCTATGATTTTCTGTGTTAACAGTAGCGTGAAATTATAACTCCCCAATATTCGTATATTACCTGTGGGAATCCAATAAATCAATGTGGTTTTGATAAAATTGTGTTTAATATATTCAATTCGAGCTTAACTTGCTTGAGCGGACAAACCAAATGACAATTGAAATGCTTTTTGTATTTTATTTAATAGATTATTTAAAAAGTTGTTTCCCAGTATCTGTGTTTGTATAAAGTGGCAACTGGACAGTGACGTCATTGCGGTACAACTCCCAGAGCGTTAGACCTTGTTTTCTTGGATCATGCTCACACTATAGGTCACACGATTGCGATTAACTTATGTAATAAACCCGCTGGCCTGACTTCACACACATATAGTACTTTGTCAACATCTCGCTGACGACAAATGTCACGCACGAAAGCGAGATGACAACATTTTAGCCAAGACGCCTGTAACAGCTTCGACCAAAATCAAAAGAATAGACGGGCCCAGAACAAGCGCATTTTTGAAGATAACAAAATGAGCGCCGGCGCTCACTTCGTTTCAGTCGGTCTCTAGCCGTATGAAGTGCAACACGTTTCTATTGTTACGCGATAACGAAACATCTGACAAAATTATGCATTCATATGCTTTCCCGAAGTGTAAATACACAAATAAAACCGCTATACATTTTTTGTAACCTCATGGCTGATCGACGCTCGTTACAACTACAATGTTCCGATGACGCTGACTCATATAGGCAGCTCAATAGACAAATTTGGAAGTCATTGCGGCACGACATACGTACCTTTAATACGAACAGTATTAAAGAGACGATTGAGCAAAACAAAGGCTCCAAAGTGTTTGCAAGACACATGTCTATTGGGCAAAGCCAGCTGACAAAGCTGAAGAGGGAAGATGGTAGTGTAGCGTCGACCAAAGCCGAGGTATTAGGGGAAATCGAAAGGTTCTATGGACAGTTATACACTTCGGTTGCTAAACCTGTGAGCAGCTCGGCCAAAGACCCAAGAGCCAAGCTGAGCCGACACTATACCGAAGATATCCCGGACATCAGCCTGTACGAGATTAGGATGGCCCTGAAACAGCTCAAGAACAACAAGGCGCCGGGGGACGATGGAATCACATCAGAGCTTCTGAAAGCGGGTGGAACACCGGTACTCAGAGTCCTTCAGAAGCTCTTTAATTCTGTCTTACTCGAAGGTATAACGCCAGAAGCATGGAACAGAGGCGTGGTGGTGCTGTTCTTTAAGAAAGGTGACAAAACCTTGCTGAAGAATTACAGACCCATCTCGCTTCTGAGCCATGTTTATAAGCTGTTTTCGAGGGTCATCACGAATCGTCTCGATCGCAGGTTCGATGACTTCCAGCCTATCGAACAAGCCGGTTTCCGAAAAGGCTATAGTACCATAGACCACATCCACACGCTACGCCAAGTTATACAGAAGACCGAAGAATATAACTTGCCACTATGTTTGGCGTTTGTGGACTATGAGAAAGCCTTTGATTCGGTCGAGACATGGGCGGTGCTCGAGTCTCTCCAGCGATGCCGTATTGACTATCGGTATGTCGAAGTGTTGGAAGTGTTTGTACAATAACGCCACCATGTCGGTCCGAGTACAGGAGCAGAGTTCGAAGGCAATTCCATTGCGAAGAGGCGTGAGACAGGGAGACGTTATCTCTCCGAAACTGTTCACTGCCACAATGGAAGATGCCTTCAAGCTCCTGGAATGGCAAGGACTCGGCATCAACATCAACGGCGAGTACATCACTCACCTTCGGTTTGCCGACGATATTGTGGTCATGGCAGAGTCGATGGAAGATCTCAGCATGATGCTCGAAGGCCTCAATCGAGTCTCCCAACAGGTGGGCCTTAAAATGAACATGGACAAGACAAAGGTTATGTCAAATATCCATGTTGTGCCCACCCCAGTATCAGTTGGGAACTCAGTTCTTGAAGCTGTTGATGCGTACGTCTACCTAGGACAAACAGTCCAACTAGGTAGGTCCAACTTCAAGAAAGAGGTCAATCGGCGAATCCAACTCGGCTGGGCAGCGTTCGGTAAACTACGCAACGTCTTCTCGTCCAAAATACCTCAGTGCCTTAAGACGAAAGTCTTCGACCAGTGTGTGTTACCAGTGATGACATACGGCACTGAAACGTGGTCTCTCACTATGAGCCTTATAAGCAAGCTCAAAGTCGCACAACGAGCTATGGAGAGGGCTATGCTCGGGGTTTCTCTACGAGATCGAATCCGAAATGAGGAGATCCGTAGACGAACGAAAGTCACCGACATAGCCCACCGGATTAGTAAGTTGAAATGGCAGTGGGCAGGGCACATATCACGCAGAACAGATGGCCGATGGGGCCGAAAGGTTCTGGAATGGAGACCACGGACTGGTAAGCGCAGCGTAGGACGTCCACCCACAAGATGGACAGACGACCTAAAAGAGACCGCAGGGAAACGCTGGATGCAGGCCGCTTCCAACCGGCCCTTTTGGAGATCGATGGGGGAGGCCTATGTCCAGCAGTGGACGTCCTACGGCTGAAATGATGATGATGATGACATTTTTTGTAACTAATATACTGTACATGGTTATAATTAGGTGTTGAAGTATATGTCCGACGACGGTTTTGACTCGTTTTTACTGAGCAAGTTCAATGGTTATGGCCCGTCCATTCATTTTATTTTGGTCGTAGTGTAACAGCCAGTTTTTTCATCAAAAGTGACAGGCAAAGTAACGTCATAAACCAAAATTAACGGTTAAAAGGTTTCTTTACGGTTTTAATAACGGAGAAAGAACCTTAACTTTGACATTTGGCAGTGACACTACTTGACAGTTCATTGCGGTGCTGCCATGTGTAAAAAAGCTGCCCAAGGTTGTTTGGGGAAATAATAACGTTTGTGTTATTGCATCTCATTTGCGTTTTACTTTAGCTATCACTTGAATGAAGTAACACATTTGCCATGGTATCAGTAATGGTCAAGTAAAAGTTAACATTTTAACTGATTACTTTGGTTTTGATGAATAAACTGGCAGTAATTAAGACAAATTATTTTAGATTACAATATAAAAACGTTACAAGAAAAAGTACTTTGGTTTGCCATTTGTGAGAATCTAAATTAGAGAAAATATTTTTAAGTATGTTTGAGCGTTGATTCTGGTAACATTCTTTTAAGAGTCGGTGTTACGTGCGTTCTCTATTTAGCTAGATAGAAGATGTACGACGCATGGACTCTTAATTAAACGTGACATAGGGACCGAATCGAGTGGAAAGTCAAGGTGGCGCCACGTGCAAGGTCCCGTGGAATAGTAACCTAACTTAAAAATTGGTTTGTCTCAGTTTGCAAAAAAAAAAAAAAATTACCACCGTTTTGACCATAATTCTCAATAACATATGGCAACAAGTTTTTTAAAATTAATAATATGGTTTGCGTTTGACCGGCAACTCGCCTGATGTTAAGCGATGATGCGGTCTACGGTGGAGCACGCTTGCCTAGAAGAAACCGATTCACTCGCTATTTGAAGATGTTCGTTTAGACTATGTATATAGGTACTTTAAATGTTTAATTTCGACCTTTCGAAAGTGTAGGTATTTGTACCCAATCGAAATAAAGATACTGAACTGAACTGAGACACCCAGGTTGTTACCATCGGGGAACACCCATTCAGGCAGCGCATTCCACAGCCAGTTTAGTTTAAAGAATGGTATGACAGAACCGACACTACTACCCACTAAACCTAACTACTAAATAAGTATGGAATTAAAGCTCGACAAGAAAAAGAATAGGCATGATGACTAATATTTTTTTATTACCTCATTAAAAAGCTGATCATAAATAGAGCCCATCAACGAAAACAAAATTAAAATTTGTTCAAAAATAAATAAGATATAAGCATTTTAATGTCATGCTAGACAGAGAGCGCATTATACTGAGCCGTGACGTCACAGCTCAGGCGCACTATACAAATGCTATACTAACATACGCTTTGCGAGAAAGGGATAGAGCATCCCCTCTCTATCCCCACCTAAAACTTTAAACGCTCATATCTTAGAGATTTATCAGCCAATTTAAATTATTTTTTCAGTATGTGTAATGTATTTACTTATATTCATCGCTAAGCCGGTTATCTATACTAATATTATAAAGAGGAAAGATTTGATTGTTTGTTTGTTTGCATTGAATAGGCTCCGAAACTAATGAACCGATTTGAAAAATTATTTCACTGTTGGCAAGCTACACTATCCCCGAGTGACATAGGCTATATTATGTTTTAATAAAAAATAGGGATCCTTACTAAAACTCCAATAATGTAACCCAAGGTGTAAAGAAATAAGATTTACAATTTTGACTTTGCGTGTTTGACAGTTCTAAGACAGGACAACGTCTGTCAGGTCAGCTAGTTTGTAATAAATTAAACATTAGGACACATGCCTATTCTTAATGGTCTAAAAACAATTAAACTAAAATAAAATATAACAGTCTCTAAAAGTTTGACTACATAACTATGTCCATTTTAAACGTTTTAGATGACCGTGAATCAACTAAAGTGTTGTTATCTCTGTCTAATGAACTGGAGTAAAAAGGACGAACAATACTTTTAGCTAGTTATGTTTTGTCAACGAAAACCTATAAAACAGTTTTTTTTAAATATGTAAACTAATATATTACACATAAAAGACTTTACTGTATTTATTCCAAGTAAATTATTGCATTTTCAGGACCGAGATACAATACCTATAGAGTCGGAATCTCTAAGTGAAAACATCCAAAAAATCGTCCGTGCATTGTTCTACATACCTAGACATCAAGTATATAGTTCGCAATGCCACATTTACTCCAATGTAGACGTTATGTCGCTTGCATAGTGTTCAACGTTAGTTGTCCGCTATGTCATCGTAGCTCTGGCATCGCGCGGCGTTGTACTCGGATCGCGGTTACCTTGTAACTAACCAAAAAGACAGCGCAATGCGTAGCGTGCGCCGCGTTTAGGTTCGGATTTTTTTGCACGTTTGTGACTCTATAGTTATTATATCTCAACCAACACTGCAAATAAAATTGTTTACCTTATAAGCCTAGTTCACAACTCCTCAAACTGACGCAAAAATAATAATTTATTTCTTATACTAATTTTTTGAGAAGTGTAAATACGCCTTTTTGTTTTACATAGACATTAGACATCTCTATTTTGAAGGTTTTAGATCACAGAACCAAACTAAATGTAGCTGTCAGTGTCTAATCGACTGCAATGAATATAAGAGCAGTATTTTTGTTTAATTCTATTAAATAAAGCCTTCAAAATCGACGTCATCGACCAGTTTAAAATAACAATATTATCTTTGCAAAATCGATCGAATCAGAAATGAGATCCGTAGACGAACGAAAGTTACCGACATAGCCCACCGGATTAGCAAGTTGAAGTGGCAGTGGGCAGGGCACATATCACGCAGAACAGATGGCCGATGGGGCCGAAAGGTTCTCGAATGGAGACCACGGACTGGTAAGCGCAGCGTAGGACGTCCACCCACAAGATGGAAAGACGACCTAACAGAGACCGCAGGGAAACGCTGGATGCAGGCCACTTCCAACCGGCCCTTTTGGAGATGGATGGGGAGGCCTATGTCCAGCAGCTTCGCAAAATATAGCCGTGGTAGCCTATTTGGGAAACCGCTAGACTTGAAAGCGTGAGGTCGCTGGTTTAAATCCCTGACCAAATGAGCTCTATGACGTTTATGTACGGATTTTCATACCACTGGCTTTACGGTGAAGAAACTCAATGGCGTATGTGGATCCACCAACCCGCTACTGGGCCAGTGGTGGATATGGCCCAATCGCCCCTTCGGGGTAGGCCTAAGTCCAGCGGTTGTTTTTTTTAAATATACATATACTAGACAAGGAAATAGATATTCCCCAAAAACCAGAGTCACAGACAGATCTATTAAAATTTGCAAGTAGAAGTGGCAATGGGCAGGCCACATCGCTCGAAGAACCGATAACCGATGGGGAAGAAAGGTTCTGTAGTGGAGACCACGAACCGGAAGACGCAGCGTAGGGAGGCCTCCCACTAGATGGACCGACGACATTGTGAGAGTCGCGGGCATCCAGTGGATGCAGATGGCAGGATGTCGTTCAGTGTGGAGGTCTAAGGGGGAGGCCTATGTTCAACAGTCAAAGATAATAATAACCACTTGATCGCGCATGTAGTCAAATTTCCCTTTTGCAAAATGATGCCACGTCGGTCGCGGGGGGCAGCTTGTGATTCGATTCGCGCCCAGGATTGGCCCCGCTCGTAATAGTTTAGGTTGAAATGTTAGAACCTTTGGCTGATGCGGGGTAAAGGATGAGCAGTCAAGTAGTTATATTGTCATTGTCAGCAGTGGACGTCACCTTGATGATGATGAAGGAAGTAGCACCGCGAGAGGTTATTGCCAAAACAACAAGGCGTTATATTATGGGAAATATGTTTTAAACTGCAGTGATTGAATAGTTTTTGAATAATAACATTGTTATTTTAAACTATATATCCAGAAAACCTATCATTATTTCAATACAGTTCCTTCCCTAATGATTATAGATTTTTAATGTTTGAATGAGATACAAGATCTACCTTCTTTTTGGCGATTCTTTCTAACATAACGGAGGTGTGATCAAATCAGCGAAGGTGGCCAAATTATGGAGTTAAAAATTTTCTATGGATAGCAGTCAGTTTTACTTAGGAATCCGATAGTGGCGCCGCTTGGATTGGCAATCAAAGATAATGTAACCACTTGATCGCATATGAATGCTGTCCGGAAATAATTAAATTTCCGAAGCGAATAATTGAAGAAGTTTTACTCATTAAAATTTTAACGACATTTTAACGAATAATGGCATCCATTCTGATGTCCTCCTAACTAAACTAAATTTGACAGCTCTAAAATTGTTGCCATCCTTCTCTCACATATTAAAATGAACAGAGAGGCAGATAATTTTAGTCCTGTCAGATTGGTTTAGTTTGGTGCGTGGTATGACAGAATCGACGCCAATGTCTGATATCCAGGCCATCTTAAGGCGAAATGGTAGAGAACCGTACACTTGTATGACGGTAATGCGGCGCGCGCGCTTTCAAATATTTTCAATATTTATTTTTCCTTTATTTTCTACAAATAATCTTACGCTTTTACAAAACACTGCGACCTTGTTAGGATAATACATTTTTTTTTTAAACATTGTCTTTTATTGAAATTTAATGAAGTTAATTCAATCCATTGAAGGGAACGTAAAAACGGGTGTTTTTTAGGAAAGTTTACGATTTTTTTCCATCGAGCCAAATTTCTTTAATCGTGTATCGGTGAACACATCCGAATAAAACATTTCAAGAACATTTATTAACAATAAAGGAATAATGTCAATTAATCGATTTTAAAGGTCTACTATTGAATATTCGTGATGACGAATCGTCAAATTTGAAGCATATTTTGTCTTAAGGGTTACTTTTTATCGTTGAGCTACGGTTACAATTTCGGACACATTAATGTTAAGACCTCTGTTATGTTAAAAAACATCATTTTTTGTAGAATTATGACAACGTAGAGTAAACATCTTTTAAATCTACTTTTAAATATTTGCACGTCTCGTCTATTCCTAACATTCACTTATCATATATTTACAAAATAAATGAGTAATCAATGTTTTTTTTTTTTAAACAAAAAGGCAGCTTTAGTTTACCTTTGCTTACAGTCTTTTTTTAATTAAAATTAAATTTAAAAAAAACTTTGGTTCGGAGAGAGCTAGGATTTATACAGTCAGTTTACTAAAACTAGATGGAAGCCTAAGATATAGTATAAAAAAAGTAAGCATGCAAAGTAAAGTAAAATTATTTTCGACGCGATCGTTTTAATCGAAAGTACAACATCTATATTAATACTCCATTCCGAAGCAGTTTGCATGACAGCTGTCAAATATTTATTCAAGAGACTTGACATCACTTGGAACTAGGAACACGGTTGCCTGGAAGAGATCGCTTTAAGCGATAAGGCCGCCTGTTAAAAGCCTAGATAATATTTTTGTTGTAATTTTTATGTTATCCTTGTTTTGTGGTATTTTAATACAGAGTTTTGTATTGTATTGTATTGTAACTAGTACGAAATTTATCGGTATAGATCTTTTACAGCCAGTTTGTTCATCAGTAATAGCCAAAGTAACGTCTTAAATTAAAAGTAACTGTTAAAATTATTTCTTCACAGTTTAAACTGTTGGCTTTACTGTTACTTTTGCCAAATATTTATTTTAGAGACGTGACATGACTTGGAACCAGTACGAAATTTATCGATATACATCTTTTACAGCCAGTTTCTTCGTCAAAAGTGACAGCCAAAGTAACGTCATAAAGTAAAAGTTACTGTTAAAATTGTTTCTTCACAATTTAAACTGTTGCTTTTACTGTTACCTCTAACCTTTAATGCTCATTGAGCCGCTGTAAAAGATAAAGTATTTGTCGATCTGTAAAATTTGTGGGTTTTACCCGTAGGGTTTTTAGGGTAGTCAAGCTACCTAGTACCTAACCTATATAAATATACTACAAGTACCTTGAAAGTTATACCTATACTATACAAACAGTTTTTTCTTCAAAAGTGACAGGCAAAGTAACGTCATAAAGTAAAAGTTACTGTTAAAATGGTTTCTTCACATTTTTAATTATGAATAAATAATCTTCACTTTGACATTTGGCAGTGGCACTACTTGACAGAGCATTGCAGTGCTGCCATGTGTAAAAAAGCTGCCCAAGATTTTTTTGGGGGAAATAACAACGTTTGTTATGGCATCTCATTCGAGTTTTACTTTAGCTGTTACTTGAATGAAGATACACATTTGCCACAGTACAAGGTCAATGTCAAGGTCGAGGTCAAGTAAAAAATAAAATTTCAACTGATTACTTTAGTTGTTGATGAAGAAACTGGCCATTGGTGAGATTTTCAATTGGATGCGTTTTTTCACAAAATTGGTATTTAAATGTTTATTTACTGGCCGAAAAAAAACCTCATACAATACAAAAATTGTCATTGTCTTTTTGGTATTCGATTAGATCCATGTTTTAAGTACAATATAATATTATATTTCTTCCATTTTTTTTGCCAACTCTCCAATGCCATTTGATATATCATGCAAATCCTTGTATAAGGAATGGAGTATAACCCTTAAAAAAGCAGTAAACACTTTTTAATGTTGCCCGATGAAGATTTTTTTGTCTTATGACACTAGCTACACAAGCCAATAAAAAAAAAGTTATCAATAAATAAAACAGTCAGCCGACTAGCTCAATAGATGGCTCTGATTCAAAATCAATTTAGGTGGGGAAATAACATTGACTAAGGATAGGTATAGACTAGTCCTCAGCGTATACAAATGTGATAGCGTTAGTTAGACATTAGTACTTACCGATGAAATGTTATGTTCGGTTCATTCCGTTCACTACGGCTTTTACACCCTATTAAACTGCACCGCGCACTAAATACACTTACAAAGACGCAAAAAAAAAACAAATGAGGTCTTTCTATGGGTCTTTTACAGTTATTTTCGACGACGCCACAATTTGCCTGCCACCTGAAGTGTCAGATCAGTCGATGGCAAACAACAAAAACCCTATACGCCATTGAGTGACAAAAAATATAATCTTCGTCCTGCTCACTCTCACGAAGTTGTTCTTATACGTTATCTCACTTTCGTAATTGTTATTATTTTAAGAGCGAGTCTATACCTATCCTTAGTCAATGGAAAATAACGAATAAAATTCTATCTCTTGGATAATAATAGTAGTTATACAAGTTCCTAATTGAATAAACACATTTACCTTTTAAACAAGAAGCTTTAATAGCTTCATAATAAAGCTCATTTTCACAAATGAGTACGAAAATCTTTGAGATTTTTAATAACAAACGAGATGAAGCCTTAACTGCCTTATCACAACGCTTATATTTTAACAATCTTTCTCAAAGTTCAACATTTTCTCGAGTTAACTTTCTTAGTGAACTATAGGAGATATTTTCTCAAATACACTGTCAAAGTGAACTATTTCTGAAATACACTGTCATAGTGAACTATTTCTTAAATACACTGTCATAGTGAATATCTTCTCAATTACACTTTCATAGTGAACTATTTCTGAAATACACTGTCATAGTGAACTATTTCTGAAATACATTGTCATAGTGAACATTTTCTGAAAAACACTGTCATAGTGAACATTTTCTGATATATACTGTCAAGTGAAAAATAGTGAGCATCTTCTCAAATATACTGTCATGCCGTGTACACTCTCGCCGTGACGACCGAGAGCGTACCATAGATTGAAGTGTAAGCTTGTAGGCCCTCGCTTGCTCTCGCCTCGCGTCTCAGCGAGAGTGTCACAGCTAGGGTCAATTATCTCAAATATACTGTCATGGTGAACATAATCCCAAATACCTTGTCATGGTGAACATTTCCTTCAATACACTGTCAATGTCATAGTAAACATTTTCTCGAATGCACTATCACCGTGAACAGTACACTACATAGTATTTTTTTTTTTATAACAGTGGCATAGTGAATATTACACTATAACAGTATACATTTTCTCAAATATACTATCACAGTGAAACGGTAAACTTTTTCACAAATACACTGGCATAATGAAGGATACACTGTCATAATGAAAATTTTCTCAAATATACCGTCATCATAAAACATAGTGAGCTCAAATACACTGGCGTAGTGTAACATACATTATTATAGTGAACATTTGCTCAATTATGCTGTCATAGTGCACAACTACTCAATTACACTATCACAGTGAAAAGTACACTATCACAGTGAAAAGTACACTATCATAGAAAAATAGTGTACCATTTCTCAAATGTACTGTCTTAATGAACACCATATCGAATACACTATTGCAGTGAATGTGACACTATAATAATGAAACAGATAACATATTCTCAGTGCACAGTGCAGAGTACACTAACGTAGTGAACATTTTCTAAATACACTGTTATAGTGAAAGTTCTTACCACCTTGGAATAGGGTCCAGTTTTGCGACTCGCGGTTTAGTTGGATGTGTTTTCTTTTCGCGCGGTGAAAGAGACGATAGAACGGATGCCTTTGACGGATGTCTATAAAATCAGGAAGAGAAATTAGATAAGTTTTTTGGACTGCCCAAAGAAATTATATTGTACAACGTTTTTGTTCTGCATTTGCTCTATATACACTGAGCATCTGAATAACAAAATTGACAGAAATGTCGGGGAGACTGAAAAATTCTTTACATGACCAAAATGTGGCTTATATTCTGGACAGAAAACTAGATCCGCAATCCAGCGAGATAACGCCACCATCATTTTGGGCATGTTGCCTGAAATTATCGAAAATAACATACGGCAGTGAAACGTGGTCTCTCACTATGGGCCTCATAAGCAAGCTCAGTCGCACAACGAGCTATGCAGAGGGCTATGCTCGGGGTTTCTCTACGAGATAGATCAGAAATGAGATCCGTAGACGAACGAAAGTTACCGACATAGCCCACCGGATTAGCAAGTTAGTGGCAGTGGGCAGGGCACATATCACGCAGATGGCCGATGGGGCCGAAAGGTTCTCGAATGGAGACCACGGACCGGTAAGCGCAACGTAGGACGTCCACCCACAAGATGGACAGACGACCTAAAAGAGACCGCAGGGAAACGCTGGATGCAGGCCGCTTCCAACCGGCCCTTTTGGAGATCGATGGGGGAGGCCTTGTCCAGCAGTGGACGTCCTACGGCTGAAATGATGATGATGATGATGCCTGTAATTAGAGGAATAGAGAATGCAGAACACCCTGTACAAGTAACAGATGACGTACCTTTTTCTTGGATCCGTTGAGGTAGTCCTTGTACATCTCGGAGCGTAGGTACCGGGAGTAGCTGTCAGACTTCATCAGGTGGTACACATGCGCCTGCGCATACAAATAAATAAACAAGTGTTTCACAACAAACATAAATAATTATTTTCTGTAAAGGGTTAAACGGGACGACACTGCAAGTACCGTTATTTATCGATCGTCAAATTCGAGAAATGCCATAGAATCGATTATAGCGAGCACTGATCAAATGGCTTTTTGTTGAATTTTGACGATCTCAACTGTCAAATTTGACGATCGATAAAGAACTGCAGGACATGTACTGTTCTTTATCGATCGTCAAATTCGATAAAATGCCATAGAATCCATAGCGAGCACTGATCAAATGGCGTTTTATCGAATTTGATGATCTCAACAGTCAAATTTGACGATCGATAAAGAACGGTACTTGCACTGCTGTACTTGCAGTGCTGACTCGACAAAGTGTGACATACCTGCGCTTGATCGAAGCAATACCTATCAGCGGTCCCCAACTCCACTTTTTGACGAGTCAGCTCCCTGAAAAAACGAGATTTTTTTTTAGTGGCGCTATCTATAAATAAATAAATATTCGGGACATTTTGCACACACGGTCATCTGACCCCAAACTAAGCAAAGCTTGTGATATGGCTGCCAGAGACTGATATACATACATATATAGTTTTAAATACATACTTAAATAGATATTAACAACCAGATATAGAACAAACACAAATGTTTGTCCTAGGTGGGAATCGAACCCACGCCTTGAAGCTCAGAAGGCAGGTTCACTACCAACTGGACCAACGGGCCATAAAACTTAGTGCTAACTTTACTCATAAATCACTATTTAAATCACTCCCTCACTCTCCTCTCCCATGTTGCACTCCCTAACTCTTCGACAAGTCACTCTCTAATTTTTCCACATTTCAATCTGCGACTCTCCCAAATGTTACTACGCAACTCTCCCATATCCCCCACACTCACCTGCTGGCCGCGTCGACATTGACTGGCATGACAGCATCCGATGCGAGAAACTCCTTCCAAATCTCCTTAGCGCGAGCGGATACGCGCCTGATGGGGAGCGCTTTCAGCTCTTGCACCGCTAGCCAGAACCTGCAGACATTAGGGGTTTTAACGTCGTTGTTTTCATAACAGTGCGAACTGCAAGTCTGTGGAATGCGCTGCCTGAATGTGTGTTCCCCGATAGTTACAATCTGGGTGTCTTCAAATCACGAGTGAATCGGTTTCTTCTAGGCAAGCGTGCTCCAACGTAGACCGCATCATCGCTTAACATTAGGCGTGATGGTAGTCAAAAGCAAGCGGTTTTTTTTAGCGTAGTAAACGACGATCATTGAAGTACGACCAATTTAATGAATCACATTTGACACTTCATCAAAATACAATAATGTAACCTTGTAAAGAAATGCTTAATTTCTTTTTCCAAAGTTAGAACTGCATCTCAATACTATACAACATTATTGCGCAAAAATACTCGATGCAGATCGAAAAATACTTCTTAAATCTTTCTTTTTCCTAAGTTAGAACTGCATCTCAATGCTATACAACATCATTGCGCAAAAATACTCGATGCAGATCGAAAAAATACTTCTTAAATCTTTCTTTTTCCTAAGTTAGAACTGCATCTCAATGCTATACAACATCATTGCGCAAAAATACTCGATGCAGATCGAAAAAATACTTCTTAAATCTTTCTTTTTCCAAAGTTAGAACTGCATCTCAATGCTATACAACATCATTGCGCAAAAATACTCGATGCAGATCGAAAAATACTTCTTAAATCTTTCTTTTTCTCGTAGTCATGGTATATAGTACAGTATGCAACTCTTGAATAAAACGGATTTATATCGAGGGCCATGAATCACTCGCGTCGCTCAGGATTCTAACACTTGAATCATGAATCCACCCCCTACGGTCGTGATTCAGTCGTTAGAATCCTTCACTTGCTCGTGATTCATCTATGGCCCTCGCTTTAAATCCGTCCATTATTCACTAGTTGCATGATATTATCCTACCAATATTATAAACGCGAAAGTTTGTATGTATGGATGTATGGATGTATAGATGTTTGTTCCTCTTTCACGCTGCAACGGACCAACGGATCGACCTGATCTTTTGCATGGGTATAGTTCAAGAGCCAGAGAGTGACATAGGCTATTATTATCATCACCATTTTTCATCACTACGCGGGTGAAACCGCGGGACGCAGCTAGTATTGTAATAATGCCAAAAGAAGGCAATTTTACGATTTACTTTGACAAATCAACAATAGACTGACAGATGTCAGATGTTATCTATTGGCCCTACTTTCCATTGATGGTATATATAAAAAGAATCGATGCTACTTTAGTATATGTATTTTGTCAATGGAAGCATTAAGTTTGGTGCTGAAATCGCAGCGGAAGTGGATCTTTGCTGGATTGCTGCCGTTGTCAATGAAAGTTAATATTTCCTGGATCTTTTCTGTTAATATCAATGAAAGTTAATGATTCCTGGATCTTTTCTGTTAATATCAATGAAAGTTAATGTTTCCTGGATCTTTTCTGTTAATATCAATGAAAGTTAATGTTTCCTGGAACTCTTCTGTTAATATCAATGAAAGTTAATGTTTCCTGGATCTTTTCTGTTAATATCAATGAAAGTTAATGTTTCCTGAATCTTTTCTGTTAATATCAATGAAAGTTAATGTTTCCTGGATCTTTTCTGTTAATATCAATGAAAGTTAATGTTTCCTGGATCTTTTCTGTTAATATCAATGAAAGTTAATGTTTCCTGGATCTTTTCTGTTGATATCAATGAAAGTTAATGTTTCCTGGATTTTTTCTGTTGATATCAATGAAAGTTAATGTTTCCTGGATCTTTTCTGTTAATATCAATGAAAGTTAATGTTTCCTGGATCTTTTCTGTTAATATCAATGAAAGTTAATGTTTCCTGGATCTTTTCTGTTGATATCAATGAAAGTTAATGTTTCCTGGATTTTTTCTGTTGATATCAATGAAAGAGAAATGCAGATATTTTCAATGGAAGAAAGAAAGATAAAAAAATTATTTTATTCGACACCTTTACAAAAACTTATATCTAAAGGATACAATCAGTGTCGAATGGGTCCGTCTCAGCATTAATGCTGAAAGTGAAGGACTATCAGCGCCGGTTTTCAGACGAACCCTTGAGTTTACACTTAACACAAATTTACATATATTTAGCGTGTATGTTTGACGGTTCCTTGCACTCACTTGAGGTTCTCTCCGCTGAACTCCTTGTTGAGGAAGCGCGCGAAGTGTTCCTTGCCGGCCGGGTCCTGCAACAGCTCGCGCAAGCTGAACGACCAGCGGCGCACGCGCCGCAGCGGCAGCGGATCTTTGCTGTCATCAGAATATTAACAGATTTAAGAGTTAATATCTCGTCGACTTTGCAGGACAGAACAGATGACCGATGGGACCGAAAGGTTCTCGAATGGGTAGCGGGGGGCCGTAACGTTACATATTCTGTGAAAATTTCCACTGGCTATCTATAAAGTTTCAAAAGAATACAGCCGTTAATATGTAGGACAGACAGACGGACGGACAGACAGACAGACAGACATCGTAGGTTTAGTAATAGGGTCCAGTTTTTACCCTTTGGGTACGGAACCTTAAATAATACAACAAACGTATTTTTTTTGCCGATTTCAAAAAGGAGGAGTTTGTCAATTTGACTGTATGTTTTTTTAAACGTTTTTTTGTATTAGCTCTAATGTAAAAACGGTAACACGTACAAGCGTCAAACTTGGCATGATTATAGTACACACTCTATAACAATAAATAATAAATAATAGCCAAGTGCGGGACCTCCCTTGCGTTTTTACATTTTTATTTGTTAGTTAATCCGTCGTAATGTTACATATTTTGTGAAAATTTCGACTGGCAATCTATTACGGTTGGCAAGATACAGCCGTTAATATGTAGGACAGACAGACGGACGGACAGACAGACAGACATCGTAGGCTTAGTAATAGGGTCCAGTTTTTACCCTTTGGGTACGGAACCCTAAAAATTCTACAAAATAACGTAAAGTGGAACGGGGTAGATGGGCTGAACTACTGATGCTGCTTAAAACATTTGATAAAGTTGAAAGAGACGTATGATGGTGGCACCAACCTTTGTTTCTCCATATCCCACAGCTCGGTGGTGTCGTTGATCCAAGGGTTGGGCCACTCCGGGGCGGTCAGGAAGGAGTCGTACTCTGCATACTGCTCGCAGTACGATATGAACCTACGACAAAATAACGTAAATGAGATTAAAAAAAGCACTGAATCAATGTCGATAAAAAAATTATGGGACCACCTATGAGCTATGACCTACGAACCAAAAAAAGAATCATCAAAAACAATTCTAAATTGGCGGAGTAATCGCGTAACAAACATACAAAAAAAAAAAAAAAAAACATACAGTCGAATTGATAACCTCCTCCTTTTCGAAGTCGGTTAAAAATAATTATTATAATACTGGCTTGCACTCACAATTATCTTCTATACTGATATTATAAAGAGGAAAGATTTGATTGTTTGTTTGTTTGTTTGCATTGAATAGGCTCCGAAGCTACTGAACCGATTTGAAAAATTCTTGGGATGCTACACTATTCCCAGGTGACATAGGCTATATATATATTTTTTTAATAGGGATCCTTACCAAAACTCCAATAATATAACCCAAGGTGTAAAAAAAAATAAGACTTACACCCGTCCGAAGCCAGGGGTGCGATGCTAGTGTTTATCTCTACATAGTATAAATTAAAGTCGCTTTCCGCGTCTGTCTGTCTGTCTGTACATCCACTAACTCCTAAACCACGAAACGGATTTTGATGCGGTTTTCGCCATCAGTTAGATACATTTTCACGGAAGGTTTATATAATTATATAACTAGCAACCCGCCCCGGCTTCGCATGTAAATTACATCCGTGCGAAGCCGGGCGGGCGGGTCGCTAGTATAATTATAATATAATTATTAATTATTATTCACACATTTATTTATATTCTTAAATTAAAGTTTTTAAACAATATCTATACAAAAACAAAATATTATAAAAAAACTTAAATCTAGGGTGCCGCCGGCAGCGGGGCAGGGCCCAAGCTACCGGTGGTTAGGGCTGCAGAGTGAGGAACCTCCTGACAATACGTGCCGAATTAATAAATTAAATTCCAGACGTAATTAATACAATTAATTATTATTATTATTATATAATTTATAATGAATCCTCACGCTAGTTTTGATGAAGTAAATGAGATTATTGATTTTTTGAGGTGATGATGATGAGCCAAAAGTAATGAAATTTCTGTGGGTGATGGAAAAAGAAACACGCAAATTTGTTTACAGGTCGGTGTAATCGACGTGCAAAAAAAAAACGATTAGATTTGAGAACCTTCTTTCTTTCATTCATTTCATTCAATATGGCGGACAAAATGTTCTTATCTACCATCATGATATGGGTATCAAATGAAAAGGCTTGTTGCATCGAGATGCAATAGGCATGATGACTAATATTTTTCTAATTCAAATTCAAATTCAAATTATTTATTTGTCAGAACATGGTAGGTACACATACATATAAAGTAGCATACATGGTCGTAAGAATGGAGACGTATCTCATGTCCTTGCCTGTTACAGCGTACAAATGTTAGTTTTTTATTAATATTTTTATTAGTTTTTGTTAAAGTTAAAAAGGAAAAAAATAAACAAAATTATGTCTATGTTAGAATATTGTTAGAATCATATTTTGGTTTAGTTGTATTTTATACCTTAATTAGATGTTTATTACTACCTATCTAAGCTATTATTATTATTATTACCTCATAAAAAAGCTGATCATAAATAGAGCACATCAACGAAAACAAAATTAAAATTAGTTCAAAAATAATTAAGATACAAGCATTTTAATTTCATGCTAGACAGAGAGCGCTCTATACTGAGTTATGACGTCACACATCAGGAGCGCCATACAAATGCTATACTAACACACGCTTTGCGAGAAAGGGATAGAGCATCCCCTCCCTATCCCCACCTAAAACTTTAAATACTCATATCTCAGAGATTTATCAGCCGATTCAAATTATTTTTTCAGTGTGTGTAATATATTTAGTTATATTCATCACTAAGCCGGTTATTTGTAATAAATTAAACATTAGGACACATGCCTATTCCTATAGAGTCACAATCTCTCGGTGAAAACAGTCAAAAACCATCCGAGCGTCATTGTATCATAATGTATCAATGGCGTCGATTCTGTCATACTAAACAAAACCAATCTGACAGGACTAAAATTATCTGCCTCTCTTTTCATTTTCATACGCGAGAGAAGGATGGCAACAATTTTAGAGCTGTTAAATTTAGTTTAGTTTAGAGCACATCAGAATCGATGCCATTAAGGTGGTACGATTCACGTATGGCGGGAAATTCAAATTTTAAACAGTTTTTGGTCCTAGTAGCCAGGCCAGGTAATTATTTTAAAATAACACAGTGTTTGCTCAAAATATTGGCTGTTCTTTACATTATAATGTACAACTATTTAACAGTAACGCACCATGTTACTTACATTTGTCAATAAACCTTTTTAAACAGAAAAAATTAGTTTATTGACAAATGTAAGTATTAATGTGCATTAGAGATAAATAACTTTACATGATTTTGTAAAGAATAATAATCAATTTGCGCAAACATCATGACCGTTTACAATAATTACCCGGCCTAGGTACAAGGACAAGAAAACTGTTTGAAATTTGAATTTCCCACCATACGTGAAACGAACCACATTAACAATCAGATATAGAACAAACATAAATGTTTGTTTCTAGGTGGGAATCGAACTCACGCCCCCAAGCGCAGAAGGCAGGTTCACTACCAACTGGAACAACGGGATCTATGTGACTCACATGTCGGCGACTTTGCTGACTCGCACGTTCCGCCGCTCCATCCTGTTGCGCAACATGGCGAGCTGTCGTTTCGCTGCTTCGATCTGTTGCTCGATCTTGGCTGGTTCCGGGGAACTACCTTCAGTAGCGCAGCTCACTTTGATTTCCGGCTTCGAAGACTCGCCTGTTGAAATAACCAACTTTTTAAGGTTCAGGGGCCTTACGGACAACTGCTATTACAGGCACCTAATCCGCTCAGTTGGAAAATCACGCGACCGCAAACCTTATCGCGCCCAGATACGGTTTGCGGTCGCGTGATTTTCCAACTGAGCGGATTAGGTGCCTGTAATAGCAGTTGTCCGTAAGGACCCAGGGGGGTTAGACAAGACCCACTTTCTGTTAGCGTTAACGCCTGCGGAAAGATGAAATTGTATGAAAATGACATTAGCTTGAGATAACATCTCTCAAGCTAATGTCATTGTTAATTAATTCATCATCATCATCATTTCAGCCGTAGGACGTCCACTGTTGGACATAGGCCTCCATCGATCTCCGAAAGAGCCGGTTGGAAACGGCTTGCATCCAGCGTTTGCCTGCGGTCTCTTGTAGGTCGTCTTTCCATCTTGTGGGTGGACGTCCTACGCTGCGCTTACCGGTCCGTGGTCTCCATTCGAGAACCTTTCGGCCCCATCGGCCATCTGTTCTGCGTGATATGTGCTCTGCCCACTGCCATTTCAACTTACTAATCCGGTGGGGTAATATTGTCAATTAATTATCTCAAGCTAATGTCATTGTCAATGTCATTTTCATAGAATTTCATCTTTCCGCAGGCGTTAACGCTAACAGAAAGTGGAGGGGGGTTAGACAAGAACCACTCTCTGTTTAGCATTAGGGTTTAGGGTAGTTTAGTACGTCACGCTCAGGCGGTCACCCATCCAGGTACCGACTGCGCCCGACGTTGCTTAACTTTGGTGACCAGAAATTTGTCACCGACTCGCACTTGACCATTATTTATTATTTGTTGTTATGAACGTAACAAAAGTGTTGAATTAGGTATCTCACCGTTCTCTTTGACCGCCTCAGCGTTTTTTTTGATCTCTTCCTCGCTTTCTTGCGCATTGGTTATAGTTACTATTGGGTTATTCTGTAACAAATAAAGATTCTTTTAGTATAAATTATAAAGATATTTTTAAAAAAACTGGACAAGTACGAGTAGGACTCGTGCTCTGAGACATTTTTTTATTACCTCATAAAAAAGCTGATCATAAATAGAGCACATCAACGAAAACAAAATTAAAATTAGTTCAAAAATAAATAAGATATAAGCATTTTAATTTCATGCTAGACAGAGAGCGCACTATACTGAGCCGTGACGTCACGGCTCAGGAGCGCCATACAAATGCTATACTAACACACGCTTTGCGAGAAAGGGATAGAGCATCCCCTCTCTATCCCCACCTAAAACTTTAAATACTCATATCTCAGAGATTTATCAGCAAATTTAAATATTTTTTCAGTATGTGTAATGTATTTAGTTATATTCATCGCTTCTTCTTCTTCTTCTTTCGAGTCGATGTTTCGCAAAATACAATACTATTTTCAAATCAAGTTTCTAGACCAAAACTTTGCCACCTCAATGGCATTCTGCGTGGCTTCATTCAGGTCGTCCAGTGTGCAGGTTGTAGGACACGCTGCACACTCCATCAAGTGTGTCATTGTCTGAGGGTTCACACCACAAAGACATTCGGTGTCAGAGCCCTTTATATAACCCCACTTTGCCATATTATCCCGACTTCGGCCCACTTTGGACCGAAGTCGGTTCAGGGTTTTCCAAGTGGGCCATGGTTCTTTATGGCCTGGGGGGAGCTCTTCGGCAGGGACAATGTAATTTGGAGGTGGACTGTGCAGTTCTTGCCACGTGGCAAGTCGAGCGTCTTTGGGGTGACCTTCCAGAGCTATTGTATGGTTTAAAAAACTTCTGCGGCTTTTGAGACGGCTGTTACATTTATCTACGTTAAATAAGGAGTGGCGGTAGTCTGCTTCCTGAAGATGTTTTTCAGCGGCACAGGCAACACTTCTGCGAGCTGCTGGTGGTGCGATGTCTGCAAGTGGGTACAGTTTGTTAAGAGGAGTCGGTTTCAAGCACCCTGTTATTGTCCGATATGTCTCATTTAAGGCTACATCTACCTCTTTTGCGTGAGTAGAACGATGCCACACTGGGCATGCGTACTCTCCAGCAGAGAAGCAGAGTGCCAATCCGGTAGTCCGGAGAACATGTGGAGCAGCTCCCCAGGTTGTTGAAGTGAGGCGCCGGAGGAGGTTGTTTCGGGATTCAACTTACATTCGTGCCTTATGGCAGTGATTTCTGTATGTCAAGGTCCTGTCCAATGTAACGCCTAGATAAACCGGGTTGTCGCAGTGTAGAACTTTGGTGCCTCGCCACGAAATGTTAAGCTTTGGGTTAGCTTGGTGGTTGCGCAGGTGGAAGGCACAACACTGTGTTTTAGATGGATTAGGTCTCAAGGAGTTCTGATCATAATATGAGCTGAGAGAATCCAAGGCTTTGCTAAGTTTTTCTTCGGCTTCTTCAAATGTGGAAGTTTGGACGGCTAGTGCAAGGTCATCGGCGTACAAAAATCTTTCTGTGTCAGGGGGTTTTATTTGGTCGTTGGTGTAAATGTTAAACAGTATCGGCGCAAGTACACTTCCCTGGGGTAAGCCGTTCTTTTTGGAGCGCCACCTACTTTTGTTGGAGCCGAGATGAACTCGAAAGCGCCTGTTACGTAGCATTTCACCCAGGACCTGTGTGAAGCATTGGTCTTCGGTGATTTGTTGTACCTTTGACAAAAGCCGTTTGATGTTTACGGTATCGTACGCAGCTGACAAGTCTATCAAGGCTACACCCGTTATTTTATTGGCCTCAAATCCATCCTCGATGTATTGGGCGAGTCGAAGTGTTTGACCTGCGCAGGATTTTACTGGTCGGAAACCGGCTTGTTCTGGGATAATTTTAGGGTCAATAATTGGAGTGAGGCGTTCAAGGAGGAGTCTTTCGAAGAGCTTGTATGTGTGACATAGAAGAGAAATTGGGCGATAGTTCTTAGGGTCTGTTGGTGATTTCCCTGGTTTCAGCAGTGCAATAACTTTGGCTTTCCTCCAGATCTTAGGGAGTTTGGCGCTATCTAGGCATGAGTTGAAAAGGGCCAGCAACCAAAACATATTCATCGCTAAGCCGGTTATTTGTACTAAATTAAACATTAGGACACATGCCTATTGTCTATATTTTTTTTTAATAAGACATTCCCCGGGTCCCTGTACCCGGTCAAAACAGTGAGACTGTCCCGTTATCAGAAGTAAGGCAGAGGTTACCTTCAAGTTATGCTGCAGGATCAGCTCCTGGCACTGCTTGAGTCTCCTCGCCTTCAGGGTGTTGATGCGGGACAGCTTCCTCGGGTCTATCTCCGTCGTGTTCACACAGCCCGGCTGAAACCATTTTGATAAAGTTAAGCTGGTTATGTATCTTGAGAGACAGACGACGGACATATTTAAATCATTGTACTCATTATAAACACCTTTTTAACCGACTTCGAAAAAGAGGAGGTTATCAATTCGACTGTTTTTTTTAAATTTTTTTTTTTTTTTTTACTTATAACAAGCAGTTATTTTTTTGATAAAAAAAAATTTGCTTGCGTTTCACCTCCATCTCGCCTGATGTTAAGCGATGATGCGGTCTACGATGGAGCACGTTTGCCTAGAAGAAACCGATTCACGCTCGACTTGATGACACCCAGATTGTAACTATCGGGGAACGCATTCAGGCAGCGCATTCCAGACTAGCAGTTCGCACAATAAATGTGGAATCAAAGCGCTTCGTACGGGTTTTCGGAATATCAATTTGTATTTGTTTATTTAATTAGTACGGCTTGCGCCAATTACACCAATGAGACAATGTTACACAATATTATGATAATAGGCATGATGACTAATATTTTTCTATTACCTCATAAAAAAGCTAATCATAAATAGAGCACATCAACGAAAACAAAATTAAAATTAGTTCAAAAATAAATAAGATATAAGCATTTTAATTTCATGCTAGAGAGAACGCACTATACTGAGCCGTGACGTCACGGCTCAGGCGCGCCATACAAATGCTATACTAACACACGCTTTGCGAGAAAGGGATAGAGCATCCCCTCTCTATCCCCACCTAAAACTTTAAACGCTCATATCTCAGAGATTTATCAGCCAATTCAAATTATTTTTTCAGTATGCGTAATGTATTTACTTATATTCATCGCTGAGCCGGTTGTTTGTAATAAACTAAACATTAGGACACATGCCTATTGTATTCTCATATATATATATATCAGCTGCTTACGAAATGTTTTTACAGTTTGCTATGTTATTGCAGTTGTCAGAGCCAAAAATGTCTAGGGCAGAGTATAGTTGGATTGTTTACCATGGGTCTGTGGACGTCCCAGAAAGCCCTCTCCTGGCTGTCCAGCACCTTCCGTTCCAACTTATCACGTTTCTTATCCACCTGAAACATACAACATACACTAACATCAAGACTTATCTATCTATACTAATATTATAAAGAGGAAAGATTTGTTTGTTTGTTTGCATTGAATAGGCTCCGAAACTACTGAACTGATTTGAAAAATTCTTTCACTGTTGGGAAGCTACACTATCCCCGGGTGACATAGGCTATAATCTATACCCGTGCGAAGCTGGGGCGGACCGCTAGTTAATAAATAAAGGAGTTTGCTGTCGCTACCAAAGAGGTTGCCTTCATGGATAAAGGCAACCTCCTTGGTAGCGACAGCAACTTTCTTTATTTATTAACTTTTTTCTTTTCTTTTTTAGGGTTCCGTACCTCAAAAGGAAAAAACGGAACCCTTATAGGATCACTTCGTTGTCCGTCTGTCTGTCTGTCCGTCCGTCTGTCAAGACCCTTTTTCTTAAGAACGCGTAAAGGTATCCAGTTGAAATTTTTACTAAATACTTGAATCTACAGTTTCTTTCGGCTGTAAAAAAATAAAAATTGTAAGTCAACGCAATCAAAAGATATGAACGTTTATGTCGCATATTTTGCGATTTCACAGGGGAATCAAAACCTATAAGGTACTTCCCGTTGACCTAGAATCATGAAATTTGGCAAAAAGCAAGGTCGTATAGCACATATATAGGAATAAATCCGAAAGTTACAAATTTGAAGTTATATCATTTAAAAAGAATTATTTTGCTATTACAAACTTACATTTTGTAGTTGGAATGTATGGAAGAACCTTATAGTCAACTACAAAGTTAAGTTTGTCTTTCAATATTTCAACTTTAGTTTTTTTTTGGACTCGCGCTCAACTGTCCAACGGAACGCTCTGAGCACGAGTCCTACTCGTACTTGTCCGGTTTTTTTATTTTTTATTACCTCCCGGTCTTTAAGGAGGCGGGTGAACCCGCGGGGCGCAGCTAGTTCTACAAAAAAACAGTGTTAGTCACCTTGCTCTGTGCCTCCGCTTGCATGAATATGAACTCCCACTTGCGGCTGAACATCTTCTGCAGGCGCGCGAGGGACTCCGCCTCGTAGTCGGCGAGCTCCAGGCGCGCCTTGTTCTGCATCGTCCGCTTGCAGAGGTACACCGCTGCAAACATTCACACTTATATCATACTAGCTGACCTGACAGACGTTGTCCTGTCTTAGAACTGTCAAACACGGAAAGTCAAAATTGTAAATCTTATTTGTTTACACCTTGGGTTACATTATTGGAGTTTTAGTAAGGATCCCTATTTTTTATATATATATATAATATAGCCTATGTTACCCGGGGATAGTGTAGCTTCCCAACAGTGAAAGAATTTTTCAAATCGGTTCAGTAGTTTCGGAGCCTATTCAATGCAAACAAACAAACAAACAAACAATCAAATCTTTCCTCATTATAATATTAGTATAGATTATAGATAGCCCGTTGGTCCAGTTGGTAGTGAACCTACCTTCTGAGCTTGGGGGCGTGGGTTCGATTCCCATCTAGGACAAACATTTGTGTGATGAACATTTGTGTTTGTTCTATATCTGGTTGTTAATATCTATTTAAGTGTGTATTTTAAACTATATATGTATGTATATCAGTCTCTGGCAGCCATATCACAAGCTTTGCTTAGTTTGGGGTCAGATGACCGTGTGTGAAAAATGACCCGATTTTTTTATTTTTTTATTTATAGATTGACAAAAAAAAATTTTTTTATTAAAATTTTCATGACCATGATTTTGTGGATTCAATGTGTTTTAGTCGTAATATTAAACAGTTTACATTACATAAAAGAAATTCTATGTAGCCAGTTGCACCCATATAAACCAAACGTCAGTCATTCGAAATCAGTTAGCAACTGTGACGCTAGCAAAGAACTTTGAGACCTAACCCAAAAAGGTAAGGTCCAAGTTCTTTGGGTGCGGAGTACGACGCGGTGTATCACTTGGGATGTATTGTGCATTTCTAATTGTAAGTGGAGTGATAAGACCTACACTGATGTATCACTTAGGATGTATTGTGCATTTCTAATTGTAAGTGGAGTGATAAGACCTACACTGATGTATCACTTAGGATGTATTGTGCATTTCTAATTGTAAGTGGAGTGATAAGACCTACACTGATGTATCACTTGGGATGTATTGTCATAGACAAAACTATAATTAATATGAATCCTTGGTATTGTGC
The DNA here is from genome assembly GCA_914767915.1 of Agriopis aurantiaria. Classification (NCBI taxonomy): domain Eukaryota; kingdom Metazoa; phylum Arthropoda; class Insecta; order Lepidoptera; family Geometridae; genus Agriopis; species Agriopis aurantiaria. The sequence goes on along the minus strand of OU612010.1, from coordinate 4,980,395 downwards.
ATTTCTAATTGTAAGTGTAGTAATAAGACCTACACTGATGTATCACTTAGGATGTATTGTGCATTTCTAATTGTAAGTGGAGTGATAACACCTACACTGATGTATCACTTGGGATGTATTGTCATAGACAAAACTATAATTAATATGAATCCTTGGTATTGTGCATTTCTAATTGTAAGTGTAGTAATAAGACCTACACTGATGTATCGCTTGGTATGTATTGTGCATTTCTAATTCTAAATGGAGTGATAAGACCTAACTTTGACAAGTCTAAGTAATTCATTATATTAAGTTATGGAACGACACTAAGCTACAAAGCTATTGGCGGTATCTGAGTTATGCAGTCGACCTTTCAGAATTGTTTTTAACTTACCGTAGTCGGTGTTTTCTGGCTCCCATTGATTCGAAGGCCAGAAGTACGGTGTCTGGAACCTGTAATGATTAAGACATGAGCATAATCGTTTCAAGATCACTTGATGACCGCTTATAAGGCCTAGCGTTTGTGGATTTAGGATTACAATAATATTAGAAATGCGGACTTATGTATAGATTTGTTCCAACTAAACTCAAAGGATGAACGACATTGATATTGATAGCTTAAATACCTGCAGGGTATTTAAGCTACTTAACACAGGCTACTTATATCTCCTTCGATACCTTTTCCTAGCCGTACCTACACCACATACTGTGTAGATAAGGTGAGGAGTAGCTCCCTCTAGTTTTTACTTTTTGTTGATGTACTTATTATTTCTTTGTTAATCCGCCGTAACATTACATATTCTGCGAAAGATACAGCCGTTAAAATGTAGGACAGACAAGACAGCGGCTTAGTAATAGGGTCCAGTCTTTCATCATCAGAAGACGTCCACTGCTGAACATAGGCCTCCCCCTTTAACCTCCACACTGAACGACAGCCTGCCTGCATGCACTGGATGCCTGCGACTCTCACGATGTCGTCGGTCCATCTAGTAGGTACGCTGCGTATCTTTGGGAACCTCACCTGTAGTATGTGTTATCGTTCTTGACGGTGAGCTGGTGGTCGTCGATGGGAAACAGGTAGCCGTGCGCAGCCAGCAAGTGCGCCGTGTGCGCCGCCTCCCACGGCTCCGAGAACCGGAAGTGGCGCGACAGCCACGCTATCAGGTCACATCCGGTGAACACCTGGACAAATGAAATGAAAAGATTTACTATCCAGACTTGCATCCATAACTTATTATACAAATTACATTAATTAATTGATGATTAGTAAATTAAAAATTAAATTAAATATTAAAAAAAAAAAAAAAACTACGTTCTGTCGAATTGATAACCTCTTTTTCGAAGTCGGTTAAAAATTAGGGGAAAGGGGAAACGCTGGATGCAGGCCGCTTCTAACCGGCCCTTTTGGAGATCGATGGGGGAGGCATATGTCCAGCAGTGGACGTCCTACGGCTGAGATGATGATGAATGATGATAAAAAAAAAATACAAAAATTACACATAGAAATTGAAAATTGTGTTTTTTTAATTAAAATTAAAATTGAAAATTAAGATAAAAAAATTATTAAAATTGAAATTGAAAAATAAGATTCATACAACTAAAATAATTAGGTGATTGGTTGTGATACGCTCTCCATGTGCGATGTATAGGGCTGGTGTGCCAGTCTCGTACCGCAGCCACCAGGCTATGTCTTTGAATGTCTTTCTTTACACGTTTTTTGAAGTGAATACTGCTTTAGGCACTTTTTGGGATGGGGAAAAAGCACTGAGGCCTTACTAGCTGCCTAGCTGTTTTAACCAGTCCAGTTTGGGTGATGAAAAAAGTTACGCGACCGCAAACCGTATCTGTGCGCGATAAGGTTCACGTTCGCGTGATTTGTCGAACTGCGCTTCTTTAACGTTAGTTTGACACCGCGTAAAGCCGCTAAACTCGCGTGACCGTCACGCTAAGATACTCGTTCGGGTAAAGTCGGCTCGAGTGACTAGGGGAGCGAGAGAGATATAGTCACCCTTGATGAAGTTTCGCTTCCGCCGTGTGGTCGTAAGCACACACTTTTTTTTCTTAACCTATACTGTCAGGGAAAAACAAGGTAAGGTAAGGGGAAAAGAGACAGCAGGGAAGCGCTGGATGCAGGGCGCTTCCAACCGGCCCTTTTGGAGATCGATGTCCAGCAGTTGACGTCCTATGGCTGAAATTATGACGATGATACTGTCAGGGCATATGTCTCCTTCATTTCCTTTCATAAATCCTGGTTTCCACCATCTCTTACCAACCTCGCCGGAATGAGTCAAGATCGTTTAGCACTTCAACCCCCATCAGTCATCCATTCGTTTACATATTGAGCACATCGTTTGCAGTTGTGTGCCGCTCAATATTGAAGTGTGCGTTTGAAGAACTAGTAAGAAAATGTCAGTGTGTGCACTCTGCCATAAGCTCGAGCTAGCACCGAAAAAAGTATGCCAAAAACTGAAGGGAGTCAGGTAAACACGTATTGCTTGTAGTTCTACAAACGCACACTTCAATATTGAGCGGCACACAACTGCAAACGAGATGATCAAAATGTATTCAAATGGACGACCAAGTACGGGTGTAAGTGCTAATAGTGCTGACGCTCGAACGCGCCTGACCAATGGGAGAGAAAGAGAGGGAAATATGATATTCTCACTCTTTCTCTCCCGTTGGTTGGACGGCGGTCCGTCAGCCGCGTTCGCGCGTCTGTTAGCACTATAAAGGGGAAACTGTAATTTTTTATTACAATTTATTTTTCCTGAGGGTATAGTCACTTACCGATGGAATTTTGGTCATGAAGCTCTTGACAGTTCGGACTGGCACTCCGACACTCTCATCCTGCATCTTGTCTATGATGGCTTCCATCTGAAATGAAGATGCAATCATCATACTGTGCGAAACGGTAGACAGGAACATTCTGTCTCAATGGGTGTTTCCCGATATTTACAATCAGAGTGTCTTCAAGTTGCAAGGGAATCGGTTTCTTCTAGGCGTACATGCTTCATCGTGGACCGCATCATCACGTAACACCAGCCCCCCGATTCTACTAAACAAATTGTCTTTAAATTAAAATTGTTGCGATTTAAATTTTTAAATAATTGCCTCAAAATTTTGAGTTTTTTAAATATTTTTTTATACTATGTTATAATATTAGGTGGTTGTATTTTTCTAGTATTCAAAAATATTTAAAACTGTAAATTTTGTGGCTGTTAGAGCGCTCCACCCAGGGAAACCTTGACGGACATTTGAATGATGTTATATTCCATACATAATGGCATCGATAGATCTTTCAAACGAATAAAAAAATTCGATGATATCTCACACACACTTTGTTTTATTTAAATTTAAAGATAGGAAGTGCTTAATGAAAGACCCTTTAGTAACTTCTATCCCTGATTGTACCTTTTTATAGATGAGATAGTTGGGGGACTCCTCCGCTGAAGGTATGGTGGACATGAGAGCCTGCACGTTTGCCGGCAAGTTTGAAATCACATTTTCTTTCTTGTCTTTCTCTTTATCCTTGTCTTCTTTTACGCATCTCGAGTTGTCTCTAAAGATTATAGAATAACGGCTTTATTAGGAACCTTACTAAAGAGCTATAACAACAACCGCTCACTTTCATATGTATTTTCGGGCATTAAACAAAATAAAACCAGCCAAGTGCAAGTCGGGCTCGTGCACTGAGTGTTGCGTACCACCACAAAATACAATAAGGTCGTCCAAGTAGGTGACAGAATTATCAGTTATTGTTCAGGTTTAATGCCTTCCAAAATAGTCGAAGTAATTGCTAATTAGTAAAATATGGCATTTCGATTCGGTGAAATGATAAGGTCGACGTTACAATAAGGTCGTCTAAATAATGAAATTACCAGTTATAACTTGGTAATGAACAGAAATCTGTCACCGAATCGCACTTGGCCATTATTTATTATTTGTTGTTATACTTTAGAGTGTGTACTATAATCATTCAAGTTTGACGCTTGTACATATTGCTGTTTTTACAGTTGAGCTAATACCAAAAATACGTTAAAAAAATTTGTTTTTTGTCCCTTTCGGTTTTCCTGTAAAAATAAGAGATAAGCAAAATACCACACACTGAACAGACTGCCTCATTGCGAAATCTCAAAAACTACATGAATTACATATCTGCTTTAAAGATAAGATTCAATTACTATTAGGGATGTTAGAGGTCTGCTAAGAAATAAATTTCGCAATATGGGAGGCCAAATAGATACAAAAGAAAAAAATAATTATTGAAAGTTTATGAGAAGTCGCAGGCAACAGCTAGCATGGTAGTACAAGCCCGCAGATAGGGATTTAGTGGAATTAGGTAGTAGAAAAATGAAACTTTCTCCTTACTTAACACAGCGAACTTGGAATGAGAGTGGTTGGTTACAAAAATTTAGATACATACAGAATTAATCATAGTGACATACCTGGAAGGCCCCTGCTGACAAGCCCTCTGAGCCACCTTCTCCGTTGAGCTCATCGTAACCATTTTTTTACTGTCACTTTCGAAAACACCGCAAAAGAAATTTATTGGAAAATTCATCACATTTGATCACACCATGTTTTTTATTATGATTTCTTGAGGCAGCAGTAATTTTGGGATACAGCACTATTAACAGATATTGATAATATTATTTAATCAACAATTTAAATCACAAATGTGTGTTGCACAAAAAGTTTATTTATTTTCTTGTAGGTCAGCAAAACGAAGATGTGAATGACACATATTTGAATACTTAATTTAATACACTTAATCTTCACATTTTCACTGTGCAGGGACACACCTATACAGTTTCAATGTTTTATACAAGTTTCACTGTAATAAATAAAGGTTTATTTATACAATTTGGTTTAAATTCGCGTTTAAAATATGCACTTGCTAGGTGTTGTCTACATTCGATTTTTATGCTTGAAACACTGTGAACTAGCCGTAAGAAGTCTCCAGCATATTCATATTGTGAAGAATCATCTTGTTTATTTTATAAAATTCAATTAATTTCACAAAAACACAATTTATAATATCATTTCGTAAATCGCTCGAAATGTCACAAACCGACGGCCATTTGAGTTTTTTGAAACGTTTTCAGAATGAGATGCAAGATAGTCAATTGGTATGATAAAAAGAGAAAGAATTTCAAGAGATCTATAAGCCGACCAAATCGGAACACATACCAACGCCTAATGATTTCTACTAATTCGCTGCCACTATAAATTAACCATTGTAGGTATCATCCCGAATATCAGATGGCGCATGTGTTCGAAAGTTTATTGAACGCTTTCAAGCTAGCTATTTTTAGAATGGATGGACCTCTATTATATTTGTAATGCAACTATTAAATAAATAAACCAAGTACAAATTATTACCCGAAATTACAAATAAATTGTGATTATAAGTTGAAATTTAATGTAGGTACTATTCGAGATTTCTAAAGGATAAAAAAGTAACAACATTAAAGTTGCATATTTTTTACTATAGATGACAGCACAATATAATTTTGTAACTATAAAATATGCTAACCCTAAGTCAGACAAACAAGATAGATACTATGGTAAAGTGGCGTCACAGTTGCGAACGCATCTGGCCTAAGTCAGGCTTGATATCTTTGGGTAAAATCACTCTGCAGAGTACCTTTCCGCCCATTTTTAGGGTTCCGTACCTAAAGGGTAAAAACGGGGCCCTATTACTGAGCCTACGCTGTCTGTCCGTCCGTCCGTCCTTTAAACGGCTGTATCTTACTGATCTTACGAACCGTAATAGATGGACAGTTGAAATTTTCACAAAATAATTATGTAACGCTACGGCGGATTTACTAACAAATAATAAAAAAGTCAAAAAGTACAAAAGAAATGGTCCCCATAGGTACAACAAACGTATTTTTTAACGTATTTTGTATTAGCTCTAATGTAAAAACGATAATACGCGTCAAACTTGGCACGATTGTAGTACACATTCTAAAATATAACAACAAAAATAAATAATAGCCAAGTGCGAGTCGGTGACAAATTTATGTTCTTACCAAGTTATTATACTCGAGCGCCTGTAGCAAACTGCGTAGCAAATTACTCCGACGATTGGAAGGCGTTATAATAACTGGTAATTCGGTTACTTGGACAACCTTATTGTATTTTGTGGTGGTTCCAGGCCCTTCTTTCCCACTGGGCACTCTGGGCACGTGCCCAGGGCCCCGCGATCGACAGCGGCCTAGTTCCTGCCAGATCACCAAATGATAACCAATATTTATTACTGACAAACATTTTTATTTAGAAAAAGTCATAGGATAATGACTGACTACAATACCTACTTGCTTATTAGCTTTACTCTACTCTCGCCTGAAAATCAGCATATCAACTTTCTTTGTCTATTCGAACAAAATAGTGCTCTGTCAAGGTCATAGGGGGGCACTGGACACATTATTCTAATGTGCCCAGGGCCTCTAATAGGTTAAAAACGGCCCTGGGTGGTTCGGAACCCACAGTGCGCGAGCCCGACTCGCACTTGGCCGGTTTATTTTTCCATTTGAGCCCGATTAGAAACCAAATAGTCTAATCCCGGGATCCCGGGATTACGCATCAAAAATCCCGTAATCCCGAGATTGAAATACATACTCGGGGTTAGAATAGCAGTTATTCTAATTACTCGGGATTGTATTCTCTATACCAAAGACAAACAATTAATTAGTACTTAGTTTATATACTTGTCATCATCATCATCATTTCAGCCATAGAACGTCCACTGCTGGACATAGGCCTTCCCCATCGATCTCCAGAAGGGCCGGTTGGAAGCGGCCTGCATCCAGCGTTTCCCTGCGGTCTCTTTTAGGTCGTCTGTCCATCTTGTGGGTGGACGTCCTACGCTGCGCTTACCGGTCCGTGGTCTCAATTCCAGAACCTTTCGGCCCCATCGGTCATCTGTCTGCGTGATATGTGCCCTGCCCACTGCCATTTCAACTTACTAATCCGGAGAGCTATGTATGTACTTATGTATATTATTGTTATTGCATTGTATAGTTGGTATCAGTGCTTCGTTATCTATAGAGGTGTTTATGGACGCGGTTCGTGATAATGAAATCACTTGAAACTCTTGAAATAGTAGATTGAAATCTCAGATCAGATAAACAAGGGCGATATGGGAAGGTAGCATGGCTGGTCTTCGACCAAAATAAAATGAATGGACGGGCGCATTTTTGAAGATAACAAAATGAGCGCCGGCTCTCCCTTTGTTTCAGTCGGTCTCTAGCCGTAGGAAGTGCAACACGTGTCTATTGTTGCTTGATAACTAAACATCGGACAAAATAAAATTATGCCTTCGTGTGCTTTCTCGAAGTGTAATATATATTTCGGATCCCTGAAGCACAAGCTACAGCTTAGTTTAGGGATTCGAAGCTCATTAGTTTTTGAGGCGAAATCCGAGAAATATATTAACACACCTAATTTGTGCATGCGTTTATATGAAACTAGCGACCCGCCCGCCCGGCTTCGCACGGGTGTAACTTACGTGCGAAGCCGGGCGGGCGGGTCGCTAGTTTCATATAAACGCATGCACAAATTAGGTGTGTTAATATATTTCTCGGCGGCTCTTGTTATTTCATATAAACCTTCCGTGAAAAATTATCTAACTGATGGTGAAAACCGCATCAAAATCCGTTGCGTAGTTTTATAGATCTAAGCATACATAGGGACGGACAGACAGCGGGAAGCGACTTTGTTTTATACTATGTGGTGATATTCGTGTTTATGTACAAATAAAAAATTATCTATCGTTGTGTTATCTATGTTTTGTAACAAATGGTTATAATTAGGTGTTGAAGTAGGTACATGTCCGACGGTTTTAACTCGTTTTTACTGAGCAAGTTCAATGGTTATGGCCCGTCCATTCATTTTATTTTGGTCGAAGTGGCTGTTGCGAATGCATCTGAATCAGAGATTATTAAAACCCCAAATGTTTTTTTTTTTTTATTTGAATAAGCCGTGTTTTGTAGTCGACAAAGTTTAATTCGAGTCCGGAAATAGTTAACATTGTGGGGTTTTAAAAATCACTGATTTATCTGGTCTGAATCAGGCTTGAAGGTTTTCCTGGAACTCACTCTGCAGACCAATGACAATATGGGCAGTCAAGTGGTTACTTGACTGCTCATCCTTTACCCCACATAAGCCAAAGGTTCTAACATGTCAACCTAAACTATTTCGAGCGGGCAATCCAAGGCGCGAATTGAATGTATGACATTTGATTCTCCAATCTCAAGCGTCGAGTCACGTCGAGTCTCCAATCACAAGCTGCCCCCCGCGACCGACGTGGTATCATTTTGCTAAAGGGAATTTTCACTACATGTGCGATCCAAGTGTTTATATTATCTTGGCTGCAGAAGAACCTGTCGCCCTTTTTTAAACAACTTAAAATTTATGAAACACGGAGGCATTGTGACACGGACGATAATTGAACTAAGCCATATCTCCCTTATTTGTTAGATCTGAGTTTGAAATACTTATCCGTGTAGATAATTTTCACTGAGTGTCATTTGCTTGAAAATCAATAACTATTCTATTTATCAGTAAATTCAAGAACATTATTGTTTTACAAAGATTTTCATTGTTAAACCTATAGGTAGATAATGGCTCATGTAGTTCATCATCATCATCATCATCATTTCAGCCATAGGACGTCCACTGTTGAATATAGACCTCCCCATCGATCTCCAAAAGGGCCGGTTGGAAGCGGCCTGCATCCAGCGTTTCCCTGCGGTCTCTTTTAGGTCGTCTGTTCATCTTGTGGGTGGACGTCCTACGCTTACTGGTCCGTGATCTCCATTCGAGAACCTTTCGGCCCCATCGGCCATCTGATAATCTGTGCCTTGCCCACTGCCACTTCAACTTGCTAATCCGGTGGGCTATGTCGGTAACTTTCGTTCGTCTACGGATCTCATTTCTGATTCGATCTCGTAGAGAAACCCCGAGCATAGCTCTCTCCATAGCACGTGCGACTTTGAGCTTGCTTATGAGGCCCATGGTGAGAGACCACGTTTCAGTGCCGTATGTAATTTTAGGAGGTCTGGAGCCATGTGTCCAGCAGTGGACGTCTTATGGCTGAAATGATGATGATGTTGAATGATGTAATTTTCGGTAATTTCTGTGCCCAAAATGACGGCCGCGTTGTCTCGCTGGCTTACGAACCTAGCTTTACTTACGTCAAAAATATAGGCCAGCGTTTTGGTCAACACAATTGGTTGAGGACTTTCGCCTTTATTATGGCACCGAGGTATTTTGGAGGAGACGTTGCGAAGTCAATTTAAAGTTATTTGATTCATAATAGGCGTTTATCGCATACCAACTCGGCAGTGGTTACATATTTGAGGCGTTTGGGGTCGAGACATTGGGCCCTTGGGGACCGGGAGCTCGCTTCATTTTCAAAAATCTTTCAGAGCGCCTGGTTAATGCGACGCGTGACCAAAATGCCGGCGTGTTTCTGGCTCAACGCATTAGCATTGCCATTCAACGTGGTAATGCCGCCAGCATGTTGGGTACGCTGCCAACTGGTGGTGGGCTTGAGCATTTGGATTGTCTTTAGACCTTCAACGGTCTATGGGCAGTCTAACTGTATTTGTAGTGTTAGTTTTAGCTTGTATTTTGTTTAGTCAATAAAGGCACTTGCCCAGTAAAAAAAAAAACGATACTAATATCATATAATATATGAGAAAGTACATCTAACTTAGTCAGTCTGTAAAATTTAGCAGATTGGACAATCAAGGGAAATAAGGTAGGCAAAGCAAATAATATGGTCGTAGCAGGTGTAAATCAGGATTGGTGCCGTTTGAATGAATATCTCCCTTCTTTGTCTGATCTAATGTGTTTTTGTCCAAGTGATCCACCAAAAATAAAATGTACTTAACATAAAAAAACCGGACAAGTGTGAGCAGGACTCTCACCCTGGGGGTTCCGTAAAAACTTGATAACAATGTAGATCCATCCCGGGAATCGAGTCTTGACGAAAAAGGGTTTAAAAGATTGAAATATTTAATGACAGACTTAACTTTGTAGTTTGTAAACAGGTGCTCCAATATATACCAACTACAAAAAGTAAGTTGGTAATTACAACATTTCAATTTTTAATATGATATAACTTCAAATTAACAACTTTCAGATTTATTCCTTTATATGTGCTGTAAGACCTTGCTTCTTGCCAAAATTAATGATTCTAGGTCAACGGGAAGTACAGGTATACAGTATAGGTTTTGATTCCCTTGTGAAATAGCAAAATATGCGAAAATATACGACATAAACGGTCATATCTTTTGATCGCGTTGATTTACAAGTGTGATTTTTTCACAGCTGAAAGGAATCGTTGACTTGAGTATTTAATACAAATTTCAACTTGATACCTCAACGCGTTCTTGAGAAAAAGGGTCTTGATAGATGGACAGACGGACAACAAAGTGATCCTGTAAGGGTTCCGTTTTTTCATTTTGAAGTACGGAACCCTAAACACAGTTGATTTGCGAACCTTTTGCGGTTAAAAACAAGGAAAGGGTTGGGTGCTGTCGGCCTCGGAGTTCGAAAGTAAATGACCTTACTGACTGTACAACCCGATCGGTTGTCTTGTTGCATTCTTATTGGGCTTGTATTAAACATATCTCATGTAGTCTATCTAAAAATAATAAGTCTATATTGGGATCGCGGAAAGGGGTCCATAGTACCCATCATTATTATTATCATCATCATCATCATCATCAGCCAGAAGACGTCCACTGCTGAACATAGGCCTCCCCCTTTAACCTCCACACTGAACGGCAGCCTGCCTTTTGCATCCACTGGATGCCCGCGACTCTCACAATGTCGTCGGTCCATCTAGTCGGCCTACCTACGCTGCGTGTTCCGATTCGTGGTCTCCACTCAAAAACCTTTCTTCCCCATCGGTTATCGGTTCTTCGAGCGATGTGGCCTGCCCATTGCCACTTCAACTTGCAAATTTCAATAGCTATGTCGGTGACTCTGGTTCTTTGGCGAATATCCACGTTCCGGATTCTATCGCGCAATAACCCGAGCATAGCTCTTTCCATTGCCCGCTGTGTGACTCTGAGTTTTTCCAAAAGGCCCTTTATGCAGGGTATAGTACACAATGTACTCTAAAACTTAGTTTTAGAAGATGAAAGTGTACCTACATTCCTACATATCTATACTAATCAATACTAATATTATAAAGAAGAAATATTTCATTCTTTGTTCGTTTGTTTGTTTACATTGAACAGGCTCCGATACTACTGAACCGATTTGAAAAATTCTTCACTGTTGTGTAGCTACACTATCCCCGGGTGACATAGACTATAATGCCTATAATCTATACCCGTGCGAAGCCGGGGAGGACCGCTAGTTTGCAATAAAGAATAAAGAACCCGATCGAAATCCTCTCTAACTGAAACGTCTCTAAAGTAATTTTTTTTCTTATTTTAATTAAATTTTATGTACCTACCGGTAGATCGCGTTCCTGTCGGACAACTCTTTGTTTATGCCGAAGGTCAAATTATTTATGCTGGCTTTGACATTTCTGATTTCTGTCGTCTGTTCTGTAGGTAAATTAAATATGTAAGTATATTTAAAATCGGGAAAAGTATACGTTCCTGTAAGCTTCTTGAGGCCTCCCACTAGATGGACCGACGACATTGTGAGAGTCGCTGGCATCCAGTGGGAGCAGATGGCAGGCTGCCGTTCAGTAGGGGGAGGCCTATGTTCAGCAGTGGACGACTTACGTAATTTTGTTCGAGCGCCTGTTGATTTGGCAATATCAATAATTTTGATCGAGCGCCTGCTGATAATTTTGTTTGGGTGCCTGTTTATTTGGCAATATCAATAATTTTGACCGAGCGCTTGTTGATTTGGCAATATCAATAATTTTGATCGAGCCGTTGATTTGGCAGTATCAATAATTTTATTCGAGCGCCTGTTGATTTGGCAATATCAATCATTTTGATCGAGCGCCTGTTGATAATTTTGTTTGGGCGCCTGTTTATTTGGCAATATCAATAATTTTGTTCGAGAGCCTATTGATTTGGCAATATCAATAATTCTGATCAAGCGCCTTTTGATAATTTTGTTTGGCCGTTAATTCTGTTGATTTGGCAGTATCAATAATTTTGTTCGAGTGCCTGTTTATTTAGCAATATCAATAAGTTGATTTGGCAATATCAATAATTTTGATCGAGCGCCTGTTGATTTGGCAGTATCAATAATTTTGTTCGAGGTCCTGTTGATTAGGCAATATCAATAATTTTGATCGAGCCCTGTTGATTTGGCAGTATCAATAATTTTGTTCGAGTGCCTGTTGATTAGGCAATATCAATAATTTTGTTCGAGTGCCTGTTGATTAGGCAATATCAATAATTTTGTTCGAGCGCCTGTTGATTTGGCAGTATCAATAATTTTGATCGAGCGCCTGTTGATTTGGCAGTATCAATAATTTTGTTCGAGCGCCGGTTAATTTGGCTTTATACATATAGATTTTTTATATTGATAGCTAAGTACCTATATATATACGTACGTCATAAATAAATAATTGATTAAAACATGATTGATAGATAAGATAGAGTTTAACTTTGCTGTTATTCTTATCACCTGATTTTAATGATAACAAATATCGATCAACTTTTTTACTAGGGTTCCGCACCCAAAGGGTAAAAACGGGACCCTATTACTAAGCCTACGATGTCTGTCTGTCCGTCTGTCCTACCTATTAACGCCTATATCTTTCGACCCGTAATAGATAGTCAGTTGAAATTTTCACAGAACAACACAGCAACGTTACATAAAAACGAAAGGGTGGTCCCTATCCCCAAACAACAAAGGTATTTTTGTATTAGCTCTAATGTAAAAACTATAATACATACAAGCGTCAAACTTGGCACGATTATAGTACACACACTCCAAAGTATAACAACAAATAATAAGTAATGCCCAAGTGCGAGTCGGTGACAAATTTCTGTTCATTACCAAGTTATTATACTCGAGCGCCTGTAGCAAACTGCGTAGCAAATTACTCCGACGATTGGAAGGCGTTATAATCACTGGTAATTCGGTTACTTGAACAACCTTATACACCTTGTGGTGGTACGGAACCCTCACTTGGACGGTTTATTTATTTTAGTTTAGTCCTACTAATATTATAAACGCGAAATTTTGTATGTATGGATGTAAGTATGTATGGATGTTTGTTCCTCTTTCACGCAAAAACTACCGATTGGATTTTAATGAAAGTTTACAATAATATAGCTCATATACTAGAATAACACATAGGCTATAACCGGGTTGTAGTAGCGAGGATCCGAGCTCTACGCGTACGAAGCAGCGGGTTCAGGTAGTTATTATTTACCAATAAATTCATTAGCACAGTGGCACTTTTTCAAGTGCTACCAGTTCCAAAAACACCGCAAGGTAAGATTGCGGTCAAACGCAACAATATATTATGTTCCTCAGATACCCATACAAACGCCCGCGATTGTCGTTTGCGCGTTTTAACAATGTACATCGCCATCTAGTTCTTGCAGCTGACAACAAAATTTTATTTGAACCATCAAACGTGCAACGTCTCCGAAACCCCACAGCGCTCATGAGAAATAAATATTTTTCGGACCGTGTTGTTTCTTATTATTATGTTGATGGTAATTTTAAATGTGGCTTGTCCTCGTAAAAAGTAAAGTTTTCTTTTAAGTTTTTTTTTAATATGAAATTGTTTTCTTGCTTTGTTGTTCCTCATTATCACTGTTGGCGTAATGGCGATGAAACGAAAAAATTTTTTTTGTAAACATAAGTCCCTGGGAATTGGGAAAAATATTTTAATTTCTTTTTAGATTTATTTAATTGCAGTTTTTTTTTTATTCTTTAGCCGCGTTAGGCACTTTTAAGATGGGGGAAAAGCACCGAATACGCGTGACCATCACGCGAATGTGACGTAAAGTTTTCACTTCTGTCGGCAGTCCCCATAACTGCATTTTTTGGTAAGAAATATTTTTTGTGATATTTTGGGTCTCATTAGCGCTATTGGCGTAATGGTGACAGTAATTTGAAATGAAAATAAAAACTAAATAAATAAGTCATCTAAAAAAAAACATATATCGTGCCGTCTTAGAAAGAATGAATGAAAGAAAGAAAGAAAGAAAGAAAGAAAGAAAGAAAGAAAGAAAGAAAGAAAGAAAGAAAATTTTATTCGACACCTTTACAAAAACTTATACATTAACTATCTGTTTTAGTAATTTGATACCCGCCCCAAGATTACGGCTAGTCCTAATTTTTTAGGGTTCCTTACCCTACGTAACTTGGCATGATTATAGTACACACTCTAAAGTATAACAACAAATAATAAATAATGGCCAAGTGCGAGTCGGTGACAAGTTTCTGTTCATTACCAAGTTGTAACTGGTAATTTCGTTATTGCATTTTGTGTTGGTACGGAACCCTCAATGCGCGAGCACTCGCACTTGGCTGGTTTATACGAAGTGTTGTGATTAAAACTTGTCGGTTGTGGTTTAGGTGTAGAACTTTGTTATAATCAAGCGGTCGTTACCTTTTTAATTATCTTTGTGCATTTTTACCCCCCGAAACAAACAGAGGGGTATAAGTTTAGGGTGTGCCTGTTTGTGGCATCGTAGCTCCCAAACGGCTTAACCAATTTAGATTTAGTTTTTACGGAACCCTAAAAATTATCATGATCGAAGTTACCACATAATAATTTAACGGTACAGGGGCCTTACGGACAACTGCTATTACAGGCACCTAATCCACTCAGTTGGAAAATCACGCGACCGCAAACCGTATCTGGGCGCGATAAGGTACACGTTCGCGTGATTTTCCAACTGAGCGGATTAGGTGCCTGTAATAGCAGTTGTCCGTAAGGCCCCAGAAATAATAAAGGACTTCTTACAAACCTAATAAAAAAAAATTGTTTAGAGGAATTTGAGAGGCATCTATCGATGTGTAGTTTTTAAAAGTCACATACCTACTTTTAAAAAGTATAAAAATGACAGTTATAAGAGAGATTAACGGCCTTACTCATAAACGTTACTTAAGTTAAGCAAAGCTTAAAATTGCTCTGGCTTGTTTTCTCCTGTGGCAATTTCGGTCAACAAGAAGTTGACAGCAATTTTAAGCATGGCTCAACGTTTAAGTAACGTTTATAAGTAAGGCCGTGAATGTCCTTATTAGTACGTTCATGATCATCATCAAAACGTTTGCTGAATACCTACCCCACCACAGATCAGTGTACCCCACAAACTATAACGTCATATCTGTGTATATTTTTTTTTTCAAAAAGCGTTGATACAATTTCGATAAAGTTTCTATGGGACCACTTCTGAAGTGTGACCTTTTTTTTTTTTCTGTAGTATGACCTACCAAACAAAAAAGAATCATCAAAATAATCCAATACAAAATAAAACCGGACAAGTA
This sequence comes from Agriopis aurantiaria, assembly GCA_914767915.1. NCBI lineage: Eukaryota > Metazoa > Arthropoda > Insecta > Lepidoptera > Geometridae > Agriopis > Agriopis aurantiaria. Next base: position 4,964,972 of record OU612010.1, on the reverse strand, counting down.
CGAGTAGGACTCGTGCTCTGAGGGTTCCGTTAGAAGGAACCCTCAGAGCGCGAGACCAATAAAAAAACTAACTGAAGTTAAAATATTGAAAGACAAACTTAAGTTTGTAGTTGACAATAAGGTTCTTCCATACATTCCAACTACAAAATGTAAGTTTGTAATAGCAAAATAATTATTTTTAAATGGTATAACTTCAAATTTATAACGTTCAGATTTATTCCTATATATGTGCTATGAGACCTTGCCTCTTGCCAAATTTCATGATTCTAGGTCAACGGGAAGTACCCTATAGGTTTTGATTCCCCTGTGAAATCGCAAAATATGCGACATAAACGTTCATATCTTTTGATTGCGTTGACTTACAACTTTTATTTTTTTACAGCTGAAAGAAACCGTAGACCCAAGTATTTAATATAAATTTCAATTTGCTACCTTTACGCGTTCTTGAGAAAAAGGGTCTTGACAGACGGACAGACAGACAGACAGACGGACAACGAAGTGATCCTATAAGGGTTCCGTTTTTTCCTTTTGAGGTACGGAACCCTAAAAAACATACAGCTGAATTGAGAACCTCAAAAAGAAGTCGGTCAAAATACTACTCAAAGCAGAGATGGAAAATATCTAACAGCCACACTCAGAGATTAAAATTGCTCTGTCTCGTTTTCATGTGCGACAATTTCCGTCAACGAGAAGTTGCAGAGCAATTTTAAGTATTCCTTAACTTAAGTAACGTCTCTGAGTGCGGCTGTTAGCACAAATGTTAGACTCAAAATAACAGTTTTAGACCACAGATATACATGTTTTAGACTAATGTGACCTTTTTGGTCGCTCTTTACAAAACACTTTCGCAGTTTTTAAATGTCAAAAGACATTATGGCGCGTCGAACAAAATGTCAAGGTCGATCAGTAGTAGGTACAATCACTTATAAAGTGCTTATAAATAACATTAAAACACTTTTTTTTTTGGCCACGGCCCCATTGGTTTTTGGGGCAATTTTGCCATTAACAGTGAGGGAGGTGATAGTGAGATTGTCTAAAAACGAGATAATCCGAAACTACTAACAGAAAGTAACAAACGGAAAAACTAAAGACGGATATTATTAGAAGGAATAAAATTAGCTAATGCAAAAATTACTTTTTTGTTTGGGAATGAGATAAATTGTCCTATTGAAAGTTATGTAACATAAATTATTAAAGATTTTCTTATTCTCCCTTATCTATATCAATAAACCGGCCAAGTGCGAGTCGGTCTCGCGCACTGAGGGTTCCGTACCACCACAAAATTCAATGAATAATGTCCAAATGCGAGTCGGCGACAAGTTTCTGTTCATTACCAAGTTATAACTGGTAATTTCGTTATTGCATTTTGTGGTGGTACGGAACCCTCAGTGCGCGAGCCCAACTCGCACTTGGCCGGTTTATTTGTAAACAGCGCTCTCTTGCTTCATAGAAAACCAACATTCCTTTCCAGTCGGTCGGGTTGGTTCAATGCACTCTGGTAAACGTGCCTATAGGTATGCCGGAGATGCTTCGCCAGACCATTAGCCAATCTAAGCACGTCGCTTGCAGAATACATTTGTGTAAAAAGAATATATCACAGGGAGCGCTGGTGGCCGAGCGGTAGCATATGACCTTTACTATCTGACGGCACTCGGTTCGATCCTCCACCCTGCTGTCCAACCTCCGTTAGGAGGGAAAAACTAATGGCGACCACGGACCAGTAAGCGCAGCGTAAGACGTCTCCCCACGAGATGGACATACGACCTAAAAGAGACCACAGGGAAACGCTGGATGCAGGCCGCTTCCAACCGGCCCTTTTGGACATCGATGGGGGAGATATGTCCAGCAGTGGACGTCCTATGGTTGAAATGATGAAAGTGTTAATTAAGATCTATCTAGCTATATAGCAACACGTTTAACATTGCAAATGGCAAGCCAGGTGCCATATTGCGTCACAATTCTAATACGCATACATTGACCTTCAGTCCTTTCACTTTTTGTCGCTAATAACTTGTTAGACGCTATTTTTAATATTTTATAAACCAGAAGCGAATAAACTGATTTAATAATACCTACTTAGTTCCGAAAGCGTAGATTCCTACTTCTGGATACTTTACCTATGACCTATAATAGGTCTTGCATGTTTTTAAGGTATTAGGTAAAACCTTTTTACCTACTTTACCTATTAATATACAGTCTTCCGTCTTTGCTCGCTTCTTCTACTATTTTGTGCTTCTACACAATGAGTTCACTTTGCGTTCAATGAGTTCAATAAGTTCACTTTGCGTTCAATAAGTTCACTTTGCGTTCAATAAGTTCACTTTGCGTTCAATAAGTTTACTTTGCGTTCAATAAGTTCACTTTGCGTCCAATGGGTTCACTTTGCGTTCAATAAGTTCACTTTGCGTCCAATGAGTTCACTTTGCGTTCAATGAGTTTACTTTGCGTTCAATTGAGTGCACTTTGAGTTCACTTTGCGTTCAATGAGTTTTGCACGTATGTGGGTATGTATATATTTAAATTAAATAAAACTTGGACCCCCAGATACCTTTGGAGGGCTTGACTTGAGCCCCTTAGCCTCCCCCTGAATCCGCTACTAGGTATGTACTTATACCTACTCAAAGGTTGGTACACCTCCGTTTCGTCGAGGGTAAAAAGAAATAGCCCAATGATACGACTCTCCAGACATTACCGCTTAACATCTGGTGGAACGCTAGCTTGTTTGCCGCAAACGAAGCTTAAGAAACCTTGCATTCCGACGGACAGACGGACAGACAGCGCAGTCTTATTGGTGAACTTTGAGTGAACCCTAAAATAGTATATCATATATCATGGCCATGTGTCGTCCCTACTGAGATATGGCTTGATAATGTGGGGAAACTCAGTTGACATAGACAGGGTATTCAAGATTCAGAAGCGATGTGTTAGGGTTATAAATGGATCTTGGTTTCTGGACAGCTGCAGACCACTATTCAAAACATGCAACATACTTCCGTTGCCATGTTTGTATATTAAGGACATTTGTATTTTCACCAAAGAGTACCCAGATTATTTTAAAAAACGTAGTCAAGTTATTACCCGTCAGAAAAGAGTCAAGTTCACTAACCTATTGTATCAACCTCCTGTCAGAAAAGACTTGTACAAAAGAAATGTGTGTAATATGTGTATATCTATTTATAATAAGGTACCTAATGATATAAAAATGTTGGACGGTAACAAATTTAAAAAAGAATTGACTAATTGGCTTCTTAACCATTGTTTTTATAGTGTTAAGGAATTTATGGAATTTAATTCTAATATTATTCGTTTCTAAAATACCTATTTAAATTCTTTAGTATAAAAATGAGCATTTGCACGTCTGCTTGCAGACTGAGTACAAAGTGACATAAATATCATATTAAGACCTTTTAATGTAATGTATTCTAGCAAATAAATGATTTGATATATTATGCAACTAAATAAGTGAATAAAGGACGGATTTAAAGCGAGGGCCATAGATGAATCACGAGCAAGTGAAGGATTCTAACATTTCTAACGACTGCATCACGACCATAGGGAATGATTCATAATGATCAAGTGTTAGAATCCTGAGCGCCGCGAGTTATTTATGGCCCTCGATATAAATGCGTTTTATTCAAGAATTTGATACTATACTTTATACCATGACTACGAGATAAGCGAAAATAGACATTAAAATTTAATGAAGAAAAAAGGAAGGTTAAATTAATTAAAATGCACATTAAAATTAGAACAATTACTAAAATTAAGAGTAATTTTCTTATAACCATTACTTTTTATGTCAATGTAATGCCTTGTTTTTATAGTACACCGTAGCATATTATAATAACATAGGAACTCAATATTGTAAAGTAAAGTAAAGTAAAGTAAAGTAAAGTGGAGTGAAGTGAAGTGAAGTGAAGTGAAGTGAAGTGAAGTAAAGTAAAATTTTATTGCATAAAACTGTGCACAATGGTGGAGTAAGTTAAGGTAGGCTCAACAGTTTATCCTCGCGGACGTGCAATATTTGAGTGTATTATAATTATACATCTAGATAAATACAATAATATTGCATTATCAATTGGATACTTACGTAGATTAGGTACTTCTTTTTCTTCGACAGCTCATTAAAATGAATTAGGAAAACAGACTCTGAAAATTTGACTCTTGATCAATGACAGTTTCTTTACTTACATCAATGCTCTTAATTTTCATTTTTCCATTTGCAAAAGTCATCGTAGGCTTTGTTGTTCCTAGCCCTGGCGCCGGGGCAATAGAATACGGCACCGGTAACCCCTGCCTGTAGTAAGAGGCTACTAAAAGGGGACCTCCGGGCTCGGGATGGTCAAAGTCGGGGCTTTGACCATCCACATAAGCGTGCCCAGGGAGAGAACGACAACGTTGTGTGACCAACGTTGTCGTGGGTGGAGGGGCTGAGACAACACGGTTGTCTCGGGAGGAGCCGTAGCGCAGTGCCGAGGGCTCCGGTGCGTTCCTCTGGAGATCTCAGAGCCCTCTTGTCAAGCGCTAAGGCTGGTCACCGGGGGGGGGTTTTAGTGGGTATAATCCCACATAACCTGGCTGCACTCCAATGCGGGTATCTTTAGAAGATTTCCCCCTCGAAAAAAAAAGGCTTTGTTGTTCCGCGGGGATAAAGTTGAACAGACTCGTTCACCGTTTCCCAACAATGCCTTGCCTTCACAGTTCAAAGAAGCCATTAACCACTATGATACTTTCCATTACTGTCCAAGGCCAAGGTCGACTTCTTAGGTCATTAGACAGTCTATGTCGGGGTAGTGAATACCAGCCGTTTTGTAAAGGCCGAGCTTTGTTGCGAACAGCGAAAAACAATTCGCTGATTGCGAAACATTTTTAAACGCTTTGTTTGCTTCACTTGGGAATAAGTAAACAAATCAAGTGCTAACAGACGTGTGGATTTGGTTGACGGACCGTCCAAACAACGGGAGAGAGAGTGAGAATAACGTATTTCCCTCTCTTTCTCTCCCGTTGGTCAGACGGCGGTTGAGGTCAACCAAATCCATACGTCTGAATATTTTATTTCAAACCATTAACCTGAATACTAAACATGTCTCTAACATCAAAAACAAAGGATTTTCATACAAACTTTCAACCTTAATTTAGCGCTTTCGCAAAATCCTTTCCTATCGGACCTCTACACCTCATAAGTTTAGTAATCTACCTGCCAAATTTCAGCTTCGTAAGTCAGGTAGTTTTCGAGATTTTGTGGTGAGCGAGTGAGTGAATTTCGCTTTTATATAATTACTAGCTGTTGCCCGCGACTTCGTAGGTACGCGTAGACTTTCATATAAGCTTTCAACCCTCTTTTGTCCTCCTTATTTCGGCCCTTTCGCAAAATCCTTTCTTATACATCCCATAAGGAATCTACTGCCAAATTTCAGCTTCGTAGGTCAGGCTCAAGTAGTTTGCGAGATTTCGTGATAAGTGAGTGAGTAGATGAATTTAGCTTTTATATATATATACTAGCGGTCCGCCCCAGCTTCGCACGGGTATAGATTATAGCCTATGTCACCCGGGGATAGTGTAGCTTCCCAACAGTGAAAGAATTTTTCAAATCGGTTCAGTAGTTTCGGAGCCTATTCAATGCAAACAAACAAACAAATCTTTCCTTTATAATATTAGTATAGATATAGATAAGTAGATATAGATTTCGAGATCCAGGCGAGGTGGTGATCAAACGCAAGCCTAATATAATAATTAATATGATGATTTAAATTACCTCCTTTCGTCTTAGCATCGCCGTTACGTGTAGTGTAGTGTCTTTGTCTGAAGACTAAATAATAATCAAGTAACGATAAACGAGTAAAACATTCCTAACGACAACGAAAGTTATTTATGTCAAAACCAAAAGTTTGCGTTCAAAACATAAAAGTGATTTTAAAACCGGTAAAGCGAGTTCCTTACTTACTATCTACCGGCTACCGGCCGATTACGAAAACAGCGTAACGCCTTGCGACATTATCAAACTATCATTTCCTTCGGTGAGTATTTATTTTAGATATGTAACTGAAGTACTTTCCAAGTAAAATAAAAAATAATAGCTAAAACGCACCTTTTTCAAAACATTAAAGTATCGAGTAAATATCTTGCTATTATGTTTCTATCTTAATGGCGGAAAGAAAATAAATTGAAAAATCATATGTATCAATTATTACGTTGATAGGATATTTGGTTTAGTTATAATATCATGGCAAATTAGCATAAAATTTCGGATGATTTTTCAGGTTAAAAATACCGATTTGGCAAATCTTAAGAGGGGTCTTAAGATTTGCCAAATCGGTATTTTTAACCTGCGAATAATGGAACACTTTAGGCCGCTGAAAGAAAAATAATAATAAATACCTAATAAAATTAAGTTTCTTTGCGCGATAGAATCCGAAACGTGGATATTCGCCAAAGAACCAGAGTCACCGACATAGCTGTTAAAATTTGCAAGTTGAAGTGGCAATGGGCAGGCCACATCGCTCGAAGAAATGATAACCGATGGGGAAGAAAGGTTCTGGAGTGGAGACCACGAACCGGAAGACGCAGCGTAGGTAGGCCTTTAGCATCCAGTGGATACGAAAGGCAGGCTGTCGTTCAGTGTGGAGGTTAAAGGAGAGGCCTATGTTCAGCAGTAGACGCCTTCCGGCTGATGATGATGAATAAAATTACGTCTATGGGGCTAAATGAGACCCCGACCCCTCCGACCGTCTTCTGGCGATGAACACTGCAAGAGCTAAGAACCTAAGCTCCAGGGTGGAACTATGATGGTGATAAAGAAAAACGCCGCGAGTAGCGTTTTGTGCGAAAGTGCAGCACATTTTTTACATCGGACCAGGCTAACGTTGGATCGCGATCTCGCCTGTAGGAAAGCGATAATGCGGTCGAAGATGGAGCACGTTTGCCCAGTGATAACCTATTAACCCTAGACTTAAACACAGGGGCGGATCCAGGATTTCATTTTGGAGAAGGGGGGCATTCTGCCAAGGTTCGAATAATAAAATCGAAAAATTGAGTCGAATATATGGAATTGCTAGGTGTTTTGGAGGGAGCTATGGCCCCCATGCCATGCCCCTGGATCCGCCAATGCTTAAACACTCTAAGATTGTAATGCTGCGGAAACATAGACAGACCACTCGACACCCTGAGCCATACGCCAATGTATGCCCTTCCGGTGCCAATATAGCCATTATGGGGGTCCATTTAGTGGGTGGCAAGTCATCACCTGCCTAAATGTATTTTGAGATGAGACAGGATAAGACAGGTGCCGTTTCTCACCCTATATCTGTTTCTCATCCACAAGTTGTTAACCTCAAGCCTCAAGGCACTTGTCTCACCGCCGACCAAACGATTAGCTACAGCCTATTTTCTCGCTCAAGAAACGAACAAAAGATATAATTTCCGTGTTAATAAAAGGGACACATATAGTAATAGTAGATAGCAGTGTGAACAGCCAGCGAGAACTCTCTCCACTATTTTGTAGCAGCGACAACAACTGTCATAGTGTTAACAGATGCTCGAACGCGGCTGACGGACCGCCGTCCAACCAACGGGATAGAAAGAGACAGAATATCATATTTCTATCATACTCCTTTGTTTGTTTGTTTGAATGCATTGAATAGGCTCCGAAACTACTGAACCGATTAGAAAAATTCTTTCACTGTTGGGAAGCTACACTATCCCCGGGTGACATAATACCTAGGCTATAATCTATACCCGTGCGAAGCTGGAGCAGACCGCTAGTATCTACTAAAGAAACAAAAAAATCAAAATAAACCGGCTAAGTGCGAGTCGGGCTCGCGCACTGAGGGCTCCGTACCACCACAAAATACAATAACGAAATTACCAGTTAAAACTTGGTAATGCACTGAAACTTGTCACCGACACGCATTTGGCCAGTATTTCTTGTTTGTTGTTATACTTTAGAGTGTGTACTATAATCATGCCAAGTTTGACGCTTGTACGTATTACCGTTTTTACATTAGAGCTAATACAAAAATACGTTTGTTTTATGGGGGGGGGGGGGGGGGGGGGGGGTCCTTTCGTTTTAACTTTTTTTAAATATTTGTTACAAAAAATAGATCCGATAAAGCATATTTAGCCGGCGCTCATTTTGTTATCTTCAAAAATGCGCTTCTACTGGGCCCGTCCAAAGCTTAGACCGAGTATAATCAGTCGTTATCAAAACAAACAATTTCGTGAAAAAGTAATGAGTTTCCAGATAACACATGTAAATGATTTTATTTGCTGATAAAAATATATTGTTATTTACTTATTGCAAATGCACCTATCGTAATGTACAAGGTCAAAATTCCGTTCACTCTGTGCAAGTTTACCAACGACTTCTACAGGGTTACACGGAAGGATGGAACTATGTCCAAAGGAGGTCATTTTACTCGTCACACTTATGGGGGCGTCCGTTAATTACGTGAGGTGTTTTGGGGGGGAGGCGGTCGAGCTGAATCTCACGTAGGGGTGAGGGGGGGGGGGGGGTTAAATATCACGTAATTTTTTCCGCAAGAGTGAAAAATTGCGCGAAAGCTGGATTAAATGAAGTAAAACACGTTTCTCCACTAAAATATGGCTAAATCCTACACAACGTATTAAGTATTAACGATTAACGTACACACTAAAATACGCATTTACATAAATCTCACGACATCTCACCAAGGAGGGAGGGGGTGGGGGGTGGGGGGTGGGGGGGGGGGTCGAAAAATCGCCAAAATCACCTCACGGAATTAATGGACGCCCTCTAATCTTTAAAAGCGAAAGTTTGTTTGTGTACGTTTGTTTCTTCTTCACGCAGAAACGGCTGGACGGATTTGGATGAAATTCGGAATATAAATAGCTTCATCATAACCGTTTTCCGTCGTCACCAGGCGGATGAAACCGCGTGGCGCAGCTAGTTATGAATAATTTTTATTTTTACAATCGGACCAACCCTGAAATATACGGGACCGTAGTCGTAAGACAATGAAAAGTACATTATAATCTACAATAATAGGTAGTTAGGTATGTACGTATATTAAACATGTTTTATGAAAGAAAGGTGTGGTTAGAAACCATTATAAAAATCATAAATCGAATAACTGAAAAAGTGGTGCCTAAATTATAAACGGGATTAATCAATTCTATAGATTAATCCCGTTTAATCTAAAATTCTAGAAGTGATGAATAAACGGATCACCATTTTAAAATTCAAAAATCGAGTAAATGAAAAAGTGGGGCCTAAATTATAAACGGGATTAATCAATTCTATAGATTAATCCCGTTTAATCTAAAATTCTAGAAGTGATGAATAAACGGATCACCATTTTAAAATTCAAAAATCGAGTAAATGAAAAAGTGGGGCCTAAATTATAAACGGGTTTAATCAATTCTATAGATTAATCCCGTTTAATTCTCATTTCTAGAATTGTAGAATAAACGGATCTCCAATTCAAAAATCGAGAAATTAAAAGAGTGGGGCTAAATCATAGCTATTCCATAGATTAATCTTGTTTGATCTATAGTCCCATAGATTAATCCCGTTTGATCTATAATTCCATAGATTAAATACCGTTTAATCTATAGTTCCATAGATTAATACCGGAATAAGTAATGCAGCTCGACTCGCACTTAATGGCCCCAATTCTCATCTACTCGAGACTACATCCGTCACTCTTGGACATTACTAATTAGTGAAATAATAAAAGAGATAATCTCGGGCGGCCAGAAATAGCCCCAGTTTAGTGAATTATCCTTGTAAAAATACCTTATACCTACCTAGTACTTAACAAGTATTAGGCAGGTTTTAATTTAATTTAAAACTACTTTGATATTTTATACTAAAATTAACCTATATAATTATGCATTAAAGTTTTAACATAACAAAATATTATTACATTAGAATTTAAAATATTGCAATGAGAATGTCGATATTAAAGATTTTATGCCGATAGCACACCTTCGAAACCTTAAATTATAATAAGTATACAAAAAAATATATGTACAGAGCCATCATTTGATTTTTAATTATGAATTTCATAAATTTACATCATACCTACTTTTATAAATTTAATTGGAAAACCAAACATTTACATGTACAATAATTTTTACTGACTTCTATTATCAGTCTCTATAGTACTTATAGTATTAATAAAATAAAAAAATGAGTAGGTTTTTTTAAACTAAAATTTTTGAATAGGCCTCACACTTTAGCTCTTTCGCAATTATATACAATTTATACACATTTAAAAATATTGGTATGTACAATAATACTTATTGATAATGGGCAAAACATATTCCATCTTACTACAAAAGATTTAAGAACGCTTTAGACATGTGTTTAACAATTATTGTTTCACTGTGAAAAATATGTTAAACACATGTCTAAAGCGTTCTTAAATCTTTGTAGTAAGACGGATATAGTTTAAAACATATTTTAACAACTTTTAACTGACAAATAATTAATTTTAAATTAGTTTATAACAAAGTAAATAAAATCTTTTAACAAATTTTTTTGTTTTTCTTATTTTGTAAATGAATTTATGTTTGATTTTCAAACTTTAATTTGATTTCTATTAATGAACTTTCATAATTTAAACTAATTTGGAGAGTAATTTTTTTTATACAAAATAATTAAATTGACCTCACAGTATGTGGCTGAAATTCAATAAATGTGAATCCCCAACTTTTCACCTTTAGAGGAGGTTTTTAATTTATTTAATTGGGACTACCCAAATAAAACATTTTCAACAAAAAAAAAAACATAAAAAATTGGTTCACAATCTACGAAGATATTGATCATATAATATATGCACATAAAAATATGGCATTTTTTTAAATGTAATCAAATGAAAAAAAACCTTGGTAAAATATGTCTTAAGCCAAAAGATTTTAGTGTTTCCCATTAACACCGTTTGTTGCAGATTCTTGCATACTCTTCAAATGGAATGGTGTTATGGTGAAATCTTCTCCTTTCACCAGGTCAGTCAGATTTTCTCCCCCGTAAGAGAGGAGCGGCGAAATTTCCACGTCCACATTATCCCCAATAATGCCACCTGCCTCCCTAATATACTTCCTGTGAAGCATCAGCAAATCTTCCCGGGCAGTTGATGGGCAGTCTTTCTTAGCAGCATCTGCATTCTTTAGAGCAGAAAACTCAACATCTCTGGCCACTTCCAAGCAGATAAAGTTCTCAGCAAACTCAAACACGTCAAAGATGAACTTTTCCATTTTAATTCCATTAGAGTCTGTTGGTTTTTGACGGATGCCATTAGCATCTACGTAAGGGATTTTCTTCTTTGCGACGTGAAGCTTCAGTTTTGTTTCGTAATTGCTGATTTTAGACAGAAAATCGGCTGAGAAGTAGTGATTGCAGATATTCCCTGCAGAGAATGTAAGTCTGCCGTCAGGATCTCTACGTTCAGCTGCTTCATCTGTCAGTTCTGAGTACTCAACAACCTTGTAATGTCCGTTCACTCTGCACACAACACCGACTGCTTCGCTCGGAGACGACTTCCGGACAACTTTCGCTGCACAATCAGCGTCCTTGCTTCTGCAATATCCGATGAATACAGGATCTGCTACTTTAATCAAGATATTGTCAACCGAATGTGCATGTAAATGCTCAACGCCTCTCGAAACTATATCCTGCAATATTCCTTGAGTTTTTAGAGCCCTGTATAGGCCTCCGTTGCCATCAGGAGCTGATGACAAGTGATATTTCTCGTCCAAAAATATTTTACCATCGAAATCGTAACACGGCAGTCTTCCCTGATCAAAGAACATAACATCGTCTTCATTTAAGCCGAAATAAGAGTGGCTTTTAAAGAAGTCTGCAGTCGGTCCCTTCGTGTGCTCAGAGGTCATGATGTACCAAGTAATTCTACCCTCTTTTCCATATTTTTCAGCGGCCATCTGTTGTACTCTAAGAATGCGTTCCGCTTGAATTTGAAACAATGTTTTGTGGGACGGTAAACCGACATCGTACATGCCCTTTGGGTATCCAAATCCAAGTCTAGTCGCCTGCCCTCCTGCTAGGAGTAAAACACCAACTCTATTTTCAGAAATTTCTTTTAACCCGATGTTTTCATATTCCTCGATTTTTTCATTGCTCAGTCCCGGCACTGACTCGTAATGCGTTTGCGGAATGGGTTTCAAATCATCGTCTTGCTTTTCTAGAATCACTTTGGACGCCTCGGTGGCCCGCCGGAATATTTCGTTCACTTCTTCCAAATCTAATTTGGCGATCTCTCCCGCCAATTGCTCGCGCTCCTTATCGTTCAGTTCCGGCCAGTACTTGATAAGGTGCTCTTGGCCGTGAGCGCTGAGTCGGTTGTACAATTTTTCGTAAGACATCGTACACTACTTATCGCGGAATTATTGTGAACCGATCGGCGCGATTAGAAAGTGCACACTGACTCGCGGTTCGCGCGCTGTTGTCAACATTTTACTGGTTCTCCCACCATCGCTGTGTGGAAAACACGTAGCCGCCGCACCAACACTTGGTTTTTGACATTTTTCGTAGACATTTGTGTACATTGTGCAATGCGACAAACAATTATAGATTTTGCAGTTGAGGGCGGCGCTAGTTTCTTCGTGAATTTGATGTTTGTCTATGATTATTCATAGAGTTATTTTAGTTTCCAGTTTAGGTCACACTGAAATAGTGCTTGGCAATGTTTTATTTACATTTTTAATTATTCTATTTTTATTTGTGGTGTAATACTTTTCATTCCTACTTCTGTGAAATAAACTCGTAAATATAGCAAGCGTTAGCTGTTGGCTGATAGGAGCTATGAAAATTGTGTAAGCAATTTGCTTTAAATATTTTAATGTTTAAAGTTTCCCGCGTAACTAAGTGACAGCTGGTGTAGGTTCATGAAATGAGCTACAAATCAAAAGGAAGAATGACTGAAGTAGATTATAAGCCCCCGAGACGGAACATAAATTATATTGTCAAATTTGTGGCTTGTCAAATTGTCTAACAACATTGTTTCTGGTATTAAAGATATTTGAAGATTTCCTTTTTGTATTTAGATTATAAATCGGCATTATTTACTACTTATTTTCTGTTTTTTAAGTTGTGCAATATAAACATCTTTTAATCATTGTTTTATTACCTCTTGGTTAATCTACTTGACTAACTTAAGCACCATATTAGGTTTAGGACACAGTATATAATGCTTGATACTTGATTTTTACTTCAAGTCAATATTTTTCGAACATACAGTATACAGTAGGTACTGAATGACCGTCTCGGGGGCCTTCTAAGTTTTGAACTTTCCGATCGACCACAGACTTGACTACACAGGTTCTAATGTTCTTCTACCATTTTGATGCTGTCTGTCACTTCGACTTCGCTCGTGTTTCCAATTGTCTTTGTCAAAAAATGACAAATGTCTTCGTTCAAGACGTGCTTTATTTATTGTTGATTTTTATTGAATTTATCCTAAAACTCGTATTTAGTGCAACTAATTGTGTTTTGTTTACTCTTAAACTATTAGTGCAACAAGTTATTGATGTAAACATGATAGAAACATCGAAGAAAAGGAAGAGAAACACAAATGAACAACCTAACCAAACTGTCGCGGTCCGCGGTGTTATAGATGCAAACTGGCAAAAATTACTTGCCAGCAGCCTCTTCATGGACAAGAAAACCGAAAAATCTGTCCAAGAGGACAAAAAAGACGTCTTCACAGCCCCGTTTCGCCGAGCTAGGAAGAAAAAAGCGCAAGACGATGTTTCGAGCGCCGTTCAAAACGTCAAAACTTTAAACTTAGCGCAGGAATCAACCACAGATGATGAACAAAATTCTAAAGCAAACTCTAGAGAAGATAAAAGAAATAAATTAACAAAGTTTCTAGCAATGGATTGCGAAATGGTTGGTGTAGGATATGATGGAAATGATCACATGCTAGCTAGAGTCTCTGTTGTGAACAAATTTGGCGACTGCGTCTACGATAAGTTTGTAAAAGCGCGGGAAGAAGTCAAAGACTATAGAACTAGTGTCAGTGGAGTTAGAAAAGAGGATATGCTCAATGGTGAAGATTTTACTACGGTACAAAAGGAGGTTGCAGAGTTAATAAAAGGCCGAATATTGGTCGGGCATTCTCTGAAGAATGATATGAGTGTATTGTTCTTATCACACCCGAAAAGGAACATAAGGGACACATCTAGATATAAACCATTTAGAAAAGTAAGTATTTAAAAAGCAAACTTTTTAGTCTTCTACAGGTTCACGCAGAAAGGGTATACTAAGCCAAAAGGGGTTTGTTATACCCATTCTTATGCTTCTTATTCGAGATGGAGGCGATAAGTATAATTGGACTACAGGTTTAAAATGTTATGTTGTCTGTGCATATACCTGAATGTGAAACAACCTTTAAGCCTGTAAGGGACCGTCCGTTAATAACGTGAGGCTTGAAAGGAGGGAGGGGGTTTAAAAATCACGAAAATCTCAACGAGGGGGAGTACAAAAAACATTACGTGATTAATGGACGGCCCCTAACCAAACTGTATATCTCAATAAAATTAAAATAAATAATGCAAATGTATGTAATCCAATATAACCTATTATTTCTTTGTTATTCCAGATAACAAAAGGCAGCACTCCATCTCTGAAGCGTCTCGCTAAAGAAATCCTCGGCATAGAAATACAGCACGGCGAGCACAGCTCTGTAGAAGACGCCCGCGCTGCTATGCAGCTCTACTGCACTGTTGCTAAGAAGTGGGAAGCCGGTCTGTCGGACAAGCGAGGATATAAAAAGATCAGCGATGATTAACAATAGTTATACTTTACTTCGTTCAATAGATCAGGGGGATTAGACAAGACCCACTTTCCGTTAGCGTTAACGCCTGCGGAAAGATAAAATTGTATGACAATGACAATGACATTAGCCTGAGAGAAATTATCTCAAGCTAATGTCATTTTCACCACTAACCCCCCAGGACAGCTGACAGCTGCAGTAATAGTCAGATAAAGTTGCGCTCAGACTAACGCAACTTCAATACAAATACTCGAGTGTATGAAACGGGTGCAATATCAAACTTCTATGTTTTCTATCGTGTTTTCTTACGTATAAGCTTGTCTCTATGGGCATCTCACTTCATTATAGGAGTCGCACCCTCACCTCTTCAGCGTTAGTGGTAATATTCTCTTTGGTAGCGCTAGTTTATATCTTTTTTTAAATTTAATTTTGGCTCCAAACATCTTGTCTATTAGCCAGTGTCAAGTACTGTAGATTTTTCAAGTGGTAGGTGATTTCAAGTTTGAGAAAGTCATACTACAGTCAAAGACAAGCAAAGAAAGTCACTGACAAGTGAGTGGAACCCTCATTTAGCCATGTTATAGTATACCTGTAACGCATTTCCCCAATGAGGGCGCCGCTCCTGCGCCCCTTTCACCTTAACTCTTTTCTATTCGTCATGGGATTTCAAGTATGTATTTTATTTATATTTGTTATTTGCAACTGTCGGCTAGTTTCTTTATGTATTGAGCAAAGTACAATATAAATCAATAATAATTATATATATATCTAAGGGTCAACGCAGACTAAGAGCCGAAGCACCGTACCATACTAAGAGCGGAAGACCAGCGCCGTTTGACAACAAACGGCATTATGCTGAGCTGGGGCCGGTTTGTGGCAGAAATCCAACGTTTTTTAACTTTAAATTTGTGTGTAGCTCTAAGTTTGTGTGGATTTTTGTTACAAATAAAATATTGTCTATACAAGCGCCCGTGAAAAACTGAGAAAAAACTGTTTACTATACACAAACATTAAAAACCACGCCACCTATAATCTTCCTTGTCAGTCTGAGATTTTAGTTTTCTTCGTACATTTATGAGTGTTGACCCATCCATAGTTTAAATATCTATGTGTGTTTTTATAGCTAATATTTGAACATGCCATGTGTGCCTGCATTTACGTACTAATTTATCTACAGCAAATTAAGGAACAAAACATTTGCCGCTAATGCCTAAGCTATGCTCTGAAAATACGTTTCGTCGCATTCAATCCAATTTACATTCGTTCAAGTGACCGAAAAATCGTCCAAATCGCGGACGGTCAAAATAGCAAGCGGTCCAAATAGCGAACGGTCAAAATAGCAATTGGTCCGAATTCAGAACAGACAAAATAGCAATTGGTCCAAATCGCGAATGGTCAAAACAGTAATTTGTCCAAATCGCGAATGGTCAAAACATCCCGAACGGTCAAAATAGCAATTGGTCCAAATCGCGGACGGTCAAAATAGCAAGTGGTCCAAATAACGAACGGTCAAAATAGCAATTGGTCCAAATAGCGGACGGTCAAAATAGCAAGTGGTCCAAATAGCGGACGGCCAAATTACAATATTAGCAGTAGTAGCTTTTAAACTTTCGCGATTTGAACACATTTTAGGTAGTGGCAACCCTGCCATTTCCGAATGCGCGGAATTTAAAGGAGGTAATCTGTTTTAGCCCGACTGCCGTATACGGAGGGTAAAAAATTCGCGTCTATGTATGTTTCTGTGTATTACGTGACCTGTAACGGTTTAACAGATTTAGAAATGTAAGGTGTATAGATTCGTCTTTGTCTGGTTACTGTTTGCAGTCGGTTTTTTTTAATTTGTACCTATTTTCTACGGATTTCTACGGCGGAGTGAAGGTATATAGGCTCATTTCACACCGATGTGCTTACACTGTCCGTGTATTACTTAGGCTGCACAGATAAACAAAATTTTAACCCTTATCTTCATTACCTAAATGTTAGGTTAGGTTCTAATCTAAATGTTAGGTTAGATTCTAATTTAAATGTTAGGTTAGATTCTAATCTAATTTGAAAGTTAGGTAAGATTTTAATCTAAATGTAAGGTTAGATTCTAATCTAGTCTGAAAGTTATGTTAGATTTACTCTGAATGTTAGGTTTTAATCTAACATTTATTGTATGTTAAGGTCATATTGGATTTGGTGTGCATTAGGTCATACTCGAAATTGGTGTTGCCATGTCGATGCGAATTGAGCTTCAATAGCGTAGATAATTTTAAAGGATGTATTTTTTTACTACTGAATTATATTTAGTTTGTTAAAATGTCTTTTATTACCATCACTATACCCTTGCTAGTTTAAATAGCTAATTACAATAAATTTCTATACTTTTTTTTTTACTTTAGTGGCTTTATTCTAAGTTTAGTGGGTACATCTTTAATGTTACCAATAAAAAAACGAACAAGTACGAGTAGGAGTCGCGCTCTGACTGTCTTATTAATAAAAATCGCCTAATCCTACTTTAATCCGAACTTACACTTGGACTAGTTAATTCCAGATTAGCCAAGTATTAACTTCGTCTTTACAACGTTATTAATAAGCATGGAGTAAGCTCAGACTAACAAAGCATTCCTTACACCCGGATTAACGCGTTAACTATGGCAACCCACTCAATTTAAAAGTAAAAAGAACGAGTAAGTGAATGAACTCAACGTTTTTTGACAGTGACAACAATGATTACGATGACTGTAATGACAGTTTTTAGTTTATTTTTGACTTTGACAACTCATGTGTCATTTTGTGTTGTGATACTTGTAATTTGTTTACGACTTTTCGTTCGGTTTCAACAACTTTGTTGCAAGATTATAATCATATCGATTATTATTTCAAATCTAAGGTTTTATTGAATAATCTAAGGTTTTTTGTGATATTGATGGCTGACTCATTCCGCTTATATCACCTGCATCATCTTGAATCTGTTGAAATCAAAAATTGAAATTAGACTACCTGTTACATTGTAAAATTTTACATTGCGAATTATCGGAGTGTTGTTTTCACCCTCATTTATTTCTTCTATCAGCCTCAAATCATCTGTATAATAGTCTCTATCCATTGTTCCTTTTTTCCACTTCTACAATTAATATAACAATAACAATCTAAACTATAACAAACCACCAAACAGACAAATCTAATAATACCACGCGAGAACAACAAAACAGCGGCTTGCTACCAAAGCACGGAACACTATTACAGTATTACTCCTAGCCTACCAAAGAGCCTGATAGAACTACAAAATGTCAAATGATGCCTACTACTCTGTGCTACTACTCTGTGCTACTACTCTGTGCTACTACTCTGTGCTACTACTCTACCCTTAATCGGTCGCTAAACAAGGTAGCTTCAAGGTTTAACTTTAATTCCGAGAGTAAATTCGGATTAGCTTAGTCATTCCTTACTCCATGTTTATTAATATTGAAATTGGTTAATACTGTCTTAATACTTGGAGTAAAGTTACTCTTGTTCTAGTCTATGTTTATTAATAAGGCAGTGAGGGTTTAGTTGGAAGAAGCCACATAAAAAAAAAAAGTTAAAACAAACTTTGTAGTGGACAATAAGGTTCTTCCATTGGAGGGATATTGACAAAATTTTGCAATGGCCTTTAATTTAAAGAATATGGTGCATATTCACTTTAAAAAATACTTTTACCTCCATTAGTTCATTTATTGAATACATATTAGCTCTTTTTATTTCAATTTTTAAATGACGCATCAAAACGCGCCAAATCGACGTTGTGACGTCAATATACTTAACTACAGAGTTGCGTTCAAGGCATGCGATAGAATAAAGCACCACCGTTTACAACATCATCGTCAGTGTGAAAAACAACCGAGACACAACTTGGCTGTTACGAGTATTTGAGCGTACACTTTAGTTGCAATTGAACAATGGTGAAATCGATGGTTAAAAAAACACTGATGTTCATCTGTCATTCATTTTCAAATCTCACTCTAGGTGCCCCGAACGCATCTTTCGAACGGAATCTGCCCATTATATTACTCTATGCTGCCCATGTAAATAAACAAACATCTGTCACAGACGGCCGTGAAATGCTGCCGTTGTTGTTATTTATTTGTAAAATTATTTAGTTGAAAATGGATCGTAAAACTTATCATTGGTGTGTAGTGCCTCAGTGTCCTAATGTTTCAAATGCAATACTTGCGAAATTATTCATAATTGTACCGTCTAAAGCTGAAATACGAAGAAATTGGTTGTGACTTGAAAGAAGATAGAATGCTTCACAAATATTAACAACTTCGTCGATTTACGTTTGTGAAAATCATTTTGAAGTGAGTATCACCATAATAAACTCGTTCTATACTGAGAAATTCAGTAAACTTTTACAGAAAATGGATTTGATTTCGATATGTTTGCTTTGTTTTGTTTTGGTTGTGCTGTCATCACCATATTGACGTCACGCACTGTGATTGGATTTTCGAGTCACGTGACACATAGATAAAAAATCGTGATTTTGAAATCGAAATAATTAAATTTAGGAGTGATTATTATTATTGAAAAAATCTCTTAATATAAAACCTTTCAATATAGCTAGGTTTCGTATTTTATTTCCACCAGTGTCAAATACCCTATTTAAGTTTGTAATGCTATGCAGTATGCATTTATGCTTTAGCCAGCCCAGTAATAGGAAAAAAATGCTATGATTTTACTGTCTGTAGTTTCTACCAGGCAACCCTAGGATAAAAAAAAAAAGGCGTCGATTCTGTCATACCACTAAACTAAACCAATCTGACAGGACTACAATTATCTGCTCTCTTTTCATTTTAATATGTGAGAGAAGGATGGCAACAATTTTAGAGCTGTCAAATTTAGTTTAGTTTAGAGTACATCAGAATCCGATGCCATTATGTTGTTAAGAAGTACAAGGTATTTCTTTATCTTAGGGATCTTGATCTTTCTCAATCGTAATTTAACTAGGAGCGAACCTGCCTTCTGCGCTTGGGGGCGTGGGTTCGATTCCCACTTAGGACAGACATTCATGTGATGAACATTTGTGTTTGTTCTATATCTGGGTGTTAATATCTATTTAAGTATGTATTTAAAACTATATATGTATGTATATCAGTCTCTGGCAGCCATATCAGAAGCTTTGCTCAGTTTGGGGTCAGATGACCGTGTGTGCAAAAATGCCCCGAATATTTATTTTTTATTTTATTTATTTTATTAAAATGAAACCAAAGTTTAAAACATATTTGTTTATTAATTATCAATTACATAGTTTTGTTACAAATGTGTAGGTACCTATATACTATTGTTTTACATATCGCATAATATTTCGTTATTTACATTATTCTAGAAGCAAATTCAGTATGCGTGAAATTTTAACAATTTTCAAAAAAGGTCGTATTTTTTAACACTTCCCCAAAAGTTCGGGTAAATTCCACACTTTTGTACAAACGTACTATTTAAATATTTTTTTCGGGAACTCTTCAGATTTTGATTAAACTTGGTTTCGCGTACCTACAGCTGTGAAACCAGCATTATAGAAAATAAATATTTCTGTACAGTAAGTTTGTAGCTAGTATGTAGCTAGTAGCTGGAATTAAATAATCGTTTGACAGTTGAGTTACTTGTCGATTTTCAACTTCAACTTCAACTCTTATTTAATGGCCTCTTTTGTGGAGTGGGGCCACCACAATTTCGCCAATGCAACGTATTGGAATAAACCATCAAACGAAGGAGATTGTCCGGTTAACACAAAAACAAAATATGAATGTGGTACCGCGCAAATTGATGCAACGCAACCATCGAGATACAATTCCTATGGAAATTATTAAACTTTCGCGATTTGAACACATGTTTTAAACGTTTATCGGGACTTATCACGTATTATTTACCGATACAGTCAGTGTTGTGTGTCGTAGTGACAACCCTGCCATTTTTCAAGATCAAGTGAGGGTAGGAGAACAAAACACCCGCTCTTCTCGCCGGACTCACCCGCAGTGTTCAGTCAGCTCGTGACCACGGCCATTGTAACATGGTCGAAACGTCTAGCGAAAGGTACATATTTTTTACCTAAATTAAATAATACGTGATAAGTCCCGATAAACGTTTAAAACAATTCCTATAGAGTCACAATATCTCAGTGAAAAAAGTCAAAAAAACGTCCGAGCGTCATTGTACATACATTGTATCAATTATATAGTTCACAATGTCACATTTACTCCAATTTAGACGTTATGTCGCTTGCATAGTGTTCAACGTTAGTTGTCCGCTATGTCATCGTAGCTCTGGCATCGCGCGACGTTGTACTCGGACAATTTTTTGGCACTATTGTGACTCTATATGTATTGTATCTCGATGAACGCAACCCGTGTTGACGATAAACTCTTAAACGATTCTTTAGGTGATTGCGAAAAATTTGCGCGACCGCATCGTATCTCGGCGCGTTAAGGCTCACGTGATTTTCAGCAATCACCTAAACTGAATCGCTTAAACAGGTGACATCACGGCCCCAGGTAAAATCTGTTTCTTTTTAGATGTCCAACTCATACAAAGTCCTTGGTCCAACTATGTAAGTGAACAAACATGGCTGGTGATAATCACTGGCGAGGAAATTCGGAGCTGTTGGTCGAAATACGCCATATATGTTTACATTGTTTAATTTATATATGTTTATATATATTTTTACAAGTTAATTCTAGGTACATTTACTTTTTAGTGAATTGTTAAAAATTCAAGCATTATTTTGACTAGTTCTCGTTACGTTAAACTCTTAATTAATAAGTGTTGCTATGCTTTTGTGGAAAAAAAATGGTTTTGTTGTTAAGGGCAATCTCAGTGCGTTATTCTCTCACAATTAGGACCAACAAAACTTGATTATAGAGTAAGAAAAAGAAGAGACTGAAAAAGCGCGGCAAATTTAAAAATATCAGCAAATTTTTGGGGTTTCACCCCAAAAATTTGTATGAAATGCCTGAAATAATCTCACTTGATACTTGTAAATTATTAATTTTTATTGTAACACAGTCAGAACACAGTAATGTTTGCATTTCATATATATTTTTTTTTGTTAAAATCTTCATGAGCGTGGATTCAATGTCCTTTACTCGTAATATTAAACAGTTCACTTTGTCTTAATAGCGTCAAACAAGTCATAGTCACAGTCAGAGTCAATCTAAGTAAGTCACGGTCAAGTCGAACTCATGCCACTGTAAAGTGGTGGAGACTTTACAAGATGCTCCTATGGAGTTTTGGAAACAAAACGAAAAGACACGTTTCACCTCGTTATATCACTTTCCCACACTCGAGCACGTTTAAGAGCACTTAATGAATAATAATTCACCATTTAGTACACATTAACACTCGAAAATACACAAGTTTAAGAAAATAATCCAACGAACCGACATGTTTTTTCCGCGTTGGCGCCAAAACTCTTGCATTTCATATTAATTTTGGGGTTGCAATGCGGTTTTTTTTTAATTTGGCTGGCGATTTCAGTCTCAACTTTCATTAGCCAGACTACCTTCTTGTTTTATGATACGAGCAAATAGGTATGTTTTTAAGTTTTGGCGGATATATTTATGAAAATTTGGACCCAATCCACTTATTTAATGGACAAAGTTCAAAATGCTTTAGCCGACAACGAAATACGGCCAATTTTTTTTATTAATTTCCGTTCTCAAAGTTTAGTATATGTAAGATTCGATGTTATTTACTAACATTAAAATACATAACAAAATCGATTGCAAAGGGTTTTCATGACAGAAATCAACTAAAATTGCTGACCTTGTCCAATGAAAACCGCTATATTTTTAGTTTGCATCTGTCAAATGTTTGAAATGAACATCAATGGCGTCGTTTATGTCCCCTTTCTAAACTTTCGACTCTCAATTGTTGCGATCTCTTTCTAACACATTGAAATTAAGAGTTGCAGAAAAGTAACAAAAAAGACGCCTCAAATCTGTTTGCACCGTATTCAATTCTAAGGGAGACTTTAGTAACAAAACAGAAAATTTTGGGTGTGACAGGCGCAGAACAATATTGTCTTTATTACGAACCGAAAAAAACTAATAAATCGAATATACGGAACTATAATTACGGCCTTATCGCCTGAAGCGATCTCTTCCAGTAGGCCTAGCACGAGCTGTGGACAAATTCATTTCTATCATTTTTATCCGCGCGTACGCATACTATGGAGTAGAAACCTATGGCTATAATATTTAAAAAAAATGACAAATCATTCCGTGGTTCGAAAAAAAAAACTTGCATTATCTTATACATAGAGGATTTTAAAAATTCCGCAAACTATGCCATTATGCTTTGCTCCATGTACCTGCAAAAACCGAATTTTTCCGTTTCGGTAAAAAGGCCACCCAATAAACGATAATCTTAGTAAAACATAATTACCTTGTTTTGGATTGGTTTTGAAAGGTTAATACCGATTTGTGTCAAAATAATACTGTAAAACTCGGGACGTGTAATTACTTATTCAGAAACGATCGATAGCTAATTTCTGAGCCATTTGAAGAAATGCCTTTGTAACAAAATATACTGGATAAGGTATAATAAAATTTCTGAGCCATTTTAAGAAATGCATTGTGGTAAAATATTCTGGTTTGGCTATAAATTGGCTTATTAAAGTTCCTGAGCCATTTCAAGAAATGCATTGTGGCAAAATATTCTGGTTTGGCTATAAATTAAAGTTTATGAGTCATTTTAAGAATAGCTTTGTGACATAAAATACTGATTTGACGATAAAATGGATCAATAAAATTTCTGAGCCGTGTTAAGAAATGCCTTGTGACAAAATAAACTAGTTTTGCTATGAAAGAGGTTTATTGAAGTTTTTGAGGCATTTTAAGAAATGCCTTGTATCAGAATTTACTGCATTGACTATAAAACTGGCTCAATGAATTTTCTGAGCCATTTAAATAAATGCCTTGCGACAAAATAAACTAATTTGGCTAAAAAGAGGTTTAATGAAATTTCTGTCCCATTTTAAGAAATGCATGTGGCAAAATATACCGGTTTGGCTATAAATATGTTTATTGAAGTTTCTAAGCCATTTTAAGAAATGCCTTGTGACAAAATATACCGGTTTGGCTATAAATAGGCTTATTGAAGTTTCTAAGCCATTTTAAGAAATGCCTTGTGACAAAATACTGCTTTGACTATAAAACTGGCTCAAAAAAAATTCTGAGCCATTTAAAAAAATACCTTGTGGCTAAATACTGCTTTGACTATAAAACTGGCTCAATGAAATTTCGGACCCATTTTAAGAAATGCATGTGGCAAAATATACCGGTTTGGCTATAAATAGGCTTATTGAAGTTTCTAAGCCATTTTAAGAAATGCCTTGTGACAAAATACTGCTTTGACTATAAAACTGGCTCAATGAAATTTCTGAACCATTTTAAGAAATGCCTTGTGGCAAAATCCGCCACCGCTAAAATACGCGCTGGTTTGACTATAAATAGGCTTATTGACGTTTCTGAATAAGATAACAAATGGAATATATTCTTTAAAACATAATACTTTAGAACAGTTTGTTTGAAAAAATATATACAGTGAGGTCGATGTTTTTAATTGACCGGACCAAATTAAGAGCACTTTTTTCCAGTGTAATAAACAGGGATAGTAATACTTTTAATTCAATACAGGTAATAAGAAAAGTATGCTAAGCCGAAAGGTACTCGCTATGCTCGTCATTATGATCAACTTTTACTATGAAACTTACCCTGAAATCGCGAAAAAAATATTGCTTGTTCCCATAGATGTAGAATGTACAATATCACTTTACCGGCCCTAAAAACGCCAGAGATTTAAGAGCACAAATAAATGTGTGGTCTTATTTAATACTAGCTGACCTGACAGACGTTGTCCTGTCTTACAACTGTCAAACACGCAAAGTTAAAATTGTAAATCTTATTTTTTTTACACCTTGGGTTATATTATTGGTATTTTAGTAAGGATCGCAATTTTTTGGAAAATATAATATAGCCTATGTCACCCGGGGATAGTGTAGCTTTCCAACAGTGAAAGAATTTTTCAAATCGGTTCAATAGTTTCGGAGCCTATTCAATGCAAACAAACAAACAATCAAATCTTTCCTCATTATAATATTAGTATAGAAAAGGAAGGGTAATAAAGGTTTACGAGCTCTCGTCAGTATCGCGGAGCAGCAGGTCCTATGTCAATTACGCGTTACTCGAAACTAAACCATAATATACAGAAATAAGGTTGATTATTATTAAAATACTTTTATGACGTATTGTATTTCTGTATTATATCTTAATAGGTAGCTACGATAGTAAACTCGAGCCATTTTTCTTGCCTGTGTTTGGATGCCTCGCTAAATCTTGCACATTCTACATCGATGTCTCTTCCATACATTTTGTCATGTTTGAGTAACAGTGAACAGCTCTAGGGGGTTAGACAAGAGCCACTTTCTGTTAGCGTTTACGCCTGCGGAAAGATGAAATCGTATGAAAATGACATTAGCTGAAGAAAACATCTCTCAAGCTAATGTCATTGTCAATGTCATTTTCATACAATTTCATCTTTCTGTTGGCGTTAAAGCTAACAGAAAGTGGCTCTTGTCTAGACCCCCTGGGCCCTGATTCCGTTATATTAACCTCTAAAAGTTGGCCTTTATTTCTTAGGGAATAGAAGCCAAACTTTTAGAGGCTAACGCGCCGCGTTACGTGCCTGTTTTAGTTTTTTTGTAGCGATTTCGGCTTGGATCCCATAGTAGTTGTTCATAATTTAACAATGTGTCTTTCACTTAAGTTTAGTATTTAGTTCAGTCAACTAAGCCACAGTAGATATATAAGCTAAAGTAGGTCGACTCGGAAGTGACCTTGAATTTAATACCTACTGTCGGTCACAAGGCTAGGGTTCCTACTATCGGCTTTTTTAAGAGCAAGTTCCTGTATTAACTAAACAAAATACACGCTAATACTAACACTACAAAAACAGTTATAAGGTCTAAAGACAATCCAAATGCTCAAGCCCACTATCAGTTGGCAGCGTACCCAGCATGCTGGCGACATTACCACGATAAATGGCAATGCGTCAGAAACACGCCGGCATTTTGGTCACGCGTCGCATTAACCAGGCGCTTTGCAAGATTTTTGAAAATGTGGTGAGCTCCCTGTCCCCAAGGGCCCAATGCCCAAAGAAAATTTTCATAATTTTGTTGTAGTCTTCTAAGCTAACGACATAAACACGTCGTATCCCAGTGACGCTGCGCGCGCGAATAATGCTGTCTTCTCAGCGTACCGTGAAGTATCGTAGCGCTTTTTTTTTAACGCGGATAAATCCCCGTTTGACCTCCAGCTCGCCTGTTGGTAAGCGACGATGTGGTCGAAGATGAAGCACGCAGATTTAGAAGATACCTATTTACTAGTCACGCTAGTATGATTAAGCCACTCAATTCGGGCGTTTGTTCAAAGTTAACCTACTGCTCTAGCTTATACATGTACTGTGACTAAACTGCATTTATTCATAAACACTGTTATAAACTAACACGGTTGTTCACTAAAGTTAAATGATTATTTACGTGATATTTACCGTGGTAAGGTCGTGCGGGAGCTCATTCCACAACCTTACCACGGTAAATATCCCTTAAATAATCATATAACTTTTGCATTTATTTATTTAGTCATACATTT
Source organism: Agriopis aurantiaria (assembly GCA_914767915.1). Taxonomy (NCBI): domain Eukaryota; kingdom Metazoa; phylum Arthropoda; class Insecta; order Lepidoptera; family Geometridae; genus Agriopis; species Agriopis aurantiaria. Next base: position 4,938,532 of record OU612010.1, on the reverse strand, counting down.
GTACATACATCGCTTTCTATATAAAAATTAACATAACAATGGTGTCGATTTTAAAAGTTTTAGACGACAGAACTGAACTAAAAGTAATAATTGTAGTTTTTCGCGATCATTGACTTTAAACAATTTTTTAAAGTATTTTATCGCATGTGTTTTACATTACAGTGTAAACCTTATATAGCGACACTTAAGAGACTGCGCATTTTATGCCGTTATTGTTGTCGTTATGTGAAGAGAAACAAATTATTATTATTTCACTATTATAATATGTATTTCCTAGTAAAGTATAAAAACAAACAACAAACATTAATATTGATACAAATAACAACCCTTGTTGCGTATAGTCTGTTATCTTCGTCTACGTATGATGCCGACAGTTGAGGTACATACGAGGTGTTAGACCAGACCAGGGGCATAACGGACAACTGCTATTACAGGCACCTAATCCGCTCAGTTGGAAAATCACGCGGCCACAAACCGTATCTGGGCGCGATAAGGTTTGCGGTCGCGTGATTTTCCAACTGAGCGGATTAGGTGCCTGTAATAGCAGTTGTCCGTAAGGCCCCTGATCGTGGCACCAGAACCTAAACTAGAAATAGTCAGAAAAGGTCCTCAGTGCATGATGTACAAAATATTCAACCATCTACCGAAAGAAATAAGAGAAGAAACACATGACGGAAAGTTCCAAAATAAACTAAAATTATTAAAAAAAAAACAAAAAAAAACTACACATTAGACGAATTTTTACAAGAAAAATCTTTCGATCTCATGAATATTTTATGAATATTATTCTTAGTGCAATTTTAAGTAGAATAAGTAAAACCATTTACTGTTTGCAACACCCTATAAACAGGGTATAATGTGTATTTAGTACATTTTAAATGTTACAACGCATTATATGGCAATGTAAATAAAATAAAGTACTGTTTGTTGCTTAATAATGACGTATAATTGTCGCTATTTAGAGTGATGCTACATAGAATGTATCATTGTATGGACAACAAGGTAAACCAAACAAAGTCAAGGAATGTCGACGTTTTAGGGAGTTTGTCGTTAAATTGAGTATCGCTATACAGAGTTTACACTGTATTTTGAATTCCTGACTAGATAAAATCCGTTAAACTCGGTCCAAGCGTTGGGTCTGACAACTGCAATGACATCGTAAAATTTGGATTAAACTTTTTTATGTACATTTCACTGAAGTAACCTACCTGCTAGTCTTACGTTCAAAAACCTAGCGAAAAAGATCAGAATTCGAGGTATTCATTCAACTTCTTTTTAAAAAAAAAATTGCAGCTGTCAAAGCAAATAAATGCTTGGACCGAGTATAAAGTGTTTAATTACAGTGTCCTTTTCTAATAGACTACACTGAAAGAGACATAATATATTATTTTTTTTTTTTTTGTACTGTTTTTTTTTTTTTTTTGCGATATTTTTAATTCAGTTCTGTCAACTATATACTCTATAAACCAACACCTATTTGTATAATTATAAATCTATAACATTTAAGTACTCATTCAATACAATTTATAATACTAAAAAGAAAGATAAATACTGGAAAACATATAAAATAGCTATAAAAACAACATCATATAATGCATATTTAAGGCCCTCTTTTCCCACTTTTTGCAATTTTGGTCATTCTGCTTTTAAAAATGGTGTCTTTTAAAATTGAATGGTTTATCTAGGAATCCTCTTAAAAGTCAAATTGCGTTAGCAAGATAACCACGCTTATATATTATGCCTTAAGACAGGTCACGGTGTCAGTTTAGTTCTTTTATCGTCAAGAGATGGCGCTCGCGTCACTTTTGGTGTTTACTTTTTAAATTTTATCATGGCAGTGGACAACTTCCTTCAGCCAACGTAAATAGTTTTAAAATATACAAAATACTGAATAATTCGGTATGCTAAAAAAAAATAACCTATGCCAATTCCAAAACCATTTCGAGATTTTATCTTACCAACCCTTATTTTTCTACTCCGACCTTTTAAAACGATAAGATGCCATTTATTTTAACATAAAACTAAGAAATCATTCGACTTTCATTGTCCTCTAAATGACGTCACATTGTAGCATTTTATTTTCTGTGCCTTTTAAGAATAAAAATATTATACATTTGACACAGTGTTCGTCACACAGAATAGAATATTTTTTCATTTCTGTGGTTTGACTGTCTGGTATTTTCAGGGCTGCCAATATGGGGTGCTTTTTTAGGCTTCTCAACGCAACGAAATTTTGTGCTATATGGTGACGTCACATAATTTCAATTTTCAAAAAAATATTGTAAAATAACTACTCAATAGAAAACAAAAATATTGAAATTAGTTTCTTAAAATAGCCTTATCTACGAAATAAAAATGTAAAAAAAAATACAAAAAAAAAACTTTACATACCGAATTATGTAATAATTACTAACTTTGTGATAGTTAAGTATTTTGACATATTTACATACATTAATTTCCATCCAACCAAAGTTTTCTTTAAGTCGTGTAATAAAATAAAACCGGCCATGTGCGAGTCGGGCTCGCGCACTAATGGTTCCTAAGGATACAGTCGTTAATAGGTAGGACAGACGGACAGACAGACAGACATCGTAGGCTTAATAATAGGGTCCCATTTTTACCCTTTGGGTACGGAACCCTAAAAACGAATGACAGAAGTTTGTATGTCATGTAAAGTTTTATAAGAAGTGGATCATCATCATCATCATCATCAGCCAGAAGACGTCCACTGCTGAACATAGGCCTCCCCCTTTAACCTCCACACTGAACGACAGCCTGCCTTTTGCATCCTGCCTTTTTTTTTGAAGTGGATACCTAACTGATACTTAACAAAAATGTCGCCAGCGCCATCTAGCGAGAGATAAATAATGCTAAAATGACACTTTGGAAACCGGTCATTGAACATGTGTCTATCTTTAGAAACGTCTGTGTTACGTAGAGACTTTGACAGTTACCAACTCCAATATTTAGTTTCGAACCAAACTTCAAAATATGGCACACGCACACGCACACGCACACGCACACGCTTCTTCAAAAGTATTTTTGTGGCTTACCACGTATCAAAAGTAATTACAATATTTACTGATTTAACTTAATTGTGTGTACTTACAATTTTCGGGTTTTTATCAAAACGACCGAGAAGCAAAATGTCCTACTATCAAAACGTCTGAGTAAAAGTGGTAAATGTCAAAATGACAGGTCAGATTTGGAGTGCGTTTTGAATCCACGTCAACATCGCTTATGAGAACCAACACGGCTCAAGGATATTATCTTTGTTTCGTGCAGTTAGATGAGATCCCTTTTTGCACTACCACAAGACATTGACAAAATTGCGGCATCACTGCAAAAGCTACAAAGAACAGCTGAAGTTGTAAATGGCATCGATTCTGATGCACTCTAAACTAAACTAAATTTGACAGCTCTAAAATTGTTGCCATCCTACTCTCACGTATTAAAATGAAAAGAGAGGCAGATAATTTTAGTCCTGTCAGATTGGTTTAGTTTAGTGAGTGGTATGACAGAATTGACGCCAATATCTCCAAATTTTTGACATCTACCATTTGTACTAGTGTTTTGACAGTCAGTTTTACTTATTGTCGCTGCGAAGTAAATAATTATCAATTTGAAAAACCGAGTTCACAAAATGTGTAAAATATGTAATTTCAGTTCCTAGGATGACATAAAATTGACAAACTAGTGAACCGATTCCTATGGAACCAATCTAAAAGTATATACTAGGTAAATATAATAAATAAAAAAAGGTTCTTAAGAATTAAGGAGGTATAAGGAAAAGATGTGTAAAAAAATACCGAATTAAGAACTATTTTGAAGTCGGTAAAAAATTTGACGTTTTGCTACTTGTAGTAAGTAGCAAAACGTCCAGCAGCAAAAGTGTCAGTTTTGATAATAGCCCCATTCTTCTCAAATACTTTTAGCAATAATGCGTGTTATTAACCGTTGTTCTTGTTATGTGATATTTACGTATAATATTATGTGTTATTATAGCGTGTAGTAGTATTTGCGCGGTTGCCTGCCCACTTTAGTCATGTTTGTGCATAACTCATGGTCCCTGAAATAGAAAGAAATATATAATTAGCACATTGCTTAGTACGGACCTGCAGTTCGTTAGACAAGACACACTTTATGTTAGTTAAGAACTAACTATTAGTTAAAGACACTAGTTATGATTGAGAAGTCATTTAATCAACTGTGTGCGTTTCTATAATTAACTAGCTGACCTGACCGACGTTGTCCTGTCTTAGAACTGTCAAACACACAAAGTCAAAATTGTAAATCTTATTTTTTTACACCTTGGTTTACATTATTGGAGTTTTAGTAAGGATCCCTATTTAAAAAAAAAAAAAAATATAGCCTATGTTACCCGGGGATAGTGTAGCTTCCCAACAGTGAAAGAATTTTTCAAATCGGTTCAGTAGTTTCGGAGACTATTCAATGCAAACAAACAAACAAACAATCAAATCTTTCCTCTTTATGATATTAGTTTAGAAGTAATAAAAAACCGGACAAGTACGAGTAGGACTCGTGCTCTGAGGGATCCGTCCAACGGAAGCGCGAAACCAAAAAAAAACTAACTGAATTTGAAATATTGAAAGACAAACTTAATATTGTAGTTGACAATAAGGTTCTTCCATACATTCAAACTACAAAATGTAAGTTTGTAATAGCAATTTTTTTTTTTATGATATAACTTCAAATTTGTAACTTTCGGATTTATTCCTATATATGTGCTATGAGACCTTGCCTTTTGCCAAATTTCATGATTCTAGGTCAACGGGAAGTACCCTATAGGTTTTGGTTCCCCTGTGAAATCGCAAAATATACGACATAAACGTTCACGTATCTTTTGATTGCGTTGACTTACAACTTTTATTTTTTTTACAGCCGAAAGAATCCGTAGACCCAAGTATTTAGTATAAATTTCAACTTGATACCTTTACGCGTTCTTGAGAAATGGGCTTGACAGACGGACAGACAGACAGACAGACGGACAACGAAGTGATCCTATAAGGGTTCCGTTTTTTCCTTTTGAGGCACGGAACCCTAAAAATGGACTTCCGCATAGTAACGCCTGATTCAATCAACTACCTTGGTTGTAGTTTTTTACCTCTTATCTAACCAGCCTCCGTTCTTTGGGAGCTTCCACTTAACTCCACTGAGGTCGCATATTTTCAGCGGTTTAGGTATTACGGTCGTTTCAGCGCACCCAATACGGTACCTTATGCAGCAGTTCTTTCTGAGGATGGGAAATGGAGTCAGGATGGAAAGGAGTGTCAGGATATGGGTAACGAGACGAGTCAGGAAATTGTAGTCTCATAATCACAAGGGCGGATCTGGGGGGGGGGGGGGGGGTCATAACCCCAGGGTCCGGGCCCTTGGGTCCAGCACCTAGGTGGACCACTAATTAATATAAAAATTAAATTATAACTTCTTGTACATTTGACCACGACTATGTGACCCCCCTGAGCACCAAAGCTGGATCTGCCCTTGAATTATCATCATTATTTCAGCCATAGGACGTCCACTGCTGGACATAGGACTGCCCCATCGATCTCCAAAAGGGCCGGTTGGAAGCGGCCTGCATCCAGCGTTTCCCTGCGGTCTCTGTTAGGTCGTCCGTCCATCTTGTGGATGGACATCCTACGCTGCGCTTACCGGTCCGTGGTCTGCATTCGAGAACCTTTCGGCTCCATCGGCCATCTATTCTGCGTGATATGTGCTCTCCCCACTGCCACTTCAACTGGCTAATCCGGTGGGCTTTGTCGGTAACTTTTGTTCGTACGGATCTCCTTATTTCTGATTTCGTAGAGAAACCCGAGCATAGCCCTCTCCTTGTGCGACTTTGAGCTTCCTTATGAGGCCCATAGTGAGAGACGACGTTTCACTGCCATATGTCATTACTGGCAACACTCTGGTTGAAGACCTTCGTCTTAAGGCACTAAGGCATTTTGGACGAGACGTTGGGATGTTTACCGAACGCTGCCCAGCCAGCATCATGTAGGCAAGTAATTATTTCCAATTCCAAGAATTTTAAATTTCCAATATGGCGTATACACGCAACATAGTAATAAGATTTTATAATTTGTATATTCCTCTTGTATAGTCATTAGATATATGTAACACCAGATATAGTTAAAAAAAAAAAAATATTGTAAAAGTTGACAAAAGGCACGGACCCAGGAGTCCGTGGAGAATTAAAATAAACAATGCCAATAAGTAACGCCTAATTCAATCAACTTTAAAATAAACAATTAAAAAAAAAAAAAAAAAAAAAAAAAAAAAAAATAACGAAAATAATTCGCGGCAAACAACTAGAGGATAGGCACAGCCGCTCTACATACCTCCTACCTACCATGCAAATTATAGAATGCGACAAACAAAAAATACTAACCGCAAATTCATCCGAACTTTTTTTATATTTAATTCCATGTCTTTATCCCACTCAGCTACAGTTGCAGTGTGACCTTCGAGCTCATTCCTGTATTCTTTGCAGCAGTATTCTCTGAAGAAGGAAATAGGATTGGCAGATGGAAATGGGAGATGTGTCATGGCAGACTGGTAATGAGAGATGGGCAATGGGAATATCAGACCTAGTTTTATTGGAGCATGGGTAACGGGAAGTAGGAGACGTAATGGGAAATAAGAGACAGGTAATAAATAGTAAGAAGAAAAATATCGACTAAAAGCTACTAACCTTAAATCCCCCCACCCCCCATTCCCCTTGGTTAGTTTTTTATTCTGCTTAGCGCCGCCCGCGACGACTGTGGCGGCCACTCTGGACGGGTACAAGAATTGTTTGGCGTTTTGAAGCAGTTTCTGCACTTTGCTGATCACTGTTGATGCGTTGCAGTTGGATTTCTTGTGGTGAAAACCGCTGGAAGGGAGAAAATCATATTAACGTGCAGTGTTCCCTTCTTTTTAAACAACAATGCAGAGCAAAAAGCATGTATGAGGAGGGATGGTCACTGGGTAGGTGACGTCATCATACATACAAGATGGCGACATGTAAAGTTAGGTTTGATAAATGAGGTGTCGATAGATTCCTCTAAGTTCAGGGATGGTCACTGGGTAGGTGACGTCATCATACATACAAGATGGCGACATGTAAAGTTAGGTTTGATAAATGAGGTGTCGATAGATTCCTCTAAGTTCAGGGATGGTCACTGGGTAGGTGACGTCATCATACATACAAGATGGCGACATTTTAACTGGGATAGAAAACCAAATTGTACTTATGTATAAGTACTTACCATTCACCGACGTGGAACACTCGAGGCCCCTTACAGAGCACGACCTTGAACTTCTCCCGGCCCGGCCTGTTCTGAGACAGCCGGAGCAGGGAGTAGTCCCAGTTGTAGTCGTCATATGCGCAGAACAGCTCCTGGCAAAAAAACATCGTTCGGCTTCGTTAGGCGCACAATGCCTAATTCTCAAAATGGTCAAAAAACAAATGACTATTTCTGAAAATAGCCGATTTTACAAATTATGCGTCTAATCTGAAAGTATATCGTTTCAAATAAAAAAGAATTTCCGAAATCCATTTATACATATACTAGCAGACCTGACAGACGTTGTCCTGTCTTAGAACTGTCAAACACGCAAAGTCAAAATTGTAAATCTTATTTTTTACACCTTGGGTTACATTATTGGAGTTTCAGTAAGGATCCCTATTTTTTTTTAAATATAGTACAGGCTATGTCACCCGGGGATAGTGTAGCTTTCCAACAGTGAAAGAATTTTTCAAATCGGTTCAGTAGTTTCGGAGCCTATTCAATGCAAACAAACAAACAATCAAATCTTTCTTCTTTATAATATTAGTATAGAAGTATAGATAAATAGTATAGATGACGGAGTTAGGAGGTAACAAACAGGAGGTCAACTTGGAGGTAAAAAACCCGGCCAAGTGCAAGTCGGGCTCGCGCACTGAGGGTTCCTTACCACCACATAACTTGTTAGCTACTAATGTACAAAAAAATTGTGCAAAAAAACAACATCCCATCAACGCTCAGGCGGTCACCCATCCAAGTAACGACCGCGCCCGACGTTGCTTCACTTCGGTGATCGTACGAGAACCAGTGGTGAACAGAAATTTGACACCGGCTCGCACTTGGCCATTATTTATTAATTGTTGCTATACTTTAGAGTGTGTACTATAATAATGCCAAGTTGAAGCTTGTAAGTATTACCATTTTTACATAGAGCTCATACAAAAATACGTTTAAAAAATACGTTTGTTGTATGGGGACTCGCCTTTCGTTTTTACTTTTTGACTTTTTAATTATTCGTTAGTTAATCCGCCGTAACATTACATATTCTGTGAAAATTTCAACTGGCTATCTATTACCGTTCGAAAGATACAGCCGTTAATAGGTAGGACAGACATCGTAGGCTTAGTAAAAGGGTTCCATACCCAAAGGAAAAAAAATTTAAAAATTTAATTATAAAAATTTACCCCCTTTTTGTTATCGGTTAAAATACCTGTAATTCCATTATATTGTTCCAAACTGTTCTGTTGAAGGCGAAACCCATGTTGTGCAAACTGGAGTGCCATGGGGTGATCTCCACCTAAAACGGGAAGAACAGGTTATTCTGGCAACATTGTCAACGTCGACGTTACCGATCCGTTATATTTTTTATTTTGTATATATCTACGTTTGGGTGCCATCACTGATGGTAAGCGACGGGGCCGAGGATGGAACACGTTGATCTAGAAGCAATCTGTTCACTCTAGCTTTAAAGATGCCTAGATTGTAGTTCTCAGGAAACGAGGACGGCAGGAGTTCCATTCTTAGGCAGTACGTATACGTATTATGACACAGAAGTTGCAATTTCTAAACCATAGGCATGTGTTCTAATGTTTAATTTATTACAAATAACCGGCTTAGCGAGGAATATAACTAAATACGTTACACATACTGAAAAAATAATTTAAATTGGCTGATAAATGTCTGTGATATGAGCGTTTAAAGTTTTAGGTGGGGATAGGGAGGGGATGCTCTATCCCTTCCTCACAAAGCGTGTGTTAGTATAGCATTTGTATGGCGCTCCTGAGCCGTGACGTCACGGCTCAGTATAGTGTATTTAAATGCTTATATCTTATTTATTTTTGAACTAATTTTAATTTTGTTTTCGTTGATGGTTCTATTTATGATCAGCTTTTTTACGAGGTAATACATTTTTTTTGTCATCATGCCTATTCTTTGACACATCATCATCAGCAGCCAGAAGACGTCCACTGCTGAACATAGGCCTCCCCCTTTAACCTCCACACTGAACGACAGCCTGCCTTTTGCATCCACTGGATGCCCGCTACTCTCACAATGTCGTCGGTCCATTCTTTGACACAACAAAAGTCAAATTTAATAATACAAAAAATAGAATTGCAAAAAAACAATAATAATAATCATATCTTTAATAATAAATATGAATAATAATAATATAATTTGTATGAGGTTTTATATTCATAATTTGGCTGTTATCTATTCCTTTAATTCTTCTTCTTTTTTTAATTCAATTTAATATCTTACAATGTTGATACTACTTTTTTAGGGTTCCGTACCTCAAAAGGAAAAAACGGAACCCTTATAGGATCACTTCGTTGTCCGTCTGTCCGTCTGTCAAGACCCTTTTTCTCAAGAACGCGTAAAGGTATCAAGTTGAACTTTATACTAAATACTTGGGTCTACGGTTTCTTTCGGCTGTAAAAAAATAAAAGTTGTAAGTCAACGCAATCAAAAGATATGAACGTTTATGTCGCATATTTTGCGATTTCACAGGGGAATCAAAACCTATAGGGTACTTCCCGTTGACCTAGAATCATGAAATTTGGCAAAAGGCAAGGTCTCATAGCACATATATAGGAATAAATCCGAAAGTTACAAATTTGAAGTTATATCATTTAAAAATAATTATTTTGCAATTACAAACTTACATTTTGTAGTTGGAATGTATGGAAGAACCTTATAGTCAACTACAAAGTTAAGTTTGTCTTTCAATATTTCAACTTCCGTTAGTTTTTTTTTTGACTCGCGCTCTGAGTGTTCGCTCCAACGGAACCCTCAGAGCACGAGTCCTACTCGTCCTTGTACGGTTTTTTTTTGGCTACGGCCCCATTGGTTGTTGGGGCAATTTGTAATACTACTTATCAACTGTTTTATCTACTATCTAAATTATATTTATCTATCCATGGCCAAGTTGGTGTTGCAGCGGGGCATTTACACTATCATTCATAGGTATTAGGTATTTAAGTTTGTATTAGTGTTAACTTTTTTTGGCTTTTGTGTTACTATTTACCTCGTATCTACCGTGTTTGTTAACAGCTGTTCCAATTAAAATTAAATTTCTAATCCGTGCGGCCAAGGATTGGAACTACCTGCCAGGGCCCCGATTCTACAATTTTTTTTTTTTAAATTGTAATTGTTTAAATTTTAATTTTTAATCAATTGCCACAAACTTGTTTTTTTTTTACTGTTAAAATTCTAGGTGGTGGTATTTTTCTAGTATAAAAAAAAATTGAGGCTATTGATTAAAAATTAAAACAATTACAATTAAAAAAAAATCTTTGCTTTGTTGAATCTGGGCCCAGCTTCCTTGTTTCCTGAGATATATATGTAATCTGGGCCTTTTCAAGGCCATAGTGAATAGGTATTTTCTTTGCGTGCTTCATCTTCGACCACATCGTCGCTTACCAACAGGCGATTTGGTGGTCAAAAGTAGACTTATTGGCGATTAAAACATCTAAATACTTACTACAAGTTAGAATACAAACACCCAACATAAATTTTAATTCTACGAAGAGTTTCTATGATCAGAGGCTATCTCGCTCGCACGTTTCCAATATGTAATAAAATAAACCGGCCAAGTGCAAGTCGGGCTCACTAGTTAGGGTTCATACCACCACTAAATTCAAAAAGCAGTGCCAAAAGACAGCATCTCGCCCAGGCAGTCACCCATCCAAGTACCGACTGCACCTGACGTTGCTTAACTTTGGTGAACAGATATTTGTCACCGACTCGCACTTGGCCAGTATTTATTATTTGCAGTTTTACGTTAGAGTGTTTACTATAATCATGCCAAGATTGACGCTTGTACGTATTACTGTTTTTACATTAGAGCAAATACAAAAATACGTTAAAAAAACCGTTATGATTTGTTAGTCAATCCGCCGCAACGTTACATATTCTGTGAAAATTTCAACTGGCTATCTATTACGGTTCGAAAGATACAGCCGTTAAAAGGTAGGACGGACAGCGTAGGCTTAGTATTAAGGTCCCGTTTACACCGTTTGGGTACGGAACCCTAAAAATCAACACCTAATATTCCAAGAGTACCAATATTTATTGTCTCTCTTTGAACGTGCAAGTGAAATACCCTTGAAACCAGAAAAACTGTACAAATACAAAATACGGAAAAAATCTTCCAACAGAAATTCTACTCATTCGTCAAGAAAAAGTGTTGCTACTTTTACTTCATCACAAATGTCTACAGTCCGCGCCAATTTTTTTGACCGCTCTGTGTGGCAATTTTTAACGTCGCACTTCGAGCTGTGCATCCACTATGTTCGCGCAAATATAACATGCATCCGATGCACACTCTCCGAAATGTATTTGATTAAAAGTATTTTTTTTTAACCACCTATAAAAAGCTTAAAATCAAACGGTTAAACAGATTTTCTTGAATCAGCTAAGAACATTCTCGATCAAGTCACCTTTTAAACAAACAAATAGTAAATCAAAATCGGTTCAGCAATTCGGAAGCTACTACAGACAAACATTTAACTCGTGACTCATGAGATAGACATGTTACCACCAAGCCAACCGGTCGTCAGCATGATATCAGCCTTTTAATAGACCACAGCTGGACTTTGGCCTTCCCCCGGAAGGGACTGGGTCATATCCTGAAAGGGTTATTAGGCCATGTTCACCACGCTGGCCCAGTGCGGGTTGGTGGATTCACATACGCCATTAAATTCCTTCTCCGTACGTATGCAGATTTTCTCACGATGTTTTCCTTCACCGAAAAGCCAGTGGTATGAAAATCCGTACATAAACTCCAAAGACCTCATTGGTACGGACCCGAGATTTGAAACCGCGACCTCACGCTTTCCAGGGCTTTCGTCAAGAGGAGCACAAATCGCACAACGTGTGCCGTATGTATTGGATCAGTTGCAGGAGTACGCAGCGCGAACATAAGTGGGTACACAGCTTTAAATCCTGTGGTTAGACCTCTCACCTCAAGCAAATACTCGGCAAAGTAGTGAGAGGATAACATGCGTTTAGAATTTTGTTAATATTATTAATTATGAACCCTTCACCACCAAGCGTCTACCTTTGCTATTGCGACACGATTTGTGTCTATACTCGGAGCGGCCAAAGAGTTTGGCGCGAACTAGCAACTATACATGAAAGCATGCTCAGGCCATGCAAGGCTTGCATTTATCGTGCTATTATTCTAAAACTTAAGGGCATTCAACAACAAATTCGCACATACTTTTAACCCGGCAAAAACCAAGGTGTTTTTGTTTTATTTATATTACACGGGAATTACTCATGTAAGTTTTTGTTTGTTTTATTTTATTATCCCACCCGTTTTAAGTAACTAAAAACACACCATTACTTATAAATAAAATAAAATTAATGCATTTTTTTTTGTATAAATTGATGTAGTTGACTTCTTAGAACGGGAAAAGCATTTTTTAATAACTGTAAACTAGCGGTAACTTTTTCCCTAACAGTAAAATTAGTAGAGCAACCAAATAAAACAAGAAAAAAAAACTCGTAAAAATGTGTGAAAAACGTTGCTGAGTTGCAACTATAAGGAACACATTGAACAGATACAGTTAAATTTGGAAAAAAAAAAAAAAATAAAAAAAAAAAAAAAAAAAACTTCAACTACCTCCAGGCTGGCAAAGCAGCGACAACAACGCTAGTGTTGCAGGTGGCCATAGGCGTAGGTTTCAGCTTACTACCAGAAGAAACAAGTGTAAAAAAAAAACTCCACAAAAAAAAGCATTTTGGAAAGAGGCGATTATAAAATTGCCAATTATTAACTGTAACTGTCAGGTGAATTTTTAAGCAAGGATCTTGTACCCAATGGCATCCATTCTGATGTACTCTAAACTAAACTAAATTAGACACTCTAAAATTGTTGCCATCCTTCTCTAACATAGTACAATGAAAAGAGAGGCAGATAATTTTAGTCCTGTCAGATTGGTTTAGTTTAGTGAGTGGTATGACAGAATCGACGCCATTTACTTACATAAAAACGGGAGGAGAATGCCCAAACATGGCACCAAGTTTTCTTATCTATCAAAACCTTACGGCTACCTGTTTTAAGCGAGAAAAGATGCGTAACCGCAAACCGTATCTCGTTCACGTTCGCGTGATTTTCTGCACTGTGTTGTTTCGAGCCCGCGTTAAGGGGTAGCCGATATGTAATTTTTAGGGTTTCGTACCTCAAAAGGCAAAAATGGAACCCTTATAGGATCACTTTGTTGTCCGTCTGTCCGTCTGTCAAGACCTTTTTTAACCGGAACGCGTAAAGATATCAAGTTGAAATTTATATCGTTTACTTGAAGCTACGATTTCTATCAGCTGTGAAAAAATTAAACTTGTAAGTCTACGCGATCAAAAGATATCGCATATTTCCGCATATTTTGCGATTTCACAAGGGAATCAAAACCTATAGGGTACTTCCCGCAGAGCTAGAATCATGAAATTTGGCAAGAGGCAAGGTCTCACAGCACATATAAAGGAATAAATCCGAAAGCCATAAATTTGAAGTTATATCATATAAAAAAAAAAATTTGCTATTACTAACTTACATTTTGTAGTTGGTATGTGTATAGGAAGCACCTTATTGTGCACTACAAAGTTAAGTTTGTCTTTCAATAAAAAAAAATCGTTTTTTTTTTTTTTTTTTATGGTTGACTAGCAGAAACCCGCTACTTCGTACGCGTAGAGCTCGGCCTTCGGCCTCGCTACTACAACCCATTATAGCCTATGTGTTATTCTAATGTATAAGCTATATTATTGTAAAAATCCATTCGGTAGTTTTAGCGTGAAAGAGGAACAAACATCCATTGTGACAATTGGAAAACAGTAACGAAAGTGTTTTTAACTTATTGTGAAAATTTAACTGATCAATGGGACAGGGGCAAAAAAGCTGATGACTATAATGACAATTCGTATGACATACTAATTTTATGTTGACATATTTTTACAGCAATTTGTTGTATTTATTATATTAGTAATTTTATAATATTATTCCTATTTTTACTAGGAAATCTATTTATGTGAGATAAATGTTAGTGGAATTTGTCCGTTTTTATTCTCAACTAGCAGACCTGACAGACGTTGTCCTGTCTTAGAAATGTCAAAAACGCAAAGTCAAAATTGAAAATCTTATTTTTTTACACCTTGGGTTACATTATTGGAGTTTTAGTAAGGATCCCTATTTTTTTTGAAAATATCATATAGCCTATGTTACCCGGGGATAGTGTAGCTTCCCAACAGTGAAAGAATTTTTTAAATAGGTTCAGTAGTTTCGGAGCCTATTCAATGCAAACAAACAAACAAACAAACAAACAATCAAATCTTTCCTCTTTATAATATTAGTATAGATAAATAATTTGAATTTGAATTTGAAATCCATACTACCATACATACAAACTTTCGCGTTTATAATATTAGTAGGATGATCCATAGTTTTGTAGGCATTCTCCTTTAAATTAAGAAAAAGTAAAGGTTAACCTTCGACCAGAGCCGCCTTGACAGACAACAAATGCTGGTTTATAGCAAACGAAAAAACGGTCTTCGTGCACTATTGGACCACCTCTGGTCGACTCGCCCATTTTGAATGTTAGCTTAAAGGGTTGCAGGCAGCTTCAATACAAATTTCGAATGCATGAAACGGGTGCAAAATCTAACTTCTACGTTTTCTATCCTACTCTAACGTACAAGCTTGTCTCTATAGGCGTCTCAATTCATTATAGGAGTCGCACCCGTTTGTTATTTTTTTTAAAGCCACCTCCCCCCACCCACCTCTTCAGTACTGCAATAAATATATTCGGATTCTGATTCAGCGTTAGCGGTATCTTAGGTTGCAGGTATGATTCTCAAATTTTTATTATTCGAAGTAACAAAAAAATCTAAAGTAAGGATTTGCTCATTTGTCATTTGCGTCCTAGGATATCTAATAAATGAAAAATTTGCTATATCTATCAAGGTATAAGTGTAGCACCAGGGCTGTTCTGTGTTCACCTTCGCCTGGGAGACATCACCGGGTGTGCGACATGCACACGTACGTATTTTAGTCTGTAGGTATGTGTTTTGGTCGAATCGACCAGACATTTTTGTTTGTCTATATACCACTTATAAGTAAATACCGAACTACTCAAGCTTTTTAGTTACAACTACTTTTACACTACTTACAATTTACAGATTATAGTTTTAAAAAATATACAATGTTAGTTACATATTTTTAAACGAATTTCAGCTAAGCAATATACAGGCAATTAGCTAATACTTTAAAGTAACATTACAAGTTACTTGGGCGCGTTCTGAATCAGTTGAACCAATAGGGCATGACTTTGTTGTGTTTCATTTCAGCTGTTGGCATCGTAGGCTCTGTTACCGTGATTCGGAACGCACCCTGAAGTGTAAACGATGCAACCTCATTATACTAGATTTTTTGTCATCATATATTTTAATTTGCAATTTAGGGCAAGGTCACCACAATTTTTTTTTCACGATAACTCAAAACATTTTTTTTCCTTAAATTCGACCAAAAATCTAGCACATGTGCTGTAAAAACTTATAGAGTTACTCGAAACGATGGGAGTAAGATCTATGTAGAATGTAGAACTTTTATTATGGGAAACACTGTTTTAAACTATCACGGTTGCTCACTAAAGTTATAAGATTATTTACGGGATTATTATTTAAATATTTATTTATGATTTTTTTATTTATATCGGTAGCTCATTCCACAACCTTACCACGGTAAATATCCAGTAAATAATCATATAACTTTTATTATAGGCTCAACCGTAAAGCCCTGAAAAAATATCTCTGTTCCATACATTTAGTTGAGTGTGAATGAAATTTTTATGGACCATTTTTTTTGTGTTTTGAAATTTTACTTTTGGTAAGTAAAGGCAACGGCCTTCTTTCGGCTTATTGCCATCGTTGCGTGTAACCCTGTTTAAATCGGACCAGAACAAGCTATGTATTACAAATCTAAACTAAACCACCATGCTCAACTATAGCATAAGCTTTGGTCCGTGCAGTGCACTATTACCACTGACTTTAATCAGTTCAATCCACGAAAGCGTGTCCACCCTTTTTACCCGACGCAAATCAAAAGATGGGTAATGTGTTTAACATTAGGGATGGTCACTGGGTAGGTGACGTCATCATACATACAAAATGGCGACATGTAAAGTTAGGTTTGATAAATGAGGTGTCGATAGGTTCCTCTAAGTTCAGGGATGGTCACTGGGTAGGTGACGTCATCATACATACAAGATGGCGACATGTAAAGTTAGGTTTGATAAATGAGGTGTCGATAGATTCCTCTAAGTTCAGGGATGGTCACTGGGTAGGTGACGTCATCATACATACAAGATGGTGACATGTAAAGTTAGGTTTGATAAATGAGGTGTCGATAGATTCCTCTAAGTTCAGGGATGGTCACTGGGTAGGTGACGTTATCATACATACAAGATGGCGACATGTAAAGTTAGGTTTGATAAATGAGGTGTCGATAGATTCCTCTAAGTTCAGGGATGGTCACTGAGTAGGTGACGTCACCATACATACAAGATGGCGGCATGTAAAGTTAGGTTTGATAAATGATGTGTCGATAGATTCCTCTAAGTTCAGGGATGGTCACTGGGTAGGTGACGTCATCATACATACAAGATGGCGACATGTAAAGTTAGGTTTGATAAATGAGGTGGCGATAGATTCCTCTAAGTTCAGGGATGGTCACTGGGTAGGTGACGTCATCATACATACAGGATGGCGACAAGAAACCGATACAACGTTGGTACAGCTGGTGGAGTATCTTTGTTGATTGAATAGATTATATTGTCAATTTTATTAAACGAGCAAGATCTAAAATAGCAAGCTAAAGTAACTTTATATAACCACAGATTTTAGAGGAAATTGATGACAAATATTGCATTACGTGAGCTTTTCAGATCGTCTATAAAATAGTTCATACTGCCTCGATAGATGGCGCTGTAACAAATAAATCTAAGGTGTTGTTTAAGAATTTTAGGCATGCTTTTCCCTTTGGACTTCACCAAATTGAGTAACTAACGCCATATAGCGAAACTGGAAGGAAAGCCCTGAAAATCAATCATTAAGTTTAAAAAAAAAATGATTCAATATCAGAGAAACAAAGATCCAAAGAAATTACCTTTATGTTTAAAAGCGTCATCAATTTTCTTCTAAATCTGTGGACGACTACATAATCATAGATCTGTGATTGGTTATAAATTATTCGAATATTATTCGAGTGACCTTCTGCGTGTTCGAGTAGAGGTTAGGGTAGACTTGGAAGTTCCAAGCTTGCGTGTCCTGCATCCGTCGACGGCGCTCTTCATTGGCAGCTTTCACTTGTTGTATGTAGTTCAGAGTTAGCTGCTTCTTGCGCTGTTATTTAGATACGGGCGATAGCGAATTACAATTCGATTTTTGGTGATTTATTCGATTATTGTTAAGCATATATTATTATATTTCTAGTAAGAAATTCCTTGGTTGTTCATTCAAATATTCGTTAAAAAACAATTATTACATTATTCGAATGTTAAGATTGGTTGAATGATCCGAATAAATTAATCAAATGTTTCATTCGCTACCACCACTGTTAATAGTATTAACAAATACATGTTTTTTTTTCGTAATAACTACGACAATATAGTCAACTTCATGAAATATTTCATATTAGTGAATTCAATTGTCTATAATATTTTAATAGTGATACTTCATTATCATTATTTTTAATTATCGTTCAAAAAGTTGACGTACATTTAAAAGCGCGCACATAGAAAGCTTACTATATTGTGAACTTAAGACGAGCGATTGCAAAAAATTCTAATAAATTATTCGATTATTTATTTCATTCAATATTTCATATCAAACGGATAAAAGTACCACAATAATAGAATCATTCGATTAAAGTTAGTAACTATTCGATTAATTTCCGTCTTAATCTCTCAACTCTGTGGCAAATCTAATTATGTGTGAATCTGAGTTTTTGCTATGTGAGTACTTTTAAATATTAATTTGACTACTAAATTGGTATCTGTAATCACAATTATCACATAACCTTTTTAATAAAAAATTATATTGTTTTTTTTTTTAACATAAACCTTTTTAATTTTAGCTTTCGCTCATTTCTTACATAAAAAAACATATTTGACTTTGTATACGAGTTTTAACACATTCACTACTTCATACATAAAAAAATTTTGTTGCTTTCGCTCATTCCGTTCACTATTTTAAATTTCGTTCACTCCATTCAACTTGCTTCCTAATCTTCTGCTTTGGTTTTTTTCCCTTTTGTTCAATTTTATCACTCATTCCAGTCATCTTACTTAATCTCTAGCTATTAATCATATTCTCTATCTTATTTGCTTTCGCTCATTCTTTTTAATCTATCATTATCGAGGTAATGTTGTCTTTAAATAGACAGCACTTCTCGACACTGGCATAGCTTTTAAATTTCACTTACGTTCTTTCTTATCTTTTTTTCTTATGCTTTTTTGCCTTCGCTCATTCCGCTCACCTTGTCACTGTTGAGGTGGTACTGTTATGTCTTTTAATATAGATTTTTTATCGACACTGGCATACCTTTTCAATTTCACTCACGTTCTCTCTTATTATTTTTCTTTCGTTTTTTTTCGCTTTTGCTCATTCCGCTCACCTTGTCACTGTTGAGGTGGTACTGGTATGTCTTGAGATATGTTCCTAGACACAGTATCTCGCACTGGGGACAGCTTTTATCTGCTGTACTCCGTAACTTGTTTAACATGTAAATAAAATCTTCTGACACGTAGTGGTCTTCTTCTAGAAATAGCACCGTGCCTGAAAGAAGGAACAAGAAGTTCTTTAAAAAAAAAAAAAATATTGGGCAAGTGCCTTTATTAACTAAACAAAATACAACCTAATACTAACACTAGAAATACAGTTAAACTGCCCATAGACCGTTGAAGGTCTAAAGACAATCCAAATACTCAAGCGCACTACCAGTTGGCAGCGTACCACGCTTATGCGTTGAGCCAGAATCACGCCAGCATTTTGGTCACGCGTCGCATTAACCAGGCGCTCTGAAAGATTTTTAACAGAGTCAATGCCGGTAAATTGAGTTGTCGGTATCTATTAGGGGAACAAATCTGCATAATGCATATATATTTTTAATGTCATGTCGTCATTATCAGCCAAAAGACGTCCACAGCTGAACATAGGAGTTCCCCTTGGACCTCCACACTGATCGACAGCCTGCCATCTGCATCCACTGGATGCCAGCGACTCTCACGATGTCGTCAGTCCATCTAGTGGGAGGCCTCCCTACGCTGCGTCTTCCGGTTCGTGGTCTCCACTCCAGAACCTTTCTTCCCCATCGGTTATCGGTTCTTCGAGCGATGTGGCCTGCCCATTGCCACTATATTATTAGAGGTATGAAATATAGGAACTTAAAGCTACTGGTTGTGCCTACAGGCTATGTCTTAGCCGTGGACCCCAAACTTGGCTAGGCCGGTATCTTCACATCACATCACATCATCAGCCATTACACGTCCACTGCTGAACAAGGCCTCCCTCTTAGAGAGGGGTGTTGCCATAATCCCCACGCTTGGCAGGCGGCTTGGGGATCGCAGTACGTTCACCGTGTACTAACAGGACGCTGCTGCCTATCCTCCGGTGGTTCTGGTCGCAGTTTTAGGACATACCCGGGTCATACCCCGGCCGGTATCTTGGTAAGCACAAAATATTTATCTATATTAAACCGTTGATCAGCTCTTTATTAAATTACTAGCAACGCATCCCGGCTTCGCACGCGTGTAAATCTTATTTTTTACACCTTAGGTTACATTATTAGAGTTTTAGCATAGATAAATATACACTAGGTTTTAGTAAGGATCCCTATTTAAAAAAATATAGAATATACCCTATGTCACCCGGGGATAGTGTAGCTTCCCAACAGTGGAAGAATTTTTCAAATCGGTTCAGTAGTTTCGGAGCCTATTCAATGCAAACAAACAAACAATCAAATCTTTCCTCTCTTATACATATACTAGCTGACCTGACAGACGTTGTCCTGTCTAAGAACTGTAAAACACGCAAAGTCAAAATTGTAAATCAAATTTTTTTACACCTTGGGTTACATTATTTTAGTTTGAGTATGGATCCCTATTTTTTTTGAAAATATAATATAGCCTATGTCACCCGGGGATAGTGTAGCTTCCCAACAGTGAAATAATTTTTCAAATCGGTTCAGTAGTTTCGGAGCCTATTCATTCAATGCAAACAAACAAACAATCAAATCTTTCTTCTTTATAATAATAGTATATATTCATTAACTCTGCTGATCTATCAAGACCTTACCAGTATGACTAGTGGTACACTGGAGTTGGTTGAATATCCTGTTGGCTTTCCACCACCAGTGGTGTTTGGTTTGTGTGTATTTTGCCTCCCTGTAGTGACCGTGTAGATCAGGATGCAACGAGTTGATGCATTTTAGCTTCTCTGCCCTGAAATTAAAGATTAAATTTGGTTAGTAAAGTGCTGATAATTTTCAATTTAAAAGCAGACTTCAAAATTAGTAAAATACGCAATTTCGTTGACGTCATCCAAGTCACCAAATTATCCAGTAATTTATAAACCAAACTATTGAACCGATTTTGATGAAATTTCTATACGACCTATCTAAAAGTATATGAAGTGTTATAAATATTTTTCATGTAAATATAAGCTTACTAATATTTAAATAGACGACCTAAAAGAGACCGCAGGGAAACGCTGGATGCAGGCCGCTTCC
This sequence comes from Agriopis aurantiaria, assembly GCA_914767915.1. Taxonomy (NCBI): domain Eukaryota; kingdom Metazoa; phylum Arthropoda; class Insecta; order Lepidoptera; family Geometridae; genus Agriopis; species Agriopis aurantiaria. Next base: position 4,917,469 of record OU612010.1, on the reverse strand, counting down.
AACCGGCCCTTTTGGAGATCGATGGGGGAGGCCTATGTCCAGCAGTGGACGTCCTACGGCTGAAATGATGATGATGAATATTTACATAAACAGGCCAAGTGCGTTTGTTGTGTGGGCAACAAAAGTGTGGCAATTTGTTGTTATACTTTAGAGTGTGTACTATAATCATGCCAAGTTTGACGCTTGTACGTATTACTGTTTTTACATTAGAGCTAATACAAAAATACGTTGAAAAAATACGTTTGTTGTATTGGGGACCCAATTTCATTTTTACTATTTGTATTTTTTATTATTTGTTAGTTAATCCGCCGTAACATTACAGATGCTGGGCAAATTTCAACTGGCTATCTATTATGGTTCGAAAAATACAGCCGTTAATAGGTGGGACAGACAGACGGACAAAACTCACGCTGTTCTCGCCAGATTCACCCGCAGCTTTCAGTCAGCTCGTGACCACGGCCATTGTAACATGATCGAAACGTCGAGCGAAAGGTACATATTTTACCTAAACAAAATAATCAAAATACTATACGCAGTGATACAGTGAGTGTGTTTTGTCGGGACTTCGAGTTCCAGTGATAACCGTAGCAAAAGACTAAGAAAGAGGGTAGATCGTTATGTCTGCACCTAACTTTTTAACTGTTCTCCAACCACCCGCATTCTTCAGTCTTCCCGTGAACATGGTGCATGTAACTGCGCCGAAATATCGGGAGCTCATTCCACAACCTTACCACGGTAAATATCCCGTAAATAATCATATAAATTTAAAAAATAATCTATATATATATACAAAAGCGAAATTCATCTACTGACTCACTCACTCATTAAACACGAAATCTCGAAAACCACTTGACACTTGAAATTTGGCAGGTAGATTCCTTATGAGGTGTAGAGGTCCGCTAAGAAAGGATTTTACGAAAGGGCCGAATTAAGGATGACAAAAGGGGATTGAAAGTTAATATGAAAGTCTACGCGTACGAAGTCGCGGGCAACAGCTAATACGTGATAAGTCCATGTAGAAATCGCGAAACTTTAAAAATAACAACAAACTTACTGGTCCCGTTTGGCGTCCCTGGGACAGTCATTAGGGTCCATCCCGGGAAACTCGTAGGGATGCGTCTGGATAGAGTACGGGTAGAAAATCTGCATCACCTGGAATACGCACGTTGACTAATTATTTTTAGTACCTCAATCGAAGTTCAAAGGATTAGCAAGCTGAAGTGGCAGTGGGCCGGCCACATTTCCCGAAGAACCGATAGCCGATGGGGTAGACGAGTTCTGCAGTGGAGACCACGTTTAGGTAAACGTAGTGTAGGACACCCTGTGGCCAGGTGGAGTGACGACCTGCGTAAAACGGCGGGTAAAAACTGGATGCAAGGAACTGCCGACCGAGCTCAGTGGCGTGCATTGGGAGAGGCCTATGTCCAGCAGTGGACAGTTAGAGGCTGACGACGAATCGAAGTTACCTCAATTAAAAAAATCATAAATAGAGGGAAATTATCGGAGCATTTCCCTTGTTCTCTACAATAATATAGCTGTAGGCAGTTAGCGCTCGCACGTCCTGAATTGCACTTTATTGTGTAGTAGCAAGAGTCGCTACTTATTTAAATGATTTTGCTGAGTGAATCTTCTGTACATGTACTTATATGTATTCTGTGACCAGGAGCTGATGGGTGATCTCCCGGTCACATATGGCCAAATGTCTCGACACACCAATATGTCTTTTTTGACCTCATCCCTCCATCGCGGTTTTACTATCGAACCGGCCGCCATCGCCAAAAAAGCCATCCTCATATTATAGACGCGTGGAAGTCTCGCACTGTTCGATTTGATCGATTGTTTCTGCCACGCACCTGTAAGTTGTGGAATGGCTTACCACCTTCGGTTTTTCTTCCAAAATATAACCTCAATTGCTTCAAGCGAAGAGTGAATAGAGTCCTCAAAGGTAGGCAACGCACCGCCAATGCCCCGGGTATTGTAGGTGTCCATAGGCGACGGTGACCACTTACCATCAGGTGGCCCGTCGCTTGTTTGTCGACTATTATATTTTTTTTAAATGTCCCTAATGCCGAGGTTAGCATGTTTGCGTCGCTTGTGCTGCTCTGCCGAATTGGCAGCCGCACCGGCCCTACCCTGTGCTGTGTCTCAGGAAGATGTGCCGGCTAATGAGAAGATTACCTTGGTAAAGTCGATGGTCCGGACGAGAGAGTTGATCTCCTCGTCGTAGTAGTCGTGTGAGAAGACGAGTAGGGTCTTATCGATGTCTCGCGCTTGCGCCAGTGACACGATCAAGTGCCGGAGGTACGTCAGTCTTGTGTGGACCTGCGGGGAGAGCACACGTCTTTATGCAATGACAATATAACCACTTGACTGCTCATCCTTTACCCCGCAAAAGCCAACCTAAACTATTTCGAGCGGGGCCAATCCTAGGCGCGAATTGAATGAATTACTTTTAGTTCTCCAATCACAAGCGTCGAGTCTCCAATCACAAGCTGCCCCCCGCGACCGACGTGGCATCAATTTGCAAAAGGGGTTTTTGACTACATGCGCGATGAAGTGGTTATATTATCTTTGTTTTTATGCCATTAAATTTTATTTTTATGGCATTGGCGGCAACAAGATAACGGGCCGCCTGATGGTAACCGATCACCGCACAGACCTATCTAAGTAGACTTCACAAGCGGTCCAAACTGTTAGAAAACTAAGCGTGTCAAATTTTTCGTATTTAAAAGTGAAAAGAAATATCTTTATTCTGTCGGCCAACTCTATTAGCGGTATTCTACTAAGTATTGCAAAATTAACCATTTTATACTGACACGTGTTGTCGCGGCACCGACTGAGCAGACTGATTTTAGCTGGACTCAATTATGACGATTAATCATAATTGTATTGGAAATATGACATGCAAAGTGGATCGACTTGTGGCGTCTACTTGGATATGGGGTTCTTCAAAAAGGAGAAACCGATTCACTCGTGATTTGAAGACACCCAGATTGTAACTATCGGGGAACACCCAACGCAACGCATAAGTTCCCAGTAATTTCCTTGTAAAGTTTTTTTTTTAAATTAACCTGTAGTTTCCCACTGCTGGGCAAAGGTCTCCCCCATTTCTTTCCAGACAGTGCGATCATCCGCCAGAATTGACCACTGTATCTGGAACGTGTCGAGGTCATCGCATCAGCGTTTTCTAGGCCTGCCTTTGCTCCTTCGTCCGTTTTCAGACACCCACTGTGTGATCCTCTGGGCCCATCTATCAGAGTGCATCCTGGCCACGTGTCCCGCCCAACACCACATTAATTTGGCAGCTTTGATGCCAACATCAGCGATTCCATGATTTAAGAAATCGATTCCAGTAATTGAGCGCAACGTCGTGTTTCGGACTCGGTAAAGTAAGAAGTATAAACTCTCGCGATCTCATAAAAAATACAAATAAAAAAACACAACTGTCACTTTTACAGCCGATTTTTGTCAATCACGGTCATTTCAGAAATTAGATTTGATTTATAAAAATTGCGTATTTAATTATTTAATTAAAGTTTTACTTTTTACAAAATGAGCGACGACGATATAATAGCGGTTAGTATACCAGGTTCATCGGAGAGGTTATAAACCGAAAGGGGGTACTTATTATTGAAAACAACTTTACAACGGGACCAAATCTGACAGCTATGCACAACGAGCTATGGAGAGGGCTATGCTCGGGGTTTCTCTACGAGATCGGATCAGAAATGAGGAGATCCGTAGACGAACGAAAGTTACCGACATAGCCCACCGGATTAGCAAGTTGAAGTGGCAGTGGGCAGGGCATAGCACGCAGAACAGATGGCCGATGGGGCCGAAAGGTTCTCGAATGGAGACCACGGACCGATAAGCGCAGCGTAGGGTGTCCCACAAGATGGACAGACAACCTAAAATAGACCGCAGGGATCCGCTGGATGAGAAAATCTATAATAGGGTAATGGGTAAGGTCCAAGTTCTTTGGATGCGGAGTTCGACGCGTTGACATAAATAAGAATGTTCAATCAAAGTTCACTCATAATGTCTGGCGACTGATTTTCCTTCTCATTTCCGTTCTGTTTACTTCTCTTTTCTGTGATTATAGCACTTGTCTCGTTTTCATGTTTGACAATTTCCGTCAACGAGAAGTTGACAGCAATTTTAAGTATTCCTTAGCTTAATGTAACGTGTCTGAGTGCGCCTGTAAGTGTCATTTGACTCAGCAGCTAATGAAGAAGAAGTCAGAAGCGCCTCCAAAACTCAAACGACCTAAGAAGGTAGTGATCCCCCGGAGAGAACCGTCAGTGGTGGTGCCACCCCGGCCGGTCATCTACGTCACCCCCGATAAGACAACTTGCGCTCAATGCACGTGCTTTCCTAAAGAAGACCCTTATACAAAACCCAAGTGGGTATAATTGTTCTTTGTTTAACTCTTTACCCAAGTGTTTTTTTTAGGTATTTTTTTTTATAATCTTGCGTTTGACCGCCAACTCGCCTGATGTTAAGCGATGATGCGGTCTACGATGGATCACGCATGGGAATAAATATGCGAGCGTGACATTTTGTGACAATGTTTTTTTTTTTAGGGTTTCGTACCCAAAGGGTAAAAACGGGACCCTATTACTAAGCCTACGATGTCTGTCCGTCTGTTCTACTTTATAACGGCTGTATCTTTCGAACCGTAATAGATATTCAGTTGAAATTTCCACAGAATATGTAATGTTACGGCGGATTAAATAAGAAATAATAATAATAAAGAAAAAAAAATACTGGCCAAGTGCGATTCGGGCTCGCGCACTGAGGGTTCCGTACCACCACAAAATAAAATAATGATCAATTAACAAAACCGACTTTAAAATATGGCATTTCCATTCGGTGAAATGGAGGATAAGGAGGTCATCCAGGTAAGGAATTACCAGTTATAACTTGGTAATGAACAGAAATTTGTCACCTACTCGCACTTGGCCATTATTCAGTATTTGTTGTTATACTTTAGAGTATATTACTTTATACTTTATTCTATTATCATGTCAAGTTTGACGCTTGTACGTATTATCGTTTTTACATTAGAGCTAATGCAAAAATACGTTTGTTGTATGGAGACCTTTTCGTTTTTACTTTTTTAATTTTTAGTATTTGTTGGTCAATCCGCCGTAACATTACATATTCTGTGAAAATTTAAACTGGCTATCTATTATTCGAAAGATATATAGCCTATAAAAGGTAGGACAGACGCACTGACAGACAGCTCAGGCTCAGCACCGATCCCATTTTTACCCTTTGGGTACGGAACCCTAAAAATTTCAAAGAGACAAAACTAGTTATTTTGTAAATGCATAGATTATGCTGAACTCTCTTAAATTCCAGGAGGTTATTACAGTGTCAGAAATCCCCTCGCTTGCTATATGAGATGGCAGCAGACGTGGTGGACGACTTGCCGTACCCAGCAGCGTTCACCTGGACCGAGGAAGACGTTGCCAATTGGATAGAAAATGACGTTGGACTGCCGGAGTATAAGGTTTTTCTTTCATTAAAATAGCGGACAAACAAGCAACGGGCTCGAGCCGATAATCTCTCTCAGCCAAATGAGATCCTGGATTCGACAACGTATTGCAAGACTTAGTCAAGTACCAAATACTGCAAACAATCAAGGGAAGCTTTCCCAGAACTCAATCCGAGATAGTCCCGTAGACTGTTGAATCTAAAACGTGACAAACTCTGCAAGTTGTTGGGGTATTTATTCGTTTCTTCTTTTCAAAATTGGGGTTACAGACAGTCCCTTATGTAGAGGGTGTCTGGAGACTGAAGGAACGGCCGCGCATTTGATGCTGGAGGGCAGCAGCGGGACAGAACAACGAAACACTATCCTCGAATCACCGAGGACGCCCTGGGAAGCCTGCGCAGGCATCAGCGAGCTGCTGGCTTTCCTGGAGACCAGGCTGAACTAGCTGCAGCTGGGTGTCGCAAAATGAGCAACAGATGGCCTAGTTGCGGAAAATGCCCTCTATATAAGTAACAAGTAAAACAACGGGCCACCTGGGGCTCGATATTTAAATCGCTCGTATGACTTCGCACGAAAATATCATACGGAATGAAAGAGTTTCTAATGATAGAAAGCATATTCATCGGTAGCTTCAGCTCATTGTTACCTACACCCTGCTGCATGGCATGCGGCCTTAGCGACCACTGTGCTATCATCGCCCTCAAGGGTCTTTTGTATTTTCAGGACAGCATGCTGGAGAACCACATAGATGGCATGAGATTACTGATGCTAGAAGACCCGTCCAAGTTACCACCTGTTAATATTCACTACTATAAGCATATTCAGGTACAAACCGTCATGTTTGGAGAATCATATTTCGCAAATTTACTTCCCTTTCTTCAGGCGCGCTTGTACAAGACGCCCCTTAATCAATGATGCGGTCTACGATGGAGCACGCTTGCCTAGTAGAAATCGCGGTGCCTTTCGTCAAGGATAGAGGCAGGCCATCGATAGGAGCAATTCTACCGGGCCGGGTAGGTTTTTTTAACGCGGGAAAGTCCGCGTTTGACCTCCATCTCGCCTGTTGGTAAGCAACGATGTGGTCGAAGATGTAGCACGCAGACTTTTGAAGATTTTCCCTCGTTACTAAAAAAGAATTAACGTAAACACTATTCGTTCTGGAATGGAGACCACGGACCGGTAAGCGTAGCGTGGGACAGCCACCCACAAGATGGATAGACGACCTAAGAGACCGCAGGGAAACGCTGGAAGCAGGCCGCTTCCAACCGGCCCTTTTGGAGATCGATGGGGGAGGCCTATGTCCAGCAGTGGACGTCCTACGGCTGAAATGATGATCATAATGACTAAAAAGGCCTTCGGTGTGGCATTTTCTTCCATTTTTAGATGATAACAGCAAAAGTCCGCGAGGTGTACTCTATGGATTTCATCAGGTTTCTGAGGAGCATAGGCCTCCCGCCGCGGAGGCCTCTAGTCCATACCACCTGGTTTAAATCTCGCACCGGGCCCTCATGGGGTATTAGGAAGAATTGGACTAGGTGAGTTGCTCTTTACCCTGGCGACAGGGCAATAGAATACGACACAGGTACCCTCTACCTGTAGTAAGAGGCTACTAAAAGGTGACCTCCAGGCTCAGGATGGTCATAGTTGGGGCTCTAATTATCTATTTAAGCGTGCCCAGGGAGAGAACGACAACGTTGTGTGACCAACGTTGTGGTGGGCGGAGGCGCTGAGGCTCGGGAGGAGCCGTAGCGCAGTGTCGAGGGCTCCGGTGCGTTCCTCTGGAGATCCCGGAGCCCTCTTGTCAAGCACTATGGCTGGTCAGTCTTTTTAGTTTTAAACAGTATAATTGCTGCGCCGCTTGCTGCTAGAGAAAGAGAGAGACAGAAGGTGGCCATAGGAACTCCTAAACGAAACGACGTAACCCCGTCGAGTTTGGGTTCGTTGGATTTGTCTTCCCAAACACTTTGGTCCTAGATGATAAATGATGATAGATGACCCTAGATGATCCTAGATGACGGACAGAATGTTCTTATCTACCATCAAGAAATCAAAAGAAATGAAATGGAAGGAATTATCAAATGAAAGGATTTGCTGAGAAGAATACAAAAAGCCTGTTTCTGAAAAGTTTTAAAAAAAAATGTAACATTTTTATTATTTTGGTTTATCACAGATGCGGCATTCTACGCTGGATGAAGATCATAATGCCGGAACCGATTCATATGGATCACTGGGACTTGGTATGGTAAGTACTACGTCATTGACTGACCGAAGCGAAAACAAGGCTCAAATCACTAGGCCAACTGCTTTCCAAGAGTTTTCAAATTCAAATTCAAATTATTTATTTGTCAGAACATGGTAGGTACACATACATATAAAGTAGCATACATGGTCGTAAGAATGGAGACGTATCTCATGTCCTTGCCTGTTACAGCGTACAAATGTTAGTTTTTTATTAATATTTTTTTTATTTTTTGTTAAAGTTAAAAGGAAAAAAATAAACAAAATTATGTCTATGTTAGAATATTGTTAGAATCATATTTTGGTTTAATTGTATTTCATACCTTAATTAGATGTTTATTACTACCTATCTAAGCTATTATTATTATTTTATTTGTTTATGTCTACATTACATATCAAAACATTTTTATCATTAAGGAATTCTGAAATTTCATAGTAGCTTTTTTGTGCTAATAAAGTTTTTAGATTATTTTTAAACATTCCAACATTTAATTCTCTGATGATTTTAGGAATTTTAGTATATATTAAAGGAGCCATACAGAATACACTTTTTTGCATGAGTGCAGTTTTGGTTTTTAGGGTTCCGTACGCAAAGAGCGTAAACGGGACCCTATTACTAAGCCTACTATGTTTGTCTGACTGTCCGTCAGTCCGTCCTACCTTTAAACGGCTGTATCTTTCGAACCGCAAATACATTAATAGTAAGCCAGTTAAAATTTTCACAAAATATCTAATGTTACGGCGGATGAACTAAGAAATAATAATAAACCGGCCAAGTGCGAGTCGGGCTCGCACAATGAGGGTTCCGTACCACCGCCAAATTCAATAACGAAATTACCAGTTATAACTTTGTAATGAACAAGTCAGTAAAAATATAAAAAAGTCAAAAAGTAAAAACGAAAGGGGACCATACAACAAACGCATTTTTTTCGGTATTCTTGTATTAGCTCTAATGTAAAAACGGTAATATGAACAAGCGCCAGATTTGGCATGATTATATGTAGTCTAGAGTATAACAACAAATAATAAATAATGGCCAAGTGCAAGTCAGTGACAAATCTTTGTTCATTACAAAGTTAAAACTGGAATATTCGGTTACTTGGACGACCTTATTACACGGAATCGAAATTGTATATTTTACTAATTTCGAAGTCGGTTTTTTAAATTTATAATTTTTGTATTTTGTGGTGGTACTGAACCCACAGTGCGCGAGCCCGACTCGCACTTGGCCGGTTTTATTTGTATTGACATCTAACGTGCGGTTGCCAAGATGACGAATGAATGAGCAAACTGAATTGATCATTGCATTGATCCAACTTAAGGCATGTAAAGAAGGTGTACCCCCGTTGTCTATACTGCTACAGGTCTGTGGTAAACCGGATGTGGTACCAAGTTACGCGACAGAGTACAATATTTTATTTGTGATTCAATCGATAATTTAGTCCGTATTCTCCGTAACAGGCCTGGCGCACTCCGCACTTTAGGTATGAAGCTACAAGTGGCCGACTTGTCGGACCTGCCGCGCGATACACAGAGATAACGCGACAAGAGTTATGTAGGCCTGGCGCACTCCGCACTTTAGGTATGAAGCTACAAGTAGCCGACTTGTCGGACCTGCCGCGCGATACACAGAGATAACGCGACAAGAGTTACGTAGGCCTGGCGCACTCCGCACTTTAGGTATGAAGCTACAAGTAGCCGACTTGTCGGACCTGCCGCGCGATACACAGAGATAACGCGACAAGAGTTACGTAGGCCTGGCGCACTCCGCACTTTAGGTATGAAGCTACAAGTAGCCGACTTGTCGGACCTGCCGCGCGATACACAGAGATAACGCGACAAGAGTTACGTAGGCCTGGCGCACTCCGCACTTTAGGTATGAAGCTACAAGTAGCCGACTTGTCGGACCTGCCGCGCGATACACAGAGATAACGCGACAAGAGTTACGTAGGCCTGGCGCACTCCGCACTTTAGGTATGAAGCTACAAGTAGCCGACTTGTCGGACCTGCCGCGCGATACACAGAGATAACGCGACAAGAGTTACGTAGGCCTGGCGCACACCGCACTTTAGGTATGAAGCTACAAGTAGCCGACTTGTCGGACCTGCCGCGCGATACACAGAGATAACGCGACAAGAGTTACGTAGGCTTGGCGCACTCCGCACTTTAGGTATGAAGCTACAAGTAGCCGACTTGTCGGACCTGCCGCGCGATACACAGAAATAACGCGACAAGAGTTACGTAGGCCTGGCGCACTCCGCACTGTAGGTATGAAGCTACAAGTAGCCGACTTGTCGGACCTGCCGCGCGATACACAGAAATAACGCGACAAGAGTTATGTAGGCCTGGCGCACTCCGCACTTTAGGTATGAAGCTACAAGTAGCCGACTTGTCGGACCTGCCGCGCGATACACAGAGATAACGCGACAAGAGTTATGTAGGCCTGGCGCACTCCGCACTTTAGGTATGAAGCTACAAGTAGCCGACTTGTCGGACCTGCCGCGCGATACACAGAAATAACGCGACAAGAGTTACGTAGGCCTGGCGCACTCCGCACTGTAGGTATGAAGCTACAAGTAGCCGACTTGTCGGACCTGCCGCGCGATACACAGAGATAACGCGACAAGAGTTATGTAGGCCTGGCGCACTCCGCACTTTAGGTATGAAGCTACAAGTAGCCGACTTGTCGGACCTGCCGCGCGATACACAGAGATAACGCGACAAGAGTTACGTAGGCCTGGCGCACTCCGCACTTTAGGTATGAAGCTACAAGTAGCCGACTTGTCGGACCTGCCGCGCGATATACAGATATAACGCGACAAGAGTTATGTAGGCCTGGCGCACTCCGCACTTTAGGTATGAAGCTACAAGTAGCCGACTTGTCGGACCTGCCGCGCGATACACAGAGATAACGCGACAAGAGTTACGTAGGCCTGGCGCACTCCGCACTTTAGGTATGAAGCTACAAGTAGCCGACTTGTCGGACCTGCCGCGCGATATACAGATATAACGCGACAAGAGTTATGTAGGCCTGGCGCACTCCGCACTTTAGGTATGAAGCTACAAGTAGCCGACTTGTCGGACCTGCCGCGCGATACACAGAGATAACGCGACAAGAGTTACGTAGGCCTGGCGCACTCCGCACTTTAGGTATGAAGCTACAAGTAGCCGACTTGTCGGACCTGCCGCGCGATATACAGATATAACGCGACAAGAGTTATGTAGGCCTGGCGCACTCCGCACTTTAGGTATGAAGCTACAAGTAGCCGACTTGTCGGACCTGCCGCGCGATACACAGAGATAACGCGACAAGAGTTACGTAGGCCTGGCGCACTCCGCACTTTAGGTATGAAGCTACAAGTAGCCGACTTGTCGGACCTGCCGCGCGATACACAATTACACAGAGATAACGCGACAACAGTTACGCGATACACAGAGAGGCAACTTCTAGGTTAATGTAGCTGTAGGTAGTTAGCGCTCGCACGTGAATTGCACTTTATTGTGTAGTAGCAAGAGACGCTACTTATTTAAATGATTTTGCCGAGTGAATCTTCTGTACCCTTAGTACAAGTATTGATAGTTTTCGAAAACATTTTTCGTTTTCGTATTGTTCCATACATTGCTGGGCTGACAGGTATTCGAAAACTTTTTTCGTATTAGAGTGAAGCAATCTATACCGCCGATTACTACCAATTTTAGTTCCTCCGCGTTTCCGCTGGAGGCGCTTTACTACAATGTATGGATCAATACGTAAACGAATTTTTTTTTCGTAAACTATCAACTCTGTGACTAAGCGTTACTGTACTTGTACTAATAATTACTGTGTCCGTAGGTATCAGAAGCCCGACTTTCCTTCAGTGAAATTTGCGCGTGTGCCAGGAGTGCCGCACGATTCCCAGTTACCAGATTACGATAAAGCCAAACAGAAGCCTGTTATGCATTTGGTGAGACAGTGTGCTGCTTGGCAGACCCCCTGCGGAAAGATGAACTTGTATGAAAATGACATTAGCTTGAGATAATTTCTCACAGGCTAATGTCATTGTCAATGTCATTTTCATACAATTTCACCTTTCCGCGAGCGTTAACGTTAACAGAAACTGGGTCTTGTCTAACCCCCCTTGGCAGGCGCCAAAGATATGATACATTACTGCCGCGGTCTGTAATGAGCACAGAAAACTTATTTTTTTTATTTTTTTGGTTAGAGCGGCTGTCAAGGCATTTTTGTAAGAAATTTGTTGTAGCCAGTTGCACCCATATAAACGAAACGTCAGTCATTCGAAATCAGTTAGCAACTGTGATGCGGACAAAGAACTGAGACCTAACCCAAAAAGTAAGGTCCAAGTTCTTTGGATGCGGAGTTCGACGCGTTGATCTAAATAATAATGTTCAATCAAGGTTCACTCATAATGCTTGGCGACAGATTTTCCTTCTCATTTCCGTTCTATTTACTTGTCTTTTCTATGGTTAAAAAAGCAATACTGAGTAAACTATAGTAATTATACAACTTACAGGTGCCCCGAAAATTCACAATAATACAAGACATCCCTAAAAAGCTGCAATATATATGGCTGGAGCCAACGATCTACTCACCGATACAGCTCTCTGAGGATGGAGATAAGGAAAAGAAAACAAGGAAATTCCTCATCGAAGAGGTGACTAGCAGATTTTCGAGTGCCCTCAAAACGTCTTGGAATCATAATCATCATTTCAGTCGTAGGACGTCCACTGCTGGACATAGGCCTCCCCCATCGATCTCCAAAAGGGCCGGTTGGAAGCGGCCTGCAACCAGCGTTTCCCTGCGGTCTCTTTTAGGTCGTCTGTCCATCCGAAACCCCGTACGAAGAGCTTTGACTCCACTTTTATTGTGCGAACTGCTAGTCTGTGGAATGTGCTGCCCGAATGTTCCCCGATAGTTACCATCTGGGTGTCTTCAAATCCACATTGTCCACATTCAACAAACGTATTTTAGTAATTGCTCTAATGTAAAAACGGTAAGACGTACAAGCGTCAAACTTGGCATGATTATAGTACACACTCTAAAGTATAACAACAAATAAATAATGGCCAAGTGCGAGTCGGTGACATATTTCTGTTTATTGCCAAGTTATAACTGGTAATTTCGTTACTTGGAAAACCTTGTTCGATCGACTGACCTTGGAATCGAAATTACATACATTACTAATTTTGAAATAGGGTTTTTAAATTGATAATTGTTGTATTTTCTGGTGATACGGAGCGCGCGAGCCCGACTCGCACTTGGCCGGTTTATTGATTTGTCGTCGGGTATTAAATAGGTATATAGTCCGGTAGCAATGCCTGCTGCAGTTACAGTAGAACGCCGATTATCCGAATTAATTGGGACCGGGGTCGATTCGGATAATCGAAAATTCGGATAATCCGACATGGACTGGTTCCAACGTTCCGTTTCACGGAAGCCGCGCGACGCAAAACATGTAGTGTCTTGCCTCTAGCTTTCAACCATAACAATTGAAATATATCTGGACTCTAACGAGAACCAACTTGTTACAACAAAACAAAACAAAAATGATTTGGACCATCACTCTAGATTAGTACGCCTACAAACTAGGCAAAACATGATACAAAGTAACAAATATTTTAACCCACCTATTGCGCATGCGTTTTAAATGTGTGTATGATTTACTCGTGTTTTGTGCAAATAAATAATCTTTATCTATATCTTGGTTTAAATTTTTTATATTACGCTTAGGACCGATTCGGATAATTGGCGATTCGGTTTCTCGGCATTCGGATAGTCGGCGTTCTATTGTATTTGTGTTCCAGGATTCAACACTCCTGGCACCGAAGATAAAAACGGAAGGTTTACTCGGAAAAGACCTGATCCTGGCCAGAAGGATGATGCCCAAACCAAAGTTTTTGGTGATGAAATATTTGAATGTTACAACACAGTAAATATAATTAACGACGGTTGATGCTAACATATTTTTATTTTTGGCTCGGAACCTTTTTAGCGAAGTTTTGCAGCGTTGAAAGTCCACCCACAAGATGGACAGACGACCTAAAAGAGACCGCAGGGAAACGCTGGATGCAGGCCGCTACCAACCGGCCCTTTTGGAGATTGGTGTCCAGCAGTGGATGTTCTACGGCTGAAATGATGATGATTCCGAGACGTTTGACTTTTTGAGGGCACTCGAAAATCTGCTAGTCACCTCTTCGATGAGGAATTTCCTTGTTTTCTTTTCCTTATCTCCATCCTCAGAGAGCTGTAGCTGTAGTTGCCCCCCTCCAGATATCCTCTACAAATTTTCCCTCTCCCCATTTTTCTCACTCTCCCACCCCCCATCCCTTTTTCCCATTCCCCTTTACTGCTACCTGATACAACTTACAACAAAAAGCCTTCCACACTTATAAAGACCTTCCAATCCAATATTCACATGCGGAGAGACCGGCAGACGTATCATTAGCGTTACATCTCTCCTTCCCTTCCATTATAATCTTGCTAATATAAAAAATCAAAAAATTAATCTTACTTGTATAGCAATAATGATGGTGTCATTCTGCACCGGGCCGAAAATGTCCTCGTTGTAAATTGTTTGTGCATCATTGTAGCGCTCGATGGCTCGACGGATGTCCGTAATGTTCTTAGGTCCGATGCGCTCTGTGGCGTTTGCTGGAAAATAAAGTTCAAGAAAATTATACATACGTAAGAAGAAGCAAGAACCAGAACCACCGGAGGATGGGCAGCAGCGTCCTATTAGTACACGGTGAACGTACTGCGATCCCCAAGCCGCCTGCCAAGCGTGGGGATTATGGCAACACCCCTCTCTACGAGGGAGGCATTTGTTCAGCAGTGGACGTTTACAGGCTGATGATGATGATGAAGAAGAAGCAAGAAGAGAGAGTAAAAAGCTCTACATCTCGATGTGACTAAACACAGAGAGAAAAACATTTATGTTATTTTAAGACGAAATATGCTTCAAATTCGACGATTCGTCATCACGAATATTCAAAAGTAGACCTTAAAAATCGATTAATTGACATTATTTCTTTATGTGTAATAAATGTTCTTGAAATATTTTATTCGGATGTGTTCACCGATACACGATTAAAGAAATTTGGCTCGACAGAAAAAAAACGTAAACTTTCCTAAAAAACACCCGTTTTTACGTTCCCTTCAATGGATTGAATCAACTTCATTCAGATTCTATAGAAGATATTTTTATCAAAAAAATTTGTGTGTTATCCTAACAACCATTCAAATACTTTTAAGTATTAGTTTTTTTGTAAAAGCGTAAGATTATTTGTAGAAAATAAAGAAAAAATAAATATTGAAAATATTTGAAGCGCGCGCGCCGCATTACCGTCATACAAGTGTACGGTTCTCTACCATTTCGCCTCAACGTTCTTGTCATGTGGATGAGTGGCGAGGAAAAAAAGGGAAGACTACCGAAGAATAGTAGTTTACACAAACAAAAAACAGGCTAATCCTGAAGCTAAGGCTGCTAAGGACAATGGGACAAACTATTTAAATTAGTGCATTGTGATCGGTCCTTGATAAATGTGCAACGTTTCAAATTAATCCGACGTTTTGTCAGTCTGTGACAGAGCCCGCATTAGGTAGGACTAAATAGCTGTTCAATCATGTATGCGTGCGCCTTATTATCAGGTTGACTTAACGTTGATAAAACGTACAATTTAAGTGGCACTTATTTCAATCTCATACTTCGGCATAAATATTTCGTTGAAATATTAACCCACTTACTATGGAGTTCCGGAACCTTGAAGAATAAACTTAAAACAATAATTGCCACTTTGACGTTCTCTTTTCTAGCTGATTTCTGATGGTTGTTTAGTAAATATTGGTAATGTTCATCATTATCAGCCTATCATGGTCCCACTGCTGGGACACAAGCCTTCTCTCAAAGAGTGAGAGGATGTGCCCTAATCCACCATGCTGGCCCAGTGCATGTTGGTGAATGTCATGTCTTTGAACTGTTGAGGTTCTTGGACGTACAGGTTACCTCATTATGTTTTCCTTCACTGTTGAGCAATGGCATCGAAACTGCACACACATAACATCATCCGCCAGTAAACGTCCATCATCATCATCATCATCATCATCATCATCATTTCAGCCGTAGGACGTCCACTGCTGAACATAAGCCTCCCCCATCGATCTCCAAAAGGGCCAGTTGGAAGCGGCCTGCATCCAGCGTTTCCCTGCGGTCTCTTTTAGGTCGTCTGTCCATCTTGTGGGTGGACGTCCCACGCTGCGCTTACCGGTCCGTGGTCTCCATTCAAGAACCTTTCGGCCCCATCGGCCATCTGTTCTGCGTGATTTTTCATATTGACCAGAATAATGGGAAACCTGTTTTATGTAATCTTTTGTGGTCAAATAGACTGTGAGGTTGAGACTTACCCGAAAAATTTTTGGGGTGCACAGTCAAATATTTGTGCAGCTCCGGAGGCACTAAGGCCAATACTTGCTCCGAAGTATCATTCCCGTTCATCAGCTCTTCTGAAACGTACAAAATTTAAATTAGGTCAAAAACTCAAACCATCGCAGTTAGTTCCGTTTTAAAACAGATGGCGCTGTTATGATAGTAAATATTCGAATAGATTTTAGAAATAAACTTTTGTTTATGGAAATTTCTCTCGAACTTTTTATTTAAATTTTATTTATTTACTTACGTTTAAGTTGGATATTTCCGACCATATCTTTAGTTTCAATCACATTGGGTGGTAGTTTTCAAGGAAAGTGCGGCACGCTTGGTGCGTTTCGCCCTTTTTTTTCTTGAATTACCAAAGAATACGGTCTGAAATATCTGACATAAGTAAACCTAAATACGCGAGTGCTGTAAAATTAGAACGAATGATTGACATATACGCCATCTGTGGGTAGATTTCTGGAACTAACTGGTTGAAATCCCACATTTAACATGGAGACACAGTGTGAAACATTTACAAAAACAGACTGAGATACCCTTTGTGTATGATATGTTAAATATGACTTGTTATAAATATGTAGGTTATTAATTTATACAGTCTATGAGCGAGTCATATATTATAAATAGGTGTAAATTAAAAAAAAAAAATCTAAGTATCACAAATATTTACAACTCGCGATACGGACATAATATAAGTACATACATACACTAGTACATAACATAATATGGTAGACGTAATTGCTATACATTTACATATATATATAAGTTTATAACATTTGTATTATAATGGACTTGCATTGATTTATATTTGATTTAGATCTATACACGATTTAGCGTGACGCCGAACAGCTAAAATCAAATGGATGGACAATTATTTTAATCCACAAGGAAAAGTTCGTTCCCTCTAAATGGAGTAAAGTCGTGGCTTTACGCCAGCGAAATGAATACAAAAAAGGCTGTGAGTTCACACATTCACGGGCTGATCGGCGTGACGCCAAATAGCGTGAGGCTGTGGATTATGGTAGGCACGGAATTCAGTGGGTTTGTAACTTCACTACATAGTATAAAACAAAGTCGCTTCCCGCTGTCTGTCCGTCCCTATGTATGCTTAGATCTTTAAAACTACGCAACGGATTTTAATGCGGTTTTCACCATCAGTTAGATTATTTTTTACGGAAGGTTTATATACCTATGTAACAAGCACTTACTTCGCACGTAAGTTACACCCGTGCGAAGCCGGGCGGGCGGGTCGCTAGTAACATTATAAATTTCTATTTGTAAAAGTTGACAAAAGGCACGGACACGAGTCCGTGGAGTAGCCAAAAAAAAAAACCAACATTAATTGACAATCACGATCAAATTATGGCTGTATATCAGACCATTTGACGCGACGGACTGAACATAAATAGCAGCCAGCTTTAAAGGCATATTTGAGACTTAAGAAACTCGTAAGTTGACTTCGGCAAGAATATTCCTACTTTGTATTTCTGAGCTCGGCTGTACACTAGCGAAAAAACCCCGAGGCCTAGGAGAATTTATTTACGAATACATTTTATTTTATTATGGCGCGTATCTTATCAGGTTTATACCACAGAGTAAGGACAGTGGTGGCATTAGCAACTTAGCTATAGCATCTATTAGCAACACATGTATAATCATTTTTGTTGTCAAATGTTTAGCAAACAATGGCGCTACCACAGTCTATAATTTTTACACACTGGCGCTATATTGAATTCGTTAGAACAAAGTAATTGATTTTGTTATTCAATCGACAACAGATGGCATCGCATTGTATATGATAAAACGGCCGCGACATCTATCGTAGAGTAGAAGAAAGCTGAGCGTAAATTGCCTCGCAGGCACGTGATCACACTTTTCCGTGTAGATAAATGTCGTTATGGCGTATCAGTCTTTACTCTGAGGTCTCGAGATATTACGGCAAAAGTATATATCCATGATGGCACGTGCAGTGAATAACACGTACCTTGACATTTCACTATTAAAATAAGCGACTGTTTAAATAAAAACTCTTAAATCATCAGCATAAAATCAGCCAGAACACGTCCACTGCTGAACATAGGCCTCCCCTTTAACCTCAACACTGAACGAAAGCTTGCCATCTGCATCCACTGGATGCCAGCGACTCTCACAATGTCGTCGGTCCATCTAGTTAAGTCGCAAAGAGCTCTTAATTCAAACGTGTGTTATTCATCATCATCATCATTTCAGCCGGAGGTCGTCCACTGCTGGACATAGGCCTCCCCCATCGATGTTATTATTAAACCTTATTTAATAGAACGAATAAAATAAAAGACGTCACATGAACCAGCACATTGGACAAAACAAAGAAAACCCCAAAAATAACAAAATTAAACCTTTCGCAACACTGGGCAAATTCTCCGGATTGTTAGTTTCTGTAACATGGAAAACTATAATGAAATATAACGGCTTTGGACGATAACGGATAGTTTCCCATAATGTGAACCAAAAATATAGATAAGCTCAATTTTGTGCATAATTTCTTTAGATAATGTTTGCTTTTTTTAATATGCAAGAGATGGATGGCGGCATCGAGAATCGAGATACAATACATATAGTCACAATCGTACCAAAAATGCCCGAAACAAAACTCGGCGCCCGCTACGAATTGCGCCGACTTCTGGTTAGTTACAATGTAACCGCGATACGACTACAATGCCGCGCGATGCAAGAGCTACGATGACATAGCGGATAACTAACGTTGAACGCTATGCAAGCGACATAACGTCTAAATTGGAGTAAATGTGGCATTGTGAACTATATAATTGATACAATGTATGTACAATGACCCTCTGACGTTTTTCGGACGTTTTCACTGAGAGATTGTGACTCTATAGGAATTGTACCTCGATGGATGGTGGTAACTCTTTTAGATCTATCTTAGATTAAAAAGGCAAATTATGCACTGAATCAAAATAAAAATAAAAACCCTTAGAATTAAAATCAAGCAAGTGCAACGTAATTTATATTTTGGTGTTATTACAGATATACCAAATAAAATAAAAAACCACATGGTCGTAAATTTTGCTAGCTTTTGATGATTTTATAATAGTCTTAGTCCTTTTTTTGTGTATTGCTTAAAATAAAACGCAAAGTAAAATTTAAATCCAGAAAATAGCACGGTATTTCAAAGAAAAAAAACATTTAATAATATCAGATACAGTGGCGCCAACAAAACTATTTCATTTATTGAAACATTTGAAAAGGTGACTAGTGGCGCCATCTCTTATCAAAAAAACGTAAACAAAACTTTTAAAGCAAAAAATCACATAGAGGACGACACATTGAATAAAAATAATATAAAGAAAAAAACCTTCAACTGTGACTACACGGTTAGAACGTAAGACGGAATATCCCGGGTTATGATCTGAAAACGTGAGCTACAGCTTAGAAACACAAATTAAATAGGTACAGAAGGCTGGCTTTAACAACGAGCGTGAACAGGCACAAAATAAAGACTCGTACGTACAACGATCTCGCATCAAGTCAGTCGAACACCAGTGACCAGTCGCGAGTGCCCGCGCTTTGGCAATACACGTAACTATATATCGTTTTGTGTGACAATTGTCATAATTAACAATGATTATTCTAACGGAACATTCTAATTCTAACACGGGTGTGTTCACGGGTGTCTTCCCGTGAACATGGTGCATGTAACTGCGCCGAAATATCGGAAGCTAATTCCACAACCTTACCACGGTAAATATCCCGTAAATAATCATATAGCTTTAGTGAATAACCGCGATAGATTAAAACAATGAATATTCTATTGTCATATATTTAAAAAAAACTTTATTTAAGAATGAGGCTTTATTTTACTTGAAAATAGAATAACAGTACCTTTCGTACGTGCCATAATCTACGACCACTTTTGATAACCGATTTATAAACTCTTATTTGGTGACCCTTTTCTACAACAAATAAATGTGTTTTAAAGTAACATATAGGTACCAAATAAATTGTTATTATTTGAGACTCCCAAATCTAAACTTTCCACAGAACATTATTGTTGCTACGCCAGCCCTAGGGCTACGGTTGGCGTAAGATATTAAAATCGAGGACAGCCGAAACCGACCTTCTGTAACTATTTATTTTGTGTTAGAAACGAATGTTAACAAGTATAGATATCTTCAATTCTTTATTTTAATAATCTAAATAGGGTATATCAAACAAAGAAAATAAAAAAGCCTTAATTATTAACACTAATACTAATTATTAATTCCCATGTACCAAAAAGTTTAAAAAAAAAAATTCGCCACATTTAATCGACGCCGCTGGTGATAAGAGAGCTGGCTCATTCCTCGCGCAGAGAATTTCTTTAGCAATTCAACGCGGGAATGCAGCCAGCGTTCTTGGCACTTTACCACACGGACAACATCTTTTTTTTTAATTTTTAATTATATTAGTGATAATTTGTATGTAATAATTAGTATAGATTGATACTGAGCGTTAGAAATAGATAGTCTGTGCGATCAATAATCTATGTCAACGCAATACAACCTTTGCTAAGTTTTGATATCTTTAGTAAATTTTGCATTATCTCCCTTCATTGGACGCTCTCGAAATAGTACGTTTATTGTTTGTTCCTTGTAATACTTTAAAGTTAAAACTTCTTTAGGCACATTAGGCACATTTGGGGTGGGGAAAAAGCACTGAACTCGCGTAACCGTCACCCTCAGATATATGCATCCGTAATCTTTGAATACAGCGCCATCTCTAATTCTTATTCGAGATGAGGCGATTACTCCTACGAAGCGAAACGAATTGAATGCTTTAAAAAAACTGTGAATCATATTAAACAGTCCACTAAGTTATAAGTATGTTTTCCATGACAAGGCCCCTTTGCAGCCGCTTATTAAGTTTAATATTTTATTTACTGAATTGTTTTGTTAACGTTTCCAAGTGCTCTAATGTGTTCCAATGGAAATAAATAAATATGACTATGACTACGTCCCGCTTTGGGTGTATTGTGCGCCATCTCTTGTTGAATAGGTGAATTACTACTTAAGTTTTCACCTGAGTTCTGACGTGCGGTCCTACAACAGATTTTTTTTATCACGTCTTTGCAACGATACATATGTTTATTCAAGCGTCTTTGATTATGTGAAACTAATTGACTAACCCTTACTGTGGAAAGTTAGTACAATATAGCGAAGTTTAAAAATACAAGGAACTTAAACGTTTAGCCGGTTTTGATGGCTTTTAAATTTGCTGCAAGTGCAATATTACTGTGGGAAGTTCTTGCTAGTCTAAGCTCCGCTTAAACGCTGTGCATATCCCCAAAAAAAACATTAAAATATTTTTTTATATAAAACCTTTATGATCAACATGTCGAGCAATTTTAAGCAACAAATACTTTAGTTCTACATCATTATCCGGTGAAATATCTGAAAATTAAATAAAAATACAAAATACCAATGATGTTATATATAAACTGAGGTAGATACGTTTGGCAATACAAACACAAGCAATAAGCTTAGCAAATAGCTTGAGTGAACTCTGTCCTGGGGGTCTTCTTTCCATTTAACGACTCTCGATAATGCCATAAAATGCGCAGTCCCTTAAGAGTCGCTATATAGAGTTTATACTGTATAAGAAAAGTTTCGTCCTGCGTTTGCGCAGGCACTAGTGGCCCGGTGGCTCAAAGTGCGGCGGCACTTAGTCAACGGAGAGCTTCTATCTCGTTTTAACTCGCGTAGAATTTCTATCCCGTTCTCCCCATTCTCGCATAGACTAAAACTCATCCGCCTGCATTATTTAAGTTATGAAACAGAAACATTAAAAAAAACTAAAGTAAAACTCACCTTCTCTATACATTCCCCCGCTCGAAGCGGATAGCATAATTTGCAGCCATAAGAAAAACAGGCATATAATAACGACGACCCGTGCCAAAGAACCATATTTTATTCGTGGCATCGCGTTCAGTCAACAGATGGCGTTAAAATCATTTTTAGCACGCAGTTCACACGTGGCACGGCAGGTGGCGCTGTTTCATGTTTGCCAATGACTAGATTGGTTTCATTGCGCGTGACTGATTTTGTAGATCTGAAACAAAATAAATATTATTAATTACAAAATTGCGTTTTAAAAACAAGCTTTTAGGCGTCGGCAGTGTTGAATTTAGGTGACGTTTATAGGGCTGATGATGATGATGATGATGATTTAATTTATCGTATTCTTCTTAGCAAACCCTTTCATTTGATACCCATATCATAGGGGTGTATATAAAATAACTGATCCCTCATATTTAGAAGTCCGCCATATTGGTTTTAGAATGACGTCATTTAGCTAGCCATGCATTATCATCTAAACTAAACGTGTATGCAAAATTTCAACTCAATCGGTTGATGATAACTGTTTTAAAATTCGGTTACAAGATTTGTCCCGAATTACAAGGCATGTTAAATAACCGCTTATAAAAAGGTGAGTGAGTAAACGAACGTTAACTGTACTAAGACCTATCACCCTTATAGTACTAACAGACGCTCGAACGCGGCTGACCTCAACCGCCGCCTGACCAATGGGAGAGAAAGAGAGGGAAATATGATAATCTCACTCTTTCTCTCTCGTTGGTTGGACGGCGGTCCGTCAGCCGCGTTCGAGCGTCTGTTAGCACTATTACTTGTCTTAGTATAGGCCAGCGCAGTAAGCGGAGACCTTTATGGTGCTTGTATGGCCTAGATAGCATGCGCATAATCTTGCGCCGGTTTTTTGCTGAGCATACGATGTATATCAAAATAAATAGTTACAGAAGACCGGCTCTTTACAACGAGCGGTAATAGGCGCACGAACACAACGACGCGTACGTACAACGATCTCGGATCAAGTCAGTCGAACGCCAGTCGCGAGTGCCCACGCTATGGCAATACACGTAATTATCGTTTCGTGGGATGTGTCATATTGTAATGAGTAAATACAACAATGGAGCATTGCGCTGTACGGAAGTGAGACGTGGCTACGACTAAGAATGATAGAAAACGGCTGGAAGTATTTGAAATGGGTGTTGGAGACGTATGGAAATAATAAGTTGGACAGAAAAAAAACCGGACAAGTACGAGTAGGACTCGTGCTCTGAGGGTTCCGTTGGACGGAACCCTCAGAGCGCGAGTCCAAAAAACTACAAAATTTAAGTTTGTAATGCAAAACAACATTTTTTATACGATATAACTTCAATTTATCAACTTTCGGATTTATTCGTTTATATGTGCTTACTTAATAAATTGTTTTGTAGTAAAAACTCCCAAATCAAAACTACAAAACATTATGGGTGCTTTGCCAGACCTAGCGCTGCGGTTGCGCGTAGGTTACTAAAATCAAGCTCAACCGAAGCCGGTATTCTGTACCTGTTTATTTTGTGGTATATATTTGTAAACAAACGCCGGATTAGGACTTTGGTATCTTATTGGGTATCATTAAAATACAGAAAACACGTTTTTGAGATAAAGTTCACTAGGCGGGCATGTTTATCTGAATCTAGCTGATTTAAGAACTACAAAATAATGTAGATTAGGTGTAAGGTGTAAGAATAGTTATTCGTTGTCAAACTTTACACCATCTACATAAATAAAAAGCCGGCCGGTACGGAACCCTCTGTGCGTGAGCCCGACTCGCACTTGGCCGATTTATTGCATTAGAGATAATAAAAAAATACGTTAAAAAATATGTGTTGTAGTCTCTTTAGTTTTAACTTTTTGACTTAATTATAATTAAATAATAAATAAATACTTTGGCACACACGGTCATCTGACCCCAAACTAAGCAAAGCTTGTGATATGGCTGCCAGAGACTGATATACATACATATATAGTTTTAAATACATACTTAAATATATGTTAACAACCCGATATAAAACAAACACAAATGTTCATCACACAAATGTCTGTCCTAGATGGGAATCGAACCCACGCCTCCAAGCGCAGAAGGTAGGTTCACTACCAACTTGACCAACGGGCTATCAATTAGTCAACGGGATTAATTTGTTAGATAATCCGCCGTAACGTTACATATTCTGTGAAAATTTCAACTGTCTATCTATTACGGTTCGAAAGATACAGCCTTGAAAAGGTAGGACAGACAGACAGCGTTAGCGTAACAGGGTCCCTTTTACACTCTTTGGGTACGGAACCCTAAAAATGGGTTAAAAATATCTATAATGTGTATATGAATTTCTAGTGTAATTCCGCTTCTACGTCCGCGTTCCGCGTCTGCTGTCGTCGTCGTCGTATAGTAATTTCAAGATTAACAAATATTTTAAAATTAATATCATTAAGTACAAATTGTTAAAACGAATTTTTTGTTACAGATTTAATTACAATTTGTTTCACGTTAGGTTAATTTTACTTTTTTATGTAATTAATATTTATGTCAGGTTAGGTTTAAATTAGCATCACAAATATCTATAGAGTAAAATAGTTTGTCCCAAATCTTTATTGTACTCAAAACGACGTAGAAGCGGAATTACACTAGAAATTCATATACACATTAAAAATGGACTTCCGCAAAGTAACGCCTGATTCAATCAACCAAAAATATCTATGTTGTTACCAGCAAAGTGCAGGGTCTGTTGTGTGACCCAGGCCTTAAAAATTCACACACTTGTGCTAAGTTGAACGACACTGAAGAGTATGCGCACTCGTTGAGACTAGCAAGTTTGTGGGAGCTTTTAGGCCGCGTTTTGACCTCAGCGGGCAGCGGAACGAGAGTCCAGGGGCCTTACGGACAACTGCTATTACAGGCACCTAATCCGCTCAGTTGGAAAATCACGCGACCGCAAACCGTATCTGGGCGCGATAAGGTTTGAGGTTGCGTGATTTTCTAACTGAGCGGATTAGGTGCCTGCAACTTTTGACCCGACAACAATGAAGTCTAAAGGTAGCATTCCGATCTTAGCGATCGCGACCGGCGACCGCGACCGGCGACCGCGACCCACTACTCAGTATGAATGTATACATACGTGAGATCACAGAAAAGAGAATATTTTTTTTTCTCTTCTGTGCGGGAGATCATAACCAAATTTCTAGCTTCCCCGTCGTCGGACTCAACGCTACTACCTCGCTGTCACTCGCCCGCCGGGTTCAAAAACGCGGCCTTAGAATATTTAATACTAGATTCTCATAACGGCAGTTCTGATACATTTATGTGTATTTTAAACATCGGATACTAAAATTTAACGTTACTTTTTGTGGTTAGTATAATTTTGTGGTTTTTTGTTTGTTTGCGATGCAAGGAAAAATATCGGTCAATGAGGCTTTTTTGGTTGACTAGCGGGGATTTAAAAACTGACATTAAAACCCGTTTCCCGGCCAGAGCAGGTCAGAGCTATCTCTTTTACACATCTCCACATTTTTAAGATTAAAAAGACTGTCAAAAAAAAGGAATTATTTTAAAATAACATTGCAAGTGTTATCTGAGCATAGCTATTCGGAGAGGTATGCCGAAAGTTTCAAAGTTCGAAACGAAGTGATTCGAAATAGAACAAAAGTTACCGACTAAGCATAGCTATTGGGGGAGCTGTACTAAAAGTTTCAGGATTAGAAACGAAGTGATTCAAAATAGAACCAAAGTACCGACTGAGCATAGCTATTGGGGGAGCTATACTAAACGTTTTAGGATTCGAAACGAAGTGATTCAAAATAGAACCAAAGTTAACGACTGAGCATAGCTATTGGGGGAGCTATACTAAACGTTTTAGGATTCGAAACGAAGTGATTCAAAATAGAACCAAAGTTAACGACTGAGCATAGCTATTAGATCTATGCTGAAAGTTTCGGAATTCGAAACGAAGTGATTCAACATAGAACCAAAGTTACCGACTGAGCATAGCTATTGGGGGAGCTGTACTAAAAGTTTCAGGATTAGAAACGAAGTGATTCAAAATAGAACCAAAGTACCGACTGAGCATAGCTATTGGGGGAGCTATACTAAACGTTTTAGGATTCGAAACGAAGTGATTCAAAATAGAACCAAAGTTAACGACTGAGCATAGCTATTGGGGGAGCTATACTAAACGTTTTAGGATTCGAAACGAAGTGATTCAAAATAGAACCAAAGTTAACGACTGAGCATAGCTATTAGATCTATGCTGAAAGTTTCGGAATTCGAAACGAAGTGATTCAACATAGAACCAAAGTTACCGACTGAGCATAGCTATTGCAGCGGACTAACCGTGGCTCCCAGTTTCATAGATTGTTAGTGATCATCCTGTCTAGAATTGGGAAAGTAGCTTTAGCATTAGCATTACAGTCATTTTTCTTGTCCCACAGATTCTGTTGTTCTTTTTCCGTGTGACGACGCAGTAGCTCTCTGACTCCCATTGCTGATGGTTTGCAGAGGCCCACTGTGTCATCGCTTACCTGTTTCCTAGCACCCTCCTTGGCAAGAGTGTCTGCCGTTATATTACCCACACAGGTTCCGTGGCTTTTCGTCCATCTTGCAATCGTTCTGTACTTGCTCGCGAGTGTTTGTAAAGCTGTATGACAGTCATCAGTAACTTTTGGTCTTGTTACGGGTCATCTGAGTGCGTAGATGGTAGCCGCATTGCCAGTAGTAAATATGAGGACTCCTTTACCGTCACTATCTTCCGGGGCCGTAAGAGTTACCGATTTTGCTAATATTCGAGCTTAAAATTGCATGAACTACTTGCCTACGAAATTTCATGGAGATCGTTTTAATCGTACGCAAGTTACCGTTGAACAAAACTACAAAGGCCGACCAGATCCCGTAGAATCGAAGTCCTTCGCTTCGCCCAGTCAATAAGGAGCATGAACTGTTCCGTTGCAGAAGGTACTTGCATGTAAACAGGCATCGTTATGCATGTCACGTCTTTCGCGAGCATTGTCCGGGTGGTATTGTCACCGAGGTCACGGTACGGTCAAGAAACGTTCACGGCGTAGTTTAACTCGACTGCCCCGGTGATCCTGCCTTCTGCTCTTGGGGGCGTGGGTTCTATTCCTACCTAGGGCAAACATTAATGTGGTGCACATTTTTGTTTGTTCTATATCTGATTGTTAATATCTATTTAAGTGTGTATTTAAAAATATATATGTGTATATGAGTCTCTCGCCGCCATAAAACGTTACTACAATTGGGTAATACAAAATGTTTTGGGTATGGAACCCTAAAATTTTGGTCATTGGCTTTCCCCGAATATTTATTTATATTTTTGTATTACGTAACAGCTTAATCACCAGGGAATCCCCAGTCTTTGTTTTGGGAGAGTTTTTCTCACACCCTGTATGAATAATTACATGCATAGCTATATTATCTATACTATATATTATATTATATACTAGCTGACCTGACAGACGTTGTCCTGTCTTAGAACTGTCAAACACGCAATGTCAAAATTGTAAATCTTATTTTACTACACCTTGGGTTACATTATTGGAGTTTTAGTAAGGATCCCTATATTTTTTGAAAATATAATATGGCCTATGTTACCCGGGGATAGTGTAGCTTCCCAACAGTGAAAGAATTTTTCAAATCGGTTCAGTAGTTTCGGAGCCTATTCAATGCAAACAAACAAACAAACAAACAATCAAATCTTTCCTCTTTATAATATTAGTATAGACTAGCTGACCTGACAGACGTTGTCCTGTCTTAGAACTGTCAAACACGCAAAGTCAAAATTGTAAATCTTATTTTACTACACCTTGGGTTACATTATTGGAGTTTTAGTAAGGATCCCTATATTTTTTGAAAATATAATATGGCCTATGTTACCCGGGGATAGTGTAGCTTCCCAACAGTGAAAGAATTTTTCAAATCGGTTCAGTAGTTTCGGAGCCTATTCAATGCAAACAAACAAACAATCAAATCTTTCCTCTTTATAATATTAGTTATAATAATATAAAGAGGAAAGATTTTATTGTTTGTTTGTTTGTTTGCATTGAATAGGCTCCAAAACTAATAAACCGATTTGAAAAATTCTTTCACTGTTGGGAAGCTACCCTATCCCCGGGTAACATCTATAGGCTATATTATTTTATTTTTTACAGGGATCATACCTAAAACTCCAATAATGTAACCCAAGGTGTAAAAAAATAAGACATACACCCGTGCGAAGCCGGGGTGCGTTGCTAGTTAGCTGTATAAAAAAAACGAGTACGTACAGTCTTTCCTTATTCCACGGTTTTACCACATGTGCTTCTAATTCAGTGACTAATAACCTCCAAAGTGGTTAATAACAACCAACTTTCCGCCCTAATTTGAACGATGAATAAACCATAATTGGTAATGCTTTCCGGTACCTAATTAGGTAATGGCACAGAATAAAAAATAGTACAATAATGTACCAATTGGCTTTTCGCTCTTAACGGTTTTATGTTTCTGCAAAGGCCTATACAGACCTAAGCGTTATTCGCTAACGCTGTGGGCAGCGAAAAATACCGCGACGTATGCCGCTGGCAGTTCATACAAATAGCGCGCGGTATTTTTCGCACCTAAAGCGGTAGCGAATTTCGCTTAGGTCTGAACAGACCTTTAAATTTTATGCCCAGGGGAACGTTTTTTAAATCGCTCATATTATTATAAAACCACGAAAAAAACCATGCGTCAACATTATCAGCAACATTTAAAAAAACCGGACAAGTGTGAGTAGAACTTGCACCCTGAGGGTTCCGTAAAAACGTAATAAATATGCATGTAGATAGTTCATCCATTCCATTCCATTCCGGGAATCGAGTCTCGACGAAGGTTGAAAAATACTGACGGACAAACTTAATTTTGTAGTTCGAAAGGCGCTCCCATGGATACCAACTACAAAATGTAAGTTTGTGATAACTTTTTTTTTAATGTGATGTAACTTTCAAATAAACAACTTTCCGATATTTTTCCTGTTATGTGCTGTGAGACCTTGCTTTTTGGAGCTATACTTTAGAGCATGTATTATAAACATGCCAAGTTTGACGCTTGTACGTATTACCGTTTTTACATTAGAGCTAATACAAAAATACGTAAAAAATACGTTTGTTGTATCCTTTTTGTTGGGGCGTTTGGGGTCCTTTATTTTTTACTTTTTTATTATTTGTTAGTTAATCCGCCGTAACATTACATATTCTGTGAAAATTTCAACTAGCTATCTATTACGGTTCGAAAGATACAGCCGTTCAAGAATAGGACAGACGGACGGACAGACGAACAGAAAGACATCGTAGGCTTAGTAATAGGGTCCCGTTGTTACCTTTTGGGTACGGAACCCTAAAAGTGGGTCACGCAGTATGGGTACGTTACCTAACTTGCTGTGCTCTACGAGTGAAGCAAGCCAGTTGGGTGACTATGAACTGTTTTGTAAAGTATACACAATGTCACAGACAAGTAGATATTATAATGGCGGTCATATTGTAGGCACATAATGAGTATAAAGTAGGCATGATATATCCACGCACAGAGCAAGAAATCAAACAGAGAGGTAGCTCGATTGGAAAAGTAGTCACACACAGACGGGCATAAGTTTCTCGTTAGAATTTTATAATAGTTGTTCGCCCCGAACTTTGGCATTGCGAGATTACAACCTATTTCATCACAATCCCTTTACACAGAAAAAAGAAGCAAATAGAACGGCAATGAGAAGGAAAATCTGTTACCAGGCATATGAGTGAACCTTGATTGAACATTCTTATTTAGATAAACGCGTCGAACTTCGCATCACAGTTGCTAACTGGTTTCGAATGACTGACGTTTCGTTTATATGGGTTTATATGGTTGCTTCAAGCGAAGAGTGAATAGAGTCCTCAAAGGTAGGCAACGCACCGCCAATGCCCCGGGTATTGTAGGTGTCCATAGGCGACGGTGACCACTTACCATCAAGTGGCCCGTCGCTTGTTTGTCGACTATTATATAAAAAAAAAAAACCGGACAAGTACGAGTAGGACTCGTGCTCTGAGGGTTCCGTTAGACGGAACCCTCAGAGCGCAAGACCAATAAAAAAACTAACTGAAGTTAAAATATTGAAAGACAAACTTAAGTTTGTAGTTGACAATAAGGTTCTTCCATACATTCGAACTACAAAATGTAAGTTTGTAATAGCAAAATAATTATTTTTAAATGATATAACTTCAAATTTATAACTTTTGGATTTATTCCTATATATGTAACCGTAACCGTTTTAATGAAATTAAATTAAATAAATATAATATAAAATATAATGTACCTACTATGTATGAGACCTTGCCTTTTGCCAAATTTCATGATTCTAGGTCAACGGGAAGTACCCTATAGGTTTTGATTCCCCTGTGAAATCGCAAAATATACGACATAACGGAACCCTCAGAGCGCGAGACAAAAAAAAACTAACTGAAGTTAAAATATTGAAAGACAAACTTAAGTTTGTAGTTGACAATAAGGTTCTTCCATATATTCCAACTACAAAATGTAAGTTTGTAATAGCAAAATAATTATTTTTAAATGATATAACTTCAAATTTATAACTTTCAGATTTATTCCTATATATGTACTATGAGACCTTGCCTCTTGCCAAATTTCATGATTCTAGGTCAACGGGAAGTACCCTATAGGTTTTGATTCCCCTGTGAAATCGCAAAATATACGACATAAACGTTCATATCTTTTGATTGCTTTGACTTACAACTTTTATTTTTTTACAGCCGAAAGAAACCGTAGACCCAAGTATTTAGTATAAATTTCAACTTGCTACCTTTACGCGTTCTTGAGAAAAAGGGTCTTGACAGACGGACAGACAGACAGACAGACGGACAACGAAGTGATCCTATAAGGGTTCCGTTTTTGCCTTTTGAGGTACGGAACCCTAAAAATGGGGTTTAAATTAGAACGGCTGTCAAGGCAATTTTTAAGTAATTTGCTGTAGCCAGTTG
Source organism: Agriopis aurantiaria (assembly GCA_914767915.1). Taxonomy (NCBI): domain Eukaryota; kingdom Metazoa; phylum Arthropoda; class Insecta; order Lepidoptera; family Geometridae; genus Agriopis; species Agriopis aurantiaria. The sequence goes on along the minus strand of OU612010.1, from coordinate 4,886,435 downwards.
CACCCTTATAAACGAAACGTCAGTCATTCGAAATCAGTTAGCAATTGTGATGCGGAGTTCAACGCGTTGATCTAAATAAGAATGTTTAATCAAGTTTCACTCATAATGCCTAGTAACAGATTTTCCTTCTCATTTCCGTTCTATTTACTACTCTTTTCTGTGGGTGAACCAGTCTGTTCTTTAGGTAGCTGTTTCTCTGTGGGATCCCCTACTCTGCGTCACGAGGCCGACGAATGACGGCTCATGTTACAGTCATGATAAAGAAATTATATCTAATTCATGTGCAGTTTTATTATTGTAACGTTCAACAGTGCAGACTTTTTGCAATGCGGGCAAACGATAAAATGAAACAAGTACTTAGGCCAACTTGCGCAGCTTCCCTTAGCCCTGGGCTAGTGACTTAGTCCCGTGCGACCTTCATAAGCGCTTCCCCGTCTGTTACAATCTGGGTGTCTTCAAATCACGAGTGAATCGGTTCCTTCTAGGCAAGCGTGCTCCATCGTAGACCGCATCATCGCTTAACATCAGGCGAGATGGCGGCCAAGCGCAAGACTATCTATACTAATTTTATAAAGAGGAAAGATTTGTTTGTTTGCATTGAATAGGCTCCGAAACTACAGAACCGATTTGAAAAATTCTTTCACTGTTGGGAACACAGAAAAGAGAAGTAGATAGAACGGAAAAGAGAAGGAACATCTGTTACCAGGCATACGAGTGAACATTCTTATTTACGTCAACGCGTTGAACTCCGTATCACAATTGCTAACTGATTTTGAACGCGTAGCTGCTCCATCGAATTTATTCCACAATGCCTTCTTGCGCTGTAATTACGTGTCGCCTAGCTAGCAAAGATTTTAATTTAAAAAAAGGAAGCATATCCTATCACTGGTATGTCTAAATTGTTTATAATTTTATTATTTCACCGTGTTTTAATTACAAAGCTGTTGACAAGCCGTTGACAATAATAGTGGTTACCATTATTTTATCGATATCGATACATTTAGATTTTTCTTATAGTACTAACAGACGTATGGACCAAGTCCGTTTCGTCTATTAGCACTATTACATTTCCCGTAATTTTCTATTTTATAAATAGACATTGAATTTATTAGTTTTCCAGGCAATCCGTCTACTAGGCAAAAATGGATTGATGCAACGGGAAGACGTGATTGGATTCCTACAAAACAAGCACAATTTGTTCAAAAAAATTTTTGGACATATATGTATCACGACAAATAAAAGATACTTGAAGCCATTAGCAATATCACAAAAATAAATTATTTATTTACATTCAGTAGTTAAAAATTAAATCATATCACCAACACCAACGTCTTCATACTACTCTCAGACAACCAAAAAATCTCCAATGAGGCTTAAAATAGCTTCACCTGCCTGTTCAAATTCTTCGACTCCCATGAAAACGCAAACTAAAGGAAGTTATAAAGTTATAAATTATTTTTCTTTATAGATATTTGTGATGCACATTTGAGACTTCCGTAAAGTGACGCCTGATTCAATCAACTAACTTTGATATTCATTATTGATAATTTTATTCAATAAAAAACCTAGCCAGCTTCAATTGCGATCCCGAAACTTTAAACTCCACTTTTTATAATATCCCGGTTGTTCACTATTTAGTTGTATGATTACGGAATATTTACACATTATTTATAACGTTTTTGAGTCATTTCCTGTGCCGAAACATTAGGAACTCCATATCCACAACATAATCACGGTAAATAAGTCGTTAATAATCATACAACTGTACTAAAACTCCACGTTTTTAAATAAGTCACACCCACGATTCCATAATATTTAATGGTATAGACAGACGGACAGACTTAGTAAGTTAGTAGACTTAGACTCGTAGGCTTAGAATAGGGTTCCGTTTTTACCCTTTGGGTACGAAACCCTGAAAAGTCAAAAAGTTAAAACGAAAGAGGCGTCCCCATACAGCAAACGTATTTTAACGTATTTTTGTATTAGATCTAATGTATATGTAATGTAGTGTAACGATAATACGTACAAGCGTAATAATTGGCATGAATATAGTACACAGACACACTCTACCTAAAGTATAACAAAAAATAATAAATAATGATCAAATGCGAGTCAGTGACTAATTTATTTTAACTAATTTAACTAATTTATTTATTTTTTATTTATTTTTGAACTAATTTTTATTTTGTTTTCGTTGATGTGCTCTATTTATGATCAGCTTTTTTATGAGGTAATAAAAAAAAATTAGTCATCATGCCTATTAAGTTTATCGATAAAATTAAAACTGCACACAAAACTTTCTCCATCACTAGCTGTGATACCACATTCTAAATTTTAGGATGAGGTTTTTTTTTTAATGGCTCCTCACGAAAATAGCATTTAACCGTATCAAGTAATATATTTATTTTTCTACCCATTTAAAGTCACATAAAACGAACTCTAAACATAGCCTACGTCAATATCATGGTCAAATCATGACCTAGTAAGGTCATGGAAACTTTTTAATCAAGTTTCTATAGAGTTCTGGGGCAACACAAAAAAATCACATTTGCAACTTCCCATTGTTTGCCTACACTCACGCAAACCTACGAATTTGCCTTAATCTTATTTAACGGATAATAATTCAATATTATTACACAAGCACATGCGTTAATACACTAGTTTTGTTAAATAAAAAAAGCTAAATCGATGAAAAACTCTTAGCGAAATTATTTTAACCCTCGTGCTTATCGTGCAGTTTAATTTGGAACTATTTTAACTATGTCGTAGATAAATTTACGTTAAGGACTGTTGAACTCGTACTAGTTTTTTGAACTGCACAAGAATCGTGCAGTTTTTTTGGAATAGCAGCATTTACCGAAATAATTGCGCAAAATGCACAGGGAACTGAACCGTATTGCACCACGAGAAGGTCAGTTTTAAACTTTAACAAAATGGCGTTCATAACCTTTTGGATTAATAATAATCTTGACGAATTATTGCATTCCTTCCTATGTAGTTATATTATGACGTTTCGTTTACATGTGTGCAACTGGCTACAACGGATTTCTTGCAAAAATGCCTTGACAGCCGTTCTATTTTAAACGAAAAAATTTTCTCTTCTGTGGTTGGGAAGCTACACTATCCCCGGGTGACATAGGCTATAATCTATACCCGTGCGAAGCCGGGGCGGACCGCCAGTTATTTATAAAAAAGGGGTTGTCTGTAAATTATCTTTACGGACGATAATTTTACGTGATAACGCTTAGGCCGATCGTGCCTCTCTATCGCTTGTTCCGCGCTCTCGCTTGCATGCGCGGCTCAGGTGGAGCGTGACAATTTTTCGTGCGTGCAGCCGGCGTTCATCGATTTATAAGACGTTATCACGTCAAAAAAAATAAAAGATAAAACGGTTTTCTTTTTGCATTGACACACTGACACACGAAATAGTAATAGGCATTCGTCCTGATGTTTAATTTATTACAAATAACCGGGTTATCGATGAATATAACTAAATACATTACACAAACTGAAAAAATAATTTAAATCGGCTGATAAATCTCTGAGATATGAGTGTTTAAAGTTTTAGGTGGGGATAGAGAGGGGATGTTCTATCCCTTTCTCGCAAAACGTGTGTTAGTATAGCATTTGTATGGCACTCCTGAGCCGTGAAGTCACGGCTCAGTATAGTGCGCTCTCTGTCTAACATGAAATTAAAATGCATATAACTTATTTATTTTTGAACTAATTTTAATTTTGTTTTCGTTGATGTGCTCTATTTATGATCACCTTTTTTATGAGGTAATAAAAAAATATTAGTCATCATGCCTTCGCTGGTAAAAAGTTACGATATATTGGTTTATTATGGAAATCACTGATTTGTTTTCACGCTACGACGTGCTACTGCACAGAGTACAAAAACTCGAAGGCTGTCGAAGTGTCGACATCACTGAACATTGACAAAGATGCAACGTTATCTGACCATGGTCATATTTTTCTTCTCTACATAGTATAACACCGCCGTAAAGTAGCGAGTCTGTCAATTTTCTACAGGATTCATTTCGGAGAATGTGCATCAGAGCTACATGACCTTATCCTGCCATCCCTTTTCTACTAACGGACGTGTAGGAAAACGGCCCACTACCACCCATACATTGTGGTTTTTCCTTGGATACGTACCAAACGTTTCGATTCTACGTTTCTAATCCGTACGGTCAAAGATTGGAACAACCTGCCCGCTTCCGAGTGAATAGGGATCTTCTAAGTCTGCGTGCTTCATCTTCGACCACATCGTCGCTTACCAACAGGCGAGTTGGTGGTAAAACGCGGAAATATCGGCGTAAAAAAAAAGAACTCTTCATAGTATAAATTAAGGTCGCGTCTGTCGGTAAATTCCCAAAAAACATTTACTAATCCACGCAACGGATTTTGATGCGGTTTTCACCATCAACTAGATAATTTTTCACGGGAGGGTTATATCTTCTCTGCATAGTATAAATTAAAGTCGTTTTCCGCGTCTGTCTGTCTGTATAACCGCTAACTCCTCCTAAACCACGCAACGGATTTTGATGCGCTTTTACCATCAGTTAGATAATTTTTCACGGATGGTGTCCTATATTAAAGTGGGAAAAGAGGTCCTTAACAATAACTCGTGAGCATGATCCAGCAGTAAAACTACCATTAAATGTTTACTGCAATTACTTTTAGTCATCGAGATACAACACATTATAGAGTCCATTTCCGAACCAAAACTCGGCGCACGCTACGAATTGCGCAGACTTTTTGGTTAGTTACAACTACAAGGTAACCGCGATCCGAGTACAACGCCGCGCGATGCCTGAGCTACGATGACATAGCGGACAACTAACGTTGAACACTATGCAAGCGACATAACGTCTACATTGAAGTAAATGTGGCATTGTGAAGTATATAATTGATACAATGTTGTGGTATGTACATTGAAGCTCAAACGTTTTTGACTGTTTTCACTGAGAAATTGTGACTCTATAGGAATTGTATCTCGATGCTTTTAGTACAATAATTATAAGCACAGCTAATGGGTACTTTGCTTATCTGATATTGAATTTTTAATTACAGGTATAATATTGTGTAGTTAAACATTATCAAGTGCGTGTTGTGTCACGCTTGTCCGTAGCCATGAAAACGTTTTTACGCGACTGCCCAAGGAGGGCAATGTTCTTCGGATGTATGTCTGTTTCTACACAGTTACTCTGAACGATGTTTTACAAGCTTTTATTTAACTTGCCTTCATCATCATCATCATCCACAGCCTTCCTTATCCCACTGCTGGGTATAGGCCTCTCTCTTGCTATGCCATCTGCCTCGATCCTGTGCTAATCTAGTCCAGTGGTGCAAGTACCGTTCTTTATCGATCGTCAAATTTGACAGTTGAGATCGTCAAATTAGATAAAATGCCACAGTACTCGCTATGATCGGTTCTATGGCATTTTATCGAATTTGACGATCGATAAACAACGGTAATTGCATTGCTGGTTCGACCCGCGACAGTGATAGTATAACCACAGAAGACATAATAGACACAGAAGGTTCACTCCGCGAAGAAATTTAAATAAATAAGGACTCTATCTACGAGGCAATAAAGTAGCAATTCAATTCGTACAGCATTCGTTCAAGGTCCCTGACAGAAAAGATGCTTAATTACGCGCGACGTGGCTAGCGTAGCGTGCGGGCCGGGCGCGAGCCGAGCGGCCACTGACTGCCCTGCTATGACCCTCTTGGGAAGGGACACGGGCCGTACATACCTAAAGTCCGGAGTGCGCCATGCCTGGTATAACTAATAATATAACTTGCCTTAGTTTGGGTCAAATCTTGCACCTAAATTTTAAAACAGTTATCCATAACTGATTGAGCTGAAATTTTGCATACACGTTTAGTTTGTAGAAATACTTTGTAGAGGTTCTTACGGAAAGAAATATTTAGAAATATTGCGCAGAAAATTGGAAAATTTCAGAAAACTTAACAACGATTTTAAGTGCGCGCGTTTGACAGTTCTAAGACAGGACAACGTCTGTCGGGTCAGCTAGTCTATACTAATACTAATATTATAAAGAGGAAAGATTTGATTGTTTGTTTGTTTGTTTGCATTGAATAGGCTCCGAAGCTACTGAACCGATTTGAAAACGTCTTTCACTGTTGGGAATCTACACTATCCCCGGGTGACATAGGCTATATTTTATATTTTTTTAAATAGGGATTCTTACTAAAACTCCAATAATGTAACCCAAGGTGTAAAAAAATAAGATTTTCTATTTTGACTTCGCGTGTTTGACAGTTCTAAGACAGGACAACGTCTGTCAGGTCTGCTAGTAAAATAATAAATAATTAATGTTCGGGACATTTTTGCACACACGGTCATGTGACCCCAAACTAAACAAAGCTGCTAGACTGAGGTGGGAATCGAACCCAGGCCTCAAGCTCAGAAGCAGGGGCGGATCCAGGATTTCATTGGGGGGGCATTCAGACAAGGTGAACCTGAGTCAAATCGAAAAGTTGAGTCGAATGTATGGAATCGCTAGGTGTTTTGGGGGTCCCCCTGGACCCGCCAATGCTCAGAAGGTAGGTTCACTACCAACTGGACCAACGGGCTATCTAAAGTATAGTAAAGTAGCGTAGCGGGTGCGAATGCATCAAGCCTAAATCAGTAAGTACGGAACCAAAGATCATAAATTGTTATTGAACACTTGCTGATTTTTTTACATACCAAGGTTAGTAACCAGTTAACCACCGCCACCTAGCCACCTAGGACAAACATTTATGTGATGAACATGTGTGTTTGTTCTATATCTGGGTGTTAATATTTATTTAAGTATGCATTTAAAACTATATATGTATGTATAGATTGCCCGTTGGTCCAGTTGGTAGTGAACCTGCCTTCTGAGCTTGGGGGCGTGGGTTCGATTCCCACCTAGGACAAACATTTATGTGATGAACATGTGTGTTTGTTCTATATCTGGTTGTTAATATCTATTTAAGTATGTATTTAAAACCATATATGTATGTAATCAGTCTCTGGCAGCCATATCACAAGCTTTGCTTAGTTTGGGGTCAGATGACCATGTGTGCAAAAATGTCCCGAATATTTATTTATTTATATCTCCGTTTATATTATCTGGATAGGTGAACAGCAAAAAGTATATTGCAGGATGTAACTATTGAAAGTTACTGATAGGTAGATATGTGATATGACTGATAAGAGACTTAGGAGTTATACATTTTGAAAGTTTCCTGTAGATAAAGGTAAAACCTTGAGATTAAAGTATTGCTCACTCGTAACTACTAGAATTAAATTTTGATATCAGCCATTCATCGAGATACAATTCCTATAGAGTCACAATCTCTCAGTGAAAACAGTCAAAAACGTCCGTGCGTCATTGTACATACATCGTCAATTATATAGTTGACAATGCCACATTTACTCCAATTTAAACGTTTTGTCGCTTGCATAGTGTTCAACGCTAGTTGTCCGCTATGTCATTATAGCTCTGTCATCGTGCGGTGTTGTAGTCGGTTCGCAGTTACCTTATAACTAACCAAAAGTCGGCGCAATTCGTAGCACGCGCCGAGTATTGGTTTGGACATTTTTTTGGCACGATTGTGACTCTATATGTATTGTATCTCAATGCAGCCATTTGAAGAATTTTTATGACGTATATAATCCGGTTTTTCTAGTTTTTTTTACCCGACCGCGCAAGAAGGAGGGTTATGTTTTTGAGTGTATGTATGTATGAGCACCGTAGACCACATTCACACGCTCCGCCAGATTATACAGAAGACTGAGGAGTATAATCGGCCATTATGCCTAGCGTTTGTGGACTACGAAAAAGCCTTCGATTCAATCGAGACCTAGGCAGTATTGCAGTCCCTCCAGTGATGTCATATCGACTATAGGTATATCGAAGTGATGAAGTGTCTGTATAGAAACGCCATGTCGATCCGATTACAGGACGAGAGCACGGAACCAATCCAACTGCAGAAAGGCGTGAGACAGGGAGATGTTATCTCTCCGAAACTGTTCACGAACGCATTGGAGGACGTTTTCAAGCTCTTGGACTGAAATGGATTCGGCATCAACATCAATGGCGAATACATCACTCACCTTCGTTTTGCCGATGATATAGTCATCATGGCAGAGTCGCTGGAGGATCTCAATACGATGCTCAGCGACCTCAGTAGCCTTTCCCAACAGGTGGGTTTTAAAATGAATATGGACAAGAGAAAAATTATGTCCAATGTCCATGTTGAACCCGTGCCGGTAGTCGTTGGGAACTATACTCTCGAAGTTGTTGACCATTACACCTATCTTGGACAGATTTTTCAGTTAGGTAAGTCCAACTTAGGCAAAGAGGTCGCCCGAAGAATCCAACTCGGATGGGCAGCGTTCGGGAAATTGCATGACATCTTCTCGTCCAAGATACCACAGTGCCTCAAGACGAGGGTCTTTGACCAGTGTGTGTTGCCAGTGATGACATATGGTACTGAGACGTGGTCCTTAACTGTTGGCCTTTTGGAAAAGCTCAGAGTCACACAGCGGGCAATGGAGAGAGCTATGCTCGGAGTTTCTTTGCGCGATAAGATCCGAAACGTGGATATTCGCCAAAGAACCAGAGTCACCGACATAGCTGTTAAAATTTGCAAGTTGAAGTGGCAATGGGCAGGCCACATAGCTCGAAGAACCGATAACCGATGGGAAAGAAAGGTTCTGGAGTGGAGATCCCACTAGATGGACCGACGACATTGTGAGAGTCGCGGGTATCCAGTGGATGCAAAAGGCGGGCTGTCGTTCAGTGTGGAGGTTAAAGGGGGAGGCCTATGTTCAGCAGTGGACGTCTGCCAGCTGATGATGATGATGTATGTAGGTTTCTTTGGCACGCCCTACAGCCTTACCGTGGCCAAGAGGTGTCACTCTGCAGTTTAAGTACGTTGGGCCGGCGCACCTTTCGGGCAGGAGTATGGCAGGGTTGTGGCTACTCGATTCTCGCTCGACTCGCATGCTAGCCACGTCGCGCACAATTAAACATGTTTTCTATGATTTATGCAACGAAGAATGACTTCTACACCATCTTATAATCCGTATAAAAGATACTGTTGTGCTTACGAGTGTATAAATATAAGGAAGAACAAGGAATCGAAATTATCATTTTTGAGAAGACAACCCTAACGTTACACGTGCTGTGTCAAGAGAGATAAAGCTACGTGATAGAAGCAGAGCAGCTCTCTAGGTGAATATAGCAAGCGGTATCAAACGCTGCGCGAGTTAAATTGTTACTTTATTGCCTTGTAGATAGAGTCCTTGTTTATTTAAATTTATGAGTTCTTATAAATTTTAAAAAGCTGAATGAAAACCACGAATTGCGATCACTTTTGCTTAGTTTTTGAACATAAGACTATTATAAAAAAAAAAAATAACAGGACATTTTTGCACACACGGTCATCTGACTCCAAACTAAGCAAAGCTTGTGATATGGCTGCCAGAGACTGATATACATACATATATAGTTTTACATTATAACAGGTACCTGATTTATTTAAGTGAATTATTATAGGACAATGTTTTAATTCACCTTGCAAATAAATACTTGGACCATGTTTAGTAACATGGTTATAATTAAACATTATTAAATACCCCAATGTTTAATTAAAAAATGTAATTAGGTAATCTTATCAGCTGTAAACAAATTAATTATTTCAGCAGGCAATTCACCTATTATTCGGAGTTATTGATAATGAATAGAAAGTACTTAGAATATGAAAAGATAATGAAATAATAGTAGGTATTTTCCTTTTTTATCATCATCATCATTTCAGCCATAGGACGTCCACTGCTAGACATAGGCGTCTCCAATAAGGCCGGTTGGAAGCGGCCTGCATCCAGCATTTCCGTCAAACTAAACATTATTATAGTACACTGTTTATTACCAAGTTATAACTAGTAATTTCGTTATTGAATTTTGTGGTGGTACGGAACCCTCAGTGCGCGAGCCCGACTCGCACTTGACCGGTTTATTTACAACAAGCACTACGCTGCGTTGGGACATTAATTATTGTTTTATTCTTTTTAACTCATTAATATTTATATAAGTATTGTTTCTTTCATAGATTTTTTATTTTTTTATTTCTATGTGGGGTTGAGATCAAATCGTCATATTATGTCAATAATTATGTAGATAGCTTGGTAGGTGCAAAACACATTTTGGCAAAATCTAAAAATACTTATGCCTTTATAAATCTGCGCGTAGAATGTGTAGAAGCATTATTATTTGTTCAATACACCTATTTTTAGTGCTGTCCATTTTAGACACCTGCCTAAAAAGATGGAAAACTTTAGACCTTCAACACATTAGAAGATTTAAATATAATGATTTTAAGATAATGTACTTACCAAATTATCAATTGAACATCACTTTCCCACTGACCTAGTGTCGCAAGCACCGTAAACTTGTTCTTACATAAAAACACGCAGTCCAGTTAACAACTTGCAATCACCGCACTTGACAAACAGCAGTTAAATTAACTGTTTATCATCAACAAAAAGACAATAAACAAATTAAATCAGATGTTTTCAACAACACTTGATAGAACTTTGATTTGAATTGAAGGCGATTCTATATATTGATCTTTCGGCTAAAACATTCCAATAGAATTTAACAACTTTTTAAACAGTATAGTGCTCGGAAACTATTGTTAGTGGCCAGTAACATTCAGCAAATCTATATAGAGCCGTGCACTCAGTCACATGATGCTAATTGAACGACTAAACAAGTAATTTTAATAAAATACTGAGTGAATTGAAGATCGTATTTTCGACCTACTTGCGGTCTAGCTTTGCTTTGCTATTTGCTTTGCTAGTGGTGGTGCCGCGCCGCGCTGGTATAGGGTAGGAAAAACATGTACGTTCTGAATCAACGCCAACCGCGGCATCGACGCCAACCGCCACAGATCTACTACCTATAGATTTTCAATGAGCGTGGCTAGCTCAGTGCCTCTCGCTCATCATCGTATTTTCGCTCACTGCGCTTCTTGCAGCCCAAAATGCTACAACCAACCATTGTAAAATATGTTTTACAATTATTTCTCAGAGGAAACACGCATTTATCACATTAAATCACCAAAAAAAGGCAATAAATATAATTCAGACCCGTTTTGTTTGTCACTGATTATTACAGATTTTGACACTTGAGGTACCAAAAACAGGTCACGCCGATAAGGACAACAAAATCTATTTATGTCCTTTTCGTACTTGTGCTGAGCCATATCAAGTTGTCTCTTTCACTAAAATATATTGCCGATCTGGTTGTGTATATCTGTGCCAACCGCCAAACACTAAAGTGACAGATAAAACAAACACAACACAGCGGTCGCAACATGACACACAAAAATTTTCTTCTTGTCGTCTAGGTGTTGTTGGTTGATTCATTCTCCTAATGCTGTATAGGTCTCATAAGAACTATATTTTGTGTTACACAGTGTGACAAATATAATAATATTTAAAATAGGTACTGGTAACAATAGTACAGGGAACGAGTATCATAATATTTAAATAAAGTAGTCCTTTAACTTCCTTAAATGTGGCTTGATTAAAATGACAGCTGATGGCATTAAATTTCATGGCATCTCTTTGTAATAACAGAATAATAAATAATAAAGCGTTTGCTCATTCTCTCCCGTTGGCGTTGGTTGGACGGCGGGCCGTCAACAGCCGTCTAGCTTGTTAGCTATTTTAGCGTTGATTCGGAACGCGACTTGATTTTGAAAGCTCTGACTGACATTGACAGCTATAATTCTGGTGGTGCCAAAGAAAAAAAAAGTAAATCTTTGGGTGGTGCTGTGGGTCACAGCTGTGGGTGGTGCCATTTGAGAGAAGTGAGAATAAGATAGAGGGCCCGCGAATAAATGGCAACTGCGTCTATCACGCGGAGCCAAAAGCCCCAACTAGGGAAAGAAGAAAAAAAAAAGGGCCCCCGAGACGAACGGCCACGCTGCTTAGAAGTTTTATTAAAATGTATCTACGTAATATGTAAAGTTAAATGGGATGGCCAATGGGAGAGCTACCATAGCAGCTTAGTGAAAAAAACTGATTGCCTCTAGTATAAAACTCTAGTAAAGTAAAATTTTATTGCATAAACTGTGTACAATGATGGAACAAATGCTTAGTGTTTCAACAGTCTGTCCTAGCGGACGTGCAATATTTTTGTATTAAAGGTACATAAATTAGCAGTAGGTACTACTATTTAACCTACATTTATCTATTTAACCTATGTATCCATATTTACAAAATATAAATAAATCAATAATAAATATAAAACAAGCAGCAACATATTTCTAATCTAGTAAAATATTTACATAATAAAGTTAGCTACATAAAATTTACTTGAGATATATATTATGGTATAACAGGTGCCTTAAGTAGAATTGTGAGTAGGTATAACATCATTTTCTATAATATAGGTATGGCCCTGATTGGTGTGTACGCTAACCCTCATTTAGCTAACTCTCCAGTTGTCACACTCAACTGGAGAGTTAGCTAAATGAGATATGTGTAGATGAAATAAATAAACGATTTATTTATTTCATCTACATAGTACGTAGAGATTGTTCATTCTTCATCTACGTATAAACATGTAGATATCATGACACACATCACATCAGCAGCCATTAAACGTCCACTGCTTGACAAAGGCCTCCCTTAGAGAGAGAGAGGTGTTGCCATAATCCCTACGCTTGGCAGGTGGTTTGGTGATCGCAGTACGTTCACCGTGTACTAATAGGACGCTGCTGCTGCTGTGCTGCCTATCCTCCGGTGGTTCTGGGCGCAGTTTTAGGACTTACCCGGGTCCGAGTATACAGGGTCAGATATCATGACACCGAATCGTAAGAGGTTCTCTTGGAGGATCTCATAAAAAATAGGGGCTCCGTGTTCATGAGGCAGGAGGCTACAGTCCACTACAGTCAAACAGTTTGACAGTGTTTGAAATACAATTATTTGATGTCAAAATACATCCATCTGTCATCTATCAGTACTCACAGTGTCAGTTGTTACTTGTTTACGGGACGGTGACGGTACGCGGTTGGTTGGTTTGGTTGGTGGATTTTTTCACTTTCTGTCACGATTACTGCTTAATTTGCCTTTATTGGAATATTTGCTGTAAAAATAGAATTTGTGCCGGTTGCAGTATCTAAATACCTTCACACAAGTCCAAGAAAAGAAAATTGTATAGAATAATCTGATTCACACGAAAATGGCGACGCCAGCAGACGTGCGATCTTTGTTCGAAGCTCGCTTGAAGGTAGCAACTTCCAACCCAACTGAATTGTTTCACCCTTTGGACCTTGAGCGAACTAAGGACGAGAAATACTTGAAAAGGTGTTTATTACACAGCGAAAAGGATGCTAAACAAGCGGCGGATATGCTCTGGGACATACTAACATGGCGCAAACACGTCGGGGCTAACGATATTAACGAATCTACCATTCGTATGGACTACGTCAAGCAAGGTATGTTTTTTCCTCGAGGCCGAGACATTGACGGCAGCTTGATTCTCATTCTCAAGTCAAAAATGCACGTCAAAGGCCAGAAAGACTATGATGAACTAAAAAAGATAGTGATTTACTGGTTTGATAGATTAGAAAGAGAAGAAAATGGTAATCAGATCACGATGTTCTTCGACATGGACGGCTCCGGGTTAAGCAACATGGATATGGATTTAATTAAGTACTTGATCACGCTTTTCAAACAATATTATCCTTATTTTCTTAATTACATACTCATTTTCAATATGCCGTGGGTGTTAAATACGGCATTCAAATTTGTAAAGAGTCTGTTGCCAGCAAAAGCTGTAGAGCGTATGAGGTTTGTGAACAAAGACACTGTTAAGACCCTCGTACCACTAGATCAAGCTCTGACCAGCTGGGGCGGGACCGACGACTATGAATTTGAGTTTGTTGCTGAAAACAAGAGCCACTCGGAACATACTCCAAAGAAAGTCACCTTCGCTGAACAAGGAGACCAGCACTCTCCAGGGGAAATGCTTCGCATAATTCCGAACGATACTATAGTCTTCAAAGCTGAAAACGAGGATCTATCCGGACAGTTTGTCTTGACCAACATGGATGAAAGCACTATATCCTTCAAAATCAGAACGACTTCCCCAGAAAAGTTCCGTGTCAGACCGAGCTCTGGCACCTTGGCTCCTGGTGCTTCACAGACAGTGCTGATAGTAGTACAACCTGGCTTTCACATAAAGACTGTCACTAAAGACAGATTCTTAGTGATGTCTGTCCAAATACCGAAAGCAGACTTAGCACCGAAAGAGCTTGCCGATGTCTGGTCAAATTCCACCGGAAGCAAAGTTGATGAGTACAGACTAAAATGCTACTTCCCCGAGAAAGAGGAGGCCAAAAATGGCAAAATCGTTGAGAAATTACTCGACAAACCTGAAAACATATCGAATGCTTTGGCCAATCTTCAGAATAACTACAATACTTTGCACAGTCAAGTGCAGAAGCTGAAGGTATTCCAGTTTCTAACACTCATCATGACGGGTGTTGCCGTGTTATTGGGCTACCTAATATATAGGAATACCTATGACCAAGGACGTTACTGCGAGCGAATGTAGCCCTTAAATATTGTGGTTTTTGAAACCACACTGGACATAAACCTTGTCATTTGCTTTTATCTCTTTGGAATGTTGTTTATAAATGTTATTATGTATTTTGTATATTGCAAGTTAGAGCGTAAAGTTGAGAAAGTGCATCTTATTCTGTGATTAAGCTTCTCTAAAGATTTTTTCAACGGTATCATTTGTAATTATAATACACAAAAAGCCTGCATTGATATAATTTTTCTGTGGTGTACTGTGCATCTTCGAGGTGTAGTCTTTTTAGGTATTCTATGCATTTTAGGGTGTATGTTTATCTTTGAGGTGTACTGTGCATTTTTAGGGTGTAATGCCGATCTGTGCATCTTGTGTGATTAACTAAGCTTCTCTAAAGATTTTTTTCAATAGTATCATGCGTATTTTAAATAGGTGAAAAGCCTGCATTGTTATAATTTTTCTATGTGGTGCATCTTTGAGGTGTAATCTTTTTAAAGTGTATTGTGCATTTTTAGGGTGTATGTTCATCTTTGAGGTGTACTGTGCTTATAGGGTGTAATGTCGATCTTTTTGGTATACTGTGCTGTTTTAGGGTGTTATTTGCTTCGTAGAGATAATATATTATGCAACGTAATGACACCTATAAATACAGTTTATTTTTAAATGAAGCATGTTGAAGGTAATATTTATATTATAATTAGGGTAAAAATAGTTATAATGCAAAATAGATAATGTTGTTGAACTGATTTTGTTTTATCTTGTACAGGAAAGACCTAATAAATGTAAGAAAATGTATCTAGCAACTATTGTATATTAAATGAGTGTCAACACCACGGGTTTACAAAAAAAAAAACGTATAAAAACAAATATTTGAAACAAAAATTATGTAAATTAAAGCTTAAAATTAACAATTAATCATGTCACGTGCAAAATGTGCACATTTGTGAAAATGGAAAAGACTTAAACTTATCATTCCTCTTCATTTATGAGATTAAATGAAAGATAGCCCTGCTTGATAGGTTAAATAAAATAAAAACTGCATATAATAGAGTAGTATATTAGTTAAATTATTTATTAGTACGTAGTATTAATTAAATTGGTTATTATTACCTAGTATTTATTTGATTATTTAAACTAGTTTGAATCAAGTGGGGCTTATCTTGTAAATGTAAAAATCTTGCAAAATCTTTTTTTTGTAAATAATATATAAATAAGGCATCGCATCGAAATGTTAAAAATATTCTCATGTGCCCTACAATGCTCTTATAAACATTTAGTACTCTTGGAATTTCATTGTCTTTTGTTGATCATCATCATCTATAGGACGTCCACTGCTGGATATAGGCCTCCCCCATCAATCTCCAAAAGGGCCGATTGGAAGAAACCTGTATCCAAAGTTTCCCTGCGGTCTCTTTTAGGTCGTGTCCATCTTGGTGGACATCCCACACTGCGCTTACCGGTCCATGGTCTCCATTCGAGAACCTTTCGGCCCTTTCTGCCATCTTTTCTGCATGCTATGTGCCCTCCCTGCTGGCACTTCAACTTGCTGTATCCAACGTTTCCTTGCAGTCTCTTTTAGGTCATCTATCCATCTTGTTGGTGGACGTCCCTCGCTGCGCTTACCGGTCCGTGGTCTCCATTAGAGAACCTTTCGGCCCTATCTGCCATCTTTTCTGCGTGCTATGTGCCCTCCCCGCTGGCACTTCAACTTGCTAATCCAGTGGGCTATGTCGGTGACTTTCGTTCGTCTACGGATCTCCTCATTTCTCATTTCTAATTGTCTTCTATAGTTCAAAATTAACTCGTGTTTGGATAAAAATATTCTATGCCTCACATTATTTAAAATTTCGTAATAAAAAAAAAGGATGTAGAACGGCTTGTGCGAGATAAATTTTCATTAATCTTCAGTAATAATAGGCTACATAAAGGGGAAAAAGCTTAGTCGTAATTGGCCTAAATATTTGATACTAGTAATTAAATTTCTAAAAGTATGTGATTTTGTTTATCTTATCATAGGTAAATAGTTATCGCCCAAGTTTCCGATCTTGTTTGTATTACTTATAGGAGTTTTAATCAGTCTAATCAACCTTAGCTTTTTTATCAGATCAGGTGTTTAGAATTGAGTTGATTGTGATGATTAATCAATGTATGTAACTACTAGCTGACCTGGCAGACGTTGTCCTGTCTTAGAACTGTCAAACACGCAAAGTCAAAATTGTAAATCTTATTTTTGTACTCCTTGGGTTACATTAATGGAGTTTTAGTAAGGATCCCTATTTTTTGTGAAAATATAATAAAGCCTATGTTACTCGGGGATAGTGTAGCTTCCCAACAGTGAAAGAATTTTTCATATCGGTTTAGTAGTTTCGGAGCCTATTCAATGCAAACAAACAAACAATCAAATCTTTCCTCTTTATAATATTAGTATAGATAATCAACGAATACTATATATTATGACAATCTCGGGATGTATTGTGCATTTCCCTGTCAGCGTCTCCTAGAGTCAACCCAGCTCTTAGAAATACCAGAGCGAGGTTATGGGGCGCTGACACAATTGCTCCAAGATGCATTATGCTGAAATGTTTCTAATATGCATTTAAACGCGTTTTTTTTATAACAAACCTTGTACCTGTATTAATAAAATCACTGAAATGTTAACATGCACAACTAGACTATTAAAATTGTGTTGAAATTACGGATTTTCACTAGGTTACATGGAAAGGTGTTACTAAGCCAAAAGGACATTGTACTCACCACAAAAGTTTTTTTTTTTGTTTAAATTACAACGGCTGTCGAGGCATTTTTGTAAGAAATTTGTTGTAGCCAGTTGCACCATGGAATTATTCCCTTTAGGGTATACAAAGTCCTTGAGTTGCACCGATATAAACGAAACGTCAGTCATTCGAAATCAGTTAGCAAACTGTGATGCGGAGTTCGACGCGTTGATTTAAATAAGAATGTTCAATCAAGGTTCACTCATAATGCCTGGGGCCTTAGTCCCAGATTTGATAGTTTTCGAAAACTTTTTTCGTTTACGTATTGTTCCATACATTGCTGGGCTGAAAGGTATTCGAAAACTTTTTTCGTATTAGAGTGAAGCAATCTATACCGCCGATTTTAGTTCCTCCGCGTTTCCGCTGGAGGCGCTTTACTACAATGTATGGAACAATACGTAAACGAAAAAAGTTTTCGAAAACTATCAAATCTGGGACTAAGCCTCCTGGTAACAGATTTTCCTTCTCATTTACTTCTCTTTTCTGTGGTACTCACCATTATGAAACACTATGTGACCAATACAACAAAATACAGAAGAATCACTCCGCAAGTACATTTAAATAAGTAGCGACTCTTGCTACTACACAATAAAGTGCAAATCAGGATGTGCGAGCGCTAACTACCTACAGCTATATTAACCTAGAAGTTGCCTCTCTGTGTATCGCGTAACTGTTGTCGCGTTATCTCTGTGTAATTGTGTATCGCGCGGCAGGTCCGACAAGTCGGCTACTTGTAGCTTCATACCTAAAGTGCAGTGCGCCATGCCAGCCATCCAATACTGAAATCGCGAAAAAAATCAGCTATTCCATAGAAAAATTTCATTCCTAATCCTTTTCAGTTGAGCTCCTATAGTAAAAGTTATTCATAGTGATGAGTACAAACTACAATTACCTCCATTCGCCTTAGTAACACCACCGTTCTGTCTAACCCTGTACAATGACGGTATTTTTAAAGTCCGCTTTTATAATTTCGTTACGTTTATTAATATAGTTTTTATAAATCTGTAGTTTTAACACATCTAGGGTAAGTTTTATTTATTTGCTAAATGAGGGTAGTTTTTAAAAATCTTTCTAACCAAAAGAATGTTATTGGGTTGTGTTTTGGAACTAGTAAAGAAAAGTTTAAATTATAACTGTCATCACAAAATAATTGTTTTATTCCATTTTACTGACACTGACAGCCCCCTATGTAGACTGAAGAAACGGCCGCACAGTTGCAGTGCAGCAGCGTGGCAGAACAACGAAACACTCCTCGGATCACCGAGGACGCTCTGGGAAGCCTGCGCAAGCATATGCGAGCTGCTGGCTTTCCTGGAGGAGACTGGGTGGCTGAATTAGCTGCAGCCGGGTGACGCAAAATGGGCCAATGAATGGCCTAGTTGCAGAAAATGACCGCTAGCCCGCTACACAAGGTTAAAAGTAAGTGTTGATGAAATAAACAGTATTTTGGATACTTTATTTGTTAGCAGTATTAAAGAGCTAATAATTATCAATTTAAAAAACAAAATTAGTAAGTAAGCAAACTGTCAGTTTCATGAAAACAGTAAAATACCTATAATATTACGAAGGATTTGCTAGGAAATTGAAACAGCAACATTAAAAACATCGTTTATTAAGAATACCATTATTAAAACTTAAAATAATTATTGGTAGGTACTCGGTCTAGTCATGTACCTAGTTGGTACATAGTTACGCAGGAAGGCTTGAGCAAAAAGACAAAAATGACTTCAACATCCTAGTCTTTTCTATATTTCTATACGGTTGAGACATGGACTCTTTAAAGCTAAAGACCGACATCCGACCGACGCCTTTGAAATGTGGTGTTGCAGGAAAATGCTTATGCACGTGAACGTGTATCCATGGCATCGATGACGTCAGTGGGTGACACCCACGTGACATCATAGTTTCTAAGTTGGAAATAAAATAAAATAAAAAATAAAAATCATTTCTCGGAGCGCTATACCTGGCGGAATATATTATTATACCATAATAGGCATGTGTCCTCATGTTTAATTTATTACAAATAACCGGCTTAGCGAGGAATATAACTAAATACATTACACATACTGAAAAAATAATTTAAATTGGCTGATAAATCTCTGAGATATGAGCGTTTAAAGTTTTAGGTGGGGATAGGGAGGGGATGCTCTATCCCTTTCTCACAAAGCGTGTGTTAGTATAGCATTTGTATGGCTCTCCTGAGCCGTGACGTCACGGCTCAGTATAGGGCGCTCTCTGTCTAGCATGAAATTTAAATGCTTATATCTTATTTATTTTTGAACAAATTTTGTTTTCGTTGATGTGCTCTATTTATGATCAGCTTTGTTATGAGGTAATAAAAAAATATTAGTCATCAAGCCTGAAGTTCTTACTGCTACGCGACCGGAACTTAGTTGCGGAAAATGCCCGCTACACTACGCAAGGGGGTCTAGACAAGACCCACTTTCTGTTGGCGTTAACGCCTGCGGAAAGATGAAATTGTATGAAAATGACATTAGCTTGAGATAATTTCTCTCAAGCTAATGTCATTGTCAATGTCATTTTCATACAATTTCATATTTCCGCAGGCGTTAACGCAAACAGAAAGTGGCTCTTGTCTAGACCCCAAGTACACGTTAACCTATTTATTAACGAACACTAGGGAAGTGACGACGCTGCCCACTTTCCCACCAAACTTGAACTGGGGTGTGGGTATCACACACTTCAGCGTCATTTTACCTTCAAACTGATTTACGAGTTCTTCTTTTGTCCAGTTACATGAAGTGATTACATACAAACCTGAAACAAAATGCATGTCTAATTTTTTATTTTTTTTGCGGCCCTGAAAACAGCCTTGTCATCAATCAAACCAAACAAAAAATTCATAAATAACCCACTTTTTTTTTAAATTTCCCCATTTTTACCCCCCGAAACCATAAAGCGTCCTGCCTTGTCTTTTCAGAGCATAGACAACATCCATAGCTGTTACAGTTTTTCTTTTAGCGGTATATAAGGTGGTACCGGGAAATTCAAATTTCCAACAGTTTTATTATCCTTTTAAACAGTTTTATTGGCCGGGTAACGCTTTTAAGTTTTCTATACTGCGTAATTACGTGTTCTTATAGAAAGAAAAGTTAAGAAAATTGCGCAGAACATTGGAAAAATTCAGAAAAGTTACCGACGATTTTAACTTTGCGCGTTTGGGATTTGGTTGACCTCAACCGCCGTCTGACCAACGGGAGAGAAAGAGAGGGAAATATGATATTCTCACTCTTTCTCTCCCGTTGGTTGGACGGCGGTCCGTCAACCAAATCCATACGTGTGTTAACACTATAAGACAGGACAACGTCTGTCGGGACAGCTAGTAAATAAATAAAATCTAGTTCCATAGGCTATTTTTTTTTACAAGGAAAACATACAGCTGCTACATAATACAGTAGTTATGAGGTAAACAGTTACACAAAAGCCAAAAACATGTTTTCACTAATACAAACTAGAAATAGTGTAAATGCCCCGTTGCAACACCAACTAGGGTCCGGATAGATAAATAGTAATTGGAAAACAAACATTCGAAGTCTTTACATAAGAGATAATAAATTAGTTACCAGAAAGAAAAGATAAATAAATAACATACAAATTACAAATATATAAAACCTAAAACAAATTAAATATTCTTTTTAGATTTAATTTTACGTTTTTTTGTCATTTTATTTTTGGAATCATTAAATTTTCTAAAGTTATATAATTATTTACGGGATATTTACCGTGGTAAGGTTGTGGAATGAGCTCCCGATATTTCGACGCAGTTACATGCACCATGTTCACGGGAAGACATATAACAGTAGTCATATATAGTCATATAACTTTAGTGAACAACCGTGATAGTTTAAAACAGTGTTTCATTAAATTTTCTCATTTAATGTGTCAAAGAATTTTTTGGTAATTGTATTTTGAAAAGCATTATGCCTCATCATTAATAAGTCAACGTTGGTTGAATAGTTGCTATTGAAATTGTTTTTTTTACCGGGCAAGTGCCTTTATTAACTAAACAAAATACAAGACAAAATCTTAGAACTGTCAAACACGCAAAGTCAAAATTGTAAATCTAATTTTTTTACACCTTGGGTTACATTATTGGAGTTTTAGTAAGGATCCCTATTTTTTTTGATAATATAATATAGCCTATGTTACCCGGGGATAGTGTAGCTTCCCAACAGTGAAAGAATTTTTCAAATCGGTTCAGTAGTTTCGGAGCCTATTCAATACAAACAAACAATCAAATCTTTATAATATTAGTATAGATAGGCTTGCGCTTGGCCGCCATCTCGCCTGATGTTAAGCGATGATGCGGTCTACGATGGAGCACGCTTGCCTAGAAGGAACCGATTCACTCGTGATTTGAAGACACCCAGATTGTAACAGACGGGGAAAACCCATTCAGGCAGCGCATTCCATCTAGTCAAGGAGTAAAACTCAATGAAGTAATGCCCCGGGTGTTGTAGGTGTCCATAGGCGACGGTGACTGCCTTCCATCAGGTGGCCCGTTGCTTGTTTGTCTACTATTATTATTATTTTTTAAAGTTTTTTTTTTTACCTTCGTCTTCCAGCATTTGTGAAACTTGCTCAATATACTTTTCCCGGTGATGTTTGGGATTCTCCGGATTCAGGCTGATCGCATCATAAGTGCCTTTGTCATGGACGATCCCGAATTTACCTAGAGCAGCCACGTCATCGTTTGTTATGTTGAAAACCTGGAATTTTGATTTGAGAAACCTTTCATTTGATACCCATATCATGGAGGTGCATAAAAAATAACTGATCCGCCATCTTTTGGAGTCCGCCATATTGGATTTAATATGACGTCATTTAGTTAACCATGCATTGCCATATAAACTAAACGTATATGCAAAATTTCACCTCAATCGGTTGAAGATAACTGTTTTAAAGCAATTAAAGCTAACCTTGTAAATTATCGTTGGAAACTCTTTCTCTGAAACCTTTTTCGCCAATGTCACAGCTTCTTCACAGTAGTCGATACCATGGAGGTTGTTGAAGCCTTCTCGAGCTAGTTCCCTCAGCGTGTAGCCGTTACCACAGCCTGGAACATTCGGTCAATTTCTTTAATGCTATGCTCAACAAGTACCTATATATATATATATTTTTTTTTTTTCCTTCCATAAATAAAAATTTGTCTATTGTCTATAAATATGTCGACGCGAGCGTCGGAGGGGGGGCGCCGGTTGTCAATCTGCATCACATATCGTGGTTCTCCGGCGTGAGTATAGCGGCCGAGGAGAATGAGACATCGCACATACGAGTACATTGACACAGTTTTTTTTTATTCCGTAGTACTATGATTCAAATTACAACATCAAATGACGTGAAAATTACTTGGGGACAAGGTTTTCCGCCTTGTAACGAATGCTGCCACCCTCCAACCGACAATTCCAATTCAAAACCCAAAATAAAGTGAGCTCCACTGAGCCGAGCGTGTCAGCGCGCCTTCACTAGCGCCTCTGCCGGACGGTATCCGAACTTGCTAAACGCTGATTGGTCGCCAGCGACAGATCCGTAAACAGGGTACGTTACCGCAGCGTTACACCAGTGATGGCGCCACCTCCATCACTAGTCCACCAAACTAAGCTATGTGACGCCTAACTAAATAGTCTAAGCCTTAAAAGCTATGCGACGGTAGTTGCGACTGAGTGCCGGAACATCAACGCGCCGACATTTTATTAAGCCGTACAAGTTTGAGTAGGTTACAAGCTCGAGTCCAAACAAAAAAATACAAAAAAAAATTGAGAGATGAGCTTAATTTTGTAGTGCACAATAAGGTGCTTCAATACATACCAACTACAAAATGTAAGTTTGTAATAGGCATGTGTCCTCATGTTTAATTTATTACAAATAACCGGCTTAGCGAGGAATATAACTAAATACATTACACATACTGAAAAAATAATTTAAATTGGCTGATAAATCTCTGAGATATGTGCGTTTAAAGTTTTAGGTGGGGATAGAGACGGGATGCTCTATCTCTTTCTCACAAAGCGTGTGTTAGTATAGCATTTGTATGGCGCTCCTGAGCCGTGACGTCACGGCTCAGTATGGTGCGCTCTCTGTCTAGCATGAAATTTAAATGCTTATATCTTATTAATTTTTGAACTAATTTTAATTTTGTTTTCGTTGATGGGCTCTATTTATGATCAGCTTTTTTATGAAGTAATAAAAAAATATTAGTCATCATGACTATTGCAAAACAATTTTTTTTATATGATATTACTTCGAATTAACAATTATCAGATTTTTTCTTTATAAATGCTGTAAGACCATCGCCTCTTGCCAAATTTCATAATTCTAGATCAACGGAAAGTACCCTATAGGTTTTGAGTCCCTTGTGAAATAGCAAAATATGAAAATATATGTGATATAAACGGTCATATCTTTTGATCGCGTTGACTTACAAATAATTTTTTTTGATCTGAAAGAAACCGCTGCTTCAAGTACAGTGTAAACTCCAAGTTACATCACTAGATTTAACGACAAACTCCTAAAACGTTGAAAACACTTGGCTTTGGTTAGTTTAGCTTGCCTTCCATACAATGATACACTCTATACAGCATTACACCCACTCTCAATAACGACAACAATTAAGTAATGAAAAGTACCTTTTAATTTGCCAAAATAAATAAAAACTGCGCAGCTATGTACGTTCTTTTGTCGCTTTACTATTCTAACCCATAATAAACTCAAATGTCGGCATCATGCATACGGAACTTTCTAAGAAATTCGTTCTTTTGTTTACAAATTGGGATTGCTTGCACATGTAGACTGTTGTTGAACATGACTAATAAGTAGGAGTCATGAATTATCTATACGTTATCATATTCTTAGTTGCTATCAAACTTTCAAACTGTAGGTAAACATGGCTAGTAAAAGCTAGTAAAACTAACACTAGTCTGAAATAAACTTTTTCTTTTTATGTCTGATTTTTCTTATCTTCATTTAACGACGAATCTCTATAACGCCATAAAATGCACAGTCCCTTCAGTGTCATTATATAGAGTTTCCACTGTAGTTATATTGCACAAAACTTAATAAGTTATAAGCGTCAACATAGAAACCTCTTTTGTCGGTTATTTTCGTCAGTTGATGAGGCTAACATGACATACCTACGCACAGAAGGTAAGGTTTCATCTGTTCTCACTTTTGGAGGTTATGTTAATAAAAGGATTTTATAAATATTTTTTTACTTTTTGACGTACCTACATCTATTATAGCTGTTTCGTTGCCTTTTCCACACTCACAAATCCACTCGATAACTCTATAAGCACTATCTTCACCGAACCAAACATCTCCCGGGTCTCCGTTCTCCTCAAAGTTGGCAATTTCTTTGATATACGCCTTTTGCCAGTAAGATTGCGTACCCAGTTCAGAAGGGTCGAGCTCTGTGTCTTCCATTATAAAAGAAAAACAACTGAAACGTTATTATTATAGTTGGCAAACTCAATATATTTGCACAGTATTAACAGTAAGTACTATGGTATGGTTACGGTAAATTCGGTAATTATTTTTGTTTGTTGTTAGAAGTTGCATTGACATATATACATAACTGTATTTTTTTTTTGCCCATTACTGTGCCGGCTAAAGCCATTAAGATCATAAGTCTTACGTTGGTAATTTTCAGACAGTATGCCCCTGTAATGTTGGGTAGACTAAACTTCTATGAAGTTTTGGAAACAACATAACAAGAGAGTAAAAACGAGACGTATTTTTGTATTAGCTCTAATGTAAAAAAAAGGTACGTACGAGCGTCAAACTTGGCATGATTTTAGTACACACTCTAGTATAATAACAAATAATGGCCAAGTGCGAGTTGGTGACAAATTGTTCACCACAGGTTCTCGTACGATCACCGATGTGATGCAACATCGGGCGTGGTCGGTACTTGAATGGGTGAAGAGTGAATATAGTCATCAAAGGTAGGCAACGCACCGCCAATGCCCCGGGTATTGTAGGTGTCCATAGTTGACGGTGACTACTTACCATCAGGTGGCCCGTCGCTTGAATGTCTATTTGTTTAAAAAATGTGTTTTTGCACTACTTTTTTGTACTTTAGCAGCTAACAAGCTACGGTGGTACGGACTCATCAGTGCGCGAGTCCGACTCACATTTGGCCTGTTTTATTTTGTTTTCGTATTGTTCTACTTCCAAACATTACTGGGGGGTTAGACAAGACCCATTTTCTGTTAGCGTTAACGCCTGCGGAAAGATGAAATTGTATGAAAATGACATTAGCTTGAGAGAAGTTATCTCAAGCTAATGTCATTTTCATCTTTTTTTTTTCTTCCCCGTGTTGGGGCTTTTGGCTCCGCGTGATAGACGCAGTTGCCATCCGCAGGCGTTAACGCTAACAGCAGTCCAAGAGCAGTTTGGCTAACAGAAAGTGGGTTTTGTCTAACACCCCAGGTAATAGGGTCGTTTGTGTGACCCTTTGGGTACGTATAAAAAAAGCTTACAAATCTTAATTCTTATATTGTGTACTAATGCAAAATATTAAAGTAACACTACAGTAAATAACTTATAATCATTATATCACAATACATAGGCGCAATACCTACTATGGAATCATGAAAATAAAGCCAAACCATTTTTGTTATTAATTATACTAAAGCTAAACAGTACACCAATTAAAATCTTTTACCCCATTTTTTTGGAATATTATTTTAGTAAACTGGCAATGTAGAACAGTTTTCCTTATTTAATGTTCTTCATCGAATCACAGTCTTGATTCCACATAGTCAGGCTGAAAATATAAATAAAGATTAAAAATAAATATTATTATTTAAAAAAACCAAGTTTTAATAGAACTCGCGCATGGCCGGTTTATTTATAAGACTAAAAAAAAAAAATGCTTGTTTTTGACCACCATCACGCCTGATGTTAAGCGATGATGTAGTCTACCGATGGAGCACGCTTGCCTAGAAGAAACCGATTCACTTGTGATTTGAAGACACCCAGATTGTAACTATCGGGGAACACCTAATCAGGCAGCGCAATCCACAGACTAGCAGTACGCACAATAAAAGTGGAATCTGTTTGTCATCATCCACTGCTGAACATAGGCATCCCTTTTAACCTCCACACTGAACGACAGCCTGCCTTTTGCATCCACTGGATGCCAGCGACTCTTACTATGTCGTCGGTCCATCTAGTGGGAGGCCTACCTACGCTGCGTCTTCCGGTTCGTGGTCTACACTCAAGAACCTTTCTTCCCCATCGGTTATCAGTTCTTCGAGCTATGTGCCCATTGCCACTTCAACTTGTAAATCTGTATGTAGTTCCATATAAATAGTTTTGATATAAGTTTGTATGTAACCTCATTTGGTACTTAATCTGTGGCCGAGGTTTGGCTGCCATTTTCTGTTGATATAAAATGGTCACGCTATATAAATGAATCCCTATTTACCTTGGTCACGCCATAACTTGAGAACGAATTTACCTATTTCATTTATCTTTTTTTTAAGTTTCTAATACATTATAGAAGGTTTTTCCGGAAAGAAAAATTAAGAAAATTGCACAGAAATTTGGAAAATTTCAGAAAACTTAACCACGATTTTAACTTCACGCGTTTGACAATTCTTCTATTGTCTGTCGGGTCTAGTATGTACCTAATATTCAGTTTTATTTAAAACACTATCGGTCCGCCCCAGCTTCGCACGGGTATAGATTATAGTTTAGTCACCCGGGGATAGTGTGGCTTCCCAACAGTGAAAGAATTTTTCAAATCGGTTCAATGTTACCGAGCCTATTCAATGCAAACAAACAATCAAATCTATCTTCTTTATAATATTAGTATGGACTAGCGACCCGCCCGCCCAGCTTCGAACGGGTGTAATTTGAGTGCGAAGCCGGGGCGGGTCGCTAGTTATATATATATAAACCTTCCGTGAAAATGTATCTCTGATGGTGAAAACCGCATCAAAATCCGTTGCGTGGTTTAGGAGGAGTTAGCGGCCATACAGACATACAGTCAGACAGACAGACAGACGCGGGAAGCGACTTTAATTTATACTATGTAGAGATAACACAATGAAACCGCTTCGGGGAAACGGGTTTACGGGTAGTGCGGTACTTACTGAAACAAACCAGTATGAATCTTTCATGAATATCATTTTACTAATGAATCCCATCTCTGACTCCGGAGCTATGGCATGTAAATGCAAGTGCTTCACACTTCGGAATGGTGGCCAGTGGTAACCGAAACGTGCATCGGTTAGGGAAAGATTGTTCTTAGACAACATGTCTTTTGCCACGGCGAGCATTTTAGCCACTGAAAAACAAAATTGAATAATATCACTAATAACTTCAATAAACCGGCCAAGTGCGAGTGGGGCTCGCACACTGAGGGTTCCGTACCACCACAAAATACAATAAGGTTGTCCAAGTAACCGAATTACCAGTTATTATAACGCCTTACAAAATAGTCAAAGCAATTGCTACGCAGTTTGCTACAGGCGCTCGAGTACAACACAATTATAAGTTGGTAATGAACAGAAATTTGTCACAGAGTCGCACTTGGCCATTATTTATAATTTTTTGTTATACTTTAGCGTGTGTACTACCTAATACTACCTATAATCATGCCAAGTTTGATGCTTGCACGTATTACCGTTTTTACATTAGAGCACAAAAAAACGCTAATACAAAAATACGTAAATAAACACGTTTGTTGTATGGGGTCCTTTATTTTTTACTATTTGTTCGTTAATACGCCGTAACATTACATATTCTGTGAAAATTTCAACTAACTATCTGTACGGTTCGAAAAATACAGCCGTTAATAGGTACAGGACAGACAGACAGACAGACTGACATTGTAGGCTTAGTAATAGGTCCCTTTGGGTACGGAACCCTAAAAATACAGTGCAATAGTTTTAATTACATACAAGTTTATGTGAAGGAACTTAAGTGGAACTGGGCAGGAGACATGGCCAGACGTAATGATGTGAGGTGGTGTACAGCAGTAACCGCATGGTGGCCGAAACTAAGTTGGCGGATCCCAGGCCGACCGAGGATGAGGTGGACTGACGACATCAAAAATACTGCGGGAACAAGTAGATGTGAATAGCGAGAAACCGGGGAGAGTGGCATAAACAAAGGGAGGACTATACCCAGCAGTGGGTCACTCAGGGCTGATGATGATGATGTGCTCTAACTATCCTGTTCAAGATTGGTTCCATGAGATTTAATTTTTATCATTACATTACTAGTTTCAATGTTCATCTCTTTCCTTCCGGCAGATTCTTAGGAGAAAGTTGCTGTTGCCAATTTGTAAACGCTGTTGCAGCAGTTACTGGCTTTGAACAAAACATAGAACGCACAACGCAGTAAATCGGTAGTCGGAAAACATCCGCAGTTTCATATATAAACATAGCTATGTACAATTTACATCGAGTCAAAACTATTTTACCAAAACCAACCGAATATTTATACATTTATGGCTCAGTTCTCGAATGTGAGTTCGATTCGTATAACATCTTCAAAACACTTCAAACTGCCGTTGATGAATGATGAATGAAGCGAGACGGCGATGTCTGAATCGCAAGTGGGAAAGAAATGGACTACTTGTGTTATGTTTGAGGTGAAATAGCGATTGTCTTAGTACGTGTGGGAAAGGGAATGCTGCATAATCAAAGTAATATAATTATAATACAATAAATTATGTGATTTATGGGGGTTTTTGTGACTGTTTGGATGATAAATAGTAATGTAAGTGTGTACGGAGCATTTGCTTACTGATGCCATCTTTTGTTTTGTTATTCTTGCAATTTTTACAGAGCACTTGGGCATTGTTACGGCTTGGCAGCTATCGCGTGACTGTGGGTCCAATCTGTCACCGTCTTGAGTCGGGACAGATTGAGTATTGACGCGATTAGCGCGCCATAGTTGCATCTTTGTATTTTTTGATCGAAGGTTATTGGTGGCAGTGACTACTGCCTACGACAACACGGATCCACCACCAAACCAGAGCTCAAATTCGTAAATTAGCCCTTAGATTTCTTTTAGACCTTTAGACCACACTTTTTCTTATCACAAAAAATTACCTACCTATATGAATTTTATCTAATATAGAATGGAAAACAAGCTAAAAATATTTAATGGAAATGCCTCACCTAGTTCCTTATCAGCTGAAGTCAAGCATTTTACATCTTCTATATGTCTTTTTGGAATAGTTAATACGTGAAAATTGGTTGCCGGTTTGATATCTCTGAAAACACATACATCTTCGTCTTCGAAAAGTAGTTCCGTATTGTCGACTTTGTTAGCAATGTTGCAGAATATGCAAGATGATCTTTCCGGCATTATAGCACTCATTTTCTTTCAGTAAATTAAAGATAATATGTATGCATTATGCAAATCAATTTATGTGTATATAACCAAAGAGAATATAAATAATACGTAATTATATTCTCTTTGATACGTAAGAAGAGACGGGACTGCCGTACTTTGCGCCTGTGCGAACAAATGTATGTAACCACAGATATAGGTAGTAGATCTGTGTATGTAACGCACAGATGTAACGTGATTACGTGAGCGAACCAAAGAGTAGTGTAATAAAATAACCATCGGTCATAGATTTTCAATGAGCGTGGCTAGCTCAGTGCCTCTCGCTTCAACAAGGTGTGTTGCCACATTAAAATGATTTGCTATAAGTTAGGGTAATTTACCTACTATGATGGGTAGTGAATCTTCAATGAGTACTTTGGAAACAATACTACCTTTTCAATATTTATATTTTATACACTAGCTGCTGCAACCTGCGGTGCTACCTGCAATTTTCTGGGAAGAAAAGTACGTTGTCTGTCCTCATGACACACCCTATCGTCCTGACAAAATTTGACTTAGCCCATGATCTAAGAAAACAAGGTCTAGCAATCTGGGAGTGGTCCCGCAATGACGTCACTGTCCAGTTGCCACTTTATTCAATCAGCTGTTACGTGGTGTATCGTCATCTCTCTCGAACCTGTTGTAAATTGACATCATGACATCATTGCGGGACGCCTACGTAAACATTTTTTCTCGAATTGCTATACCTGGCGGAGTATATTATTATACCATGACTTAGCCGTTTCCTCGTAAAAAAACAGACAGAAAGTTACAAACTTACTTGCTTTTTTATTATAATTATTTGTTAGGATTAGAATATAGTACTAGAAAAAAGGTTGTAAAGTAACCATAGCATGATTTTTTATGATTAATTAAAAATAATAAAAAAGTCAAAGAGTTAAAACGGAAGGGCAAAGGAAGGGCCCCCATGCAACAAACGCTAAACGTATTTTTGGATTTGTTCTAGTGTAAAAACGGTAATCCGTACAAGCGTCAAATTTAGCGGATTATAGTGAACATAAGTAAAACAACAAATAATAAACACTGGCCAAGTGCGAGTCAGTGACAAATTTCTGTTTACCACTAAGCTAAGCAACGTCGGGCGCGGTCGGTACTTGGATGGGTGACAGCCTGGGCGTGATGTTGTCTTTTTGCACAACTTTTTGTATTTTGTGATTGTAAAGAACTCTCAGCGCGCGAGCCCGACTCGCGCTTGGTCAGTTTAGTTTTTTCATGAATGGAATTATGTATAACATTCCAAATAATTAGATAAATAGACTCTTTAATGTTTACAGTACAAATTTCACGAACAGCGCGTAGCTTTTTGAATCGGTTCGCCGAAATCGCCTTTTGCTTTTCCAGCTTCATAACTGTGGCCTCATTAATATATATTTAATATTAACATTCACCATATTCATATGGGCATAAAAGGGTCGGTATTTTGCACTTCTTGCAATGTGCCAGCTTTTTTCAGCAATGTGACCGGATCAGTTGGAAACCTGCAGAACGAATAATTTATGTTAGTTGCGGTGGGTAATTTCTTTCATAAACTGGCAACATTCATAATTTATTTTCTAAGTGAATAATTTGATAAAATTCATAGAATTAGACCACAAATCGACCTAAAAACTGACTAATTATGAATAAAATATTTGCGAATTGATATCCTGAATTTATTTAGGTGATCGTTACAAGCTTTATATGTTTACTTACGTGTGAAATGATATTTCATCGTATTTTCGCTCACTGCGCTTCTTGCAGCCCAAAATGCTACAACCAACCATTGTAAAATATCTTTTACAATTATTTCTCAGAGGAAACACGCATTTATCACATTTAATCACCAAAAAAAGGCAATAAATATAATTCAGACCCGTTTTGTTTGTCACTGATTATTACAGATTTTGACACTTGAGGTACCAAAAACAGGTCACGTCGATAAAGACAACAAAATCTATTTATGTCCTTTTTGTACTTGTGCTGAGCCATATCAAGTTGTCTCTTTCACTAAAATATATTGCCGATCTGGTTGTGTATATCTGTGCCATCGGTACAACCATAGAATATAGATAAATATACTAGAGGTGCGTTCGGATAGCCCCTTGGTGGCAAAATAGGGTACTTGACTGTATTAAAAATATTATGCCGATTGACGTCATCCATAAACATGACATAATGAAAAAGCATATTTCATTGATTTTTTAATAAAAATATGCTTATTTTTTATATAAAACACGAATAAAATAACTGTATTTTCGACATTTGATCACGTGATCGAAAACTTCATCCCTAGTGACGTCACACAAATCTAAACAAATGAGCCGGTGTATATATTACTCTATGGGCAGTAGCCAAGTTATAAAGATAAAGAATCTGAGTTCGACTTGACCGTGACTTACTTAGCTTGACTCTGACTGTGACTATGACTTGTTGACGCTATTAAGACAAAGTAAACTGTTTAATATTACGAGTAAAGGACATTGAATCCAAGCTCATGAAGATTTTAACAAAAAAAAAAAAAACAATTATTAACCTGCTAAGAATGTAACTGCCATTGATGTAAGTAAATAGGGCACCTGCTAAGTTATTTTATCCTGATACCTGCGGAGTGCGGATACTCGATGGAGACCTACTTGTGTTCAAATTCTGTGGGGGAGACACCAGACATTTGTGTTTAAAAATCAGAAGAAATTACAACGAAACAACTCAAGCAAACACGGGAATTAAACTATTTATATGTGATATTTTTATAATCACACAGATTATTAATCAGCAGACCCAAGTACCATGAGACAACACGGACGAACACATACTGGAGCAAAACCATTTGAATGTGATATGTGTGATTATAAATCAGCACAAGCAAGTCATTTGCAAAGACACAGACGGACACACACTGGCGAAAAACCATATGAATGTGATATGTGTGATTTTAAATCAGCACAAGCAAGTAGCTTGCAAAGACACAGACGAACACACACTGGAGAAAAACCATATGAATGTGAAATGTGTGATTATAAATCAGCACAAGCAAGTCATTTGCAAAGACACAGATGGACACACACTGGCGAAAAACCATATGAATGTGATATGTGTGATTATAAATCAGCAGACCAAAGTACCATGAGACAACACAGACGAATACACACTGGAGAAAAACCATATGAATGTGATATGTGTGATTTTAAATCAGCACAAGCAAGTCATTTGCAAAAACACAGACGGACACACACTGGCGAAATACCATATGAATGTGATATGTGTGATTATAAATCAGCACAAGCAAGTCATTTGCAAAGACACAAACGAACACACACTGGAGAAAAACGATATAAATGTGATATGTGTGATTATAAATCAGCAGACCAAAGTAACATGAGACAACACAGACGAATACACACTGGAGAAAAACCATATGAATGTGATATGTGTGATTTTAAATCAGCACAAGCAAGTCATTTGCAAAAACACAGACGGACACACACTGGCGAAATACCATATGAATGTGATATGTGTGATTATAAATCAGCAGACCAAAGTAACATGAGACAACACAGACGAACACACACTGGAGAAAAACCATATGAATGTAATATGTGTGATTTTAAATCAGCACGAGCAACTGGTTTGCAAATACACAGACGAACACACACTGGCGAAAAACCATATGAATGTGATATGTGTGATTATAAATCAGCACAAGCAAGTGGCTTGCAAAGACACAGACAAACACATACTGGTGAAAAACCATTTGAATGTGATATGTGTGATTATAAATCAGCACAAGCAGGTGATTTGCAAAAACACAGACGAATGCACACTGGAGAAAAACCATATAAATGTGATATGTGTGATTTTAAATCAGCACGAGCAACTGGTTTGCAAATACACAGACGAACACACAATGGAGAAAAACCATTTGAATGTGATGTGTGTGATTATAAATCAGCATATGCAGGTAATTTGCGAAAACACAGACGAACACACACTGGAGAAAAATCATATGAATGAGATATGTGTGATTATAAATCAGCAGACCGAAGTACCATGGGACAACACAGACGAACACACACTGGAGAAAAATCATATGAATGAGATATGTGTGATTATAAATCAGCAGACCGAAGTACCATGAGACAACACAGACGAACACACACTGGAGAAAAACCATATGAATGTAATATGTGTGATTATAAATCAGCAGACCGAAGGACCATGAGACAACACAGACGAACACACACTGGAGAAAAACCATATGCATGTGACATGTGTGATTTTAAAGCAGCACAAGCAGGTCATTTGCAAAGACACAGACACACACACTGGAGAAAAACCTTATGTATGTCATATGTGTGATTTTAAATCAGCGCGAGCAAGTGGGTTGCAAATACACAGACGAACACACACTGGTGAAAAACCATTTGAATGTGATATGTGTGATTATAAATCAGCACAAGCAGGTGATTTGCAAAAACACAGATGAATGCACACTGGAGAAAAACCATATAAATGTGATATGTGTGATTTTAAATCAGCGCGAGTAACTGGTTTGCAAATACACAGACGAACACACACTGGTGAAAAACCATCTGAATGTGATATCTGTGATTGTAAATCATCAGACCCAAGTAGCATGAGACAACACAGACGAACACATACTGGGGAAAAACCATATAAGTAAATGTGATATGTGTGACCATAAATCATCATACCCAAGTACTATGAGACAACACAGACGATCACACACTGGAGAAAAACCATATAAATGTGATATGTGTGATTATAAATCAATACGAGCAGGAAGTTTGAAAATACACATTAAAACACATACTGGAGAAAAACCAGTTGCATGTGATATGTGTGATTATAAATCAATACGAGCAGGAAGTTTGAAAATACACATTAAAACACATACTGGAGAAAAACCAGTTGCATGTGATATGTGTGATTATAAATCAGCAGACCAAAGTAGTTTGCAAATACATGGACGAACACACACTGGAGAAAAACCATTTGAATGTGATATGTGTCATTATAAATCCGCACAAGCGAAGGTTAGCAACTGCACATTCGATTACATTGTTACATTACGTTTCACTTGCACAACACATAATTTATAATCATTTACTGTTATTAAATGAGATAAATGTAGCATACAACTTGCACTTGGATAACCTAATAAAAACAATAAACTATCTGCTAAAAAGATAATATGACACTGACAATTGCATTTTATTTGACACTGACCACTAGTTAAGAATGACGCGAACTTGGCTTGTCATTCTTAAGCCATCTATGGTCCACACAGATCTACTACCTATAGATTTTCAATGAGCGTGGCTAGCTCAGTGCCTCTCGCTTCAACAAGGTGTGTTGCCACATTAAAATGATTTGCTATAAGTTAGGGTAATTTACCTACTATGATGGGTAGTGAATCTTCAATGAGTACTTTGGAAACAATACTACCTTTTAAATATTTATATTTTATACACTATCTGCTGCAACCCGCGGTGCTACCTGCAATTTTCTGGGAAGAAAAGTACGTTGTCTGTCCTCATGACACACCCTATCGTCCTGACAAAATTTGACTTAGCCCATGATCTAAGAAAACAAGGTCTAGCAATCTGGGAGTGGTCCCGCAATGACGTCACTGTCCAGTTGCCACTTTATTCAATCAGCTGTTACGTGGTGTATCGTCATCTCTCTCGAACCTGTTGTAAATTGACATCATGACATCATTGCGGGACGCCTACGTAAACATTTTTTCTCGAATTGCTATACCTGGCGGAGTATATTATTATACCATGACTTAGCCGTTTCCTCGTAAAAAAACAGACAGAAAGTTACAAACTTACTTGCGTTTTTATTTTAATTATTTGTTAGGATTAGAATATAGTACTAGAAAAAAGGTTGTAAAGTAACCATAGCATGATTTTTTTATGATTAATTAAAAATAATAAAAAAGTCAAAGAGTTAAAACGGAAGGGCAAAGGAAGGGCCCCCATGCAACAAACGTTAAACGTATTTTTGGATTTGTTCTAGTGTAAAAACGGTAATCCGTACAAGCGTCAAATTTAGCGGATTATAGTGAACATAAGTAAAACAACAAATAATAAACACTGGCCAAGTGCGAGTCAGTGACAAATTTCTGTTTACCACTAAGCTAAGCAACGTCGGGCGCGGTCGGTACTTGGATGGGTGACAGCCTGGGCGTGATGTTGTCTTTTTGCACAACTTTTTGTATTTTGTGATTGTAAAGAACTCTCAGCGCGCGAGCCCGACTCGCGCTTGGTCAGTTTAGTTTTTTCATGAATGGAATTATGTATAACATTCCAAATAATTAGATAAATAGACTCTTTAATGTTTACAGTACAAATTTCACGAACAGCGCGTAGCTTTTTGAATCGGTTCGCCGAAATCGCCTTTTGCTTTTCCAGCTTCATAACTGTGGCCTCATTAATATATATTTAATATTAACATTCACCATATTCATATGGGCATAAAAGGGTCGGTATTTTGCACTTCTTGCAATGTGCCAGCTTTTTTCAGCAATGTGACAGGATCAGTTGGAAACCTGCAGAACGAATAATTTATGTTAGTTGCGGTGCGTAATTTCTTTCATAAACTGGTAACATTCATAATTTATTTTCTAAGTGAATAATTTGATAAAATTCATAGAATTAGACCACAAATCGACCTAAAAACTGACTAATTATGAATAAAATATTTGCGAATTGATATCCTGAATTTATTTAGGTGATCGTTACAAGCTTTATATGTTTACTTACGTGTGAAATGATATTTCATCGTATTTTCGCTCACTGCGCTCACTGCGCTTCTTGCAGCCCAAAATGGTACAACCAACCATTGTAAAATATCTTTTACAATTATTTCTCAGAGGAAACACGCATTTATCACATTAAATCACCAAAAAAAGGCAATAAATATAATTCAGACCCGTTTTGTTTGTCACTGATTATTACAGATTTTGACACTTGAGGTACCAAAAACAGGTCACGCCGATAAGGACAACAAAATCTATTTATGTCCTTTTCGTACTTGTGCTGAGCCATATCAAGTTGTCTCTTTCACTAAAATATATTGCCGATCTGGTTGTGTATATCTGTGATGGTCCAACTTATTTCGACCCGCGGAAGTTTTAGAAACTAACCCACTTTACGTGTCGATTTTCAATGACATAGAACATTGCGACGACAGCGCCGCGGTTGCTGGTCGAGAGAATATTGTGTACTTTGATAGGAATTTGAAGGCGATGCATCGAGCAGCCATTTTGTGGGATTTGGTTCCAAACTAAGACGCTCTAATAGGGTACTTGACTGTATTAAAAATATTATGCCAATTGACGCCATCCATAAACATGACATAATGAAAAAGCATATTTCATTGATTTTTTGATAAAAATATGCTTATTTTTTGTAAAAAACGCGAATAAAATAACTGTATTTTCGACATTTGATCACGTGATCGAAAACGGTCTGTAACTGGCTTCATCCCTAGTGACGTCACACAAATCTAAACAAACAGATTTTGTATTGATATTTGCGAATTTAATGTTGTAAAGCTATTTTGAGAGCGATTTATCCAGATATTTTCACCAAAAACATTCCGGAGGTTAAATGTGAGAAGAATGGAGAAACATTTTGTGCAAGCAGACAGCAGTAACTTACCCAAAATTAATGTTTTTATGGTTGCATATTTCTTTAATAATAATCCACGTCATTGTTTCTACGCTGCAGAACTCAAAACGTAAAAACTACAATGTCAGTATTAATTTTTAAGTGTTCTCCAAGCAAAACATTCAATCAAGTTGTACAAAAAGTATGTTGTTGGTTGTAGTAAGTGGATATAACTATTTTGTTAGGTTATGTCGAGCTTTACAATGTTTAAAAAGAAAGTAACAGTACATAAAATAGTAATGCAATAAAAACACAAATTATAATAGAAATATATAGACTCAAATATGTACCTCAAAATGATCTTCGCACATAGAAACACTTGAATTAGCTCCAATACTTTTGGGTTCTCTACGAGCTACTTAGTTCCAACCACTTTTTGCGAGTTTTGGGGTCCATTGGAACAGAAACTAATAGTTTTTCCGGTGTTTTATGGAAGTATTTGTACATTGTGGCACTACACAACATTTATAAACCATTACTTCTATTAGAAAATTAGTGATTATCAAACTGTTGCTGCCTGGCTGCAGTTGCTTTGTTTTGTGTGACGTCAATCGTCGCTCGACCGGAGCTATGACGCAGGTCTGCGTTTTGGCACGATATTTTTTTATTCAAACTTTAACATCGATTTATATCGCAAATACGACTGATATCCAGAAAATATAAATGCAGTATACATTATTTTATATCAGACAATAATGTGCAATAGTTTCCCAAAAGTAGTCAAATACCCTATTGCAACTTACATTTTAAACGGAAATCTAATCCGTGGATTTAATAATATAATAGTATTATTATTATCATAAGTGTTAAAACCCCAATATTGGGTAAGTTGTGCATTTTATTGCGATTTTAGAGTAATTTCATCATTGCAATAGCGCTTTGTCATTGGTTGTATTTTAGTGCTATTATAATGTTTTGTTACCTATAATACCTATTAAAAGTCCTTCCGCCTTGCTACTTGCCTTGACTGCATCATCCTAGATCACTAATTACCACATTCCGTTGCACTCATTCTTACTTCATCGCGTCATCATGTTCTCACGGAATGTAGCAGTCATGGTGAAGAAATCGGACATTTTACTAATCGTCCAATTTGTGCGGGTTCCAGGGTTTTATGGCACAGCTACTACAAGGCACTAGGAAACAAGAGTGTGCGCCCTTGGCGCACTGTGGTGACCGTGCTAACCGGGTGACACCTCTGCTGTTGTCAACCAGACTTCCGTTTCCGCGCTGCTCCAGAATAAGCGTGCAGGAGAGTGATTGTCCAACCAGTGCAGTTAATAGAACTCTTGTACAGACCTTTTTATTCTGATTTAAATAGTTTTTTTGTTCTACCTTACTTTAGATTTGATACCTACCTCATAATTAGTAAATTCTGTTTATTGTTTTAGATTAAAGTAGATTATTTACGACTTTTAGTTTTCTTTATATTATATAAAATTTGTATGCGTCTAGAACGTATCAATGGCGCCCAGCTCGTGGTTTAGAACTTCTTTTAGCTGCACTGGCTTGGAATTGGTGTAGGTAGTTGGTTTTCTTTCGGTGATGGTTGAATGAGGTACGTGTTAGACGGTTTTGTTTCGCACATTCATTCATACGCCAAGAAAAGTATACATACATTTTATAGTATACTGTTCAGCGCTTACCATAACTGCTTATTGAATGCACGAAGTAAATCGTTAGTCATTTAATTTTGTAACGGATTGGACAATTCTTTTCTACCTACTTATTTATTCAATAGCTGTTAATTATGCACTTGTAGGCTAATTTCACATGTATAATAATAATATATTGTGATAGGATTATTTTTTATTTAAGCTACACTATAGTGTATTCGTATATAACCTGCACAACATACCTAATTGTCACTAAATAAATAGTACGATACTTAGAAAAGAGTAAACATTATTCTACCTAAAAACAACATATAATAATAAAATATGTCTAAGGAAATAAAATTCTTGTCTTTACAAAAATCCGAACTAGAATATGAGGTCGGAGTTAGAGCCGAAACACCAGCGGACAATGTGTCTGATCTTAGAAAACAAATTTTAAAGCAATCTAAATGTATACCTACTGAGGATATTTTAGAATCTCATCTAGAGCCTACAAATGATATAAACGGCGCTAAAGAAAGCTTGAGCAAATTGAAGGATAGCATAACTGCAATTAAAATAAAATTTGATAAAAACCTATATTCACGTTCGGAAAACCTTGCTCACCATATTTACCATCGTTTGTCAAGAATTCATCC
Organism: Agriopis aurantiaria; assembly: GCA_914767915.1. Taxonomy (NCBI): domain Eukaryota; kingdom Metazoa; phylum Arthropoda; class Insecta; order Lepidoptera; family Geometridae; genus Agriopis; species Agriopis aurantiaria. The sequence goes on along the minus strand of OU612010.1, from coordinate 4,846,729 downwards.
GAACACTACTGAAGAAACTGATAACTTAAAATTGCTACACAACAGACTACAGAGTTGTTATAAAGACTTAGCTAGTTTAAATATATCTACACCTACTCCTTCTTCCATGAAGCAGGTAACTGAACAGGAAGAACTCGCTCCAACTAATATTTCAGTGACATGTGATCGTGGTATTTCTAATGATTTAGCTAAACTTAAGTTTGACGGCAAATCATGCGTACGGGCTTTTATTCAAAAGGCTGATGAATTTATAAAAGCCAGAGACATTAAACCCAGCCGTGTTCTATCTTACGCTGCTGAAATTTTTACAGGTGAAGCCTTGCATTGGTTCCGCAGTGTACGCACCTCAGTTGAATCATGGGAACAACTTGTAATATTACTAAAAAAAGACTTCGATCAATTCGATTACGATTATAGACTAATGAGTGAAATAAGGAGCCGCACTCAAGGCGAATTTGAATCAATCACGATATACTTTGCAATAATGGAAGGTATGTTCTCGCGGATATCTAAAACCGTTCGTGAGGAAGAAAAACTAGAAATCCTTCTGCATAACATTAGACCCTGTTATGCCAGTACTCTTGGTTGTTGCCCAGAAATAACAACAATTGAAAAGTTGCGTGCTACATGCCGTAATTATGAAAACTACCAAACTCGTGTCTCTCAATTTAGAGAACCACCTAAAGTTACTTTCGATACACTCGCTCCAGAATTTGCTTATAATAGCCCTTCCACTAGCTTTGCTTCTACAGCAAATAGGAATTTTAAAAACACCACCAATTGTAGTGCAGTGGAAGCTATTCGCCAGAATAAAGATAACCGCTATTGTCCCAGATGCCGTGATAATACTCACTCACTAAGAACTTGCAAAGAACCAAAATTCCTTATTTGTTTTAAATGTGGTCTCAAAGGCGTTCGTCTACCGGATTGCCCTAACTGCAACAAGACGTCTGGTCAATCTATTGAAGACTCAAAAAACTAATAAACGATTGTAGCAACATTGAGCATACTAAAACAAATGAGTGGACTGATTGGCTAAAATTCATCAACAAATTCTTTAAAACGTACAATGTTGCTACAATCAGAAAATACAAACCACATAACGATCCTCGTCCTTATGTAAAAATAAAAATAAAGAACATAGATCATTATTCAATCTATGGTTTGCTAGATTCGGGTTCTGCTGTAAATATTATAGGCAATAACTTGCACCAAGAATTAATGAATAATGGTTTAGTCATTACGACAACAGAAACTATCACTATATCTGCAGCTGGTGGACATACTATGAACTCGCTAGGTTTTATGCTCTTGCCAGTAGTCTTCAACAACAGATGCATTGAAATAAAAGCACATGTTGTCCCAGAGGTTCAATCGTGCCTGATATTGGGCATTGATTTTTGGAAAAAATTTGAAATATTTCCTAACAATATCAAAGATATTGAACTACTGCCACAAAATGATCCTACATTACTAGAAATAATAAAACACACCGCTGAATGCATCATAATGCCGTATGAAAATCTTAAATACAACCAAAAACAGATAGCCGACCAAATAGTTGAAAAATTTAAAGAAGTTTCGTTTGAGCAAAGAGGCCTCGGAAGGACACATCTAATAGAACATCGAATTGATACGGGTAATGCAGAACCAATTAGGCAAAGGTACTATCGTTTGTCTCCCGAAAAGAAGAAGATTATCGCAGACCAAGTAGATGAGATGTTAGAGCTGGACGTATTAGAACCTTGTGAGAGCCCTTGGTCTTCCCCTGTGCTGGTAGTTGATAAAAAAGACGGTAAGCCCCGATTCTGCCTAGATAGCAGAAAATTAAATGCGATTACCAAAAAGGATGCTTATAACTTACCTTATATCTCAGAGATACTTGACAATTTGAGAGACGCAAAATATCTCTCAAGTATAGACTTATCAAAGGCTTTTTGGCAAATACCTATTGCTACTACTGATCGCGAAAAGACAGCATTTTATGTCCCGGGTAGAGGTACATTTATGTTCAAAGTCACTCCATTTGGATTATCAAACGCTCCTGCTACACAGCAGCGTTTAGTTGATGCTTTGTTTGGGCCGGAATACGAATTAAAACTATTTTGCTACTTAGATGACATTATAATAGTAAGTAAAAGCTTTGAAGAACACGTCAGCCTACTAACGCGCGTTCTAGAAAAACTAACTAAAGCAAATCTAACTATAAATCTATCAAAGTGTCAGTTCTTCAGGAATCAATTAAAATATTTAGGCTACGTAGTTGATGAGCACGGCCTCCGAACAGACCCAGAAAAGGTAGAGGCCATTATCAGATTTCCTACCCCCACCACTAAAAAAGAGATCAAAAGATTTCTTGGGACAGCATCATGGTACCGTCGTTTCGTGCCAAACTTTAGCACTATTGCAGGACCACTAAACAAGTTAACTTCAGGTGGAAAGAAGGCACTAGCTTTCAAATGGACTCCTGAAGCAGACAAAGCATTTATAGATCTTAAAACTAACTTAGTTAACACCCCTGTACTAGCCTGTCCTAAATTTGACCACAACTTTGATGTACATACTGACGCGAGTGATTACGGAATAGGAGCTATGCTGTCTCAAACGATTGATGGCGAAGAACACCCAGTTGCGTACATGAGCAAGTCCCTCACGGGTGCTGAACGCAATTACAGTGTGACAGAAAGAGAAGCACTGGCCGTACTTGTCGCGTTAGAACACTGGCGCTGTTATCTGGAGAATGGAAAGACTTTCTCAGTATACACGGATCACGCGGCATTAAGGTGGTTTCTTACTCTCACTAACCCTACTGGTCGTCTTGCTCGATGGGGAATAAGATTGTCCTCGTTTGATTTCGAAATAAAGCACCGTCGGGGTAAAGACAATATTATTCCTGATGCTCTATCCAGGGCTATACCAGTTGCACCTATAGACTCCGTACAAGACTCTACACCCACCACATCTGACTCTTGGTATCTGGCTATATTTAAAGGGTGTCTTGATTCGCAGACAGGATTTCCTAACTACAGAGTTGAGGGGAATGTACTTTATCGTTATATGAAAAGTAAGAACCCACTAACCTCAGAATTTTCTTGGAAAGAAGTAGTGCCACAAGAATTGCGTGATGAAGTTATTGATAAAAATCATTCAGTTCCGCTCGCTGCTCACTTCGGAATTTATAAAACGTATAAACGCGTATTATTAAAATACTACTGGCCGGGAATGTACGCAGATATAGTGAGATTCGTCGGTGAATGTTCTACGTGTCTTGCTTATAAACACCCAGCTCACGCAACCCTTGGCAAAATGGGTAGGCCTAAAAACTGTTCTCGTCCCTTTCAGACAATTTCCATAGATATTATTGGGCCCCTACCTACTAGCAGAAAACAGAACAACTATATACTATCTGTTTGCTGTTGTTTTTCTAAATACTGCCTAATATTTCCAATGCGGCAGGCGACCGCAGCTAATGTTTGTAAGCATCTAGAGGATAGTGTATTTATTGTACACGGGATTCCGCAGAATATAATAATGGATAATGGGTGCCAATTTGCTGGACGAGAAATGGATGCTCTCTTAAAAAAGTATAAGGTGCCACATGTCCACTTTACCCCTAAGTACACCCCACAAATAAATAGTGTGGAAAGGTATAATCGAACTATTATTACAGCTATCTCGACATTTGTAGAAAACGACCATAGAAGTTGGGACGTTAACATACCGAAGATACAGTTCGCAATAAATAACTCTGTCAATGAGGTGACCGGATTTACACCTGCGTTCCTGGTTCATGGAAGAGAGTTGGTGACCTGCGGGTCGCATTATATTGACAATGATAACGCCAACGAGATAATTTTTGTACCTCGCGACATTTACGCAGAAAATCTAGGCCACTTAGCAAGCATATTTAGTGATGTTCAAGCCGCTCTTTGGCATAGTCATCAAAAGTCATCACAACGTTACAACCTACGACGTAAAGATATGGAGTTTAACGTCGGTGATATAATATGGAAGCGCTGTTTTTTTCATAGCGATAAAGAAGCGCGATTTAGCAAAAAACTAGCACCTAAATTTGAAAAATGCAAAGTTATAGAAAAACGATCACCATTAGTCTACATTTTAGAAGATATGTCAGGTCGGAACATTGGTGCATGGCATATCAAGGATTTCAAACTTAAATTATTAACTTCATAGTAATAACATGTAGAATAGTACTACCTCTAAGTTCGGATTTTTCTAGTAGGAAAAATCCTTGTCTAGGAAGGGGTGTACTGTTACATTACGTTTCACTTGCACAACACATAATTTATAATCATTTACTGTTATTAAATGAGATAAATGTAGCATACAACTTGCACTTGGATAACCTAATAAAAACAATAAACTATCTGCTAAAAAGATAATATGACACTGACAATTGCATTTTATTTGACACTGACCACTAGTTAAGAATGACGCGAACTTGGCTTGTCATTCTTAAGCCATCTATGGTCCAACTTATTTCGACCCGCGGAAGTTTTAGAAACTAACCCACTTTACGTGTCGATTTTCAATGACATAGAACATTGCGACGACAGCGCCGCGGTTGCTGGTCGAGAGAATATTGTGTACTTTGATAGGAATTTGAAGGCGATGCATCGAGCAGCCATTTTGTGGGATTTGGTTCCAAACTAAGACGCTCTAATTGCAACTTACATTTTAAACGGAAATCTAATCCGTGGATTTAATAATATAATAGTATTATTATTATCATAAGTGTTAAAACCCCAATATTGGGTAAGTTGTGCATTTTATTGCGATTTTAGAGTAATTTCATCATTGCAATAGCGCTTTGTCATTGGTTGTATTTTAGTGCTATTATAATGTTTTGTTACCTATAATACCTATTAAAAGTCCTTCCGCCTTGCTACTTGCCTTGACTGCATCATCCTAGATCACTAATTACCACATTCCGTTGCACTCATTCTTACTTCATCGCGTCATCATGTTCTCACGGAATGTAGCAGTCATGGTGAAGAAATCGGACATTTTACTAATCGTCCAATTTGTGCGGGTTCCAGGGTTTTATGGCACAGCTACTACAAGGCACTAGGAAACAAGAGTGTGCGCCCTTGGCGCACTGTGGTGACCGTGCTAACCGGGTGACACCTCTGCTGTTGTCAACCAGACTTCCGTTTCCGCGCTGCTCCAGAATAAGCGTGCAGGAGAGTGATTGTCCAACCAGTGCAGTTAATAGAACTCTTGTACAGACCTTTTTATTCTGATTTAAATAGTTTTTTTGTTCTACCTTACTTTAGATTTGATACCTACCTCATAATTAGTAAATTCTGTTTATTGTTTTAGATTAAAGTAGATTATTTACGACTTTTAGTTTTCTTTATATTATATAAAATTTGTATGCGTCTAGAACGTATCAACATACTGGAGAATAAACCGGCCAAGTGCGAGTCGGGCTCGCGCATTGAGGGTTCCATACCACCACAAAATACAAACATCAGTAATTGTTCAGGCTTAACGCCTTCCAAAATAATCGAAGCAATTGCTACTCAGTCACGTATTTAATACTTTGCTACAGTGGTGCTCGATTGTAACACAATTATAACTTGGGAATGAACAGAAATTTGTAACCGACTTACACTTGGCCATTAGTTTAATATTTGTTGTAATACGTTAGAGTGTGTACTATAATTCCTCATCATGCACGATGAAAACTGTCAAACTCTGGAATGACTTGCTGCTTGAAATCAAGCGTGCCCTCTCCCTCGACGCCCCCTCCCTCCCTCTCTCCCGTTTTCAAACTCCGCGTAAAAGCGCACTATCTCGCACTACAGCTGCTATCTATTCTCTAACTTCTATGTGACAAATGTAATGTAAAATTAAGCAACTTGTGTCAATATTTTGGCGCCGTCACATCTTCCTGAGACACGAGGCAGATCTGGTGTGGCTGCCAATTCAGCAGAGCAGCACAAGCGACGCAAATATGCTAACCTCTGCAGTGGTTACATATTTGAGGTGTTTGGGGTCGAGACATTGGGCCTTTGGGGATCGGGAGCTCACCTCATTTTCAAAAATCTTTCAGAGCACCTGGGTAATGCGACGCGTGACCAAAATGCTGGCGTGTTTCTGGCTCAACGCATAAGCATTGCCATTCAACGTGATAATGCCGCCAGCATGCTGGGTACGCTGCCAACTGGTAGTGGGTTTGAGCATTTGGATTGTCTTTAGACCTTCAACTGTCTATGGGCAGTGTAACTGTATTTGTAGTGTTAGTATTAGCTTGTATTTTGTTTAGTTAACAAATTCGCTTGCCCTGTAAAATATATATCGAGGGCATTAAACCAGAGAGACGTATAAATAAAAACGCGTTTTTTTATTATGCCATTGAAATCTGGAAATCCAGATCCACAATTTGGTGAAACTCATATTTTTATGTATTATAATTTATTTTTAATTCATGAAACCTAATAGACGTATAATTTTATTTTTTTCTGTTTTGCTATATGGGCCCGATTTTGAAGGCACAAGTTAAATTTAGTTTAGCTTTAAAACTTGTTATATTTAAAAAAGCTAATCGGTATTCCAGAGGCACCACTTAAATTATTATAAAAACGTCAAAATCAAATTTTTAAATCGAATGAACGTAATGTGCCGTAAACTACTCAATTCACGTTTAAATGCAGTTTTGCTATTCTGAAGGCACATTTTAAATGATTTTAAATCGTTTTAGTTGCCAAAACAGCTGATATTTTAGCTTATAGGTTAGTTTTTTAACAAGGACCATTTGAGGTCCTCTTTAAAATAACTTTAATTTCAAAGTGAGTTTAAACTCATTATTTGTGTTTTTTGCTCAAAAAAACAAACGTGTCCTAATGATCAACATACAGATAAACATATCAAAGACTTAAAATCGTATTGGTTCGACGGGAAATGTGATCAAATGTGGATCAAACATGATCTACTTTTTGCGACTAACAAGTGGCACCAGTAATAGAAAAGTAGATTATACTTATCTGCTTTATGGTTGAAAACAATACAAGACAATACATATTACAAGATCTAGATGCGTGATGGACCCTGAAGGAATTATTATTATGCATCTCGAAGATGCGTTTATTCATTCCAGTGCTGTAAGAAAACTGCATAACATAGAGTTGGAGCTAAGGAGAACACATCAAGGTCAGCACCTACCAATACGTAAGATTCGCGGCGCCCGGCGGTTTTCTATTTTCCTATAATAAATAATGTCTTTTGTCGGTTCGCATAGAGCACATCACTTACTGTTAAATTTAATCAAGATTGTTTCAATGGTCTAGTTATGTTGTGATAAATTGTTGAATAGGTACGTAGACAGAGTAAAGGGTGTTTCTATTGAAGCAGGGATGAGAGGAGCTGAGATGAGTAGACTTCAGTAGTGGAGACGAACAGATACGTGTAGTCGTGTAGCAGAGACGAGCGGAGCGGGCGCATGATCCAATAGCATAACTTTATACTTCGCTCCTTTCAGCTGCGCTAATCTGCTTGCTTGCTTGGACTGGTAAGCGCAGCGTAGGACGTCCATCCACAAGATGGACAGACGACCTAAAAGAGACCGCAAGGAAACGCTGGATGCAGGCCGCTTCCAACCGGCCCTTTTGGAGATCGATGGGGGAGGCCTATGTCCAGCAGTGGACGTCCTACGGCTGAAATGGTGATGATGATGATGAATCTGCTTGCCATACAATTAATTCCCTGTCTCCGTTATGATCCATTGAAGCAGAGCGGAGACTAGATGTGTATTTCAACCAATGTGATTAGTCGATTCCAGCATGTCTCCTGCCCACTGTCCTGGTCTCCGTCTGTGCGAATGTCTTAAGTAGCTAACAGATGAGACGGACTTACTTGGCTGACAGACCGCCGTCCAACAAATGGGAAAAAGAAAATTTCCTTTTTTCCCTTTCAGTTGGTTGTTATCAAAATACACATGTTTGTTAGTACTTATACATCCAAACTAATAATGCACACTACTACCATACCAAAGGGCATTATAGTAGGATCAAAAAAAGGAACCGAAAGAGAACCCATACTAATTTCATTCATAATATTTCAATGGTGATGAGTAAAGATCTCGCTCTATAACATTACAGAACGGTTACCAATTCTTCGACCAAAATAAAATGAATGGACGGGCTATAACCATTGAACTTGCTCAGTAAAAACGAGCCCGGGTATGTCCTAAAACTGCGACCAGAACCACCGGAGGATGGGCAGCAGCGTCCTATTAGTACACGGTGAACGTACTGCGATCCCCAAGCCGCCTGCCAAGCGTGGGGATTATGGCAACACCCCTCTCTACGAGGGAGGCCTTTGTTCTGCAGTGGACGTTTACAGGCTGATGATGATGATGATGACACTTCCTACGGCTAGAGAGTGACTGAAACGAAGTGAGCGCTGGCGCTCATTTTGTAATCTTCAAAAATGCGCTTCTTCTGGGCCCGTCCATCAATTTTATTTTGGTCGAAGTACCAATTGGCACATGCGAAAAGAAAGAAATAATGCTCATATGACTGTTCCATTCCTTGTGACCGACCTACACTACACTGTTAAAAGTCACACTCACAACTTAATGCGGTGTGGACAGAGTACTTAATAAAAAACCTTAAAATTGTTTTTACTTCCAGGTGCTGCTTAAAGCTACACAATCTGAGCATCGCACGAATGTGTGTCAATACATCACCCCCATGAAATAGTACTGCATGGAATATCCTAATACTACTCTACCGAGCAGTAGGTACAGCTATGTCCGCTGGTCCATCAATCTGCTGTGACTTCAGAGTTATAATGATTTGGGTAGATTCTAGCAAGGTTCAGAATGCAAAATACATAGACTACAATATTTATATAATTGAAAGATGCCATTGATAATATAAGTGGATTTAATAATATTTAATAGGAAAACTGTAAAAATGTTTCAAAACTTAATCTCTTTGAAATAAATACTACATAAATAGTAATATTTTTTTTATTTCATTTACATTTAAATACATATGTCAAATAAATCCAAAATATTTGTTATTCACTAATATCTATTCAAATAACCCACCTCTAACCGTTCCCGGCGCAAAGGTACCCAAAACACTCGCTGCATTACCACGTTGGATGGCAATGGCCAACCTTTGCACCAGGAACGAGCCAGAGCGGGAGTCACCACACTTTATCTTGAGCCTGTGCCCTATCTCCGAAATGAGCTTCTTGCTCAACGGGCTCGAAATTGTAACGCGGCTCCAACGCCGCGTACTTTTCCCTTTTCTTATCAGCGGCATATTCCGCCCTGCTGATGGTGAGTGGACGGTGCGACTCAGGTGGCTGGCTGCGACAGTGCTGACGCAAGTAGCATCCCATATCAGGCACTTCCCGTTCTTCCAAGGCACGAGAGTCAGCCCGTCCGGCCTCTTCCCGTCAGACCTGCAGAGCCCGGTGCGAACGTTTGCTGACACAAAGGCTCTCCGTACTATGTCATTGAGTGCATGGATCCATTCATCGTGCTGAAACCAAATTATCTAATTTAATACTTGGCAAGATCGAATAGAAAAACAGAAGTTGATAATGGATTATCTTTTCATATTCAATTGATTCGCTTTGAATTTGTTAGACCTTGCTAACATTTTGAACAAGTGGAAGTGTATTGCGCTGCGAAATTTTGAAAGTGACCCGTTAAAAACTACATTTGCTTTTCACATTCAATAATATTACAAAAGCGAGTTTGTAAATGCGTCTGTTTGGTTTCTACTCACAAAAGAACTGTTTCTGCTGTAAGATAGTGACTAAAATCACGGACTCTGCCTGTCCAGTATATATTCTAGCTACGGCCGTTGACCAGAACGACTTAATGCTTTATCATAGTGAGTAAAACCGCGATACACTGCCTATCCAGCATATATTCTAGCTACGGCCGTTTTACCTGATGTTTAGTGATGTTGTAGTGGTAAAACCATGACGCTGCGTCAGCATACTTCCCGCTGTAGATACCAGCTCTATGCCTGTGATGAATAGGTCAAGAGCCGTAGCATTTTAATCCAACTTCGTTCTAGATTGTGTATTTTCGACTGTCCAGCCAGAGTGGTCGTTGTTTTTTCGGCTATCGTTGACTTGATTCTGTTTTTCTGTGAATTCTGTTGACCCACTGACCAATAAGAGGTTTGTTCATCTTTTTATTTGTGGACACGGAGAGAAATTGAAATAACCAAAAAATTTTATGTTTTTACCAAATGGACGTCATCCGCATGCTGTGGTAATTTAGAACATTAGTGGCGGAACGCTCTAAGGCTGCTGACATCCATCCGCGCCTAACCAAAGAGATGAAAGAGAATGTAACTCGACGCTACGCCTAACTAAACTAATTAAAACAACATAACGTACTGTGTCAATATCCTCTGGTATAAGTGTTCTGTGGTCAATATCATCCATCAAAAATGTTTCAAAATAAAAAACATAACGTCAACAATAATTATTCTTTGAACATTATTAATAATTAATTTATCATTTCTTCGATAAATTTCACGGTAATATCTCTAATTTTATCAGTAGAGTGATTCAAAGTTTCTGTGTACCTATTTTAGTGTTAATTTGAACGCATGTGCCACCGTTTCAATTTAGCTACCTTCGAACTGAGATTTCATATTTTACTACGTATCGTTGCCCCCCACAAAGATTTCATACTATACTACGTGCCCCCGAACTGTGAACCCATAATATATTTATGCTAAGGTTTGTTCAAATTTCGGAGAAAAAACTCGTGCAGTTATCTAGGCCACGTAGTACAGCTTGAGTAAAGCCCGATGCAGACCTTGCGAAGTACAGGTGGCAAGTACAAGTAGCAAGTACCTACTAGATACTAGTAGTTAGTAGATACTTGCTACTTGTACTTCTCATGGTCTGCAATGGCATAATACTTAGGTGATAATTTGAATTTAGTTTAGGAATCGTGGTAATTTCTGGTAATAACTGTGATGATTACTTGTTTTGCAGTTGTTTGAACACTTTGAACTGATACAGGACTCACTACCTATATTATTATCACTGTATTGCAAGATGTCATTCAAGTTGCTGGTTGCAACGTGAGCGATGGAAAAGGTAATTTCATATTAAAACTGTTAACATATTCGTGTCCTACAACGAAAGAGAATGTAAACACAATGGTACCGTATTACTAATGACCATTACCCAATGAATAGACTTTTCGAATTAGCAATCCAAGGTATTTATTACTATAATATAATTACGATTTACCCTTAGTCTCAGATAAGATAGTTTTCGAACACTTTTTTCGTTTACGTATTGTTCCATACATTTTAGTAAAGCGCCTCCAGCGGAAACGCGAAAGAACTAAAATCGGTAGTAAACGGCGGTATAGATTGCTTCACTATAGTACGAAAAAAATATCGAATACCTTTCAGCCCAGCAATGTATGGAACAATATGAAAACGAAAAAAGTTTTCGAATACTATCAAAACTTGTACTATGAGTAGAACAGAGTAGATACTTTTAAAGGTTTCGTACGGCGTACCGTACCCAAAGGGTGAAAACGGAACTCTATTACTAAGCTTACGCTATGTCTGTCAGTCCGTCCTACCTCTTAACGCTGGTCGGTTTTTTATGTTATTTCCCAAAAGCAAAGAAGTTTAAACCACTGCTGGAACACAGGCCTTCTCTCAGAGAAAGGATGGGCCCTAATTCATCATCATCATCAAACTTGCTTGGGCGATATCTCGGAAACTGTCGATCCTGGACTAGCAGTTCCTTCGCAAAAGTGATAGATCTCGTCGAGATCTTCATTTCAGATGACAGCTGTCAAACTTGCTTGGGCGATATCTCGGAAACCGTCGATCCTGGACTAGCAGTTCCTTCGCAAAAGTGATAGATCTCGTCGAGATCTTCATTTCGGATGACAGCTGTCAAACTTGCTTGGGCGATATCTCGGAAACCGTCGATCCTGGACTAGCAGTTCCTTCGCAAAAGTGATAGATCTCGTCGAGATCTTCATTTCGGATGACAGCTGTCAAACTTGCTTAGGTGATATCTCGGAAACCGTCGATCCTGGACTAGCAGTTTCTTTGCAAAAGTGATAGATCTCGTCGAGATCTCAATTTTGGATGACAGCTGTCAAACTTGCTTAGGTGATATCTCGGAAACCGTCGATCCTGGACTAGCAGTTTCTTTGCAAAAGTGATAGATCTCGTCGAGATCTTCATTTCGGATGACAGCTGTCAAACTTGCTTGGGCGATATCTCGGAAACCGTCGATCCTGGACTAGCAGTTCCTTCGCAAAAGTGATAGATCTCGTCGAGATCTTCATTTCGGATGACAGCTGTCAAACTTGCTTAGGTGATATCTCGGAAACCGTCGATCCTGGACTAGCAGTTTCTTTGCAAAAGTGATAGATCTCGTCGAGATCTTCATTTCGGATGACAGCTGTCAAACTTGCTTGGGCGATATCTCGGAAACCGTCGATCCTGGACTAGCAGTTCCTTCGCAAAAGTGATAGATCTCGTCGAGATCTTCATTTCGGATGACAGCTGTCAAACTTGCTTGGGCGATATCTCGGAAACCGTCGATCCTGGACTAGCAGTTCCTTCGCAAAAGTGATAGATCTCGTCGAGATTTTCATTTCGGATGACAGCTGTCAAACTTGCTTAGGTGATATCTCGGAAACCGTCGATCCTGGACTAGCAGTTTCTTTGCAAAAGTGATAGATCTCGTCGAGATCTCAATTTTGGATGACAGCTGTCAAACTTGCTTAGGTGATATCTCGGAAACCGTCGATCCTGGACTAGCAGTTTCTTTGCAAAAGTGATAGATCTCGTCGAGATCTCAATTTTGGATGACAGCTGTCAAACTTGCTTAGGTGATATCTCGGAAACCGTCGATCCTGGACTAGCAGTTTCTTTGCAAAAGTGATAGATCTCGTCGAGATCTTCATTTCGGATGACAGCTGTCAAACTTGCTTGGGCGATATCTCGGAAACCGTCGATCCTGGACTAGCAGTTCCTTCGCAAAAGTGATAGATCTCGTCGAGATCTTCATTTCGGATGACAGCTGTCAAACTTGCTTAGGTGATATCTCGGAAACCGTCGATCCTGGACTAGCAGTTTCTTTGCAAAAGTGATAGATCTCGTCGAGATCTTCATTTCGGATGACAGCTGTCAAACTTGCTTGGGCGATATCTCGGAAACCGTCGATCCTGGATTAGCAGCTCCTTCGCAAAAGTGATAGATCTCGTCGAGATCTTCATTTCGGATGACAGCTGTCAAACTTGCTTAGGTGATATCTCGGAAACCGTCGATCCTGGACTAGCAGTTTCTTCGCAAAAGTGATAGATCTCGTCGAGATCTTCATTTCGGATGACAGCTGTCAAACTTGCTTGGGCGATATCTCAGAAACCGTCGATCCTGGACTAGCAGTTCCTTAGCAAAAGTGATAGATCTCGTCGAGATCTTCATTTCGGATGACAGCTGTCTATAATAGGTAGAGACTCTGGCAAAGCTATAGTAATATTTTTGTGTTTCAGGCATGCAATCTCAACCAAACGCAGGACTTACAAATGTAAATGATACAAGTGCTGCAATGGTTCCTAATGAAGGTGGTGTAACATCGGATACACAAGAAGAAAAAGATTTTTAAGAAGATTTTCGAGATTGGTTTGTGTTTGCAATCTCAAAATTATGAGATTTATAGAAAACAATGTTGCTTGACTTTGAAGTTACCAAAAGAATGTGAAGAAACTGCACATCTTTTGATGTTCTTCGATAAATTATTTGATTCGGTGAATGGATCTTACAGTGAAATTCCGGGAAGACATTTTTACTTTGCTGCTGTAACGCTGAAATCACCACATCAGAAATTTTGGAGTGAAGCTCTTCCAGTTTTAAGATCGTTACGATATTTAAATGACGGGAGGGAAAAGGTTGTTCGGTCCATAACAAGCTGGATTAAGACTAAAGAAGGATTCCAAATGCTTGTAAATTCTTTACACAAAAATCAACTTAACTATATAGTTAATAAATTTCAACCACAGGATGACAGGACCCATTAGAAAATATGTTTGGCTCCATATGGTCACTGAACATATGCAATAGAATGCCTGGTGCATTTGTTTTTGAAAGCAAATATAAATCACTTTTAATAAATAATTTATCAATGGGTGATTCGCAAGGAGCGAATTGTGAAAAAGATACTTCAGCCGGCTTACAAACAATACGCGATTATTTTGATATTTGAGCTCAAAATCAAATGAAAAAGAAAATATCGAAATTGATGAGGAAGAGTTTATAATGAGGATCAGTAATCATCATCAGCCGGAAGACGTCCACTGCTGAACATAGGCCTCCCCCTTTAACCTCCACATTGAACGACAGCCCGCCTTTTGCATCCACTGGATACCCGTGACTCTCACAATATCGTCGGTCCATCTAGTGAGAGGCCTCCCTACGCTGCGTCTTCCGGTTCGTGGTCTCCACTCCAGAACCTTTCTTTCCCATCGGTTATCGGTTCTGCGATGGGCGATGGCAATGGCAATGCGATGGCAATGGGCGATGTGGCCCGCCCATTGCAACTTCAACTTGCAAATTTTAGCAGCTGTCGGTGACTCTGGTTCTTTGGCGAATATCCACCACGTTTCGGATCTTATCGCGCAAAGAAACTCCGAGCATAGCTCTCTCCATTGCCCGCTGTGTGATTCTGAGCTTTTCCAAAAGGCCAACAGTTAAAGACCACGTCTCAGTACCATATTAGTAAAGTAGTAGCAAATTCAATAGAACTAGTACTCACTTTATTCTTCATGACATATCTTTTTGAATTATCCAAATCGGACCATTACTTACGAAGATATTAAGTAATAAACATTATGCCGTTGCTGCCGCTAAAAGAAATGTACGTGGGTGCGTATGACGTCACTGGGACGGTCGCCGCCAGCTACCGGTTGGCCGCTAAAAGGCGCGCAGTGTTTTGGGTGGTTAATTGTGACTTTGATGCAAATTAAGTGCCCGATTTGTGTCTAATATTAGCTTAGTACAGTCTATACTAAATGCGTAACTTTGTATATAATAATGATCTCCTATCGGCTTAGAACAATCTATATGCCTAACCGTGTTTAATGACCTCCTTTCAGTATAGGACAGTCTATATGCGTAACCTTGTGTAATGACATATTTTTTTTGCTTAGTTCAATCTATATGAGTAACCCTGTATAATGACTT
Source organism: Agriopis aurantiaria (assembly GCA_914767915.1). Lineage (NCBI taxonomy): Eukaryota > Metazoa > Arthropoda > Insecta > Lepidoptera > Geometridae > Agriopis > Agriopis aurantiaria. The sequence goes on along the minus strand of OU612010.1, from coordinate 4,831,499 downwards.
CCTTTCAGCTTATTAGTCTATATGCGTAACCCTGTATAAGACTTCCTTTCGGCGTAGTACAGTCGGTCTATTCCACTTTGATCCCTGACTGAAAATATCATTGTACCCCAGACATTTGTATTTGTGTGCGTGCTGCGGTGCGTGCGTACAGGCATGCGCACATACAAGCCGCACGATGTATCTTTCTTCGAAGATAACTTACTATTATATTTTTACTACGGTGGAGTTTTATCATCTCTTTTTACAACGGAGTACCATATTTTACGAAGTAGTAAAAAAAATTGTTTTTCTGGCGTTTTAATAGAGCGTTTTTATTTGTTTGTACATTTCGGCACTATTCAATATTTGTACATAGTTAAAAGATCAATTAGACACAAATCGGGCACTTAATTTGTATCGAAAATCACAATTATCCACCCAAAACACTGCGCGCCTTATAGCTGCCAACGGGTAACTGGCGACGAACGTCCCAGTGACGTCACAAGCTATCACGCCGGCCGACCAGTGAATTTCGCTAGTAATTTGGTCATAACTTCGTTATTTTTTGTCGTAAAACAATATTTTTGCACTGTATGTTAAGGATTTCTTAGCTCTATAAATCTGCATTCTCAACTAAAAACGTTACTGATCCTCATTGATCCCATCAACACTCAATCAATGATGATGAACGCATCCACTAGTGATGTAGAAAATTGTGCAGCTGTTGGTTATTGCAGTGGATGGATAGTCAGAAAGGAAAAAAATAATATTTAGTTAACCACTGTAAAACCTGCAATAAAGACCTCGAAAACCATGAGGAACTACCATTCGTGGTCTCCACTCAAGAACCTTTCTTCCAGTTTATCGGTTCTTCGAGCGAAATGGAACATAATTATAATACATAATATTACCTATGATTTTAGACAAACACAGTAATTTTTTTTAAATCGCAGAATACATACAATTGATAATATCTATAAATGTAGATTTAAACTTTTTAAAGTCTAAATTGCACAAACAACGCCTGCAGAGTTTTTTAATATCGATTGGTGCAAACTAATCTTAAACATATTGTCAGGAAAATCACAGAGACGGAGATTGTTAAAGCTGCTTTTGATTATTATACAAAACATAAAACAAAAAATTTAACGTAATCAGGTGTTTTTTTTAAAATAAGATTTAGCATAGTATAATGTTTAATTAAAACCAATGCATTTTTAACGTATTTTTGTATAAGCTCTAATGTAAAAACGGTAATACGTACAAGCGTCTAACTTGGCATGATTATAGTACACACTCCAAAGTATATAAACAAACAATAATAAATGACCAAGTGCGAGTCAGTGACAAATTTCTGTTTATTTCTTCAAGATATAATTGTGTTACATTATAGCGTATTCATTTGATAATTGTATTTATGAGTTGTATAAAACTGTACAGCCGTTTAATAAAATATTTTATTAAAGCTCGCAAAAAAGCTTATTATTTCTGAAGTAGACGGAGCGCTGCAGCCAAACTTATGCTTAGCGGACTTAATTTTTACAGTAGGCAAGATGTTTTTTCTACTATGGAAAATGATTGTAGTTTTTTACGGAATGTATGGGATTGGTCACGTGAATTTTTCACCAGTTGTGTAAATCTCATACATTTTGTATAAAACTACAAGCGTTTTCTGTAGTAGAATAGAATTAATACAACCTGCTATTCATCTGTAGGTTAAATGTAGTACCGTTAGTGGCGGATAGATGGAGGCACATATAATTGATTTCAAATATGGCTGAGTTGCCAGTCTATCTCCGTATATATATAGTAGTCTTTGGTCATCCGGCAAATTTTTATTTCTTTTTGTGACCATGGATACAGAGTCCTTCAGTCAGAATACTATTGAGGTTTACATGATATTAATTAATAACGTGAAACAACTCTCACAGGGAGAGTCGAGCAAAGTAAGTTGCGGTCAAGTCCAAGTTATTCCCTGACAAAATGGTGGATACTTTACAAGAGGCTTCTGTGGAATTTGGTAAACATCCGAAAATACATGTTTCAGGTCAATAAATCGTTTGACTACACTTGAAAACGGTCGATAAAACTTATTAAACAGTAATTTACTATTATTAAACGATAACACTCGAAATAACACAAGTTTAGGAAAATAATACAATCAGGAGACATGTTTTTTTTCACGTTGGCGCCAAAACTCCATGAGCCGGCAACATATAATGAATTGCCATAGCTATGAAATCTGATATCGAGCCTTTATTTTTCCCAAGAATGTGTTATTCGCAAACAAATGTCTAACTTTCATTACCTGTGTTTGTTTTCCGTGGCAAAAGTGTCCCTTTGAACTTTAATAAATAAATTTACTATGGTAACGAAAACTTTCTTGTACTTTAGTGATGTTTTGTAACAATTGAATTGTATGCGAACTATTAACATGTTTCTCTTAAAAATTAACCTGCAGAATAGCTGTAGCACCCGTCGAATCATCATCATCATCATTTCAGCCGTAGGACGTCCACTGCTGGACATAGGCCTCCCCCATCGATCTCCAAAAGGGCCGGTTGGAAGCGGCCTGCATCCAGCGTTTCCCTGCCGTCTCTTTTAGGTCGTCTGTCCATCTTGTGGGTGGACGTCCTACGCTGCGCTTACCAGTCCGTGGTCTCCATTCCAGAACCTTTCGGCCCCATCGGCCATCTGTTCTGCGTGATATGTGCCCTGCCCACTGCCATTTCAACTTACTAATCCGGTGGGCTATGTCGGTGACTTTCGTTCGTCTACGGATCTCCTCATTTCGGATTCGATCTCGTAGAGAAACCCCGAGCATAGCCCTCTCCATAGTTTGTTGTGCGACTTTGAGCTTGCTTATGAGGCCCATAGTGAGAGACCACGTTTCAGTGCCGTATGTCATCACTGGTAACACACACTGGTCGAAGACTTTCGTCTTAAGGCACTGAGGTATTTTGGACGAGAAGACGTTGCGTAGTTTACCGAACGCTGCCCAGCCGAGTTAGATTCGCCGATTGATACAACCGTCGGATACAATTAATAATATAAAAATTTATGAAGTAAAATGTTTACTAAGAATAATATCAATAAGCATTTTAGGTAAAAAGCTTGCAACACTTGCTATTTGCCTAATGAGTGACACCACAGGTAATCATGAAATCGGAACGAAATAGGAAGGAATTACCGGTTTTTTAATGATGTTTTTTCATCTGTCAATTCAAAATAAATGAACAAAAGTAACTCAAATTCCGGTCAATATTTTAGTTTATGGGTGCCTCTAGAATACCAATTGTTAGAAGTTAAACTTATAGTTAGAAATTTTAGTTAGCTTTCTAATTTTAAATGGTGCCTTCAAAATCGACCCCATGCACAGTTTACACAAACACCTGGAAATGGACGATTTAATTTTATGAAAACTGAAAGCAGTGTCACCAATAGGGTACTTGACTGTATTAAAAATATTATGCCAATTGACGCCATCCATAAACATGACATAATGAAAAAGCATATTTCATTGATTTTTTGATAAAAATATGCTTATTTTTTGTAAAAAACGCGAATAAAATAACTGTATTTTCGACATTTGATCACGTGATCGAAAACGGTCTGTAACTGGCTTCATCCCTAGTGACGTCACACAAATCTAAACAAACAGATTTTGTATTGATATTTGCGAATTTAATGTTGTAAAGCTATTTTGAGAGCGATTTATCCAGAAATTTTCACCAAAAACATTCCGGAGGTTAAATGTGAGAAGAATGGAGAAACATTTTGTGCAAGCAGACAGCAGTAACTTACCCAAAATTAATGTTTTTATGGTTGCATATTTCTTTAATAATAATCCACGTCATTGTTTCTACGCTGCAGAACTCAAAACGTAAAAACTACAATGTCAGTATTAATTTTTAATTGTTCTCCAAGCAAAACATTCAATCAAGTTGTACAAAAAGTATGTTGTAGTAAGTGGATATCACTATTTTGTTAGGTTATGTCGAGCTTTACAATGTTTAAAAAGAAAGTAACAGTACATAAAATAGTAATGCAATAAAAACACAAATTATAATAGAAATATATAGACTCAAATATGTACCTCAAAATGATCTTCGCACATAGAAACACTTGAATTAGCTCCAATACTTTTGGGTTCTCTACGAGCTACTTAGTTCCAACCTTAGATTGGTTCCAACCACTTTTTTCGAGTTTTGGGGAGTTTTGGGTGCATTGGAACAGGAACAAATATTTTATCCGGTGTCTTTATGGAAGTATTTGTACATTTTGGCACTACACAATATTTATAAACCATTACTTCTATTAGAAATTAATTAATCATCAAACTTTTGCAGCCTGGCTGCAGTTGTTTTGTTTTGTGTGACGTCAATTAGTCACGTGATCGGAGCTATGACGCAGGTCTGCGTTTTGGCGCGAAATTTTTTCATTCAAACTTTAACATCGATTTATATCGCAAATACGACTGATATCCAGAAAATATAAATGCAGTATACATTATTTTATATCAGACAATAATGTGCAATAGTTTCCCAAAAGTAGTCAAATACCCTATTGGCTACAAACAATAATGGCTGCTCGCGGCTGGTAGCGCGTGATGCTTCGGGACGTGAGTGAGAGGCTATTTTTGTTTCTTTTTGTCCCACACCTTCCAGTCATAAGAGTGACAAGAAACGCTTGTACGCACACATATATAAAATAACACAATCTATCTAATGTATATACAAGATCTTTGGGTCTGTAATAGGGTATTTGACTACTTTTGGGAAACTATTGCACATTATTGTCTGATATAAAATAATGTATACTGCATTTATATTTTCTGGATATCAGTCGTATTTGCGATATAAATCGATGTTAAAGTTTGAATAAAAAAAGATCGCGCCAAAACGCAGACCTGTGTCATAGCTCCGATCACGTGACTAATTGACGTCACACAAAACAAAACAACTGCAGCCAGGCTGCAAAAGTTTGATGATTAATTAATTTCTAATAGAAGTAATGGTTTATAAATATTGTGTAGTGCCAAAATGTACAAATACTTCCATAAAGACACCCGAAAAAATATTTTTTCCTGTTCCAATGGACCCAAAACTCCCCATAACTCGAAAAAAGTGGTTGGAATCAATCTAAGGTTGGAACTAAGTAGCTCGTAGAGAACCCAAAAGTATTGGAGCTAATTCAAGTGTTTCTATGTGCGAAGATCATTTTGAGGTACATATTTGAGTCTATATATTTCTATTATAATTTGTGTTTTTATTGCATTACTATTTTATGTACTGTTACTTTCTTTTTAAACATTGTAAAGCTCGACATAACCTAACAAAATAGTGATATCCACTTACTACAACATACTTTTTGTACAACTTGATTGAATGTTTTGCTTGGAGAACAATTAAAAATTAATACTGACATTGTAGTTTTTACGTTTTGAGTTCTGCAGCGTAGAAACAATGACGTGGATTATTATTAAAGAAATATGCAACCATAAAAACATTAATTTTGGGTAAGTTACTGCTGTCTGCTTGCACAAAATGTTTCTCCATTCTTCTCACATTTAACCTCCGGAATGTTTTTGGTGAAAATTTCTGGATAAATCGCTCTCAAAATAGCTTTACAACATTAAATTCGCAAATATCAATACATAATCTGTTTGTTTAGATTTGTGTGACGTCACTAGGGATGAAGCCAGTTACAGACCGTTTTCGATCACGTGATCAAATGTCGAAAATACAGTTATTTTAATCGCGTTTTTTACAAAATATAAGCATATTTTTATCAAAAAATCAATGAAATATGCTTTTTCATTATGTCATGTTTATGGATGGCGTCAATTGGCATAATATTTTTAATACAGTCAAGTACCCTATTGGCTTCATCCCTAGTGACGTCACACAAATCTAAACAAATCATAAAAGGTACTCTTTGCTGTATTTGTCTGTGGTATTTGTAGTGTTAGTTTTAGCTTGTACTTATTAAAGGCACTTGCCCAGTAAAAAAAAAAAAACTGTAGTGGACGGGTGTCTATAATGTACAACATGATATTTGCCGACACGGCATGATAATGTACAGCATGATAATTTATGTACACGTACATCGAATATCATGCTGTACAATCCATGTCGTACAATACTGGCTGTCAATTATCGGCTCGTGTCTATTAAGTACGGCAAGGAATGCACAGCCAGGACTGTACAGGCAATAATCCATGTACGTGGGAAAAGTCCACGTTTTATCGGGCTGTACATTATTGTGCCGTACATTATCATGTCGTGCAATACGGGCCGTGTTTTGACGAAACGGGCCGAAAATATACGACCGATAATGTACAACATGATAAAAGGTGGCATCGCCCGTATTGGCTAATATTGCTGAAATGTCTCTGCTCTTATTGGCTGTTGAGTCTATGACGTCTGTCGATTCAATGCTTCGTTTGAACAAGATAGTGTAAGATAGTCACAGATAAAAAATATGAGAACCATCAAAACTTTTTGGTGGTGACGCGGAGAGAGGAGTACAACTTTGTTAGATCTGTCACTCATTTCGAACCTAACCAACTCAAGTCTGACTCCAGGTGGGCTCCCGCCAGAAGCTCTTGCGGTCGCCCCTGAGTGTCGCTTCGCCACACTCGACCTTGTACCGTCTTACAATTCCCTTAGCTTCTAACTTACCTAATATGGTATTAAGAAAATGAAAACTAAGGTAATAGGTATTTTAAAAGAAAGATGTAATAAAATGAAGTTAAATTATAAACAGTGGAAGGAAGATTAAATTTAGACTAAAGGATTGACCGTAGATAGCTCAGAAGGAGGCACATGAAATTTATAGGGTCGTGGTTGATCGACCTGAAGATCCGTCTGTTTCTACTTCCGCAGCGCAGTACTACCCTATATTGTGCGTTGGCCGACGATGGTAGGTGGCCTCAGGGTCAGCACGGGAAGTGGCCTCGGCACTAGAACGCGCAGCGAGGTTGAACCAGCCGAAGATGTTGATGGTGACAGGTGGTGGTGTAAAACGGCCGCACTCGGGTCGGACCGGTAGCAGTCCCAAGGTGTACTCCAAATGGGACTACGGTATGTCGGATGGTAATCCGGGAATGGTTCCTGGAATCGACAAACCAAATAATTAGATTTGGCTCATCTAACTTCCGTTCTGAGGACCCACCATGGCATCACAAATAATGTGGGTAGTTACCTGCATAGTTGCTTTGTCGTGGTGGTAACTACTATCAGAACGGAGTTACATTTCAGTATATAAAGAAGCTGAAGGCTAAGTGATGAATAAAATAAACAATGTGATTTGATTGGAAATGTAAAAGCTTTCTAAATGCGTACATTTAGTAAAATTAATAAAAAAACAAGGTAGTTATAAAAAACGAAGTGAAGTGATTTTAACGGAATTTCCAATAGATAAGCAAGCTAGACTCGTGCAAATAGGTACAGTGCAGAGAAAAACTGAAATGAATGATTAAACACAATTTGTAAAATTATACACAGTATGAATAAAAGCAAGACATGATTTGTTTTATGTGCCATTCAAAACTCACCCTATAACGGGAAATCACTTTCATGAAACTGCACACAGGTTACACAATAAATTGCAGCTAGATCGCTGATCGTTATTTATGGCGAACTTAAAAACACTTGTCCGCTAGAACGCTAGACAAGTGTCGACCGTCTCAAAATCAAAGTTGCTTCGAATGGCCGCTAGGCGCGCACTCAACTGGCTTGCTCCCCTCGTACCTCAAGTCATGCCCCGCCGGCCGTTGAGTAATACAAATCTATGTGACATGTCAATTGCATAGCCACGCTCGGATTTGCAAGAAATTAAACAACGTAGGTAGGTAGATGTAAATATAAGAGATAGTTTTTTATTTGTTGTGTAAGTTTTGTAAAAAATAATGTTATTTGTTTGTTTGTAATTTTCGTATTCCAATAGTTTTAATGTATTTATATTCTTATAAATATGTAACGTTTTTGTTTCGTTACATTACCCGCTCGTCCCTCATAAGGATTTTAATTTAAAATTAAAATCCGCAATTTTTATTGAGTATCAATTTCTTACAATTACCTTTCATACATTCTTACACATCTTTCATACTTCTTATTCATACTTCTAAATTTAACACAACTAAAGTCGAATAATGTAATAATTATAAGACTCATCCCGACATAATGGAAGTCATAGGCCATAAGTATCGACTTACGACTTCTTGTAAGAAATGTTAAAATGATTAAAATCGGCACGGGCAACATAACAACGAAAATAAAAATTAAGACTGTTGACCTAATATTTTTAAGTCTTTAATATGCCAAGTGCCTAAGTTCTTACCCGACATATCCTCTAAAACGTAGACAAGTGGCGAACGTTTTTCGACAACTTTGCACTTTATGTATTTCGGAGCTAACTTTTTACTGAAGAACTTATCCTTATCACTCAGGACATAAGCGCGTTTGTAAACAGTATCTCCTATACTAAATTCAAATGGTTTTCTGCGTCGATTATAATTAGCAGTGTTCTTAGCGTGAGCGTGATATAGAGATTTCTGAACCTGGTCGAAGATAGAGCTCAAACATCCAAGGTTTTCAGCGTACACGTCTCGGGGCAAAAACAAAACTTCATCACCTAATTCAATATCAATATAATGAGAACCACATACAACTAGTTCCCGCCCAAAAACAAGAAAGGAAGGCGTAAACCCTGTGGCTTCATTAACCGAATTGTTAATGGCGAATTGGACACTGGGAATATAAGTATCCCATGATCGATGATCATTATCTACAAACGTAGAAATACTGGTTATAATTGTCTTATTATACCGCTCCACAGTATTGACTTGGGGGGTATATTTTGGCGAAAAAAATATATTTGGAATGCTATACTTTTTGAATAATGCATTTGTATGACCACTAATGAATTGAGAGCCATTATCAAGAAATATTGTCTGAGGGACACCATGAACAAGAAATATTTGTTCTTCTAAAATTCGGACTATAATGTCTGAAGTAGCCTTTTTAATCGGATAAATGTGACAAAATTTTGAAAAACAGCACGTGATTACTAAAATATGGCAATTTCTATTTCGAGTTACCGGTAAAGGACCCATTAAATCGATAGATAAAATCTGATATGGTCGAGAGCACTGCTTGGGGCGACCCATTTCTCCAAGAGTGGCATGATTTTGAATTTTGTACTTGAGACAAGTGGAACATAAACCAACAGTTTTTGCTACATCTCTATACATGCCTGGCCAGTAGTACCGAAGCGCGACACGTTTATAGGTCTTAAAAATGCCTAAGTGACCAGCAGTTGGCTCACTATGGTTCTCAGAAATAACATCGTCTCTAAGTTCTGAAGGAACTACCTCTTTCCACGAGAATTCATTTGTAAGATGGCACTTATTCTTACTTAGACGGAAAAGAGTATCATTTTTTATTTGAAAGTTAGGATAAAGCACAGGTCTGGTTAAACAGTTATTATAAATTTCCTTATACCAATCATCACTAGAAGTCGCGAATGATTTGGCAGTATTGATAGTAGCTACGGGGACAGCTCTAGACAAAGCGTCGGGTATCACATTATCTACGCCTCGACGGTGCTTTATTTCGAGGTCAAAAGACGATAAGCGAACACTCCAACGTGCGAGTCTACCCGTAGGGTTATTTAATGTTAGAAACCATTTCAATGCGCTGTGGTCTGTATAGACCACAAATGTTTTGCCGTTTTCTAAATAGCATCGCCAATGCTCTAAAGCAGTTAGAACTGCTAAAGTCTCCCGTTCTGTAATACCGTAATTCCTTTCCGCTGATGTTAATGATCTACTCATATACGCTATGGGGTGCTCTTTACCATCGACAGACTGAGTGAGCATAGCACCTACTCCAAAATTACTTGCATCCGTGTGCACCTCAAATGGCAGGTTATAGTTGGGGCATGAAAGAACGGGAGCAGACACCAGGCACTCCTTAAGTTTTTTAAAGGCATCCTCGGCTTCAACTGTCCATTTAAATGGTGGTGTACCCTTTTTACTTGATGTCAGCTTGTTGAGCGGCCCTGCAATCGTACTAAAGTTGGGGACGAACCTACGGTACCAAGTAGCGGTACCTAAAAATCTCTTCAGCTCCTTACGACTTGTAGGAGTTACGTAATTAAGGATGGCTTCAACTTTATCTGGGTCCGTTCTAAGTCCATTCACATCGACCACATAACCTAAATACCTTAGCTGGCTTCGAAAAAACTCGCATTTTTCTAGGTTAACTGTCAAGTTAGCTTTACGTAATTTCTCTAGGACACGCAGTAGAAGAGATACGTGCTCCTGGAATGTACTACTAATAATAATAACATCATCTAAATATACGAAAATCCTATGATCTACGTTACCTAACAATGCATCAACTAACCTCTGCTGTGTTGCGGGAGCATTAGTCAAGCCAAATGGCGTGGTTTTGAATCGCAGAGTTCCTCGACTAGGGACGTAAAATGCCGTCTTATCCTTGTCCTCCTCTGCTAATGGTAATTGCCAAAATGCCTTAGATAAGTCGATGCTACTTAAGTAACGCGCGTCGCGAAGGTTATCTAAAATCTCAGAGATGTATGGCAAGTTGTAGGCATCGCGTTTTGTGACAGAGTTAAGTTTCCGACTATCCAAACAAAACCGAGGCTTGCCATTCTTCTTGGTAACAAGTAGTACCGGAGATTGCCAGGCACTTTCGCATGGTTCCACCACATCTAGAGCTATCATCTCATCCACCTGATCGATGAGTATTTTCTGCTTCTCCGGTGAAAGCCTATAATAACGCTGTCTTACCGGAGGAGAATCGCCTGTATCGATGCGGTGTTTAATTAAATGCGTCCGACCTAAACCCTTGCGTTCAAACGAAATATCGCCAAACTGTTCGATGACATTGTCGGCTATAGCCCTCTGTGAATCGTCCAAGTCATCGTAAGAACCAATGAAAGTTTTTGGCGTGTTAACATTCAAGTCCATTAGTGGAACCGAAGTCAACTGAAGGGAACCTAAATATTTTGGACATAGATGAAACGCCTGCCAGAAATCAATACCTAGAATCAGTGATGATTTTATTTCTGGGACTACGTAAGTCTTTAATATGTGAAATTGATTTTCGAAGTTTATAGATAAGTTGATATAACCTATACTTTGAAGTGTCTGACCACCTGCAGCTACAATTGATAACCTATCATCAGTAAATAGCTTAAGGCCATGGCTTAGCAACGTATCATGTGCATTATTGCCAATGACGGTAACCGCAGAACCTGAATCAAGGAGACCTGTGGCAGTAATGTCATTAATTTTGATATTCACGTATGGTCGCGTATCATTTACAGGCTTGTCTTCCAGGATCGTTGCAATTTTGTAACAGTTAAAAAAACCTACGTACAGTCTCTAACCATTCATTCCATTCTTCCCTATCGCAGCGACCTAACGAAGAAGAAATGGTACTACAATCCTGTAAAGCTAGTTTTTTGAATTGCAACTAGGACAATCAGGTTTCTTGACCCCTTTGCGACCACACTTGAAACACATGATCTGTGTATTCGGACAGCTCTTTAAACTATGTGTATTATTACGACATCTAGGGCAATAAGGCAGTTTCCTGTCAGCATCAGTATCATTGATGTGTAATGCATGTAAATATTTTTCATTTACATTGTTATTAGCGTTAGGTCTAGAATAATTCTGATTATTGTTTGTAAAATTTGGCTTTTGTTTGTAAGTATTTGTTTTTTCTTTATAGGCAAACTCTGGTGCTAACAAATTACTAGATGACGCAGCTGACGGCTCACGAAATTGGACCAACCGAGATTGGAAATTCTCAAAATTCCTACACAAAAGACGCAATTGTTCAATACTTTTAATTTCAGTTGCTGAAGCTAGAGTACTTGCATAGCATGGTCTGATATTGTGTAATACGATTTCAAGTTTATCTTCTTCAATCAAAGGTTTTGATAGGCGCGCAAACATGCCTGACAAAATCGATAAGAAAATCGTAATGTTTTCCGCTTCACCCTGAGTCCTAGACCGAATCTCGGCTAATAATATGTAATCATAATCCGATTTGTCAAAGTCTTGTTTCAGAAGGATTACAAGTTCGTCCCAAGATGAGACCTGTTCCTTAATGCTTCGAAACCAATGGAGAGCATTATCAATAAAAATTTCAGTGGCAAATGACAGTAGCTTAGTGTCGGAAATATTACGAGCTTCACTAAATTCGTTCACTCGTTGTATAAATGATCGTACACAAGACTTTCCGTCATACTTCAATCTACCTAACTCCGAAATAGTTCTATTACCGCCGCCATCACAGGCAACTGACACATGAACAGGCGTGGGCATGGCCTGTGATTCTGAGCTAGGGCCAGCGACAGAGAGAGGGTCAATGCTTTTTTTCTTAAAAATAAGCATCTTTTCGTAAAGCCCTTTGAAAAGCGTACTGCATTCCAAATGCTTACTAGCCAGTTTATCATCTACATTGATACGGTTGAGCCTGTGATACAGATGATGGAAGACGTTCTCAGTACGACCCAAGTTATTTTTGTCTAAAACTTCTGCATCAAAAGTTAACTTGATTTTATCCAAAAGTTCAAAAATAATCGACATGTCTTCCGATGGATCCAGATGGGAACACAAAATGTCCTCGGATGGATATAATTGAGACAATTTGCCAATCTGTTTCCTAATATCTGCCACAGTGCTGCCAGGAACTTCACCTCTGACGGAAACTTCATACTCTAGCTCTGTTTTTTGCAGAGAGAGGTATTTTACGGGGTATTCCATAATTCCCACACTATTAATAAAAATATGTGTACGTATAAGTAAGGTTTGTTGTAAATGGCACACAAAACTGGTTAATTTGATCAATGGTGTAAATACTCCGTTCTGTTACATTCAAATCTAACAGAACGCTCCGGTTTGATGAAAATTGAAGACTAAAGAAGACTAAAGATCGTTGGATCAAAAATATAAAAACCAAAACAAAAGATGTTAAAATAATGCAACTGGTGTGAAAGCAGCTTTACAATACTCTATTGTAAGCAAAACAATCAAAACAATCGAGTGTTAAAATAATATAAATAAATAAAAAATTAAATTAAATTTTTCGTTAACACTTTTTTCATCGATTGTACATTTAGCAAAAAAATTTTTTTTTTTTTTTTAATTCCGTCTATAATACAATATGACGTAGGATACTAAATACAAACAAAAAAATCTACTTTCACCTCAGTTACTGCAAACCAAAAATAAAAAGCGTTTAACAACTAAACCACACACCATACAAAAACTAACTACTTACTACTAGAAGCAGAAACAGAATCAACCACGTAAGGGGGCGCCAATGGCCGCTAGGCGCGCACTCAACTGGCTTGCTCCCCTCGTACCTCAAGTCATGCCCCGCCGGCCGTTGAGTAATACAAATCTATGTGACATGTCAATTGCATAGCCACGCTCGGATTTGCAAGAAATTAAACAACGTAGGTAGGTAGATGTAAATATAAGAGATAGTTTTTTATTTGTTGTGTAAGTTTTGTAAATAATAATGTTATTTGTTTGTTTGTAATTTTCGTATTCTAATAGTTTTAATGTATTTATATTCTTATAAATATGTAACGTTTTTGTTTCGTTACAACCTTCGCTTCACTACGGAGGTCACCGGTTCGCTTCGCTCGCCACCTCCCTCCCCCCTTCGCTCCGCTCGGTCTCGTATGGCTCGCTCTCACTCAGGACCTCCCTAGAGCTTCTGGCTCCCGCGCTTTTTATATACACTCTAGGGGTAGGGACCACAAGACTAGGTGGAGTCGGGGTGCTCTGTGTCGGTTCTGTGGCCCATTTCGAACCTAACATACTCAAGTCGGAGTGCTCTGTGTCGGATCTGTCACTAATTTCTACCTAATACACTCGAGGTGGAGTCCGATGTGCAAGTCTAAAGGAAGCTTCAGATTTCAATTTTTATGGTCACCAATTATCATCATCATCATCATCATCATCATCATCAGCCAGAAGACGTCCACTGCTGAACATAGGCCTCCCCCTTTAACCTCCACACTGAACGACAGCCTGCCTTTTGCATCCACTGGATGCCAGCGACTCTTACTATGTCGTCGGTCCATCTAGTGGGAGGCCTACCTACACTGCGTCTTCCGGTTCGTGGTCTCCACTCAAGAACCTTTCTTCCCCATCGGTTATCGGTTCTCCGAGCGATGTGGCCTGCCCATTGCCACTTCAACTTGCAAATTTTAACAGCTATGTCGGTGACTTTGGTTCTTTGGCGAATATCCACGTTTCGGATTCTATCGCGCAAAGAAACTCCGAGCATAGCTCTCTCCATTGCCCGCTGTGTGACTCTGAGTTTTTCCAAAAGGCCAACAGTTAAGGACCACGTCTCAGTACCATATGTCATCACTGGCAACACACACTGGTCAAAGACCCTTGTCTTTAGGCACTGTGGTATCTTGGACGAGAAGATGTCACGCAATTTCCCGAACGCTGCCCATCCGAGTTGGATTCTTCGGGCGACCTCTTTGCCTAAGTTGGACTTACCTAACTGAACAATCTGCCCAAGATAGGTGTAATGGTCAACAACTTCGAGAGTATCGTTCCCAACGACTACCGGCACGGGTTCAACATGGACATTGGACATGATTTTTGTCTTGTCCATGTTCATTTTAAGACCCACCTGTTGGGAAAGGCTACTGAGGTCGCTGAGCATCGTATTTAGGTCCTCCAGCGACTCTGCCATGATGACTATATCATCGGCAAAACGAAGGTGAGTGATGTATTCGCCATTGATGTTGATGCCTAATCCGTTCCAGTCCAAGAGCTTGAAAACGTCCTCCAATGCGTTCGTGAACAGTTTCGGAGAGATAACATCTCCCTGTCTCACGCCTTTCTGCAATTGGATTGGTTCCGTGCTCTCGTCCTGTAATCGGATCGACATGGTGGCGTTTCTATACAAACACTTCAACACTTCGATATACCTATAGTCGATGTGACAACGCTGGAGGGACTGCAATACTGCCCAGGTCTCGATGGAATCAAAGGCTTTCTCATAGTCCACAAACGCCAGGCATAATGGCCGATTATACTCCTCAGTCTTCTGTATAATCTGGCGGAGGGTGTGTATGTGGTCTATGGTGCTCCAGCCTTTACGGAAACCGGCTTGTTCGGGAGGCTGAAAGTCATCAAACCTGCTTTCGAGACGGTTCGTAATGACTCTAGAGAACAACTTGTACACATGGCTCAGGAGTGAGATGGGTCTATAATTCTTCAATAAGGTGTTATCACCTTTTTTGAAGAAGAGCACCACCACACTCCTGTGCCATGCTTCAGGCGTAGTACCATCGAGTATGACGGAATTAAATAACTTCTGGAGGACTAACAGTACCGGTTTTCCACCCGCTCGCAGTAGTTCTGTCGTGATTCCGTCATCACCCGGTGCCTTGTTGTTCTTAAGCTGTTTCAGAGCCATTCTAATCTCGTACAAGCTGATGTCTGGGATGTCCTCAGTGTAGTGTCGGGTCAGTTTAGCTCTCTTGTCCTGAGCTGTACTGACAATAGGCTGTCGTGTCGAGGTGTACAACTGTCCGTAAAACCTCTCAAGCTCTCTCAGAATCTCCGACTTTGACGAAATGATACTGCCATCCTCGATCTTCAGCTTTGTCATTTGGCTTTTCCCAATAGACGAATTTTTCGCGAACACTTTCGAGCCCTGGTTCCGCTCAATTGCATCCCTAATACATCTTGTATTGTAGGAACGCAGATCGTGTCGCACCGATTTCGAGATTCGTCTATTAAGTTGGCCATATTCCGACATATCAGCTGAAGATTGCAGTCTCATCTCAGTCCGGTCCTTCATTAGCTTAATGGTTTCGTCTGAGAGCTTCTGAGGTCTTTTTCGGGGTGGGGTCTTAAAGAACTTGGACCCCACTGCTTGGACAGTTTCCACCAGCCCATTGTTTAATTCGTCCACAGTTCCGCTTTCGGCAAGGCCCTGGAAGCGATTATGCAGTTCGAGTTGGAAGTCATTTGGGTTTTGGATTTGGGCATGACCAGGACGGAGCGTGGACTTCACCAGACGCGACCTCTCTAGCTTGATGTTGATATTCAATGTGCCTCTGACAATACGGTGATCACTACCGGTTTTCACCCTGCTGATCACGGAGACATCATTGAATATTCGCTTCTTGGTCGTCATGATGAAGTCGATCTCATTTTTGGTCGAACCATCTGGGCTCATCCACGTCCACTTTCTGGATGGTCGCTTCTGAAAGAAGGAGTTCATCAAATAGAGTTCCTCCTTCTCCATGAAGTCGACCAGCCGCTGGCCCCTCGGATTCCGCCGTCCATACCCATATGACCCCACTCTTAACTCATCGACATTCCGTGTGCCCACCTTTGCGTTAAAGTCCCCCATAACAACGGTGAAGTATGTTTCGGAGGAATGTATGGCTTCGGATATCTCCTCATACAGAGCCTCTACTTCATCGTCAGGGTATGTCGAGGTTGGCGCATATACCTGTATGACCTTCAGCGAATAACGATCGGTTATTCTGAGTATAAGGTATGCTACCCTGCTCGACACACTATCGACCTTAATCACGTTGTTAATGAGTGACTTGCGGACGATAAAACCTACACCACCCTGGGACTTTCGTTCTCCTTCCCGGAAGAAGAGCATGTTCCCGGAATCCAGAACTATCGTATCCTGTCCCTCTCGTCGGATTTCTGATAGTCCTATGATGTCCCATCGTATTTTGCTCAATTCTTCCTCCAGCTCTACAATCTTCTCGTCGGTCCTCAGTGTGCGAACATTGTGCGTTACCAGGGCCAAATTATGTTGGGGGTGGTAGCGGGGCAACTGCCGGAGATTTTTCGCACCCCCTGCTCCACCGTTACCTGACCCGCTACCTTGGTCAGGGATAGAGGAGCTGCCGGGGACTAGGGGCCGTGATATTGTTTTGTCTGTCATGGGGGGGGGGGGGGTTGCCATAATCCCCACGCTTGGCAGGCGGCTTGGAGATCGCAGAAGGATTCACCATTAAAGTAGGAGGATGCTGCTGCCCATCCTCTGGTGGTTCTGGTCGCAGTTTTAGGACCAATTATCATGCTGTACAAAATCGGGGTGTACATTATTAAACAGAGTCAATAATGTACGGCATGATATTGTACGACATAATAATGCACAGCATGATAATTTGTGTACATGTACATGGAATATCACGGTGTACATTATCGCTTGTGCATTATTGGGCCGCGCTGATAATGTACGGCATGATATTGCACGGCACGATATTGTACAACCTCAGAATACAGAAAAAAAACGTTATTTCGAATTCTGTGTGTACAACATGATATTCCATGTACATGTACACCAATTATCATGCTGTGCTTTATTATGTCGTACAATATCATGCCGTACATTATCTGTGTCGTGCATTATTGCCTCCCCAACGGACAACCTATTCGTTTCTACCATAGGTTTCTTTTCTACAGACGGTCACCGCTCACGCGAGTTCAGTGCTTTCCCCATCCTAAAGTCTTGACTACTAAACAGTGTTCTGTGCAAAAAGTGCCCAACGTGCTTAAAGAAATAACTAAATAAGTTTTCACTTCAAAAATGGTCTGTGTGTGAATACAACTGCAATTACTGCCCAACTCATAATGATTAACTCAACACCTAAAGGGGCAGTAGCCGGTGTATATATTACTCTATGGGCAGTAGCCAAGTTATAAAGAACCTCAATTATTAACCTGCTAAGAATGTAACTGCCGTTGATGTAAGTAAATAGGGCACCTGCTAAGTTATTTTATCCTGATACCTGCGGAGTGCGGATACTCGATGGAGACCTACTTGTGTTCAAATTCTGTGGGGGAGACACCAGACATTTGTGTTTAAAAATCAGAAGAAATTACAACGAAACAACTCAAGCAAACACGGGAATTAAACTATTTATATGTGATATTTTTATAATCACACAGATTATTAATCAGCAGACCCAAGTACCATGAGACAACACGGACGAACACATACTTGAGCAAAACCATTTGAATGTGATATGTGTGATTATAAATCAGCACAAGCAAGTCATTTGCAAAGACACAGACGGACACACACTGGCGAAAAACCATATGAATGTGATATGTGTGATTATAAATCAGCAGACCGAAGTACCATGAGAAAACACAGACGAACACATACTGGAGCAAAACCATTCGAATGTGATATGTGTGATTATAAACCATCAGACCTATCTAGTATGAGACAACACAGACGTATACACATTGGAGGGAAACCATATGAATGTGTTATGTGTGATTATAAATCAGCACAAGCAAGTGGCTTGCAAAGACACAAACGAACACACACTGGAGAAAAACCATATAAATGTGATATGTGTGATTATAAATCAGCAGACCAAAGTACCATGAGACAACACAGACGAATACACACTGGAGAAAAACCATATGAATGTGATATGTGTGATTATAAATCAGCACAAGCAAGTCATTTGCAAAGACACAGACGGACACACACTGGCGAAAAACCATATGAATGTGATATGTGTGATTATAAATCAGCAGACCGAAGTACCATGAGAAAACACAGACGAACACATAATGGAGCAAAACCATTTGAATGTGATATGTGTGATTATAAACCATCAGACCTATCTAGTATGAGACAACACAGACGTATACACATTGGAGGGAAACCATATGAATGTGTTATGTGTGATTATAAATCAGCACAAGCAAGTGGCTTGCAAAGACACAAACGAACACACACTGGAGAAAAACCATATAAATGTGATATGTGTGATTATAAATCAGCAGACCAAAGTACCATGAGACAACACAGACGAATACACACTGGAGAAAAACCATATAAATGTGATATGTGTGATTATAAATCAGCAGACCAAAGTACCATGAGACAACACAGACGAATACACACTGGAGAAAAACCATATGAATGTGATATGTGTGATTATAAATCAGCACAAGCAAGTCATTTGCAAAAACACAGACGGACACACACTGGCGAAATACCATATGAATGTGATATGTGTGATTATAAATCAGCAGACCAAAGTAACATGAGACAACACAGACGAACACACACTGGAGAAAAACCATATGAATGTGATATGTGTGATTTTAAATCAGCACGAGCAACTGGTTTGCAAATACACAGACGAACACACACTGGAGAAAAACCATATGAATGTGATATGTGTGATTATAAATCATCAGACCTAACTAGTATGAAACAACACAGACGTACACACACTGGAGAAAAACCATATAAATGTGTTATGTGTGATTATAAATCAGCACATGCAAGTGGCTTGCAAAGACACAGACGGACACACACTGGAGAAAAACCATATAAATGTGAAATGTGTGATTATAAATCATCAGACCCAACTAGTATGAAACAACACAGACGTATACACACTGGAGAAAAACCATATAAATGTGTTATGTGTGATTATAAATCAGCACATGCAAGTGGCTTGCAAAGACACAGACGAACACACACTGGAGAAAAATCATATGAATGTGAAATGTGTGATTATAAATCATCAGACCTAACTAGTATGAAACAACACAGACGTACACACACTGGAGAAAAACCATATAAATGTGTTATGTGTGATTATAAATCAGCACATGCAAGTTGCTTGCAAAGACACAGACGAACACACACTGGAGAAAAATCATATGAATGTGAAATGTGTGATTATAAATCATCAGACCTAACTAGTATGAAACAACACAGACGTACACACACTGGAGAAAAACCATATAAATGTGTTATGTGTGATTATAAATCAGCAAATGCAAGTGGCTTGCAAAGACACAGACGAACACACACTGGAGAAAAATCATATGAATGTGAAATGTGTGATTATAAATCAGCAGACCAAAGTAACATGAGACAACACAGACGAACACACACTGGAGAAAAACCATATGAATGTGATATGTGTGATTTTAAATCAGCTCGAGCAACTGGTTTGCAAATACACAGACGAACACACAATGGAGAAAAACCATTTGAATGTGATGTGTGTGATTATAAATCAGCATATGCAGGTAATTTGCGAAAACACAGACGAACACACACTGGAGAAAAATCATATGAATGAGATATGTGTGATTATAAATCAGCAGACCGAAGTACCATGGGACAACACAGACGAACACACACTGGAGAAAAACCATATGAATGTAATATGTGTGATTATAAATCAGCACGAGCAACTGGTTTGCAAATACACAGACGAACACACAATGGAGAATAAGCAACGCATAAGCATTGCCATTCAACGTGATAATGCCGCCAGCATGCTGGGTACGCTGCCAACTGGTAGTGGGTTTGAGCATTTGGATTGTCTTTAGACCTTCAACTGTCTATGGGCAGTGTAACTGTATTTGTAGTATTAGTATTAGCTTGTATTTTGTTTAGTTAACAAATTCGCTTGCCCTGTAAAATATATATCGAGGGCATTAAACCAGAGAGACGTATAAATAAAAACGCGTTTTTTTATTATGCCATTGAAATCTGGAAATCCAGATCCACAATTTGGTGAAACTCATATTTTTATGTATTATAATTTATTTTTAATTCATGAAACCTAATAGACGTATAATTTTATTTTTTTCTGTTTTGCTATATAGTATAGACGTATAACAGACTTACCTATGCTACTTAATAGCATTTATCGTCGGGCCAAAAAGACGTACAACAGTGTCGCCACACGTTTTGTTATACGTCTCTATGGCTCGCTAAATTTTTTCTTTCTTTTTATTGAATAATAGGCTTGCGTTTGACCACCACCATGCCTGTTAAGGGTCAGAATACCGGGAGCAGCAATCTCGCTCGCGAATTTGATGTTTTTTAGGTTTACAATGGCTGTCTACTTTTGAATGGGCTTCGGTCATTTTGTGACGTTAATATTTCAAAGTATTTAGAGCAAATTTTGGTTAGATTTTTTTATAATTACCAGAATAAATCGAAAAAAATCTTTTTATAACATTTTAATCGTCAATTCAAAAAATATTAAAAAACAAAAATGTCCTAAACATTTTGAAAATAGCTGCGCCCAGCGGTTTCAGCCGCGTAGTGATGAAAAATGATGATGATGATGATGAAAAGTAGCTTATGTCACTCTCCATCCCTTGAACTATACCATGCAAAAAATCAGGGCCCCGATTCTACAAAAGAAATTGTTTTTAAATTGTAGTTATTGCGATTTTAATTGTTAAATAATTGCCTCATAATTGACAGTCTTAAATATTTTTTTATACTTGAAAAATACAACCACCTAATAATATAACTTAGTATAAAAAGAAATTACAAAATGTCAATTTTGAGGCAATTATTTAAAAACCATTACATACAATTTAAAGACAATTTATTTAGTAGAATCGGGGGGCTGGTTGATCCGTTGCTCTGTTGCTGCGTGAAAGAGGAACAAACAAACTTTTCGCGTTTATAATATTAGTAGGATAAGGTACACAATAATATTTACAACACATTTGAACGAAATATTTATTGTGGTAATGAATGGGCTTCTTGAGCTTTATGATGACATTGACATTGAGTTGGTCCCGCGTTGCATTAAGGAGTTGCTTATGAATCCCCCTAACGTTTTGCCTTTTGTATAAATTCGTAGTTAGTACTGTAGACGAGATTTGATTTAAGTAATATGTACATTGTTGTAATACTGTAAATATTAAGACTTTAATTATTGTAATAATTACAACTTTTGTATATTATTAAAACAAAACATATGAACAGGCGGTATGGCCTTAAAGGCTTTAGCCTCCCCGAAGGGCGAAAAAAAAAACGAAATATTTATGTTGACGTACATTTAGATCTGTGACGTACATTATATTTTTCGCTCACCGGACACAGGCTACAGCTTTAGCTAAACCGCCTTTGACGTTCAAAGTAAAATAGAAATTCCGTATCACGCTAACGGGGCGGTGGGAAAGTGATATCATGAGGCGAAACATGGTATTTTCTCGCTATTAATGAGTATTAATGAGTATTTATGAGTATTAATGAGTTATTTAATGAGTACCTTAAACTTAACTTTAAGTAGTTATCTTTTTACCTTTTTAATTAAGTTCTTATCCCACATAATTATTGTATGTTTATAATTATTTTCTCTTACAGTTTGTCAACAAGTTGTTTTGTATAACTGCACTCGAGCCTCAAGATACAGGCCTCGTGCTTAGTTTGAGGCTCGCCGACAATTCTATCTAGACAATAAATATCTAGTGTTTGCTATTTCTTAGTATAATTAAGGTTATGGTATATTACTTCTGGCAATAAAGAAATATTCTATTCTATTCTATATTCTATTCTATTTCTAAGCCCCATAGAAACCTCTACTAAAACTTTCACCCAAGGACTTTGTACGTATACCATACTAGTTCCATACTTTCACCATATTACCTTTGGTTTTATGTTAAAATAAATGGCATCTTATCGTTTTAAAGGGTCAGAGTAGAAAAATAAGGGTTAGTAACATAAAATCTCGAAATGGTTTTGGAATTGGCATAGGTAATTTTTTTTTGCATACCGAATTGTGTGAAATATCCGCCGTCGAAATTGTTGTTAAGAAGTTTGCTGTTATATGTATAATAATAAATATTTTTTGCACACACGGTCATCTGACCCCAAACTAAGCAAAGCTTGTGATATGGCTGCCAGAGACTGATATACATACATTATAGTTTTAAATACATACTTAAATAGATATTAACACCCAGATATAGAACAAACACAAATGTTCATCACAAAAATGTTTGTCCTAGGTGGGAATCGAACCCACGCCCCAAAGCTCAGAAGGCAGGGTCACTACCAACTGGACCAACGAGCTATCAGTATAGATCAAAAATCAAATCAAATAATTTTTATTATCAGACACAAGTTCCATAAAGAATTAAAGTTAAAAAATATAAAATTAAATTAATCAGAATTATGAAATTAATATTACATACAATTTCAATATTGAGATTAATTAATCGACGCCACTGGTGATAAGAGAGCTGGCTCATTCCTCGCGCAGAGAATTCAAAGCGGGAATGCAGCCAGCGTTCTTACCACACGGACAACATCTTGTTTTTGATATTTGATTATATTAGTGATAATCTCTACATAGTATAAATTGAAGTCGCTTTCCGCGTCTGTCTGTCTGTCTGTCTGTATGGCCGCTAACTCCTAAACCACGCAACGGATTTTGATGCGGTTTTCACCACCAGTTTGATACATTTTCACGGAAGGTTTATGTAAATATAACTAGCGACCCGCCCCGGCTTCGCACGTAAATTATACCCGTGTGAAGCTGGGCGGGCGGGTCGCTAGTAGAGTGCTTTTCATGTTTGAAGTCCCCCAGACGCGGCGCTGTCATCGCGTATCAATCACTATCAGTATCATTTCTCGAGTAGAACTTTAACAACTTTTGGCATCGTACACGGCTCTTTAACGATGGAAAATTAATAAAAATCTCACTAGCGTCCAAACACAGTAACAACACCTGACAACTACAACATGGAAATTTAGTTCCGCTGTTTGCCGTGGGACTTCTTTCATGAAAAGGACTCTAAGTAATCATCGTCTCAGCCTTTTAACAGTCCACTGCTGGACTTTCAGCCTACCCTCGAAAGGGTGATTGGGCCATATCCACCACGCTGGCCCAGTGCGTGTTGGTGGATTCACATACGCCATTGAATTCCTTCTCCGTACGTATGCAGGTTTCCTCACGATGTATTCCTTCACCGAAAAGCCAGTGTTATGAAAATCCGTACATAAGCTCCAAAGAGCTCATTGGTACGGGCCCGGGGTTTGAACCCGCGACCTCACGCTTTTTACAACAAAGTACCAGGAGATCAGAAATATTAAGAAGGCAGTAGAAATATTAAGAAAGAAAGGGTTATACTACCTTCTTAATATTTCTGATCTCCTGGTACTTCGTTATAGAAATAGCAGTCACCAAATCCTAGTAATTTTGATTTTTTTAAGTGTCATAACAAAATAATTGATTCTCAAATAAAAAAGTATATAAAAGGCTTTTGCACACGACTGTAATCACTGGTAGTTGGAGCACGGGGACTTGTAAGTACCCCGTGCTTCACCCAGGTGGAGAACCTAGGTGGAGCACGGGGTCCGACTCCGATCACGTGTACGTCAGTCGCGAGTTGTCATGTGCGCGCGCGCGCCTTTTGGTCACTTTATTATCGGATCACTATGCAGTTCGAGCTACGATCTTGTGCCACAGAAGACATAATAGACACTTGTGCGACCCGCATCTGAGCTGTGCTCCACCGACGCGCCTGTCTAGGGCGTATACTCATGCAAATTTGCGTAATATAACGGCACTAGATAGTATTGACTGGGCTGATATCGAAAGGAAACATTCGGCATTATCTGACAACTTAGCTCAAGCTCTAATAAATAAATTGATCATCATCATTTCAGCCGTAGGACGTCCACTACTAGACATAGGCCTCCATCATCGATCTCCAAAAAGGTAATAAGGATTTAGAAATAAAAGAATTTTTATTTTATTTTATTATTTTATTTATTATAGTTGATTAATTAGTTCAAAAATAAATAAGATATAAGCATTTAAATTTCATGCTAGACAGAGAGCGCACTATACTGAGCCGTGACGTCATGGCTCAGGAGCGCCATACAAATGCTATACTAACACACGCTTTGCGAGAAAGGGATAGAACATCCCCTCTCGATCTCCACCTAAAACTTTAAATACTCATATCTCAGAGATTTATCAGCCAATTCAAATTATTTTTTCAGTAAGTGTAATGTATGTACTTATATTCATCGCTAAGCCAGTTATTTGTAATAAATTAAATATTAGGAATCATGCCTATTCGAGCCTAGGATTGGCCCGTTCGAAAAAAAAATATGTATCCTTTTCATCGCGTGGGGTAAAGGATGAGCAGTCAAGTGGTTATATTGTCATTGATAATATAGGATGGGTTCGTTTGACTGATTATATAGGCTCGGTCTGCGGGGTGTGTTCTACAGCAGGTCCGTCACAGGAGCACCTTGTACCTTGCCATTGCTCGTTCAAAGTCTGGAGCAGTACCCACAGCCAATACCCAAGATATGAATCCTGGCTCTGTGTTTCCCGTGATCCCAGCCATCCAGTTTCTGCTGACAAGTTGAATAAAAATATTACTAAAGTTCACCTAGAACTGTGACTTCACGATGTTCAAGTTTTTACTTCACCTACACCACAGATACTATATCTGTGACCTACACTAAGGTACAGCCGCTCCAAAGTTTTCCTACCTACCATGATCTTGATGGAAAAATATGACAGTTAACGGCTAAGATAATCAACTGACAATCTTCACTTCACTCATACTGACATTATTTGTACAAAATAAGTTCATTTCGGATTCATTAGGAACTCCTTCCTTTAACCAACAGTATTTTATAACTTTGTTATTTTAATATCTTTACAACCCTTGCATCGGATTAACTCAAATACGAACTTAAAAATGTATGGAGACGCAGCGTAGGTAGGCCTCCCACTAGATGGACTAGATGGCAGGATGCAGAAGGCAGGCTGTCGTTCAGCGTGGAGGTGTAAGAGGAAGGCCTATGTTCAGCAGTGGACGTCTTCTGGCTGATAATGTGGTACGGGTGACCCGCACAGGTCTCCACTAAAGTTTGGTAACCAGCCCAGAGTCGCAGGCGAATACTTAAATTTACGGCCATCCTCCAACCTTTGACGAATGTCTCCAACTTACCAGAGGATGAACTGCTTGCTTCACAGTTGCACGATCTGTGACCTGACCTGTGGTTGCCCGAAGTGTGGCTAGATCCTGTAGGCATACAGTAAAAAAATCTAAATAACAATAAAATTAAATAAAAAAAACAGATATTATTGCGTGTTTTTGTTTACCCGACTCCGCAAGAAGGAGTTGTTTTTCGAGTGTTTGTACCTATGTATGAGGTTTTTTCTTGGCACGCCGTCATAATTTCGATTATGTGAGGTGGCATTTGAATTGGTTCTAATAATATGAGTGAAATGGGATACAAGAATTCAAGATGGCGTCCGCGATTTATAGCTAAACATTATAGTGCTAACAGACGCTCGATCGCGGCTGACGGACCGCCGTCCAACCAACGGGAGAGAAAGAGTCAGAATATCATATTTGCCTCTCTTTCTCTCCCATTGGTCAGACGGCGGTTGAGATCAGCCGCGTTCGAGCGTCTGTTAGCACTATTATAAGCAAACTCTGCTAAGTACGTCAATATTACCATCATTATGTAGAGTTCACTCAGCAGATTTCATAAATATATAACACTACTATGAAATACTCAGCACTTTACGAGATAAAGCAGTATAAAAGAGCTCTGTATCTACTACGAGTTTATGTATAGGTTTCTAATTTCAATCTATTCAATCTATCGGCGTCAAACAAATCATAGTCACAGTCAGAGAAACAAAGTAAGTGACGGTCAAGTCATAATCATGCCCCAGTTACGTGGTAAAGGCTTTACAAGAGGCTTCTATAGAATTGGAAACAGCACGACAAGACATGTTTCACCTCGTTATAACTTACCCGAGCTTAATAAATTAATTAATAATCCACCATTGTTACACATTAACATTAACACTCGAAAATACACAAGGAAAACTAATACAACGAGCCGACTTTTTTTCCACTATGGCGCCAAAAATTCCCCAAGTAGATTATACTGACCGTGTTACTAGTGTCTTCATTGTTATTACCTTTAATTTCATGAGGCTTTTTGGTAACACGATTTCCATGATTATTTTCACTGCTATGTTGATCATTATTAGGTCCACCATTACTGCTATTGGGGTCCTTAGTGTGGTGGTTTCCATGACCGTTTTCATCGCTGTGATCACCGGTAGGTTTGTGAGTTTTAGGTCGTTTGGTACTGCTGTTGGGTCCTTTAGTGTGGTGGTTTCCATGACCGTTTTCATCGCTGTCATCACCAGTAGGTTTTTGAGTTTTAGGTCGTTTGGTGCTGCTGTTGGGTCCTTTAGTGTGGTGGCTTCCATGACCGTTTTCATCGCTGTCATCACCCGTAGGTTTGTGAGTTTTAGGTCGTTTAGTACTGCTGTTGGGTCCTTTAGTGTGGTGGTTTCCATGACCGTTTTCATCGCTGTCATCAGTAGTAGGTTTGTGAGTTTTAGGTCGTTTGGTACTGCTGTTGGGTCCTTTAGTGTGTTGGTTACCATGATCGTTTTCATCGCTGTCACGTGTAGGTTTGTTAGTTTTAGGTCGTTTGGTACTGCTGTTGGGTCCTTTAGTGTGTTGGTTACCATGATCGTTTTCATCGCTGTCATCACCAGTAGGTTTGTGAGTTTTAGGTCGCTTGGTACTGCTGTTGGGTCCTTTAGTGTGTTGGTTACCATGATCGTTTTCATCGCTGTCACGTGTAGGTTTGTTAGTTTTAGGTCGTTTGGTACTGCTGTTGGGTCCTTTAGTGTGTTGGTTACCATGATCGTTTTCATCGCTGTCATCACCAGTAGGTTTGTGAGTTTTAGGTCGTTTGGTACTGCTGTTGGGTCCTTTAGTGTGGTGGTTTCCATGACCGTTTTCGTCGCTGTCATCACCAGTAGGTTTGTGAGTTTTAGGTCGTTTGGTACTGCTGTTGGGTCCTTTAGTGTGGTGGTTTCCATGACCGTTTTCATCGCTGTCATCAGTAGAAGGCTTGTGAGTTTTAGGTCGTTTGGTACTGCTGTTGGGTCCTTTAGTGTGGTGGTTTCCATGACCGTTTTCATCGCTGTCATTACCAGTAGGCTTGTGAGTTTTAGGTCGTTTGGTACTGCTGTTGGGTCCTTTAGTGTGGTGGCTTCCATGACCGTTTTCATCGCTGTCATCACCATTAGGTTTGTGAGTTTTAGGTCGTTTGGTACTGCTGTTAGGTCCTTTAGTGTGGTGGTTTCCATGACCGTTTTCATCGCTGTCATCACCAGTAGGTTTGTGAGTTTTAGGTCGCTTGGTACTGCTGTTGGGTCCTTTAGTGTGGTGGTTTCCATGACCATTTTCATCGCTGTCAGCACTAGTAGGTTTGTGAGTTTTAGGTCGTTTGGTACTGCTGTTGGGTCCTTTAGTGTGGTGGTTTCCATGACCGTTTTCATCGCTGTCATCAGTAGTAGGCTTGTGAGTTTTAGGTCGTTTGGTACTGCTGTTGGGTCCTTTAGTGTGGTGGCTTCCATGACCGTTTTCATCGCTGTCATCACCCGTAGGTTTGTGAGTTTTAGGTCGTTTAGTACTGCTGTTGGGTCCTTTAGTGTGGTGGTTTCCATGACCGTTTTCATCGCTGTCATCAGTAGTAGGTTTGTGAGTTTTAGGTCGTTTGGTACTGCTGTTGGGTCCTTTAGTGTGTTGGTTACCATGATCGTTTTCATCGCTGTCACGTGTAGGTTTGTTAGTTTTAGGTCGTTTGGTACTGCTGTTGGGTCCTTTAGTGTGTTGGTTACCATGATCGTTTTCATCGCTGTCATCACCAGTAGGTTTGTGAGTTTTAGGTCGCTTGGTACTGCTGTTGGGTCCTTTAGTGTGTTGGTTACCATGATCGTTTTCATCGCTGTCACGTGTAGGTTTGTTAGTTTTAGGTCGTTTGGTACTGCTGTTGGGTCCTTTAGTGTGTTGGTTACCATGATCGTTTTCATCGCTGTCATCACCAGTAGGTTTGTGAGTTTTAGGTCGTTTGGTACTGCTGTTGGGTCCTTTAGTGTGGTGGTTTCCATGACCGTTTTCGTCGCTGTCATCACCAGTAGGTTTGTGAGTTTTAGGTCGTTTGGTACTGCTGTTGGGTCCTTTAGTGTGGTGGTTTCCATGACCGTTTTCATCGCTGTCATCAGTAGAAGGCTTGTGAGTTTTAGGTCGTTTGGTACTGCTGTTGGGTCCTTTAGTGTGGTGGTTTCCATGACCGTTTTCATCGCTGTCATTACCAGTAGGCTTGTGAGTTTTAGGTCGTTTGGTACTGCTGTTGGGTCCTTTAGTGTGGTGGCTTCCATGACCGTTTTCATCGCTGTCATCACCATTAGGTTTGTGAGTTTTAGGTCGTTTGGTACTGCTGTTGGGTCCTTTAGTGTGGTGGTTTCCATGACCGTTTTCATCGCTGTCATCAGTAGTAAGCTTGTGAGTTTTAGGTCGTTTGGTACTGCTGTTTGGTCCTTTAGTGTGGTGGTTTCCATGACCGTTTTCATCGCTGTCATCACCAGTAGGCTTGTGAGTATTAGGTCGTTTGGTACTGCTGTTGGGTCCTTTAGTGTGGTGGCTTCCATGACCGTTTTCATCGCTGTCATCACCATTAGGTTTGTGAGTTTTAGGTCGTTTGGTACTGCTGTTAGGTCCTTTAGTGTGGTGGTTTCCATGACCGTTTTCATCGCTGTCATCACCAGTAGGTTTGTGAGTTTTAGGTCGCTTGGTACTGCTGTTGGGTCCTTTAGTGTGGTGGTTTCCATGACCGTTTTCATCGCTGTCATCACCATTAGGTTTGTGAGTTTTAGGTCGTTTGGTACTGCTGTTGGGTCCTTTAGTGTGGTGGTTTCCATGACCGTTTTCATCGCTGTCATCAGTAGTAGGCTTGTGAGTTTTAGGTCGTTTGGTACTGCTGTTGGGTCCTTTAGTGTGGTGGTTTCCATGACCGTTTTCATCGCTGTCATTACCAGTAGGCTTGTGAGTTTTAGGTCGTTTGGTACTGCTGTTCGGTCCTTTAGTGTGGTGGCTTCCATGACCGTTTTCATCGCTGTCATCACCATTAGGTTTGTGAGTTTTAGGTCGTTTGGTACTGCTGTTGGGTCCTTTAGTGTGGTGGTTTCCATGACCGTTTTCATCGCTGTCATCACCAGTAGGTTTGTGAGTTTTAGGTCGTTTGGTACTGCTGTTGGGTCCTTTAGTGTGGTGGCTTCCATGACCGTTTTCATCGCTGTCATCACCATTAGGTTGGTGAGTTTTAGGTCGTTTGGTACTGCTGTTGGGTCCTTTAGTGTGGTGGTTTCCATGACCGTTTTCATCGCTGTCATCAGTAGTAGGCTTGTGAGTTTTAGGTCGTTTGGTACTGCTGTTGGGTCCTTTAGTGTGGTGGTTTCCATGACCGTTTTCATCGCTGTCATCACCAGTAGGCTTGTGAGTATTAGGTCGTTTGGTACTGCTGTTGGGTCCTTTAGTGTGGTGGTTTCCATGACCGTTTTCATCGCTGTCATCACCAGTAGGTTTGTGAGTTTTAGGTCGCTTGGTACTGCTGTTGGGTCCTTTAGTGTGGTGGTTTCCATGACCGTTTTCATCGCTGTCATCACCATTAGGTTTGTGAGTTTTAGGTTGTTTGGTACTGCTGTTGGGTCCTTTAGTGTGGTGGTTTCCATGACCGTTTTCATCGCTGTCATCAGTAGTAGGCTTGTGAGTTTTAGGTCGTTTGGTACTGCTGTTGGGTCCTTTAGTGTGATGGTTTCCATGACCGTTTTCATCGCTGTCATCACCAGTAGGTTTGTGAGTTTTAGGTCGCTTGGTACTGCTGTTGGGTCCTTTAGTGTGGTGGTTTCCATGACCGTTTTCATCGCTGTCATCACCATTAGGTTTGTGAGTTTTAGGTTGTTTGGTACTGCTGTTGGGTCCTTTAGTGTGGTGGTTTCCATGACCGTTTTCATCGCTGTCATCAGTAGTAGGCTTGTGAGTTTTAGGTCGTTTGGTACTGCTGTTGGGTCCTTTAGTGTGATGGTTTCCATGACCGTTTTCATCGCTGTCATTACCAGTAGGCTTGTGAGTTTTAGGTCGTTTGGTACTGCTGTTGGGTCCTTTAGTGTGGTGGCTTCCATGACCGTTTTCATCGCTGTCATCACCATTAGGTTTGTGAGTGTTAGGTCGTTTGGTACTGCTGTTAGGTCCTTTAGTGTGGTGGTTTCCATGACCGTTTTCATCGCTGTCATCACCAGTAGGTTTGTGAGTTTTAGGTCGCTTGGTACTGCTGTTGGGTCCTTTAGTGTGGTGGCTTCCATGACCGTTTTCATCGCTGTCATCACCAGTAGGTTTGTGAGTTTTAGGTCGTTTGGTACTGCTGTTAGGTCCTTTAGTGTGGTGGTTTCCATGACCGTTTTCATCGCTGTCATCACCAGTAGGTTTGTGAGTTTTAGGTCGCTTGGTACTGCTGTTGGGTCCTTTAGTGTGGTGGTTTCCATGACCGTTTTCATCGCTGTCATCACTAGTAGGTTTGTGAGTTTTAGGTCGTTTGGTACTGCTGTTGGGTCCTTTAGTGTGGTGGTTTCCATGACCGTTTTCATCGCTGTCATCACTAGTAGGTTTGTGAGTTTTAGGTCGTTTGGTACTGCTGTTGGGTCCTTTAGTGTGGTGGTTTCCATGACCGTTTTCATCGCTGTCTTCAGTAGTAGGCTTGTGAGTTTTAGGTCGTTTGGTACTGCTGTTGGGTCCTTTAGTGTGGTGGTTTCCATGACCGTTTTCATCGCTGTCATCACCAGTAGGCTTGTGAGTTTTAGGTCGTATGGTACTGCTGTTGGGTCCTTTAGTGTGGTGGCTTCCATGACCGTTTTCATCGCTGTCATCACCATTAGGTTTGTGAGTTTTAGGTCGTTTGGTACTGCTGTTGGGTCCTTTAGTGTGGTGGTTTCCATGACCGTTTTCATCGCTGTCATCAGTAGTAGGCTTGTGAGTTTTAGGTCGTTTGGTACTGCTGTTGGGTCCTTTAGTGTGGTGGTTTCCATGACCGTTTTCATCGCTGTCATCAGTAGTAGGCTTGTGAGTTTTAGGTCGTTTGGTACTGCTGTTGGGTCCTTTAGTGTGGTGGCTTCCATGACCGTTTTCATCGCTGTCATCACCAGTAGGTTTGTGAGTTTTAGGTCGTTTGGTACTGCTGTTGGGTCCTTTAGTGTGGTGGTTTCCATGACCGTTTTCATCGCTGTCATCAGTAGTAGGCTTGTGAGTTTTAGGTCGTTTGGTACTGCTGTTGGGTCCTTTAGTGTGGTGGTTTCCATGACCGTTTTCATCGCTGTCATCACCAGTAGGCTTGTGAGTTTTAGGTCGTATGGTACTGCTGTTGGGTCCTTTAGTGTGGTGGCTTCCATGACCGTTTTCATCGCTGTCATCACCATTAGGTTTGTGAGTTTTAGGTCGTTTGGTACTGCTGTTGGGTCCTTTAGTGTGGTGGTTTCCATGACCGTTTTCATCGCTGTCATCAGTAGTAGGCTTGTGAGTTTTAGGTCGTTTGGTACTGCTGTTGGGTCCTTTAGTGTGGTGGTTTCCATGACCGTTTTCATCGCTGTCATCACTAGTAGGTTTGTGAGTTTCAGGTCGTTTGGTACTGCTGTTGGGTCCTTTAGTGTGGTGGTTTCCATGACCGTTTTCATCGCTGTCATCACTAGTAGGTTTGTGAGTTTTAGGTCGTTTGGTACTGCTGTTGGGTCCTTTAGTGTGGTGGTTTCCATGACCGTTTTCATCGCTGTCATCACCAGTAGGCTTGTGAGTTTTAGGTCGTATGGTACTGCTGTTGGGTCCTTTAGTGTGGTGGCTTCCATGACCGTTTTCATCGCTGTCATCACCATTAGGTTTGTGAGTGTTAGGTCGTTTGGTACTGCTGTTAGGTCCTTTAGTGTGGTGGTTTCCATGACCGTTTTCATCGCTGTCATCACCAGTAAGTTTGTGAGTTTTAGGTCGCTTGGTACTGCTGTTGGGTCCTTTAGTGTGGTGGCTTCCATGACCGTTTTCATCGCTGTCATCACCATTAGGTTTGTGAGTTTTAGGTCGTTTGGTACTGCTGTTAGGTCCTTTAGTGTGGTGGTTTCCATGACCGATTTCATCGCTGTCATCACCATTAGGTTTGTGAGTTTTAGGTCGTTTGGTACTGCTGTTAGGTCCTTTAGTGTGGTGGTTTCCATGACCGATTTCATCGCTGTCATCAGTAGTAGGCTTGTGAGTTTTAGGTCGTTTGGTACTGCTGTTGGGTCCTTTAGTGTGGTGGTTTCCATGACCGTTTTCATCGCTGTCATCACCAGTAGGCTTGTGAGTTTTAGGTCGTTTGGTACTGCTGTTGGGTCCTTTAGTGTGGTGGCTTCCATGATCGTTTTCATCGCTGTCATTACCAGTAGGTTTGTGAGTTTTAGGTCGTTTGGTACTGCTGTTGGGTCCTTTAGTGTGGTGGCTTCCATGACCGTTTTCATCGCTGTCATCACCATTAGGTTTGTGAGTTTTAGGTCGTTTGGTACTGCTGTTAGGTCCTTTAGTGTGGTGGTTTCCATGACCGTTTTCATCGCTGTCATCACCAGTAGGTTTGTGAGTTTTAGGTCGCTTGGTACTGCTGTTGGGTCCTTTAGTGTGGTGGCTTCCATGACCGTTTTCATCGCTGTCATCACCATTAGGTTTGTGAGTTTTAGGTCGTTTGGTACTGCTGTTAGGTCCTTTAGTGTGGTGGTTTCCATGACCGATTTCATCGCTGTCATCACCATTAGGTTTGTGAGTTTTAGGTCGTTTGGTACTGCTGTTAGGTCCTTTAGTGTGGTGGTTTCCATGACCGATTTCATCGCTGTCATCACCATTAGGTTTGTGAGTTTTAGGTCGTTTGGTACTGCTGTTAGGTCCTTTAGTGTGGTGGTTTCCATGACCGTTTTCATCGCTGTCATTACCAGTAGGCTTGTGAGTTTTAGGTCGTTTGGTACTGCTGTTGGGTCCTTTAGTGTGGTGGCTTCCATGACCGTTTTCATCGCTGTCATCACCATTAGGTTTGTGAGTTTTAGGTCGTTTGGTACTGCTGTTGGGTCCTTTAGTGTGGTGGTTTCCATGACCGTTTTCATCGCTGTCATTACCAGTAGGCTTGTGAGTTTTAGGTCGTTTGGTACTGCTGTTGGGTCCTTTAGTGTGGTGGTTTCCATGACCGTTTTCATCGCTGTCATCAGTAGTAGGCTTGTGAGTTTTAGGTCGTTTGGTACTGCTGTTGGGTCCTTTAGTGTGGTGGTTTCCATGACCGTTTTCATCGCTGTCATCACCATTAGGTTTGTGAGTTTTAGGTCGTTTGGTACTGCTGTTGGGTCTTTTAGTGTGGTGGTTTCCATGACCGTTTTCATCGCTGTCATCACTAGTAGGCTTGTGAGTTTTAGGTCGTTTGGTTCTGCTGTTGGGTCCTTTAGTCTGGTGGCTTCCATGACCGTTTTCATCGCTGTCATCACCATTAGGTTTGTGAGTTTTAGGTCGTTTGGTACTGCTGTTAGGTCCTTTAGTGTGGTGGTTTCCATGACCGTTTTCATCGCTATCATTATCAGTAGGCTTGTGAGTTTTAGGTCGTTTGGTACTGCTGTTGGGTCCTTTAGTGTGGTGGCTTCCATGACCGTTTTCATCGCTGTCATCACCATTAGGTTTGTGAGTTTTAGGTCGTTTGGTACTGCTGTTGGGTCCTTTAGTGTGGTGGTTTCCATGACCGTTTTCATCGCTGTCATCACTAGTAGGTTTGTGAGTTTTAGG
The DNA here is from genome assembly GCA_914767915.1 of Agriopis aurantiaria. Lineage (NCBI taxonomy): Eukaryota > Metazoa > Arthropoda > Insecta > Lepidoptera > Geometridae > Agriopis > Agriopis aurantiaria. The sequence continues at coordinate 4,796,992 of OU612010.1, read as the reverse complement.
TCGTTTGGTACTGCTGTTGGGTCCCTTAGTGTGGTGGTTTCCATGACCGTTTTCATCGCTGTCATCAGTAGTAGGCTTATGAGTTTTAGGTCGTTTGGTACTGCTGTTGGGTCCTTTAGTGTGGTGGCTTCCATGACCGTTTTCATCGCTGTCATTACCAGTAGGCTTGTGAGTTTTAGGTCGTTTGGTACTGCTGTTGGGTCCTTTAGTGTGGTGGCTTCCATGACCGTTTTCATCGCTGTCATCACCAGTAGGTTTGTGAGTTTTAGGTCGTTTGGTACTGCTGTTGGGTCCTTTAGTGTGGTGGTTTCCATGACCGTTTTCATCGCTGTCAGCACTAGTAGGTTTGTGAGTTTTAGGTCGTTTGGTACTGCTGTTGGGTCCTTTAGTGTGGTGGCTTCCATGACCGTTTTCATCGCTGTCATCACCATTAGGTTTGTGAGTTTTAGGTCGTTTGGTACTGCTGTTGGGTCCTTTAGTGTGGTGGTTTCCATGACCGTTTTCATCTCTGTCATCAGTAGTAGGCTTGTGAGTTTTAGGTCGTTTGGTACTGCTGTTGGGTCCTTTAGTGTGGTGGTTTCCATGACCGTTTTCATCGCTGTCATCAGTAGTAGGCTTGTGAGTTTTAGGTCGTTTGGTACTGCTGTTGGGTCCTTTAGTGTGGTGGCTTCCATGACCGTTTTCATCGCTGTCATCACCCGTAGGCTTGTGAGTTTTAGGTCGTTTGGTACTGCTGTTGGGTCCTTTAGTGTGGTGGTTTCCATGACCGTTTTCATCGCTGTCATCAGTAGTAGGTTTGTGAGTTTTAGGTCGTTTGGTACTGCTGTTGGGTCCTTTAGTCTGGTGGCTTCCATGACCGTTTTCATCGCTGTCATCAGTAGTAGGCTTGTGAGTTTTAGGTCGTTTGGTACTGCTGTTGGGTCCTTTAGTGTGGTGGTTTCCATGACCGTTTTCATCGCTGTCATCAGTAGTAGGTTTGTGAGTTTTAGGTCGTTTGGTACTGCTGTTGGGTCCTTTAGTCTGGTGGCTTCCATGACCGTTTTCATCGCTGTCATCAGTAGTAGGCTTGTGAGTTTTAGGTCGTTTGGTACTGCTGTTGGGTCCTTTAGTGTGGTGGCTTCCATGACCGTTTTCATCGCTGTCATCACCCGTAGGCTTGTGAGTTTTAGGTCGTTTGGTACTGCTGTTGGGTCCTTTAGTGTGGTGGTTTCCATGACCGTTTTCATCGCTGTCATCACTAGTAGGCTTGTGAGTTTTAGGTCGTTTGGTACTGCTGTTGGGTCCTTTAGTCTGGTGGCTTCCATGACCGTTTTCATCGCTGTCATCACCATTAGGTTTGTGAGTTTTAGGTCGTTTGGTACTGCTGTTGGGTCCTTTAGTCTGGTGGCTTCCATGACCGTTTTCATCGCTGTCATCACCATTAGGTTTGTGAGTTTTAGGTCGTTTGGTACTGCTGTTGGGTCCTTTAGTGTGGTGGTTTCCATGACCGTTTTCATCGCTGTCATCACCAGTAGGTTTGTGAGTTTTAGGTCGTTTGGTATTGCTGTTGGGTCCTTTAGTGTGATTGTTTCCATAATCGTTTTCATCGCTGTGATGACTTATTGTTTTGTGATTTTTGTGTCGCCTGATAGTGCTGCTGTTGCTTTCATTAGTGGAGTCGTTTTCATAATCGTAGTCACCGCTATGATGACTTGTTCTTTTGTGATTTTTGTTTCGTCTGTTGGTACCGCTGTTGCTTTCATTAGTGGAGTCGTTCTCATTATCGTTGTCACCACTGTGATGTTTTGATGTTCTGTGTTTTTTGTTTCGTCTGTTGGTACCGCTGTTGCTTTCATTAGTGGAGTCGTTCTCATAATCGTTGTCACCACTGTGATTTTTTGTTGTTCTGTGTTCTTTGTGTCGTCTGTTGGTACCGCTGTTGCTTTCATTAGTGGAGTCATTTTCGTAATCGTTGTCGCCACTGTGAAGTTTTGTTGTTCTGTGTTTTTTGTGTCGTCTGTTGGTACTGCTGTTGCTCTCATTAGTGGAGTCATTTTCGTAATCGTGGTCGCCGCTGTGATAATCTGTAGTTTTGTGATTTTCGGCTCCTCTGTTAGTACCGCTGTTGCTTTTATTAGTGGTGTGATTTTCTTGATCGTTTTCACCACTCTGATGACCTGTAGTTTTGTGTCTCTTTAGTCGTCTGTTGGTGCCGCTATTGCTATATTTAGTGTAGTTGTTTTCATGAACTCTTTGATTGCTATGTTGACCTTTAGTTTTATAATGTCGATGTCCTTTGTTGCTGTTTTCGTGATCTTTATTGTAGTGTTTATCATGATTTTTCTTTTCACTATAATGATCTGATTTAGCATTATGTTTGTTTTTTTCACCGGTTCGGCAATTTTTTTTACAACATTTTTTGGTACTTGATTTCACTAGATTTTCATTTCCTTTTTCGTTGTCTTTAAGATCTTTGAGCTCGTAATATTCATGTTCTGTTACGCTCAGTAGGGGATGACCGCCATATTCGTCAAATTCCGCTGAAAATAAGGAATACAAATACATATACAAATCATTTATTCGGGCATAATTTATAGTAAGCTATAGTAATGATCCCAGAGGCTCGCGAACTAGTCAAAGACTGTGTGATGGGAGCCAATGGCTTCTCCTATTAATGTATCAATTAATTATACCAAAACAGCAATATAACATTTTAAAATTATGTAAAAAATATTTAAAGGTATTTTAAAATTTTGATTACTATGCCAATAAGTAGCCAAAAGAAAAATAATAATAAGATAAAATAATTTTTAAACCATTAAATGCAACAGTATGCCCTATTCTATGCGCAGTGTGTGTGTGTGTGTGCGTGTGTGTGTGTGTGTTAGAGTGTGGCTATGTGTGTGAGGAGAGGGGTGTGCGTGCGCGTAGTGTGTGCGTGCGTTTGTGTGTGTGTGTGTGTGTGTGTGTGTGTGAGTGTGTATGTGTGAATGTGAACGTGCCAAACTAAAATCAAAAATAAAATCCCTCCAGCATATCCTCAATGCCCTTGTAGTCATAGTCCTTGAGCCAGTTCAAAATAGTATTTTTAAGTTCTCTGTCGGTGAGTTGGTCTACTTTGCCAGATTTGTTTATTTTGTGATATAATCGTGTGACAACTACCGTGAATTGTTTTTGTGCGTATCTGGTGTTGACAAAAGGGAAGGGAGGAATGGAATGAAAGTTCAGTGTAAATAGCATAGCTTGTATTTCTGCCACCCGTACAAATAGCTTGGGTGCAAGGTGCTGTGAGACCAGTTCGGTCCCCATGGTCTGTCTTACTCGAGAAACGCTGGTCGTATTGGCCGTCACGCCAGCCTGAACGAATCATACGCAGGGGTTTTTCCACCGCCAATGTCACAGCTATGCTCGAACTGAGCGGTCTTGTGCGTGACGATGGAAAGAGGCCTGAGGGTGACACTTGTTACCTGGAAGTCGGGGCAACCCCTTGTATGGGACGTGACTTGTGTCGATACTTTGGCGCCGTCACATCTTCCTGAGACACGAGGTAGGGCTGGTGCGTCTGCTAATTCGGCAGAGCAGCACAAGTGACGCAAATATATTATGTTAACCTCGGCAGTGGTTACATATTTGAGGCGTTTGGAGTCGAGACATTGGGCCCTTGGGGACCGGAAGCTCACCTCATTTTCAAAAATCTTTCAGAGCGTCTCCTGACCAAAATGCTGGCGTGTTTCTGGCTCAACGCATAAGTATTGCCATTCAACGTGGTAATGCCGCCAGCATGCTGGGTACGCTGCCAACTGGTAGTGGGCTTGACCATTTGGATTGTCTTTAGACATTCAATGATCTATGGGCAGTCTAACTGTTTTTGTAGTGTTAGCTTGTATTTTGTTTGGTTAATAAAGGCACTTGCCCTATAAAAAAACTTATTAGTACAAACTGCCATAACTTTTTAGGGTTCCGTACCCAAAGGGTAAAAATGGGACCCTTTTACTAAGCCTACGATGTCTGTCTGTCAGTCTGTCCGTACGTCTGTCTGTCCTACGTATTAACGGCTATATCTTTCGAACCGTAATAGATAGCTAGTTGAAATTTTCACACAATATGTAACGTTACGGCGGATTAACTAACAAATAATAAAAAATCTAAAAGTAAAAACGAAAGGTCCAAGTAATGAAGTAACCGAATTACCAGTTATTATGACGCCTTCCAATCATCGGAGTAATTTGCTACGCAGTTTGCTACAGGCGCTCGAGTATAATAACTTGGTAATAAACAGAAATTTGTCACCGACTCGCACTTGGCCATTATTTATTATTTGTTGTTATACTTTAGAGTGTATACTATAATCATGCCAAGTTTGACGCTTGCACTTAGTACCGTTTTTACATTAGAGCTAATACACACATACGTTAAAAAAATACGATTGTTGTATGGGGACCCCTCTTTCGTTTCAAGTTTTTGACTTTTTCTTTTTTTTCTTAGTTAAGGTGGTACGTTTCACAAATGGCGGAAAATTCAAATTTCAAACAGTTTTCTTGTCCTTGTAGCTAGGCCGGGTAATTATTGTAAACGATCATGATGTTTGCGCAAATTGATTATTAATCTTTACAAAATCATGTAAAGTTATTTATCTCTAATGCGCATTATTACTTACATGTGAATAAACTAATTTTTGAATTGTTTCAAACGGTTCATTGACAAATGTAAGTAATATGGCGCGTTACTGTTAAATAGCTGTACATTATAATGTAAAGAACAACCAACGATTTGCGCAAATACTGTGTCATTTAAAAATAATTAGCCAGCCTAGCTATAAGGCCAATGATAATTTCCCTCCATACTAGGTAAAAAGTAACACCATAATCGGTTTTAGTAAAAAAAAAAAAAAAAAACAACTTACCCGATTCGGGCGGACTAACCGCTTTGGGCTCATCTTCCCTACGACTCGGTAATGCTTGAACAGCTAAAGCCTGTAAAAGAAACCAATATCGTATTAGAATCATTATATCGTAAAGGCTGAGTGTCCATCCCTGGCGTCAGAGCTTTAAGGCTGCCTGAAGAATTTTGACGACAGAAAAGATTTTTTTTCGTTTAAATTAGAACGGCATCAAGGCATTTTTGTAAGAAATTTGTTGTAGCCAGTTGCACCCATATAAACGAAACGTCAGTCATTCCAAAGCAGTTAGCAACTGTGATGCGGACATAAAGATAATTTTTAGAAAAAAAAAGAACCGACTTCATGATTATACCTTCATTTACAAACTAAAACTAAAAAGTAGAAAATAATATTTAAATAACTTCAAAGCAATGAGCATTACAGGACAATCAACGAAATTATTAATACATATATTACCTACTTATATACATATTTACAATTTATAATCAGTTATTTTTGGAGGAGTATGACCTACCAACCAAAAAAAGAATCATCAAAAACAATTCTAAATTGGCGGAGTAATCGCGTAACAAACATACAAAAAAAAGGAAAAAAAAAAGAAAAAAAAACACAGTCGAATTGATAACCTCCTCTTGAAGTCGGTTAAAAATAACTTTGAGACATACCATACCATTGACATACCATTAACAATCTTGATGAACATCTGTGTTTGTCCTATATCTGTATGTATTTAAAAATATAGGTATATGTATGTATATCAGTTTCTGGCAGCCATATCACAAGCTTTGCTTAGTTTGGGGTCAGATGACCGTGTCTGCAAAAATGTCCCGAATATTTATTAATTATTTTAATTTTTATATATAAGTATATGGATATGGATATGTATTTTTTTTTTTTTTTTTTTAATTTAATTTATTATTTATTTATTTTTAATTTAATTTTTATATATATATGTATATGTTTTTGTATGTATTTCTTTGCGCGATAAGATCCGAAACGGATATTCGCCAAAGAACCAGAGTCACCGACATAGCTGTTAAAATTTGCAAGTTGAAGTGGCAATGGGCAGGCCACATCGCTCGAAGAACCGATAACCGATGGGGAAGAAAGGTTCTGGAGTGGAGACCACGAACCGGAAGACGCAGCGTAGGTAGGCCTCCCACTAGATGGAGCGACGACATCGTGAGAGTCGCGGGTATCCAGTAGATGCAAAAGGCGGGCTGTCGTTCAGTGTGGAGGATAAAGGGGGAGGCCTATGTTCAGTAGTGGACATCTTCCGGCTGATGATGATGATATATATGTATAACAAAGTCATGTATGTTACACCATTCATAACTCAAGAAAAGCTGGACCGTTTTTCATGATCTTTAATTTGTTGGATTTCTCTCCGCCCCTAATGGCACAATAAGTACTAAAATATCGGAAAAGGAACGAAAAAATAAATTATGAAAAATAATCCCATCCATTTTATAAGGAACGGCAAGAATTGAAGTCTATAATACATTGACATTATTACAACACATATTAACATGTATAATTATTGACATATAATTTTTTTTTTATATAAGTCAAAGGGGGTTGCTACCGCTACCAAGGAGGTTTCTTGAAGGAGGTAGGTAGCTATGAAACCGCAGGGTGCAGCTAAATTCACGGACGCCAGCGTCCGGGGAGTTACATAACAAAACAAACATGCTAACGCCGTTCCCATACACTCAGAGACTCTCGCTTCGCTCGGTCAGAAAACTTACCGCGATGAGCAGTAAAACTATACTCCTCACACACATAGTAACACTTCAGTGTACCTTGTACTTACTTTTCCTGTCCTACCCTCATTTTTTATACAAAACCTAACAATAAACATCACGCCTGTTCAAATATTTTTTTATGATTTATTAGTGTTTATCTGTTTACTTTTTGTATGCATTGAACTCGCGCAAGTTTTTTATAGCTTTGACAACTGTAACACGCTTGAAAACCGCGAATTCTGATCACTTTTGCTAGGTTTTTTTATACTTTACGTAAGCCGAGCCGTGCGCTCAATTGGTTTTCCCTTAACTTTAATAAGGAATGTCGAAGGTCATATAAACTTTCATCCGCTATTTGACTCCTTTTACTTCAATGACATTCCCCATATTTCAACACGAATAGGCCGAAACGTCTCACGTGATGCCGCGAAATGCCGCGACACTTCGCAACACTCCCTAGGATGCCTAGGCACGTTGCGTCATTCCTTGGGATGCTTAGGCACGTTGCGACATTCCCAGGGATGCTTAGGCACGTCACATCATTCTCAGGGATGCTTAGGCACGTTGCGACATTCCATGGGATGCTTAGGCACGTTGCTTCATTCCCAGGGATGCTTAAGCACGTTGCGACATAAGTGTTAGATTTCTTCGAGATCTTCATTTTAGATGACAGCTATATACAAACAAATATTCCACCCTGGGACGGAATAGAGAAAAAGAAACCTAGGTGGGTTGGCTGAGTGGGATAAGCGGAATAGCCGAAAATAGCAATATCTACAATTTTTTATAATAATTTTTTATCTATGTACTGGGAAAAATAAGTTGGATCTAACGAAAATAAAGTTCTCCAAAGATCCATAATGGATTTGACCAATGGATCTATCGAGAATGATCAGAAAATAAATCTTGTCAAAATCGTAATTACTGCGGTTTTTTTCTATTGCCAAATGTTCAACTTATTGTGTATCGTGTAATGGAATAAACGACATTCCCAGGGGTGCTTAGGCACGTTGCGACATTCCCAGGGACGCTTAGGCACATCGCCTCATTCCCAGGGATGCTTAGGCACGTCGCGACATCCCCAGGGATGTTTAGGCACGTCGCGACATTCCATGGGATGCTGCGGCACGCCGCTGCATCACGTGAGACGCATAAGTGGTATTTCGATACTAATAAGTTAAAATTTAAAAGAAAGTATTTTAATTCAGGTGTTTGAAATGTTGTTGCAGCTGCCAGAGCTATAAAACCTTGGACGGAGTATAGGTATTCATTACATTTACAATGATTTGATTGTTAATTATTATAATAGTAATTAATAATAATTAAGTATTGCACATGTGTATGGTGTCACCTTTAAATCATTAAATCGATTCAATATTTATTTAACTTGTATAGTCGTATGGTTTATATATGCGATAATGTCTCTGTCCGACCTCTTTCAAAATCAAATCAAAATTAATTTATTTTAGGCCCATAAATCCAGAAAAGCAGATTCAGAAAATCTTTGGATCTGTCTTTCTTCATCTGGTTTCTGTGTCTGTCTTTCTGTCTATTCGTCTTCGACAAATATAAAATAAATGGACGGGCCATAACCATTGAACTTACTCAGTAAAAATGAGTCAAAACAAATATAAACAAACAAATATACTTCAACACCTAATTATAACCATGTACAGTACATTTAGTACATTCATACACAAAAATAGATAGCGGTTGTTTGTTTTTTTACACTTCGGGATATCACACGAAGGCATAATTTTGTCAGATGTTTCGTTATCATGTAACAATAGACTCGTGTTGCACTTCCTACGGCTAGAGGCCGACTGACACGATGTGAGCACCGGCGCTTATTTTGGGCCCGTCCATTCATTTTATTTTGGTCGAAGCTATTCGTTACTTCTACACTTTGGTTATATAGCTTGGATTTGTTTAAAGCTCGAGCTAGTACCAAAAAAGTCTGCCAAAAACTGAAGGGGACTATACGTATTGCACATCATCATCAGCCAGAAGACGTCCACTGCTGAACATAGGCCTCCCCCTTTAACCTCCACACTGAACGACAGCCTGCCTTTTGCATCCACTGGATGCCAGCGACTCTCACAATGTCGTCGGTCCATCTAGTGGGAGGCCTACCTACGCTGCGTCTTCCGGTTCGTGGTCTCCACTCAAGAACCTTTCTTCCCCATCGGTTATCGGTCATCGGGTATCGTATTGCATAGACTGACATATTCTTACTAGTCTACAAACGCACACTTCAATATTGAGCTGCACACAACTGCAAACGAGATGTTCAAATGGACGACAAATTTGTAAGTGCTAAAGGGGGAAATTGTAGGTAGGTCTCACTTCCATCATTTTTTTTGAGTCTTTTCACATTTTGATCAAATTTGGCAAGAAATTAATGCAAATAATTAGGCAGGGCATGATACTGAAAATTTAATCAGAAATGAGGAGATCCGTAGACGCACGAAAGTTACCGACATGGCCCACCGGATTAGCAAGTTGAAGTAGCAGTAGTAGGCAGGGCACATAGCACGCAGAACAGATGGCCGATGGGGCCGAAAGGTTCTCGAATGGAGACCACGGACCGGTAAGCGCAGTGTAATACGTCCACGCACAAGACGGACAGACGACCTAAAAGAGACCGCAGGGAAACGCTGGATGCAGGCAGCTTCCAACCGGCCCCTTTAGAGATCAATGGGAGAGGCCTATATCCAGCAGTGGACGTCCTATGGCTGAAATGATTATGATGATGATGACCGCCAATGATCTTTAATCAAAACGTTACCTAAGTGACCGTTAGTAAGATACTTATGGACCGACAGAAGAGAGGTCGTAGAATTTAATGGGCCCTTTTGGAGATCAATGGGGAGGCCAGCAGTGGACGTCATATGGCTGAAATGATGATGAGGCAGCACATGATATAGTGTCTGTTTTGTAAAACACGTGAAAATAGGCATGATGACTAATATTTTTTTATTACCTCATTAAAAAGCTGATCATAAAGAGACATCAACAAAAACATCACATCACATCAACAAAAACAAAATTAAAATTAGTTCAAAAATAAATAAGTTATAAGTACATATTTTAATTTCATGCTAGACAGAGAGCGCACTATAGTGAGTTTTGACGTCACGCCTCAGGAGCGCCATACAAATGCTATACTAACACACGCTTTGCGAGAAAGGGATAGAACATCCCCTCTCTATCCCCACCTAAAACTTTAAACACTCATATCTCAGAGATTTATCAGCAAATTCAAATTATTTTTTCAGTAAGTATGTGTAATGTATTTAGTAATATTCATCGCTAAGCCGGTTATTTGTAATAAATTAAACATTAGGACAAATGCCTATTCAAGTTCGTGAGTGCAGCCGCAGGACGCAGCTATAGCGGCAGACAGTAGTACACAATAGAATTAAAATAAACTTCACTGGAGTTGCAATTGTTGCAACACAAGTTTCTAAAGTAAATATTATTGAAATTAAACACGTATTTTACATTCAAATTCAAATTTATTTATTACACATAAAATGGTACATCAATAAAGATTGTCGACCCTAGCCACCAAACTGAGCGCTAGCCCGTATCTTGGTGGATAGTTCCTTCCGAGTTTACTTAGGTCAGAACTTTGTACATTTGTATTGGTTTTTAGTGCAGATTTAACAAAATAAATATTCAAAATTAAATAAAAATTACAATGGATTGTCATTATTAATTGATTCAATTTAATTGAACAATTTACTAATTATATAAGTAGCATGCAACAAATAGAAATAAAACAAAATCCAAATTAAAATAATAATAATAAAAACGAATATATATCAAAAGTCAGTAATAATAATAATTCTAAAATGATATAAACAACACACACACGCTCCAAATACAATAAAATTGATTTAAAAAATAATAATAAGTCCAGGTAAGTAACATAATAAATATCAATATTGAATTTTAAAAAGATTTTCGGTCTCTTGGTATGTTTGATTTTGAAGCCAGGATACTAACGTTCTTTTACAATTTCTTTAACATTATTTTGATTCCTGACGTTTCGTATACTTTACAGTGTCCGTGGTCATATTATTGCACTTATAGAACAAATAAATAGTATAATGGAATTGCCAAAGAAATTTTGTGTTTGTTCTATATCTGGGTGTTAATATCTATAATAAATATACTTGTTTAAAAAATATATATGTATGTATAATGATGGACCGACGAAATTGTGAGAGTCGCGGGCATCCAGTGGATGCAAAATGCAGGCTGTCGTTCAATGTGGAGGTTAAAGGGGGAGGCCTATGTTCAGCAGTGGACGTCTTCTGATGATGATGATGTATGTATAATTGTATATATACGTCACTGGCAGCCATATCACAAGCTCTGCTTATAGTTTGGGGTCAGATGACCGTGTGTGCAAAAATGTCCCGAATATTTAATTTTCAGCATTACAAAGAGAGCAATATAGTCGTTTGGACCAGTTCCCACACAATTTGGACAATTTCAAAATTACAGTCCGTCTGTCCGCTTGTCCGCCTGTTCGTCCGTCTGTCATAACTCATACCTATTAGTGGCTGTACCTTTCGAACCGTAACAGATAGACAGTTGAAATTTTCACAGAATATGTAACGTTACGGCGGATTAACTAACAAATAATAAAAAAGACAAAAAGTAAAAACGAAATGGGAGGACGCCCCCTACACCAAACGTATTTTTTACTTATTTTTGTATTAGCTCTAATGTAAAAACGGTAATACGTACAAGCGTCAAACTTGGCATGATTATAGTACACACACTAACGTATAACAATAAACAATAAATAATGGCCAAGTGCGAGTCGGTGACAAATTTCTGTTCATTACCAAGTTATTATACTCGAGCGCCTGTAGCAAACTGCGCAGCAAATTACTCCGACGATTGGAAGGCGTTATAATAACTGGTAATTCGGTTACTTGGACAACCTTATTGTATTTTGTGGTGGTACGGAACCCTCAGTGCGCGAGCCCGACTCGCACTTGGCCGGATTATTTTAATGTACCTAGTTGCCTTGCGTTTGACCGCCACCTCCCCCGATGTTAAGCGATGATGCGGTCTATGATGGAGCACGCTTGCTTAGAAGAAACCGATTTATTTGCGATTTAGTTAGCATAGTGTTAAGTACCGAGCTAACAGACGTGACGGACTTGGCTGACGGACCGCCGTCCAACCACTGACGTACATTTTTAAGGACTGGAAATACCTATACAATAAAAAGGTGCGTACCTACAACTCATTACCGCGCACAAAATAGCTTCTGTTGTTAGGGTCGTGGGCGTCGCGGCACAAAATACAACACACATGCATGTTGAATTGCAGTTTTCCAACATCCAGGCGTAGTTTTATCGGTAAATTCTTCGTAATTGTCTCGCAAATTTTAATAATACAAAAAATAAACATACATTTGACAGCAAAACTACCACGAAACTCAGCGCACAAGATGGCTAACATGGCACTTACCTACAGCTGTCACTACGGTACGTATAGAAAAATGCAGCGCCTCCATGTTTTTTCTAGCTCGATGCGTCCAACCAACGGGAGAGAAAGAGTGCGAATAACATATTTCCCTCTCTTTCCCTCCCGTTGGTCAGACGGTGGTTGAGGTCAACCAAATCTACACGTCTGTTAGCTACATTGAAATAGTCCGTCAAGTGCGTAGTTGTACATAGGTACCTGTCGATCGATCGTGTTTTTAACATCAAAGGTGTGAAATAAACACAATTTTGTAGCTCTATAAAACAAATTAGTTTCAGAGTTTTGTCTAGGGTGACCATGGATTCCATTTTTGGGATATTTCTAAAAACCTCCGTTCGTACGTGGTACGTAGTACGAAGGTATTTTTAGGGTTCCGTATCCAAAAGGTAAAAACGGGACTGTATTACTAAGCCTACGATGTCCATCTGTCCGTCTGTCCTACCTATTAACGGCTGTATCTTTCGAACCGTAATAGATAGCGAGTTGTAATGTTCCGGCGGATTAATTAAGAAATAATAAAAAAGTCAAAATGGGGTATACTCATACAACAAACGTATTTTTTTTACGTATTTATGTATTCGCTCTAATGTAAAAACTATAATATATAAAAGCGTCAAACGTGGCATGATTATAGTACACACTCTAAAATATAACAACAAACAGTTAATAATGACCAAGTGCGAGTCCGTATAAAATTTCTGTTTACCACCGGTTCTCGTACGATCACCGAAGTGAAGCAAAACAGGGGAATTACACACGTAAGATTAAGCCGGCCACCCCGACTGTAGTTTCAAGAAAAAAAAATGTGAAATAATATGTGTGTGTGTCATATATATGTGTAATATATATGTGTGTGTGATTTAAATGTGTGAAAACCACGTCTGTTTCTATAATAATACGCATGTTGTCGTCGAATAAATATACAAACATATTTCGATGTCAAACATACATTAAATTCAAATTTAAATTATTTATTTCACGGAACATACATAAAACGCCGACTTGTCCCGTTAGAATCTGAGACTTTGCTTGATCAATTATCTCCGGTATTGGCGAAGCATGGCTACCGTAGCGCAGCACACGCTGCTCCACGCCACATGGCCCGCGTCTGGTCTTCCTCAGCGGAAACGGCCGAACAGAATTAGACAATACAACCTGTGCCGAGACCAGACACCAGATTAAGGCGACGGAGGGGGAAAGTAATTAAGAACTCCTTAAAACATATTAAAAAAAAATCGAACAAGCACGTGTATGACTCGCGCTCAGGGGTGTTATACAAGACCCACTTTGTTAGCGTTAAAACTGTATGAAAATGACAATGACAATGACATTAGCCTGAGAGAAATTATCTCAAGCTAATGTTATTTTCATACAATTACATCTTTCCGCAGGCGTTAACGCTAACAGAAAGTGGGTCTTGTCTAACCCCCCTGAGCGCGAGTCGAAACAAAAATAAACCAGCCAAGAGGTTTCCGTACCACCACAAAACACAATAAGGTTGTCCAAGTAACCAAATTTTCAGTTATTAAAACGCCTTCCAAAATTGTTGGAGCAATTGCTACGCAGTTTGCTACAGGTGCTCGAGTATAACAACGTTATAACTTTGGTAATGAACAGAAGTTTGTCATCGACTCACACTTGGCCATTATTTATTATTTGTTATAATTAAGAGTGTGTACTATAATCATGCCAAGTTTGACGCTTGTACGTATTACCGTTTTTACATTAGACCTTATACAAAAATACGTTGTATGGGGTTCCGTTCGGTTTTACTTACGTTACATATTCTGTGAAAATTTGAACTGGCTATAAAGCGGACGGACAGACATCGTAGGCTTAGTAATAGGGTCCCGTTATTATGCTTTGGGACGGAACCCTAAAACCAACAAAAAATAACTCAACTTTGTAGTGGACAATAAGGTTTTTCTATAATTATACATATCAACTACAAAATGCAAGTTTGTAATCTCAAATCTTTTTTTATAAGATATATTACAAATTAACGACTTACGGTTTTTTTCCTTTATATGTGCTATAAGATCTTGCCTATTGCCAAATTTCATGATTCTAGGTCAACGGGAAGTAGGGGAGGCTGGGGTCGATTGAAACATGGGTCAGTTGAAACAAGTCGAAGAACTCGGAGACGCTTAACAATAGTGGGGTGATCCTGAGGGAGGAAGGGACTTGTCTTGTGAGTCGGAACCTGTCGCTCAGTGCCCAACATTTGTTTTTAAACAATTAAAAACACCTGTTTCAACTAACCCAAGGCACCGTTTCAATTGACCCCGACACAGGGTCAAATGAAACATTTTTAGAGGGTTTCTAAATAGCTTCCACCTAAGTTAAGGGCGTATATTAAGCAACATCAATATAACCAGATTATCATATTGTGTTATCATATAACCAGATTGTCTACCTTTAATTAAAAGTCATTACCAAACAGATAGGACATAAAACTGAAGCCAAACTAACATTTTTATCAAAAACGTTTCAATTGACCCCAGCTTACCCTACCCCATAGGTTTTGAATCCCTTGTGAAATCGCAAAATATGCGAAAATATGCGACATAAACAGTCATATCTTTTGATCGCGTTGACTTACAAATTTCACAGCTCAAAGTGACAGTAGACCCGACTATTTGATCAACTTTATATCTAGAGAGATGATGATGATGATGATGAGGTAGATTTCTAAATATAAAAGGAAAGATACACGTGTTCCGTAGCAATTTATTTTTGGCATAATCTTTGGCAATGTGAACATCACTAATAACAAAACTTACTATTTTATTTATATTACACGGTAATTACTCATGTAAGATTAAGCCGGTCACTCCAACTATAGCTTCAACCGCATTAGGCGGTCTTTTTCAAGGTTAATGCGCGCGCGCGGCTGCGTCTCGCTTTTCCCGTGCAATATAAATAAAATATGTGAAAACCACGTCAGCTTCTATAATAAAACTTACTATCTTTGTACATTTACTTACATACAATAGAAATAGGTACTATAGGTAAATACCACAAACTTTTTCAAGATAGACACCCGCGATCGCGTTAGTTACAATCTGGATGTATTCAAGTATATAGCGAGTGAATTGATTTCTTCTAGGCAAGCGCTCTATATCGTAGATTGATTGACTCTTTATTGTTCAGCACCATTAAATTTTATACAGTGGACAAAAAACTCTTAAAAACTAGTGTTACAACTAGTGGCCTTATCGCTAAAAGCGATCTTTTCCAGGCAAACGTAGAATGGAAAGGATTTATAGAAGACGTAGAAAACATGGTGTGCAATAGTGCGGGGTGTGCGTAGACCGCATTATCGCATAACATCAGGCGAGATGGTGGTCAAATGCAAGCATATTATTCAACTAGCTGACCTGACAGACGTTGTCCTGTCTTAGAACTGTCAAACACGCAAAGTTAAAATTGTAAATTTTATTTTTTTACACCTTGGGTTACATTATTGGAGTTTTAGTAGGGATTCTTATTATTTTTCTTGCAATTAAATAGCCTATATTAATCACTGATAATGCATCATTCGAATGTTGAAAGAATTTTTAAAATCAGTCCATTACTTTTTGAGCCAGTTCGTTACAAACATACTTACATACAAATCTTTCCTCTTTATAATATTAGTATAGATATAGATTATAATATAGCTAAATAAAAAGTCAGAAGAAAACCCAGTTAGCTCATATTTTAGCACATAGTTAATTATGACGAGCAATTTAGTGTTAGTTAACTCCATTTGCCCGGCCAACTGCTTTTGAAGAGTTTGTTTTGTTTGTCTAGCTTGCATTTGACCGCCAACTCGCCTGATGCGTTCTACGGTGGACTACGCTTGCCTAGAAGAAACCGAGTCACTGTGATTTGAAGACAGATTGTTTCCAAAGAGAAAATTTTCTCTTTCCCGTTGGTTGGACGGCGGTCCGTCAGCCAAATACATCACGTCTGTTAGCTACAGATGAAGGAGATAATTATACGGCGTGCTAGTAGGAGGAATGATCCAACTTAGGATAAACCACAGACATGCAAAGTAGCGGTGCTTCGCGGTGTCTATGCTGATAGAAGTCTGTGGTAAATACAAACCCATAAATGACAAATAATTATTCTACTTATCTACGCGTAAATCTTAAATAAGTATTTAATTACAATAGAAATAATAAATTCCGAGTATTTTAAATAAATATAATGTTTGTTAAATAAATATAATGTTTGAGAAAATTTCAAATAATCTTTTCACATTAGTTCAGTTTTACGTAGTTTGAATTTCGCCTCATTATCTAAGGCTCTAGATGGACCGACGACATTGTGAGAGTCGCGGGTATCCAGTGGATGCAAAAGGCGGGCTGTCGTTCAGTGTGGAGGTTAAAGGGGAGGCCTATGTTCAGCAGTGGACGTCTTCCGGCTGATGATGATGATGATGATCTAAGGCTCTGCGCAAACGTAGACACTTTTTGTTGCCGACACGGCACACCCAGTGCCAATCAAGTGGAAGCAACTGGACACAAAGTCTGCGCAGAGAGTGGCTGAATTCATACAAAGCCAAAGTAATTTATTGATAAACATATGTTTATAGGTCAGGCAATTGTAATATTATTATTTAAGAAATGTGTATAGATAATATACAACATTTAAAACGTAATAAAATAGAAATAAAAATTATATAAAGGTAGTAATAACCATAAAAAAATTGACAAAACAAAAGTACATACATTATTCGTGTTACATATTAGATTTTTTTACCGTCAGCGTTTACCAACTCATTAAAATCATAAAACGCTTGATCGATAAGCCATTTAGGTACATACTGTTTATATAGAGATCAAATATTCATCGGTAGCTTATATGATGCACGGAGCATGACACAAAAGTGTCGTTTGCGCGCTGCCTAAAAAAGTAGCCGATGGTGGCGGAGCGGTAGCATGTGCGCTTTACAACCTGACGGCACCCGGTTCGATCCTCGGCCCTGCACCAATCACTTATTTAATACTCAAATAAATTATGTGCAGTTTCAATGCCATCGCTCAACAACGGTGAAGGAAAACATCGTGAGGAAACCTTTGTCCAAGAACCTCACAAGTTCAAAGACATGACATTCACCAACATGCACTGGGCCAGCATGGTGGATTAGGGCCCATCCTCTCTCTGAGAGAAGACCCGAGTCCCAGGCCAAAAATATCATTTGTTCCATACATTTTATCGAGACTGACTATGTTTTCTATGGAACAGCTGATTTTTTTCGCGAACTTAGAGTTGCTCCCAAAAGTTGGGACATTTTGTACACACGGTCATCTGACCCCAAACTAAGCAAATCTTGTGATATGGCTGCCAGAGACTGATATACATACATAATATAATTATATAGTTTTAAATACATACTAAAATAGATATTAACAACCAGATATAGAACAAACACAAATGTTCAACACATAAATGTTTGTCCTAGGTGGGAATCGAACCCACGCCCCCATGCTCAGAAGGTAGGTTCACTACCAACTGGACCAACGGGCTATCAACTATGGACCTCTTTCAGCTTAGTACGCCCTTTCCGCCTAACCCAGTATAGTAATAGTACTTAGGCATACTTTGCCTTTCCAACCGGCCCTTTTGGAGATCGATGGAGGAGGTCTATGTCCAGCAGTGAACGTCCTACGGCTGAAATGATGATGATACTTAGCCCAATGTTTGCCTACATAGAGAAGGAATTAGATTGCCCTAAGTCTGCAGATTCTGTTCGGTTTTGAGCTCCAGTGCCCAGACGTGTTGAGGCCACCCAGTGCGTCCCTTGCCTCGCTTGTCCACCATGGTTGGCTGTAACAAACAAATCACGGAATAAGTTTTCATGGTTATATGAAGTTAGTTTAGCATTTGGATTGTCTATAAGCCTTAAGGGGCCTGTATACCCTCTGCAGCTCACTCGCTCGCACATTTTCACATTATTGAAGATATAAAATCAACTAGCTGAATCCCGCTACTTCGTACGCGTAGAGCTCGGCCTTCGGCCTCGCTACTATAAACCTATATGCTATAAACCTCACGGAGCCCGAGACCTTTCCAACGAACCGTGGAAATCGGTTCGTGCGTTCTGGAGTTATAGCGTCAGGAAGGAAAACCCGACTTATTTTTATATAGTAGATGAGTGTGAATTTCCAAAAAGTAACAAAATTATGTGTTGGTGTCTATCGTAACATTACAAACATAGAAATTGTCAATTTGATATATTTTAATTTGACACAGTAAAATGGTAACAAGTGATTTTTATTTCTCGTGTCATGTTATTCCGTCAAATTAAAAGATATCGAAACACACATTTCTATGTTTGTAATGTTACGATAGACACCATGACATGATTTTGTTAGTTTTTGGAAATTCACACTCATTGATTTTATATATTTAACAGCGCGCACGCCGCATCACCGTCATACTTACAAGTGTACGGTTCTCTACTAGAATGACCAAAATTGGTAAAAGTTGGAGGCGAAATGGTAGAGAACGTACACTTGTATGACGGTAATGCGGCGCGCGCGCTTTCAAATATTTTCAATATTTATTTTTTCTTTATTTTCTACAAATAATTTTACGCTTTTCCAAAAAACTGCGACCACTAAAGTATTTGAATGATTGTAAGGATTACACACAATTTTTTTTGATAAAATTTCTTCAATAGAAACTGAATGAAGTTGATTCAATCCATTGAAGGGAACGTAAAAACGGGTGTTTTTTTTAGGAAAGTTTACGATTTTTTTCTATCTAAACAAATTTCTTTAATCGTGTATCGGTGAACACATCCGAATAAAATATTTCAAGAACATTTATTAAACATAAAGAAATAATGTCAATTAATCGATTTTAAAGGCTTTTGAATATTCGTGGGGACGAATCGTCAAATTTGAAGCATATATTATTTCCAAGACACGTGCAAAGAATTACAAGATACAGTTACAAAACAAACTATCGGCTAGGGAACGGTTACAGATAATAAAGATTTGTATACGCTGTGGTCGCACAAAAAACTCAAGTGGTTACAGAGACTCATTGACTAGCCTTTTTTACACTAAACAGGAGCTTAGCTGTGTTTTTTACAAACCTTTGTATGTATTTTGGTAAAATGTTGCAAAAAAGTTTTGAACAGAGTTTTCTAGAGCCCATAGGTAACTGTGGCACACAGTTTCATCCGCGTGGATATTTCCTTAGAAACTGTATATAGGTACTTAATTAGATAGCCCGTTGGTCTAGACTCTAGTTGGTAGTGAACCTGCTGAGCTTGGGGGCGTGGGTTCGATTCCCACCTAGGACGAACATTCATGTGATGAACATTTGTGTTTGTTCTATATCTGGGTATTTAAACATATATATGTATGTATATCAGTCTCTGGCAGCCATATCACAAGCTTTGCTTAGTTTGGGGTCAGATGACCGTGTGTGCCAAAATGTCCCGAATATTTATTTATTTATTTACTACTAGCTGACCTGACAGACGTTGTCCTGTCTTAGAACTGTCAAACACGCAAAGTTAAAATTGTAAATCTTATTTTTTACACCTTGGGTTACATTATTGGAGTTTTAGTAAGGATTCCAATTTTTTTTGAAAATACATTATAGCCTATGTTAACCGGGGATAGTGTAGCTTCCCAACAGTGAAAGAATTTTTCAAATCGGTTCAGTAGTTTCGGAGCCTATTCAATGCAAACAAACAAATCTTTCCTTTTTATAATATTAGTATAGAAGTATAGAAGACAAAAAGTATCCAATGTACCTACATATTTATACCATTTGTAAAGTATGTAATACACAGGGTTACGCATATAGACTGTACTAAGTCAAAAGGAGGTCATTGTACTCATCATAATTAAGAACTTTACTATGGAACCAGCCCTAACGCGAAAAAGAAATATCTGCTGATACATTTTGTTGAGTGTCGATGAACGTTTTCTATGGAACAGCTATTTTTTAGGGTTCCGTACCTCAAAAGGAAAAAAACGGAACCCTTATAGGATCACTTCGTTGTTCGTCTGTCTGTCTGTCTGTCCGTCTGTCAAGACCCTTTTTCTCTAGAAAGCGTAAAGGTATCTAGTTGAAATTTATACGAAATACTTGAATCTACGGTTTCTTTCAGTTGTAAAAAAATAAAAGTTGTAAGTCAACGCAATCAAAAGATATGAACGTTTATGTCGCATATTTTGCGATTTCACAGGGAAATCAAAACCTATAGGGTACTTCCCGTTGACCTAGAATCATGAAATTTGGCAAAAGGCAAGGTCTCATAGCACATATATAGGAATAAATCCGAAAGTCACAAATTAGAAGTTATATAATTTAAAAATAATTATTTTGCTATTACAAACTTACATTTTGTAGTTGGAATGTATGTAAGAACCTTATAGTCAACTACAAAGTTAAGTTTGTCTTTCAATATTTCAACTTCAGTTAGTTTTTTTTTGGACTCGCGCTCTGAGTGTTCCTTCCAACGGAACCCTCAGAGCACGAGTCCTACTCGTACTTGTCCGGTTTTTTTCGTTATAACTTTTTTATTATTCCTGAATAAATCCGCCGTAAAATTACATAATTCTGTGAAAATTTCAACGTAATATCTATTACGGTTCGAAAGATACAGCCGTTAATAAGTAGGACAGACAGACAGCGTAGGCGTAGTAAGTTTCTACCCTTTGGGCACGGAACCATAAAAAGAACTGAATTGGGAACCCCTCTTTTTTGAAGTCGGTTAAAACGTTTCGTATCTTGAAATTAGGTTAACACACCTTAACTGGCACTATTTTTACACTGAACGATCGAGGTAAACACAAACAAGGGAAGCTGTAAAGTTAATGATAAACAGACAGACACGTGCTGTTTTTATTATATATAATTATGGGGTAAACATCCACAGTGCAGGAAGTCTGGATTCGGGTGTGCGTTCGTCTGAAAAACGGACAGTGAACGAACGCTCCGCGGTAATACTAGCTGTGCCCCGCGGTATCGCCCGCGTAGTGATGAAAAATGGTGATGATGATGATAAAAAATTAGCCAACGTCACTCTCTGGTTCTTGAACTATGCCCATGCAAAAAATCAGGTCGATCCGTTGTTCCGTTGCAGCGTGAAAGAGGAACAAACATCCATACATACAAACATACAAACTTTCGCGATTATAATATATTAGTAGGACTATATACATGTATTATGTACGTACATACTACTAGCTGCGCTTATAGATGAAAAATGGTGCTGATGATGATGTAATGGAAAGTAGCCTATGTCACTCGCTAGCCCTTGAACTATACCCATGCAAAAATCGGGTCGATCCGTTGCTTTGTTGCTGCGTGAAAGAGGAACAAACAAACCAACAAATACTTTTGCAATTATAATACAGTGAAACTTGGTTAAATTGGACCTGCCCCTCGATTCTACTAAACAAATTGTCTTTTAATTGTAATTGTTGCGATTTTAATTGTTAAATACCTACCTCAAAATTGACAGTTTTAAATATTTTTTTATACTAAGTTATAATATAATATAATATAATGTAGTTGTATTTTTTTAGTATAAAAAATTTATTTAAAACTGTCAATTTTGAGGTAGGTATTTAACAATTAACATCGCAACAATTACAATTAAAAGACAATTTCTTTAGTAGAATGAGAAACCTCTATTATTGAGAGTTGCAATGAGGTCCGGTACTTTTTCATTGAATTTCCTCTATTAATGCAACTTTTTGAACCTGGTCAATTGTGATCTGATTTCTGGGATTTATTCGATGTTTACTTTTATAATTGGGACTCTGGAGCTCAACGGGGATTGTTCATATTTTCTGACCTTATAGTTTTATGTTATTAGTATAAAATATATACTATTTTAAGATACTAATTTGAATATATTTGTTTTCCATAGAGTAGTTATTTAATAAAAAAATATTTAAGATCGTGAAATTTTTATATGTGATGAAGTCATCATTGGCCATATATTATATTAGTTCCGTGTCGATGTATATAAAAAAAAAACTCACTGGCGTCATATTTTCATCTGTCAATGTTATTATTAGGGCTTACAGCATAGATTCAGTATAAGTACATCTATGCATAGATTCAGTATAGTACTTATACTGAATCTATGACATCTATGGCTTACATTGTATATCTGTGGGCTTACAAATCGAAAATCAACACAGGCTGTGACAGGTTGTTTGTTTGACAGATAACTTTTTTTTTGTGGCTGGGCAGGCTAAGGTAAATTTCAACATAACGCCAACGTCAAGTCATTAGAGGTTGAATGAAGGTCAATCATATTTTACCAAAAATATTCGTCATCAGCGCTTATTTTTTAATAAAAATTGATGAATAGTGATCAGTAAGTCAATTGCTCTCTTTAAAAAAATATTAACAACCCCATTCCCCCTATAAATGAGACAAATTATACCTACACATTTTTATTAACATTTCACCTCTAAAAATGGAATAACCGTACATTTCGACCTCTATAAGCGGGAAACCTCTGTATATGATACAACTATAATTATAAACCTGCCTAATTGGAAAACTGGATTAATGGAAACCCTCAATAAATGACACAACATTCGTGGTCCCATGAGATCCCAATTAATCAGGTTCCACTGTATTAGTATGATATAGGTACATTCAGCAAAACGTGTTTTTTTTTTAAAGAATCAAAATTGGTTGTCCCTTGTATCACCGTACGTATAACTAATTTTTCTAAACGTTATAAACGTCAGTTAAGGGTCCTATCACATTTTTTTACGAAAAAATCATCGAAAACTGGACTTTCGGTATAATTTTTCTTTCAACTAATAAGATCTGTAGAAAATTCAGTTGCTGTATTAAATAAGATTTCTGTATTTTTTATTAAATGTAGCGGCTTCAGATTTGGTAAAACTCAACATAATCCATTTGTTACCACCAATTTACAAAAGTAGTTTTTCGTAAAACTTTAGAAGGAAAGTTAGAGAATGGATTACGCTAAATTACTGGCATAAAATAAACACTTTTTATGTTATGTTTTACTGTTATATTTATCTTGAAAATTACTTATTTATTCGTTTTATGATCGAAAATACATTGAACGGTTTATTTTGTAACACGCCTCAAGAGATTCGTGGTATCCTATTTGGAAGACCGCTAGACTTGAAAGCGTGAGGTCGCGGGTTCAAATCCCGGGCCCGTACCAATGAGCTCTTTGGAGTTTATGTACGGATTTTCATACCACTGGCTTTTCGGTGAAGGAAAACATCGTGAGGAAACCTGCATACGTACGGAGAAGGAATTCAATGGCGTATGTGAATCCACCAACCCGCACTGGGCCAGCGTGGTGGATTAAGGCCCATGCACTCTCTCTGAGAGAAGGCCTGTCCCAGCAGTGGGAACATAATAGGCTGATAATAACTAACATCTAAAGTGGTTACATTTTTGAGGCGTTTGGAGTCGAGACATTGGGCCCTTGGGGACCGGGAGCTCACCTCATTTTCAAAAATCTTTCAGAGCGCCTGGTTGTTGCTACGCGTGACCAAAATGCTGGCGTGTTTCTGGCTCAGCGCATAAGCATTGCCATTCAGCGTGGTAATGCCACCAGCATGCTGGGTACGCTGCCAACTGATAGTGGTGCCATTTGGATTGTCTTTAGACCTTCAACGGTCTATAGGGCAGTCTAACTGTATTTGTAGTGTTAGTATCAGCTTGTATTTTGTTTAGTTAATAAAGGCACTTCTAAACGTCAATATCATATGAACTCTTTCTCGGGAATCTGCAGTGCAAGTACCGTTTTAATTAATCGTCAAATTCGATAAAATTCCCTAGAATCGATCATAGCTAGTACTGATCAAATGGCATTTTATCGAATTTGATGATCTCAACTTTAAATTTGACGATCGATTAAGAACGGTATTTGCACTGCAGTATCGATCTCGGGTCATAACGGCCAGCAAATCGGTACTTGCTGGACTTGACCGATTAACGAGATTGTTTATTTGTTCGAAAAATCGCACATCATCATCATCATCATCATCAGCCGGAAGACGTCCACTGCTGAACATAGGCCTCCCCCTTTAACCTCCACACTGAACGACAGCCTGCCTTTTGCATCCACTGGATGCCCGCGACTCTCACAATGTCGTCGGTCCATCTAGTGGGAGGCCTCCCTACGCTGCGTCTTCCGGTTCGTGGTCTTCACTCCAGAACCTTTCTTCCCCATCGGTTATCGGTTCTTCGAGCGATGTGGCCTGCCCATTGCCACTTCAACTTGCAAATTTTAACAGCTATGTCGGTGACTCTGGTTCTTTGGCGAATATTCACGTTTCGGATCTTATCGCGCAAAGAAACTCCGAGCATAGCTCTCTCCATTGCCCGCTGTGTGACTCTGAGCTTTTCCAAAAGGCCAACAGTTAAGGACCACGTCTCAGTACCATATGTCATCACTGGCAACACACACTGGTCAAAGACCCTTGTCTTTAGGCACTGTGATATCTTGGACGAGAAGATGTCACGCAATTTCCCGAACGCTGCCCATCCGAGTTGGATTCTTCGGGCGACCTTCGGGCGAAAAATCGCACACAGAGAGTCAATCCCCAGAATGAAGTATCTAACGCCCCGGATACAACGTTACGGCTTACAATAAAAACTTTCCATCTTCCGTAATCGTATTAGAGTGAGGGCGTCTGCTAGCGCACAGTGTTTGGTCCAAGTCATAAACGCAAGAAACAAACTTTGGAATAAATCGCGCCTAATTTAAGATTATTACTCATCGTCCTGCGTGAGCGGATACCAAAGCGAACGCGACGCGATGCGGTGGTGTTTGAAAAATATTTGAAGTCTCTTATCTAGTTTAACACACAGCGGGCACTGGAGAGAGCTATGCTCGGAGTTTCTTTGCGCGATAACATCCGAAACGACAAACGACAACGCCAAAGAACTAGAGTCACCGACATAGCTGTTAAAATTTGCAAGTTGAAGTGGCAATGAGCAGGCCACATCGCTCGAAGAACCGATAACCGATGGGGAAGAAAGGTTCTGGAGTGGAGACCACGAACCGGAAGACGCAGCGTAGGGAGGCCTCCCACTAGATGGACCGACGACATTGTGAGAGTCGCGGGTATCCAGTGGATGCAAAAGGCGAGCTGTCGTTCAGGGGGAGGCCTATGTTCAGCAGTGGACGTCTTCCGGCTGATGATGATCTAGTTTAACTCTGTAAAGATCATTTCAGTATTTTTTTTGGAAAGTGACAAGCTTAGCTGCGACGCTTGTTTCACCCTCTACAGGAGTTATTGTACCGTATGTCCTAAAACTGCGACCGGAACCACCGGAAGATGGGCAGCAGCGTCCTATTAGCACACGGTGAACGTACTGCGATCCCTACGCCGTCTGCCAAGCGTGGGGATTATGGCTGCACCCCTCTCTAGAGGGAGGCCTTTGTTCAGCAGTGGATGTTTAGTGGCCGATGATGTGATATGTGTGTGAAGTAATTGTATCATGGCTGCGCTTACCGCCCAAAGCTATCTCTTTTGAACGATTTCAACAAGTTTTTCAGCAAGTTTTAACACTCGTGATTTGAAGACACCCAGATTGTAACTATCGGGAAACACCCATTCAGGCAGCGAAATCAAAATTCGTTCAGTCATATGGATGCTACGATGCCACACAGGTGACAGACACACAGATTCACAAACTTATAACACGAGAGGTGTTATAACTTAACTGTTTTTGCTTGCGTAAAAAAAACGGGCTAAAGATCCTCCCTCCTGAAGTCAGTTAAAAAGTGGGCGTATTTAACCGCTGCTCTCTCATCGCTTGCGTCGCGTCCGTATAATTAGATACGCCACATGGCTCCGTATCTGGCAGATAAAAGTTAATTTATATAAAACTGCAAATAAATATACCGCGGCTGGAGAATGTCAGGTGTTAAAATATTTTTATTCATTTATTACTATAGGTATTACCATAGACTTGTATTAGGATAGACACAAGGGGCCTTACGGACAACTGCTATTACGGCACCAAACTAACGTTAGATCCGCTCATTTGGAAAATCACGCGAACGTGAACCTTAACGCGCCCAGATACGGTTTGCGGTCGCGTAATTTTCCAACTGATAGTGGTGGTGGTGGTGTGATCTAACGTTAGTTTGGTTTAGTGCCGCAAGACCTGTGGATACCAATGATCTAGGAATTAGCTAAGTACCACAGCTTGGGGAGTTAGAGTCTATTGAGAAACGTGCCAAGAGGCTCATCAGCAACGAATCCCTGGTTCAGACTAAGCTCCTTAGTCTTGAGCATCGGCGCAAAGTTGCTAGACTATCGGTCTTTTATAGGATACATTTCGGAGAGTGTGCTATAGATCTGCATGATCTAATTCCCTCCTGCCCATTTTTCTATTGGACTGCCAGAGCGGGCACAAAAAATCGACACCGCTTTATGGTTGATATTCCGAAAACCCGTACAAAGAGCTTTGATTCCCCTTTTATTATGCGAACTGCTAGTCTGTGGAATGCGCTGCATTTTGACCCGGGTATGTCCTAAAACTGCGACCATAACCACCGGAGGATGGGCAGCAGCGTCTATCACACGGTGAACGTACTGCGATCACTAAGCCGGCTGCCAAGCGTGGGGATTATGGCAACACCCCTTTAAAAGATCCCGGGAGCAGCAGCAGCAGCAGCAGTGGAAGTTCACAGGCTGATGATGCGATGAGTCGGGTAACAATGCCTATCATTTAAAAACCTACCTCTTTTGTATTGTCAGTAAAAAAATCAAATCTGACTCACAAATAAACTACCTACTTATTTGAACCGAGCTCTCAAGTGCATTTCACTCGGGAACGTTGTAATCTCAGTTGCTTTTGAAGTAGCCCATCGATACATGTGGCTGATAAGTTTCACTCGACGGCGCCGGCGCAGGCGCAGGGTGTACTCGGGTACCAGTTTACCACACTCAAATGTAATTTGAAATGAAATTTATTCACTACTTACTTCGACCAAAATTTATTTTGGTCAGCTTAAAATCAGGCGAGTTGGAGGTCAAACGTAAGCCTATTATTAAAAAAATATAACTTCTTGTGACTTGATCACGACTGTGTCACCCCTGGCACCAAAGCTGGATCCGCCTTTGCATGACATTTTGTAGGCAAGTAGTTAACTCCAATACAAAAGGTACGGTACCTGGTTTTCTTGGTGCCTCCGTCGTGGTGGCGCGTGGTGAAGGTCAGCCCGGAAGCCCCCGGCCGGTTCTCCATCACTCTCCAACACCTTCAGAAGGTACGAGATGTAAGACGTCGCCAGCCGGAGAGTTTTGATCTGGTGGAATAAAGTACTTAGTCAGATAGCCCGTTGGTCCAGTTGGTAGTGAACCTACCTTCTGCGCTTGGGGGCGTGGGTTCGATTCCCACCTAAGACAAATATTTATGTGATGAACATTTGTGTTTTTTCTATATACGTATCTATTTAAGTATGTATTTAAAAATATATATGTATGTATATCAGTCTCTGGCAGCCATATCACAAGCTTTGCTTAGTTTGGGGTCAGATGACCGTGTGTGCAATAATATCCCGAATATTATTTATTTAGTTTTTTCGAGAATATTGGGTTGATGTGACTGCACAGAAGACATTAGTACAGAAGATTCACTCCGCAAAATCATTTAAATAAGTAGCGACTCTTGCTACTACACAATAAAGTGCAATTCAGGACGTGCGAGCGCTTTACTACCTACAGCTACATTAACCTAGAAGTTGCCTCTCTGTATGTCACGTAACTCTTGTCGCGTTATCTCTGTGTATCGCGCGGCAGGTCCGACAAGTCGGCTACTTGTAGCTTCATACCTAAAGTGCGCAGTGCGCCAGGCCTACGTAACTCTTGTCGCGTTATCTCTGTGTATCGCGCGGCAGGTCCGACAAGTCGGCTACTTGTAGCTTCATACCTAAAGTGCGGAGTGCGCCAGGCCTACGTAACTCTTGTCGCGTTATCTCTGTGTATCGCGCGGCAGGTCCGACAAGTCGGCTACTTGTAGCTTCATACCTAAAGTGCGGAGTGCGCCAGGCCTACGTAACTCTTGTCGCGTTATCTCTGTGTATCGCGCGGCAGGTCCGACAAGTCGGCTACTTGTAGCTTCATACCTAAAGTGCGGAGTGCGCCAGGCCTACGTGACTCTTGTCGCGTTATCTCTGTGTATCGCGCGGCAGGTCCGACAAGTCGGCTACTTGTAGCTTCATACCTAAAGTGCGGAGTGCGCCAGGCCTACATAACTCTTGTCGCGTTATCTCTGTGTATCGCGCGGCAGGTCCGACAAGTCGGCTACTTCTAGCTTCATACCTAAAGTGCGGAGTGCGCCCGGGGGCTTAGACAAGACCCACTTAACGCCTGGGAAAGATGAAATTGTATGAAAATGACATTAGCTTGAGATAACTTCTCTCAAGCTAATGTCATTGTCAATGTCATTTTCATACAATTTTATCTTTCCGCAGGCCTACGTAATTCTTGTCGCGTTATCTCTGTGTATCGAGCGGGAGCGGGCGCGGCCCGAGTACGGAACCCTAAAAATCAAGATGGTTGCTGACCATAGATCATACCTCCATACTTAAATTTTCTAATCCCTTTTGCAAGTAGAATCCTTATGGGGTGCAGATGTCCACGAAGAAATGATTTTGCGAAATGGCCTAATTAAGGAGGTTGAAAGTTTATAAGAGAATCTAGGAAATCGCAGACAGCAGATGGTTCCCAATAAATGTATTTAGAATAAACCAGTTTCAAGCACTGCTCAAAAGTAGGTAATATGATTAAATCAATTGACCTAACGTATTAATTTGTAGCTAGATTATTGATTTCGTTAAATATTACTGCAATTATTGCAATATTAAATAAATCATTAATTCATCAACAACCAATTATTAAGTATTAATTATCTATTTTTAGTGTTTTAGCAAAATAAATGAATTCCTAACCTTAGTCATCTTAGTGTCAGGCAGGACATGGGGAATGCACTGCCTTAGCGTAGAAAACGCAGTGTTGATGTTCTGCGTTCTCTTTCGCACCATCTGGCGGGCGAGTAAGAGAGAGAGTGAGATAGATATATAACATTATTATCAAATTGTACACGAGGTATTATAATAATTTCAAAGTATATATTGGGACATAATTTGCGGAAGTATAGGTAATATTTACCACTAAGCTGAAATTTAGTTAAACACGCGTAAATAATGTAATTCTGCTGTTTAATAACAACTACGCGCTATTATATTAAAATAATAGTGTCACGACCATAGTCAAGACATAGTTGGAAGATACAGTCACAGTCCTCTGACTCTGACTATAGTTATAACTGGCTATGATTGCAGTTCTAAATAGGTATGGCTCTGATTGTGACTCTGACTATAGTTTTAATTGGCTATGATTATAGTTCTAAATATGGTTCTGGTTGTGACTCCGACTATAGCTGTAGTTGGCTATGATTCAGTTCTAAATATGGCTCTATTTGTAACTATGAAAATAGTCATAATTGGCTATGATTGCAGTTCTAAATATGGCTTTTATTGTGACTGTGACTATAGATTAGTGATTGTAACTGGCTACGATTGTAGTTTTAAATATAGCTCTAATTGTGACTCAGACTATGGTTCTGTTCTGATATGCTCTGACTGCAATTGTACTGATACTAATCTTATTTCACTCGTGAAAAAATTCAGTCATATATTATAGTAACACAATTTAAATGTATAAATATGTGGATTGCACGTCAGAAGTGAAAACTTAAATAGTAATTCACCTATTCCGCAAGAGATGCCACGATCTATCACGCGAGTTGAATGCTTTTCCCCTCCCAAAAAAGTGCCAAACGTGCATTAAGAGCTTATAGTATAGACATAGACTTTACGTCATTGATCATAGTCAGAGCCATAGTCAGAGCCATAGTCAGAACCATAGTCAGAGCCATAGTCAGAGCCATAGTCAGAGCCGTAGTCAGAGCCAATACCCAATAGCAACACTCACATATAGTCCAAATCGCAGTCAGAGTCACATCCAGAGCCATAGTAAGAACTAAAATCAGAGCCAAGTCAGAGCTACCATCATAGACAGCCATAATTGTAGCCACAGCCAGAACCATAGTCAGAGCCAAACTCTGATCTACAATCATAGTCAGCCATAAATATAGTCACAGTCAGAGTTATCGACAGAGCCATATTCATAGTCACAGTCAGAGCCAAGGCCATAGTCAGGACCAGATTCTTACCTTACTAAGTTTAGTATCTGGCGGCACGTTAGGGATGCACTCCCTCAGATCTGAGAAGGCTGTGTTGATGCTCTGGGTGCGACGTCTTTCCTTTTTGTTGGCTGTTGTGCGACGTTTCACGACGCGGACGAAAGATGGCGCTGCTCGCTCGTAGCGCAGTGGGAGAGATTGCATGTCGCAGTCTACGCCTGTCGATAGAATCATCTTAGTTAAAACAAAGGAGGCCAAACTTGAAGAGTTGCAGTGCAGCCATTGAAAAGTTCCACTATGGATAGTGGAAGTTTTCAATGCCTCCTCATCATTATTGTTTTTATCAGTCTATCGGGTTCCACTGCTGGGACAGGCCTTCTCTCAGAGAGAGGATGGGCCCTAATCCTCCATGCTGGCCCAGTGCATGTTGGTGAATATCATTATGTCTTTGAAATTTTAAGACTTGGACACAGAAAGAAAGCAAGAAGGAAAAAAAAAAAAAAATATTTTACATACTGGTTTTCTAACAATGTTCTCCTTCACCGTTGATAAGCGATGGCATTGAAACAGCATATAATTTATATATGTACTAAATGAGTCATTGGTGCAGGGTTGAGGATCGAACCGGGTGCCGTCAGATTTTAAAGCGCACATGCTACCGCTCGGCCACTCGGCTCCGAAGAGCGTTGGTGGCCGATGACGGACCATTTATTTTTATGCACCCCCATCATCTATACTTATCTATACTAATATTATAAAGAGGAAAGATTTGATTGTTTGTTTGTTTGTTTGCATTGAATAGGCTCCGAAACTACTGAACCGATTTGAAAAATTCTTTCACTGTTGGGAAGCTACACTATTCCTGGGTGACATAGGCTATAATATATTCTTTTTAAAATTACTACTACCTTACTATAACTCCCGTGTGAAACCGGGACGGACCGCTAGTATGGGTATAAAATTAAGGGCTTGCTAAAAATACGAAAAACAAAATGACGTCACACTAAATTCGATATGGCGGACACCTTAAAGCTCGTTTTAAATTGTAAACAAATTGTCTTACCAACATTGTTGGGCACGAATGCGTGGTGGACGGTGTGATGATACGTGTCATATGGTTCGTTCCCGGATATCTGCATTTCCTCATAACCTGGATAAACAAAATAATCACAATCATGGTTTGTAAGCAATTATTTATCATCACTATCAACCTATCATTTTCCCACTGCTGGGACCTTCGACTAAAATAAAATGAATGGACAGGCCCAGTAGAAGCGCATTTGTGAAGATAACAAAATGAGCGCCGGCTCTCATTTCGTTTCGGTCGGTCTCTAGCCGTAGGAAGTGCAACACGTGTCTATTGTTACGTGATAACGAAACATCTGACAAAATTATGCATTCATATGCTTTCTCGAAGTGTAAATACACAAATAAAACCGGGATCTATTTTTTGTAACAAATATACTGTACATTTTTATAATTAGGTGTTGAAATATATATGTCCGACGGTTTTGAATCGTTTTTACTGAGCAATTTCAATGGTTAGGGCCCGTCCATTCATTTTATTTTGGTCGAAGGCTGGGACACAGGCCTTTTCTCAGAGAGAGGATGGCTCCATAATCCACCATGCTGGCCCAGTGCACGTTGCTAAATGGCATAATGTCTATAAATTTTTAAGGTTATTGAACAAACCGGTTCCCGGTACCTCACGATGTTTTCCTTTACCGTTTTTGAGCGACTGCATTACAGCACATTTTTTTAAATTACATATACCTAATTGGTGCAGGGCCGAGAATCGAACCGGTTGCCGTCAGATTGTAAAGCGCACATGCTACCGCTCGGCCACCATCGCTCCAAAGAGAGAAAACAGCAGAGGTGAGAAACTTGCGCGAAACTCACCGTAGCTCCTTCCAATGTAGTGAGTTGTATCGTGATACAAGTCCTGGGAATCAAACTCGTGACCTTCTCCGTTGGCTGCCGGCCAGTACACGCCCCCGTCCATCGGACTACCTGACAGAAGCACGGAAAAACATACTATATTTGGTCGTACTACCTGACCGGAAACACGGGATAAATTCTACTATGTTTGGTCGGAGTATCTGACCGGAAAAACGGGATAAATTCTACTATGTTTGGTCGGAGTATCTGACCGGATAAACGGGATAAATTCTACTATGTTTGGTCGGAGTATCTGACCGGATAAACGGGATAAATTCTACTATGTTTGGTCGGAGTATCTGACCGGATAAACGGGATAAATTCTACTATGTTTGGTTGGAGTATCTGACCGGATAAACGGGATAAATTCTACTTTGTTTGGTCGGAGTATCTGACCGGATAAACGGGATAAATTCTACTATGTTTGGTTGGAGTATCTGACCGGATAAACGGGATAAATTCTACTATGTTTGGTTGGAGTATCTGACCGGATAAACGGGATAAATTCTACTATGTTTGGTCGGAGTATCTGACCGGAAAAACGGGATAAATTATACTATGTTTGGTCGGAGTATCTGACCAGAAAAACGGGAAAAATGTAACTCGGTCGGACTACCTGGCCGGAAACAAGGGAAAGATAAATGTTACTACATTTAGTCGGACTTGTTGGCCGGAAACACGGGAAAAATGTAACTACATTTGGTCGGACTGCTTGTCTGGAAACACGGGATAATATCTACTCTAATATATATCTATCTATATTCTAGCAAATAAATTATTTTGATTTGATTTGATTATAATAATATATTTGGTCGGAATATATGACCGGAAAAACGGGTTAAATTCTACAATACAATACAATATTTCTTCTATTCCTAGACCTCATCATCGTTCCAGTTTTTACAACATCATTGCAGCTGTTGGAACGCTTCAAACATCATCGTTCCAATTTTTACAACATCATTGCAGCTGTTGGAACGCTTCAAACATCATCGTTCCAATTTTTACAACATCATTTCAGCTGTTGGAACGCTTCAAACATCATCGTTCCAATTTTAACAACATCATTGCAGCTGTTGGAACGCTTCAGACATCATCGTTCCAATTTTTACAACATCATTGCAGCTGTTGGAACGCTTCAAACATCATCGTTCCAATTTTTACAACATCATTTCAGCTGTTGGAACGCTTCAAACATCATCGTTCCAATTTTTACAACATCATTGCAGCTGTTGGAACGCTTCAAACATCATCGTTCCAGTTTTTACAACATCATTGCAGCTGTTGGAACGCTTCAAACATCATCGTTCCAGTTTTTACAACATCATTGCAGCTGTTGGAACGCTTCAGACATCATCGTTCCAGTTTTTACAACATCATTGCAGCTGTTGGAACGCTTCAGACATCATCGTTCCAATTTTAACAACATCATTGCTACTGTTGGAACGCTTCAGACATCATCGTTCCAATTTTTACAATATCATTGCAGCTGTTGGAACGCTTCAGACATCATCGTTCCAATTTTTACAATATCATTGCAGCTGTTGGAACGCTTCAGACATCATCGTTCCAATTTTTACAATATCATTGCAGCTGTTGGAACGCTTCAGACATCATCGTTCCAATTTTTACAATATCATTGCAGCTGTTGGAACGCTTCAGACATCATCGTTCCAATTTTTACAATATCATTGCAGCTGTTGGAACGCTTCAGACATCATCGTTCCAATTTTTACAATATCATTGCAGCTGTCGGAACGCTTCCTAGAGCTCACCATCATTGTTGTTACCTTGGTGCGAAGGTTGACAATAGAACGGAGGCTCATATCGGTCGAAGCCTTCGTCTGAGGGCGACATGCTACCGTAGCTTGACATCTGGAACAAAAGTAAATAAAATAAAGATTTGAATTAAAAAAAATGTTATAATGATTTAATGTATATGTTTAGATAATTATTATTTTTAGGGTTACTTACCAAAAGAGTGTAAACGTGTATTACTAAGCCTATGCTGTTTGTCTGTCCATCTGTCGTTTTTACTTTTTGACCTTTTTAATCCGTCAGTTAATCCGCCGTAACATAACATATTCTGTGAAAATTTCAACTGTCTATCAAAACATTAGGTATATCAAAATAAAATAAAGAATAATACACATCAAAATAAAGGTCAGGTAGGACAGACGGACGGACAGACAGACAGACATTGTTGGCTTAGTAATAGGGTCTCGTTTTTTAATTTTGGGTACAGAACCCTAAAAACAAGAAGTCTATTTTAAAAAGTTAAATAAACAGCAAAAAAACATAACATGTTTCAAGTAACATTACCTTACACAGATACCTTTGCAAATGGTTTTTAAACAGTAGGCTTTCTATCTTTTAAACTTGGACAAAAAACTAAGGGACATGAATCACAGCACCTGTGCTAGAGATACATAAATGACGGGGAGTTGCACTTTTAGGTCTGAGGGGGTTAGACAAGAGCCAGTTCCTGCTAGCGTTAACGCTTGCGGAGAGATGAAATTGTATGTAATGGGTCTTGTCTAGCCCCCCTGTAATGACAGCCGACGGAGGTTAAGGCCCGCAGTATATGGCGTAGTTTTATTTCCTAGCTAATTAGTTACTTGCGGGAAGCTAGTTTTCAGAGTTTCGTACCCAAAGTGTAAAATCAGAACCCTATTACTAAGCCTACGACGTCTCTGTGTCGGTCTATCTGTCTGTCCGTCTGACCTACCTTTAAACGGCTGTATCTTTCGAAAGGTAATAGATAGCCAGTTGAAATTTTCAAAGAATATGTAATGTTAGGGCGGATTAACTATAAAATAACAAAAAAGATTTCATCATTTTTTTTGCATCATCGCTTTCCATCAGGCGAGATCGCGGTCAAACGTTAGCTTAGTCCGATGTAAAAAAAAAAAAAAAATGTAATTATTTAAAAAAACCGGACAAGTACGAGAAGGACTCGTGCTCTGAGGGTTCCGTTGGACGGAACCCTCAGAGCGCGAGCGCGAAAATAAAACAACTATATTTAAAGTTAAAATATAGAAAAACAAACTTAATTTTGTAGTTGGCAATAAGCATCTTCGATACATAACAACTACAAAATTTAAGTTTGTAATAGCAAAAAAATATTTTTTATCTATACTATTATTATAAAGAGGAAAGATTTGATTGTTTGTTTGTTTGTTTGCATTGAATAGGCTCCGAAACTACTGAACCGATTTGAAAAATTCTTTCACTGTTGGGAAGCTACACTATCCCCGGGCAAAATAAGTTGTATTATAATTATTATTTTTATAGGAATCCTTACTAAAACTCCAATAATGTAACCCAAGGTGTAAAAAAATAAGATTTACAATTTTCACTTTGCATGTTTGACAGTTCTAAGACAGGACAACGTCTGTCAGGTCAGCTAGTTTATGATATAACGCCAAATTGACAACTTACGGATTTATTCCTTTCACAGATATACACAACCAGATCGGCAATATATTTTAGTGAAAGAGACAACTTGATATGGCTCAGCACAAGTACGAAAAGGACATAAATAGATTTTGTTGTCCTTATCGGCGTGACCTCTTTTTGGTACCTCAAGTGTCAAAATCTGTAATAATCAGTGACAAACAAAACGGGTCTGAATTATATTTATTGCCTTTTTTTGGTGATTTAATGTGATAAATGCGTGTTTCCTCTGAGAAATAATTGTAAAAGATATTTTACAATGGTTGGTTGTAGCATTTTGGGCTGCAAGAAGCGCAGTGAGCGAAAATACGATGAAATATCATTTCACACGTAAGTAAACATATAAAGCTTGTAACGATCACCTAAATAAATTCAGGATATCAATTCGCAAATATTTTATTCATAATTAGTCAGTTTTTAGGTCGATTTGAGGTCTAATTCTATGAATTTTATCAAATTATTCACTTAGAAAATAAATTATGAATGTTGCCAGTTTATGAAAGAAATTACCCACCGCAACTAACATAAATTATTCGTTCTGCAGGTTTCCAACTGATCCTGTCACATTGCTGAAAAAAGCTGGCACATTGCAAGAAGTGCAAAATACCGACCCTTTTATGCCCATATGAATATGGTGAATGTTAATATTAAATATATATTAATGAGGCCACAGTTATGAAGCTGGAAAAGCAAAAGGCGATTTCGGCGAACCGATTCAAAAAGCTACGCACTGTTCGTGAAATTTGTACTGTAAACATTAAAGAGTCTATTTATCTAATTATTTGTAATGTTATACATAATTCCATTCATGAAAAAACTAAACTGACCAAGCTCGAGTCGGGCTCGCGCGCTGAGAGTTCTTTACAATCACAAAATACAAAAAGTTGTGCAAAAAGACAACATCACGCCCAGGCTGTCACCCATCCAAGTACCGACCGCGCCCGACGTTGCTTAGCTTAGTGGTAAACAGAAATTTGTCACTGACTCGCACTTGGCCAGTGTTTATTATTTGTTGTTTTACTTATGTTCACTATAATCCGCTAAATTTGACGCTTGTACGGATTACCGTTTTTACACTAGAACAAATCCAAAAATACGTTTAACGTTTGTTGCATGAGGGACCCCCGTTCCGTTTTAACTCTGACTTTTTTATTATATTTTATTAATTATAAAAAATCATGCCATGGTTACTTTACAACCTTTTTTCTAGTACTAATCCTAACAAATAATTATAATAAAAACGCAAGTAACTTTCTGTCTGTTTTTACGAGGAAATGGCTAAGTCATGGTATAATAATATACTCCGCCAGGTATAGCAATCCGAGAAAAAATGTTTACGTGGGCGTCCCGCAATGATGTCATGATGTCAATTTACAACAGGTTCGAGAGAGATGACGATACACCACGTAACAGCTGATTGAATAAAGTGGCAACTGGACAGTGACGTCATTGCGGGACCACTCTCAAATTGCTAGACCTTGTTTTCTTAGATCATGGGCTAAGTCAAATTTTGTCAGGACGATAGGGTGTGTCATGAGGACATACAACGTACTTTTCTTCCCAGAAAATTGCAGGTAGCTCCGCGGGTTGCAGCAGATAGTGTATAAAATATAAATATTTAAAAGGTAGTATTGTTTCCAAAGTACTCATTGAAGATTCACACCCATCATAGTAGGTAAATTACCCTAACTTATAGGAAATCATTTTAATGTGGCAGCACACCTTGTTGAAGCGAGAGGCACTGAGCTAGCCACGCTCATTGAAAATCTATAAGTAGTAGATCTGTGATTCCTTTATATCACAGATCTACTACATCTGTGCTTTATATATGCTGTAAGACCTCGCCTCTTGCCAAATTTCATAATTCTAGGTCAACGGGAAGTACCCTATAGGTTTTGTTTCCCCTGTGAAATCGCAAAATATACGACATAAACGTTCATATCTTTTGATTGCGTTGACTTACAAGTTTTATTTTTACAGCCGAAAGAAACCGTAGACCCAAGTATTTAGTATAAATTTCGACTTGATACCTTTACGCGTTCTTGAAAAAAATGGTCTTGACAGACGGACAGACGGACAACGAAGTGATCCTATAAGGGTTCCGTTTTTTCTTTTGAAGGACGGAACCCTAAATATGGAATTTCCTCACACCATTATCATGTAGTACCTATACCTAGCTTTAATAGTAGCTGCCCTTGTTATCCTCATAATAAATGTTAGGTATGTCATAATCATCGAGATCCAATTCCTATAGAGTCACAATCTCTCAGTTAAAACAGTCAAAAAACGTCCGAGCGTCATTGTACATACATTGTATCAATTATTTACTTCACAATGCCACATTTACTCCAATGTCGCTTGCATAGTGTTCAACGTTAGTTGTCCGCTATGTCATCGTAGCTCTGGCATCGCGCGGCGTTGTACTCGGATCGCGGTCACCTTGTAACTAACCAAAAAGTCTGCGCAATTCGTAGCGTGCGCCGAGTTTTGGTTCGGACATTTTTTGGCACGATTGTCATAATGAATAAATAATTAGGACATGTAGTTTTATCTCAAAAAAAGCCGAGGAACCTAAAAGAGGTTTTATTCGAGAACTTGTGTTTTATAATATAATTTAAAAAAGTGATGATTATATTTAAAAAAAAACGTAACGTTTGTGCAGCATATTTTTAATAATGTAAACAATCTAATAACTGTTAAGGCCCTTTTAGACAACGCTTTTATATATCGCAACGCAACGCGTATCGCCGCATAGATATAGTGATTGCCCCGAACTGTGGTGACCTGCAACCCCCATATCTTCGCAATATATTCTACTAGCTTGAATCCCGCGGTATCCCGATTTTCCAGTTTTCCGTATTTTTTAGGAGAAAAGTCCGTCCTCATGGTGCACACTGTCTTCCTGCCAAAGTTAGTTAAAATTAGCTTAGCCGTTAAGTCGTGAAAAGCGAACGAACAAACAGAGAGACGGAGTTACTTTTGCTTTTATATTATTAGTTAGGATTAGATCCCTGAATCTATTTTCCCTCATATTCAATTACACATTATATTAACTTCTTGTCTACAATTTTTTTGTCAAAATTGAAGATCAGATTGAAGGTACGCAAGTTTCAATGAACAAAAATACAAACTCAGAAATATACATACAAACGAAAAACTGTTCCCGGACACTCTAGTGTAGACTTTTGGTTGAATATAGTAGTAAGTAGTTCACCCCGGAATGTGACCTCGCGACCCCTATATTTTGCAGTCTAGACAAACTTTGCGTATTAAACTTAAAAATTGTATGCCCAAATTTCTAAAAGATCGTATCCATGATCCAAGAAAACAAGCTCTAGCGCTCCGGAAGCTAACACCCTGTTACGTCACTGTCCAGTTGCCACTTTATTGCATCAGACACAGATATTGGGAAACAGCTTTATTAATAATCTATTAAATAAAGTATAAGAAGCATTTCACTTGTCATTTGGTTTGTCCACTCAAGCAAAGCAATTTAAGATAAGCACCAATTTAATATATTTAATACTTTATATTGTTCAAAACCATTGATTTATTGGACTTCCACAGGAAATATATGGAGATTGGGGATTTATAATTTCACGCTACTGGTAACACAGAAAATCAGCTGTGTCATAGAGAGTCCGCCATTGTTTCGTGTATCGCTCTCGAACTTGTTGTAAATTACTTATTCTGCTCTTGCTTATGCACGTGTACTTGTATCCATGACATTGATGACGTAGTTGCGTGTCACGCACGTGATATATTTTCTCGGAGCGCTATACCTGGCGGAGTATATTATTATACCAAGATCGTATCAATGGTAAGTAAATTAAATATACAAACCTAAATACATACAAAAGACGGTCTGTGTCCGTTGACTTTCGTTTCGCTCGGTCAATTAACGTGTTACAAAGCTAACATAATTAAAATCGCGGGACATGCATGCGAAGAGAGTAGACTGGTGGAAACTATGTCGCGACGCTTAGCGTAGTTTGAATAGACCCTTATTGAAAATTGTAAAATGTGCTTCACACGTGTCGCTTCGTACACAGATTTTTGTGTTATGACATGGTTATGACACTATCAGATGTTCTGATTATATGATACAGGGTCAAAGCAACTAAGCGATTCCTCTTAAGGACAACTTTGCTGCATCAACAACTTTTGTTCTACAAGTGATCGAAATTGACGATTAAAAACTGCTGTGCCACACAAAAAACCGAACAAGTACGAGTAGGACTCGCGCTCAGAGGGTTGGGAAAATATGCGACATAAACGGTCATATCTTTTGATCGCGTAAACTCACAAGTTTGATTG
Organism: Agriopis aurantiaria; assembly: GCA_914767915.1. Classification (NCBI taxonomy): domain Eukaryota; kingdom Metazoa; phylum Arthropoda; class Insecta; order Lepidoptera; family Geometridae; genus Agriopis; species Agriopis aurantiaria. The sequence continues at coordinate 4,756,951 of OU612010.1, read as the reverse complement.
TATTTGATACTATAGCGGTCCGCCCCAGCTTCGCACGGGTATAGATATACCTATAGCCTATGTCACCCGGGGATAGTGTAGCTTCCCAACAGTGAAAGAATTTTTCAAATCGGTTTAATAGTTTCCGAGCCTATTCAATGCAAACAAACAAACAAACAAACAAACAATCAAATCTTTCCTCTTTATAATATTAGTAAGTATAGATGAATTTCAACTTGATACCTTTACGCGTTCTTGAGGAAAAGGGTCTTGACAGACGGACAGACGGACAACGAAGTGATCCTATAAGGGTTCTGTTTTTTCCTTTTGAGGTACGGAACCCTAAAAAAACATTCACCGATATGTATGAAACAGCTGATTGTATTCTTGCGAATTTTGATAAGTTGTTGGGTTTGGTAAGTTATTTCATTAACTAATGGCTTGTACTATGCAATACCTATCGCAAATCTATGTCTGGAAATTTCAATAATTTTTTTACCGAGTTCTGGAGGAGGTTTTCAGTTCGACTGTATGATTTTTTGTATGTTTGTTACTCAATTATGAATAGATTTTGACAATTCTTTTATTATTTGGTAGTTCATATTTAAGAGGTGGTTTCGTATAAATTTTATCGAAATTAATACAGCGCTTTTTTTTTTTTTACAAAGAACCAAAAATTACAAACGGATGACAGTTTTGGTTAGTTATAGGCAATGACTGTTTTAAAAAGGGGGAAGACGCGTGACATCCAAACATTGTACCCAATAAATATGGCTCTGACTTGACTTGACTTGACTTCTTGTGTTAATGGCCTCTGAATATGGCTCTGTTTCGGCTCGAGTCAGCGGCGACGTTGACGTCTACACTGTAAACGTCAACTTCACCGCTCCATTAGGCACTACACTAGACCATAGAAGTGACATTTAAAGAAAATTAAGATAATTGTTTTTAAGTACAGTGTAAACTCTATATAGCGACACTCGATTTAACGACAAACTCCCTTAAATGTCGAAATTACCCGATTTTGGTTGGTTTACCTTGTTGTCCATACAATGACACACTCTATGTAGCATCACACCCACTCTTAATAACGCAATTAACAGTACTTACTAACACCTTGTATTCAATAAAATACTGGATCAGCAAAAACTGTCAGGCAAAGATAACAGACTATATATATATTATGCAATAAGCGTTGTTATTTGTATCAATAGTAATATTTGTTGTTTGTAAATTTTACACATTAGTAGTAAATACATATTATTATAGTATAATAATATTGATTCTTCTTTTCTCCATTTAACGGAAACTCTCAACAACGTCATAAAATGCGCAGTCCCTTAAGTGTCGCTATACAGAGTTTACACTGTATTTACAAGTGTAAAGTAATGCCGCGAAACTTGTTTTATGTCTTCGAACTGTTGGTGCACCTTGTGAAAACGCAGGAAGTAATTTTTGCAGCTTTATTTCACACAATTTTGACAAGTAATTCACGTGCTATCAAAACGCCAGTTCGATTGTGACTGAAGTGGATTGTGCCCCGGAGCCTATATTGTGCGGTCCACGTTAAGAAGTTCGTCCCGTATCTTCCCTATGGTTCATCATCATCATCATCAGCCAGAAGACGTCCACTGCTGAACATAGGCCTCCCCCTTTAACCTCCACACTGAACGACCATATGGTTATTTAGGGGATATTTACCGTGGTAAGTTTTTTTTTTTTTTTTTTTTTAAATCTTTATTTTTAAAGAGCGTTTGGTCAGACATGACCATGCCACCCTCATTGGCACATTCTTATAACTAAATCCTGTGGAATGAGTTCCCGATATTTCGATATAAGTATGTTTAGTGAACAACCGTGATAGTTTAAAATAGAGTTTTGGTTAGTCTCAGATAGTTTCGATGAGGACTTTCAATCTGTTTTAACTGCAATTTTTCTACTTTATAGCTTAAGTTTGTACACAGAGCTTGAGTCAGTTGTTTTTTTTTTGTGTTTGTAAATTTTAACAAAAACAACTGTGTATTCAACTTTTTTAAGTGTAAAAACATAATAAAACTTATTTGCGCATAAGCGGAAAAAAAAAACTTAATTTTCAATTTCTATTTGTAATTTTTGTATTTGAATATTTTACATTAAATTTTAATTTTCTAATCATCGATTAATTAATGTAATTTGTATACTAATTATGGATGCAAGTCTGGATAGTAAATTTTTCAATTCATTTCATTTCATTGGAAATAGAGCGCAAAGTGAGTTTTTAATGCACTAGTGCTATGTTGGTCTGGTCTAAATTAACACGAGTGCATTAATTACTCACTTTAGCGAGATGCGTAATCTACTTTTCTTTCAACTAATCTACCTACCGTGATAAAATATACCTACTCAAAATAAAAACTCAAAGTTTAATTCATCTTCTCTTCAAACATAACTAACTAACAACTACAACTTACAATTATTATCACCTAAAACACTGTTTTAAACTATCACGGTTGTTCACTAAAGTTATATGATTATTTACGTGATATTTGCCGTGGTAAGGTTGTGGAATGAGCTCCCGATATTTCGGTTCAGTTACATGCACCATGTTCACGGGAGCGAGTCCATTTTATTCACCTGATTTTTATTTTCAGTCAGCATCTTTTGATCTAATGTATCCATTTTATAATCAAACTTACTGGGAGAAATTAAAGCTCTACTATAAATGTTATCTAAATAAAAAAAAAAAAAAAAAAACTGGATAAGTACGAGTAGGACTCGCGCTCTGAGGGTTCCGTTCCGTTAGATGGAACCCTCAGAGAGCGAGTCCAAACAAAAAGAAACAAAAATTTGAAATATTGAAATACAAACTTAACTTTGTAGTGGACAATAAGGTTCTTCCATACATTCCAACTACATAATGTAAGTTTGTAATAGCAAAACATTTTTTTTTAAAGATATAACTTCAAATTGATGACTTTCGGATTTATTCCTTTATATGTGCTGTGAGACCTTGCATCTTGCCAAATTTCATGATTCTAGGTAAACGGGAAGTACCCTATAGGTTTTGGTTCCCCTGTGAAATCGCAAAATATACGACATAAACGTTCATATCTTTTGATTGCGTTGACTTACAACTTTTATTTTTTTACAGCCGAAAGAAACCGTAGACCCAAGTATTTATTATAAATTTCAACTTGATACCTTTACGCGTTCATGAGGACAAGGGTCTTGACAGACGGACAGACAGACAGACGGACAACGAAGTGATCCTATAAGGGTTCCGTTTATTCCTTTTGAGGTATGGAACCCTAAAAACAGTGCAATAATGAAAAACTGCAACAATGAGATTTCAAATAACATTTCTGCACTGTATTGGTTCTAAGCAAAAAATACGTCCTTTGTGTTCGGTTTTGTAGCGATTAACTACACACATTACTGCGTAGTCGAAAGAAATAGTTATTTATGATCACCGCACCGCACCGCACTTGTGTGCGGTAAGTTGGTTATTACAAACGAGTAGACGAATGTAAGCCCGAGACGAAGTCGAGGGCTTACCATAGTCATGAGTTTGTAATAACCAATCCGCACGTGTGCCATACAACGTTTTACAACACATTTGCGAAAAAAAAGGCTACAAATGAAACAATTTTTGTTTATAACTTAATATCAGTCACAACAATAGTTTCTATAATATAATAAGAAAATGGCGCGAACATGCAAATAGCGCCACTATCACGTGGTGAAAATTAGAACTAAATCTTTCGTCTCATTTTCTCTTTAGTATTAAACTGAGACAAACGTATTGAGCAAAAGCGCTTCCAAGGAGGTTTGATCATTCAGCTTATTTATTCTCGTAATATGAAACTCTTTTGTGGAATTCTTATGTAATTATGACGGAAATTAAAAAAATACCGTAAAGTACACGCACGGTGCTATACATCTGAGCGTGCGGACAAATTCATTACCGCACGCTCCGTTGTATGATCCGTAATGTTTAACTTTCGAACGATGTATTCAGGCTTCGTAAGTGCACTTTTTGAGCAAATGTGTTGTAAAAATATTTACGAACGCATTGAGCGTCGCTAAAGAAAACGGTCACCAATTTCTTTAACAACGGCTGTAAAAAGGTGAATATTTATTTTAATTTATCACTATAAGGTATATCGGGTACCTACTTGCTGTTTTACATTAAAAAAACCAGAGCAAATAAAAACTTGGACCGAGGTTAAACACCATTTTTGAAATAAACCGGCCAAGTGCGAGTCGGGCTCGTGCACTGACGGTTCCGTACCACCACAAAATTCAATAACCAAATTACCAGCTATAACTTGGTAACAGAAATTTCTCACCGACTCGCATTTGGCCATTTTTTATTATTTGTTGTTATACTTTAGAGTGTGTACTATAATAATTTTAAGTATGACACTTGTAACTATTACCAGTTTTACTTTAGAGCTAATACAAAAATACGTTTGTTGTATGGGGACCCCACTTTTCATTTTTACATTTTTTTAATATTATTTGTTAGTTAATCCGCCGTAACATTACATATTCTGTGAAAATTTCAACTTGCTATCTATTACGGTTCGATAGATACAGCCGTTAATAGGTAGGACAGACGGACAGACTGACAGACGGATAGACATCGTAGGCTTAGTAATAAGGTCCCGTTTATACACTTTCGGTACGGAACTCTAAAAAATAAAAATAACTTACCCTTTCTAGCAAAACATCAATAGAAACTTTGCACTAAATTACCACTTCTTTAACACACATATAAAATGTTTCATTCACATAGTTATGTATAATATTTATGAATTTATTAATAAAATAAGACCGTTCTTACTGGTGTTACTATTGATAAGGGTTTTTGATATTTAATTCATTAGCTTTTTTCAAAACAGTCTCTTCGTTTTTAAGCACACACACTTTTTGTTTGTAATAAATAACATAGATTGGTTACAGAATAAAATTAAAAAGTACGTAATTGTCAAATGTTTGACAGCTGTCAGGATGACACCCGTCTATCCCCGCAATTGCAACTGACCTCACTGAGCTTTACACTGGTTGACTGGCGTTCCCTAATACAAACGTAGGAAAGGCGTGGCAAGGGGAGGGGCTTGCATGCAATAGGGCGGGATTCAGAGTGAAGCGGGCGATCGACAGACGAGCAGTATACCGCGGTTTTAAGAACGGTGATTTTACTCGCTATAGAAAGAAAGAAAGATATAAATTTTATTCGACACCGTTACAAAAACTTATACCTAAAGGATACAATCAGTGTCGAATGGGTCCGTCTCAGCATTAAGACGAAATATGCTTCAAATTTGACGATTCGTCATCACGAATATTCAAAAGTAAACCCTTAAAATCGATTAATTGACATTATTTATTTATGTTTAATAAATATTCTTGAAATATTTTATTTATGTGTTCACCGATACACGATTAAAGAAATTTGGCTTGATAGAAAACAATTATAAACTTTCCTAAAAAACACGCGTTTTCACGTTCCCTTCAATGGATTGAATCAACTTCATTCGGATTCTATAGAAGATATTTTTATCAAAAAAAAAAAGTGTCTTATCCTAACAATTATTCAAATACTTTAGTGGTCGCAGTTTTTTGTAAAAGCGTAAGATTATTTGTAGAAAATAAAGAAATATAAATATTGAAAATATTTGAAAGTGCGCACGCCGCATTACCGTCATACAAGTTTAGTGTACGGTTCTCTACCATTTCGCCTTAATGCTGAAAGTCAACGAGTACCTATCAGCGCCGGTTTTCAGACGAACCCTTGAGTTTACACTTAGTACACTGTTATATAAAAAAAGAGTTTCTATATGCAATTTAAACAAATAGTACATAGGAAATAGAATAAGTTAGGACACATTTAGTAGATTGTTGCATGGAGCGCACGATTAAATTACTAAATTAACATTATTCACTTTAGCGAGGTGCGATCTACTTTTCTTTCAACTACCAATCTACACCGTTACAAAATATAGGTGTCTACAAAAAAAAAAAAAACTAGTTTATGAAAACAAAGTTAAATTTCATCTTTTCGTTTTTTATTTGCACCACGTCGAGTTTTACTCCGCCGATTTAATTTTTAGCCTACGTATCTTTTTGATCTATTCAATTCAATTCAAATTGTTTATTTCAAGTAACCATGGATTCATACTTAGCAATATTCGTACAAAGAATTAGGTATAAAAATAATTGTAAAAATGTCAGTGGAAAGTCAAAATAAAATTAACATAACATACAATGTCAAATATTAATAACAAACAAAAAATTTACTAGACCAAAAAAAAACATTATAATGTTACATGACAATTTTAGTACTTAACAAAAAAAAAAGTTATTTACTTATTGCATAGGTACATATTATACTGAACTTAATGGGAGACATTAAACCTCTGTGGTAAATTTATATCTAAATAAAAAATTAAAAACACTGCATTAATGAAAAACTGTGCGAAAATGAAATTTCATATTTATAACATTTCTGCACTGTTTTGGTTCTAAGCAAAAAATACGTCCTTTGTGATCGGTTTTGTAGTAAATATTAATGATAACATTAATATTTACTACAAAACCTAATTAATTTTAATAATTAATTTAATTTAATTAATTATTAAAATTAATAATTAATAATATTAATTGATTAATTTTTAATTTAATTAATTAAAAATTAATAAATAATAATTAATAATTTTTAATATTTTTTTTTTTTTTTTTTTTGCCTTTTAATTTTTTTGATGATTGTGCTTTCCTTCGGCATTGCTGTAACAGGCATGTTCCAGTACCGATGCCGAAGCGAAGGTACTAACTACTTATGGTGACATTGTATCTGTTGTATTTATTGTATTGTTTGACTTGTATTTTTTTTTTTTGACATTTTGGACTTTTGAATTGTATTTTTGTTTGATTTTTGTATTGATTTAATTAATGATTGACTAAATTAACTGAACTATTATTATTTTGACATATTATTTTATTGGACATTGCTTATTAATTTTTACTTTAGAATTGTATTGTGTCACTTTATTATTTAGATTTTATTGCCTTCATTTATTTATATATTTTTTGATGTACCTAATAATTGAATTATTGTTGTATGGGTTATTTTATTGCCTGAAATAAATTGATTTGAATTTTGAATTGAATTAAGTACTACGTAGTTGAAATAAAAATATTTACAGTACTATAATATATAGAAAAGGAACAGGAATTAATACATAACAAGACGGAGTATTTAATTACAATAATAATAATGACAACAATAACGATCGTGGGGTGTCACTCCGTAGTTTGGATACGATCGGCCGGCGCCTTTCGGGCAGGCATATGGCAGGGCTGTGGCGGCTGGCTCGCACGCTACGTCGCGCGTAACTAAGCATCTTTTATGTGAATTTTGCAACAAAGAATGACTTCTAAACGATCTTATAATCCGTATTAAAGATACTCTTGTGCTTACAGGTGTATAAATAAAAGGAAAAACAAGGAATCGTTTTTTTTTTTTAAAGACAATTCTAACTTTACACTTGCCGCGTCAGGATCACTCTATCACTAGAGCTACGTGATAGAAAGAGAGCGGCTCTCTAGGTGAATATAGCGCGCGGTATCCAGCTGAATTTCTACTTTATTGCCTCGTAGATAGAGTCCTTATTTATTTAAACTTTCTGCTCCTTGGCGTATTCTGTGCCTAAAATTTAAAACTAGGCTTTTTTCCAGGAATGTTCATGATTTCTAAAGGATAGGTAGCGAGTGAAACCTGTACCGTCCCCCTGAAGAGATTTTTTTTATTTTTTTACATTTTTACTCTTTTAATTGATGTGTCCTGATGTGAACTTAACTAAATCACCTATCCTATTTATATTACTTAACTGAGTAAGTGAACTTAAACTAAATTAATTTAACTTAAACTAAATTGGCCAAGTGATCGTCTAAGTAGTCAGAACCCTATTTTGTGAACCGCAATAACCCAATATAAATATGAGATGATCACCTACGTTATTTAAGACCTAGTTATCGTACAAGTTTAAAGACTAGCCTAACTTCTACTCCGTACAACCTGCCTAGGTATGAATTGAAACAGAATTAAACCTAGATCTAATAATTAGCTCTTATACTAGGTGGAACTTCATGTACCTATTAGTAAACTAACTCTTACAACTATTTAACATATTATTAAGTGTGTGCGTTAACCGTGCCAGGTTATAACAGTAAAGTTTATGTTATTTTCATTAGGGAGTGACATGATTGGTTTGTAGATCGGTATGTGGTATGATAGATCTTGAAACACTTTCTAGATAGATTAAATGATATTTCTTTGCTTTAGTTTGTAGAATCTTACAAGACATTGATAGTATTAATTCCATACAGGTGAAAAGTATACAAGGTGAACTTAAAGTGAATTGAATCAAGGTTAACGTAGAAAGCTAGATTTTGCTATTTGAAATATAATTGTTTTGTGGCTAGAACAAGAGCTCCATTCCCGCCCATGCTAGTAGAATCCAACCAATATAAAATAGGGATTCCCCCTCCACGAATCTTTTAAGGGAAAATCGTGCCTTGAACACGAATGAACTTTCTTTACAGTCAGTTTGTGTGTTTGTAAGTCAAATGTAACAAAATAAGTTAACAGAGATTATAAAAAGGGAACATTCTCTTTTGCCCAATGTTTGTAAGTAAGTTTGTGACTCATGTCCAATCTATGAGTGAGATTCTCCCATCCTTATTGTAGGATCAGAAAACCCCTATGAATTTACAGTGATAGTCAAGATCAACCAAACCTTGTACGATCATTAGATAAGTTCTGACTGCGGTTAGATGATGAAACCTTCAATGAACTTTGTAGGTTCTAGTAATTAATCTTTAATTTGTCAGAATCTCCCTCGTTTAGTTAAGAGAAACCAACTGGCACGGCTACGCTTGGCCATAAAGAGTTTACTAGAGAATTAGGCTTGTAATTCGCCAACTAACTTGAAAGTATGTAGGTACTTAGGTACTTCAAAAACCACAATAAGATTTTATCTAAGAATTCCATATTGATGATGTTAGCTGGAACAGTTGTTTGCTAGATTTAACAAGCGAGGATACTTCTGGAACAACCTGAAACTAAAAACTTAAGTAATTTCCCTATATCCCGGCGACCTGATACAATCGCATTCTGTTGAGTATATCAGATCGGCGGGATCGCCCTATTCCCTATCCTATACCTACACCTTTTACGTCCCTACACTTATTCTTGGAGAGACACCAAAACTATGCAAGGACTCGCGGGTCCTGTATTTAACTAAACATCCAAAATCCCATACTAACACAGAGTTTATTGGAAGATAGGTTATCCAATGTGCAAAACTCTTCTAGACTAGCTGAGGCCTACGTGGGTGACTAGTCCAACTATCCTGAAGTCCACTACCTATAATCCCTACGGGAGTCTGTTTCAACAGGCCGAAGCCTAGGGTGTACCTCTAACACAAGGATCCACCCCTGGGGACTGAAACGGAACATCCACCTAACGTACAAGACAGTTCACATGGAGCCTGAGGTCCGGTCATCAGCGGTCGGTTAAGAGCCAACAGTTCTGCCAAGGAGCAACTTTGCGTTTGCAAAGACCTAGAGAGCTTCTGATGACCGTATTCCATTAACCATGCATCCTGGTGACTTGATCGACCTCAATTTAATGAGAATAATCGACCCTTGGGTTCGTCACAAAATCCCAAGCCTAACTATCGGGAACTTTAAGATGGTAACTCCTTTACGTTCTCACAAATATTTTGTTTCCGGGAATTACCATTGACTAAAACCGTGTCTAGTCGTACGCAATTGTCCAATATTTCAGTTTAATAACTTGACTCTACAAATAATTGTATCTCGAACACTTTATGCTCAAAAACTTAGAGAGAAACTCTCAATATCAACCCTAAGTTGAGCTGTGATAATCTCACACTGGAATTAGTAAACACTGTCGACGTTATTTGAATGTATATTCAGTCGGGCAGAGTTTCTACGTAAAACTTTAAAATAATTCATAGTAAAATTATATTGGACAACCACGAAACAAAAATACTAAAATCTCCACCTGCGCGCTACGAACGCCAAGGCAAGAATGAATCCCGAAGCCCGCCTGCACGATCCCTTATATAACTTTCTCCCGCCCCAACATGATACCTAAAGTGTTTCGCGTCGTTCGAGTGCCCCGAGTGTTTGGCGTTGTTCGCGACCCATAGAGTACATTGAAGATATTGTTTTTCGTGACGCATCTAAAGTGTTTCGCGTGCTCCAAGTGTTTCACGACCTATAGAGTACCTACATTGAAGACATCGTTCTTCGTGACGCATCTAAAGTGTTTCGCGTGCTTCAAGTTGTTCGCGACCTATAGAGTACCTACATTGAAGACATCGTTTTACGTGACGCATCTAAAGTGGTTCGCGTGCTTCAAGTTGTTCGCGACCTATAGAGTACCTACATTGAAGACATCGTTTTTTCGTGAAGCATTACTTTAAATACGAATAGTGGCCGGCAAGTCAATGTAGATAGTAAGCTAAACCTAACAAGGCAACCTTTTTCCAAATATAGTACTATTCAAACAGTGCCTTTGCAGGGTTAGGCACTCATACATTCAGAAACAAGCTGAATTACGTAATTATAAGAATCAGTCCCACCACTTTTCTACAATAAAGTACAAGGCAATATCTCTGCAAAGGCAAAGCTATTTATATGTTAATTCTCAATCATTTATTTGTTATAATATTCCTATACAAACTATACAGTTTTGAGAATCCAACCTTAAGTATCGGTACTCCAAGTAGTAGGCAATCTAAACTTTAGTTTTCTAATATTTGTGAATGTTAACGAGGGCTAATCTGAACCGTTACAGCAACCCCCAAAATTTTAATAGATTATAATTTGTTAATCGGAGAAAATTTTCCCATCCAAATAAACATTGGAGAGATTCACAAATATTCCCGTTCAAACGACTCAATTTGCAAGTGCAAAATCTAATTTTTCAAAATCCAAGTTACAACAATATAATTATGTGTGAACGAATGTGTATGTATCCCCAACACAATATGTGTAAGTGTTTTTAAACCGACATAAAAATAATCATCATAAAACCCCAGACTCAAAGTTTGTTAATATATCAACTATAAAGAAAATTGTCCCTTCACAGGATCTCTGTCATCTGCAAGGAAATTCTGGTTGTGAGGCAGAACCAACCCTAAACGGTTGCACATAACTTCCCTTTCCTTCGCAAATATCTTTTCATTCGCTGAAAAGCAAAGTTTACGCACTCCTTCCAAAATTCTAGTAGACCCAAAGGCAAATAGAAAAAAATTCCGTACAGTCTTTATATCCCACTAAAAGTACAAGTGTTAAAGTCCAATGATTTCCATTCGGAAAATGTAGAGTGTGCTTGTCGATAGTTTCTTCATTGTAGAGTAGGATCTTTTCGAAATCAACGTTGTTGATGTAATTATTAACTAAGCCTAACACCAAAATTTCTCCTTCGAAAAGATCAATTGTACTTGGGTTTGCTGAAAATCAGATTCCGAAAAACTGTCTCAAATCTAAGCAATGATAAGATCTTGAATCCCTTCAAAAGAATTTAACCCACGCATATATTCATTAAATCTCTGCCAGTCATCATTCTATCATATAAAATTTATAAAGTTTATCATTTATATCTTTCATAACATAACTTTCGCTGTCTTACTCGCTGATTCAAGACGCCATCACTACCCTTTAATTCGACACAAAATATTTTGCACAACCCCCCCTTAATTGATTACTTGACAAAGTTTAAAACCCTATGTAGACTCACATGACCTTAAAATAACCAAAGAACCCGCTCACATTCACAAATCTTTTTTTTTTTTTTTTTTAATTTTTTTTTTGTATTCAAATTAAATCTTATTCAAAACATCAAGATAACCAATAATCCACTGTAATAATTGAGAGAAATTACGTCATTAATAATCCAAAAGTATTTTTTTTTTTTTTTATAATTATAAAATGATAGCACCCTCAAATATCTATTTTAGTTGATATACATACATACAATAGGATCAACGACATTAAAAAGCTTTTGAATTGAAATGCGTAATGATACGCTGGACAAAAATATTAACATAGATTCAAAAACATAGGTAGTTACAATGTCGAGTCTTTTCCGTAGGCTCTAGCGCAACTGAAGCAAAGCATTCGATTATAAATATATTTATTTTCTATCGAAATTGAATTTGTCTAGGACTCAAACCAACAAAATTTAAATGCAAGAATCGAACTCGCCATATTATAAAATAATTTAACATTGTATCTGTTTAGACTATCTATAAAAAATTTAATTAGTTCATATCTAATTAGTCGGCATATTATTATAAGTTAATATTCATAAAAAAATTAATAAGTTAATGTTCATAAAAATAAAATAAAACGGCCTTAGTTTACAAATTACCACGATTGCTCAACTGTAACCTACGTACGAAGAAACATACGTACAAGTGGACATAGCACATAGGTACTGTTCTGCACTGCACGCCAACTCCAGTCTCCATGCTTTAATCTGCTATTTATTTACTTATTTATTACTAGGAGGTAAAACCGTCTATTGTTCCTGAAAACAACTGAATAACCAAAATACCTGATCAATCACATACTTACTAGCAATGTGGTCCTTTTTAAACGCGAATCTCTAAATGTGAAATGCTAGTTAACGACACAACCTATAATAAAGCACAGAACTCAGATCAAACAAACGTGAAGATATGACAAAGCAATGTGATGAATGTGAACGCATCAGTATATCGCTGATCCATAATTAAAGAGTTTATGTTAAACGGTCTATTTGTTGTTATTAATAGGTGAATAAAAACGAAGACATTTGAACACACGCAATAACTAACCCACGGCATATCTCATTCGTTTATCCGATCCGAGGCATGGAGCCACCAACCTCATCTATAAGATAAAAACTCTCTAATATATCAAGCATAACTATCCGTGTTTTAACAGATTACACCTAAGTTTTACAATATCTATTCTAGTCGGTATCAACACATAACATAGAGATTTACCTGAAATTTTCAGAAGAAAAGAAAACCTTCACCGTCCTCACTAGTGTTTCTCCCTTTTAAGCCTTAATTATATTTTAAAGATAGCGCTTCAGTGCGTTAACTATTTGTAATGAAATGAAAATATTTAGGTACCTGTAATCCTGTGTTATTCACCTGAGCTGGTCCGTCTTAACTATTAAACATACAAGATACATCCTCCGGCTTCACCTGCTAACACTCTGAAATCCGGAATTAGCTAAATTAAAAAACCTAAATATATGTGTTGTGAAATTAATCTAGGATACCAGTACCTTTTCAACATTCATTTGAACCTGCCTTACCACCACGAAGTTGAAAATACAAACATACATAAGTACCTGTAAAACTTCCGCATTACATTTTTAGTATAATCCCCAATGTCAACTGTTACATGTACAATGTACATAGATAACATACTAAGTACTAGCTAAATGTTATTAGATTATAATTTTGTAAATCTCTCTTAAGTTTTCACGTACCTATATAATACTAGCTGAATCCCGCAGCGCCACCCGAGAATCTCCAGTCTTCTTTCTTCCACTCTTCTTTTTATCATTGGTAACCTAGTCCGTAATCTAAATATGTTTTGTGAAATAATTAAAACTAAGGAAGACACTTAGGACGCCTAAAATACTAAAAGTACAATAAATAATACTATCTAATTAATTACACAATAGGGTATTTGACTACTTTTGGGAAACTATTGCACATTATTGCCTGATATAATTTAATGTATACTGCATTTATATTTTCTGGATATCAGTCGTATTTGCGATATAAATCGATGTTAAAGTTTGAATAAAAAAATATCGCGCCAAAACGCAGACCTGCGTCATAGCTCCGGTCGAGCGACGATTGACGTCACACAAAACAAAACAACTGCAGCCAGGCAGCAAAAGTTTGATAATCACTAATTTTCTAATAGAAGTAATGGTTTATAAATGTTGTGTAGTGCCACAATGTACAAATACTTCCATAAAACACTGGAAAAACTATTCGTTTCTGTTCCAATGGACCCCAAAACTCGCAAAAAGTGGTTGGAACTAAGTAGATCGTATAGTAACCCAAAAGTATTGGAGCTAATTCAAGTGTTTCTATGTGCGAAGATCATTTTGAGGTACATATTTGAGTCTATATATTTCTATTATAATTTGTGTTTTTATTGCATTACTATTTTATGTACTGTTACTTTCTTTTTAAACATTGTAAAGCTCGACATAACCTAACAAAATAGTTATATCCACTTACTACAACCAGTCTAGTATATAATCTTTGCTACAACATACTTTTTGTACAACTTAATTGAATGTTTTGCTTGGAGAACAATTAAAAATTAATACTGACATTGTAGTTTTTACGTTTTGAGTTCTGCAGCGTAGAAACAATGACGTGGATTATTATTAAAGAAATATGCAACCATAAAAACATTAATTTTGGGTAAGTTACTGCTGTCTGCTTGCACAAAATGTTTCTCCATTCTTCTCACATTTAACCTCCGGAATGTTTTTGGTGAAAATTTCTGGATAAATCGCTCTCAAAATAGCTTTACAACATTAAATTCGCAAATATCAATACAAAATCTGTTTGTTTAGATTTGTGTGACGTCACTAGGGATGAAGCCAATTACAGACCGTTTTCGACCACGTGATCAAATGTCGAAAATACAGTTATTTTATTCGCGTTTTTTACAAAAAATAAGCATATTTTTATTATAAAATCAATGAAATATGCTTTTTCATTATGTCATGTTTATGGATGATCTCAATTGGCATAATATTTTCAATACAGTCAAACACCCTATTATATCCTAAGTGTAGATTACAAATCCTATACATACATAATACATCAATTTAAATAGTTCCCGCATTTTTCTCATGTAAAATGAAACGTTACAAAACCTCACTTCATGCGTCATGATAAACTTTTTTAACTCTCTTTACGTGATTTGGAACAAATCTATTAATATTTTTATTTTTCTTTCTTTCCGGGACAGGCTAAAGTCTTTAAGGCCACACCGCCTTCGGAAAGCTTCTAACAATAAGTTTGTATTCTATGTCTGGCAAATAATTATAGTGATTAACATCTTAGAAAATTCACGGATACTCGACTACGAACTACCTATATTACAAAATCGATTTCTTTGCCAATCATAGAATATTATTCTGCCGTGTTCATGCGAGTTAATATAATTATAATATGATATTTTAAATGTGCTTAATATCTGACTTTTTTAATAATACTAGAAAACCTCGCTGTCTGCTGCATCATCATCTAATATTTATAATTACATAAAACCTAGTACGTGGTGTCGCGTCGCGTGTTAAACTACAAACATCTATTTTACGTACATCGAAACGGGATAAATAACCTTAGGCGCAATGGTCAAAATTCCTATGACACTTCTGTCACCGTCAACTCTGTCAAGTCAAGTGTCATTCCCGTCAAACTGATTCTCAATTTCTCACAATTCACAAAAATACCATGCATTTGTGTTGCTAATGTTTATTGCTAAAAGTTAACTGAAAAACTCAAGAATATACGTAATTATCGCTTTACAAGTCACAAGATGATGTCAAGAAACCTACAACGAAGATTTAGCAGTTGTACATAGAAATATCTCGTACTTCTACAATTCTTTAACTCAAGGTATGTGATCGAATATTTACTTGTTTACAAACATAAATGCCTCACAAGGATACTAAATTCGTTTCAAGATAGTTTCGTATGAACCCTCAGACTTGTGCTCTCGTTTAAGAATGTCTTTATAGTATGTAAATAGCATGATTCCTAAAGCCGTGTTGTTATCCTCCCACAACTTAATAATTTACCTTATGATATTAACGAACCTAACATACACTTTCAGGAACGCATGAATAACTGTCTACACACTCAAAACAAGTCCGGCATCAATTACAGTACCTACATTGAAACATTAAAGCGGAAGCATCAAAGAATGGTCCCTGGCCATGCTCAATAATGGGCTTACACTAGCAGGTAACTAAACCCTTCTTTTATTCCCTTGAAGTTGCATGAATGACCTGACCATTTAACATCCCCATGTAGGAAGACTAATGTTTAACAATCAATGTACTCGACCAAACACCAAAATAGTTGATTGTTGTTTCCAATAAATTGCAAACAACCGTCTAACTAACTTAACCATAAGTAGATAGTAAATAGGTCTAGATTTATTTCTAAATACCTAGTAAATACCAAGTACTTCCCGATCTTAACCTAGAGAAAAGAGTCACACAGGCGCCCTGTATTATTTTAAATTTTAATGAAATTTCTTACTTTTTGGTTTCGTTAGAACTGTAGTTCGCAGCGACGTAACCCTAACCTCTTGTCCGTTTAGAAAGTTACACACCTTAGATTTAGAAGTATTTTATGATTTCAGATAATCTACACAAACGTCTGACACAATACCTGTTTGGAGATGTTACTGCCATACCAACCACTCTGAAACTGGAAAGGTCTTCACGTTCTCAAGCCGCCAGCAATCTCTAATTTTTCTAAATGCCGTTTAACCATTAACAATTCAGCCGGAAACCTGGATGCTGTCGCTGCACCTATTTAGAACTCAAATTCTACAAAAATGTTTCCTGATGTACTGATGTGTAATCCCTGTGTGTACCTAAATACGTGTATGTGTGTGTGTGTAATGAAATAAATACTTATTTTGTTTTAGTTGTCAAGACACTAGATCATTCTAGATTTAGGTAACAATAATTCAAATTAGTCTCAACAATTCTACTAATAATTACAAAAATGCATAACTGAATTCTAAACATATGAACAACAGTAGCGTGTGGATGTGTGATAATGATAATTATGTCCTAACCTTAACATCTTTCCTTCTGGGCAGCTGGATAAAATATAACCTGATATGAATTAAGAATAACTTACACGGTTTCGCTTTCGGTGATAGATCAGTCTTTCTCAAAGTAAGTGATGGTATTATAAGTTGAAAACCCTTTGAACTAGATTCTTGTTTTTTGATTTTATTTCTACTATAAACTTGACAGATAATTTAAGTTATTTAATCTACTTTCTCAACCCCCGAGCCTTTCATCTTTTAAAATCTTAATCTATCTGTTTGTTGTTTTACTAATTATATCTACCTAAGGTGATCATCTCAATTCCTCGATCGACTCCACGGCAAAAGATTGTGTCCAGGAGACCCCGGACCACATAATATATAGATAAATTTTCCCTACGTTATCGATAAAAGACTAGGTTTAACACTATACATATTTGTATGGTTCTAAAATCCTGGTCACGGCACCAGATTGTACCGTCCCCCTGAAGAGATTTTTTTTATTTTTTTACATTTTTACTCTTTTAATTGATGTGTCCTGATGTGAACTTAACTAAATCACCTATCCTATTTATATTACTTAACTGAGTAAGTGAACTTAAACTAAATTAATTTAACTTAAACTAAATTGGCCAAGTGATCGTCTAAGTAGTCAGAACCCTATTTTGTGAACCGCAATAACCCAATATAAATATGAGATGATCACCTACGTTATTTAAGACCTAGTTATCGTACAAGTTTAAAGACTAGCCTAACTTCTACTCCGTACAACCTGCCTAGGTATGAATTGAAACAGAATTAAACCTAGATCTAATAATTAGCTCTTATACTAGGTGGAACTTCATGTACCTATTAGTAAACTAACTCTTACAACTATTTAACATATTATTAAGTGTGTGCGTTAACCGTGCCAGGTTATAACAGTAAAGTTTATGTTATTTTCATTAGGGAGTGACATGATTGGTTTGTAGATCGGTATGTGGTATGATAGATCTTGAAACACTTTCTAGATAGATTAAATGATATTTCTTTGCTTTAGTTTGTAGAATCTTACAAGACATTGATAGTATTAATTCCATACAGGTGAAAAGTATACAAGGTGAACTTAAAGTGAATTGAATCAAGGTTAACGTAGAAAGCTAGATTTTGCTATTTGAAATATAATTGTTTTGTGGCTAGAACAAGAGCTCCATTCCCGCCCATGCTAGTAGAATCCAACCAATATAAAATAGGGATTCCCCCTCCACGAATCTTTTAAGGGAAAATCGTGCCTTGAACACGAATGAACTTTCTTTACAGTCAGTTTGTGTGTTTGTAAGTCAAATGTAACAAAATAAGTTAACAGAGATTATAAAAAGGGAACATTCTCTTTTGCCCAATGTTTGTAAGTAAGTTTGTGACTCATGTCCAATCTATGAGTGAGATTCTCCCATCCTTATTGTAGGATCAGAAAACCCCTATGAATTTACAGTGATAGTCAAGATCAACCAAACCTTGTACGATCATTAGATAAGTTCTGACTGCGGTTAGATGATGAAACCTTCAATGAACTTTGTAGGTTCTAGTAATTAATCTTTAATTTGTCAGAATCTCCCTCGTTTAGTTAAGAGAAACCAACTGGCACGGCTACGCTTGGCCATAAAGAGTTTACTAGAGAATTAGGCTTGTAATTCGCCAACTAACTTGAAAGTATGTAGGTACTTAGGTACTTCAAAAACCACAATAAGATTTTATCTAAGAATTCCATATTGATGATGTTAGCTGGAACAGTTGTTTGCTAGATTTAACAAGCGAGGATACTTCTGGAACAACCTGAAACTAAAAACTTAAGTAATTTCCCTATATCCCGGCGACCTGATACAATCGCATTCTGTTGAGTATATCAGATCGGCGGGATCGCCCTATTCCCTATCCTATACCTACACCTTTTACGTCCCTACACTTATTCTTGGAGAGACACCAAAACTATGCAAGGACTCGCGGGTCCTGTATTTAACTAAACATCCAAAATCCCATACTAACACAGAGTTTATTGGAAGATAGGTTATCCAATGTGCAAAACTCTTCTAGACTAGCTGAGGCCTACGTGGGTGACTAGTCCAACTATCCTGAAGTCCACTACCTATAATCCCTACGGGAGTCTGTTTCAACAGGCCGAAGCCTAGGGTGTACCTCTAACACAAGGATCCACCCCTGGGGACTGAAACGGAACATCCACCTAACGTACAAGACAGTTCACATGGAGCCTGAGGTCCGGTCATCAGCGGTCGGTTAAGAGCCAACAGTTCTGCCAAGGAGCAACTTTGCGTTTGCAAAGACCTAGAGAGCTTCTGATGACCGTATTCCATTAACCATGCATCCTGGTGACTTGATCGACCTCAATTTAATGAGAATAATCGACCCTTGGGTTCGTCACAAAATCCCAAGCCTAACTATCGGGAACTTTAAGATGGTAACTCCTTTACGTTCTCACAAATATTTTGTTTCCGGGAATTACCATTGACTAAAACCGTGTCTAGTCGTACGCAATTGTCCAATATTTCAGTTTAATAACTTGACTCTACAAATAATTGTATCTCGAACACTTTATGCTCAAAAACTTAGAGAGAAACTCTCAATATCAACCCTAAGTTGAGCTGTGATAATCTCACACTGGAATTAGTAAACACTGTCGACGTTATTTGAATGTATATTCAGTCGGGCAGAGTTTCTACGTAAAACTTTAAAATAATTCATAGTAAAATTATATTGGACAACCACGAAACAAAAATACTAAAATCTCCACCTGCGCGCTACGAACGCCAAGGCAAGAATGAATCCCGAAGCCCGCCTGCACGATCCCTTATATAACTTTCTCCCGCCCCAACATGATACCTAAAGTGTTTCGCGTCGTTCGAGTGCCCCGAGTGTTTGGCGTTGTTCGCGACCCATAGAGTACATTGAAGATATTGTTTTTCGTGACGCATCTAAAGTGTTTCGCGTGCTCCAAGTGTTTCACGACCTATAGAGTACCTACATTGAAGACATCGTTCTTCGTGACGCATCTAAAGTGTTTCGCGTGCTTCAAGTTGTTCGCGACCTATAGAGTACCTACATTGAAGACATCGTTTTACGTGACGCATCTAAAGTGGTTCGCGTGCTTCAAGTTGTTCGCGACCTATAGAGTACCTACATTGAAGACATCGTTTTTTCGTGAAGCATTACTTTAAATACGAATAGTGGCCGGCAAGTCAATGTAGATAGTAAGCTAAACCTAACAAGGCAACCTTTTTCCAAATATAGTACTATTCAAACAGTGCCTTTGCAGGGTTAGGCACTCATACATTCAGAAACAAGCTGAATTACGTAATTATAAGAATCAGTCCCACCACTTTTCTACAATAAAGTACAAGGCAATATCTCTGCAAAGGCAAAGCTATTTATATGTTAATTCTCAATCATTTATTTGTTATAATATTCCTATACAAACTATACAGTTTTGAGAATCCAACCTTAAGTATCGGTACTCCAAGTAGTAGGCAATCTAAACTTTAGTTTTCTAATATTTGTGAATGTTAACGAGGGCTAATCTGAACCGTTACAAACCTCAGGAAAGAGGAAAAATAAAACACATCTTAAAATGCCAATTACTTAATTATATTTTTGTCCATAGAAAAGTAGCACGTAGGTATTATATTATAATTAAGGGATACAGGAGAAAGTATAAATATATTATAATGCATCTTTTATAATACATAGTTGGTTTGAATTAATACAGCACAGTTTGTCTCACGTAGTAAAATTAACCTAACATTTTCTACGTAGTAAACCTTACTACAAAACCTTAAGAATATTTATCTGACACAACCAAACGTGTGTAAAACTATATAATTCAACAGACAAAGCCCAACAATTATGGGGTATTTCACTTGATTAAGCAGATTGAATATTTTGCGCAAAACTATCACGTCTCAAATTATTTATTTTGCTATTATTTATTCCTACATAAATACCTACGACTGTTTTTAACCAAAAATCTGATTACGTCATTTGTCAATTGCAATCGCAAACGCGCCATTCCGAGCGTGCCATCTTAGTAGCAGTGCCATCGCAACACGGCACAGCGTGGTGTAATCTGTAACGTTTGCGGACGCATTTCTTGCTACACGTCTCAAAATTTAAAACATTATGAAAAAAACGTTACGCAGCGTCTCGTCACTTAAAAGTAGACACCGGGACTTACGCGCGTTATGCGAGCTGGATAAGATTGCGAGTGATAGCTAAAGTAATCAGTCTATAGAACAAAGCTCAGAAAACATTGTATGCCGGTCTTTTTATATTTCCATCGGTTGTTAACATTTGTTTAGTAATATACCGCCGAAGCATAGGTACATCCTGAACTTTGAAATTGGGCCAACAAAGCCTTGGCCAGTTTCCAGGTCAAAGATCCGATATAAGCTGCCTGGTCAGTCCTCAACGTTCCCTGGCATGCATCTCCTGTTAACAAAGAGTAATATTTTAATCAAGATAGATAGAAACTTTTTGTTGTGCACCTTGGGGCGAGGTGGGGCGCTTGCCTCACTGTGACCGTGGATAGCCGAACGCAACGGCTACTGTAATCCCTTCTAGTTTGGTCTCATTTTGTTTGCCATGATGATACCCGGCACTAGTATTCTAACACTAGTAACGGGGCTTTTTAAACCATACAATAGCTCTGGAAGGTCACCCCAAAGACGCTCGACTTGCCACGTAGCAAGAACTGCACAGTCCACCTCCAAATTACATTGTCCCTGCCAAAGAGCTCCCCCAGGCCATAAAGAACCACGGCCTACTTGGAAAACCCTGAACCGACTTCGGCTCACTTGGGACCGAAGTCGGTTCAGGGTTTTCCGGGATAATATGGCAAAGTGGGGTTATATAAAGGGCTCTGACACCGAATGTCTTTGTGGTGTGAACCAGACAATGACACACTTAATGGAGTGTTCAGCGTGTCCTAAAATCTGCACACTGGACGACCTGAATGAAGCCACGGAGAGGGCCATTGGGGTGGCAAAATTGTCGTCTAGAAACTTAATTTGAAAATAAAATTATACTGGTACTGGTACCTTATCCCTAGGTCCCGAACAATAGGATACTTGAATATGACACTCATTTCGTCTATTATAGTAAGGAACTACTAATAAGGGACCGATACCATTAGACTTAGGATGGTCGGGAGTGGTGCTTAGACTATCCACCCAAGCGAGCCTCGAGTCAGAACAGTAACGTTGCGTTTTACGTTATCGTAGGCGAAGGTGCCGAGATAACACCACGAAGAGCCGAGAAGTCGAAAACTTTTGGGAACGACTTAACTAAGACTAGCTCTGAACAAAGAAGACTAGCGTCAAAGAATAGCGCCTGCTTTCTTTGTCGCTAGTCTGCAGTAGTAGAAAATCAGCTAATGATGTCATCATCATCATCATCAGCCAGAAGACGTCCACTGCTGAACATAGGCCTCCCCGTTTAACCCCCACACTGAACGACAGCCTGCCTTTTGCATTCACTGGATGCCAACGACTCTCGCAATTTCGTCGGTCCATCTAGAAGGAGGCCTACCTACGCTGCACTGGCTATAATGATGTAAAATAATCAAACTGATAGAGTACCTGATGTACTGTCGCCTTGCCCATAAGTGCTTGAGTCTGACCCTAAGCGACTATATACATTTCCGTCGTTGTTTCCATAATCATATTATTATTAGCCTTTCATATTCCCACTGGTGGGATACAGGTCATACAGGTCATTAAGAGAAATATGGAAAAAAAAGAGAGGGGGGGGGGGGGGAGAGATCAAGCATGGGCCCTTATTCAACATGCTGGCCCATTGCATATTGGTAAAGGTCATTATGTCCCAGAACTTTGCGGTTTTTGGACAAACTAGTTTCGTCTCAATATTTTCTTTCACCGTTTTTGAGCGATGGCATCAGAACTGCACTAATTCATTGTTACTTACATTGGTATGTTTTTAGGTATCAGACTCTATAATAATTAAATACGAACGACGGTTAAATAGTTTATATATTGTTTATACAAAAATACTACAATCGCGATTAAAAAATTGGAGGGTCGGTAGGAGGGTGAAAATTTGGGTTTATAGGTATTTTTGATGTCAAATCATAATAAAAAACTGGATCGGGACACCCTAATTACCTAGCGGTATGAAATTTACTTGACTACCAATTCTCATACCGACCAAATGTACATTAAAAAAAAAACATACAAATCAGTCGAGCCGTTTCAGAGGAGTGCTACCACAAACACCGTGTCACGAGAGTTTTATATATTAGAGATTAAAATGATAAATATTCATAAATTTTTACAGGGTTTTTTAAATTAAATACCAAACTTTTGCAAACGATCTTACAAGACTGGCTCTAAACAGAGAAAACGACCGCGAAAAAGGGCCTGCAAATAATGACGAAAATAATTGAACTGATGAAATACCTGATCCAGAGCCGCGTGAGGGTGAGCCTGAGTCTGAGTCATAGTCTTTGATTGTGTAAGCGCCTGTGCGACTATATCTATATCCGTCGTTGTTTCCAAAATCTGAGGAGGAAGTTGTACCATGTTATTATGAGCCATTCATATTCCCACTGCCGGGACACAGATCATAAAGAGAAAAAGAGAGAGAAAAAGAGAGAGAAAAAAAGAGAGAGAAAAGAGAGAAAGAGAGAGAGAGAGAGCGAGAGAAACAGAGAGCATGGGCCCTTATTCACCATTCTGGCCCAGTGCATAGTTTCGTCACGATGTTTTCATTTACCGTTTTTAAGCGATGGCATCAGAACTGCACTAATTCATTGTTACTTACATTGGTATGTTTTTAGGTATCAGACTCTATAATAATTATTAAATACGAACGACGGTTAAATAGTTTATATATTGTTTATACAAAAATAATATAATCACGATAAAAAATTGGAGGGTCGGTAGGAGGGTGAAAATTTGGGTTTATAGGTATTTTTGATGTCAAATCATAATAAAAAACTGGATCGGGACACCCTAATTACCTAGCAGTATGAAATATACTTGACTACCAATTCTCATACCGACCAAATGTACATTTAAAAAAAACATACAAATCAGTCGATCCGTTTCAGAGGAGTGCTACCACAAACACCGTGACACGAGAGTTTTATATATTAGAGATTAAAATGATAAATATTCATAAATTTTTACAGGGTTTTTTAAATTAAATACCAAACTTTTGCAAACGATCTTACTAAGACTGGCTCTAAACAGAGAAAACGACCGCGAAAAAGGGCCTGCAAATAATGACGAAAATAATTGAACTGATGAAATACCTGATCCAGAGTCGCGTGAGTTTGAGCTTGCGCTTGAGTCTGCTCTTGCGGAAGCGCCTGTGCGACTATATCTATCTCCGTCGTTGTTTCCTGAGGACGAAGACGAAGACGAAAAATCTGAGGACGAAGTTGTACCATGTTATTATGAGCCATTCATATTCCCACTGCCGGGACACAGATCATAAAGAGAAAAAGAGAGAGAAAAAGAGAGAGAAAAGAGAGAAAGAGAGAGAGAGAGAGCGAGAGAAACAGAGAGCATGGGCCCTTATTCACCATTCTGGCCCAGTGCATAGTTTCGTCACGATGTTTTCATTTACCGTTTTTAAGCGATGGCATCAGAACTGCACTAATTCATTGTTACTTACATTGGTATGTTTTTAGGTATCAGACTCTATAATAATTAAATACGAACGACGGTTAAATAGTTTATATATTGTTTATACAAAAATACTATAATCACGATAAAAAAATTGGAGGGTCGGTAGGAGGGTGAAAATTTGGGTTTATAGGTATTTTTGATGTCAAATCATAATAAAAAACTGGATCGGGACACCCTAATTACCTAGCAGTATGAAATATACTTGACTACCAATTCTCATACCGACCAAATGTACATTTAAAAAAAACATACAAATCAGTCGATCCGTTTCAGAGGAGTGCTACCACAAACACCGTGACACGAGAGTTTTATATATTAGAGATTAAAATGATAAATATTCATAAATTTTTACAGGGTTTTTTAAATTAAATACCAAACTTTTGCAAACGATCTTACTAAGACTGGCTCTAAACAGAGAAAACGACCGCGAAAAAGGGCCTGCAAATAATGACGAAAATAATTGAACTGATGAAATACCTGATCCAGAGTCGCGTGAGTTTGAGCTTGCGCTTGAGTCTGCTCTTGCGGAAGCGCCTGTGCGACTATATCTATCTCCGTCGTTGTTTCCTGAGGACGAAGACGAAGACGAAAAATCTGAGGACGAAGTTGTACCATGTTATTATGAGCCATTCATATTCCCACTGCCGGGACACAGATCATAAAGAGAAAAAGAGAGAGAAAAAGAGAGAGAAAAGAGAGAAAGAGAGAGAGAGAGAGCGCGAGAAACAGAGAGCATGGGCCCTTATTCACCATTCTGGCCCAGTGCATAGTTTCGTCACGATGTTTTCATTTACCGTTTTTAAGCGATGGCATCAGAACTGCACTAATTCATTGTTACTTACATTGGTATGTTTTTAGGTATCAGACTCTATAATAATTAAGTACGAACGACGGTTAAATAGTTTATATATTGTTTATACAAAAATACTATAATCACGATTAAAAAATTTGGGGTTCGGTAGGAGGGTGAAAATTTGGGTTTATAGGTATTTTTGATGTCAAATCATAATAAAAAACTGGATCGGGACACCCTAATTACCTAGCAGTATGAAATATACTTGACTACCAATTCTCATACCGACCAAATGTACATTTAAAAAAAACATACAAATCAGTCGATCCGTTTCAGAGGAGTGCTACCACAAACACCGTGACACGAGAGTTTTATATATTAGAGATTAAAATGATAAATATTCATAAATTTTTACAGGGTTTTTTAAATTAAATACCAAACTTTTGCAAACGATCTTACTAAGACTGGCTCTAAACAGGGAAAACGACCGCGAAAAAGGACCTGCAAATAATGACGAAAATAATTGAACTGATGAAATACCTGATCCAGAGCCGCGTGAGTCTGAGCTTGCGCTTGAGTCTGCTTTTGCGGAAGCGCCTGTGCGTCTATATCTATCTCCGTAGTTGTTTCCATAATCTGAGGAGGAAGTTGTACCATGTTATTATGAGCCATTCATATTCCCACTGCCGGGACACAGATCATAAAGAGAAAAAGAGAAAGAGAGAGAGCGAGAGAGCGCATGGGCTCTTATCCACCATGCTGGCCCAGTGCATGTTGGTAAAATGTCATATGACTGAACATTTAAAGTTCTTGGGCATACATGCTTCGTCATACGTTAATATAATATTTATTTATGCCATACTTGGCAAACAAGCTGATGGGCCTAATGGTAAGCAATCACCGTCGCCTACCTGCAACACCAGAGTATCACAGATACGTTGCCGATCGCCGACCCTTAAATACTCTATTAACCGCCCTTTTGAAAAACCCCATGTTATAGTTACTCAAAAATGCCGCAGAAGGGCGCTCATTCCACAAAATGCAGGTGTGAGGTAGAGAAGATCGCGTAAAATGCATCGTGTGCAATTTCCAGTATTCACATTAAATAATAATATTGTATAGTGCTTTTTCTTTTGTTTTCGGTTTCACATAGGCAAACGTACTCTATCGTTGACCGCATAATAATCGCATCGTTTAACATCAGGTGAGTTGGCGGTCAAACGCAAGCCTGTTAATAAATAAATTAAAAAACGACACTACCTAGAGTAACATTTTGGTACAAAGACAATTTTATCTGTTACGTGTACTATGACAATAACTTGTTTAGATAAGATTTGAAATCATCATCAGTTCAGCCATAGCACGTCTACTGCTGTACATAGGCATCCCTCATCATCGGTTCAGCCATAGCACGTCTACTGCTGTACATAGGCATCCCTCATCATCAGTTCAGCCATAGCACGTCTACTGCTGTACATAGGCATCCCTCATCGATCTCCAAAAGAGCCGGTACCTATATGTACAATAAATATGTAATATGTATGTATATGTATGTCATATATGTAGTAATGATAAAAAATAAACTGCACTTTAGATTAAAATTAAATTACAATTTATGGTCTTTATTTAATTTTAACTAGCGACCCGCCCGCCCGGCTTCGCACGGGTGTAATAATTTACGTGTGAAGCCGGGGCAAGTCGCTAGTTATATATAAATAAATTAAATAAATAAATAAATAAATATTTGGGACATTTTTGCACACACGGTCATCTGACCCCAAACTAAGCAAAGCTTGTGATATGGCTGCCAGAGACTGATATACATACATATATAGTTTTAAATACATACTTAAATAGATATTAACAACCAGATATAGAACAAACACAAATGTTCATCACACAAATGTTTGTCCTACGTGGGAATCGAACCCACGCCCTCAGGCTCAGAAGGTAGGTTCACTACCAACTGGACCAACGGGCTATCTAAATATAAATATCTCATAATATAATATAATCTCTATCTAATATATAAACCTTCATTGAAAATGTATCCAACTAATGGTGAAAACCGCATCATCAATTAATTAATGTAATTTGTATAATAAGTTATGGATGCAAGTCTGGATAATAAAAATTTTCATTTCATTTCATTTCATAATCCATTGCATGGTTTAGGAGGAGTTAGCGGCCATACAGACAGACAGACAGACGCGGAAAGCGACTTCAATTTATACTATGTAGAGAAGAGATACACAAATACTTGTCACAGCGACACACATACATACAGCGACAGCGAATCTTGCTTGTAAAAAACAATCGTGAAAAGGTAGGTACGTTGTTGCCGGTTATCCGAGTCGCGTAGGCAACAAAACGCTCCCTCAGCCCCCGCCAAGTTATAGCGACGATGTATTTTGCCACGCAAGAATCAGGACGCCCGCTGGGGGAGGGCAACGACAAAAACGAACATAGGTCCGACCTCGATGACGCCTGGCGCGGTACTAATCGCGGCGCAAGCAAATTCTCGCGATCCTTTTACGCTTTTAATTCCACAAAAAAAAAAAAAAACTATTCACTATCAAAAATCTATCTAAATAAAAAAAATCTTGAATAAAATTGCCTTTCAGTACATGCAATTTCCAGCTTTCATTAGAGCATAAAACGAAAAAACTAACTCGACTTTGTTTCAGTTTTTTTTTTTGATCGAGGAATGTTTATGCTATCGTGTTTTGAACCAAATCATGAACTCAAACACAGATGTATCTGTGTCATGTATTTTTTTCGAGTTCAAATATTGTAATTTAACTGAATAAAATTGATTTAAAACCGTAAAATTTGGTATATTAATCACTAACACTTAGGTTTGAATAGCTAGGTAATATATTCTTGATAGACCAGAATCGCAATGCATATAAACCACCGCTCAATAGCATAAATACTAATATTAATATAGTATTCGGTTTCATAGCATATTCCATCGTAAACCGCATCATCACTTAACATCAGGCGAGGTGGCAGTCAAACGAAAGACTATTATGTAATAGTCATATAGTGTTAACTTAATAATAGCGTAGGAATACTTAATAAGTTAACCTGTCATCATCATCATCATTTCAGCCATAGAACGTCCACTGCTGGACATAGGCCTCCCCCATCGATCTTTAAAAGGGCCGGTTGGAAGCGGCCTGCATCCAGCGTTTCCCTGCGGTCTCTTTTAGGTCGTCTGTGCATCTTGTGGGTGGACGTCCTACGCTGCGCTTACCAGTCCGTGGTCTCCATTCCTGAACCTTTCGGCCCCATTGGCCATCTGTTCTGCGTGATATGTGCCCTGCCCACTGCCATTTCAACTTGCTAATCCAGTGGGCTATCTCGGTGACTTTCGTTCGTCTACGGATCTCCTCATTTCGGATTCGACCTCGTAGATAAACCCCGAGCAAAGCCCTCTCCATAGCTTGTTGTGTGACTTTCAGCTTGTTTATGAGGCCCATAGTGAGAAACCACGTTTCAGTGCCGTATGTCATCACTGGTAACACACACTGGTTGTAGACTTTCGTCTTAAGGCACTAAGGTATAATTATATAAAATAAAAATTAAATTATATAGTTAGATATGTTCAAATTCAGATAGCCCGTTGGTCCAGTTGGTAGTGAACCTACCTTCTGAGCTTGGGGGCGTGGGTTCGATTCCCACCTAGGACAAACATTTATGCGGTGGACATTTGTGTTTGTTCTATATCTGGTTGTTAATATCTATTTAAGTATGTATTTAAAACTACATATGTATACATATGTAGTTTTAAATACATACATGTATATCGGTCTCTGGCAGCCATATTACAAGATTTGCTTAGTTTGGGGTCAGATGACCGTGTGTGCAAAAATGTCCCGAATATTTATTTATTTATTTAATGATGCAGTTCAATGATGCAATTCGAAAAATCACGTGAACATGAACCTTAACGCGCCCAGATACGGTTTGCGGTCGTCCAACTTTTTTGATCACGTAAACTGAATCGCTTAAAACAGTTAGCCGTAAGGCCTTTGTTGATTTGGTAGTGGCAATAATTTTGTTCGAGAGCCTATTCATTTTAACACAGTTTATATCCATATATATTTTGGTGTAATATTTACATAAATCATAATGAAGTTGCTTACAAGCAACAAAACAAATTGTAGTTGCGGGTACCTACTAGCCATTAAATCTAAAGTAGCCAGTCATTAAATATTACATATTTTAGTATTATTGTATTGTTTTATGACTACGCTGCTGGCCACTCTATGATGGCCTCGAGCTAAGCTTAGCTACGCTCACGGCCTTCAAGCTTGGTCATCATTGCAGCCCTTGCTGTCCGCGATATAAAAGCCTCAACCGTTGGTCTCAGCCTTTATTTTAGCTTGTCTATCAAGGGCTGCAACGCTGAACGCGCTGTGATGGCCTGGACCTGCGCTACGCTGCACTACGCTGCGCTACGCTACGCTTTCGGCCATTATCATTAGTAGATTATTAGATTGTTGAGAAAGATTCATATGTAATATTCAATTAACATCATCGATGTGTGTGGTTAGTATATTTTATTCATACTTTGATAATTATCTGTGGTGATATGTTGTGTTTGTATAAGTATGGATTATTCTCAAGACTTACCAGTATAACCGTTGTAATTAGATCCTTGTGACGCCGACCATGCTACTGCTGCTATAAATAATAATAAATACATTGTACAAGCAATTTACAAAATATTACAACTAACTTCACGGGAAATGTAATAAACGGGATTCATTTCCTACTTTCCCCCCCTTAGAGGTGTTTTTAGGGTTCTGTACGCAAAGGGTAAAAACGGGACCCTATTATTGTGGCTACGTTGTCTGTCCGTCCATCCGTCCGTCTGTCCTACCTATTAACGGCTGTATCTTTCGAACCGTAAAAGATAGCCAGTTGATTTTTTTAGAATATGTAATGTTACAGCGGGTTAAATAAGAAAAACTAATAAAAAAGTTTTTAAAAAAAGTCCCTATAAAACAAACGTATTTTTGTATTAGCTCTAATGTAAAAAGGGTAATAGTAGGTACGTACAACCGTCAAATTTGGCATGATTATAGTACGCACTCTAAAGTAGGTACAACAACAAATAATAAATGATAAATGAAGGCCAAGGTGATACATTTCTATTGAGCACCTAGTTAAACGTCGAGCACGCTCGGCATTTGGATGGGTGACCGCCTGGGCATGATATTGTTTTTTTGCCCTACTTTTTACATTTTATTGTGGCATGGAACCTTCAGTGAGTGAGCTTGACTCGCACTTGGCTTATTAAAAGTAATATGAAACTATTATGAAGAAGTGGTTCCATCTCAATATTTTATTAACTAATAATCACTGCAAAGGCACAAAATAAAGTTTGCAAACCACCGCTTTATACCTAGTTTAAAGATCAATAATGTAAAATAGAGACAAATTTTAACTTAATAAAAACGTAGGTATACTTAATAACTTAATTTATACGTTTTAGAAACTGGCAGCCTGATTGCGTTAACTCTCGCTGTTGTACTAGCGTCACACTAGCATAAACGTCGCAAGTAGCATTGCAATTGGGAGTGATAGCTAGCAGTGATGGCTGCTGCTGACGAATATAAGCTAATATTATACCTGATTTTCTGTCGCGGCCATTGGAGCTTGCTAACCCGAGCGATGATGCCGCCGTCACTCCCGTTTCTGCAGAGTATTCACATAATTTATATTAAGATCGTAGACAGAGAAGAACCCAACTCGGATATGCAGCGTTCGGGAAATCGCGTGACAGCTTCTCGTCCAAGATACCACAGTGCCTCAAGACGAGGGTCTTTGACCAGTGTGTGTGTTGCCAGTGATGACATATGGTACTGAGACGTGGTCCTTAAGTGTTGGCCTTTTAGAAAAACTCAGAGTCACACAGCGGGCAATGGAGAGAGCTATGCTCGGAGTTTCTTTGCACGATTGAATCCGGAACGTGGATATTCGCTAAAGAACTAGAGTCACCGACATAGCTGTTAAAATTTGCATGTTGAATTGGCAATGGGCAGGCCACATCGCTCGAAGAACCGATAACCGATGAGGAAGAAATGTTCTGGAGTGTAGACCACGAACCGGAAGACTCATCGTAAGTAGGCCTCCCACTAGGTGGACCGACGAAATTGTGAGAGTCATGGGCATCAAGTCGATGCAAAAGGCAGGCTGTCGTTTAGTGTGGAGGTTAAAGGGGGAGGCCTATGTTCAGCAGTGGACGTCTTCTGGCTGATGATGATGATGATGAGACAGAGAAAGAATAGACATCGTAGTAGAGGTTACGAGTAATTGACGAGTATAAGGAACAACCTTCACCATGCAAATATCACGTAGAATGTATTATAAGAAGTAAATAATAAATACATTGTACAAACAATTAACAAAATATTACAACTAACTTCACGGGAAATTTAATAAACGGGATTCATTTCTTACTTTTCCACCCTTAGAGGTGTTTTTAGGGTTCTGTACGCAAAGGGTAAAAACGGGACCCTATTATTGTGGCTACGTTGTCTGTCCGTCCATCCGTCCGTCTGTCCTACCTATTAACGGCTGTATCTTTCGAACCGAAATAGATAGCCATTGGTTTTTTTTAGAATATGTAATGTTACGGCGGGTTAAATAAGAAAAACTAATAAAAAAGTTTTAAAAAAAAGTCCCTATAAAACAAACGTATTTTTGTATTAGCTCTAATGTAAAAAGGGTAATAGTAGGTACGTACAACCGTCAAATTTGGCATGATTATAGTACGCACTCTAAAGTAGGTACAACAACAAATAATAAATGATGGCCAAGAGTGAGTAGGTGATACATTTCTATTGAGCACCTAGTTAAACGTCGAGCACGCTCGGCATTTGGATGGGTGACCGCCTGGGCATGATATTGTTTTTTTGCCCTACTTTTCACATTTTATTGTGGCATGGAACCTTCAGTGAGTGAGCTTGACTCGCACTTGGCTTATTAAAAGTAATATGAAACTATTATGAAGAAGTGGTTCCATCTCAATATTTTATTAACTAATAATCACTGCAAAGGCACAAAATAAAGTTTGCAAACCACCGCTTTATACCTAGTTTAAAGATCAATAATGTAAAATAGAGACAAATTTTAACTTAATAATAACGTAGGTATACTTAATAACTTAATTTATACGTTTTAGAAACTGGCAGCCTGATTGCGTTAACTCTCGCTGTTGTACTAGCGTCACACTAGCATAAACGTCACAAGTAGCATTGCAATTGGGAGTGATAGCTAGCAGTGATGGCTGCTGCTGACGAATATAAGCTAATATTATACCTGATTTTGTCTACCGAATGTCTTTGTGGTGTGAACCAGACAATGACACACTTGATGGAGTGTTCAGCGTGTCCTAAAATCTGCACACTGGACGACCTGAATGAAGCCACGGAGAGGGCCATTGGGGTGGCAAAATTGTCGTCTAGAAACTTAATTTGAAAATAAAATTATACTGGTACTGGTACCTTATCCCTAGGTCCCGAACAATAGGATACTTGAATATGACACTCATTTCGTCTATTATAGTAAGGAACTACTAATAAGGGACCGATACCATTAGACTTAGGATGGTCGGGAGTGGTGCTTAGACTATCCACCCAAGCGAGCCTCGAGTCAGAACAGTAACGTTGCGTTTTACGTTATCGTAGGCGAAGGTGCCGAGATAACACCACGAAGAGCCGAGAATTCGAAAACTTTTGGGAACGACTTAACTAAGACTAGCTCTGAACAAAGAAGACTAGCGTCAAAGAATAGCGCCTGCTTTCTTTGTCGCTAGTCTGCAGTAGTAGAAAATCAGCTAATGATTTCATCATCATCATCATCATCAGCCAGAAGACGTCCACTGCTGAACATAGGCCTCCCCGTTTAACCCCCACACTGAACGACAGCCTGCCTTTTGCATTCACTGGATGCCAACGACTCTCGCAATTTCGTCGGTCCATCTAGAAGGAGGCCTACCTACGCTGCACTGGCTATAATGATGTAAAATAATCAAACTGATAGAGTACCTGATGCACTGTCGCCTTGCCCATAAGTGCTTGAGTCTGACCCTAAGCGACTATATACATTTCCGTCGTTGTTTCCATAATCATATTATTATTAGCCTTTCATATTCCCACTGGTGGGATACAGGTCATACAGGTCATTAAGAGAAATATGGAAAAAAAGAGAGGGGGGGGGGGGGGAGAGATCAAGCATGGGCCCTTATTCAACATGCTGGCCCATTGCATATTGGTAAAGGTCATTATGTCCCAGAACTTTGCGGTTTTTGGACAAACTTGTTTCGTCTCAATATTTTCTTTCACCGTTTTTGAGCGATGGCATCAGAACTGCACTAGTTCGTTGTTACTTACATTGGTATATTGTTAGGTATCAGACTCTATAATAATTAAATACGAACGACGGTTAAATAATTTATATATTGTTTATACAAAAATACTACAATCGCGATTAAAAAATTGGAGGGTCGGTAGGAGGGTGAAAATTTGGGGCTATAGGTATTTTTGATGCCAAATATACATAAAAAAAAACATACAAATCAGTCGAGCCGTTTCAGAGGAGTGCTACCACAAACACCGTGACACGAGAGTTTTATATATTAGAGATTAAAATGATACATATTCATAAATTTTTACAGGGTTTTTTAAATTAAATACCAAACTATTGCAAACGATCTTACTAAGACTGGCTCTAAACAGGGAAAACGACCGCGAAAAAGGGCCTGCAAATAATGACGAAAATAATTGAATTGATGAAATACCTGATCCAGAGCCGCGTGAGGGTGAGCTTGAGCTTGCGCTTGAGCTTGAGCTTCCATCTCCGTAGCTGTTTCCCAAATCTGAGGACGAAGTTGTACCATGTTATTATGAGCCATTCATATTCCCACTGCCGGGACACAGATCATAAAGAGAAACAGAGAAAGAGAGAGCGAGAGAGCGCATGGGCTCTTATCCACCATGCTGGCCCAGTGCATGTTGGTAAAATGTCATATGACTGAACATTTAAAGTTCTTGGGCATACTTGCTTCGTCATACGTTAATATAATATTTATTTATGCCATACTTGGCAAACAAGCTGACGGGCCGCCTAATGGTAAGCAATCACCGTCGCCTACCTGCAACACCAGAGTATCACAGATACGTTGCCGATTGCCGACCCTTAAATACTCTATTAACCGCTCTTTTGAAAAACCCCATGTTATAGTTACTCAAAAATGCCGCAGAAGGGCGCTCATTCCACAAAATGCAGGTGTGAGGTAGAGACGATCGCGTAAAATGCATCGTGTGCAATTTCCAGTATTCACATTAAATAATAATATTGTATAGTGCTTTTTCTTTTGTTTTCGGTTTCACATAGGCAAACGTACTCTATCGTTGACCGCATCATCGTTTAACATCAGGTGAGTTGGCGGTCAAACGCAAGCCTGTTAATAAATAAATTAAAAAACGACACTACCTAGAGTAACATTTTGGTACAAAGACAATTTTATCTGTTACGTGTACTATGACAATAACTTGTTTAGATAAGATTTGAAATCATCATCAGTTCAGCCATAGCACGTCTACTGCTGTACATAGGCATCCCTCATCATCAGTTCAGCCATAGCACGTCTACTGCTGTACATAGGCATCCCTCATCGATCTCCAAAAGAGCCGGTACCTATATGTACAATAAATATGTAATATGTATGTATATGTATGTCATATATGTAGTAATGATAAAAAATAAACTGCACTTTAGATTAAAATTAAATTACAATTTATGGTCTTTATTTAATTTGAACTAGCGACCCGCCCGCCCGGCTTCGCACGGGTGTAATAATTTACGTGTGAAGCCGGGGCAAGTCGCTAGTTATATATATAAACATTCATTGAAAATGTATCCAACTAATGGTGAAAACCGCATCATCAATTAATTGATGTAATTTGTATAATAAGTTATGGATGCAAGTCTGGATAATAAAAATTTTCATTTCATTTCATTTCATAATCCGTTGCATGGTTTAGGAGGAGTTAGCGGCCATACAGACAGACAGACAGACGCGGAAAGCGACTTCAATTTATACTATGTAGAGAAGAGATACACAAATACTTGTCACAGCGACACACATACATACAGCGACAGCGAATCTTGCTTGTAAAAAACAATCGTGAAAAGGTAGGTACGTTGTTGCCGGTTATCCGAGTCACGTAGGCAACAAAACGCTCCCTCAGCCCCCGCCAAGTTATAGCGACGATGTATTTTGCCACGCAAGAATCAGGACGCCCGCTGGGGGAGGGCAACGACAAAAACGAACATAGGTCCGACCTCGATGACGCCTGGCGCGGTACTAATCGCGGCGCAAGCAAATTCTCGCGATCCTTTTACGCTTTTAATTCCACAAAAAAAAAAAACGAAACTATTCACTATCAAAAATCTATCTAAATAAAAAAATCTTGAATAAAATTGCCTTTCAATACATGCAATTTCCAGGTTGTTAAGAGCTTTCATTAGAGCATAAAACGAAAAAAAATAACTAACTCGACTTTGCTTCAGTTTTTTTTTATCGAGGAATGTTTATGCTATCGTGTTTTGAACCAAATCATAAACTCAAACACAGATGTATCTGTGACATGTATTTTTTTCCAGCTCAAATATTGTAATTTAACTGAATAAAATTGATTTAAAACCGTCAAATTAACTTAACACGCTAACACTTAGGTTTGAATAGCTAGGTAATATATTCTTGATAGACCTGGTGAACATATAAACCACCGCTCAATAGCATAAATACTAATATAAATATAGTATTCGGTTTCATAGCATATTCCATCGTAAACCGCATCATCACTTAACATCAGGCGAGGTGGCAGTCAAACGAAAGACTATTATGTAATAGTCATATAGTGTTAACTTAATAATAGCGTAGGAATACTTAATAAGTTAACCTGTCATCATCATCATCATTTCAGCCATAGAACGTCCACTGCTGGACATAGGCCCCCCCCATCGATCTTTAAAAGGGCCGGTTGGAAGCGGCCTGCATCCAGCGTTTCCCTGCGGTCTCTTTTAGGTCGTCTGTGCATCTTGTGGATGGACGTCCTACGCTGCGCTTACCAATCCGTGGTCTCCATTCCTGAACCTTTCGGCCCCATTGGCCATCTGTTATGCGTGCTATGTGCCCTGCCCACTGCCATTTCAACTTACTAATCCAGTGGGCTATCTCGGTGACTTTCGTTCGTCTACGGATCTCCTCATTTCGGATTTGACCTCGTAGAGAAACCCCGAGCAAAGCCCTCTCCATAGCTTGTTGTGCGACTTTGAGCTTGTTTATGAGGCCCATAGTGAGAGACCACGTTTCAGTGCCGTATGTCATCACTGGTAACACACACTGGTCGTAGACTTTCGTCTTAAGGCACTGAGGTATAATTATATCAAATAAAAATTTAACTAAATAGTTAGATATGTTCAAATTCAGATAGCCCGTTGGTCCAGTTGGTAGTGAACCTGCCTTCTGCGCTTGGGGCATGGGTTCGATTCCCATCTAGGACAAACATTCATGTGATGAACATTTGTGTTTGTTCTATATCTGGGTGTTAATATCTATTTAAGTATGTATTTAAAACTATATATGTATGTATATCAGTCTCTGGCAGCCATATCACAAGCTTTGCTTAGTTTGGGGTCAGATGACCATGTGTGCAAAAAAAATTCCGAAATATTTATTTATTTAATGATACAATTAATGGTGCAGTTCAATGATGCAATTCGAAAAATCAAGTGAACATGAACCTTAACGCGCCCAGATACGGTTTGCGGTCGTCCAACTTTTTTCATCACGTAAACTGAATCGCTTAAAACAGTTAGCCGTAAGGCCTTTGTTGATTTGGTAGTGGCAATAATTTTGTTCGAGAGCCTATTCATTTTAACACAGTTTATATCCATATATATTTTGGTGTAATATTTACATAAATCATAATGAAGTTGCTTACAAGCAACAAAACAAATTGTAGTTGCGGGTACCTACTAGCCATTAAATCTAAAGTAGCCAGTCATTAAATATTACATATTTTAGTATTATTGTATTATTTTATGACTACGCTGCTGGCCACTCTATGATGGCCTCGAGCTAAGCTTAGCTACGCTCACGGCCTTCAAGCTTGGTCATCATTGCAGCCCTTGCTGTCCGCGATATAAAAGCCTCAACCGTTGGTCTCAGCCTTTATTTTAGCTTGTCCATCAAGGGCTGCAATGCTGACCGCGCTGTAACATTAGTGCGCGCGCATAATTAGTAGATTATTAGATTATTCAGTAAGATTTATATGTAATATTCAATTAACATCATCGATGTGTGTGGTTAATATATTTTATCCAAATGGTTTGTGTGTTTGTATACGTATGGATTATTCTCAAGACTTACCAGTATCATCGTCGTAATTAGTTCTTTGTGACGCCGACCATGCTACTGCTGCTATAAATAATAATAAATACATTGTACAAGCAATTAACAAAATATTACAACTAACTTCACGGGAAATGTAATAAACGGGATTCGCTAACTACTTTTCCGCCCTTAGAGGTATTTTTGGGGTTCTGTACGCAAAGGGTAAAAACGGGACCCTATTATTGTGGCTA
The DNA here is from genome assembly GCA_914767915.1 of Agriopis aurantiaria. Lineage (NCBI taxonomy): Eukaryota > Metazoa > Arthropoda > Insecta > Lepidoptera > Geometridae > Agriopis > Agriopis aurantiaria. The sequence continues at coordinate 4,718,911 of OU612010.1, read as the reverse complement.
CGTTGTCTGTCCGTCCGTCTGTCCTACCTATTAACGGCTGTATCTTTCGAACCGTAAAAGATAGCCAGTTGATTTTTTTAGAATATGTAATGTTACAGCGGGTTAAATAAGAAAAACTAATAAAAAAGTTTTAAAAAAAAGTCCCTATAAAACAAACGTATTTTTGTATTAGCTCTAATGTAAAAAGGGTAATAGTAGGTACGTACAACCGTCAAATTTGGCATGATTATAGTACGCACTCTAAAGTAGGTACAACAACAAATAATAAATGATAAATGAAGGCCAAGGTGATACATTTCTATTGAGCACCTAGTTAAACGTCGAGCACGCTCGGCATTTGGATGGGTGACCGCCTGGGCATGATATTGTTTTTTTGCCCTACTTTTTACATTTTATTGTGGCATGGAACCTTCAGTGAGTGAGCTTGACTCGCACTTGGCTTATTAAAAGTAATATGAAACTATTATGAAGAAGTGGTTCCATCTCAATATTTTATTAACTAATAATCACTGCAAAGGCACAAAATAATGTTTGCAAACCACCGCTTTATACCTAGTTTAAAGATCAATAATGTAAAATAGAGACAAATTTTAACTTAATAAAAACGTAGGTATACTTAATAACTTAATTTATACGTTTTAGAAACTGGCAGCCTGATTGCGTTAACTCTCGCTGTTGTACTAGCGTCACACTAGCATAAACGTCACAAGTAGCATTGCAATTGGGAGTGATAGCTAGCAGTGGTGGCTGCTGCTGACGAATATAAGCTAATATTATACCTGATTTTGTCTACCGAATGTCTTTGTGGTGTGAACCAGACAATGACACACTTGATGGAGTGTTCAGCGTGTCCTAAAATCTGCACACTGGACGACCTGAATGAAGCCACGGAGAGGGCCATTGGGGTGGCAAAATTTTCGTCTAGAAACTTAATTTGAAAATAAAATTATACTGGTACTGGTACCTTATCCCTAGGTCCCGAACAATAGGATACTTGAATATGACACTCATTTCGTCTATTATAGTAAGGAACTACTAATAAGGGACCGATACCATTAGACTTAGGATGGTCGGGAGTGGTGCTTAGACTATCCACCCAAGCGAGCCTCGAGTCAGAACAGTAACGTTGCGTTTTACGTTATCGTAGGCGAATGTGCCGAGATAACACCACGAAGAGCCGAGAAGTCGAAAACTTTTGGGAACGACTTAACTAAGAATAGCTCTGAACAAAGAAGACTAGCGTCAAAGAATAGCGCCTGCTTTCTTTGTCGCTAGTCTGCAGTAGTAGAAAATCAGCTAATGATGTCATCATCATCATCATCATCAGCCAGAAGACGTCCACTGCTGAACATAGGCCTCCCCGTTTAACCCCCACACTGAACGACAGCCTGCCTTTTGCATTCACTGGATGCCAACGACTCTCGCAATTTCGTCGGTCCATCTAGAAGGAGGCCTACCTACGCTGCACTGGCTATAATGATGTAAAATAATCAAACTGATAGAGTACCTGATGTACTGTCGCCTTGCCCATAAGTGCTTGAGTCTGACCCTAAGCGACTATATACATTTCCGTCGTTGTTTCCATAATCATATTATTATTAGCCTTTCATATTCCCACTGGTGGGATACAGGTCATACAGGTCATTAAGAGAAATATGGAAAAAAAAGAGAGGGGGGGGGGGGGAGAGATCAAGCATGGGCCCTTATTCAACATGCTGGCCCATTGCATATTGGTAAAGGTCATTATGTCCCAGAACTTTGCGGTTTTTGGACAAACTAGTTTCGTCTCAATATTTTCTTTCACCGTTTTTGAGCGATGGCATCAGAACTGCACTAATTCATTGTTACTTAAATTGGTATGTTTTTAGGTATCAGACTCTATAATAATTAAATACGAACGACGGTTAAATAGTTTATATATTGTTTATACAAAAATATTACAATCGCGATTAAAAAATTGGAGGGTCGGTAGGAGGTTAAAAATTTGGGGCTATAGGTATTTTTGATGCCAAATATACATTAAAAAAAACATACAAATCAGTCGAGCCGTTTCAGAGGAGTGCTACCACAAACACCGTGACACGAGAGTTTTATATATTAGAGATTAAAATGATAAATATTCATAAATTTTTACAGGGTTTTTTAAATTAAATACCAAACTTTTGCAAACGATCTTACAAGACTGGCTCTAAACAGAGAAAACGACCGCGAAAAAGGGCCTGCAAATAATGACGAAAATAATTGAACTCATGAAATACCTGATCCAGAGCCGCGTGAGGGTGAGCCTGAGTCTGAGTCATAGTCTGCTCTTGGGGAAGCGCCTGTGCGACTATATCTATCTCCGTCGTTGTTTCCAAAACCTGAGGAGGAAGTTGTACCATGTTGTTATGAGCCATTCATATTTCCACTGCCGGGACACAGATCATAAAGAGAAAAAGAGAGAGAAAAAGAGAGAGAAAAGAGAGAAAGAGAGAGAGAGCGAGAGAAACAGAGAGCATGGGCCCTTATTCACCATTCTGGCCCAGTGCATAGTTTCGTCACGATGTTTTCATTTACCGTTTTTAAGCGATGGCATCAGAACTGCACTAATTCATTGTTACTTACATTGGTATGTTTTTAGGTATCAGACTATAATAATTAAGTACGAACGACGGTTAAATAGTTTATATATTGTTTATACAAAAATACTATAATCACGATAAAAAAATTGGAGGGTCGGTAGGAGGGTGAAAATTTGGGTTTATAGGTATTTTTGATGTCAAATCATAATAAAAAACTGGATCGGGACACCCTAATTACCTAGCAGTATGAAATATACTTGACTACCAATTCTCATACCGACCAAATGTACATTTAAAAAAAACATACAAATCAGTCGAGCCGTTTCAGAGGAGTGCTACCACAAACACCGTGACACGAGAGTTTTATATATTAGAGATTAAAATGATAAATATTCATAAATATTTACAGGGTTTTTTAAATTAAATACCAAACTTTTGCAAACGATCTTACTAAGACTGGCTCTAAACAGAGAAAACGACCGCGAAAAAGGGCCTGCAAATAATGACGAAAATAATTGAACTGATGAAATACCTGATCCAGAGTCGCGTGAGTTTGAGCTTGACTCTGAGCTTGAGCTTGAGCTTGCGGAAGCGCCTGTATATCTATCTCCGTCGTTGTTTCCAAAATCTGAGGAGGAAGTTGTACCGTGTTATTATGAGCCATTCATATTCCCACTGCCGGGACACAGATCATAAAGAGAAAAAGAGAGAGAAAAAGAGAGAGAAAAGAGAGAAAGAGAGAGAGAGAGCGCGAGAAACAGAGAGCATGGGCCCTTATTCACCATTCTGGCCCAGTGCATAGTTTCGTCACGATGTTTTCATTTACCGTTTTTAAGCGATGGCATCAGAACTGCACTAATTCATTGTTACTTACATTGGTATGTTTTTAGGTATCAGACTATAATAATTAAGTACGAACGACGGTTAAATAGTTTATATATTGTTTATACAAAAATACTATAATCACGATAAAAAAATTGGAGGGTCGGTAGGAGGGTGAAAATTTGGGTTTATAGGTATTTTTGATGTCAAATCATAATAAAAAACTGGATCGGGACACCCTAATTACCTAGCAGTATGAAATATACTTGACTACCAATTCTCATACCGACCAAATGTACATTTAAAAAAAACATACAAATCAGTCGAGCCGTTTCAGAGGAGTGCTACCACAAACACCGTGACACGAGAGTTTTATATATTAGAGATTAAAATGATAAATATTCATAAATATTTACAGGGTTTTTTAAATTAAATACCAAACTTTTGCAAACGATCTTACTAAGACTGGCTCTAAACAGAGAAAACGACCGCGAAAAAGGGCCTGCAAATAATGACGAAAATAATTGAACTGATGAAATACCTGATCCAGAGTCGCGTGAGTTTGAGCTTTCGCTTGAGTCTGCTCTTGCGGAAGCGCCTGTGCGACTATATCTATCTCCGTCGTTGTTTCCTGAGGACGAAGACGAAGACGAAAAATCTGAGGACGAAGTTGTACCATGTTATTATGAGCCATTCATATTCCCACTGCCGGGACACAGATCATAAAGAGAAAAAGAGAGAGAAAAAGAGAGAGAAAAGAGAGAAAGAGAGAGAGAGAGCGAGAGAAACAGAGAGTATGGGCCCTTATTCACCATTCTGGCCCAGTGCATAGTTTCGTCACGATGTTTTCATTTACCGTTTTTAAGCGATGGCATCAGAACTGCACTAATTCATTGTTACTTACATTGGTATGTTTTTAGGTATCAGACTCTATAATAATTAAATACGAACGACGGTTAAATAGTTTATATATTGTTTATACAAAAATACTATAATCACGATAAAAAAATTGGAGGGTCGGTAGGAGGGTGAAAATTTGGGTTTATAGGTATTTTTGATGTCAAATCATAATAAAAAACTGGATCGGGACACCCTAATTACCTAGCGGTATGAAATATACTTGACTACCAATTCTCATACCGACCAAATGTACATTAAAAGAAAACATACAAATCAGTCGAGCCGTTTTAGAGGAGTGCTACCACAAACACCGTGTCACGAGAGTTTTATATATTAGAGATTAAAATGATAAATATTCATAAATTTTTACAGGGTTTTTTAAATTAAATACCAAACTTTTGCAAACGATCTTACTAAGACTGGCTCTAAACAGGGAAAACGACCGCGAAAAAGGACCTGCAAATAATGACGAAAATAATTGAACTGATGAAATACCTGATCCAGAGCCGCGTGAGTCTGAGCTTGCGCTTGAGTCTGCTCTTGCGGAAGCACCTGTGCGTCTATATCTATATCCGTCGTTGTTTCCATAATCTGAGGACGAAGTTGTACCATGTTATTATGAGCCATTCATATTCCCACTGCCGGGACACAGATCATAAAGAGAAAAAGAGAAAGAGAGAGCGAGAGAGCGCATGGGCTCTTATCCACCATGCTGGCCCAGTGCATGTTGGTAAAATGTCATATGACGGAACATTTAAAGTTCTTGGGCATACTTGCTTCGTCATACGTTAATATAATATTTATTTATGCCATACTTGGCAAACAAGCTGATGGGCCGCCTAATGGTAAGCAATCACCGTCGCCTACCTGCAACACCAGAGTATCACAGATACGTTGCCGATTGCCGACCCTTAAATACTCTATTAACCGCCCTTTTGAAAAACCCCATGTTATAGTTACTCAAAAATGCCGCAGAAGGGCGCTCATTCCACAAAATGCAGGTGTGAGGTAGAGACGATCGCGTAAAATGCATCGTGTGCAATTTCCAGTATTCACATTAAATAATAATATTGTATAGTGCTTTTTCTTTTGTTTTCGGTTTCACATAGGCAAACGTACTCTATCGTTGACCGCATAATAATCGCATCGTTTAACATCAGGTGAGTTGGCGGTCAAACGCAAGCCTGTTAATAAATAAATTAAAAAACGACACTACCTAGAGTAACATTTTGGTACAAAGACAATTTTATCTGTTACGTGTACTATGACAATAACTTGTTTAGATAAGATTTGAAATCATCATCAGTTCAGCCATAGCACGTCTACTGCTGTACATAGGCATCCCTCATCATCAGTTCAGCCATAGCACGTCTACTGCTGTACATAGGCATCCCTCATCGATCTCCAAAAGAGCCGGTACCTATATGTACAATAAATATGTAATATGTATGTATATGTATGTCATATATGTAGTAATGATAAAAAATAAACTGCACTTTAGATTAAAATTAAATTACAATTTATGGTCTTTATTTAATTTTAACTAGCGACCCGCCCGCCCGGCTTCGCACGGGTGTAATAATTTACGTGTGAAGCCGGGGCAAGTCGCTAGTTATATATAAATAAATTAAATAAATAAATAAATAAATATTTGGGACATTTTTGCACACACGGTCATCTGACCCCAAACTAAGCAAAGCTTGTGATATGGCTGCCAGAGACTGATATACATACATATATAGTTTTAAATACATACTTAAATAGATATTAACAACCAGATATAGAACAAACACAAATGTTCATCACACAAATGTTTGTCCTACGTGGGAATCGAACCCACGCCCTCAGGCTCAGAAGGTAGGTTCACTACCAACTGGACCAACGGGCTATCTAAATATAAATATCTCATAATATAATATAATCTCTATCTAATATATAAACCTTCATTGAAAATGTATCCAACTAATGGTGAAAACCGCATCATCAATTAATTAATGTAATTTGTATAATAAGTTATGGATGCAAGTCTGGATAATAAAAATTTTCATTTCATTTCATTTCATAATCCATTGCATGGTTTAGGAGGAGTTAGCGGCCATACAGACAGACAGACAGACGCGGAAAGCGACTTCAATTTATACTATGTAGAGAAGAGATACACAAATACTTGTCACAGCGACACACATACATACAGCGACAGCGAATCTTGCTTGTAAAAAACAATCGTGAAAAGGTAGGTACGTTGTTGCCGGTTATCCGAGTCGCGTAGGCAACAAAACGCTCCCTCAGCCCCCGCCAAGTTATAGCGACGATGTATTTTGCCACGCAAGAATCAGGACGCCCGCTGGGGGAGGGCAACGACAAAAACGAACATAGGTCCGACCTCGATGACGCCTGGCGCGGTACTAATCGCGGCGCAAGCAAATTCTCGCGATCCTTTTACGCTTTTAATTCCACAAAAAAAAAAAAAAAACTATTCACTATCAAAAATCTATCTAAATAAAAAAAATCTTGAATAAAATTGCCTTTCAGTACATGCAATTTCCAGCTTTCATTAGAGCATAAAACGAAAAAACTAACTCGACTTTGTTTCAGTTTTTTTTTTTGATCGAGGAATGTTTATGCTATCGTGTTTTGAACCAAATCATGAACTCAAACACAGATGTATCTGTGTCATGTATTTTTTTCGAGTTCAAATATTGTAATTTAACTGAATAAAATTGATTTAAAACCGTAAAATTTGGTATATTAATCACTAACACTTAGGTTTGAATAGCTAGGTAATATATTCTTGATAGACCTGGTGAACATATAAACCACCGCTCAATAGCATAAATACTAATATTAATATAGTATTCGGTTTCATAGCATATTCCATCGTAAACCGCATCATCACTTAACATCAGGCGAGGTGGCAGTCAAACGAAAGACTATTATGTAATAGTAATATAGTGTTAACTTAATAATAGCGTAGGAATACTTAATAAGTTAACCTGTCATCATCATCATCATTTCAGCCATAGAACGTCCACTGCTGGACATAGGCCTCCCCCATCGATCTTTAAAAGGGCCGGTTGGAAGCGGCCTGCATCCAGCGTTTCCCTGCGGTCTCTTTTAGGTCGTCTGTGCATCTTGTGGGTGGACGTCCTACGCTGCGCTTACCAGTCCGTGGTCTCCATTCCTGAACCTTTCGGCCCCATTGGCCATCTGTTCTGCGTGATATGTGCCCTGCCCACTGCCATTTCAACTTGCTAATCCAGTGGGCTATCTCGGTGACTTTCGTTCGTCTACGGATCTCCTCATTTCGGATTCGACCTCGTAGATAAACCCCGAGCAAAGCCCTCTCCATAGCTTGTTGTGTGACTTTCAGCTTGTTTATGAGGCCCATAGTGAGAAACCACGTTTCAGTGCCGTATGTCATCACTGGTAACACACACTGGTCGTAGACTTTCGTCTTAAGGCACTAAGGTATAATTATATAAAATAAAAATTAAATTAAATAGTTAGATATGTTCAAATTCAGATAGCCCGTTGGTCCAGTTCGTAGTGAACCTACCTTCTGAGCTTGGGGGCGTGGGTTCGATTCCCACCTAGGACAAACATTTATGCGGTGGACATTTGTGTTTGTTCTATATCTGGTTGTTAATATCTATTTAAGTATGTATTTAAAACTACATATGTATGTATATCAGTCTCTGGCAGCCATATTACAAGATATGCTTAGTTTGGGGTCAGATGACCGTGTGTGCAAAAATGTCCCGAATATTTATTTATTTATTTATTTAATGATGCAGTTCAATGATGCAATTCGAAAAATCAAGTGAACATGAACCTTAACGCGCCCAGATACGGTTTGCGGTCGTCCAACTTTTTTCATCACGTAAACTGAATCGCTTAAAACAGTTAGCCGTAAGGCCTTTGTTGATTTGGTAGTGGCAATAATTTTGTTCGAGAGCCTATTCATTTTAACACAGTTTATATCCATATATATTTTGGTGTAATATTTACATAAATCATAATGAAGTTGCTTACAAGCAACAAAACAAATTGTAGTTGCGGGTACCTACTAGCCATTAAATCTAAAGTAGCCAGTCATTAAATATTACATATTTTAGTATTATTGTATTGTTTTATGACTACGCTGCTGACCACTCTATGATGGCCTCGAGCTAAGCTTAGCTACGCTCACGGCCTTCAACTTTGGTCATCATTGCAGCCCTTGCTGTCCGCGATATAAAAGCCTCAACCGTTGGTCTCAGCCTTTATTTTAGCTTGTCTATCAAGGGCTGCAACGCTGAACGCGCTGTGATGGCCTGGACCTGCGCTACGCTGCACTACGCTGCGCTACGCTACGCTTTCGGCCATTATCATTAGTAGATTATTAGATTGTTGAGAAAGATTCATATGTAATATTCAATTAACATCATCGATGTGTGTGGTTAGTATATTTTATTCATACTTTGATAATTATCTGTGGTGATATGTTGTGTTTGTATAAGTATGGATTATTCTCAAGACTTACCAGTATAACCGTTGTAATTAGATCCTTGTGACGCCGACCATGCTACTGCTGCTATAAATAATAATAAATACATTGTATAAGCAATTTACAAAATATTACAACTAACTTCACGGGAAATGTAATAAACGGGATTCATTTCCTACTTTCCCCCCCTTAGAGGTGTTTTTAGGGTTCTGTACGCAAAGGGTAAAAACGGGACCCTATTATTGTGGCTACGTTGTCTGTCTGTCCATCCGTCCGTCTGTCCTACCTATTAACGGCTGTATCTTTCGAACCATAATAGATAGCCAGTTGATTTTTTTAGAATATGTAATGTTACAGCGGGTTAAATAAGAAAAACTAATAAAAAAGTTTTAAAAAAAAGTCCCTATAAAACAAACGTATTTTTGTATTAGCTCTAATGTAAAAAGGGTAATAGTAGGTACGTACAACCGTCAAATTTGGCATGATTATAGTACGCACTCTAAAGTAGGTACAACAACAAATAATAAATGATAAATGAAGGCCAAGGTGATACATTTCTATTGAGCACCTAGTTAAACGTCGAGCACGCTCGGCATTTGGATGGGTGACCGCCTGGGCATGATATTGTTTTTTTGCCCTACTTTTTACATTTTATTGTGGCATGGAACCTTCAGTGAGTGAGCTTGACTCGCACTTGGCTTATTAAAAGTAATATGAAACTATTATGAAGAAGTGGTTCCATCTCAATATTTTATTAACTAATAATCACTGCAAAGGCACAAAATAAAGTTTGCAAACCACCGCTTTATACCTAGTTTAAAGATCAATAATGTAAAATAGAGACAAATTTTAACTTAATAAAAACGTAGGTATACTTAATAACTTAATTTATACGTTTTAGAAACTGGCAGCCTGATTGCGTTAACTCTCGCTGTTGTACTAGCGTCACACTAGCATAAACGTCGCAAGTAGCATTGCAATTGGGAGTGATAGCTAGCAGTGATGGCTGCTGCTGACGAATATAAGCTAATATTATACCTGATTTTCTGTCGCGGCCATTGGAGCTTGCTAACCCGAGCGATGATGCCGCCGTCACTCCCGTTTCTGCAGAGTATTCACATAATTTATATTAAGATCGTAGACAGAGAAGAACCCAACTCGGATATGCAGCGTTCGGGAAATCGCGTGACAGCTTCTCGTCCAAGATACCACAGTGCCTCAAGACGAGGGTCTTTGACCAGTGTGTGTGTTGCCAGTGATGACATATGGTACTGAGACGTGGTCCTTAAGTGTTGGCCTTTTAGAAAAACTCAGAGTCACACAGCGGGCAATGGAGAGAGCTATGCTCGGAGTTTCTTTGCACGATTGAATCCGGAACGTGGATATTCGCTAAAGAACTAGAGTCACCGACATAGCTGTTAAAATTTGCATGTTGAATTGGCAATGGGCAGGCCACATCGCTCGAAGAACCGATAACCGATGAGGAAGAAATGTTCTGGAGTGTAGACCACGAACCGGAAGACTCATCGTAAGTAGGCCTCCCACTAGGTGGACCGACGAAATTGTGAGAGTCATGGGCATCAAGTCGATGCAAAAGGCAGGCTGTCGTTTAGTGTGGAGGTTAAAGGGGGAGGCCTATGTTCAGCAGTGGACGTCTTCTGGCTGATGATGATGATGATGAGACAGAGAAAGAATAGACATCGTAGTAGAGGTTACGAGTAATTGACGAGTATAAGGAACAACCTTCACCATGCAAATATCACGTAGAATGTATTATAAGAAGTAAATAATTAATACATTGTACAAACAATTAACAAAATATTACAACTAACTTCACGGGAAATTTAATAAACGGGATTCATTTCTTACTTTTCCACCCTTAGAGGTATTTTTAGGGTTCTGTACGCAAAGGGTAAAAATGGGACCCTATTATTGTGGCTACGTTGTCTGTCCGTCCATCCGTCCGTCTGTCCTACCTATTAACGGCTGTATCTTTCGAACCGTAATAGATAGCCAGTTGATTTTTTTAGAATATGTAATGTTACAGCGGGTTAAATAAGAAAAACTAATAAAAAAGTTTTAAAAAAAGTCCCTATAAAACAAACGTATTTTTGTATTAGCTCTAATGTAAAAAGGGTAATAGTAGGTACGTACAACCGTCAAATTTGGCATGATTATAGTACGCACTCTAAAGTAGGTACAACAACAAATAATAAATTATGGCCAAGAGTGAGTAGGTGATACATTTCTATTGAGCACCTAGTTAAACGTCGAGCACGCTCGGCATTTGGATGGGTGACCGCCTGGGCATGATATTGTTTTTTTGCCCTACTTTTCACATTTTATTGTGGCATGGAACCTTCAGTGAGTGAGCTTGACTCGCACTTGGCTTATTAAAAGTAATATGAAACTATTATGAAGAAGTGGTTCCATCTCAATATTTTATTAACTAATAATCACTGCAAAGGCACAAAATAAAGTTTGCAAACCACCGCTTTATACCTAGTTTAAAGATCAATAATGTAAAATAGAGACAAATTTTAACTTAATAATAACGTAGGTATACTTAATAACTTAATTTATACGTTTTAGAAACTGGCAGCCTGATTGCGTTAACTCTCGCTGTTGTACTAGCGTCACACTAGCATAAACGTCACAAGTAGCATTGCAATTGGGAGTGATAGCTAGCAGTGATGGCTGCTGCTGACGAATATAAGCTAATATTATACCTGATTTTGTCTACCGAATGTCTTTGTGGTGTGAACCAGACAATGACACACTTGATGGAGTGTTCAGCGTGTCCTAAAATCTGCACACTAGACGACCTGAATGAAGCCACGGAGAGGGCCATTGGGGTGGCAAAATTGTCGTCTAGAAACTTAATTTGAAAATAAAATTATACTGGTACTGGTACCTTATCCCTAGGTCCCGAACAATAGGATACTTGAATATGACACTCATTTCGTCTATTATAGTAAGGAACTACTAATAAGGGACCGATACCATTAGACTTAGGATGGTCGGGAGTGGTGCTTAGACTATCCACCCAAGCGAGCCTCGAGTCAGAACAGTAACGTTGCGTTTTACGTTATCGTAGGCGAAGGTGCCGAGATAACACCACGAAGAGCCGAGAAGTCGAAAACTTTTGGGAACGACTTAACTAAGACTAGCTCTGAACAAAGAAGACTAGCGTCAAAGAATAGCGCCTGCTTTCTTTGTCGCTAGTCTGCAGTAGTAGAAAATCAGCTAATGATGTCATCATCATCAGCCAGAAGACGTCCACTGCTGAACATAGGCCTCCCCGTTTAACCCCCACACTGAACGACAGCCTGCCTTTTGCATTCACTGGATGCCAACGACTCTCGCAATTTCGTCGGTCCATCTAGAAGGAGGCCTACCTACGCTGCACTGGCTAATGATGTAAAATAATCAAACTGATAGAGTACCTGATGCACTGTCGCCTTGCCCATAAGTGCTTGAGTCTGACCCTAAGCGACTATATACATTTCCGTCGTTGTTTCCATAATCATATTATTATTAGCCTTTCATATTCCCACTGGTGGGATACAGGTCATACAGGTCATTAAGAGAAATATGGAAAAAAAAGAGAGGGGGGGGGGGGAGAGATCAAGCATGGGCCCTTATTCAACATGCTGGCCCATTGCATATTGGTAAAGGTCATTATGTCCCAGAACTTTGCGGTTTTTGGACAAACTTGTTTCGTCTCAATATTTTCTTTCACCGTTTTTGAGCGATGGCATCAGAACTGCACTAGTTCGTTGTTACTTACATTGGTATATTGTTAGGTATCAGACTCTATAATAATTAAATACGAACGACGGTTAAATAATTTATATATTGTTTATACAAAAATACTACAATCGCGATTAAAAAATTGGAGGGTCGGTAGGAGGGTGAAAATTTGGGGCTATAGGTATTTTTGATGCCAAATATACATTAAAAAAAACATACAAATCAGTCGAGCCGTTTCAGAGGAGTGCTACCACAAACACCGTGACACGAGAGTTTTATATATTAGAGATTAAAATGATACATATTCATAAATTTTTACAGGGTTTTTTAAATTAAATACCAAACTATTGCAAACGATCTTACTAAGACTGGCTCTAAACAGGGAAAACGACCGCGAAAAAGGGCCTGCAAATAATGACGAAAATAATTGAACTGATGAAATACCTGATCCAGAGCCGCGTGAGGGTGAGCTTGAGCTTGCGCTTGAGCTTGCGCTTGAGCTTGCGCTTGAGCTTGCGCTTGAGCTTGCGCTTGAGCTTCCATCTCCGTAGCTGTTTCCCAAATCTGAGGACGAAGTTGTACCATGTTATTATGAGCCATTCATATTCCCACTGCTGGGACACAGATCATAAAGAGAAACAGAGAAAGAGAGAGCGAGAGAGCGCATGGGCTCTTATCCACCATGCTGGCCCAGTGCATGTTGGTAAAATGTCATATGACTGAACATTTAAAGTTCTTGGGCATACTTGCTTCGTCATACGTTAATATAATATTTATTTATGCCATACTTGGCAAACAAGCTGACGGGCCGCCTAATGGTAAGCAATCACCGTCGCCTACCTGCAACACCAGAGTATCACAGATACGTTGCCGATTGCCGACCCTTAAATACTCTATTAACCGCCCTTTTGAAAAACCCCATGTTATAGTTACTCAAAAATGCCGCAGAAGGGCGCTCATTCCACAAAATGCAGGTGTGAGGTAGAGACGATCGCGTAAAATGCATCGTGTGCAATTTCCAGTATTCACATTAAATAATAATATTGTATAGTGCTTTTTCTTTTGTTTTCGGTTTCACATAGGCAAACGTACTCTATCGTTGACCGCATCATCGTTTAACATCAGGTGAGTTGGCGGTCAAACGCAAGCCTGTTAATAAATAAATTAAAAAACGACACTACCTAGAGTAACATTTTGGTACAAAGACAATTTTATCTGTTACGTGTACTATGACAATAACTTGTTTAGATAAGATTTGAAATCATCATCAGTTCAGCCATAGCACGTCTACTGCTGTACATAGGCATCCCTCATCATCAGTTCAGCCATAGCACGTCTACTGCTGTACATAGGCATCCCTCATCATCGGTTCAGCCATAGCACGTCTACTGCTGTACATAGGCATCCCTCATCATCAGTTCAGCCATAGCACGTCTATTGCTGTACATAGGTCCCTCATCGATCTCCAAAAGAGCCGGTACCTATATGTACAATAAATATGTAATATGTATGTATATGTATGTCATATATGTAGTAATGATAAAAAATAAACTGCACTTTAGATTAAAATTAAATTACAATTTATGGTCTTTATTTAATTTGAACTAGCGACCCGCCCGCCCGGCTTCGCACGGGTGTAATAATTTACGTGTGAAGCCGGGGCAAGTCGCTAGTTATATATATAAACCTTCATTGAAAATGTATCCAACTAATGGTGAAAACCGCATCATCAATTAATTAATGTAATTTGTATAATAAGTTATGGATGCAAGTCCGGATAATAAAAATTTTCATTTCATTTCATTTCATAATCCGTTGCATGGTTTAGGAGGAGTTAGCGGCCATACAGACAGACAGACAGACGCGGAAAGCGACTTCAATTTATACTATGTAGAGAAGAGATACACAAATACTTGTCACAGCGACACACATACATACAGCGACAGCGAATCTTGCTTGTAAAAAACAATCGTGAAAAGGTAGGTACGTTGTTGCTGGTTATCCGAGTCGCGTAGGCAACAAAACGCTCCCTCAGCCCCGCCAAGTTATAGCGACGATGTATTTTGCCACGCAAGAATCAGGACGCCCGCGGGGAGAGGGCAACGTCAAAAACGAACATAGGTCCGACCTCGATGACGCCTGGCATGGTACTAAACGCGGCGCGCGCAAATTCTCGCGATCCTTTTACGCTTTTAATTCCACAAAAAAAAAAACGAAACTATTCACTATCAAATATCAAATAAAATTGCCTTTCAATACATGCAATTTCCAGGTTGTTAAGAGCTTTCATTAGAGCATAAAACGAAAAAAAATAACTAACTCGACTTTGCTTCAGTTTTTTTTTTGATCGAGGAATGTTTATGCTATCGTGTTTTGAACCAAATCATAAACTCAAACACAGATGTATCTGTGACATGTATTTTTTTCCAGCTCAAATATTGTAATTTAACTGAATAAAATTGATTTAAAACCGTCAAATTTGGTGTATTAATAACTTAACACGCTAACACTTAGGTTTGAATAGCTAGGTAATATATTCTTGATAGACCTGGTGAACATATAAACCACCGCTCAATAGCATAAATACTAATATAAATATAGTATTCGGTTTCATAGCATATTCCATCGTAAACCGCATCATCACTTAACATCAGGCGAGGTGGCAGTCAAACGAAAGACTATTATGTAATAGTCATATAGTGTTAACTTAATAATAGCGTAGGAATACTTAATAAGTTAACCTGTCATCATCATCATCATTTCAGCCATAGAACGTCCACTGCTGGACATAGGCCTCCCCCATCGATCTTTAAAAGGGCCGGTTGGAAGCGGCCTGCATCCAGCGTTTCCCTGCGGTCTCTTTTAGGTCGTCTGTGCATCTTGTGGGTGGACGTCCTACGCTGCGCTTACCAGTCCGTGGTCTCCATTCCTGAACCTTTCGGCCCCATTGGCCATCTGTTCTGCGTGATATGTGCCCTGCCCACTGCCATTTCAACTTGCTAATCCAGTGGGCTATCTCGGTGACTTTCGTTCGTCTACGGATCTCCTCATTTCGGATTCGACCTCGTAGATAAACCCCGAGCAAAGCCCTCTCCATAGCTTGTTGTGTGACTTTCAGCTTGTTTATGAGGCCCATAGTGAGAAACCACGTTTCAGTGCCGTATGTCATCACTGGTAACACACACTGGTTGTAGACTTTCGTCTTAAGGCACTAAGGTATAATTATATAAAATAAAAATTAAATTATATAGTTAGATATGTTCAAATTCAGATAGCCCGTTGGTCCAGTTGGTAGTGAACCTACCTTCTGAGCTTGGGGGCGTGGGTTCGATTCCCACCTAGGACAAACATTTATGCGGTGGACATTTGTGTTTGTTCTATATCTGGTTGTTAATATCTATTTAAGTATGTATTTAAAACTACATATGTATGTATATCAGTCTCTGGCAGCCATATTACAAGATATGCTTAGTTTGGGGTCAGATGACCGTGTGTGCAAAAATGTCCCGAATATTTATTTATTTATTTATTTAATGATGCAGTTCAATGATGCAATTCGAAAAATCAAGTGAACATGAACCTTAACGCGCCCAGATACGGTTTGCGGTCGTCCAACTTTTTTCATCACGTAAACTGAATCGCTTAAAACAGTTAGCCGTAAGGCCTTTGTTGATTTGGTAGTGGCAATAATTTTGTTCGAGAGCCTATTCATTTTAACACAGTTTATATCCATATATATTTTGGTGTAATATTTACATAAATCATAATGAAGTTGCTTACAAGCAACAAAACAAATTGTAGTTGCGGGTACCTACTAGCCATTAAATCTAAAGTAGCCAGTCATTAAATATTACATATTTTAGTATTATTGTATTGTTTTATGACTACGCTGCTGGCCACTCTATGATGGCCTCGAGCTAAGCTTAGCTACGCTCACGGCCTTCAAGCTTGGTCATCATTGCAGCCCTTGCTGTCCGCGATATAAAAGCCTCAACCGTTGGTCTCAGCCTTTACTTTAGCTTGTCCATCAAGGGCTGCAATGCTGACCGCGCTGTAACATTAGTGCGCGCGCATAATTAGTAGATTATTAGATTATTCAGTAAGATTTATATGTAATATTCAATTAACATCATCGATGTGTGTGGTTAATATATTTTATCCAAATGGTTTGTGTGTTTGTATACGTATGGATTATTCTCAAGACTTACCAGTATCATCGTCGTAATTAGTTCTTTGTGACGCCGACCATGCTACTGCTGCTATAAATAATAATAAATACATTGTACAAGCAATTAACAAAATATTGCAACTAACTTCACGGGAAATGTAATAAACGGGATTCGCTAACTACTTTTCCGCCCTTAGAGGTATTTTTGGGGTTCTGTACGCAAAGGGTAAAAACGGGACCCTATTATTGTGGCTACGTTGTCTGTCCGTCCATCCGTCCGTCTGTCCTACCTATTAACGGCTGTATCTTTCGAACCGTAATAGATAGCCAGTTGATTTTTTTAGAATATGTAATGTTACAGCGGGTTAAATAAGAAAAACTAATAAAAAAGTTTTAAAAAAAAGTCCCTATAAAACAAACGTATTTTTGTATTAGCTCTAATGTAAAAAGGGTAATAGTAGGTACGTACAACCGTCAAATTTGGCATGATTATAGTACGCACTCTAAAGTAGGTACAACAACAAATAATAAATGATGGCCAAGAGTGAGTAGGTGATACATTTCTATTGAGCACCTAGTTAAACGTCGAGCACGCTCGGCATTTGGATGGGTGACCGCCTGGGCATGATATTGTTTTTTTGCCCTACTTTTCACATTTTATTGTGGCATGGAACCTTCAGTGAGTGAGCTTGACTCGCACTTGGCTTATTAAAAGTAATATGAAACTATTATGAAGAAGTGGTTCCATCTCAATATTTTATTAACTAATAATCACTGCAAAGGCACAAAATAAAGTTTGCAAACCACCGCTTTATACCTAGTTTAAAGATCAATAATGTAAAATAGAGACAAATTTTAACTTAATAAAAACGTAGGTATACTTAATAACTTAATTTATACGTTTTAGAAACTGGCAGCCTGATTGCGTTAACTCTCGCTGTTGTACTAGCGTCACACTAGCATAAACGTCGCAAGTAGCATTGCAACTGGGAGTGATAGCTAGCAGTGATGGCTGCTGCTGACGAATATAAGCTAATATTATACCTGATTTTCTGTCGCGGCCATTGGAGCTTGCTAACCCGAGCGATATTTTTGCCGCTCCCGATCCCGCTCCTGCAGAGTATTCACATAATTTATATTAAGATCGTAGACAGAGAAGAATCCAACTCGGATGTGCAGCGTTCGGGAAATCACGTGACTTCTTCTCGTCCAAGATACCACAGTGCCTAAAAACAAGGGTCTTTGACCAGTGTGTGTTGCCAGTGATGACATATGGTACTGAGACGTGGTCCTTAAGTGTTGGCCTTTTGGAAAAACTCAGAGTTACACAGCGGGCAATGGAGAGAGCTATGCTCGGAGTTTCTTTGCGCGATAGAATCCGGAACGTGGATATTCGCCAATGAACCAGAGTCACCGACATAGCTGATGATATCTGATTCTGATTCTATGCATTACAAGGACTAGTAGTATCCAGATCCATGATGATCCATGTGTCGTCAAAGCCATCTACCGCATTTTCATGAACAATTTTCTTTACTTTCTTTCGGTAAACCTCCCATTGTGTGATAATAAAATATTACGCTGACTCACCTGGTTCTGGCTCCGGTATATCGGGTATGTCGGGAACTAGAGAAAAGAGAAAAAAAATTATAAACTATCACATTATTTAAGGTACTGTGTCACTAAATTAGCTGTTCAAATGGGCAAAATTTGAATTACAATTTTAATATTAATTAATTTAATTTAATTTACTACAATTTTATTAGTCGATAATACTTTGTTCTCCAGTAGCGACGCTGTCATCTGGAGGGTTAGACAAGACCCACTTCCTGTTAGCGTTAACGCCTGCGGAAAGATGAAATTGTATGAAAATGACATTGACAATGACATTAGCTTGAGAGAAGTTATCTCAAGCTAATGTCATTTTCATACAATTTTATCTTTCGTGTTGTCTAACCCCGTAACAGCTAAGCTGGTGAGACGTTTTATGTCAGGAAGATTAAGATGGATAGATAACTTCTTATTTGTTCACACCAGAAATTAAATACACAAGACAAAAACAACTTGAAACTAGTAAAACGATTGGCAGCCTAGTATAAGCGATCTCTTCTAGGCAACCCTACGATAATGGCCAAAGAAAATAGACTAGCATAGAATCCATCGCGTGATTTACAAAGCGTAGCACGCCGTCTGTCAAATAGTTTGTAGCCTTTGGAGCCTTTTACAGGTCCTTAGTCCATAAAATAAGTGTACAACTCTGCAATTTGCAGTCCTATCAAAATAGGTATCTATTTCGTTCTGGTAACAACAATTTTGGCATATTATGAGTAAAGAATGTAGCATGTTTAGTTCGTTTACGCTAAATTAGCACTACTTCTATGCTACTAGACAGAACACAGTAGGTATAATGTGTATGTATAGTGTTGTGGATAATCGGTCCCATACACATTATACCTACTGTGTATGGGACCGATTATCCACAACACTATACCGCTTATACCGTTTTATTAACTAATTATTTGACTGTGTAACCTATTATGTACTTTTATATTGAATTTTAATTGAAATCGTTGAATGAGAATTGGTTGTACTTTTTAATTCATTTAATGCAAATCTGACTTGTAACTTTTGGTGTTATCAATAAAATCTGTATTATGTATTCCGATATCAATGAGGGATCTAAAGCCGAGTCAATTTAAAATAAAACTAAAAAATCTGACACGTTGTCCTGTCTTAGAACTGTCAAACACGCAAAGTTAAAATTGTAAATCTAATTTTTTTACACCTTGGGTTACATTATTGGAGTTTTAGTAAGGATCCCTATTTAAAAAAAAAAATATAGCCTATGTTACCCGGGGATAGTGTAGCTTCCCAACAGTGAAAGAATTTTTCAAATCGGTTCAGTAGTTTCGGAGCCTATTCAACGCAAACAAACAAACAAACAATCAAATCTTTCCTCTTTATAATATTAGTATAGATAAATTTTAATAATGACTGCAGTAGGTATTTTTTTTTTATCATACAATTATAGTAATGTCTATCTGTTAATTATTTAAATTAATAACATGTTATCTTAACCATTGAAATTGATTCGACAGACAATTAATTAAAAGTTTTTTATATAAATAATATTTATGGTATTTTTATACCATCGCTCTAGATTTGTACGTCTATAAACTAGACAAAACATGATACAAAGCGACAAATATTTTAAACCACCTATTGTGCATGCGTTTTTTATATGACTGTGTATGATTTGCTCGTGTTTTTATGCAAATAAATTAACTTTCTTCCTCTTTAACTTTATCTTTATCTGTGACTAGCTGACCTGACAGACGTTGTCCTGTCTTAGAACTGTCAAGCACGCTAAGTCAAAATTGTAAATCTTATTTTTTTACACCTTGGGTAACATTATTGGAGTTTTAGTAAGGATTCCCTATTTAAAAAATAAATATAATATAGCCTATGTTAACCGGGGATAGTGTAGCTTCCCAACAACGAAGAAATTTTTCAAATCGGTTCAGTAGTTTCGGAGCCTATTCAATGCAAACAAACAAACAAACAAACAAACAATCAAATCTTTCCTCTTTATAATATTAGTATAGATAATGGCATTAACACTTGTCACATTGACACCTGTCAAGCTTATACCGTTGAGTCCCGTGATTCCCGTGTCCGAGGTTTGGCGCCAAAACAAAAATCAAAAGTCTCGTATTATTTTTCTAAACTTGTGTTTTTTAGAGTGTTAATGTGTACTAAATGGTGAATTATTATTCATTAAGTGCTCGTAAACGTGCTCGAGTGTGGGAAGGTATATAATGAGGTGAAACGTGTCTTTTCGTGTTGTTTCCAAAACTCCATAGGAGCCTTTTGTAAACTCTCCACCTCTTTACAGGGGCATGAGTTTGACTTAACCGTGACTTACTTAGCTTGACTCTGACTATGACTATGACTTGTTTGACGCTAGAAGACTATGTAAACTGTTTAAGATTACGACTAAAGGACATTGATTCCACGGTCATGAAAATTTTAACAAAAAAAAAACATTTATTGTATAAATAAAACATACCTGCGACACACGAAACCGCGGCCAACTGTAAAAAATAAAATCTTTAGTTAATTTTAAAATAATAGAGATAAGTACTCGACAAGTAGAAAAACAGGTCTTTGCCCACCAGTGGAAAGCCACTTAAGTGCGGCCGTTGAAGAAATGCGTCTGACTGACGTTGCCATAACATTGTAGAAAGCTGAACGTAATTGGTAAGTTACCGACATAGTCCACTGGATTATCAAGATGAAGTGGCAGCGGGCAGGGCACATAGCACGCAGAACTGATGGCCGAAAATTCTCGAATGGAGAACGCGGACTGGTATGCACAGCGTAGGACGTCCACCCACAAGATGGACATACGACATAAAAGAGACCGCAGGGAAACGCTGGATGCAGGCCGCTTCCAACCGGCCTCCTCCGCGATGACCGCAGATCCAAGGATCTTCAGAAAAATTTACTGGAGCCCCCTTAGAATCACGACTATGCTCTTTATACTTGCTGTACCAACCCCTCACGCGGGCAACAAACATTGTTCTTGCGCCCAGTAAAATTTCTGCGGTAGTCTGCCCTTTTTTCTAACTGTGAGCCACGTACAGCGCCGGCCCTGGTGTGGAGCGAAAGGCGGTCGTTCTAGGCGACAGTAACAAGGATCACCAAAATGACAAAAGCGAAAAAAAACGAACGAAAAATAAGAGTGGCGGGGCACACTTGCACTGTTTGTAACCAACATACAATTTTGATGTGGAAATAGTTAACATCCTGGATTAGCACATGGGCTACTTTTTATAAGAAAAAACCGGACTAGTACGAGTACGACTCGTGTTCTGAGGGTTTCGTTGGAAGGAACCCTAAGAGAGCGAGTAAAAAAAAAAAAACTAACTGAAGTTGAGTATTGAAAGACAAACTTAACTTTGTAGTTGACTATAAGGTTCTTCCATACATTCCAACTACAAAATGTAAGTTTGTAATAACAAAATAATTATTTTTAAATGATATAACTTCAAATTTGTAACTTTCGGATTTATTCCTATATATGTGCCATGAGACCTTGCTTTTTGCCAAATTTTATGATTCTAGGTCAACGGGAAGTACCCTATAGGTTTTGATTCCCCTGCAAAATATGCGACATAAACGTTCATATCTTTTGATTGCGTTGACTTACAACTTTTATTTTCTTTACAGCGGAAAGAAACTGTAGACCCACGTATTTAGTATAAATTTCAACTTGATACCTTTACGCGTTCTTGTGAAAAAGGGTCTTGACAGACGGACAGACGTACAGACAGACGGACAACGAAGTGATCCTATAAGGGTTCCGTTTTTTCCTTTTGAGGTACGGAACCCTAAAAACGATCGATTCATGTACGATAGGTTTCAGAAATGAAAATTGCCGAAAGACAATCTCCCTCTACACTGATCACTTGATTACACTGATGGTTAGGCCCGGCGCTGGTCATAGCATCTCCAAAGACTCGCACCGGAGCGCCATAACATAGCGACTATGCTCTCTGCTCATGAAGGAGGGAGGTTGGTAAAGCATGTCCATCTCTCATGCTTGGATGGATCGTCAGTAGAAACCTAAAAGAGAACCTGTGCGTTCCTTTTTATTAGGTTTTTACTGCAGGCAGAGAGAGAATCACACCGATAACCGATGGGGAAGAAAGGTTCTTGAGTGGAGACCACGAACCGGAAGACGCAGTGTAGGTAGGCCTACCACTAGATGGACCGACGACATTGTGAGAGTCGCTGGCATCCAGTAGATGCAAAAGGCTGTCGTTCAGTGTGGAGGTTAAAGGGGGAGGCCTATGTTCAGCAGTGGACGTCTTCCGGCTGATGATGATGAGAGAATCACACCCAGCCAGTAAACGTTCACTGCTGAACTAAGGCCTCCCTTTTAGAGAGGTGTGCTGCCATAATCCCAACGCATAGCAGATGGCTTTGGGATCGCAGTACGTTCACCGTGTACTAATAGGACGCTGTTGCCCGCTCAGGTGGTTCTGGTTACAGTTTTAGGACATACGAGATCTACCTGGCAGAGAATGCCGATGTCAAATTTTACGGTCTAAAGCAATCAAACTACCAATACAATTTGGATATAAAACAAAATAATAAAATTAAAAAAACACTCATTCGAATTGATAACCTTCTCGTCGGTTAAAAATACACACAATTCAATTTAATATAAATAATAGGCTTGCGTTTGACCACCATCACGCCTGTTAAGCGATGATGCGGTCTACGTTGGAGCACGCTTGCCTAGAAGAAACCGACTCACTCGTGATTTGAAGACACCCAGATTGTAACTATCGGGGAACACCCATTCAGGCAGCGCATTCCACAGACTTGCAGTTCGCACAATAAAATATGTGGAATCAAAGCGCTTCGTACGGGTTTTCGGAATATCAACCATAAAGCGGTGACGATTTTTCGTGCCCGCTCTGGCAGTCCGATAGAAATATGGGCAGGAGGGAATTAGATCATGCAGATCTGTAGCACACTCTCCGAAATGTATCCGATAAAAAACCGATAGACTAGCAACAATTACAAACTAGCATAAAACAAAATATTAAAATTAAAAATACTCACATAGGCAAGGAAAGAGGCAACTGCTAGCTTCATGTTGCGTCTCGGTGACGATCTACTGGTTGAAGTAATGCAGTGAGAAAAAGCGAGCTTTTTATATACGATCTCCACAAAAGGAAACCATACATTATTATGTTACCACTTGTCGAAATAATTCGCAGTTTGTTCAGTTTGCAAAATTTTTAAATTAAACAAACTAAATTTTATGGATTGTAAATATATTAATGATTAATTTCGATTGCCTCGTGGGATGTTTATTTTTGTTTAAGCGTAGGCTACACTTCGGGCGAAGAGATGACTTTGATTTTGTCGCTGAGAACAATTTTTCTAGTTTGTAATTATACAAAATATTCTGTTTATATTATATATTATTTTTAAAAAAAAGCCCAAAAAAAAGGCCCTTTTGGAGATCGATGGGGGAGGCCTATGTCCAGCAGTGGACGTCCTACGGCTGAAATGATGATGATGATGATGATGATATATTATTTCAATCTTAATCTATATATTTAAAGTAAAGTAAAAATTTATTGCATAAAACTGTGTATATACAATGGTGGAGTAATTCAACAGTTTATCCTCGCGGACGTGCAGTATTTGAGTGTATACATCCAGGCCCTTCTTTCCCACTGGGCACTCTGGGCACGTGCCCAGGGCCCCGCGATCGACAGGGGCCTAGTTCCTGCCAGATCACCAAATGATAACCAATATTTATTACCGCCAAACATTTTTATTACGAAAAAATCATAGGATAATGGCTGACTACAATACCTACTTGCTTATTAGCTTTACTCTACTCTCGCCTGAAAATCAGCATATCAACTTTCTTTGTCTAACACTGTTTTTAACTATCACGGTTGTTCACTAAAGTTATATGATTATTTACGGGATATTTACCGTGGTAAGGTTGTGGAATGAGCTCCCGATATTTCTTTGTTTATTCGAACAAAATAGTGCTCTGTCAAGGTCATAGGGGGGGGGCTCCATTATTGTGCCCAGGGCGTCTAATAGGTTAAAGACGGCCCTGTATACATCTAGATAAGTACAGCAATATTGCATTATCAATTAGGTACTGACATACATACTCTAATACACAAGCAAAAAAAATACAAGCGCATACTAACAAAATACAAGCGAATACTAACAATACAAATACAATAGTAAGTAATTCTAAAATTTTCGCGATTTGAACAAATGACTGTTTTAAACGTGATAAGCAACACGTGATATATCCTGATAAACATCAAATACAGTTAGACTGCCCATAGACCGTTGACAATCTAAAGACAATCCAAATGCTCAAGCCCACTACCAGTTGGCAGCGTACCCAGCATGCTGGCGGCATTACCACGCTGAATGGCAATGCTTGTGCGTTGAGCCTGAAACACGCCAGCAGTTTGGTCACGCGTCACATTAACCATCTATCTATAATATATTTTTAACCCACTTCAAAAAGGAGGAGGTTATCAATTCGACTGTATGTTTTTTTTTGTATATTTGTTACGGCATTACTTCGCCAATTTAGAATTGTTTTTGATGATTCTTTTTTTGGTTGGTAGGTCATAGGTGGTCATATCTCATAGGTGGTCCCATATAAATTTTATCGACAATGATTGAGCGCTTGTTGAAAAATCTACTAAAACACACCGACACAAAAAAAGAATCATCAAAAACAATTCTAAATTGGCGGAGTAATCGCGTACCATACATACAAAAAAAAAAAAAAAACTGTCGAATTGATAACCGCCTCTTTTTGGGAGTCGGTTAAAAAGGAAACAAAAACATGACTATAAGCAACGAATTCGATGTACATTGTACAGTGCCACCAACTTAGCTGTTAAGGTGGGCAAAATCGGAACTACACTTATTTCTTGGTGAATTTCATACTTTGTTATCCACTAGCGACGCTGTCAACTAAACAGCAAACATAGAGGAACAAACTTCAAACGAATTCAATGTACATAAGACAGTGCCACCAACTTTTTTTTTTTTTTTTTTTTTTTAAAATAACTCTATTAAAACTTAGCTGTTAAGGTGGACAAAATTGGCTTTGGCTGGCACAGACTCCAAAAATAACTGATTATTAATTGTAAATATATAAGTAGGTAATATATGTATTAATAATTTCGTTGATTATCTTTTAATGCTCATTGCTTTGAAGTTATTTAAATATTATTTTCTACTTTTTAGTTTCAGTTTGTAAATGTAGGTATAGTTAAGAAGTCGGTTCTTTTTTTTCTCTATAAATTATCTTTATAGTAACTGCTCTCCGCTGCAAAGCAATCAAAAGGCGTTTATATAGGAGGGATAAATATTTCTTCCGTTTGGAGTTGAAACCATGGGACCGTGGGGTCCAACCGCTCGGGGTTTGGTTTGTTGTCCAGACGCCTCGTAGATGTGATGGGTGACCAAAGAGTTGGTGCTTACCCTGGCCAAAGAATAAGTTTGGCCATAATGTCGCCAGCTTTTTGGGCACCTTACCCGAAGAAAGCGTTTTTTATCTATAGTTTGTGCATAGGATCGGCTCAGTGGACTGTATTTTCTATAATATAAAATTAATTATAATCATTTTATTACATATTGGATATGTTAAAATTAAACAAAAAGGGAAGAATTATTTAAAAGTCATGGAACCAGTTATTTTGTCATAAATTAACAATAAAATAAATTCATGCAATTCTTTTGATTTTCTAACTCCCTTAGGGCTGTTAATGTATGGATATTTAATATTTCATGACCTTTATATTTACCTATTAGCAAGCAAGTATAAAAGTGCTTTCTGTTTTCATCGCGTAAAGGTAGCATTCCGATCTTGGTGACCGTGACCAGCGACCGTGACCGGCGACCGCGGCCGGTGACCGCGACCGGCGACCGTGACCGGCGACTGCGACCGGTGACAGCAACCGGCGACTGCGATCGGCAGCTGCGTCAGCGGTCCGCAACCCACTGCTCAGTATGGATTTATATGGAGTGCTAAACTATTCAAGCGACGGTGTCGCCACGTCAACCCGTCGCCACGTCATGGGTGGTCGAAGAAGGTAAAAAATGCCTGCAATGGAAACTGGCCAACTGCACTCACTGTGTAGCCTGTGCTTTACAAATTGTCTCCAAATATATTTTATTAATAGATACCTAATTGAAGCAACCAAATTAGTTAAAGAAGCGGCCAAATGAAAGAACTATCACTTTTGAACTGAAAGTTGACACAGTTTCGTTGGGAAACTACGATAGTGGCTCCGTTTATTTCTACAAATAACTTTGTCAGACCGTAAGTAATTTCAGGATTTTGGCGAGAATATGAAATACGGCTGTATTTATTTTGTATTATTTTCAATGGAATGTATTCAAATAATGGTGAATTATTCACGAGTCAATTGTTGAAAGTGCGCAAGTGTTCGAATGATACCTACAAGTTGGAAAACGTGAATTCTTTTTCATTATCAGCCTATCACTACTGGGACGCGCAGGCCTCCTCTCAGAGAGACTCTCTGAGTCTCTCTCCCAGCAGTTGGAACATAATAGGCTGAAATTACCTATAAGAAATTATAAGATACCTCAGATCAGATAAAACGCAATTTTTGTTAAAATTTTACACAAAAAACCAGCCTAGTGTGAGTCGGGCTCGCGCAATGAGGGTTCCGTGCCATCACAAAATACAATAAGTTTGTCCAAGTAACCGAATTACCAGTTATTATAACGCCTTCCAATCGTCGGAGTAATTTGCTTCGCAGTTTGCTACAGGCGCTCCAGTATAATAACTTGGTAATGAACAGAAATTTATCACCGACTCGCACTTGGCTATTATTTATTATTTGTTGTTATATAGAGTGTGTACTATAATCATGCCAAGTTTGACGGTTGTACTTATTATCGTTTTTAAATGAGAGCTAATACAAAAATACGTTTGTTGTATGGAGAATTGGAGACCCCCCCTTTTTTTTTTGTTCTCCTACAAAATAAGTTTTTTACGCATTTTTGTATTAGCTCTAATGTAAAACGGTAAAACGTGCAAGCGTCGAACTTGGCATGATTATAGTACACACTCTACAGTATAACAACAAATAATAAATAATGGCGAAGTGTGAGTCGTTGACAAATTTCTTTTCATTACCAATCCCGTCCTACACCCTTTGGTAACGGGTCCCATTTACATCCTTTATGTACGGAACCGTAAAAACGGTAATACGGCGTCAAACTTGCCATGATTAATAGCGATGTATAAATAATGGTCAAGTGTGAGTTGGTGACTATCGGTCTATTCCAGAGCCAGTAGTGTGTCTCATGCAAGAGAACAGCGCATTGGCGGATCCAGGGAGGGGGCCAGAGGGCCATGCCCCCCCAAAACACCTAGCAACATTCGACTCAATTTTTTGATTTGATTCCTTCGAACCTTGGCAGATGAAAAATGAAATCCAGAATGCCCCCCCCCCCCCCCCCCCCCAAATGAAATCCTGGATCCGCCCCTGGTCAACAGCGGATAGGAATCCCGATTTATTTATTTTTAATTGTAATTCTTTATGGAACTTGTGTCTGATAATAAAACATAGGTATTTGACTTTGATTTGATAGGAAGACCCTCCTTAGGCGATGATGCGGTCTACGATGGAGCACGCTTACTTAGAAGAAACATTTAGGCAGCATTCCACAGACCAGCGGTTCAGTAATAGTGGAATTAAGGCGCTTCATTATGGTTTTCGGAATGTCAACCCATGAAACGGTGTCGGCTTTTCGTACCCCCGATTATTCGTAGGCGTTCGATTGAAAAATGAGCAGGAGGAAATGGGTTCCCGCGGGATAGTGAGTGAATACTGGGACTGCTAGCATTGCGATAAAGACTTCCCAAGATTAAAAAGGATTCATTTTCGCAAAAAAACAGCTTATTGATCAAGTGTAGGTCTCCGAGGCCATACGGCAACAAACCAGTGTTTGTATAATTATACAGGGTTACGTGGAAAGGGGTGACATTTTTTTTTCCACGATTTTAGAGTTCATCATCATCAGCAGCCCGATGACGTCCACTGCTGAACATTGCTATTCCCCTTTGACCTCCACACTGAACGACAGCCTGCCATCTGCATCCACTTGATGTCCGTGACTCTCATGATGTCGTCGGTCCATCTATAGTGTGAGGCTACGCTGTGTCTTCCGGTTCGTGGTCTCTACTCAAGAACCTTTCTTTCCTATCGGTTATCGGTTCTTCGAGCGATGTGGCCTGCCCATTGTCACTTCAACTTGCAAATTTTAATTTCAAAGTTACTCAATGATGATAATGATGGATACTATATAGACCCTTTTTAGTACAACTTTTTCACGTAACCCTGTATAAAATAAAACACCACTCACTGACTAATTGACTGAATAACAAAAATCCAAATCAAATATTTATTTATTGACACCAAAACTATAATGGTCACAAGCCTTTACCGGTAAGATTGGGACTTGGGAGGCTTAGGGATCTCCAGAATTTCTTATGTTGCATTACCGGCGGGCCTATTCTCATTCCATAGCAGGTACGCACTACGCATATTATTTGGAATAAAAACCTTTCCGACAAAATAAAATACGAAAACAATTTTGATTTTTTTAATTCTAAATTTGATAATAGTTCTCTCCCGACTTCAAAATCAGTATTTAAATATTATTTGCACACCACCTGCTCGACAATGTCCAATTACATATAATGCAACCTCAACGTAAAGTAAAGCATTATCTCTTAAGGGATATAAAGTTGTATGAAACTCCCTATATAGGGAATAAAGTGATTTGAATTTGGAACGTCAAATTCGTGTGGAAACCAGTCAAGGTGGAAACTCGTGGAAAACTCTAAGTAAAAAAATGCCCATATGGCATTGTAAGGAGGTTTGTTCGAAAATCGAACTGGCCACCATAAGCAGAACTGAAGAAAAAAAGATAAAGGTGCGTTGACAAAGAATGTGAAACAAAAAACGGTGTTAGTTGCTGTGATTTTCAGTGAAACCTGGCTTTATATTGTCTCGCAGAAGGTGTGACAAGTAGAGTATGCTCCTCCGGAATAAAGCCTGTCTTCGTGTTGGGCCTGTCTTCGCTTCACTCAGGACTCTATTTAAATCCCTTGCTGCGCTCGGAAGACAACTCACTTCCTCACTCGCTTCCCTCGCTTCGCTCAGGGTTCAATATGCCACCCGCGACGTAAGACACTGCTTTATTAGTACACTAGCTGACCTGACAGACGTTGTCCTGTCTTAGAACTGTCAAACACGCAAAGTCAAAATTATAAATCTATTTTTTTACACCTTGGGTTACATTATTGGAGTTTTAGTAAGGATTCCTATTTTTTTTGGAAAATATAATATAGCCTGTTACCTGGGGATAGTGTAGCTTCCCAACAGTGAAAGAATTTTTCAAATCGGTTCATTAGTTTCGGAGCCTATTCAATGCAAACAAACAAACAAACAATCAAATCTTTCCGCTTTATAATATTATAGTAAGAAGTAAGATAAGATAGTAAGATATTAGTAAGATAAGAAGTATAGATAATCTACTATTTGTTCTTTGTAGTGGCACAATGTTTGTGTTTTGTGTTTTTTTAAAGATAATTAATTTATAGTGAATTTTTATTATTTATTTTCGGTTGTATTTTATCAATAATTTATATTTTTTATGACATAATACAAAAATAATTGCCACTGACAATTTCTAGAGAGCGTTTGGTTTCATTTTTATTTAGATTACTAGGAAGCTAAATATAAATTTAAAACCATAAAAAACTGACTCCAGTACTCTTAGTACAAGTTTTGATAGTATTCGAAAACTTTTTTCGTATTATAGTGAAGCAATCTATACCGCCGATTACTACCGATTTTAGTTCCTCCGCGTTTCCGCTGGAGGCGCTTTACTAACAACTATGGAACAATACGTAAACGAAAAAAGTTTTCGAAAACTATCAAATCTGGGACTAAACGTACAGGCGCATTGTTTTCGCCGTAACCGCCGCTCTGAAGTACTTGGGTCTAGACAAGAGCCGCACACTGTTAGCGTTCACGCCTGCGGAAAGATGAAATTGTATGAAAATGACATTGACAATGACATTAGCATGAGAGAAATTATCTGAAGCTAATGTAATTTTCATACAATTTCATCTTTCCGCAGTCGACCCCTTTTAAGTCTACGAGGTAACCATCGGTCTTTCTGTCAACACATATTATATCGACCTCCTAATTTTCCTTGTCCTTCCAAATATTTGCCATTATCGGGTGAAAACAAAAATATGATTTTGACAATATTCTAACATCGACATTATTTCTTTTTTACTGGGCAAGTGCCTTTAATAACTAAACAAAATACAAGCTAAAACTAACACTACAAATACAGTTAGACTGCCCATAGACCGTTGAAGGTCTAAAGACAATCCAAATGCTCAAGCCCACTACCAGTTGGCAGCGTACCCAACATGCTGGCGGCATTACTACGTTGAATGGCAATGCTAATGCGTTGAGCCAGAATTATTTCATTATTTCTTGTTTTTTTAACTTTAACAAAAACTAATAAAAAATATATATAAAAAACTAACATTCGTACGCTGTAACAGGCAAGGACATGAGATACGTTTCCATTCTTAGAGTCTGGCTAATGAAAGTAGAGACTGAAAAAACGCGGCAAATTTAAATTGAATCAGTATTGAAACCCAGAAATTAGTATGAAATACCTGGAATAATCTCACCTGAGACTTGTATTTTTTTTTTAAATTCTAACACTGTCAGAACACAGTAATGTTTGCATTTCATATTAATTTTGGGGTTGCAATACGGTTTTTTTTAAATTTGGCGGGCATTTTCAGTCTCTACTTTCATTAGCCAGACTCTACGACCATGTATGTATGGTATATACATATTTTATATTTAAGTGTACTTGATTGAACTTATTAATGTCCTTTTTTTTTACCGGGCAAGTGCCTTTAATAACTAAACAAAATACAAGCTAAAACTAACACTACAAATACAGTTAGACTGCCCATAGACCGTTGAAGGTCTAAAGACAATCCAAATGCTCAAGCCCACTACCAGTTGGCAGCGTACCCAACATGCTGGCGGCATTACCACGTTGAATGGCAATGCTAATGCGTTGAGCCAGAAACACGCCAGCATGTTTGTTTGTGGCTACATGTGTACCTACCATGTTCTGACAAATAAATAATTTTAATTTGAAACCAGGTTATACACAAAAATAAAACACAGGGTCAAGAAGCAAAATCAGTGAAAATTTTATTAACAAGTCATTAATCGTGATAAAACGAGGCTAAGCAACAGGCGACCCTTTGTTATACCCAGAAAGGTCGTTTTTTGATGACACATCGATGGAGTTATGAACTTTGGCCTTAGCCATCACGCCCAAGAACTTGTCGATATTTTTTTGCAAGTTTTCTAACGCTTCCTTCTGAGATATTTTATCTGCGGCTATGCGTCCAAAAAATTGTTTCAGGTTCTTTTGCATTTCAACGCCGTTGTCTTTTTGGACTACTTCCAGTGATGTGAGTTTTAGAAAATCATTAAGGTTACTCCGGAGTATCTCCAGGCCGTCTATGTTTACAGTTTTTGATAAGGTTGTTATCATATTGTTTATGTAATTTCTCATGGCAAAATCGAAGGCTTCAACTGTTCCGGACAATATTTTGTCATTGCTAATTTCCTCCTTAAAACCTGTACAAAAAAAAAAACTTAAAACATTTGTCTTATTAAAAGGCGGTCACATATTACGCGTTCTTCACATTACAGTCGCATAATGCTTTATCACTGAGTTTATTCTATTCTCAGGATGGTCAAAGGTTTTGCGGCTACGCGGGCTTGAATCAGCGTAGTGCGAAAAATCACGCGAACGTGAACCTTAACGCGTCGAGATATGGTTTGCGGTTACGCAACTTTTTGGCATCAGCTAAACAGCAGTGCAAGTACCGTTCTTTTAACGATCGTCAAATTGACAGTTGAGGTCGTCAAATTCGATAATATGCCATTTTTTCAGTAATCGCTGTGATCGATTCTATGGCATTTTAGCGAATTTGACGATAGATAAAGAACGGTACTTGCACTGCTGAATCGCAGCAATGCCCTAAGACCGTTGGCGAGCAGAACGCATCTAAGACCGTATGTAATGTAAACGAAATTTAAAATAATTTTATTGGTATCTGGTAGGTATTTTCATCATTTCAGCCTATCATGTCCCACTGTTGGGACACAGGCCTTCTCTCAGAGAGAAGATGGGCCGTGATCCACCATGCTGGCCCAGTGCATGTTGGTGAATGTCATAAATATCTTTGAACTTTTGAGGTTCTTGCGGTTTCCTCACGATGTTTTCCTTCACCGTTGTTGAGCGATGCCATCGAAACTGCACCTAATTATTTATTTATTTATAGTCTTGTATTATTTATTATCTATATTATTTATCTATTTATAGTCTTCCTAATTATTTATTTATTTTAGTCTTCATTTATTTATAGTCTTAAGTCATTGGTGCAGGGCCGAGGATCGAACCGGGTAACAGCAAATTGTAAAGCGCATATATTACCGCCTGACCACAATCGCTCTTATTTCGCTCCTTTCGCTCGATTTTCCCACTGTTGTGACCAAAATACGGTGGTTCACCAATGAAAAGTTACCGACGAACAACACGAAGGCAAGACAACCGAACGAAAGTACCCACCAAGGATTAGCAAGTTGAAATGGCAGTGGGCAGGGCACATAACACGCAGAAAAGATGGCCGGCGGGGCCGAAAGGTTCACGAATGGAAACCACGGACTGGTAAGCGCAGCGTAGGACGTCCACCCACAAGATGGACAGACGACCTAAAAAAGACCGCAGGGAAACGCTGGATGCAGGCCGCTTCCAACCGGCCCTTTCGGTGATTAAAGGGGAGGCCTATGTCCAGCAGTGGACGTCCTATGGCTGAAATGATGACCAATGACAACGGTTTATAATTTCCATACCAGCAAAATCTTCATTTACTAACAGCTTCTGGTATTTCTTCCAGTCAACAAGCTGTACAGTGTCACACATGGTCTCCACGTCGAAGTTCTTCACGGCGTCCTGCCCAAAAGTCCTTAAGATAACGTTCATAGGGAAGGGAACCATGTCCAGAACCGATGTTTGTCCACTAGAGTTGCCAGTTCCCAAAGGTGCATCTGTCAAAGTAAATTGTTTTTTTTATTGATCGTGCCATGATCCAAAAAAACAAGGTCTGGCATTCCGGGAGTTGACACCTATCTACTTCACTGTCCAGTTGCCACTTTATGTCATTTATAAACTACTAGCGCTCCGCCCCGGCTTCGCACGGGTATAGATTATATCCTATGTCACCCGGGGATAGTGTGGCTTCCCAACAGTGAAAGAATTTTTCAAATCGGTTCACTAGTTTCGGAGCCTATTTAATGCAATCAAACAAACAAACAATCAAATCTTTCCTCTTTATAATATTACTAGCAGACCTGGCAGACGTTGTCCTGTCTTAGAAATGTCAAACACGCAAAGTCAAAATTGAAAATTTAATTTTTTTACACCTTGGGTTACATTATTGGAGTTTTAGTAAGGATCCCTATATTTTTTGATAATATAATATAGCCTATGTTACCCGGGGATAGTGTAGCTTCCCAACAGTGAAAGAATTTTTCAAATCGGTTCAGTAGTTTCGGAGCCTATTCAATGCAAACAAACAAACAATCAAATCGTTCCTCTTTATAATATTAGTATAGATATATAATAGATAGACTAGCTGACCCGACAGACGTTGTCCTGTCTCCTAACTCTCAACGCGCAAAGTTAAAATCGTCGTAAGTTTTCTGAAATTTTCCATTTGTTGCGCAATTTTTTTAATTTTTCTTTCAGTAAGAACCTTCTACAAAGGATTAGAAAACTTAAGAAAAAAAGATGAATGAAAGCGCATAAGTGATTCTCAAGTTATAGCGTGACCAAGGTAAATAGGGATTAATTTTTAGGGTTCCGTACTCAAAGGGTAAAAGCGGGACCCTATCTATTTCTAGAATATGTTTATCTTTTTTTTTTTTTTTTTTTTTAAATCTATGCTATTACTAAGCCTACGATGTTTGTCTGTCTGTCCGTCTGTCTGTCCTATCTATTAGCGGCTGTATCTTTTGAATCGTAATAGCAAAATAGATAGCCAGTTGAAATTTTCACAGAATATGTAATGTTACGGCGGATTAAATAACAAATGATGATAAAAAATTCAAAAATAAATATAACGATGGTCTATTTTTGTATTAGCTCTAATGTAAAAACGGTAATACACAAGCGTCAAACTTGGCATGATTATAGTACATGCTCTAAAGTATAACAACAAATAATAAATAATGGCCAAATGCGAGTCGGTGACAAATTTCTGTTCATTACCAAGTTTTAATTGTTATACTCGAGCGCCTGTAGCAAAGTAATTAACTGAGTAGCAATTGCTTCGACAATTTTCGAAGGCGTTATAATAACTGGTAATTCGGTTACTTGGACAGCCTTATTGTATTTTGCGGTGGTATGGAACCCTCAGTGCGCGAGCCCGTCTAGCATTTTGCCGGTATATTTTAATGTTTTTTACTTCAAAATTCCGTTATTTATAAACCGGTTATATATTTTTCGCTCATTTTTTTGGGTTCCGTACCTCAAAAGGAAAAAAACGGAACCCTTATAGGATCAGTTCGTTGTCCGTCTGTCTGTCCGTCTGTCAAGACCCTTTTTCACATGAACGCGTAAAGCTATCAAGTTGAAATTTAAACGAAATACTTGGGTCTACGGTTTCTTTCGCCTGTAAAAAAATAAAAGTTGTAAATCAACGCAATCAAAAGATATGAACGTTTATGTCGCATATTTTGCGATTTCACAGGGAAATTAAAACCTATAGGGTACTTCCCGTTGACCTAGAATCATAAAATTTGCCAAGAGGCAAGGTCTCATAGCACATATATAGGAATAAATCTGAAAGTTACAAATTTGAAGTTATATCATTTAAAAATAATAATTTTGCTATTACAAACTTACATTTTGTAGTTGGAATGTATAGAAGAACCTTATAGTCAACTGCAAAGTTAAGTTTGTCTTTAAATATTTCAACTTTAGTTTTTTTTTGGACTCGCGCTCTGAGGGTTCTGTCCAACGTAACCCTCAGAGCACGAGTCCTACTCGTACTTGTCCGGTTTTTATAATTTTAAACTAACCCTGGAATTAGGCACACTTAACGGCCTATTATCCGAGTCGTGACAACAAAACGCTCCCTCAGCCCCCGCCAAGTTATATTGACGATGTATTTTGCCACGCAAGAGTTAGGACGCCCGCGGGGGTAAAAGCAACGACAAAAACGAACATAGGTCATTTTTTTTTCTTTTCTTCTTTTTGCGCCCCATGCTATCTAGTGCCTAGAGCGACCGCTTGGCTCGCTACCCCAGGACCAGTGCTGACTGCAAAACCTACCTTTTTGTTGTCCCGTTGCCTGTGTTATGGTAGCTGTCGCCAATACCTTTCCCGTTGCAGTCGGCTTTGCATCTGGGAATGATCTATCAGCGTCTGATGTCGTGTCCATCGAAATATCGTCTGGTCCAGCATCTTCTGGTCCAGCATATTCTGGCCTAGCATCTTCTGGTTCAGCATCATCTGTTACTTGCTGGGAACTTTCTTCTACATTTGTTTCTGCATCGATGTTTGATGATTGGTCTGTCAAACAAAGTTTAGTTTTAATATACAATACTAAAGGTCCGCCCCAGGGTCGCACGGGTATAGATTATAGCCTATGTCACCCGGGGATAGTGTGGCTTCCCAACAGAGAAAGAATTTTTCAAATCGGTTCCGTAGTTTCGGAGCCTATTCTATGCAAACAAACAAACAATCAAATCTTTCCTCTTTATAATATTAGTATAGATATAGATGATACATAGGTAAGGTAGAGTGACTAACGACTACTTATATGTATAATCTGTGAAAAATTTCTGAGCTACAGATGATTTCCGATCAGTGATATCTGAGTAATGTCCATCTGCTTATAATCCCCTTTACGAAGCTCTATGATTCCGCTTTTATTGTGCAAGCTGCTAGTCTTCTGTGAAATACGCTGCCTGAATGGATGTTCTCCGATAGTTACAAGAGTTCTAGACTCTAGAGTAGAATCCTGAGCGGAGCGAGGGATACAAGGACCGATATATTTTTTTCACGAGTTATATACCTTTTACCATTGACTGCGAGAAAATAAATAGTAAATAGTGTAGTATGTTTATCACATTTTATTATATAACTAGCGGTCCGCCCCATCTTCGCACGGGTATAGATTATAGTCTATGTCACCCGGGGATAGTGTAGCTTCCAAACAGTGAAAGAATTTTTCAAATCGGTTCAGTAGTTTCGGAGCCTATTCAATGCAAACAAACAAACAATCAAATCTTTCCTCTTTATAATATTAGTATAGATTGGTAAGTAAACAAAGGATTAAATATAAACATTAGAAATTTCTAGTGAAATTTATATAATGAACTAACTGTTGCCTGCGACTTCGTACGCGTAGACTTTCATGAAATATTTCAACCCCCTTTTGCCCACCCTTAATTCAGACCTTTCGCAAAAATTTTCTTAGCGGACCTCTACACCCCATAATAGGTAATCTCCTTGCCAAATTTGCAGCTTCGTAATTACAAAACAGCCACAACCTCATTTTCCGTCTTTTTCCGGAAAAAATATTATATACCATTAACCTGAATACCAATTTTCATGTCCCTAACATCAAAAACAAAGGATTTTCATACAAACTTTCAACCTCCATTAACCCCTCTTAATTCGTCCCTTTCGCAAAATCCTTTCTTAGCGGACCTCTACACCCTACAATGAATCTATTTGCCAAATTTCAGCTTCGTAGTTTTTGATATTTCGTGATGAGTGAGTGAATGAGCGAGTGAGTGAATTTCGCTTTTATATGTATAACACTAGCGGTCCGCTCCAGCTTCGCACGGGTATAGATTATAGCCTATGTCACCCGGGGATAGTGTAGCTTCCCAACAGTGAAAGAATTTTTCAAATCGGTTCTGTAGTTTCGGAGCCTATTCAATGCAAACAAACAAACAAATCTTTCCTCTTTATAATATTAGTATCGACTAGCGGTCCGCCCCAGCTTCACACGGGTATAGTGTATAGTGGGTATAGTGTAGCTTCCCAACAATGAAAGAATTTTTCAAAATGGTTCAGTAGTTTCGGAACCTATTCAATGCAAAAAACAACCAAACAAACAAACAAACAATCAATCAAATCTTTCCTCTTTTTAATATTAGTATAGATAGATAGATATCGATTAGAACATTTTTTGAAATTCATTGTTAAGGTAATATGCTTGTGTAGTTTTGAAACGGTGGTCATACCTATTAGATTTTGTTGCTGTTTCATAACAAAATTATTCCGTACTCAGTGTATCGATCGTCACTGGAAGAACTTATTTATCGAAACACTTATATACGCACGTTTTCCTTACGTGAGTGATTCCCGTGTAAAAACCACGTCAGTTTCTATAAAAAAAACTTACTAACTTATTTATTAATATATACACATATATATATTAATAAATACACATATACACATTAAATTTGAATTATTTACTAAAATTAAGAGTATTTTTTATCAAGGAGTTTATTATCGAGTTTTTTTTTGCGCAAGGAGGTTGTATAGCATTGAGATGGAGGTCAAATATATCGGAGTGTTCTAAATTCAAATACCAAAATAGTGATGTTTTAATTCATTGTTTTCAATGTATAAAATAATGATTATGATGATGGGGAATGATTATGTTTCCATAATTATAGATAGGTACAAACCTAAGGCAAAGCCACCAGCTGCGTTAGTCGACACGGCTAACTGTAAAATACACAACAATATTTGTTATTTTAATCGTATTACACAATATTATACATTACTAGCGACCCGCCCGGCTTCGCTCGGGTTTAATTTACGTGCGAAGCCGGGGCGGGTTACTAGTTATATATATAAAGTTTCCGTGAAAATGTATCTAACTGATGATGGTGAAAACCGCATCAAAATCCGTTGCGTGTTTTAGGAGGAGTTAGCGGCCATACAGATATACAGACAGACAGACGCGGAACGCGACTTCAATTTATACTATGTAGAGAAGAGATAGAGAAGAAGAGAAGAGATAGAGATAGAGATAGAGATAGAGATAGAGATAGAGATAGAGATAGAGATAGAGATAGAGATAGAGATAGAGATAGAGATAGAGATAGAGATAGAGATAGAGAAGAGAAGAGATAGAGATAGAGAAGATACACCGAATAAATTTTATTATACAGTATACACCGAAAAAAATACAAAGCTATTAAAAATTTATACATTAACCGGCAGTGTCACCTTCAATGCAATTTCTTCAAGTCAATATTTGAATGGACATAACTGAAAGAAGAGTAAGGGTCGGCAGTGTAGATAATACATTTCATACCAGCATTACCAGCCATGCAGCCTGGAGTGACGGCCTGTTGAAGGCGGCTGGTGGCAAGTAGACGCGAAATGCAGAGGTCGTGATATGTGGCATTCTCCAGGCCTAGGGTCCAGCAGTGGACTATATAAGCAGTAGTAATTTTTAAACTTTCGCGATTTGTTCTAAAAGGTACATATTTTTTACCTAAATTAAATAATACGTGACATCTATGGCGCACCCCCACTGCCATTCAAAGGCCCTACCCTAACGCCGGTACTGGATAATGGGTTGATTATGATGGTAATTAACAAAATTATGGTGTGAAGGTGGCAATCATTTGATTTTTCTTATTGCCGCGTTCATTTAATACCTATATCATGGGGGTGCATAAAAAATAACTGGTCCGCCATCTTTGGTAGTCCGCCATATTGGATTTAAAATGACGCCACTTATCTAACCATGCAATGGCGTCGATTCTGATGTAATCAACTAACCTAAATTTGACAGCTCTAAAATTTTCCTTCTCTTATATTGAAATTAAACTGAGAGGCATATAATTTTAGTCCTGTCAGATTGGTTTAGTTTAGTGAGTGAGTATGGCAGAATCGACGCCAATTGTCATACAAACTAAACGTGCATGCAAAATTGTTTTAGTTCAATCGGTTGGGGATGACTGTTTTAAAATTCAGATGGAAGATTTGACCCAAACTAAGAAGGCGAGTTAAATAGAAGCTTGTAAAAAATAATCGATGCCATATCCATATTTATATTGTGTATATGAATATTTTCCGAAATATAATAATAATAATATCGCATGATGGGCGTTTTTAGAAGTGCCATAACACAGGTGTTTTAAAGAAAACATCAAGTTTTAAAAACAATGAGGGTTTAAACAAAGTGCAAGGCTAATAATAGATATTAAATGGTAGGTACTCACAAAGCCGAATATTACTAACACGACCAGCTTCATCTCGCAAGTCGCTGTCGTTCTGTAGCCAGTTTATTACAATTTTCCATTTTAAGTACAGCCTTACAAAAGGAACTATCCGAACCACCTGTCCCAATAAAACCAT
Source organism: Agriopis aurantiaria (assembly GCA_914767915.1). NCBI lineage: Eukaryota > Metazoa > Arthropoda > Insecta > Lepidoptera > Geometridae > Agriopis > Agriopis aurantiaria. The sequence goes on along the minus strand of OU612010.1, from coordinate 4,679,091 downwards.
GATTAATTAAGTTGTTATCGTTTATAGGTAAATATTGTTCATGTTAAATAGATAACGTCCCTACAAGAAGGTTTGATATTATTAAATTATCTATTGAGATGTATGGTCAATTTAATAGATCACATTTAATTTTAACACTTCATCAATAGGTCACAATATCAATTTTTTATGAAAGTTAGAACTGCGCTATTGCTTTGAAATTTAATTATGCACAACTTAAAAGAACAGAAAGATACTTAAATAAGTAACTAAAAACTAAAACTTAAAACAGCTAATTAAAAACTAAAAGACCATGGAGGGAAAGGTCCCTAAATTTTTTTTTTTTTGTTAAAATCTTCATGAGCGTGGATTCAATGTCCTTTACTCGTAATATTAAACAGTTTACTTTGTCTTAATAGCGTCAAACAAGTCATAGTCACAGTCAGTCAGAGTCAAGCTAAGTAAGTCACGGTCAAGTCGAACTCATGCCCCTGTAAAGTGGTGGAGACTTTACAAGAGGCTCCTATGGAGTTTTGGAAACAACACGAAAAGACACGTTTCACCTTGTTATATCACTTGGCCACACTCGAGCATGTTTACGAGCACTTAATGAATAATAATTCACCATTTAGTACACGAATTTAGTACACGAGATCGAATCCGAAATGAGGAGATCCGTAGACGAACGAAAGTCACCGACATAGCCCACCGGATTAGTAAGTTGAAATGGCAGTGGGCAGGGCACATATCACGCAGAACAGATGGCCGATGGGGCCGAAAGGTTCTGGAATGGAGACCACGGACTGGTAAGCGCAGCGTAGGACGTCCACCCACAAGATGGACAGACGACCTAAAAGAGACCGCAGGGAAACGCTGGATGCAGGCCGCTTCCAACCGGCCCTTTTGGAGATCGATGGGGGAGGCCTATGTCCAGCAGTGGACGTCCTACGGCTGAAATGATGATGATGATGATGATTTAGTACACATTAACACTCGAAAATACACAAGTTTAGGAAAATAATCCAACGAGCCGACATGTTTTTTCCGCGTTGGCGCCAAAACTCAGGTCCCTAGAATGCTGGCAGTATTGCCATATTGAATGGCAATGCTCAATTTTTGGGTGTAATAAAAGCCAACATTCTGGACACCCGACGAAATGGGGAAGAAAGGTTCTTGAGTGGAGACCACGGGCCGGAAGACGCAGCGTAGGTACAGGTAGGCCTCCCACTAGATGGACCGACGACATTGTGAGAGTCGCGGGCATCCAGTGGATGCAAAAGGCAGGCTGTCGTTCAGTGTGGAGGTTAATGGGGCGGAGGCCTATGTTCAGCAGTGGACGTATTCTGGCTGATGATGATGATGCGTTTAGTTGAACTCGCCCTACAGATGGCCCTGCTGCCTTTTTGCATGTGGACAATTCGTTTATTTAAAATTTATTTAACAAACAAACAAACAAACAAAATTATTTATTTCACATAATGACAAAGATACAGTAAAGCAATTGCCTGAGGGCCTCAAACTAGGCTAAGCCTGTATCTTGAGGTCCAAACAGGAAATAGTACATGAAATATCACGCGCGCTTACACTTTAATGGGTATAATTTAAGGATCAACAAACAGCATACAACGGATTATAAAACTATGGAAGTATTATTTGCTAGTCTATACTAATATTGTAAAGAGGAAAGATTTGTTTGTTTGTTTGCATTGAATAGGCTCCGAAACTACTGAACTGATTTGAAAAAAGCTTTCACTGTTGGGAACCTACACTATCCCCGGGTGACATAGGCTATAATCTATACCCGTGCGAAGCTGGGGCGGACCGCTAGTTAAGTATATATACCAGCATCGTTGACCACGGATTAATTAGACTAGTTCATTAGGATCGCTGCAAGTTTACAATCTTTTTAATAATAACTACTCAAGTTAACTAGGCTAAATTTCTGTCTAATGATATGTACCCGTCACTGTGAACTAAACAATCACTTATACATAACTGGAGCCACAGACAGCCCTCTGTGACGAGGCTGTCTAGGAAAACGAGACCGTGGAGCATGTAATAATGCATTGCAAAGTCACATAAGATACTCCTTGAAGAAACTTTACAAGTCTCCATTACCTACACACCTGGCAAAATAGAGTTGTACGGAATAGCTGCGCCAGCGATCCAAAGCCATGCTTCGTTATTTTAAGGTGCTCGGCTGGTTTGTAGGCTGGTAGGGGCAAATGCAAAAGAAAGACAGAATAGTTATTTACAACACATTTGCGAGAAAAAAAGGCTACAAATGAAACAATTTTATTATTTTGTTTATAACTTAATATCAGTCACAACAATAGTTTCTATAATATGATAAGAAAATGGCGCGAACATGCAAATAGCGCCACTATCACGTGGTGAAAATTAGAACTACATCTTTCGTCTCATTTTCTCTTTAGTATTAAACTGAGACAAACGTATTGAGCAAAAGCGCTTCCAAGGAGGTTTGATCATTCAGCTTATTTATTCTCGTAATATGAAACTCTTTTGTGGAATTCTTATGTAATTATGATGGAAATTAAAAAAAATACCGTAAAGTACACGCACGGTGCTATACAACGGAGCGTGCGGTAAAATTCATTACCGCACGCTCCGTTGTATGATGCGTTTCATTACCGCACGCTCTGTTGTATGATGCGTAATGTTTAACTTTCGAAAGATGTATTCAGGCTTTGTAAGTGCACTTTTTGAGCAAATGTGTTGTAAAATACATTTATTCGACATTACTACAAAAAACTGATTGTTTTGTAATCCGCACGGCCAAGGATTGGAACGACCTGCCGGCTTCCTTGATTCTTGAGAGATATAGTCTGGGCCTTATAAAAGCTTATGTGAATAGGTCTATCTTCTAAGTCTGCGTGCTTCATCTTCGACTACATCGTCGCTTACCAACAGGCGAGTTGGCGGACAAACGCGGAATTATTCGCTATGAAAAAAAACCGGACAAGTACGAGTAGGACTCGTGCTCTGAGGGTTCCGTCCAACGGAACCTTCAAAACGGGAGTCCAAAAAAAAAAACTAACTGAAGTTGATATATTGAAAGACAAACTTAACTTTGTAGTTGACTATAAGGTTCTTCGATACATTCCAACTACAAAATGTAAGTTTGTAATAGCAAAATAATTATTTTTAAATGATATAACTTCAAATTAGTAATTTTTGGATTTATTTGGATTTATATACGTGCTATGAGACCTTGCTTTTTGACAAATTTCATGATTCTAGGTCAACGGGAAGTACCCTATAGGTTTTGATTCCCCTGTGAAATCGCAAAATATGCGACATAAACGTTCATATCTTTTGATTGCGTTGACTTACATTTTTTATTTTTTTTACAGCCAATAGAAACCGTAGACCCAAGCTTTTATTATAAATTTCAACTTGATACCTTTACGCGTTCTTGAGAAAAAGGTTCTGGACAGACGGACATACAGACGGACAACGAAGTGATCCTATAAGGGTTCCGTTTTTTCCTTTTGAGGTACGGAACCCTAAAAACTAGAGTATACAATCAGTGTCGGATGGGTTCGTTTCGACATTAATGCTAAAAGTCAAGGACTGACAGTGGCGGTGTATGTATACACCCCAAGAGGAATTTCAGTGCAAGTTTCACTTTTGATTAGAATTAGATTTAGAATTAGATTTTATATAGAATTAGATTTAGAATTAGTTGCATCGGTTCGTGTATCGAATAATATAATGTACCTTTTGTGCTTAGAGAGAGAGACTAGCTATGGAGAGGGCTATGCTCGGGGTTTCTCTACGAAATCGAATCAGAAATGAGGAGATCCGTAGACGAACGAAAGTTACCGACAGCCCACCGGATTAGCAAGTTGAAGTGGCAGTGGGCAGGGCACATAGCACGCACAACAGATGGCCGATGGGGCCGAAAGGGTTCCAATACAATACAATACAATTCTTTATTTATAACTCCATAGTTACAAGTCAAACTTCTCCAGTACACTTTCTACAACGATGTCAAACGGTGGTACAAACGGAGACCACGGACCGGTAAGCGCAGCGTATTACGTCCACCCACAAGATGCACAGACGACCTAAAAGAGACCGCAGGGAAACGCTGGATGCAGGCCGCTTCCAACCGGCCCTTTTGGAGATCGATGGGGGAGGCCTATGTCCAGCAGTGGACGTCCTACGGCTGAAATGATGATGATGAATGTACCTACCTACCTATGTGAAATCTATTTGCCAGAAGAACGACGTAAGCATACTTCTACCAAATATTAAGCACCAATAAATATCCTTAACTGCGCACAAAGCTATGCAATAAATTACTAATATTAAGTCAGTTTAGTTATAATTTATCTCCTACGCTACAGTGATATTTACTCAACTGGTCATAGCTGTTCTTATTATTTTAAAAGAGATGTCTGGTACTACAAAAGCAGAAAATTTCAGTTATTTAAAATCTAATTTATGTATGGAAAATGAATTTATTTCATTGACAACAAAAAACCAAAAATAAACCGAAAAGCAAATTATGGTGGCGTCTCTGCGCCTAGTTGCTATCGGTTTTATATCGGATGCATTTCGGAGAGTGTGCGTCGGATCTGCATGATCTAATTCCCTCCTGCACATTTTTCTATCGGACTGCCAGAGCAGGCACGAATAATCGACACCGCTTTATGAAATCGAAGCGATTTGATTCCACTTTTATTGTGCGACCTGAATGGGTATTCCCCGATATAGTTACAATGTGGGTGTTTTAAAATCACGAGTGAATCGTTTTCTTCTAGGCAAGCGTGTTCCATCGTAGACCGCATCATCACTTAACATCAGGAGTGCTGGCGGTCAAACGCAAGCATAATATTTTTTTTATGTACTTAAAGGTTCAAATAATTTAAAGATAGCCCGTTGGTCTAGTTGGTAGTGAACCTGCCTTCTGCGCTTGGGGACATGGGTTCGATTCCCACCTAGGACAAACATTTATGTGATGAACATTTGTGTTTGTTTTAATATTTATTTAAGTATGTATTTAAAACTATATATGTATGTATATCAGTCTCTGGCAGCCATATCACAAGCTTTGTTTAGTTTGGGGTCAGATGACCGTGTGTGCAAAAATGTCACCAATACTAAAAAAAATTAAAAAAATTATTCATTGTAAAAGCTGACGGCTCTAAGAACATGCAATATGTTAACAGAGAATATATTTTCAATATATTGTTTGAGATAAGTCAACAATTGTCTCTAATAATTCAAATGCTCAAGCCCACTACCAGTTGGCAGCGTACCCAGCATACTGGCGGCACTGGCGGCATAACTACGCTGAATGGAATTACTTTTGCATTAACGGCCGGTTATCCGAGTCGCGTAGGCAACAAAACGCTCCCTCAGCCCCCGCCAAGTTATAGCGACGATGTATTTTGCCACGCAAGAATCAGGACGCCCGCGGGGGGAGTGCAACGACAAAAACGAACATAGATCCGACCTCGATGACGCCTGGCGCGGTACTGAACGCGGCGCGCGCAAATTCTCGCGACCTTTTTACGCTTTTAATTCCACTAAAAAACGAAACTATTCACTATCAAAAATATATCCAAATAAAAAAATGTTGAATAAAATTGCCTTTCAGTACATGCAATTTCCAGGTTGTAACGAGCTTTCATTAGAGCTTATAACGAAAAAAAAAAATTAACTCGACTTTGCTTCAGATTTTTTTTGATCGAGGAAAGTTTGTTTATTCTTTCGTTTTTTGAACCAACATCAATATACTCATATCATAGACTCAAACACAGATGTATCTGTGACATGTATTTTTTTCCAGTTCAAATATTGTAATTTAACTGAATAATAGTTATTTATGATACAAGTGCGGTAAGTTGGTTATTACAAACGAGTAGACGAATGTAAGCCCGAGACGAAGTCGAGGGCTTACCATAGTCACGAGTTTGTAATAACCAATCCGCACGTGTGCCATACAATGTTTTACAACACATTTGCGCGAAAAAAAGGCTATAAATGAAACAATTTTTATGGAAATGGAAATTAAAAAAATACCGTAAAGTACACGCACGGTGCTATACATCTGAGCGTGCGGTAAAATTCATTACCGCACGCTCCGTTGTATGATGCGTAATGTTTAACTTTCGAACGATGTATACAGGCTTCGTAAGTGCACTTTTTGAGCAAATGTGTTGTAAAATTGATTTAAAACCGTCAAATTTGGTATATGAGGCCTATAAGCCAGAAAAACCACAGCATTTTGGTCACACGTCTTGACCCAAACTAACAAGGCAAGTATCATTGCCTTTTCAAAAGTTTTATCGTAGAAACTCGAAAAGAACGGCCATACTTATAAACGTTACTTAAGTTAAGCAACTAAACTAATTAAAGTTAAATAAGGCAAGTTAAGTAAAAGCTTGTAAAAAACTATCCGTACTAAACTTAACTTGTTCTGCATTATTATTTTGGATATCTATTTAATTTTCGTGTTTTGAACGTCGACCAAAATAATATTAATGAACGGGCCCAAAGGAAGCGCATTTTTGAAGATTACAAAATGAGTCCTGGCGCTCACTTCGTTTCAATCGGTCTCTAGCCGTAGGAAGTGCAACATAAGACTATTGTTACATGATAACGAAACATCTGACAAAATTATGCCGTCGTGTGCTTTCCCGAAGTGTAAATACACAACAAAAAACCGCTATCTATGTTTTGTAACAAATGTACTACATGGTTATAATTAGGTGTTAAAGTATATGTCCGACGGTTTTGACTCGTTTTTACTGAGCATATTCAATGGTTATAATGCCCATATGGCATTGCAAAGAGGTTTGTTCGAAAATCGAACTAGCCACCATAAGCAGAACTGAAAAACAAAGAATGTGAAACAAAAGACAGTGTTTGGTGCTGTGATTTTCAGTGAAACCTGGCTTTGTATTGTCTCACAGAAGATGTGAATAGTAGAGTATGCTCCTCTGGAACAAAGCCTGTCTTCGAGTTGGGCAGCTTGAACCCCTCGCTTCACTCAGGACTCTATATAACTCTAGAGTCCCTCGTTACGCTCAGGGTTCAATATGCCGCCCGCGACGTAAGACACTGCTTTATTCCCTTAGTGCATAATTTACTATTATACCATTCCCCCCTCGTAAAAGCTTATTTTATTCACTGAAAACAGTGAATAAAAAGGTACCTCCATCTCAATGCTATACAACCTCCTTGCGCAAAAAATACTCGATACAAACTCCTTAAAACTTTATTTTTCTCGTAGTCATGGTATATAGTATGCAGCTCTTGAATAAAACAGATTTATATCGAGGGCCATGAATCACTCGCGTCGCTCAGGATTCTAACACTTGAATCTACGTAGTAAGTGAAAAATCTTAGCTTGAATCACTCTCTACGGTCGTGATTCGGTCTTAGAATCCTTCGCATGCTCGTGATTCATCGATCATAAAAACAAAAAACAACATAACCAACGTCGAAACATATTCGACAAAAAAATATTATTTATTTATTAACGATTCGATCTTCATGAAATGTAAGCAAGTAGTTAATTCAAAAACATTTTTTTTAATCACATTATGTTTAATTTTTCCAATCGTAATTTTAGATTTAATTATAACGTACCAAGCAACTAATAAATAATACTCTAATACATACAAAAAAAAAACATACAGTCGAATTGAGAACCGCCTCTTTTTGGAAGTCGGTAAAAAAACCTAAACTAATTGAATATTTTTGACTTTCATAAATATTGACTTAGCAGGGTTTATGCTTGAGTGAAAGTAAATGTCACTTAAGCATAAACCCTTCTAAGTCGTAGAGGGGTACTTAGTATACTTAGCCTATGTGCTAAGTCAATATTTATGAGAGGCAAAAATATAAAATTTAAATTACACGACGTGTAAAAAATTACATAGAACCTTGTAATAGTGAGCCAGCGATATAAGTAACGAAGGCATATAGATAGTACAAACGATCGACTGTATGTTTTCTTTTTTGTATGTATGTTACGCGATTACTCCGCCAATTATGAATTGATTTTGATGATTCTTTTTGTATTTGGTAGGTCATACTTCAAAGGTGGTCCCATATAAATTTTATCGACATTGATTAAGCGCTTTTTGATAAATCCACAAAACCATGATAAAAACCTTTTGCTTTGGCTGGCACCGACTCCAAAAATATATTTTTTTTTATGCCATCGGTGGCAAACAAGCAGACGGGCTGCCTGATGGTAAGCAGTCATCGTCGCTTATGGATACTTGTAACACTAGAGGCATCACAAATACGTTGCCGACCCTTTAGGACTCGATTAACTCGCCTTTTGAAGAGCCCCATGTTGTAGCTTCTCGGAAACACCGTGGAAGGTAGCTCATTCCACATTTTGCAAGTATGAGGCAAGAAGGATCGAGTGAATCGGACAGTGTGCGATTTCCACTGATCTATGATGTGTGGATGAGCCTTCAGGCGGCTTTCAGTTTCAGGTGATTATAAATTGTAAATAGGTAGGTAAGAAGGTGTATATGTATTAATAATTTCGTTGATTGTTCTTTAATGCTCATTGGTTTGAAGTAATTTAAATATTATTTTCTACTTTTTAGTTTAAGTTTGTACAATACACGTAGATAGTTTCGGTTCTTGTTTTTTTTCTGAAAATTAATTTTATTTGATTCGAATTTGAGCAAAATCGTTTGGAGGTTGCAAAGACAGAGGACGCGAGGTCTCGTTATGGGGCGATAACTACTTAGTTACAAGACCGAAAACGCTCATTGAGCGCAAAATCCCTTTTGATTGAAAAGGCACAATGACTTGTCCAGATATTGGAAGTATCGGATTTATCCAACGCGAACCAAAACTAGTAGGGAGCAGCCTTAACTGGCTGCGGGGCTCGGTCAGCGTCTTGCTGAGTAGCAACGACGTGAGTTGGGGGTGGAAACTTCTTCGCGCGCCCCTAAGCTTTTATTAGGAGCGGGCGCAGAAGCTGGGGAAGCTCAGGAGGCCGAGAAGTTTGGGGCGAGCCCGCTCGGACGGTGGGGTGGCCCTCCGCGTGTCCCTCTGATAAGCAAAAGGCACAGTGGATGGATGATGAGCAGAGGCTCGTCTGACGGACGCACGGCGTTGTGGCAAACAAAAAGCGAAATTACTGTCAAGGCTTTCATGATTGTTGACAAGCACGAATTGTAAAATGAAGCAAAGCCATTATGACGCATTCTAAACCCTTGTTGATACAACCATAACACGATAATATGACGGAGAGCTAAAATAAATAGCTAAATATCATTATATTTTGCTGAGGATAACGCAAACACGTACCTAAGTATATAGGTATATTATGCCTTCTCACACAGTCATGTAATTTGCGTTCAAAACCTTCGACCAAAATAAAATGAATGGACGGGCCATAATACTTAGAGTTTTCCACGAGTTTCAACACGAATTTGACGTTCCAAATTCAAATCACTTTATTCCCTAGAGATTTTCATACAACTTTATTTCCCTTAAGAGATAATGCTTTACTTTACGTTGAGGTTGCATTATATGTAATTGGATATTGTCGAGCAGGTGGTGTGAAAACAACTTTTGTTCTAAGACTACGAAATTAGCGAAAAAGAATCAGCTGTTCCATACAAAAAATAATTCACTCCATCATCAATTCATCATACAAAAATGAATTGAATTAAATTTAATTCCACCGACTAGTAGTTCGCATAATAAAAGTGTAATCAAAGCGCTCCTAAAGGGTTTTCAGAATATCAACCATAAAGCGGTGTAGATTTTTCGTGCCCGCTCTGGCAGTCCGATAGAAAAATGGGCAGGAGGGAATTAGATCGTGCAGATCCGATGCACACTCTCCGAAATGTACTTATCCGATAAAAAACCTTGCAACTTTACGTCGATGCTCAAGACTAACTTGATTCAATGGGTCACTAAAGCGTGTTTTTAGTTTTTAACCGAACGAATAGAGATTTCAGATTCTAATGTGACAAGTCGGCGTTTCTATGTAAGAGAATGTTTGTGTTTATGTGTTTGTTTATTTGTTCAACGATAACTTGTGTTCCGTGAACTTTCATTTTCATGAAAATTTGACAACACAACTAATGACTAAGAAAAACAACAACTAATACAACTATACAAAACAACTAGCGACAAATAAACAACTAAACTAACAAATGAAAGACAACTAATGACTAATGTTGAAGACGTTGATACGTTGTTTGAAGTGTTGTTGTTGAAGATGGTTGGAATATTTATTTTTAATTTATTTCGGAGTTCGGGCACTAACATAAACTAGTTTAAACAGGTAGTTCGCCCCGAACTGTGAGTGCACTATAAATCACGACCCATAAATTTTCGGAAGCCCTCGATCAATTTTGCCCATATTCGAACTTAAAAATTGTATTGAAATGAACTACTTGCTTACAAAGTTTCATAAAGATCGATCAACCGTTGATCATCAACGATACGCTAGCTATATCGTCGAACAAACTATGCATAGAAACGTCGATTTGTCCCATTGGAATTTGAGACAGCTGCTCGGTCAACAAATTCTAAGTACTACGTTATTACCTACTTATTGTAGGTAAGCTTACGCTAAGTACTTTTAATAAAGCATTATATTTACCACAAATGACGGCAGAACTATTTATTATTTAGTCTTTGTTGAAACAACTGGTGACTAGGAAGTGTTCCTTTTGTTGGCAGATCGTATATAAAATGGCAATTTTTATTTCCTCGGTTAATAAACGGGGAGCGGAGGACTTGCGACATGCAGACGATCTTGTTGCTTATAGTCGGCTTTGTAAGTACTTACCTTTTCTATTTACGGTTATCTAAAGTAGATTGTTGCATCGAGCGCAAAGTGAGTTATTATTGCACGACTGTTGGTAAACTAAATTAACACGAGTGCATTAATTACCAATCTACAAACAATCTACATCGTGATAAAATATACCTACACCCGATTAATGAAAACAAAGTTTAATTCATCTTCTCCTCAAACATTTAAAACTTACAATTATTGTCACCGGCGATTTTGATTTTCAGCCAGGATCTATATGATTTAATGCATACATTTTATATTAAACTTAATGGGCGACATTTAACCTCTGTGTTAAATTTAAATCTAAATTAAAAACAATGTATTAATGAAAAACTGTGCAATAATGAGATTTCATATAACATTTCTGCACTCTTTTGGTTCTAAGCAAAAAAATACGTCCTTTGTGTTCGGTTTTGTAGTGATTAGTGATAACATTACTATACGTAGTTGAAAGAAAAGTTTTTTTAGCATAATCGCAAAATAAGCAGTGATTCACCCCTCGCAATCCATTATCTTAGCAAACCCAAGTTCAAGTTTTGTGATATTCACATCACACAGTAAACGTCCGCTGAACAAAGGCCTCCCACTTACAGAGGGGTGTTGCCATAATCCCCACGCTTGGCAGGTGGCTTGGGGATCGCAGTACGTTCACCGTGTACTCATAAGACGCTGCTGCCCATCCTCCGGTGGTTCTGGTCGCAGTTTTAGGACATCCGAGTTTCTGATATTACAACTTAAAAATTGAATTCTAATTAACTACTTGCCTACGTTCAACGAGCTATGGAGAGGGCTATGCTCGGGGTTTCTCTACCAGAATCCGAAATGAGGAGATCCGTAGACGAACGAAAGTTACCTACATAGCCCACCGGATTAGTAAGTTGAAATGGCAGTGGGCAGGGCACATATCACGCAGAACAGATGGCCGATGGGGCCGAAAGGTTCTGGAATGGAGACCACGGACCAGTAAGCGCAGCGTAGGAGGTCCACCCACAAGATGGACAGACGACCTAAAAGAAACCGCAGGGAAACGCTGGATGCAGGCCGCTTCTAACCGGCTCTTTTTGAGATCGATAGGGGAGGCCTATGCCCAGCAGTGGACGTCCTATGGCTGAAATGATGATGATGAGTGTTTTGTTTGCACGCGAAACACAATGCGCGCACATCGCGAAAAAACAACGTCGAAATCGAAATGCCAAAAAACTCACCGCGAGGTGGGTCAAAAATGGCAGTTTAAGATAGCATTTTAGGATGTTTAAAAAAAAGGATTAGATCTACGTTTGGCCAACTTGCCTGATGGTAAGTGACTGTGTGGCCGAGGATGGAACACATTGATCTAGAAGACATCTATTCACTCTAACCTTGAAGATGCGTAGATTGTAGTTCTCAGGAAACAAGGAGGACGGCAGGAGTTCCATTCTTGGGCAGTACGTATCATAATTGTTGAGCCAAATCGTTGAGTAAATTTCATCGAATTGTTTTCGAACTTTCCGGATGGTGAGGACAATAGTTAAAAACTCAGTTTAACAAACATAAATTCCAAAACGAAGGCTACTCTTGTGATAGTCATTACAAATACAAATACAAATTAATTTATTGGCGTTTGTAACAGTTATTTAAGCTACCGAACGCACATAGTATTTACCTACAAATTCAAAATATAATTATGTTGCATTGTTTGACGTATTTTTTGTATTTTTTTTACAGTTAGCCGTTTTGACGATTGCTGACGATGTGGGTAAGTGTAGCTTAAGTCACGGATAATTTGTGTATCCTCTCGCTCGCGCATTTCTGCATTTTTGTACATAAATAATTTCGTAATTAATTTAATTGTTTTTCTTTTTTAAACCAATTTTCAAACATAATAAACCGGCCAAGTGTTAGTCTGGCTCCAGCTCTGAGGATTCCGTACCATCACAAAATACAAAAAGTAGTGGAAAAAGACAACATCACGCCCAGTCACATCCAAGTATGTAGGTACCGACCGCGCCCGACGTTGCTAGAAATTTGTCACCAACTCACACTTTACCATTATTTATTATTTGTTGTTATACTTTAGAGTGTGTACCAACTATAATCATGTCAAGTTTGACGCTTGTATCATTTTTACACTAGAGCAAATACAAAAATACGTAAAAAAATACATTTATGTATGGAGACCCCTTCTATTGTTTTTACTTTTTGACTTTATTATTATTTCTTATTTAATCTGCCTTAACATTAGGTACATAAACAGAAACTGAAAAATTTCAACTGGCTATCTATTATGGTTCGAAAGATACAGCCGTATAAAGGTAGGGCCGACAGACAGACGGACAGATAAATCTGTCTGGCCGTTCGTCCGGCAGACAGCGTAGGCTTAGTAATAGGGTTCCGCTTTCACCCATAGGGTACGGAACCCTAAAAACACGCCAATAACACACTGCAAACGTGTTATAACAGTCACTATGTTCACTATCAACACGGTAACCATGGTTACGGAAATGAGATGCGTCAATTTATTTGTAAAAATATTTATTAAGTGTGTACGGAACCCTCAGAGTGGAGAGTCCTACTCACCTCGGTCCGGTTTTTTTATAAGCATGTATGTATATATGTCTGTACTTACCTTAAAGCATGTTTTTTCTGTGTACCTACAGGTTATCGCGGCAATGACTACGGCGGCGGCGGCCAAGGTAAGATCGCATTCATCGTCAACTCTCTACATTTGTACGTCTACTGGGCAAAACATGATACAAAGTGACTAATATTGTTATCATTAACTCTCTATATTTGTACATCTACTGGGCAAAATATGATACAAAGTGACTTAATTGTCATCATTAACTATCTACATTTGTACGTCCACAAGACAAAACATGATACAAAGTAACTAATATTGTTATCATTAACTCTCTATATTTGTACGTCCACTAGGCAAAACATGATACAAAGTAACTAATATTGTCATCATTAACTCTCTATATTTGTACGTCCACTAGACAAAACATGATACAAAGTAACTAATATTGTTATCATTAACTCTCTATATTTGTACGTCCACTAGGCAAAACATGATACAAAGTAACTAATATTGTCATCATTAACTCTCTAAATTTGTACATCGACTAGGCAAAACATGATACAAAGTAACTAATATTGTTATCATTAACTCTCTACATTTGTACATCTACTGGGCAAAATATGATACAAAGTGACTTAATTGTCATCATTAACTCTCTACATTTGTACGTCCACTAGACAAAACATGATACAAAGTGACTAATATTGTCATCATTAACTCTCTACATTTGTACGTCCACTAGGCAAAACATGATACAATGTGACTAATATTGTCATCATTAACTCTGTATATTTGTACGTCCGCTAGGCAAAACATGATACAGAGTAACTAATATTGTCATCATCAACTCTCCAGATTTGTACGTCCACTAGGCAAAACATGATACAAAGTAACTAATATTGTAATCATTAACTCTCTAAATTTGTACGTCCACTAGGCAAAACATGATACAAAGTGACTAATATTGTCATCATTAACTCTCTATATTTGTACGTCCACTAGGCAAAACATGATACAGAGTAACTAATATTGTCATCATCAACTCTCCAGATTTGTACGTCCACTAGGCAAAACATGATACAAAGTAACTAATATTGTAATCATTAACTCTCTAAATTTGTACGTCCACTAGGCAAAACATGATACAAAGTAACTAATATTATTATCATCAACTCTCCAGATTTGTACGTCCACTAGGCAAAACATGATACAAAGTAACTAATATTGTAATCATTAACTCTCTAAATTTGTACGTCCACTAGGCAAAACATGATACAAAGTAACTAATATTGTTATCATCAACTCTCCAGATTTGTACGTCCACTAGGCAAAACATGATACAAAGTAACTAATATTGTTATCATCAACTCTCCAGATTTGTACGTCCGGGTTTAAGCAGATCATTAATGTGCAATAAAAATAGAATTGCGGAGAACACAGACCCTTGAAGTACGCTGGCATTAATCGCCAATTATTGGTCAGACGAACAGCCGTCGTAGACCACTCGAATCGAACGTTTACTCAAAAAGTCTTGAATCCAAGAGCCGTAAGAACTGATGGAAGCTTATGGGATACACTAAAATTGTGTTTTTAGTGACAGGCTCTAACTAAAGTCAGCTTTTTAATAAGAATAAAAAATATCAGTCCTATTATAAGCAGGTTAAAATTGGCTAATGCCCGTTGCAGACAATGCGCAGTAGCTTGCGCAAGTACTTGCGTGACTGCCTACTACGCATCGACTGCACTTTTGTCTTAGTACAAGTGGCAGTGGAAGTGCTTAGTAGCACTCGCACTGGTCCTTGCGCAAGTTAAAATGAAAAAAATTATTTGTTGAAGCTTCGTTTTCTCGCGCTAGTCACGCGATGCCCACTGTGCATCGTTCGTCTCATTTGAACATTTGAGTTGTGCGCGTCACCTCGCAAGTGGCTATTTACGTTTGAACGCTGGTGCGAGTACTTGCGCAAGCTACTGCGCATGTGCTGCAACGGGCTTTAGTTACAAGTAAAGCTAATACTAAACAAGTGTTACTATTAATTCAGCTGCCGTGGTAGCCTATTTGGGAGACCGCTAGACTTGAAAGCGTGAGGTCGCGGGTTCAAACTCCGGGCCTGTACCAATGAGGTTTTTGGAGTTTATGTACGGATTTTCATACCACTGGCTTTTCGGTGAAGGAAAACATCGTGAGAAAACTTGCATACGTACGGAGAAGGAATTCAATGGCGTACAATCCGCATTGGGCCAGCGTGGTGGAAATGGCCTAATCACCCTTTCGGGGGTAGGCTAAAATTCCAGCAGTGGACTGTTAAAAGGCTGATTATGATGATGAAGATTAATTCAGCTGCACATTGTAAAGGTCAGCGCTATTTATTTATATACGTGCAAAATGTCAAGTCGCTTATAAGTACAGTAGTTGCTAAGAGAATCTGTTGGACAGACAACTATATCCACAAAAAGGTTTCTTTCTTCATAGTATAAAGATAAAAGACCGAAGACTCACTGATACTGTTTTGGTATGGGACCCCGAAAATACAGTTATGGATTAAGGACATCTTGAAGTCTAAAGTTACGCGCACATTAAGCCGGGGCCGCAGAGGGCGCATCGCAAAAATCACTTTCATACAAACCTGCCCAAAGATAATAATATAAATTATCATTGGAAGTATCGCACATTATAATAATAATAATATTGCTAAGTATGAGTCCATGGTTACTTGAAATAAACAATTTGAATTTGAATTTGAATTTGAATTATTAAAAGAAATAAAATAAATTAATATTCAGGACATTTTTTCACACACGGTAATCTGACCCCAAACTAAGCAAAGCTTGTGATATGGCTGCCAGAGACTGATATACATACATATATAGTTTTTAAATACATACTTAAATAGATATTAACAACCAGATATAGAACAAACACAAAAGTTCATCACACAAATGTTTGTCCTAGATGGGAATCGAACCCACGCCCCCAAGCTCAGAAGGTAGGTTCACTACCAACTGGACCAACGAGCTATCTAATACTTACACAGTGCGGGTCGGATTTCCATGTAAAATGTTTGAAAGCGATTTTTGCGATGCGGCCCGGCCCGCTGCGGCTGGCATAATGTGCGCGTACCTTAAAAGAATGCCAAATCAACATCAAATTAATGTAGAAATAATAATTTTGGATCAACAGGCAAACAAATAGTAAAGCGGATAATAAGGAGAGAACGTGGGAGCAAAGTCCAGGGTCCACAAGGTGGGGGAGGAGATGGGGGAGGAGGGGGTGTAGGAGTAGAGGGAGGATCAGAATATTGGAGAGGAGGTAGGGAAGGAGGTGGGGTAGGAGTAGGGGGAGGATCAGAATATTGGGGAGGAAGCAATATTAATAATAATTGGAGAGGAGGAGGACAAGCAGGGGTAGGAGTCCAGGGAGGAGGTGGGGTAGGAGCAGGGAGAGGAGGTGGAGGAGGAGTAGGGGTAGGATCAGGAGCAAGATATTGGAGAGAAGGAGGACAAGCAGGGGTAGGAGTCCAGGGAGGAGGTGGGGTAGGAGCAGAGAGAGGAGGTGGAGGAGGAGTAGGGGTAGGATCAGAAGCAAGATATTGGAGAGAAGGAGGACAAGCAAGAGGAGGAGATGGAGGAGGAGTTGGGGGAGGAGCAGGGAGAGGACCAGGATCAAGTTATTGGAGAAGAAAAGTATCAGGCAGCGGATATCGGGGAGGAAAAGGGGGAATATCAGAATATGAAACTGGTAAGCCCTACCAATATATTTTGTTGAGCGCTAAGGGTGTTTTTAGGGTTTCGTACCCAAAGGGTAAAAACGTAACCTTATTACTAAGCCTACGATGTCTGTCTGTCTGTCCGTCCGTCCGTCCGTCTGTCTGTCCTACATATTAACGGTTGTATCTTTCAAACCGTAATAGATAGTCAGTTGAAATTTCCACAGAATATGTAATGCTACGGCAGATTGACTAATAAATAATAAAAAAGTTAAAAATTAAAAACGAAAGGGGGGTTACATGAGGTATATAGCTGCACAATACGTTCCTTTGCCCAAAGGTTCCAGAAAACAATAAAAACCTATTATATATCGTTGTGTTCCTCTTCCATAGTCTATTACAGCATCGTAACTTATACACTTATCCGCTGGCAGTTCATACAAATACCAAATACATGGCGGAATAGCGTGCGGTATTTTTCGCTACCTACAGCGGTAGCGAATTTAGCTTAGAACAGGCGTTAAGATAGTCGTAGTCGTAAAGAGCGTGTCGAGACACGTGTCGTATATGGTTCCGTAGATAATGTTACGAAAATGTTCGAATGAAAAACTCATACCTGCACATAAAAAATATAGTTGAACCTTTTTTGAAGTCTG
The DNA here is from genome assembly GCA_914767915.1 of Agriopis aurantiaria. Taxonomy (NCBI): domain Eukaryota; kingdom Metazoa; phylum Arthropoda; class Insecta; order Lepidoptera; family Geometridae; genus Agriopis; species Agriopis aurantiaria. The sequence goes on along the minus strand of OU612010.1, from coordinate 4,661,370 downwards.
TTGAAAATAAGAAAATTGCAAGGTACAAAAATACTGCTGTATGTTTGGGACGGTTCAGCAAAATACCAGCTCTTTTGAATTGGTAGACCGGTGTGCTGCTCGTCTTATAAAAAAGAAGAGAAGACCATCAGCTGATTAGTGACCGCCAGTATGGCTTTTGTCACGGTGGATTAGCTGGGGATCTCCTAGTATATCTCACTCACCGTTGGGGAGAAGCTATCGAAAGTAGAGGCGAAGCTCTCGCTGTTGGCTTAGATATCGCTAAGGCATTTGATCGGGTATGGCATAAGGCACTTTTAGCAACATTACCATCTTACGGCTTTGCAAGTGGATTGGTAACTTTTTGCATGGTCGTTGCATAAGAGTAATCATCGATGGCGCTTGTGTTGCGACCATGTCAATTAATGCCAGAATTCCACAAGGTTCTGTGCTATCGCCCATGCTATTCATCCTGCACGTTAATGGTTTGTTGCAAATTCGCAATATCTATTGCTTTGCGGATGATATAACGGGTGATGCGCAATATTCTGGCCATGCAAAACGCTCGTAAAGATGAAGTGGTGGAAAGGAGAGCGGAGCTTGTGTCTGCTGTTGAGTGCTCTCTTGAGCAGGTCATGCAAAATTTGGTGCAGTTGAATCCTGCCAAGACGCAAGCTATTGCGTTCACTGCGAAAAAAAGCCCGTTCACCACATCACCGTCTTTTCAGGGCATTCCCCTTACCTTATCGACGAACATCGCCATTTTGGGCGTCGATATTTCCGGCGAGGTCCAGTTTAGGAGTCAGGTGAGCAAGGCTGGTCTAACGTCCAGAAAATTGGGTGTTCTCAATAGAGCCAAGCGGTACTTCACGCCGAACCAGCGTCTTTTATTATACAAAGCGCAGGTTCGGCCACACATGGAATACTGCTCCCATCACTGGAGAGGCGCATCGAAGTACCAGCTCGATCCACTTAACTCCTTGCAGAGAAGAGCCGTTAGACTGGCCGAGGACCCAAAACTAACCAACAACTTGGAACCGCTGAGCTTGCGCTGGAACGTTGGTTCACTCAGATTTTTCTACAGGTATTATAATGGTAAATGCTCTGATGAACTCTTTGACCTCATCCTTCCATCGTGGTTTGACTATCGAACTAGCCACCATTGCCAAAAAAGCCATCCACCAAAGAAATCCGTCCACATATTATATTATTAGTCTTGCACTGTCCGATTTGATCGATTGTTTCTGCCACGCACCTGTATGTTGCGGAAAGGCTTACAACCTTCGGTCTTTCCTCCAAAATATGACCTCAATTGCTTCAAGCTAAGAGTGAATAAAGTCCTCAAAAGTCGCACCACCAATGCCCCGGGTATTGTAGGTGTCTAGAGGCGACGGTGACTACTTACCATCAGGAGGCCCGTCGCTTGTTTGTCTACTATTAATTATTTTTTTATGTGGCTAAAAAACTGCTCTCTCTATACCTCCGCCGTAAAGTAGCGAGTCTGTCAATTTTCTACAGGATTCATTTCGGAGAATGTGCATCAGAGCTACATGACCTTATCCTGCCATCCCCTTTCTAACTACAGGGCAAATCGGCTCACTAGCAATAAAAACATTGTGGATTTTCCTTGGATGAGTACCAAACGTTTTGATTCTACGTTTCTGATCCGTACAGTCAAGGATTGGAACAACCTGCCAGCTTCCTTGTTTCCTGAGAGATATAATCTGGGCATTTTCTGGGCCAGAGTGAATAGGTATCTTCTAAGTCTGCGTGCTTCATCTTCGACCACATCGTCGCTTACCAGCAGGCGAGTTGGCAGACAAAAGCGGACATATCCACGATAAAAAAAAAAACTCCGCAAAGTGCTCCGCATTTCTTAGGTTCTCGCTAGTCTAATATATTTACCAAGTATATTACTTTACACTATTATAAAAAAAAAAAAAAACAACAAATTAAATAATTATTAATTAATTATTCTCGCTATAATTAGGTTATATATTGAAATTAAACATTTTTAACGGATTTTATCGCGTGTATTTTTTAGGGTTCCGTACCGTACCCAAAGGATAAAAAACCGTAATAGATAGCCAGATGAAATTTTCACGGAATATGTAATGTTATGGTGGATTAACTAACAAATAATAAAAACGTCATATAGTGAAATTGAAAGGGGACCCATACAACAAACGTATTTTTGTTTTGTCTCCCTCCAATGTAAAAACGGTAATGCGTAGAAGCTTCAAACTTGGCAAGATTATAGTACACACTCTAAGGTATAACAACAAATAATATATAATGGCCAAGTGCGAGTCGATGACAACTTTCTGTTCATTACCAAGTTATAACTGGTAATTTCGTTATTGAATTTTGTGATGGTACGGAACGACCCTCAGTGCGCGAGCCTGACTTGCAATTGTTTTTTTATACGTATGGGTGTATGGATTACGCGCAAAGGGTGTACTAAGCCGAAAGGGGTTCATATTACCCATCATCATGAACAACTTTTACTAAGGGACCAATTCTGAAATCGCGAAAAAAAAGCTGTCCCATAGAAAACTGTCATTGATACTAGACAAAATGTATGGAACAACAGATTTTTTTTCACATAAGAAAGGCTATCTTTCAATTTTTCAGGGTCAAGAGCTTTATAGTTCAGCCACTGTAGTAAAGCCAAGTTTGTCCTGCCATTTTTTGAATCTTTCTCTTTATATTATACTAGCAGACCTGACAGACGTTGTCCTGTCTTAGAAATGTCAAACACGCAAAGTCAAAATTACAAATCAAATTTTTTTACACCTTGGGTTACATTATTGGAGTTTTAGTAAGGATCCCTATTTTTTTTCAAAATATAATATAGCCTATGTTAACCGGGGATAGTGTAGCTTCCCAACAGTGAAAGAATTTTTCAAATCAGTTCAGTAGTTTCGGAGCCTATTCAATGCAAACAAACAAACAAACAAACAAACAAACCAACAATCAAATCTTTCCTCTTTATAATATTAGTATAGATAATATATAATAATAATATATAATACCATTTGCCATTTCTAGATGGACCGACGACATAGTAAGAGTTGCTGGCATCCAGTGAATGCAAAAGGCAAGCTGTCGTTCAGTGTAGAGGTTAAAGGGGGAGGCCTATGTTCAGCAGTGGACGTCTTCTGGCTGATGATGATGATGAATACCATTTATAAAATCATTTTTCTAATGACTTAAGACATGAGTACTATCAAGTAATATGCTGACTACTAGTCAAAGGCAATAGGTAAAATGGCTGGCTTAGGTCTACGCAGGATTCTAAAATATTTACGGGGAAAATGTACCGAGACTGTATAATTTTAGTCGACTCAAAAAATATTGTAGATTACGCACTAAAGGAATAAAGCAGTGTGTTACGTCGCGGGCGGCATATTGAACCCTGAGCGAAGCGAGGGACTCTAGAGTTATATAGAGTCCTGAGTGAAGCGAGGGGTTCAAGCTGCCCAAGACGAAGACAGGCTTTATTCCAGAGGAGCATACCCTACTATTCACACCTTCTGCGAGACAATAAAAAGCCAGGTTTCACTGAAAATCACAGCAACTAACACTGTCTTTTGTTTCTTAGATTCCACGAGTTTCCACTTTACTTTCCTTTTGTCGAACGAAGGTTTCCACACGAATTTGACGTTCTGAATTCGAATCAATTTATTCCCTAGGGAGTTTCATACAAGTTTATATCCCTTGAGAGATACTGTTTTACTTTACGTTGAGGTTGCATGATATGTAATTGGACATTGTCGAGCAGGTGGTGTGAAAAACAATTTTTTAGCCTGGAAAAGTTCTGGAAAACTGAGAAGTCGAGGGTATAACCGAAAGCAAGTGCAGTACGATGTAAAAAAATATTTACAGGATCAAACTACCAGCCGTCAAAGCCAGCGCCAAATGCATACAAAAGAGGCTCCAGCGGCAACGGGGATGATGAATCATCGCAATCATCACGTGAGTCATCATATTGTTTTCGGTCACGAACTGAGTTTCCCTGCGGTCTCTTTTAGGTCGTCTGTCCATCTCGTGGGTGAAATCTAAATCAAAATCAAAATCGTTTATTTGCATAAATATAGGTAGGTACAGAGTACAAGTGTTAAATTTAAATAATTGTAGCACTATATTCAGCCCTTGTTGTGCAAAATATAAAATTATCACTAATTAGTTAAAACAAACGATTATTATTATATTTTTGACAGCAATATAAGTAACAGACTTCCTCTTTAACCGCGTTTAACATAAAATATTAAAATAACATGCAATTCAAAAAATTCAAATCAAAAAACATCAAGTTAACGAAAACATGTCCAGAAATAATTATGTAATACCTAAGTTACATTAAATATTGCTTTTCAAATTTATAATATTGCTTTTGGTGACTTGAGTACTATCGAACTTACCGACTCCTATTTAAATGCAATAGTTAGAATGGCTGGCATGGTTATTCTTGGGATTTGGAGATGCTTACGGGGAAAAATTTGCGGAGCTGTATAATTTTATTCAACTCAGAAAATAAAATTATTTTACCCTAGAGACTTAGAATAACTCAGAGAAGGTAAGTTTCCAAACAACGCCTTCTCAAAACGTAAGCTACAAATTAGCTTTGTAGCTTACGTTTCGATTGGTATTTTAAATGATTTAAGCAAGAAAATTAATGGATCACCTGTGGAATGTCACACCATAACTCTTATGCTGCTTTTCTGATTTGTTGTGGTACGATTTCACCGCGCAAATTGTCATAGTAAAAAATGTATATATTTTTGGTGTCATATATGACACCATTTGAATGGCTTAAATTTTGCGAATGTACTTGGTGTCTTTATGTAGTTATTCTAAGCCTAGAGAAGTACTTGAAAACTGGAAATCTAGGGCAAGGGTCTCCAAACTTTGAAGCCTTGGGGGCATAATATGTTTTTTGGTATGTTGCAAAGGCCATAACATGGACTTATCTTACTAGTCTTAAGCTGTCGCGGGCCGGATTGATGGCAGTGGCGGGCCAGATTTAGCCCGCGGGCCGTAGTTTGGAGACCCCTGATCTAGGGTATAACCGTAAACAGGTGCAGTACAAAGAGGATTTTTTGCAGAGTCAAGCTCACAGACCGGTGCGAGTCAAGCAAGCAGCTATGACGAAGGTGGCCGAACATCGTCAACATCAGATGACGACAGTGAGTGAGACAGCATATCGGTTTCTGTCGCAACTACAATGTTTTGCCTAGTGCGGTCACGCGGCAAAACCGGACAAACGCCACTATGTACCCGCCGACGCAAATATACCTAGTTGTGATAAAAATATTTGCTTGTATATATCGCTGCTTAAAAACGAAAGACCACAAAACTAAATTACACAAAATTACTTTTATTTAAAAAATGGGACCAAAATCGCCCTTATTTTCATATACCACAAAGACACCCGTCGAAATCGTCTTTAGGCATTTTAGCGGATGAAAACTAAACAAAAATTTTGAAATTGGACAAAAAAAAAAAATGTGGCTCTTTAGTTTTAAAGCAGCGATATAATATATTCTCACTGATCTCCCTCAGGGATAAAGCTATCTTTGTCTTGGGCAACCTTGAATCCCTCACTGCACTCAGGATCCTAGTCTTAAATCCTCTTCCACCTAAAAGTTAACTCCAGATTTCATACGCTGGAGATCTAATATGCGCGTGAACAAGGTCACTGCTTTAAACTTTGAACCTCTATTTGTCCCCTTATATTCGGCTTTTTCGCAAAATCCTTTCTATTTATTCCTTTACACACTAAAGTAACTTTCCTATTTCAGCTACGTATTAGGTAAAGTAGTTTTTGAGATATTGTGATGAATTAGACATTCACCGTCTTACCACAAAAGATTGAACGCTTTAGACATGTGTTTAGCAATTGTTTCACTGCAAAAAATATGCTAAACACTTGTCTAAAGCGTGCTTAAATCTTTTGTGGTAAGACAGTCAGATTTCAGACTGTCAGTCAGTAAAGGAGTGGTATTTTGTTTTTATTGAGATGGTGTGTTTTATTACTGACTGTAGAAGTGAGTGAGTGTAAGAAGTGAGTTCTCATCACCATCAGCATCAGTCAGAAGACGTCTACTGCCGAACATAGGCCTCTTTAACCTCCACACTGAACTTAATGTGTTTACAGTAAATAAATAATATATTTTTCATTATCATTTTCATTTTGAACGACAGCCTGCCATCTGCATCCACTGGCTGCCCACGACTCTCACAATATCGTCGGTCCATCTAGTGGGAGGCCTCCCTACGCTGCGTCTTCCAGTTCGTGGTCTCCACTCAAGAACCTGTCTTCCCCATCGGTTATCGTTTTTCGAGCGATGTGGCCTGCCACATCAGTCAGTGATTCTGATTCTTTGGCGAATATCCACGCAATTGTAGTACGGCATATCTCCCTTGTTTGTCTGGTTTGAGCTATAACCGCTAGCAGGTGCAGTGTAAAGTAAAAAATATTTGCAGGATCAAACTACCAGCCGTCAAAGTTAGCACCAAAGGCGTACAAAAGAGGCTCCAGCGGCAACGGGGATGATGAATCATCGCAATCATCACGTGAGTCATCATATTGTTTTCTGTCACGAACTGAGTTTCCCTGCGGTCTCTTTTAGGTCGTCTGTCCATCTCATGGGTGAAATCTAAATCAAAATCAAAATCGTTTATTTGCATAAATATAGGTAGGTACAGAGTACAGGTGTTAAATTTAAATAATTGTAGCACTATATTCAGCCCTTGTTGTGCAAAATATAAAATTATCACTAATTAGTTAAAACAAACGATTATTATTATATTTTTGACAGCAATATAAGTAACAGACTTCCTCTTTAACCGCGTTTAACATAAAATATTAAAATAACATGCAATTGAAAAAATTCAAATCAAAAAACATCAAGTTAACGAAAACATGTCCAGAAATAATTATGTAATACCTAAGTTACATTAAATGTTGCTTTTCAAATTTATAATATTGCTTTTGGTGACTTGAGTACTATCGAACTTACCGACTCCTATTTAAATGCAATAGTTAGAATGGCTGGCATGGTTATTCTTGGGATTTAGAGATGCTTACGGGGAAAAATTTGCGGAGCTGTATAATTTTATTCAACTCAGAAAATAAAATTATTTTACCCTAGAGACTTAGAATAACTCAGAGAAGGTAAGTTTCCAAATAACGCCTTCTCAAAACGTAAGCTACAAATTCGCTTTGTAGCTTACGTTTCGATTGGTATTTTAAACGATTTAAGCAAGAAAATTAATGGATTACCTGTGGAATGTCACACCATAACTCTTATGCTACTTTTCTGATTTGTTGTGGTACGATTTAATAAATAAATAATAAATAAATAAATATTTTTGGGACATTTTTGCACACACGGTCATCTGACCCCAAACTAAGCAAAGCTTGTGATATGGCTGCAAGAGACTGATATACATACATATATATTTTTTAAATACACAAATTGTCATAGTAATTTTTATTTTTATTTTTTGGTGTCATATATGAAACCATTTGAATGGCTTAAATTTTGCGAATGTACTTGGTTTCTTTATGTAGTTATTCTAAGCCTAGATAAGTACTTGAAAACTGGAAATCTAGGGCAGGGGTCTCCAAACTTTGAAGCCTTGGGGGCATAATATGTTTTTTGGTATGTTGCAAAGGCCATAACATGGACTTATCTTACTAGTTTTAAGCTGTCGCGGGCCGGATTGATGGCAGTGGCGGGCCGGATTTAGCCCGCGGGCCGTAGTTTGGAGACCCCTGATCTAGGGTATAACCGTAAACAAGTGCAGTACAAAGAGGATTTTTGCAGAGTCAAGCTCACAGACCGGTGCTAGTGAAGCAAGCAGCTATGACGAAGGTGGACCAACATCGTCAACGACATCAGATGACGACAGTGAGTGAGACAACATATCGGTTTCTGTCGCGACTACAATGTTTTGCCTAGTGCGGTCACGCGGCAAAACCGGACAAACGCCACTCTGTACCCGCCGACGCAAATATACCTAGTTTTGATAAAAATATTTGCTTGTAGATATCGCTGCTTAAAAACGAAAGACCACAAAACAAAATTATCCAAAATTACTTTTATTTAAAAAAATGGGACCAAAATCGCCCTTATTTTCATATACCACAAAGACACCCGTCGAAATCGCCTTTAGGCATTTTAGCGGATGAAAACAAAACAAAAAATATGAAATTGGACTCCTAAAAATAATTGTGGCCCTTTAGTTTTAAAGCAGCGATATATATTCTCACTGATCTCCCTCAGGGATAAAGCTATCTTTGTCTTGGGCAACCTTGAATCGCTCGCTGCACTCAGGATCCTAGTCTTAAATCCTCTTCCACCTAAAAGTTAACTCCAGATTTCATACGCTGGAGATCTAATATGCGCGTGAACAAGGTCACTGCTTTAAACTTTGAACCTCTATTTGTCCCCTTATATTCGGCTTTTTCGCAAAATCCTTTCTATATATTCCTTTACACACTAAAGTAAGTTTCCTATTTCAGCTACGTATTAGGTAAAGTAGTTTTTGAGATATTGTGATGAATTAGACATTCACCGTCTTACCACAAAAGATTGAACGCTTTAGACATGTGTTTAGCAATTGTTTCACTGCGAAAAATATGCTAAACACTTGTCTAAAGCGTGCTTAAATCTTTTGTGGTAAGACGGTCAGATTTCAGACTGTCAGTCAGTAAAGGAGTGGTATTTTGTTTTTATTGAGATGGTGTGTTTTATTACTGACTGTAATCAAAGAAGTGAGTTCTCATCGCCATCAGCATCAGTCAGAAGACGTCTACTGCCGAACATAGGCCTCTTTAACCTCCACACTGAACGTTAATGTGTTTACAGTAAATAAATATATTTTTCATTATCATTTTTATTTAGAACATCTGCATCCACTGGCTGCCCACGACTCTCACAATATCCTCGGTCCATCTAGTGGGACGCCTACCTACGCTGCGTCTTCCAGTTCGTGGTCTCCACTCAAGAACCTGTCTTCCCCATCGGTTATCGTTTTTCGAGCGATGTGGCCATTGCCACTTCAACTTGCAAATTTTAATGGCTATGTCAGTGCTTCTGATTCTTTGGCGAATATCCACGCAATTGTAGTACGGCATATCTCCCTTGTTTGTCTGGTTTGAGCTAAAACCGCTAGCAGGTTCAGTGTAAAGTAAAAAATATTTGCAGGATCAAACTACCAGCCGTCAAAGACAGCACCAAAGGCGTACAAAAGAGGCTCCAGTGGCAACGGGGATGATGAATCATCGCAATCATCACGTGAGTCATCATATTGTTTTCGGTCACGAACTGAGTTTCCCTGCGGTCTCTTTTAGGTCGTCTGTCCATCTCGTGGGTGAAATCTAAATCAAAATCGTTTATTTGCATAAATATAGGTAGGTACAGAGTACAAGTGTTATTTTTAAATAATTGTAGCACTATATTCAGCCCTTGTTGTGCAAAATATAAAATTATCACTAATTAGTTAAAACAAACGATTATTATTATATTTTTCTTTAACCGCGTTTAACATAAAATATTAAAATAACATGCAATTCAAAAAATTCAAATCAAAAAACATCAAGTTAACGAAAACATGTCCAGAAATAATTATGTAATACCTAAGTTACATTAAATGTTGCTTTTCAAATTTATAATATTGCTTTTGGTGACTTGAGTACTATCGAACTTACCGACTCCTATTTAAATGCAATAGTTAGAATGGCTGGCATGGTTATTCTTGGGATTTGGAGATGCTTACGGGGAAAAATTTGCAAAGCTGTATAATTTTATTCAAATCAGAAAATAAAATTATTTTACCCTAGAGACTTAGAATAACTCAGAGAAGGTAAGTTTCCAAACAACGCCTTCTCAAAACGTAAGCTACAAATTAGCTTTGTAGCTTACGTTTCGATTGGTATTTTAAACGATTTAAGCAAGAAAATTAATGGATTACCTGTGGAATGTCACACCATAACTCTTATGCTGCTCTTCTGATTTGTTGTGGTACGATTTCACCGCACAAATTGTCATAGTAAAAATTTTATATATTTTTTGGTGTCATATATGAAACCATTTGAATGGTTTAAATTTTGCGAATGTACTTGGTTTCTTTATGTAGTTATTCTAAGCCTAGATAAGTACTTGAAAACTGGAAATCTAGGGCAGGGGTCTCCAAACTTTGAAGCCTTGGGGGCATAATATGTTTTTTGGTATGTTGCAAAGGCCATAACATGGACTTATCTTACTAGTCTTAAGCTGTCGCGGGCCGGATTGATGGCAGTGGCGGGCCGAATTTAGCCCGCGGGCCGTAGTTTGGAGACCCCTGATCTAGGGTATAACCGTAAACAGGTGCAGTACAAAGAGGATTTTTTGCAGAGTCAAGCTCACAGGCCGATGCTAGTGAAGCAAGCAGCTATGACGAAGGTGGACCAACATCGTCAACGACATCAGATGACGACAGTGAGTGAGACAACATATCGGTTTCTGTCGCGACTACAATGTTTTGCCTAGTGCGGTCACGCGGCAAAACCGGACAAACGCCACTCTGTACCCGCCGACGCAAATATACCTAGTTTTGATAAAAATATTTGCTTGTAGATATCGCTGCTTAAAAACGAAAGACCACAAAACAAAATTATCCAAAATTACTTTTATTTAAAAAAATGGGACCAAAATCGCCCTTATTTTCATATACCACAAAGACACCCGTCGAAATCGCCTTTAGGCATTTTAGCAGATGAAAACAAAACAAAAAATTTGAAATTGGACTCCTAAAAATAATTGTGGCCCTTTAGTTTTAAAGCAGCGATATATATTCTCACTGATCTCCCTCAGGGATAAAGCTATCTTTGTCTTGGGCAACCTTGAATCGCTCGCTGCACTCAGGATCCTAGTCTTAAATCCTCTTCCACCTAAAAGTTAACTCCAGATTTCATACGCTGGAGATCTAATATGCGCGTGAACAAGGTCACTGCTTTAAACTTTGAACCTCTATTTGTCCCCTTATATTCGGCTTTTTCGCAAAATCCTTTCTATATATTCCTTTACACACTAAAGTAACTTTCCTATTTCAGCTACGTATTAGGTAAAGTAGTTTATGAGATATTGTGATGAATTAGACATTCACCGTCTTACCACAAAAGATTGAACGCTTTAGACATGTGTTTAGCAATTGTTTCACTGCAAAAAATATGCTAAACACTTGTCTAAAACGTGCTTAAATCTTTTGTGGTAAGACGGTCAGATTTCAGACTGTCAGTCAGTAAAGGAGTAGTAATTTGTTTTTATTGAGATGGTGTGTTTTATTACTGACTGTAATCAAAGAAGTGAGTTCTCATCGCCATCAGCATCAGTCAGAAGACGTCTACTGCCGAACATAGGCCTCTTTAACCTCCACACTGAACGTTAATGTGTTTACAGTAAATAAATATATTTTTCATTATCATTTTCATTTAGAACATCTGCATCCACTGGCTGCCCACGACTCTCACAATATCCTCGGTCCATCTAGTGGGACGCCTACCTACGCTGCGTCTTCCAGTTCGTGGTCTCCACTCAAGAACCTGTCTTCCCCATCGGTTATCGTTTTTCGAGCGATGTGGCCATTGCCACTTCAACTTGGAAATTTTAATGGCTATGTCAGTGCTTCTGATTCTTTGGCGAATATCCACGCAATTGTAGTACGGCATATCTCCCTTGTTTGTCTGGTTTGAGCTAAAACCGCTAGCAGGTTCAATGTAAAGTAAAAAATATTTGCAGGATCAAACTACCAGCCGTCAAAGACAGCACCAAAGGCGTACAAAAGAGGCTCCAGTGGCAACGGGGATGATGAATCATCGCAATCATCACGTGAGTCATCATATTGTTTTCGGTCACGAACTGAGTTTCCCTGCGGTCTCTTTTAGGTCGTCTGTCCATCTCGTGGGTGAAATCTAAATCAAAATCAAAATCGTTTATTTGCATAAATATAGGTAGGTACAGAGTACAAGTGTTAAATTTAAATAATTGTAGCACTATATTCAGCCCTTGTTGTGCAAAATATAAAATTATCACTAATTAGTTAAAACAAACGAGTATTATTATATTTTTGACAGCAATATAAGTAACAGACTTCCTCTTTAACCGCGTTTAACATAAAATATTAAAATAACATGCAATTCAAAAAATTCAAATCAAAAAACATCAAGTTTACGAAAACATGTCCAGAAATAATTATGTAATACCTAAGTTACATTAAATATTGCTTTTCAAATTTATAATATTGCTTTTGGTGACTTGAGTACTATCGAACTTACCGACTCCTATTTAAATGCAATAGTTAGAATGGCTGGCATGGTTATTCTTGGGATTTGGAGATGCTTACGGGGAAAAATTTGCGGAGCTGTATAATTTTATTCAACTCAGAAAATAAAATTATTTAACCCTAGAGACTTAAAATAACTCAGAGAGGGTAAGTTTCCAAACAACGCCTTCTCAAAACGTAAGCTACAAATTCGCTTTGTAGCTTACGTTTCGATTGGTATTTTAAACGATTTAATCAAGAAAATTAATGGATTACCTGTGGAATGTCACACCATAACTCTTATGCTGCTCTTCTGATTTGTTGTGGTACGATTTCACCGCGCAAATTGTCATAGTAAAAAATGTATATATTTTTGGTGTCATATATGACACCATTTGAATGGCTTAAATTTTGCGAATGTACTTGGTGTCTTTATGTAGTTATTCTAAGCCTAGAGAAGTACTTGAAAACTGGAAATCTAGGGCAAGGGTCTCCAAACTTTGAAGCCTTGGGGGCATAATATGTTTTTTGGTATGTTGCAAAGGCCATAACATGGACTTATCTTACTAGTCTTAAGCTGTCGCGGGCCGGATTGATGGCAGTGGCAGGCCAGATTTAGCCCGCGGGCCGTAGTTTGGAGACCCCTGATCTAGGGTATAACCGTAAACAGGTGCAGTACAAAGAGGATTTTTTGCAGAGTCAAGCTCACAGACCGGTGCGAGTCAAGCAAGCAGCTATGACGAAGGTGGCCGAACATCGTCAACATCAGATGACGACAGTGAGTGAGACAGCATATCGGTTTCTGTCGCGACTACAATGTTTTGCCTAGTGCGGTCACGCGGCAAAACCGGACAAACGCCACTCTGTACCCGCCGCCGCAAATATACCTAGTTGTGATAAAAATATTTGCTTGTATATATCGCTGCTTAAAAACGAAAGACCACAAAACTAAATTATCCAAAATTGCTTTTATTTAAAAAATGGGACCAATATCGCCCTTATTTTCATATACCACAAAGACACCCGTCGTAATCGCCTTTAGGCATTTTAGCGGATGAAAACTAAACAAAAAATTTGAAATTGGACACATAAAAAAAATTGTGGCCCTTTCGTTTTAAAGCAGCGATATAATATATTCTCACTGATCTCCCTCAGGGATAAAGCTATCTTTGTCTTGGGCAACCTTGAATCCCTCGCTGCTCTCAGGATTCTAGTCTTAAATCCTCTTCCACCTAAAAGTTAACTCTAGATTTCATACGCTGGAGATCTAATATGCGCGTGAACAAGGTCACTGCTTTAAACTTTGAACCTCTATTTGTCCCCTTATATTCGGCTTTTTCGCAAAATCCTTTCTATATATTCCTTTACACACTAAAGTAACTTTCCTATTTCAGCTACGTATTAGGTAAAGTAGTTTTTGAGATATTGTGATGAATTAGACATTCACCGTCTTACCACAAAAGATTGAACGCTTTAGACATGTGTTTAGCAATTGTTTCACTGCGAAAAATATGTTAAACACTTGTCTAAAGCGTGCTTAAATCTTTTGTGGTAAGACGGTCAGATTTCTGATTGTCAGTCAGTAAAGGAGTGGTATTTTGTTTTTATTGAGATAGTGTGTTTTATTACTGACTGTAATCAAAGAAGTGAGTTCTCATCACCATCAGCATCAGTCAGAAGACGTCTACTGCCGAACATAGGCCTCTTTAACCTCCACACTGAACGTTAATGTGTTTACAGTAAATAAATATATTTTTCATTATCATTTTCATTTAGAACATCTGCATCCACTGGCTGCCCACGACTCTCACAATATCCTCGGTCCATCTAGTGGGACGCCTACCTACGCTGCGTCTTCCAGTTCGTGGTCTCCACTCAAGAACCTGTCTTCCCCATCGGTTATCGTTTTTCGAGCGATGTGGCCATTGCCACTTCAACTTGGAAATTTTAATGGCTATGTCAGTGCTTCTGATTCTTTGGCGAATATCCACGCAATTGTAGTACGGCATATCTCCCTTGTTTGTCTGGTTTGAGCTAAAACCGCTAGCAGGTTCAATGTAAAGTAAAAAATATTTGCAGGATCAAACTACCAGCCGTCAAAGACAGCACCAAAGGCGTACAAAAGAGGCTCCAGTGGCAACGGGGATGATGAATCATCGCAATCATCACGTGAGTCATCATATTGTTTTCGGTCACGAACTGAGTTTCCCTGCGGTCTCTTTTAGGTCGTCTGTCCATCTCGTGGGTGAAATCTAAATCAAAATCAAAATCGTTTATTTGCATAAATATAGGTAGGTACAGAGTACAAGTGTTAAATTTAAATAATTGTAGCACTATATTCAGCCCTTGTTGTGCAAAATATAAAATTATCACTAATTAGTTAAAACAAACGAGTATTATTATATTTTTGACAGCAATATAAGTAACAGACTTCCTCTTTAACCGCGTTTAACATAAAATATTAAAATAACATGCAATTCAAAAAATTCAAATCAAAAAACATCAAGTTTACGAAAACATGTCCAGAAATAATTATGTAATACCTAAGTTACATTAAATATTGCTTTTCAAATTTATAATATTGCTTTTGGTGACTTGAGTACTATCGAACTTACCGACTCCTATTTAAATGCAATAGTTAGAATGGCTGGCATGGTTATTCTTGGGATTTGGAGATGCTTACGGGGAAAAATTTGCGGAGCTGTATAATTTTATTCAACTCAGAAAATAAAATTATTTAACCCTAGAGACTTAAAATAACTCAGAGAGGGTAAGTTTCCAAACAACGCCTTCTCAAAACGTAAGCTACAAATTCGCTTTGTAGCTTACGTTTCGATTGGTATTTTAAACGATTTAATCAAGAAAATTAATGGATTACCTGTGGAATGTCACACCATAACTCTTATGCTGCTCTTCTGATTTGTTGTGGTACGATTTCACCGCGCAAATTGTCATAGTAAAAAATGTATATATTTTTGGTGTCATATATGACACCATTTGAATGGCTTAAATTTTGCGAATGTACTTGGTGTCTTTATGTAGTTATTCTAAGCCTAGAGAAGTACTTGAAAACTGGAAATCTAGGGCAAGGGTCTCCAAACTTTGAAGCCTTGGGGGCATAATATGTTTTTTGGTATGTTGCAAAGGCCATAACATGGACTTATCTTACTAGTCTTAAGCTGTCGCGGGCCGGATTGATGGCAGTGGCAGGCCAGATTTAGCCCGCGGGCCGTAGTTTGGAGACCCCTGATCTAGGGTATAACCGTAAACAGGTGCAGTACAAAGAGGATTTTTTGCAGAGTCAAGCTCACAGACCGGTGCGAGTCAAGCAAGCAGCTATGACGAAGGTGGCCGAACATCGTCAACATCAGATGACGACAGTGAGTGAGACAGCATATCGGTTTCTGTCGCGACTACAATGTTTTGCCTAGTGCGGTCACGCGGCAAAACCGGACAAACGCCACTCTGTACCCGCCGCCGCAAATATACCTAGTTGTGATAAAAATATTTGCTTGTATATATCGCTGCTTAAAAACGAAAGACCACGAAACTAAATTATCCAAAATTGCTTTTATTTAAAAAATGGGACCAAAATCGCCCTTATTTTCATATACCACAAAGACACCCGTCGTAATCGCCTTTAGGCATTTTAGCGGATGAAAACTAAACAAAAAATTTGAAATTGGACACATAAAAAAAATTGTGGCCCTTTCGTTTTAAAGCAGCGATATAATATATTCTCACTGATCTCCCTCAGGGATAAAGCTATCTTTGTCTTGGGCAACCTTGAATCCCTCGCTGCTCTCAGGATTCTAGTCTTAAATCCTCTTCCACCTAAAAGTTAACTCTAGATTTCATACGCTGGAGATCTAATATGCGCGTGAACAAGGTCACTGCTTTAAACTTTGAACCTCTATTTGTCCCCTTATATTCGGCTTTTTCGCAAAATCCTTTCTATATATTCCTTTACACACTAAAGTAACTTTCCTATTTCAGCTACGTATTAGGTAAAGTAGTTTTTGAGATATTGTGATGAATTAGACATTCACCGTCTTACCACAAAAGATTGAACGCTTTAGACATGTGTTTAGCAATTGTTTCACTGCGAAAAATATGTTAAACACTTGTCTAAAGCGTGCTTAAATCTTTTGTGGTAAGACGGTCAGATTTCTGATTGTCAGTCAGTAAAGGAGTGGTATTTTGTTTTTATTGAGATAGTGTGTTTTATTACTGACTGTAATCAAAGAAGTGAGTTCTCATCACCATCAGCATCAGTCAGAAGACGTCTACTGCCGAACATAGGCCTCTTTAACCTCCACACTGAACGTTAATGTGTTTACAGTAAATAAATATATTTTTCATTATCATTTTCATTTAGAACATCTGCATCCACTGGCTGCCCACGACTCTCACAATATCCTCGGTCCATCTAGTGGGACGCCTACCTACGCTGCGTCTTCCAGTTCGTGGTCTCCACTCAAGAACCTGTCTTCCCCATCGGTTATCGTTTTTCGAGCGATGTGGCCATTGCCACTTCAACTTGGAAATTTTAATGGCTATGTCAGTGCTTCTGATTCTTTGGCGAATATCCACGCAATTGTAGTACGGCATATCTCCCTTGTTTGTCTGGTTTGAGCTAAAACCGCTAGCAGGTTCAATGTAAAGTAAAAAATATTTGCAGGATCAAACTACCAGCCGTCAAAGACAGCACCAAAGGCGTACAAAAGAGGCTCCAGTGGCAACGGGGATGATGAATCATCGCAATCATCACGTGAGTCATCATATTGTTTTCGGTCACGAACTGAGTTTCCCTGCGGTCTCTTTTAGGTCGTCTGTCCATCTCGTGGGTGAAATCTAAATCAAAATCAAAATCGTTTATTTGCATAAATATAGGTAGGTACAGAGTACAAGTGTTAAATTTAAATAATTGTAGCACTATATTCAGCCCTTGTTGTGCAAAATATAAAATTATCACTAATTAGTTAAAACAAACGAGTATTATTATATTTTTGACAGCAATATAAGTAACAGACTTCCTCTTTAACCGCGTTTAACATAAAATATTAAAATAACATGCAATTCAAAAAATTCAAATCAAAAAACATCAAGTTTACGAAAACATGTCCAGAAATAATTATGTAATACCTAAGTTACATTAAATATTGCTTTTCAAATTTATAATATTGCTTTTGGTGACTTGAGTACTATCGAACTTACCGACTCCTATTTAAATGCAATAGTTAGAATGGCTGGCATGGTTATTCTTGGGATTTGGAGATGCTTACGGGGAAAAATTTGCGGAGCTGTATAATTTTATTCAACTCAGAAAATAAAATTATTTAACCCTAGAGACTTAAAATAACTCAGAGAGGGTAAGTTTCCAAACAACGCCTTCTCAAAACGTAAGCTACAAATTCGCTTTGTAGCTTACGTTTCGATTGGTATTTTAAACGATTTAATCAAGAAAATTAATGGATTACCTGTGGAATGTCACACCATAACTCTTATGCTGCTCTTCTGATTTGTTGTGGTACGATTTCACCGCGCAAATTGTCATAGTAAAAAATGTATATATTTTTGGTGTCATATATGACACCATTTGAATGGCTTAAATTTTGCGAATGTACTTGGTGTCTTTATGTAGTTATTCTAAGCCTAGAGAAGTACTTGAAAACTGGAAATCTAGGGCAAGGGTCTCCAAACTTTGAAGCCTTGGGGGCATAATATGTTTTTTGGTATGTTGCAAAGGCCATAACATGGACTTATCTTACTAGTCTTAAGCTGTCGCGGGCCGGATTGATGGCAGTGGCAGGCCAGATTTAGCCCGCGGGCCGTAGTTTGGAGACCCCTGATCTAGGGTATAACCGTAAACAGGTGCAGTACAAAGAGGATTTTTTGCAGAGTCAAGCTCACAGACCGGTGCGAGTCAAGCAAGCAGCTATGACGAAGGTGGCCGAACATCGTCAACATCAGATGACGACAGTGAGTGAGACAGCATATCGGTTTCTGTCGCGACTACAATGTTTTGCCTAGTGCGGTCACGCGGCAAAACCGGACAAACGCCACTCTGTACCCGCCGCCGCAAATATACCTAGTTGTGATAAAAATATTTGCTTGTATATATCGCTGCTTAAAAACGAAAGACCACAAAACTAAATTATCCAAAATTGCTTTTATTTAAAAAATGGGACCAAAATCGCCCTTATTTTCATATACCACAAAGACACCCGTCGTAATCGCCTTTAGGCATTTTAGCGGATGAAAACTAAACAAAAAATTTGAAATTGGACACATAAAAAAAATTGTGGCCCTTTCGTTTTAAAGCAGCGATATAATATATTCTCACTGATCTCCCTCAGGGATAAAGCTATCTTTGTCTTGGGCAACCTTGAATCCCTCGCTGCTCTCAGGATTCTAGTCTTAAATCCTCTTCCACCTAAAAGTTAACTCTAGATTTCATACGCTGGAGATCTAATATGCGCGTGAACAAGGTCACTGCTTTAAACTTTGAACCTCTATTTGTCCCCTTATATTCGGCTTTTTCGCAAAATCCTTTCTATATATTCCTTTACACACTAAAGTAACTTTCCTATTTCAGCTACGTATTAGGTAAAGTAGTTTTTGAGATATTGTGATGAATTAGACATTCACCGTCTTACCACAAAAGATTGAACGCTTTAGACATGTGTTTAGCAATTGTTTCACTGCGAAAAATATGTTAAACACTTGTCTAACGCGTGCTTAAATCTTTTGTGGTAAGACGGTCAGATTTCTGACTGTCAGTCAGTAAAGGAGTGGTATTTTGTTTTTATTGAGATGGTGTGTTTTATTACTGACTGTAATCAAAGAAGTGAGTTCTCATCACCATCAGCATCAGTCAGAAGACGTCTACTGCCGAACATAGGCCTCTTTAACCTCCACACTGAACTTAATGTGTTTACAGTAAATAAATAATATATTTTTCATTATCATTTTCATTTTGAACGACAGCCTGCCATCTGCATTCACTGGCTGCCCATGACTCTCACAATATCGTCGGTCCATCTAGTGGGAGGCCTCCCTACGCTGCGTCTTCCAGTTCGTGGTCTCCACTCAAGAACCTGTCTTCCCCATCGGTTATCGTTTTTCGAGCGATGTGGCCTGACACATTAGTCAGTGATTCTGATTCTTTGGCGAATATCCACGCAATTGTAGTACGGCATATCTCCCTTGTTTGTCTGGTTTGAGCTATAACCGCTAGCAGGTGCAGTGTAAAGTAAAAAATATTTGCAGGATCAAACTACCAGCCGTCAAAGTCAGCACCAAAGGCGTACAAAAGAGGCTCCAGCGGCAACGGGGATGATGAATCATCGACATCATCACGTGAGTATATTATTTTCTCTCCCGACTGCAATGGCCTGTTACACTCCGCATTTTAGGTATGAAGCTACAAGTAGCCGAATTGTCGAATCTGCCACGCCGGCTGCCGCGCGATAAACAGAGATAGCGTCAAAAGTTACGTAGGCCTGGCGCACTCCGCACTTTTGGTATTTAGCTACAAGTAGCTGACTTGTCGGACCTACCGCGCGATACACAGAGATAACGCGACATCAGTTACGTAGACCTGGCGCACTCCGCACTTTAGGTATGAAGCTACAAGTAGCCGACTTGTCGAACCTGCCACGCCCGCTGCCGCGCGATAGACAGATAATGCGACAAGAGTTACGCGATAGACAGAGAGGCAACTTCTAGGTTAATATAGCTGAAGGTAGTTAGCGCTCGCATGTCTTGAATTGCATTTTATTCTGTAGTAGCAAGTGTGACAGATACCTCAGAAGAGGATCAAAATTTAAACTATTCACAATCCGTTAAATCACGGGTAATCACAGATATATCTGTGGGGATAATATATCATCATCATCATCATCATCATTTCAGCCGTAGGACGTCCACTGCTGGACATAGGCCTCCCCCATCGATCTCCAAAAGGGCCGGTTGGAAGCGGCCTGCATCCAGCGTTTCCCTGCGGTCTCTTTTAGGTCGTCTGTCCATCTTGTGGGTGGACGTCCTACGCTGCGCTTGCCAGTCCGTGGTCTCCATTCCAGAACCTTTCGGCCCCATCGGCCATCTGTTCTGCGTGATATGTGTGTGTGTGATAATATATAATATAAATCAATTACTGTACCTCAATCTATCCGCGATGGCGGATGGCGGTCCGTTCAAGACTAGCCGTCCGTCAAGATGGCCATCTTATATTAATCAATATTACCCTGGAGAAGTGCTGGAAAACTGGAAATTTGAGGGTATAACTGCTTTAGTGCCCGACTGGCTCTTTGGGTTCGCCGTGTAAATAAAACAGTCACAGATACTACAGTTATTATAGATAGTCGTATTACAATCAATACTAGGCAGAAAAATCAACATAAATTAATAATATAATCATTTTTGCACACGCTAGTCGTGGTATCGCGCGGGAAGTCTCCTCTGTCTCTGTCGCGGACGGTTAGAGACGCGCTGTAGTGCCACCTGACAATCGCTAGGTGGCGCATCTGGTAAAGAAGCGCGTCGACGCCGGCCAGGCTCCAATACATTTTCGCTTGGCGCGGGAATATTTAAATGGTGGGCGTTACACTGCAAGCAAGTGCAGTACAATGTGTTTTTTTGCAGAGTCTTACTCGTCACCAAAGACGAAAAAAGGAGGCTCCGGCGGCTATAGCAACGGTAGCCGACCGTCATCAACGATATCAGACGACGACGACGACGTCTATGGTGAGTGAGACAGCATATCGGTGTCACGACTACAATGTTGTGCCTAGTGCAGTCACGCGGCGAAACCGGACAAACGCCAACTGTACCCCACGACATAAATGTGCCCATTTGTGATAAAAATATTTGCTTATATAATATTCTCACTTATCTCCCTCAGGGATAAAGCTATATTTGTCTTGGGCAACCTTGAATCCCTCGCTGCACTCAGGATTCTAGTCTTAAATCCTCTTCCACCTAAAAGTTAACTCCAGGGCCCCGATTCTACTCAACAAATTGTCTTTAAATTGTAATTGTTGTGATTTTAATTGTTAAATAACTGCCTCAAAATTGACAGTTTTAAATATATTTTTTTATACTAGAAAAATATAAAAAGAATAAAAACTGCTAATTTTGAGGCAGTTACTTAACAATTAAAATCGCAACAATTACAATTTAAAGACAATTTGTTTAGTACAATCGGGGGGGCAGATTTCATACGCTTGAGATCTAATATGCGCCCGTGAACAAGGTCACTTGCTTTAAACTTTGAAACTCTATTTGCACCCTTTGATTGAAAAAATTCTGTAAAGTCCTTTACACCCAAAGAATTCATAACATATAGATCGGCGTTTACACCCTATAAAGTAGGTAACTTGCCTATTTCAGCTACGTAGGTCAAGTGATTTTATTAAGTACAAACACTGTAGTGTTTGCTTCGACCAAAATAAAATGAATGGCAGTAGAGGCGCAATTTTGAAGATAACAAAATGAGCGCCGGCTCTTATTGCGTTTCAGTCAGTCTCTAGCCGTAGGAAGTGCAACACATGTCTATTGTTACGTGATAACGAAACATCTGACAAAATTATGCATTCATATGCTTTCTCGAAGTGTAAATACACAAATAAAACCGGGATCTATTTTTTGTAACAAATATACTGTATGTAATATACATTAAATATACATTTTTAACCGACTTCTAAAAGGAGGAGGTTATCAATTCGACTGTATTATTATTTTTTGTATGTTTGTTACGCGATTACTCCGCTAATTTAGAATTGTTTTTGATGATTATTTTTTTGTTATAATTAGGTGTTGAAGTATATGTCCGACGGTTTTGACTCGTTTTTACTGAGCAATTTCAATGGTTAGGGCCCGTCCATTCATTTTATTTTGGTCGAAGAGTGTTTGTCTATACTAATAATACTAATAATATATAATATACTAATAATATTATAAAGAGGAAAGATTTGATTGTTTGTTTGTTTGTTTGCATTAAATAGATTCCGAAACTACTGAACCGATTTGAAAAATTCTTTCACTGTTGGGAAGCTACACTATCCCCGGGTAACATAGGCTATAATTCTAAATAAAAGCAAAATACCATTCCTTCACTGACTGACTGATTGTCTGACAGATTCATCACAAAATCTCAAAAACTACTTGACCTACGTAGCTGAAATAGGCATGTTACCTACTTTGTAGGGTGTAAAGGACTATACATACATACATACAGGACAGGACTGTACATATTATTTATATAGTTTGTGTTTTATTAAGACTAAAATTAAATACATTGCTACTCCTAACGAGTAATAACTGACTTCTAGAAATGGCAATAGTTAGATTGGCTGAGTTGGTCTTCTTGGAATTTTAAAATGTTTACGATGTATATTTTGCGAAGCTGCAGGCCTAGCACGGGCCGTGGACAAATTGTCTTTCCACCGTTTTTATCCACGCGTAGACGCGACAAAGCTAGAATATAGATACGTGCGTCTCTTTCTCGCGGGATAAAAACAGTGGATAGACAATTTATCCACGGCCCGTGCTAGGCCTACTGTATAATTTAACTAAGAAAAAAAAACATAACATAACAAAAACTTTTTTTCCCTGGAGAAGCACTAGAAAACTTGAGAATCAAATGGTTTAACGGTATAGTGAAAAAAGTGGGTGAAAGACGTAAACAATTTAACACGAACGATAATTGTACTAAAGCAGCTCCTTTGTTTGTCTGATCTGAGATATAAACGTAAGCAGGTGCAATGCCGGGCAAACGCCACTTTGTACTCGACGGCGCAAAACATAAAAATTAAATAGTTTGAAAACTAAAAAACACGCATAAAATCGCTTATCGTAAAGATCCTGGGGCCTTACGGACAACTGCTATTACAGGCACCTAATCCGCTCAGTTGGAAAATCACGCGACCGCAAACCTTATCGCTCCCAGATACGGTTTGAGGTCGCGTGATTTTTTTTTTTTTTTGGTAAGAAACAAACAAACAAACTGTTTCAATTGTTGCATTATTATCGGGATAAGTTGTGCAAAATTTCAATTTAATTCAACGTTTTGAAGGGGGTGAAAATCACGTTCAAAGATTACGTCACACACAAACATACATACATACATGCATGCATACCTACAAAGCTAATAAAAGCGTGAAAAAGGAGGGTGGGTACCTATTTGTGTTTAAAATGTACGTTTGTGTATTCCTAACTGATTTTCTCGGGGATAAAGCTGTTATCAGCTTGGCCAACCTTGAATCCCCCTTAGGATTCTAGTTTTAAATCATTCACTACACTCGGGAACTTCTGGGTTCAAAATGATAAAATAAGATAAGATATTCTTCATTGTCATATATTTCTTGTGTCTTTATTGTATTTCTTTATACTATACTAGCGATCCACCCGCCCGGCTTCGCACGGGTGTAATTTACGAGCGAAGCCAGGGCGGGTCGCTATAGCTATATATATAAACCTTCCGTGAAAATGTATCTAACTGATGGTGAAAACCGCATCAAAATCCGTTGCGTGGTTTAGGAGGAGTTAGCGGCCATACAGACAGACAGACGCGGAAAGCGACTTCAATTTATACTATGTAGAGAAGAGAAGAGATAGAGAAGAAGAGATACTATAACTATTGTCATAAGAGTTAATCTATTATTATAATCTAAGTATTTTTTTATAATAGACTAGCTGACCTGACAGACGTTGTCCTGTCTTAGAACTGTCAAACACGCAAAGTTAAAATGGTAAATCCAATTTTTTTATACTTTGGGTTACATTATTGGAGTTTTAGTAAGGATCCCTATTTTTTTTAAAATGTATAATAGCCTATGTTACCCGGGGATAATGAAGCTTCCCAACAGTGAAAGATTTTTTCGAATCGGTTCAGTAGTTTCGGAGCCTATTCAATGCAAACAAACAAACAATCAAATCTTTCCTCTTTATAATATTAGTATAGACAAGCTAAAACTAACACTACAAATACAGTTAGACTGCCCATAGACCGTTGAAGGTCTAAAGACAATCCAAATGCTCAAGCTCACTACCAGTTGGTAGCGTACCCAACAAGCTGGCGGCATTACCACGTTGAATGGCAATTTTTTTTTTTCTAATCAAACAGCTCGCCCCGGATCGTTCCTGGTGCAAAAGTGCCCATAACACTAGCAGCATAGTCTAAGTATAAAGATTAATAAAGATTACGTTTATAGGTTAGAATAACTACTCAGAGAAGGTAGGTTTCGAAACAACGCCTTCTCAAAACGTAACCTACAAATTCGCTTTGTAGCTTACGTTTCGATTGGTACTTTAAACGATTTAAGCAAGAAAATTAATGGATTACCTGTGGAATGTCACACCCTCAGAATACAGAAAGAACCAGAACCCGCCTTAAGCTGTGATTGCAAGCCGCACGCTGAGTCCAAAAAACAAAACCCACGTCCCGCGCCTGTCTCACCTCCACCCGCGTAATGTTGCCAGCTTAGACATTACTTACCCGTTTTAGGTTAAATGTTTTAGGTCAGATACTATTCACACACACTTTTAATTAAATCAATATACTGATCGGATTGACACAAAAACAAACATAAGTAAATAAAAATATAATTACTAGCTACTACTTTTTATACATATACAAGGTTATAGTATGTTTGGGGTGTACAAAGCTGAAAGGGTACTCATCATTATCATCATCATTGTACTCATCTTTATGAACGACTTTTACTATGGTACTTGAAATTGCGGGAAAAACAGCTGTTCATAGAAAAAAATCTGTTGTTCATAATGGTGAGCACAATGGTACCTCTTTTTTGGTGGCTTAGTGCACCCCAAACAGACAACCCGTGTACTGCAAATTAACTTAGTTATTGTTACTTACCTATTAATCTCAATGGTTTTAAAATAAAACAAAGTTTCGATAAAAATATTTAATTACCTTTCAGCTGCGTAAGTTTCTTGTTTAAGTTTAAAACGGGCTATCGTAATTAAATCCATGTACCAAAAATATTATGTCTGTGTCCTATTCACTGTTGAGGAGTTCCCTCGCCGGAAGTCAACCCTGGGTGCATGAGCCATGTAATGATGGAATTTAAAACAGGCTATTATGGTTTAATCCATTTACAAAAATTTGTGTCTGTACTATTCACCGTTGAGGAGTTCCCTCGCCGGAAGTAAACCCTGGATCCAGCAGCCATGTCATGCCTTTCGAATTAAAAAATTTCTTTTTTAATCGGTTCACAATTGGCGAAAATATCTTGAACATACAAAAAAAAAACATACATACAGACGAACATAGTACCTCCTCCTTTTGGAAGTCGGTAAAAAACCGTTGCCCCATACAAAAATTTCACCGATATCCGACAAAATGTATGGGACAGTAGATTTTTTCTTCAGTAGAATTTTCAAAAGTAGCTGAACAAAAGTTGTACAGACAACATTCCCCTA
This sequence comes from Agriopis aurantiaria, assembly GCA_914767915.1. Taxonomy (NCBI): domain Eukaryota; kingdom Metazoa; phylum Arthropoda; class Insecta; order Lepidoptera; family Geometridae; genus Agriopis; species Agriopis aurantiaria. The sequence goes on along the minus strand of OU612010.1, from coordinate 4,635,633 downwards.
AAAGCACGCTGACTAAGTGATTACCAGTAACCCTGTATAACTAGTTGTAAGATGTTAAGATTTTTTGAAAATAATTATATAATATAGAACTACCAACCAATAAAAGTTTTCATTCTAGGGAAAATTGCAACTCTCGATATTTGGCCACACCGACAAAATGGAGGTATCATTACTTACGACAATGAAAGACAACAATTTATTCAATTATCAAAATAATACAACATCTAAATGCGCTACTTACGTATGGAATGTGATCCCATGTTGTTTTTTTGTAGCCCAGCTGAATTTTTACACGTTGGGACGACACAGGAAGGCATAACTTAAATAATATTGCAACGGTAAAACACGTCACGCGCGATTGAGGTCACAGAGTAAACTAATCACGTTCGCGTAAAACTACTCTCTACTAGAGTAGTTTGTGTCGCTTCACTATTGGGTGTGTTTACGCCTTCTGGTTTTTTCTGTATTCTGAGGTCACACCATAACTCTTATGCTGCTTTTCTGATTTGTTGTGGTACGATTTCACCGCGCAAAATTTCATTTGGAGCCATGTATGACACCATTTGAATGGCTTAAATTTTGCGGATGTACTTGGTTTCTTTGTGTAGTTATTCTAAGGTTTATAGACTCGTCCGGTTTACATAATTTTAAGTTTTATATAAATGCCGTGTCGGTGTGTATTAACAATAATAAAATCTATACACAATTTACAAAAAATTTGCTGTACAGGGGTTAATAAATTAAAATGTAGGGCAATTGTATATTAGCTGTATATGGGCTTCGTCAATAATTATTAAATATAAAATATGCAATAACTAGTCAAAATAATAAATTGTAACTAGGCACTATTAATTTTATAGTTTTATGTGTTTTATTTAGTTTTATGCATTGTTCTATCCGCTCGAGAAATAATTTACTACAGCCTTCAGCTGACACATAGACAGACAGACAGCGTAGGCTAAGTAATAGGGTCCCGTTTCCACGCTTTGGGTACGGTACTCTAAATAGCGAGCAATCCACAATATAGTATATAATAACAAAGTGGAAACCTTTACAGGATCATCTTCGCAATCAACCTCAGGGAAAAAGACGAAGACAACGACAAGCCACAAAGGGGGCTTCGGCGGCATCAAGCAAGTTGGACCATCGTCGGGTAAGTGAGCCATCAACATCGTATTTTTTTTATTACAAGGTTTTATTTAGTAGCCCTGTTAATAAAGTTATGTGTGTGGTAAATCTTGCAACTGAATTTCAGACCAGGGGCCTTACGGACAACAGCTAATTGCGGCACCTAATCCGCTCAGTTGGAAAATCACGCGACCGCAAACCGTATCTGGGCACGATAAGGTTCACGTTCGCGTGATTTTCCAACTGAGCGGATTAAGTGCCGCAATTAGCTGTTATCCGTAAGGCCCCTGATAACCTCAACCGATTTTTTTGAATTTTTTTATTTATTTAGTATTTTCACAAAACAGGACAATCTCAACTTAAGCTAAACTTATTGCAAACATTACAGTTCCAAACTGGAGAGTATCCCAAAATATGCGTACACAGCATGATTGGCAATTACTGGCAAGATAAAAAGTTAAAGTTAGATTAGTTGAAGCTAAAACAGACGCTGCAGCGTGAATTAAAATGTATTAAGATATATTAAGATCCGAGATGATGCCAAATCATGCTTTTAAATATGCATTATTTGACATCCTCTCAGAAGAGAGGATGGCCAAGATATCCTTTTTGAATTTATAAAGTTTGTTGTTAAAAATGTCTACTTGGTTACAGTGACTAGATGAAATATCATTCTATTGGCGACACATGCGTATATAGGATTGTAATAAAGTTCATCGTTTAATTAATTATCTACCTTCAGATTTATGTAAACACATTACTCTTAGTAATATTAAAACAAAAATAAAATCCTACTTTTTAACAATCTGATGTAATTGCCTCGCTCGCTGCCAGTTGTGTACTTACTTAGATATTAAAACATTGTTATATAGTAAATCCGCGTAGACTAAAACTCCATAATTATGGCATTACTAATAAACCTTAGTGGTTTTTCAATGCTGTTATATCCTATTTGTATACCTTAATTTTTTTTACAACACATTTGCTCAAAAAGTGCACTTACGAAGCCTGTATACATCGTTCGAAAGTTAAACATTACGGATCATACAACGGAGCGTGCGGAAATGAATTTGTCCGCACGCTTAGATGTATAGCACCGTGCGTGTGATTTACGGTATTTTTTTAATTTCCATCATAATTACATAAAAATTCCACAAAAGAGTTTCATATTACGAGAATAAATAAGCTGAATGATCAAACCTCCTTGGAAGCGCTTTTGCTCAATACGTTTGTCTCAGTTTAATACTAAAGAGAAAATGAGACGAAAGATGTAGTTCTAATTTTCACCACGTGATAGTGGCGCTATTTGCATGTTCGCGCCATTTTCTTATTATATTATAGAAACTATTGTTGTGACTGATATTAAGTTATAAACAAATATTGTTTCATTTGTAGCCTTTTTTTCTCGCAAATGTGTTGTAAAACGTTGTATGGCACACGTGCGGATTGGTTATTACAAACTCGTGACTATGGTAAGCCCTCGACTTCGTCTCGGGCTTACATTCGTCTACTCGTTTCTAATAACCAACTTTCCGCACTTGTATCATAAATAACTATTAATGACAAATAAATGACAAAAAAAATAACTGATTGAGCTGAAACTTTACATACACGTTTAGTTTGGATGACAAAAATGACAATGCATGGCTAAGTGACGTCATTTTAAATCCTACTAATATTATAAACGCGAACGTTTGTATGTATGGAAACTATGGATGTATGGATGTTTGTTCCTCTTTCACGCTGTAACGGAACAACTGATCGACCTGATTTTTGCATGGGTATAGTTCAAAAGCCAGACAGTGACATAGGCTACTTTTCATCATCATCATCACCACCATTTTTCATCACTACGCGGGTAAAACCGCGGGGCGCAGCTAGTTTAATAAATAAATATTCGGTACGATTTTGCACACACGGTCATCTGACACCAAACTAAGCTAAGCTTGTGATATGGCTGCCAGAGACTGACATACATACATATATAGTTTTTTTAAATACATACATAATTATATAGATATTAATAACTAACAACCAGATATAGAACAAACACAAATGTTCATCACACAAATGTTTGTCCTAGATGGGAATCGAACCCACGCCCCCAAGCTCAGAAGGCAGGTTCACTACCAACTGGACCAACGGGCTATCTAAAGAATAAGTGATGAAACAAGGACTTGTACTATTAACAGACTAACTTACTTACTCAGTGTGTTTGTACTATGTGCAGGTCCATCGAAGAACACTGGATCAACATCAAGTGGAAGTCAGTACTCCGGCTTGTTTGACGGGGCAAGCGGCTTTGACTTCTTAAGTAGGTTTCTTTACTTAGTCTATAAAGGTCATTAGAAACAACTTTCCCTATGAGACTAACCCAGAAATCGCGGAAAAAATATCAGCTGTTCCATAGAAAACGGTCATTGACATTCGATAAAATGTATGACACAGCTGATATTTTTTCCGCGATTTCAGTGTTGGTCCTTAACGGCCGGTTATCCGAGTCGCGTAGGCAACAAAACGCTCCCTCAGCCTCCGCCAAGTTATAGCGACGATGTATTTTGCACGCCCGCGGGGGGAGTGTAACGACAAAAACGAACATAGGTCCGACCTCGATGACGCCTGGCGCGGTACTGATCGCAGCGCGCGCAAATTCTCGCGACCTTTTTACTCTTTTAATTTCACAAAAAAACTAAACTATTCACTATCAAAAACCTATCCAAATAAAAAAAAATTGAATAAAATTGCGTTTCAGTACATGCAATTTCCAGGTTGTTACGAGCTTTCATCTCTTCTCTATCTCTATCTCTACATAGTATAAATTTAAATCGCTTTCCGCGTCTGTCTGTCTGTCTGTATGGCCGCTAACTCCTCCTAAACCACGCAACGGATTTTGATACGGTTTTCATCATCAGTTAGATACATTTTCACGGAAGGTTTATTTATATAACTAGTGACCCGCCCCGGCTTCGCACGTAAATTACACCCGTGCGAAGCCGGGCGGGCGGGTCGCCCGGAAAGCTAGCTGCTCTCTGATGCCGGCGCAATCTTCCCAGAGCGTCCTCAGTGCCATCCACAGAAAATAATTTTTTTTTTGTTTAAATTAGAACGGCTGTCAAGGCTTTTTGTAAGAAGTTTGTTGTAGCCAGTTGCACCCATATAAACGAAACTTCAGTCATTCGAAATCAGTTAGCAACTGCGATGCGGACAAAGAACTTTGAGACTTAACCCAAAAAGGTAAGGTCCAAGTTCTTTGGGTGCGGAGCTCGACGCGTTGACATAAATAAGAATGTTCAATCAAGGTTCACTCATAATGCCTGGCGACAGATTTTCCTTCTCATTTCCGTTCTATTTACTTCTCTTTTTTGTGGTGCCGTCGGTATCAATAAAATGCTATATTTTTTTCAGGTAATGGCGGTCAAAACGATTTGATTCAAATCTTCTCGTCGATCGTGACCAACTTGCTACAAATTGTGAACAATGGCGGCAACGACGTGGACTTCGGAAACGTCTGTAACTCTCTACAAACTGCAGACTGGACACAGATCTCCCAGTCTATCCAGAATTATATCAGCACTTTCAGCAGTAAGGACCCTTTCTTAAATTATAATTCTAGCTTTCCCGTGCATCTTCATTTGCCTGGTGAAGAAGTCAACTTGACTTTAATTCACTCTAGTTCCAACTCGTCCTTTCCGCTGCAGTCCCGCATCGGTCCCTTAGTCAACTCTACTCCCGTGCCACTTTTTCCGCTCCTGTCTCGCAACCGTCTCATAATCCACTCTTCACTCGTCCCACCCTTTACGCCGCAGTTACGCGTTCGTCCCACAATCCCCTCTACTTCCGTCTGGTCCTTTCCACTCCAGTCAAACATTCGTCCCGCATTCTACTCAACTCCCGTCCCATCCTTTCCGCTACAATTAGGCATTCGTCCTGCAATCCAATATGCACTCGTTCCGACCTTTCCGCCCCAATCCCACATCCGTCCCGTAATTCACTTTACTCCATCCCGTTCTACCCGCTTCAGTCACGCTGGTCACGCATCCGTTCCGTTCACGTTCCTTCCCTAGCGCATTCCCGTTATGACCCACGTCTCGTTCCCATTAATTTCCCACCAGACTTTGTTCCACTCTTATCCCGATCTCATATTAAGAGCAATTTTACAAAATGCATTGTTCACATTTATTTTAGGTATCTGAATTTTCGGGCATAAACCGAAAAAATAAAGCCGTAATTGTTAATACGAATATTAATTACATTACGAATATTAATATTAACATAATTTTTTCTCATTCATTTCTAGTATATATTTATCTATGATTTTATCTAAGTTATTTAACGTGATTCTCCCTCTTAGTTTCCCTCCGAGAGTTTTGCGAATAACTACTTTTGTAAATTGGAGGTAATAAGTTAAATGTTGAGTTTTACCAAAATTTAAAGCCATCAGGCATATTCAATAAAAAATACTGATCTATTTTTATAACAGAAATTGAATTATTGCATATTAGATAGAGACTATGAGCCTAGGTTGTATTTTTTAGTTTCTATTTCTTGGCAGACACAACTACACTACAGAGTAGAAGTAGTAGAGTAGAGTAGAGTACTACAGAGGAGGTTTGCGAGGTTCAATAAAAAATACTGATCTATTTTTATAACAGAAATTGAATTATTGCATATTAGATAGAGACTATGAGCCTAGGTTGTATTTTTTAGTTTCTATTTCTTGGCAGACACAACTACACTACAGAGTAGAGTAGTAGAGTAGAGTACTACAGAGGAGTTTTGCGAGGTTTTTAATGATTGCGTCCAAGTCCAATTGGCGTTTTTTTAGCTGCAATATCATTGTAAAACTCTGAAGCAATTTCATTGCCCTGTATTGGGTACCAGCTGTCAGTCTTTTGTTCAAGAACCTACCAGTTTTCATTAAACAGATTTTATCAAACCATTCAATCAATCAAATCATTTGTTTGCTTTGTTTTTTTTTACATTATTTTAATACCTGATGTTTCGCCAAGTGTTGGTCCAATTTTTTAGCTCTTACAGCCATCGATGTAGAATGTGCAAGATTTAGCGAGGCATCCAAACACAGGCAAGAAAAATGGCTCGAGTTTACTATCGTAGCTACAAGTATTTTAATAATAGTCAACCTTATATCTGTCCATTATGGTTTAGTTTCGAGTAACGCGTAATTGACATAGGACCTGCTGCTCCGCGATACTGACGAGAGCTCGTAAACCTTTATTACCCTACCTTTTATTAAATAAGACCACACACTTATTTGTGCTCTTAAATCTCTGGCCGTTTTTTGGGTCGGTACCGTTAATCTTGTATATTCTACATAGAGTTTTTTAGCTTTCACACAAAGCTAAAAAACTCGTACCAAGATCTAATACCCTGTAATTTCACTGGAAACATTTCTGCAGGTTTTCAACAAAACTTCAACCAGGCCGATTTTCTGGACACCTTCACAGTCATTCTCCAGAAGGCATCTGGCGGTATCTCAGAGCTCCTAGCGAGTTATGGAAACGGAGGTTCGTTCGACTTTGTTCAGGTCTTCAATGGTATATTTGGAGACGACGCTTTCAATAATTACTGGAGCACATTAGCACCTATCCTTACTTCCTTTTATAATGGACTTCCCGGCGTTGGGACTTCTGACTTAAGCGGTGATGTTGCAACTGCTTCAGTAACCAGTACGAGTGGTTCTGGGTCATTATACAATGTCCCCAGTTGGTAATTTAATTTATATTCCTCTTAATATAAAGCTGCTAAAAAAACCATCAGACACGTCTGCTGCGGCTGACGGACGGGAATGTAATGCTTTTCCACTAGAGATGTACGAAGCAAATGGGCGGTGCGCCAGAAATATCAACCAATAGAAGGCGAGGCAAGATGAATTGAAGCGATCCAATTGGTCGATTTTTTCAACGCTCACCGCTCTTCTTTGCACATCTCAAGTATATGCGTGGATGCATGGACGCATCTTTGACAAAAACATCAATCGTGCCAGATTGTCTTTGGACGTCCCATCGCTTGGTCTGTCCAAGACCATGTCTGCTCTTGTGCACAGTTTACTGTGAATGTATTAACATTGCGTCAACTGCAGCCCACGGACGCGTCTGATAATCTTCTTGCAGCTTATTAGTGCCAGCTTTCACTCGTGCTCGAGGTGATATTACGATTTAATTCAAAATTCCAATCTATACGACTGATTGAAAAATATACCTTATGAATGTGAGAATGTGCTATATATTTCTCAGGTGAATATTTAAGTGAGAGGATCTTCAATCAATTGCATAGACGTAGAATTTAGACCATACGCATAATAAGAGCTTTTTAGAGAGACGATTTAAAACTAGTTCCTTCTGGCTTGATAGATGGCGGTAATCGTAACTAAATATAATATATGGTCCTAAAGGAAATTAAGAGCCTTCAAGCATCAAAAGTGGATTTTCGGCGTTATGATTCTATCAATTAGAAAGAGCTATAGATAATTCAATTCCAGTAATAAATATATCTGTATTTTTTATTGAAAATAACGGATACAAATATCGGAATAACTTAATATTTCTAATTTACAATATTACTTCAAATTTACAATATTATTATTTCGTAAAACTCTCGGAGGAAAAGTTTAAGAGTGGATTCCTTTAAATTACTGACAAAAACATAAACAAAACATATAAACATTGTTAATATTATGGTTAACTTGTTTACTTATTCGTATTGACAATGGCTCTATTTTTTTCGCTATAGGTATGCCTTAAAATCCAGAAACCTAAATTGAACTATTGCATTTTGTAAAACGGCTCTTAAGGCCTTAGTTTTTTTGTAGACTTGACTTAGTTGAGCTGTTATTACCGCCATCTAGCGACTATCAGAAGGAAAGCTCGGAAAAAATCAGAATCAGACTCAGAAATGCTTTGCTCAACTGAATAGACAATTATACTTAAAGATGTAGAAATATATTATAAATAGTCTAAATAGCCTGCCCATTTCGTACAACAACACTCCAAAACTCATGTGAAAATAATAAAAAATAAACTTTTTAAATATCGAACTACACGAATAACGAACTTTATCAAACATTGAAGAACGTATTTTATCGACCATTCTTACGAATGCTCAAGTAAATGCATTTTAATCTAAATGAGCGTCTTCACATATAAATTTGAGAAATATTCAAAATAACAACTGATAAATCGCCCGTGGAAACGGTCTCTGTTATTTTATGCCATAAAAAATTATCATTATTGCTTTAAAAAAAATTATGGTATAATTATTTTGTCAAGTGTTTTAAGTCCACACGAAAAAATTAAGCAAAAAATATCCGAATTGGACGTAATTGTATATGTTTGTTTGTTTTAAACTAATATTTTGTGAATGCAAGTTTTACTTAAAAAGCTGATCACCCAAATACATGCGTTAGCTTGAACTTTATTTATTTGAACATGTTTTTTGTGAGTCCGTTATACTTGAGAGAATCAAATAGCCTAAAATACATTATTGGCTAGGTACGACTTACTTGTTCAAAAGGATAAGACAAAAAATTCAAATAAAAGAGTCGGTGACAAGCACTGCCAATTTTTTTTTCTTTTTTCGGTCGCCTCCAACCGAACAGATAAGTCAGTGCGTCTGCCTGGTAATAGTTAAATCAATAACGCTTTTAGGCTTCGCTCTCTTCAGCGTATCCTTGATGTAGCGTTCTTTCATTGTCGCAAGCAGAAGTCTAATCGCGTTGATGGTGTGCTAAGGGCGTGAATTTAGAATAAATAAAGCATTTTGTTCGCTTTACCGCATAGCTTGATACCTTGTAATAATATGTATGTAATCTTGTTCGTTTGTTTTCTGTCATGGGTCGGTCACCGCGAACTAAAGTCAAATATTATAAGACCCGATATATTATAACGCAAAGCTTTTTTGGTATATTATTAAATAAGTTACATTATATTAATAAGATAACTTATGTACGAAAATTTTAGATGCCTTGCTAATTGCTTTGTTTAGTTTGATTTATATATTTTGAAAGATATTTTGGCAACATACGTGCTGGAATAATTATGTTGCAACCAATCGTGTTTATACGGTGACTATTATTGACCAATCTGTGAGACAGATGTACAGACTAACAAGTAGACCAATAAAAACATTTAAAGTTTAACATTAACATATTGTCAAAATTTATAAAACATACTTAATGTTTTGTAACTTAATTTGTCCAAAAAAATATTGTCCAACTGTCAAATTACTATAAGATAATGGGTTAAGAATAAAATGCAATATTTAATTTTTTTGTTTTATTATGCAATAATGAAATCCTTGGTGCTGTTATAATGCTTAATTAACCTGAGCATTCAACGAAATAATGAGTATTCATAAATTCTTTATTCAATTTTAAACAACAAATTTCAATCGTATAGCAGTTTTTCTATACGAGCATGGTCACGATCTAATCTTTTCGAGCATTCATAAACCCTCAAGTCAAATGCTCATCAAAATTATTTTTCTTTTCTTTTTAAAAGCTTTGTGCTCGGGAAAAGTACTTGGCACAATTTCGTCGATTTGCAATGCTCATTACACGACAATGCTTACGTGTTTTAGTTTATTTTAAAAGGGAAATAAATCAAGCCATCATCAATTACAAGATTGTTATTTTAGGAGGAATTATCAACACACGCTCATGCTCGCTTGCACCACTAACAACAGTATGATTTTGTTTATTAAACTTTTAATTAAAACCTTCACTCTTCGACCAAAATAAAATGAATGGACAGGCCCGTTTTTGCAGATACCAAAAAGAGCGCGGGCTCTCATTTCGTTTCAGTCGGTATCTAGCCGTAGGAAGTGCAACACGTGTCTATTGTTACGTGATAACGAAACATCTGACAAAATTATGCATTCATACGCTTTCCCGAAGTGTAAATACACAAATAAAACCGGGATCTATTTTTTGTAACAAATATACATACAATCGTAAACGAAAAAAGTTTTCGAAAACTATCAAATCTGGGACTAAGCCCCCTGTACATTTTTATAATTAGGTGTTGAAGTATATGTCCGATGGTTTTGACTTGTTTTTACTGAGCAATTTCAATGGCTAGGGCCCGTCCATTCATTTAATTTTAGTCGAAGCCTCTAACTTGTTTCTTTTAATAGCTTGTTAACTGAAAAGTAGTTTGTAACTATGGTTTGCTGTTAATGCTATACTCAACAATTAGAGCTCTTTCTCACATTTTCAAACTTTTGTAAGATACAGTTTTGCTTTCATCATTATCATTTCAGCCATAGGACGTCCACTGCTGGACATAGGCCTCCATCGATCTCCTAAAGGGCCGGTTGGAAGCGGCCTGCATCCAGCGTTTCCCTGCGGTCTCTTTTAGGTCGTCTGTCCATCTAGTGGGTGGACGTCCTACGCTGCGCTTACTGGTCCGTGGTCTCCATTCGTGAACTTTTCGGCCCCATCGGTCATCTGTACTTATCATCATGAAACTTTTACAATAAGAGCAACTCTGAAATAGGTAGCGAAAAAAAACAACTGTTCCACAGACAAATATCATTTTCAGACCACCTACTCGACAATGTCCAATTCCATAATCATGCAACCTCGACGTAAAGTAAAACATTATCTCTTAAGGGCTATAAAGCTGTATGAAACTGTAGGGAATAAAGTGATTTAAATTTGGAACGTCAAATTCGAGGGGAAACTCGTGGAAAATTCTATGTAAAAAAAATGCCCATATGGCATTGTAAAGAGGTTTGTTCGCTAATCGAACTGGCCACCATAAGCAGAACTAAAAAAAAAGAAAAAATGTGCTTTTACAAAGAATGTGAAACAAAAGACAGTGTTTGGTGCTGTGATTTTCAGTGAAACCTGGCTTTTTATTGTCTCGCAGAAGGTGTGAATAGTAGAGTATGCTCCTCTGGAACAAAGCCTGTCCTCGTCAATACTCAATACTCAATATTTTATTGCAGACATATGTAGGTACATGGAGTTCTTAATATAAAGTAGTACATATGACTCTATTTGGGTATGGCAATAGTCGGAATGGAACGATCTAAGTAGGTATGTACATTTCGTCCTCATTTCGTCAAAATTGACATTGAAAAATTCTTCTAAGTTGTAATAACATTTGGATTCTAAAATACCTTTAAAGTTATTTATTAAAATTACTTCTTTTTCGATATCTTTTAATAAATTTGGCAATTATTAAATATTTTAACGGCCATTGTTTTAGGGCCAGAGCTGTGTATTTCTAGGTTGGACTTTGCATGGGTATAGTTCAAGAGCCAGAGAGTGACATAGGCTACATCATCATCATCATCATCACCATCACCATTTATCATCACTGCGCGGCGAAACCGCGGGGCGCAGCTAGTTAGGTATATGCGACGAAGCTGCGTAAAGCGAGGAACGATGAATAGAGAAATTAATGGATGTGGTATAACTAGTAAGAACATGTCAGTGTGTGCAATACGTACCTCGCCTCTTTCAGTTCTTGGCTCCGAAAACTATCCCGGTATACGTAAGTAAATAAATGCTCAAGCAGTGAGTTTTATTTTATTTTAAGGGTTCCATACCTCAAAAGGAAAAAAAACGGAACCCTTATAGGATCACTTCGTTGTCCGTCTGTCTGTCTGTCTGTCTGTCTGTCTGTCTGTCTGTCTGTCTGTCAAGACCCTATTTCTCAAGAACGCGTAAAGGTATCAAGTTGAATTTATACTAAATACTTGGGTCTACGGTTTCTTTCGGCTGTAAAAAAAATAAAAGTTGTTAGTCAACGCAATCAAAAGATATGAAAGTTTATGTCGCATATTTTGCGATTTCACAGGAGAAACAAAACCTATAGGGTCCTTCCCGTTGACCTAGAATCATGAAATTTGGCAAAAGGCAAGGTCTCATAGCACATATATAGGAATAAATCTGAAACATATAAATTTGAAGTTATATCATTAAAAAATAATTATTTTGCTATTACAAACTTACATTTTGTAGTTGGAATGTATCGAAGAACCTTATTGTCAACTACAAAGTTAAGTTTGTCTTTCAATATTTTAACTTCATTTAGTTTTTTTTTTTTTGGTTTCGCGCTCTGTGTGTTCCGACTAACGGAACCCTCAGAGCACGACTCCTACTCGTACATGTCCGGTTTTTTTAAATCGATGATGCGGTCGAAGATAGGCCTCGGTTGCCTAGCCTATATTTTATGTTGCCTAAGTATTTTTTAATCACGCGGCGTATTTTGCTACAAGGTACAATAAAATGTTTAAACAAATGTTCAGATTCTTACATAGAATGCTGTTAATTAATTCTGTCTTATTGAATTAAAAAGCAAATACTTTGCGTCAGCGCGACCAAATTTTCTCTGGAGCTAATTGAGGCCATAGTATTTTTCTTTAAAAATACCGGCCAAGTGCGAGTTGGACTCGCGCACTGAGGTTCCGTACCACCACAAAATCCAATAACAAAGTTATTGTTGTTATACTTTAATTAAAGTGTGTACTACAATCGTACCAAATTTGACGCTTGTACCTATTACTTACTGTTTTTCCATTAGAGCTAAATAGGGACCGTCCATTAATCACGTGAGGCTTGAAAGGGGTGGGAGGGGGTATAGCAAAAATCACGAAATATCACAAGGGGTAAGGGGTAGTAAGATATCACGTGTATTAATTTTTTCGTCAAACGCGCGATCTCTAATCCGAAAAGCGGTGTGTGGTGTGACCTTGCCAATCAAAAACAACCTGCAACCTTTCTGTCTAGACATTTTTGTCATGGTCCTTAATTTCAGAATAAAATTAGATTATACTTTATACCTGTATTTAATGATGATATAAAAAAAATAAGATTCTTTGTAGGTATTAAAAATACACGTGATTTTGGGGGGGGGTTTAGTCTTAAACCTCACCATGTATCACCAAGGGGGATGGGGGGTTAAAAAATTCTAAAAAAACATCACGTGATTAATGGACGGCCCCATACAAGAATACGTAAAAAAATAGGCAAAATGGGTTTTGGTTTTACGCCGTAATTTTACATATAACATACACATACAGCCGTTTAATGGTAGGACTGCCGGACAGACGGACAGATCTCTTTACCACTTACTTCATGGTCAAAAGAAATAACATATTCAAAATATAGGTAAGTAATCGTCAACTACCTCAAGCCTCTCGTTACCGACTGTGGTTTAGGTTTAAAGAACTTTATTACCACAAAGACAATTATTTGTCACTTAAGTGATAACATATTTATCTAAAATAATAGTGTCCGTCGTCGGATGCACTAAGAAATTGTAAAAAATCCATAAATACTTAAACGCTAAATAAATTTATGGTAACTAATACACACATAACAAGTTGCGAAGTTCCCACTTCACGCATTTATTTATCTGAGATAATGTGTTGAGCCAATTGTTTTTTAAATGCGTGAAATGAGTTTACATTTTTTATGTGTGAGGGTAGTTGGTTAAAGAGTCGAGAGTAAGAGAGACTGTGATGGTTATATTACGAATTCTGGATATATTATGTGTGACTTACCATTGTTCTTCGACATGCTCATCCTGAGGCCAACGTTCTGAGATGCGTCAACTGCATCATACAGGGGCCTTACGGACAACTGCTATTACAGGCACCTAATCCACTCAGTTGGAAAATCACGCGAACGCAAACCTTACGCGCCCAGATACGGTTTGCGGTCGCGTGATTTTCCAAGCGGATTAGGTGCCTGTAATAGCAGTTGTCCGTAAGGCCCCAGGTCTGGAGCATACGCTGGAGGAAGTAGGGTTTACAGCGTAGCAAATTTAAGGGCCGACAAGTATGCTCCATTGATGTTAATACCAGTTTTTTTCCATGCAAGCGTCTTCACAAACGCAATTAAAAATACAATTTTATTTGTTGATAGTGTTTTTTTGTAAGATATGCTTGCGCTTGGCCGCCCTCTCGACTGATGTTAAGCGATGATGCGGTCTACGATGGAGCACGCTTGCCTAGAACAAACCGATTCACTCTCGACTTGAAGACACCCAATTGTAACTGACGGCGAACACCCATTCAGGCAGCCAATTCCCAGCAGTTCGCACAATAAATGTGGAATCAAAGCGCTTCGTACGGGTTTTCGGAATATCAACCATAAAACGATGTTGATTTTTCGTGCCCGCTCTGGCAGTCCGATAGAAAAATGTGCAGGAGGGAATTAGATCATGCAGATCCGATGCACACTCCGAAATGTATCCGATAAAAAACCGATAGACTAGCAACTTTACGTCGATGGTCAAGACTAAGAAGCTTAGCTTAGTTAGTAGCGTTCTTCAAATGATTGCGACTAGACTGGACTGCCTTTACCTCCGGCATTGCTGCGATAGACATGTCGCGGTACCCATGCCGGAGAGTAATACTAAACTGATTGTGACTTAGGTACTGTATTTATGACTCAATTTTATTTTATTATTTTACCTTGTGACAAAGTTTTTTTTTTTTTTTTTTAACTTGTTTTAATTTTATTGTGGTATGATGTATTTATGTTTTTTTGTATTTTTAATAATGGTTAATTTTCTATGCTGATATGGGATTTTGAATTTTTTGAATTGCTGATGGGTCCGCTTGGCACGTTTCTCAATAGACTCCAACGCCCCAAGCCAAAAATTATGTTCGTACAATTGTGTTATGTTATGTTTGTTTAAGCTTACCTACCCTAGGATCAAATCTATGGGATGTCTTTATGTAAAGTTATATGAAAGCCGTGATAGCCTATTTGGGAGACCGCTAGACTTGAAAGCGTGAGGTCGCGGGTTCAAATCCCGGGCCCGTACCAATGAGCTCTTTGGAGCTTATGTACGGATTTTCATACCACTGGCTTTTCGGTGAAGGAAAACATCGTGAGGAAACCTGCATACGTACGGAGAAGAAATTCAATGGCGTATATATATGTGAATCCACCAACCCGCAACTGGGTCAGCGTGGTGGATATGGCCCAATCACCCTTTCTGGAGTAGGCTAAAAGTCCAGCAGTGGACTGTTAAAAGGCTGATTGTGATGATTGTTGTTATAATTATCAATCCATATTATAATTATATATTTCATGTTTTTATAGTAGCATCAAATTTATTACTAAGACATTTTATTTCAGCCAATAAATAATTATACATTATTAGGAATCAAAACAAACTAAACTAAATTAAACTAAATACACTAAATAAAAATATATTAAACCGAATCTAATCTAATAAACCGCCGCCCGTAGGGAACGTTCCCAAAATGCTAGCCGCATTGCCGCGTTGATAAATTTGATGCTACTTTAACAACATGAAATATATATAATACTAGCTGCCCTGACAGACGTTGTCCTGTCTTAGAACTGTCAAACACGCAAAGTCAAAATTGTAAATCTTATTTTTTTACACCTTGGGTTACATTATTGGAGTTTTAGTAAGGATCCCTATTTTTTTTTGATAATATAATATAGCCTATGTCACCCGGGGATAGTGTAGCTTCCCAACAGTGAAGGAATTTTTCAAATCGGTTCAGTAGTTTCGGAGCCTATTCAATGCAAACAAACAAACAAACAAACAATCAATCAAATCTTTCCTCTTTATAATATTAGTATAGATGATATGATTATTTACGGGATATTTACCGTGGTAAGGTTGTGGAATGAGCTCCCGATATTTCGGCGCAGTTACATGCACCATGTTCACGGGAAGACTCAAGATAGTCTGTTCGTGATAGTTTAAAAGTGACTTTATATTTTGCATTATTTTTTTTAGTTGGAGGTCAACTGCGGCCGGCTCTTTTCAAATTAATAGGTAAGTCTCCTTCGTACCCAGTGCTCTAAATGGACCAGAACGCACCGGAACGCCGTTCCGGTTCGTGAAATCACCGTTCCGTTTCGTATAAGTTCTCCTCATATCATTCTGGTTCGGCAAAACACCTAGGCAGGTACCAAACTTTTAGTTTGTTTGGAAATCCCCGGAAAAGCGGAAAATGTAGCCCATGTCACTAGACGTAAAGAGGAATCCAATAACACCTCATTCGTCAAAATCAGACAAGCCGTTTACGCTACAGGAGGTGTAACCCTTGATTTATGACGGGCAGACAATTTACTTAGGGGAAATGCGGTAACCTTTAGAAGCCAAGGAAAATGGTCAAAACACCGATGGCCCAACCAGCCAGAAATTTAAAAACAGTGGACGAATTTGACTTATTCATAAACCGGAACGCATTTTCCTTCAAACCTTGCAAACTTTTAACTGACTGTCCAAGAAGGAGGGTAATGTTTTGGGTTGTATGTAAGCATGTAAAAGTATGTTTCTGGGTTCCTGTATTCTTCTGTTTCTGGGTCCCCACCCAGTTCATACCTATACGTATAATAGTTACAATTAGTCTAACTAAATAACTAGAGTGCCACCAGCGGCAGCTAGGTGGGTGGTAGACATTGGGACAGGGCCCAATCTACCGATGGTTAGGGCTGCAGAGTGAGGAACCTCCTGACGATGCGCGCCGTGTCCTGGATGACCACCTTCTGCATCTGACCCTTGACCCGACCGTTTAGCTAAAGCCTCTTAAAGCGCGGTCTGATCACGATTTCAAATTAGTTTTTCACTTGTTCACGCCATGATCTATTTGCTATCTAAAACGGCTTTGTTTAAAGTCGAAAATCGTATCATCATCATATTTGATGATGATAACTTTGTGCTTGTGTTTATATTATTTTGAGGGTTTTTATTTAATTTATCGAAATATAAAAATGAATTTAAATTTAAATTTAAATTCTCGGGGGATCCTAGAGCTGGCATATACTTTTCACAAAAGCTAAGTATTGCTATACAGCGGGGCAACTCTGCCAGTGTTCTGGGAACCCTGCCGCACGGTGGTGATCTCGACGGCGTTTTTGTTTTGTAGTAGGTAGTACATGTTTGTGTAATTTATACAATCATATTTTAGTTTAATTGTACCTTTTATTTAGTTGTTTTAAGTTTTAGTTTTTAGTTTATATTTTAAGTTTTCATCAATTTGTTTTTAAAATAGCAAAATAAACTAAACTAACTAAATAAAAAAAATGAATTTTACCAATTATTATTAACTGGTTAAAGTTTTAAAACGCTAGTCGGGCTATACAATTCGTAAAAAAAATTGTTGTCGCTGAAAATTCAGAGTACGTCAAAAGCTGCAATATGTATTTTTTTTTTTAAAGAATCCAGGTAATTTATCAAAATTTTATTTCGTTAAGATTATTAACAAGTGTTTTTTTTACCTGCAGTATTTCTTTAATCTGATCAATTAATTTCATCACTTCACACTAAGCGTTTAAAAACACTTCATTCGGTTAATTTTGCGATTGTATTACGCCTTCAGGTGTTGGTCGAGGCTCTTCACTATAAGGCCGTTCACCGATACGACTATCGGGACAATGATCGTCGAGTCAACATCCCACATGGCGGTAACCTCGTGAGCCAAGTCAAGGTACTTGCTGAGTTTGTCCTTCTCGGCCTTCACGAGGTTCTCGTCATGTGGGATGGTGATATCGACGAGCACTGCCCGGCGCTGGGATCGGTCGACCAACACGATATCAGGCTTATTGGCGACAATAGTCCTGTCCGTGATGATAGAATGGTACTAGTAGAGCAACCAGCTTGGTGTCACTGGCATCCAGTGGATGCAGATGGCAGGCTGTCGTTCAGTGTGGAGGTTGAAGGGGGAGGCCTATGTGCAGCAGTGGCCGGCTTCAGCCTGATGATGAGTAGAGCAAACAACGACCATTCTCGAGAACTGGCGCTGGTGCTTTGATTATTTTTATTTTATTTGTGTTTATCTACTTTTCCGAAGGTTGTCTGGAAGAGATTTATTTTAGTGATAAGACCGCCTTCTTCTATTGTCCTTTCTGTGGTATCATTAAAGTGTTGTTGCATTGTATTTTTTGCAGATGACGTTATCGCAGATTTAATAAACCTGTACTTTCGTAAGTATCTTTCAAGTACGCCAGTTAAGGTGCCAGTAGACGATGCGTAGTACAACTAACAAGTAGAAATAGCAATTGCCTACTACGCATCGTCTGCAACGATGTGATTAGTGGACGTAGCAGTGAAAGTGCTTAGTAGCGCTGGTCTTTGCGCAAGTGAAGCTACTTCTACTTCTTACTTGTACTACGCATCGTCTGTAAGCGCATTTATTCGCAAAGTTGTCAATAACGACCGCCAGGGATGATTCTGCAAAGGCAACGACGTTTTTTAGTGAATAAATAATAACAGGCTTGCATTTGGCACTCACCTCGCCTGATGTAAGTAAAACGATAATGCGGTCTAAAATAACCCTTTTTATTCACTAGTCAAATTTATGACACTGCGTCTAAAATAATCTTTATACCATAACCCCTCTAAAAAGCTTAAACGAAAACAGTGAACACAAAGTAAACAGCGAATAAAGGACGGATTTAAAGCGAGGGCCATATATGAATCACGAGTAGTAGTAAGTGAAGGATTCTAACGACTGAATCACGACCGCAGTTACTGATTCAAGTGTTTAGAATCCTGAGGGACGCGAGTGATTCATGGCCCTCGATATAAATTTGTTTTATTCAAGAGTTGCATACTATACTTTATACCATGACTACGAGAAAAAGAAAGATTAAAGGAGTTTGTATCGAGTATTTTTTGCGCAAGGAGGTTGTATAGCATTGAGATGGAGGTCGAATATATTGGTGTGTTCTAAATTCAAACACCAAAATAGTGATATAATGATGCTTTTGTTTTCACAGTGAATAAATTAAACTTTTTAGAGGGAGAATCGTTTAAAGATTTCTTATTCTATGGCCGGATATTTTGGCGCACCTACATGCCCCATCTTTGAGCAGTTGTTTTCATTTTTGCCAGCAAACGGAGACCTCAACTACGTGACTTCAGGAGCAGTGAACGAAGGGTTCGGTCTCTGGGAGCCCATTAAGAACTCTTTTGGACCTGATGGGAATGGACCAGGTATGGCCCCTTTTTGACCAAGTGATAAAGACAATTCGTTTGCTCCAAACACGAGTAAATCATAGATACAATATTTTAAAAACGCATGCATTATGGGCGGGTTGAAATATTAGTCATTTTTAGGGTTCCGTACCCAAAGGGTAAAAACGGGACCCTATTACCTAAGCCTACGATGTATGTCTGTATGTCCGTCTGTCCTACGTATTAACGGCTGTATTTTTCGAACCGTAATAGATAGCCAGTTGAAATTTTCACAGAATATGTAATGTTACGGCGGATTAACTAAGAAGTTATTTAAAAAAACAAAGAGTCAAAGCTAAAAGGATACAATACCGGTCCGCTAAGTAAGGATTTTGCGAAAGGGCCGAATTAAGGGGATCAAAAGGGGGCTTAAAGTTTATATGAAAGACTACACGTACGAAATCGCAGGCAACAGCAAGTGTACCTATTATAAAAATAATTTTGTATAAAATATATCATAAATAGAGTCACAATCGTGCCAAAAAAATATCTGAACCAAAACTCGGCGCACGCTATGAATTGCGCCGACTTTTTGGTTAATTACAAGGTAACCGCAATCCGACTACAACGCCTTAGCGTTGCCAGAGCTACGATGACATAGCGGACAACTAACGTTGAACACTATGCAAGCGACATAACGTCTACATTGCAGTAAATGTGGCATTGTGAAGTATATAATTGATACAATGTGTGTACAAGGACGCTCGGACGTTTTTTGACTGTTTTCACTGAGAGCTTGTGACTCTATAGGAATTGTATCTCGATTTAAAGAATAAATACTCGTAATGCTAACCAGCCAGTGTAATTTTTTTTTTTCGATCACGCACGTCGCTTTTGTCAGATATATATAATATTTATATAACACTAGCTGACCTGACAGACGTTGTCCTGTCTTAGAACTGTCAAACACGCAAAGTCAAAATTGTAAATCTTATTTTTTTACACCTTGGGTTACATTATTGAAGTTTTAGTAAGGATCCCTATTTTTTTTTATTATATAATATAGCCTATGTTAACCGGGGATAGTGTAGCTTCCCAACAGTGAAGGAATTTTTCAAATCGGCTCAGTAGTTTTGGAGCCTATTCAATGCAAACAAACAAACAAACAAACAATCAAATCTTTCCTCTTTATAATATTAGTATAGATATAGATATAATATATTCCACAAAAGAGGCCATTAAATAAGAGTTGAAGTTGAAGTTATATAATATATTTATTGTTTTCAGATTCGTTACAGAAAGTCATAAAACAATTCTGTAAGTATTTATCACATATTAGGCCTTGAGACCTAATTCTGGCGCACTCGTCATCATTATCAGCCCATAATTTTTAACTGCTGGGACACAGACCTCTCAGAGAGAGAGGATGAGCCCTAACCCACCATGCTGGCCCAGTGCATGTGAATGTCATGTCTTTGAACTTGTGAGGTTCTTGCACATACCGGTTTCCTCGCGATGTTTTTCTTCACCGTTGTTGAGCTATGGCATCGAAACTGCACATAATTTATGTAAGTACTAAGGTACTAGGAAAGTGAATTTAATTTATACAAATCCGTTGCGTGGTTTAGGCAGAGCTAGCGGGTATACAGACAGACAGACAGAAGCGGAAAGTGACTTTAATTTCTACTATGTAGAGAAGAGATGAAGAGTAAAGAAGTGTTTTGACACAATATTGTTATTATTATGTTAATTAATAGTTGTTTAAACTTTAGAAAATAATTAATTTTGAATTTTTGTGTATTGGAAAACAAAAAACATATGTATATTTAAATATTATCTTTTGTAAGCTAGCTACTTCTAGCGGTAAATTTATATAATTCTGTAAGTAATCTGTGAATAGTGTTGTTGGCTGTATTATTATTAAGTTTATTAATCTATCCACATTAATGTACATTTTATAATATAGTTTACTGTTCCTTAATTAATAAAATAAAAAAGAGATGTAGAGTAGAGAAGAGATGGAGATAGATATAGAGAAAAGAAGAGATAAAACATTCCTACTCTCTACGTAACAACTGACCAGATTTAAATGGGTACATAGGTAGCGTATATTATACACATAAATATCAAACACACACACAATTCAAGCGTATATATACACATAATATTATGGTAGGCTTGTTTTCCACATTATGGCATATTTTTTTTACGTGAATAGGACTTGTTAAGAAAAAAATATAGCCCTTTAGGAATCTGAAGGAACCACAGCGCGTTGCTAGTCAGCACTTTTATTAAACATCAATTTATGTTTTGTTTTAACAGCTAACATATACAAGAGCCAGCCAACTACACCGGGAACGGGCAACGGCAAACCAACCAAGAAATCAAGTCCAAGCGCTGGAAAATGGCCGATTAATACAAAACGCACAACATTTCCGGTGAAACCACTGCCAAATAAGTCAAAACAAACGCCAAATAACGCAAAACCAGAGGTTTTCAAACCCAAACCAAGTCCAACCCCGAAAAAAACCAAACCAAGTCCAGCAAAATCCAATGTTGTCTCAACAAAACCAGAAGCAGGCCCGAAAAACCCAAAGACTGCCAAACCGTCAAAACCAGCACCTGCACCTAAAAGAACACATAAGCCAAAAGGAACGCTTAATCCTAAAAAGCGTGGTGATAAAATACCAGTGAAAAGTACAAAGTCAAAATCAACCTCAACTTCAACAGCTGCATCATCCACTACAGTTCTGGGTCCAGAATATGGACCACAAGGGTACGATTACAGCCAGGGTATTGTAAGCCAGCCAGAGTACGGCAATCCAGGTGTTCAACAATCTAAGGACGTTATTTCAAACGATGATATTTTAGGGCTTACAAATAAATTCGTTAATCAGCCAGGTTACGGAAGTCCAGACGGAACACAGCCAGGATATGGTGAAAACGGTGATCAATATGTATTTCAAGGCAATGAACAGCCAGGATATGACGTCACCAGCGGTGGTCAGCCAGGGTATGTCATTACAGAAAGTAACGAGCCTGGGTCTTCAAGTCTAACATATGGACAACCAGATTATATTAATTCAGGTAGTAATCAACCAGATAATGGAATTGCCGACAGTGTATCTACTGCTTATAGTACAGGCAATGGTCAGCCGGGATATGAAAGTTCAGTTGTTGGAACATCAAGCGGTGGACAGCCGCCCTATGATCAGGCAGAGTATACAATTAATAACAGCGGACAGCCACGAGATGAACAGCCAGGAGGTGGACAGCCAGAGTATGGACAGCAAGGCAGCGGACAGCCAGGCAACGGGCTGCAAGGATATAAAATTACAGGCAATGATCAGCTAGGATATATTACTCCAAGTATTGTAACATTATACGGTGGACAGCTAAACGATGAACAACCAGGTGCTGGTCAGCCAAGTGGAGGACAGCTGGGTGGGCAGCCAGGCGATGGACAGCCAGGCAGTGAACCTCCAGGTAGTGGACAGCCGGGTGGTGGACAACCTGGTGGTGGTCAGTCAGGTGGTGGACAGCCAGGCAGTGGGCAGCCAGGTGATGGACAGTCAAATTATGGAATAACAGGCAATGATCAACCAGGATACGCAAGTTCAGGTGGTGCTCAGCCAGTATATGAAAGTTCAAGCGGTAATCAGCCAGGGTACGAAGGTTCAAACCAATACATGAGCACAGGTATAAGTGCAGGTGGACAGCCAGGATACGTAGGACGGCCATCATATAGTATCCCAAATAGTCAGTCATGGTCTACTAGCACTTCAAGTGCTAATACAAATACTGGACCAATTGTGGATGCTGGAAGCAAACCATTCAATGGAAACGCTTATTCCGGAAACGCTGGATATATTGTAAAAGGACAATACTTCGTTCCTGCATCTAATGTAGCCACATCTACTTCATCTGCCTCCACATCTGGATCTGGAAGCAATGGCAATTTTGTGTTTAATCCGTCAAACAGACCTCTATCACCAAGTTCTGTACCTTGGAGTTCACTAAAACAAAATAAACCAATTGCATCTAAAAACTTCGTATCTAGAGATGATAACAACTTCGCATATTCTGGAAGACCTGCGAATAAACAACTCTTCTTAGGAGGTAGACCTTGGGAGTTTTCTAAAGGACTCACGCCAGATAAAAATGCAGGTGGATCTGGAATTGCCGACAATGTGATATATTCTAGACCGTCTGGAGATGGAAATATTCCGACAGCAACCTCAAACTCTGCTGTTTATCCCTTAAATTCAGCCTCTAGTTTCCAGACTTTCGGCAATTTACCTGGAGATACCTTTAATATGAACAATCAACTTCAACCTTTACTCGGGAACGCAGTGATTACACCTGTAACTGAAGATTCTGGAAGAATCGGAGGTAGCCAGAGCAGTCTGAGCACTGGGTCAATATATCCTCAAGGAAAATCCAAATTCGGAAATTTACCGATTAGACTTGATGGTTTTGGAAATACAGAAGGAAGCAATCTGGGCTATTCTGTGGCAAATCAAAATGGAAACAGATTTCTAGGTCTACCTTCAAAAAAATATATAATGAAATCTCAATTTGGAAATAAACCAGGTAGACTTGGAACTTTTAAATCCGGAAATAGTGATAGCTTAATATATTCTGACACATCTGGAGATCTTTCTAGTTCAAGTAATGGCTTTGAAACCTATGACAGTTCGCCTGAAGAATTCATTGTTATCGAAAAGAAACGTGGGAAGAGACGAGTTCCAGTGGGAATCCCAGGTCGAGTTATTGAGCCCTAGAATCTTCAGGTCCTTAACTCTTGTTATTTTGTTTGTTTATACCTACTTTAATTATGTAAATATTGAAGCATAATTCTATGTAGAAACAATAAATTTTTATAATCTTACTTGTTATTTATTAAATTCTTCAATACCAGTATATGTATATATATATAAGATTTGAAAATAAACAAGGCGTCATTTTGTTTGTTTACTTTTTTCTCTAGTCCCAGAACCTTTTTAGGGTCCTATTTCAGAGGAAACAGAAGTAGGTACCTTGCAGGCCGCTTCCAACCGGCCCTTATGGAGATCGATGGGGGATGCCTATGTCCAGCAGTGGCCGCCCTATGGCTGAAATGATGATGATATTATTACAAATACCAATAATGATGACGATAAGAAATAGAGAAAAAACAGAATTAAAAAAAAAAAACATTTGTTCGCCGTACCTGGCAAGGACATGAGATACGACTCCACTCCACTCCACTCTTACGACCATGGTATGCTACTTTATACATAATTATGTTCACTATGTTCTGACCTTCGATATTGTTCAAAGGTTCTGATAAACAAATAAATAATTTGATTTGATATAGTTTACTTCTTTTAAAGCAATACATTTGATTTTTTACTGTAGCAAGTGCCTTTATTAACTAAACAAAATACAACCTAAAACTAACACTACAAATACAGTTAGACTGCCCATAGACCGTTGAAGGTCTAAAGACAATCCAAATGCTCAAGCCCACTACCAGTCGGCAGCGTACCCAGCATGCTGGCGGCATTACCACGCTGAATGGCATGCTTATGCGTTGAGCCAGAAACACGCCAGCGTTTTGGCCACGCGTCGCATTAACATAGGCACTCTAAAAGATTTTTGAAAATGAGGTGAGGTCCCGGTCCCCAAGGGCCCAACGTCTTGACCCCAAACGCCTCAAATATGGTAACCACTGCAGAGGTTAGCATATTTGCGACGGTTGTGCTGCTTTACTGATAAATTTTTACTTATCTATCGGATACATTTCGGCGAGTGTGCCCAAGAGCTTCATGACCTAATACCCGTCTCCCTCTTTTACTACAGGACAAGTAGGAGGACTGCACATTACCACCCCTTCCTCGTGAAAATTACAAAGATTTGTACACAACGATTTGGGTCGTCATTTATGATACGTAGTGCCCAAGAATGGAACTCCCTGCCGTCCTCCTTGTTTCCTGATAACTACAATCTAGGCATCTTCTAGGCTAGAGTGAATAGGTTTCTTCTAGAATAGGTAGGTAGGTAGGTAGAATCTTCGACTAAAATAAAATGAATGGACGGGCCCTAACCATTGAGATTGCTCAGTAAAAACGAGTCAAAACCGTCGGACATATACTTCAACACCTAATTATAAAAATGTAAAGTATATTTGTTACAAAAAATAGATCCTGGTTTCATTTGTGTATTTACACTTCGGGAAAGCATAATTATGAATGCATAATTTTGTCAGATGTTTCGTTATCACGTAACAATAGACACGTGTTGCACTTCCTACGGCTAGATACCGACTGAAACGAAATGAGAGCCGGCGCTCATTTTGTTATCTTCAAAAATGCGCTTCTACTGGGCCTGTCCATTCATTTTATTTTGGTCGAAGGGTAGAATAGGTTTCTATGGTTGTAACATCCTCGGCCGCAACGTCGCTTACCATCAGATGGTGGCCAAACGTAGATCAAATCCAAAGAAATTAATGTACCTAACATATAAATCAATGATCAAATCTGTATAAAAAAAAATGCACTTGTGCCATCATATATATATGGCATCAAAGCTTCAACTCCACAGCACTAAAACTGGCACGCGACTTTACCCCAGGGATCGCTAAATACACCCATGCAGTGTTAATTATTATAAAAAAACAGGAGTGAGATAAATTTTTGACAAAAAAGGTAAACTGACACCGCGCGTGTCAAATGGCATTCAAATTAGGAACGCGCTGTGGCTGTCAATTTTAGCGCCTTGTTGCTAATTAAGGTTTGGGATACAGTGAGAGAAGGAAAGGGATATAACGAGGTGAAACATGAATTTTCGTGTTATTTCCATTCCATAGAAGCCTCTAGTAAAGACTCCACCACTTTACAAGGGCATGGTTTGACTTGACCGTGGCCTACAAATCAAATTCAAATTATTTATTGGTCAGAACATGGTAGGTCTAGGTACACATACCTACCTACATATTATTAAATTAGCATACAGGGTCGTACAAATAGAAACATATCTCATTTCCTTGCCAGGTACGAAGTACCTACAAATATTAGTTTTTTTACCAAAAAAATATATTAGTAAGTTTTTGTAAAAGTAAATAAAAAGGAAATTATGTCTATAATCATAATATATTTTTGTTTAGTTGTATTTTATTCCTTAATAAACTAAAGAAACATGTTAATTACTACCAATAATATTTTTTTTTTTTTTGGTGCAAATGTTTGTTCGGTTGTGTAGTGGGATAGGCGGACTGCAGTAGTTCTCGACACGGGTCATCCTTGTGAGGACTGCAGTGCAAGTACCGTTCTTTTTTGGCTTTAGCTGCTTTAATTTTTAATTCTCTTCCAGGAGAAGTGGTAGGTCTCCCATATAGGCGTTTTTGTACACAGTTGAAGAAGTGGTTGGTAAAGGAGTGCTTCTATGAAATGGAGGAGTTCCTAAAGAAAATGTCATGTCGTTTTTATGCTTATGATTTGGCTTGTTGATGGATTTATAGTGTTTAAATGGTGTTTAATTAATTATTGGTGTAAGTTCTTTGACATAATTTGTAAATTAATGCAATTTTGCACGCCCTTGCCCTTGGGACTGTTAATGGATGTACGTGTAATATTTTAAGACCTTGTATACCCATTGGCAAGCAAATAAAAACTTTGACTTTGACTTTCTTTATCGATCGTCAAATTCGCTAAAATGCCATAGAATCGATCACAGCGAGTACTGAAAAAACGGCATATTATCGAATTTGACGACCTCAACTGTCAATTTGACGATCGATAAAAAAACGGTACTTGCACTGCTGCTTCGCTAAGCTTACTATTTTAGGCTCTCTTCTTCGCTCTAGTTAAGGTAAAATATTTAAGCTAAGGCGAGGTTTTCCTACTTTTAAGCAACGCAATGGATGACCATTATCCTTGTTTTATTGTATTGATGCAAAATCATGGCGCTTACACACAGCCGTGCGTTTCGCTACTTCTATTTTTGGGGTTTTTTTCATATTTTTCGAAAAGTAGAGCTATAAAATGTACCTCGGCGGTTTCCTTCATAATTATGAAATCTATATATCAAGATTTAACAGACATAATTTAATAAATAGGTAATTGAATGAATCCAAAAATACAGGGATAAAAACGCATATCATTTCATTTCTTTTTCTATCGTGCGAAATGTCGTTAATCGTGTTTCGGTCTTATGGGTTTCCTAGATAAAACATTCAATTTTGATAAGACACTATTTTTATAATTTTGAGTTAACCATGGAAGTAGACAAACTAAACTAGAATGACCAAAATTGCTAAAAGTCGGAAAAGAGAGCCTTAAGGTATTGTATGTTTTAATTGTTGTGCGTGTAAATCTATACTGATCTATACTAATATTATAAAGAGGAAAGATTTGATTGTTTGTTTGTTTGAACCGATTTGAAAAATTCTTTCACTGTTGGGAAGCTACACTATACCCGGGTAATATATATATATATATATTTTTTAATAGGGAGATCCTTACTAAAACTCCAATAATGTAACCCAAGGTGTAAAA
Source organism: Agriopis aurantiaria (assembly GCA_914767915.1). Classification (NCBI taxonomy): domain Eukaryota; kingdom Metazoa; phylum Arthropoda; class Insecta; order Lepidoptera; family Geometridae; genus Agriopis; species Agriopis aurantiaria. The sequence goes on along the minus strand of OU612010.1, from coordinate 4,608,047 downwards.
AAATTAGGTTTACAATTTTGACTTTGCGTGTTTGACAGTTCTAAGACAGGACAACGTCTGTCAGGTCAGCTAGTCATCATATTATAAAGAGGAAAGATTTGCTCAGTAGTTTCGGAGCCTATTCAATGCAAGCAAGCATTGAATAGGCTCCGAAACTACTGAACCGATTTGAAAAATTCTTTCACTGTTGGGAAGCTACACTATCCCCGGGTGACATAGGCTATAACCTATACCCGTGCGAAGCTGAGGCGGACCGCTAGTAATAAAATGATGTAAGTTCAAAGGCTCATTATTATAAAAAATGTTGTGTGCCTCGAACCTAACCTAATTGGAGAACATTTCGGCATGTCAAAGCTCGCGCCCTTGTCACGTGAGTCTACTTTTTATGAGTTTCTTGAGAACTGAATGATTCATTGCAAGTGTAAATATCCATGTAACGACTTCCGCATGTCTCGCAGTCATTCTAATTTACTTAGGGTCGATTCTGAACCCGCAGCTAGACGGACAGGGCCCTGATTCTGTAACTACAAACACGCACGTAACGCGCCGTGTTAAGTTTACCTCTAAAAGTTGGTCTTTATTCCTAGGGAATAGAGTCCATATTTTAAGAGGTTAACTTAACGCGCTTAATAAAAGAGACCGTAGGGTAACGCTGGATGCAGGCCGCTTCTAACCGGCCCTTTTGGAGATCGATGGGGGAGGCCTATGTCCAGCAGTGGACGTCCTACGGCTGAAATGATGATGACAGTTCCCTTTTATAATGATTTTATAATAATGATCTTTTATATCTATACCACATTTACCAAAAACCACCCCTCTAACATAATTTATTAGAGCCCACCCTAATTTCACACCACTATCTGCATAATTATATTATTATCAGCAGAACATCGGATGGCAATCACCATTATTATCGCTCTTCTGCTAAATTGATATTGGGACAATATTTTGACAGGCCGCCATTTTGATGATTGAGATTTGGCGGGAAATTAGGGGAGTCTGTGCTGCCAGAAAATTGTTTTACCTTAGAGAGCTGGTAAAATGTTTTGTTTGAGGAAAGATTAAAAATTCAATCTTTCCATCCTTGCTAATATTTTAAATGAGAAAATATCTGTCTTTGTTCTTATCGAGATTTGACACAACGTGATTTAACATGATTATATTTAAAGGGCCGGAGAGTGGCGTAGGCCACTTTAATTTGAATTCCGAAAAAAATTACTGTTTCTGAATCATTATCCTATAGAAACTACGGGATACACTTTTGTCCAAAGTTAAATCATCATCATCATTTCAGCATATCCCCATATATATAATATACATATATATTCCCACTGCTGGGACTCAGGCGTTCTCTTAGAGAGAAGAGATGGGCCCTAATCCACCACGCTGGCCCAGTGCATGTTGGTGAATGTCATATGTATTTGAACTTTAAAGGTTTTTGGAAATACCGGTTTTCTCACAATGTTTTCCTTCGCCGTTTTTGAGCGATGAATGAGAAGGTTCTCTAGAAGCCTCTAGAACCTTCTAACTTCTATCCATCTTCGTCCATCCGTCCTCATCCTCCAGAATTTAGAGGATTATGACGGACGGACGAATGGATAGAACGAACTTATAAGGCTGTTGGCATCCAAGAAAAATAAAATAAGGGTTCTTTGTAGTATACTTATATAAAATGTGGTATGTGTAAATAATAATATGTATCATCAATTACTAATACTAATAGATACAAAAATATTATGTATATGTATGTATGTTCCATAATGGACTTCGAAGCAACTGGACCGATTTTGAATGGGACTTTCACTGGCAGATAGCTGATGTTATGAGGATGTTATAAGTAATACCCGCGAATGAATCACCGAGCGCAGCTCGTGGGTACTAAAATCACTTCGATTCGATCTTGTTATTGCCTGATAAAGAGAAACAAACAGAATTCAGAAGTTCTAGGCGCGAATTGAATGAATGACTTTTGGAGTTTCCAATCACAAGCTGCCATTCGTTACCACGCGACCGACGTGGCTAACCCGTGCAAAATGCGCGATCAAATGTTTATTAAAATTATCTTTGGACAAAATACACGTGTATTTTGTCCAAAGATAATTTTAATTACGGAACTAAACGTAACTAAGTAGGTAAATACTTGCAACACTAATCCCACGGACTAGGTAAAGCTACATTCCCCATTAGATATTTCAGAAGTGTTGCCATTGGACTCTGCACGTGTGCCTATAAACACCTAATTCAATTATTTTATAATCTTTGTAAAAGTTATTCTTGATTTCTTCACCGTTTTGACGTAGTTAGTTAACATGATCAAGGGGAAAGAAATACTAGTCGATAGGTAGAATGCGATCATACTTAATATCAAGGAACATATACTAAGAGGAAAGACAATAGCGGAACATTAGAGCGTAGCTCGGAACATTTGCCTAAAACGATATAAACTTAGATGGCGCCGTAATTTGGGTTGTCTCGAACTTCCGTAAGCGCTGCAGTCAGATAGCGTACGAAAGGGTTCTACAAATTACCGTAGCGCTAGTATCACAGTCAAGTTTCGCAGCATTTCAAGAGAAGCGCAACCCATACCAGTAGTAGTGTTTTTCTTTATTCTCTTGAAATGTTGCGAAACTTGACTGCGAATAAAAAAGTGAAAAAGTAAAAACGATGGGGGGTAGGGGTATTTTTGTATTAGCTCTAATGTAAAAACGGTAATACGTACAAGCGTCAAACTTGGCACGATTGTACTACACAAACACACTCAGTATAACAACTAATAATAAATAATGGCCAAGTGCGAGTCGGTGACAAATTTCTGTTCATTACCAAGTTATTATACTCGAGCGCTTGTAGCAAACTGCGTAGCAAATTACTCCGACGATTGGAAGGCGTTATAATAACTGGTAATTCGGTTACTTGGACAAACTTATTGTATTTTGTGGTGGCCCGACTCTCACTTGGCTGGTTTATTTATATAAGGAATTGCGGAGCTATAGTAGTCGTGATATTACAGTTCGGGGCAAAAAAACTAGTTGGTTTAATTTAGTAAAAACCTTTTATAAAAATAAAACCGTACCCTGTTTTATATTCTTTATTTTTCATTTAACGCTAAAAGGTTCCAGTAGCAGACACTGGACAGTTAGTATTACTGAATGTAACACAAATGCAACAAAACTAACTATTTACAGACGAAAACTTTTACCATAATGGTTTTAATTTTCTAGTTTTTTTTATTTTACCGCAAAACGTTTTTATTCAGCAGATGACGAGGCTGAATAATCAGTATTGACTGAATCTAACCCCGACGCAAAGATCAAACGTTCCATAGAAACACTTCTACTGGACTCGTCACTTTTAGATTTAGAATCTTCTACGTCACTTCTAGACTCGTTTTTGTCAGATTCGACATTAGTCTTTGATTTGTCAGAATTGACACTTGCCTCTGATTTTTCAGGTTTAGCACTAGCTTGTGATTCGGATTTGACATTAGCTTGTGGTTTTTCAGATTTGACACTAGCTTGTGGTTTTTCAGAAATGACACTAGCTTGTGGTTTTTCAGATTTGACATTAGCTTGTGGTTTTTCAGAAATGACATTAGCTTCTGGTTCTTCAGATTCGACACTAGCTTGTGGTTTTTCAGAAACGGCACTAACTTGTGGTTTTTCAGATTTTACACTAGCTTGTGGTTCTTCAGTTTTTACATTAGCTTGTGGTTCTTCAGATTTGACACTAGCTTGTGGTTTTTCAGAAACGACACTAACTTGTGGTTTTTCAGATTTTACACTAGCTTGTGGTTCTTCAGTTTTTACATTAGCTTGTGGTTCTTCAGATTTGACACTAGCTTGTGGTTCTTCGGATTGGTTTAGTTTATCAGTTTTATCGTTGTGATCCACTGGCCGGTTTTCTGTTGTTTGATTGACAGTATTGAAGTTTGTGGTACTTGTAGAGTCAGATGCGGTGATAGATGTATAGTTAGTAGTCCCTGCATTTTCTTTTACTTCAGAATTGGGATTATCTTTGTTTGATTCTGGATTAACCATTTCTTTTTTAGAAATATTTATATCATTTGGTTTCTCTACTATTGTTGAATCAGGGGGTTTTTTACCGTCAGTTGTTATTTTGGTTTGGTTTAAATTTACTGGTATATTTAATTTGTCAGTAGTTTCCATTTTACTATCAAGTTTGACTGTTGAATCATTTGCATTGTCATTTGTTGCGGTTGGTATTATGTTCTGAGTTTTCGAGTCATTTGTGATTTTTTCATTACCGCCATCCAAAGTAGATGTGGTATCACTGGTACTATTAGATTCACCAGTAGTTACGATGTTAATAGTATTTTTAGAAACATTCACGGAGTTATCAAAATTTTGACTATTTACAGTTATATTTGCATCTAAATTTGACTGTCCAATCATTGAATCAGGAGTTTTTCCACCGTCGGTTGCTATGTTGGTTTTGTTCAAATCTACTGGTTTATTTAATTTGTCCGTAGTTTCAATTTTACTATCAAGTTTGCCTGCTGTATTATTCACATTGTCATTTGTTGCAGTAGGTAATTTGTCCTGAGTGTTTGAGTCATTTCTGATTTTATTATTCAGATTTATAGGCGTATTAGTGTCTAAAGTAGGTGTTGTATCAACGATACTATTAGATTCACCAGTATTTACGATGTTAGATTCATTCACGGTGTTATCAAAAGTTTGGCTATTAGCAGTTACATTAACATCTGAATTTGACTCTCTAATTGGTGTATTAGAAGCATTTTTACTACTTTTAAAACTGTCAGTAATGTCAGTTGAATTGGCAGTCACTGTGGTTACATTTGCTTCATTTCTGAAAGTAATGTCACTTACATTGTAAGTACTTGAATCTGAAGTTATTGTTGATTCATATTTATCAAAGTTAACTTCATCTGTCATGTTACTATCATTGGCTAACCTGGCAGTATTTCTAAGATTATATTCTTCATTACTATCTAGGGCTGATCTAGCAAACAATCTTTCTGTACTCTCCAAATCACTATTTACTTTGTCAGTAACGGCCCTTTCATTTACATTTTCCGTAGTTGCTGGTGTACTAACTACAGATTTATCATAGTTGGAATCATAAGAGCTGTTTGTGTTTACATCGGCATCGGAAAGTATCTTGTGATTAAATATACTTGACATATCATATTTGTTTTCACTATTTGTAGGTTCAGCCTTATCAGTTGCTGGTGAAGGGTGAGTTATATCAAAAAAGGCATCAGCTACTGATTTGTCAATTAACACAGTAATATTTGACATATCTTCAGAATGTACATCAGGTTTTGTTTTTATTTCAAACTTGGCATTGGATGATTTTGCTATTACATCTGAGAAAACGTCAGTTTCTTCAGTTTCATCAAGATTCCGCTTATTTAAATTAACAGACTTTTCTTCGCCATCTTTTTCAGTAATTTCTTTTGTTTCTGCGTTGGAAATATTAATGGCAGAGTCTTTTACCTCGTGCGTTTCACTTTTTCCAGTGACTGACTCATCAACATTTGTACCATTATTGTTTTTAAAATCTTCTTTGTCTATTGTTTGTGTGGAAGATAATTGTGTTTCAGAAATCTCCGTTGGATTAATATTAGTTTTATTCATCTCGTCATATTTGGAAATATCATAAATGTCTAATTGTTTGTTTACTTCTGTAGATGCAGTAACGTTTACTTCATTTGTTTCAGATAGTGTTTCAGATATTGTTTCTTCTTTATCTGTATTATTTGTTATATTTAAGTTAATTATTGATATATTATTGTCAACAGAAATAGTTTCATTCTTATTATCTGCACTGTATTGCGAATTTACCACAGATTCACTCTCATAAGTGTCAATTGACTCGGTAACTTCATATTCTTTTTTTAATTCTATTTTTCTTTTCGATTCAGTTCTGTCGTCAGTTAAAACTTTTGAAGTAATGTTTTCAGATGTATTAGTTTCCAATTTCAATTCTTCAGTGCTAGAAGTAGCAGCAATAGAACTGTTATTTTTGTCTGAACTTTCATTCAAACTGAAATCTTTATTCTTACTTGTGCCATTTTCGGTCTTTAAATTATCGTCAATTAGAGAATTGGAATTACTATTGAAGTTTTCCGTTGTTTTATTTGCATCATTTGCAATAACATTGCTTTCTTCAGTTGTTGTCTTATTGGAATCATTGAAGTTTTCTGAATTTGTAGTTTCATAATCATTCTCAATTATTTCTTTAGTGCTAGAATTCACTTTAGTAAAATTCAAGCTACCAAACTTTACGTAATCGCTTCTGGATGTAGTAGTACTGTAAGAATCTTCATCGTTTTCATTTTTAGAACTGTTTACATTATTTTTATCAGAGGTCTCTCTAGGACTATATTTGGCAAAAGAATCATAGATCACTTCATTTTTTCTTGCCTTAGCAACATCAAAAGAGTCTTCTAAATGTATAATACCTGAATTATCAAAAGTATTTTCCATAATATTTCCAGATATGACGTTGGTATCAAATCCATCATTGGAATTGACCAAGTCTACTTTATTAGTCATCACTTGGGGTATAAGATTTTTAGTAGGGTCGTAAGAGGTTCGATGAACTTCATAATCAGGTTTACCTACATATACATCTTTACCATGTCCAAATATTTCGTTTTCATTTGAAAAAGTGAAGGTTTTAGCATTTGAGTTACTTGTTACTTTCTGTTTGTTTTCGGGAATTTTTCCACTGTGCCCGGAAACTTTCATAGCGGAGCTCATTTTAGCTGAAGTTTTAGCTGTCTTCAATAGGTCATCCAAATTTTGTGAAAGGATGGCTGGAAGAAAATAAAATATAATAGTTTATATTATTTTCTATTTAGACGAGCAACTTGATAAAAACAACTGCACAGTCCAATCTTTATTATCAATTAGTAAGGTTCATACAAATTAGTTTAGTAGGCTGAACTATCTAAGATTATAACTATCTATCTCCTAGATTGTAACTATCGGGGAACACCCATTCAGGCAGTGCATTCTACAGTTCATCAGTTTGGCGTTCAAAGTTGAATCAAAGCGCTTAGTTTGGGTTTTCGGAATATCAACCATGAAACGGTGTCGCCTTTTAGTGCCTGCCCTGACCGTCTGATAGAAAAAATAGGCAGTAGGGAATTAAATCATGCAGACCCGATGCACAATCTTCAAAATGTATCCGATAAAAAACCGATAGACTAGCAAGACTTCAAATAAGACTTCAAGACTTTGAAGCTTGGTCTGAAATAGGGATTCGTTGCTGAAGTTCTTTTAGTCACATTTCTCAAAGGACTCCAATCCAACGCCTCAAGCTGGTACTTGACTGATCCATCCCAAAAGTGCTAGCAGTATTCCATCTACGACCGAACTTATGCTTGATACAATGTGAATAACTGTTCTGACGTGAAGCACCATACCTTTCATAGGATACCCAGCTTTTTAGCAGCCAATTGAGCCTTGCTCTCAATATAGGAGCCGAAGTTGAAAGTTGACATCAGGGTAACGCTAAAGAGCTCAAGCCGGTCAGTTACCGATATATCTTTCTTACGAAAAGAGTTTATTTAGCTAGAGAAAGTTCACCTTCTAAAATGTACTTACCATTTCTAACTAATGGGTCTATATTTTTCAATTTGTTAACGTGGTCTTTAGATAATTTTAATTTTTTGCTGTTGTGTTGCGCTTTTTTTATTTCAGCCTCTTTATGAGCACGTTCCTCCCATTCCTGTGGACTGAGATGTAAATTGGAGACACTGTGTCCGTGGTTAGCTTTTTCGAACATATTTCGAATGCCGTACTGAGATTTGCCAACGCCATACGAGTTGTCAGTGTGTTCGCTTTTTGCGTTGTCCCATTCGTCGCGTTTACGTTTGCTAAAGAACGAAGGTGAATTTCTATATCTTTCTTCTATGAATTGAGCATTTGCATAATGGGAACTAACTGGTGATGCACCGTACTTTTGAGCTGCAATCAAAGATATAAATTATAATTCAATTCAATCAATTTATTTTAGGTTCAACAATTCCATGAACAAAGTGTCAAAAAATTTTATCATTAATTTTGCATACACTCATTTAAAATTAAATTATTAAAATTAAACAATAAATGTCAATAATACAAGTCAATGTAATTCAAATCCTGATCAACATGAAAATGTTATTATCTTAACCTATATTAAGGCTTGGATTATAAAAGCACATTTAACTAGGATCGATTTAACTGTACCTACGCAAGTTAAGAGCGATGGTGCCGAGTGGTAGCATGTGCGCTTTACAATCTGACAACACCCGGTTCGATCTACGGTTCTACACCAATGACTTATTTGGCACTTAAGTAAATTATGTGCCGTTTCGATGCCATCGTTCAATAACGGTGAAGGTAAACATCGTGATGAAACCAAAGTCTAAGTACTTCAAAAATTCAAAAACATTTATATTATGACATTCACCAATATGCTCCGACAAGTTGTAGTCTGCATGGTGGCTTTAGAGTCCATCCTAAACCTGTTAATATTTTAATACTTGACACTGGCAAATACACAAGAAGTGGGACGCCAAAATCCTTATAGATAAAATAAAAATAAATCGTGGGGAAACCGGTATATCCAAGAACCTTAAAAGTTCAAATACAAATATGACATTCACCGACATGCACTGGGCCAGCATGGTGGATAATCCCATCCTCTCTCTGAGAGAAGGCCTGTGTTCCAGAAGTGGAAACATGATACGCAGAAAAAGTGTTACTGAAGAAATACACAAACAACTACAAACGCCTATGTGTTCCCGCATACTCTGAAACCTTTGCTTTGCTCAGTAAAAATAAATACTAACCCATAATACGGTACGGTGCGTCCACATTCAAAAAATCTGCAGAAGAATATCGAGATTTTTCAGAATCAAGTGGTGTCACAATCTTAGCGTGGCCATACCTATCGCTGACGATCTTGGCATTGTGGATGCTTCGTGCCACTGCTAGCAGATATTTATCCCTTAGCTGGGAATAATCTGTCTCCGACCCGCTGCTCTCAATGCTGGTGTCATCGTCTTTAATCAAACCCAGAGCTCTATCGTCGCGGTCCAATTGACGATACAGATCTGCTCCGAAGTGAAATTTGTGATCTGAAATATAAACCATAGTTTTTTTAAGTTTTTATTTATTTCAAAATAATATACATAGCCGTAATGAAAAAAAGGTAATTACTAGGCCTAGACTAAATACTACCCCAACCATAGTTTTGATCCAACATTAAAACACGACTCACCGTTGTTTGTCTTCAATTTGCCATTTAATTTGTTTTCTGCTTGGCCACCATTTTCCTGATGTCTTTGGATTTCTATCTGACCTCTGGTTTCACCACCTTTGTCTATCTGACTATTCTGGACATCTGTTTGACCCCTTTTTTCACTACCTTTGTCTATTTGACTACTCTGGACGTCTGGCTGACCTTCTTTAACGCCTTGATCTATTTTACTATTCTGGACATCTGCCCGACCTTTTATGTCACCACCTTGATCTGTATGACCACTTTGAACATCTATCGGACTTTCTGTGTTCTCATCGTTGTCAGTTTCACTACTCTGGACACCAATCTGACCTCTAGTGTTACTACCTTGGTCTGTTTGACTGCTCTGGTCATTTATGCTACTTGTTGCATTAGATATTCCGTCACTTGTCACACCATCAGCACCGCTATTATTATTATCATCTTTCTCCTCATTCGCTCTGATCCCGTTGCTGTTCTCTTCGTGGTTTGAAGTAGAATTGTTTTTAGCTGCTTCGTTCTCGTTATAATTTTTTGTAAATGAACTATTTTGATTAATATTACCGTCTTTGTCGTAATCTGAAAAAAAAATCGTCTGCACTTTATATTTTCTATTATTATATCATCTATACAAGGTTTCACGGAACGGTGGTAATAAGCCAATAGAAGGTTAAGTTCTCATTACTATGAACAACTTTTAGTATGGGACCAACCCTTAAATCACTTTTTTTAAATACAATTTGTTGAGAGTTAATGTTCTTTTTCTATGGAACACTTTTTCCTCATATTTTCTTTGCGTCGTCATGTAAAAAGATACACTAACCTGTGTGTTCAAATCCCTGTTTATATATCTGTGACTCATCATTATCACTTTTTTGATTAGTGGTATTCGTTTCTTTGATTTCTACCTCACCAACATTCACAATGTTAACACCAGATTGGACAGAATCGTTGCTGTCAGCTTCTGCTGCAACGTCGAAATTCTGGGAGCCCATGTCACTCGCCATCCACGGCATGTCTGGTCCTTAGGAAAAAAATGGTTTAAGATAAGTAAATAGTGACGCATGCTTGTCGCCCAGGACCATATTCAATCACAATGATTTTTAGGCTTTCGTAATTATTATACATTATTATAAAACGCCAGGAATTCCTGGCGTTTTGAACACTGCAATGTCCGTCACAGGTAAAGTACTTTTCATGTTTGAAGTCCCCCAGACGCGGCGCTGTCATCGCGTATCATTCACTATCAGTATCATTTCTCGAGCATCACTTTTAACAACTTTAGGCATCGTAAACGACTCTTTAACGATGGCAAATTAATAAAAATATCACTAGCGTCCAAACAGTAACAACACCTGACAACTCTGTATATGCATGTTCAATTTACATTAGCCGGTCCGATGGCCACACGCCATTTTGCGAATTTGGCTCGCGTGTTAGACGGCCACCGGAAATTTTGTGCGAAATCGCCGCGCGTTACTAAAATCGAGATTTCTCTAAATTTTTGTATCAAACTTAAGTATGAAATATATTATATTCATCCTTGTTGTGTTTACTATCTGTCGTATAAATTAGAAAAGGATCGAACGACGTTTCTCCTTACAATAAAGGCAAATAGAAAAAAGTTGACGTTCGACCAGCTCCCGGCCGCTTGCCGCATGCGACCGGCCGCAGGTCGCTCAATATAATTTATCTGTTAAAATATTTGCAAATGTTTATAAATGTTTTTAGTAATAAATATATTTTCATTTTCATTTCAACTACATAGAAATTTAGTTCCGCTGTTTGCCGTGGGACTTCTTTCATGAAAATCACTTTAGACTACAGTCCGGCCACTGATATAAACAGTATAACAGCTGCAAAAACATTGTAAAAAATCCAAACGAGAACATTTTCTTATAATATTTTACTGTAGTAAGTAGCTAGAGCTACGTTCAAAAAGCTAGTAAAAATGATCAAAATTTTACAGTTATTTACAATGTTATAGCAACTAACTACTAACAAATAGTTATAATACGCAATAGTGATTAAAGGACGGTTTTGAAGCGAGGGCCATAGATGAATCACGAGCAAGTGAAGGATTCTAACAACTGAATCATGGCCGTAGGGAGTGATTCATAATGATCAAGTGTTAGAATCCTGAGCGTCACGAGTGATTCATGGCCCTCGATATAAATCCGTTTTATTCAAGAGTTGCAAACTATACTTTACATAATTTTATACCATGACTACGAGAAAAAGAAAGATTGAAGGAGTTTGTATCGAGTATTTTTGCGCAAGGAGTCGCTCAAGCAATTCGTGCTTGAGCATTTTTGTCGTTTACGGTGTTCTGTCGGCTTAGTCCCACATTTGATAGATTTCGAAAACTTTTTTCGTTTACGTATTGTTCCATACATTGCTGGGCTGAAAGGTATTCGAAAACTTTTTTCGTATTAGAGTGAAGCAATCTATACCGCCGATTACTACCGATTTTAGTTCCTCCGCGTTTCCGCTGGAGGCGCTTTACTACAATGTATGGAACAATACGTAAACGAAAAAAGTTTTCGAAAACTATCAAATCTGGGACTAAGCCTGTAGGGCCCTGATTCCATAACTTCAAACACGCGCGTAACGCGGCGTGTTAAGTTAATCTCTAAAAGTTGGCCTTTATTCACAAGGAAATAGAGCACAAATTTTTAGAGGTTAACTTAACGCGCCGCGTTACGTAACAGATAATATTTTTATTTAGCTTTTTACAATGTTTTTTGCAGCTGTCAGAGCAAAAAAATGCTTAGACCAAGTTTAAATACTTACTCGGCATACAATCAACGGCGACAAAAGCCTGTAAAAATTAATTTTAATTAGTGTGGAATAAGTATACTATAGTGGTTCGCTTTGAATTCAGTTATGGTCACTGGGATGTGACGTCATCATACGTTCAATATGGCGACTACAGTCCGGCCGCTGACAGAATATGTGTGACAGCGGAAATAACATTATAAAAAAATCTGCATGACAACCGTTTTCTATACTAATAATATTATAAAGAGGAAAGATTTGATTGTCTGTTTGTTTGCATTGAATAGGCTCCAAAACTACTGAACCGATTTGAAAAATTCTTTCACTGTTGGGAAGCTACATTGTCCCCGGGTGACATAGGCTATAATCTATACCCGTGCGAAGCTGGGGCGGACCACTAGTATCTAATATTTTACCATAGTAGGCTACTAATGGCTACTATAGTCACGGTAGTATCTAACTTTCAAAAAGCCAGTAAAAGACAGAATTTACTGTTTTCGTCTCTGACCAAAATAAAATGAATGGACGGTCCCTAACCATTGAAATTGCTCAATAAAAACGAGTCAAAACCGTCGGACATATACTTCAACACCTAATTATAAAAATGTACAGTATATTTGTTACAAAACATAGATCCCGGTTTTATTTGTGTATTTACACTTCGGGAAAGCGTATGAATGCATAATTTTGTCAGATGTTTCGTTATCACGTAACAATAGACACGTGTTGCACTTCCTACGGCTAGAGACCGACTGAAACAAAATGAGAGCCGGCGCTCATTTTGTTATCTTCACCATGCGCTTCTACTGGGCCTATCCATTCATTTTATTTTAGTCGAAGGAAGCGATAATAAATAATATAATTAATAAAATAATCCATTTTTAAATAATATAATCCACCGTTATTACACAATAACACTCGTAAACACACAAGTTTAGGAAAATAATACAACGAAACGACATATGTTTTGGTCAAAACTCCGATGCACTCTTTCAGTGTTTACAACATTGATGTAAAATTTACAAACATCCATTTACGTAATTTTTACTTACCGCGATTATTCCCACCAGAATGTACCTCATGTTGCAAGATTTAAAAACAAAAAACATATTTATCAGTGGTTTATCACGTACGCTGGTGAGTCGAACTGTCACAAGCAAATAATTTGTCGAATTTTGTAACACTTGTCTAAATATTGAATAAAATCGTCTAGAGGACGGAAGTGTAAGTTGTGAATGGTTCCGAACATAAATATTCATTTGCGTAACATTATTTCATGTGTCCATTTTTAGGGTTCCGTGCCCAAAGGGTAAAAACAGGACTCTATTACTAAGCCTACGATGCCTGTCTGTCCGTCTGTCTGTCGATCCTAACTTTAAAAGGCTGTATCTTTCGATACGTAATAGATAGCCAGTTAAAATTTTCACGGAATATGTAATGTTACGGATTAATAGAAAAATTATCAATAAGTCAAAAAATCAAAACAAACCTTGTTTGTTGTATGTTCTCCATACAACGAACGTATTTTTTTACGTATTTTTGTATTACCTCTAATGTAAAAACGGTAATACGTACAAGCGTCAAACTTGGCATGATTATAGTACACACTCTAAAGTATAACAACAAACAATAAATAATAGCCAAGTGCGAATCGATGACAAGTTTCTGTTCATTACCAAGTTACAACTGGTAATTCCGTTATTGAATTTTGTGGTGGTACGGAATCCTCAGTGCGCGAGCTCGACTCGCCCTTGACCGGTTTATTTTCATTAGTAATAGGCTAGCGTTTGACCGCCAACTTACCTACATCATCGCTCTTCACATTTGCATATTTAAATAAGTACTAATTGGAAGTCAACATTATTAAAAACATGTAGATAGGTAGGTACTTACCTTATTCCTGAACATCTGTGCCAACAATTATTCACTTTAAATCTGGTACATAAGTATTTTGCTTTATCGCGTCTAAATGTAGAAATTATATCTATTATAAATATGCTAGCCTCGGCAGTGGTTACATATTTGAGGCGTTTGGGGTCGAGACATTGGGCCCTTGGGGACCGGGAGCTCAACTCATTTTCAAAAATCTTTCAGAGCGCCTGGTTAATGCGACGCGTGACCAAAATGCTGGCGTGTTTTTGGCTCAACGCATTAGCATTGCCATTCAACGTGGTAATGCCGCCAGCATGTTGGGTACGCTGCCAACTGGTAGTGGGCTTGAGCATTTGGATTGTCTTTAGACCTTCAAGGGTCTATGGGCAGTCTAACTGTATTTGTAGTGTTAGTTTTAGCTTGTATTTTGTTTAGTTATTAAAGGCACTTGCCCAGAAAAAAAAGAAATTAAAAAATTATAAACTCACTTTAAACTAAAGTTATATGATTACCTATTTACGGGATATTTACCGTGGTAAGATTGTGAAAACGTTATGTCTGCACCTAACTTTTTAACTGTTCTCCAACCACCCGCATTCTTCAGTCTTCCCGTGAACATGGTGCATGTAACTGCGCCGAAATATCGGGAGCTCATTCCACAACCTTACCACGGTAAATATCCCGTAAATAATCATATAACAACGTGAGTTTAAAACAGTGTTTCACTTTTAAACGTCCGTTTTAACCCATCCTTCTGATGTTCAGACATTCTGATCACCATCATCATAAGCCTATGCTAGTCCACTGCTGGACATAGCCCTCTCCCAAGGCACGCCACTTTCAGCTGCCTTGCTTATATCGTCACTCCAACGAGTCTCAGGGCGTCCTATGCAACGTTTGTCTTTGTATGTTTGACGTTTGTATTGGTCTCCAATCTAGAACACGGTCAACCAGTCATCGGTCACCGGTTGAGACAGATGACCGGCCCACTGCCACTTCAGCTTGGTACGCTGAGCTGTGTCGGCGACTTTGGTTCTCTGGCGAATAACTTCGTTCCAGATACGATTCCTCAGAGAAATGCCGAGCATACCTCTCTCCGCGTTAACAAATTTAAGTGTCCACGTTTCAGCACCGTAATCACCGATATGTTTATCTACAATAACACTTTCTAGGGTTTCGTACCCAAACGGTGAAAACGGGACCCTATTACTAAACCTTTGATAATTTTTTTTTTTTTTTTTTAATAGAATAAGTGGCAAACAAGCAACGGGTCACCTGATGGTAAGTGGTCACCGCCGCCTATAGACACCTACAATACCCGGGGCATTGTCAGTGCGTTGCCTACCTTTGAGGACTCTATTCACCCTTCGTTTGAAGCAGTCCAAATTATATTTCGGAGGAAAAACCGAATGTGGTAAGCCATTCCACAACTTACAGGTACGTGGCAGAAACAATCGATCAAATCGAACAGTGCGAGTCTTCCACGCGTCTATAATGTGCGGATGGCATTTTTTGCGATGGCGGCCGGTTCGGTGGTAAAACCGGGATGGGGGGATAAGGTCAAAAAGTTCATCAGAGCATTCCCCGTTATAATATCTGTAGAACAAGCTGAGCGAACCAACGTCTCTGCGCAAGCTCAGCGGCTCCAACTTACCAGATAGGTTCGGATCATCGACAAGTCTAACGGCTCTTCTCTGCAAGGAGTCAAGAGGATCGAGCTGGTACTTCGGTGCGCCACTCCAGAGATGTGAGCAATACTCCATGTGCGGCCGTACCTGCGCTTTATACAATAAAAGGCGCTGGTCCGGCGTGAAGTACCGCTTTGCTCTATTGAGAACACCGAGTTTTCTGGATGTTATCCCAGCTTTGCTCTTCAAGTGACTCCTAAACTGAACCTCGCTAGAAATGTCGACGCCCAAAATGCTGATGCTTGTCGACAGGGTGAGAGGAATGCCCTGAAAACAGGGTGAACCCGTGAATGGGCTCTTCTTTGCAGTGAAAGCGATAGCTTGCGTCTTAGTGGGGTTGAACTGCACCAAATTTTGCACGCCCCAGTCAGTTACTTGTTCAAGAGAGCACTCAACTGAAGACACAAGCTCTGCTCTCCTTGCCATAACCTCGTCCTTACAGGCGTTTGCATTGCCTGAATATTGAGCATCACCCGTGCTATCATCCGCATAACAATGAATATTGCAAATTTGCAACAAATCATTGATATGCAGGATGAACAGCGTGGGTGATAGCACAGACCCTTGTGGAACACCGGCATTAATCGTCATGGTCACAGAACAAGAGCCGTCGACGACCGCTTTTATGCAGCGACCATTCAAGAAATTACCAATCCACTTGCAAAGCCCTTCAGGTAAACCGTAAGATGGTAATTTTGCAAGAAGTGCCTTATGCCAAACCCGATCAAACGCCTTAGCGATATCTAAACTAACGGCCAGAGCTTCGCCTCTGCTCTCGATAGCTTCTCCCCAGCGGTGAGTGAGATACACTAAAAGATCACCAGTAGATCGACCGTGTCGAAAACCATATTGGCGGTCACTTATCAGTCCGTGATCTTCTAGATATCCCAGAAGCTGAGAGTTGATCACTCGCTCCATCACCTTACAGAGTAGGGAAGTGATTGCTATTGGCCTGTAATTTGATGGGTTAGTACGGTCACCCTTTTTAGGTACAGGGTGAACATGGGCCACCTTCCAGCAAGACGGCACGATACCGGAATTGTAAGACAAGGAGAACAGACGCGTAAGAACAGGAGATAACTCCGGAGCACATCCTTTTAATACGATCGCCGGAATGCCATCCGGCCCGCTCGCTTTTCGCACATCAAGAGCCAACAGTTCCCTCCGCACTGCCTTCTGCGAAATGCGCACCTCGGGCATTGAGCTTGCACAATTTGGCAGTGTGGGTGGAACAGCCCCCCCATCGTCGAAAGTCGAGTTAGAGGCAATGTCTGTCTGTCCTACTTATTAACGGCTGTATCTTTCGAACCGTAATAGATAGCCAGTTGAAATTTTCACAGAATATGTAACGTTACGGAGGATTAACCAACAAATAATAATAAAGTCAAAAAACAAAAACTAAAGGGGGATCCCCATACAATAACGTTTTTTTAAACGTATTTTTCTATTTGGTCTAACGTCGGACGCGGTCGGTGCTTGGATGTCTTTTTGCACTACTTTTTTTGTATTTTAGTAGGTAGTTGACAATTTATGTGGTGCCACGGAACCCTCAGTGCGCGAGCCCAACTCGCGCTTGGCCGGTTTTTTTTTGTCGGGGATCAAAAATCAAGTCTTGTTTTTGGCTTGAATAAATATTTTTCTTTCTTTCTTTCTTTCAAAATGTAGAAATGCGTGAGCGAGACACAAAACATGACCTTTTAAAAAGTAACACCTTAAAGCATTGATATACATTTACATAGTTACAATCATGCAAAAAATGTCCGATCCAAAACTCAGCGCACGCGACGATTTGCGCAGACTTGTTAGTTAGTTACAAGGTGACCGCGATCCGAGTACAACGCCGCGCGATGCCAGAGCTACGATGACATAGCGGACAACTAACGTTGAACACTATGCAAGCGACATAACGTCTACATTGGAGTAAATATGGCATTGTGAAGTATATTATTGATACAATGTATGTACAATGACGCTCGGACGTTTTTTGACTGTTTTCACTGAGATGTGACTCTATAGGAATTGTATCTCGATTCCTTAAAGCCTCTTATTTTTCAGAGCATAATTACTGGGTAAATAGTGAAGTAAAAAATCAGAATAAATATACAAAATTATTTATTTTTCTAGTTATATCACTAAATAAAACATGAAAATCAGCTGTCACAGTACAAGGTTACGCGGATAGAGCTCATTGTATGTATAGAGACCAACTTATCTGTGCATTTAGAGGAGGGAGCCACTAGCGTATTTTTCTTAAAAACCAAGATCAGGAAATGTAAACTTTTAGTTCAGTCATTCGGCCAATTGTCTTGAAAAGTTGGTCGGCTCTGTATTATGAATAGCTTTTACTCTAAGCACTGGCTTACTTTTAATTAATCAGCCACCCCTTGACAGGGAAGGAACCAGGATTTCATTTTAGGGGTGGGGGGGGGGGGCATTCAAACATTCAAACAACGTGCACCTTAATCAAATCGAAAAGTTGAGTCGAATGTATGGAGTCGCTGGGTTTTTTGGGGGGGCCATGGGGGCCATGCCTCTCCCTGGATCCGCCAATGCCTCTTAAGCCCGTTGCAGACCACAGAAAATATATTTATTTTGTTTAAATTGTAATACAGTGTAAACTCTGTGTAGCGACACTTAAGGCGCATTTTATGGCGTTCCTGAGAATTGTCGTTAAATGGAGAGTTGAAACACCAATATTATTTTACTATTATAATATGTACTAGCGGTCCGCCCCAGCTTCGCACGGGTATAGATTATAGCCTATGTCACCCGGGGATAGTGTAGTTTCCAACAGTGAAATAATTTTTCAAATCGGTTCAGTAGTTTTTGAGCCAATTCGTTACAAACATACTTACAGTACTAGTAAAGTATAAAATTTACAAACATTAATATTGACACAAATAACAACGCTTGTTGCGTATAGACTAATATTCTAGTTATTTGTTTTATTTATTTAAAAAATATTTTATTTATTTTTATCTTCGTCTGACGTTTTTTACTGCTAAAAAGTACTGTTTACTGTCTAATAATGAATCTTATTGTCGTTATTTAGAGTACCGTGTGATAATACATAGTGTGTCATTGTATAGACAACAAGGTAAACCAACCAAAGTCAAGTAATAGTGTTAACACACGTATGGATTTGGTTGACCTCAACCGCCGTCTGACCAACGGGAGAGAAAGAGAGGGAAATGTGATATTCTTACTTTCTCTCCCGTTGGTTGGACGGCGGTCCGTCAACCAAATCCATGCGTGTGTTAACACTATAATTTCGACGTTTTTGTCGTTAAATCGAGTGTCGCTATATGGAGTTTACACTGTATGAACCGATTTTGATAAAATGTCTGATTTGATTGATTTGTAATCCTTTCAAATAAAAAAGAATTCTCCAAATGACAGAATTCCGAGGTATTTTTTTAAGCACAACCGAATTGAGAACCCCTCCTTTTTTTGAAGTCGGTCAAAAAGTACATCAAGTACAATACTTAAATGCTACTTAAAATACTAAAGTTCGTATGCTAATTTCACGTCAGTCTTCGACTACTAGCATGCCAGAAATAAGCATGTCAGGAGCGCTGGCATGGAAATTTCATGATAACTGGCATGCTCGCAGGTATGCTGGTAAGTTAGAAACGGTATGATTTTTTTTCTGTCCCCGTAGGAGGATTTTGGCATCGTACGTTTTGTGCATTTGTCAAGTTTAACTAGATATCGTTAAACATAGTCACAGTCGGAGTCAAGCAAGTCACAGTCAAGTCCAATTCCAGCCCCCGTATATTGGAGAGGTGTCTGTAGTTTTGGAAACAACATGACTACATGAAACCTCTGGAAGTGACCACCACTTTACTGGGGCATACATATTTATGCCAGTAAAATACTTAAGACGAGGTTGTAGCTTCAATGGTTTTAGTCTGCTCAGTAGTAATAGGCAAATAAACCGGCCAAGTGAGAGTCGGGCTCGCACACTGAGGGTTCCGTACCACCACAATGCAAAAGTATTGCAAAAAACATCACGACCAGACGGTCAATTATTAAATAAAGTATCGACCGCATCCGACGTTGCTTGAATTTGTAATGAACAGAAATTTGCCACCGACTCCCACTAGGCCATTATTTATTATTTGTTGTTATACTTTAGAGTGTGTACTATAATCATGCCAAGTTTGACGCTTGTACGTTTTACTGTTTTTATATTAGAGCAAATACATAAATTTGTGCGTCAAACTTGGCATGATTATAGTACGCACTCTAAAGTATAACAACAAATAATGAATAATGGCCAAGTGCGAGTCGAAGACAAGTTTCTGTCCATTACCAAGTTATAACTGGTAATTTCGTTATTTAATTTTATGGTTGTACGGAACCCTCAGTGCGCGAGCCCGACTCGCACTTGGCCGGTTTATTATTTATGTAAAATCATACCGTCATCACGCAAACGCATTTAAGACATGACCATGACAACTAGCATGCCAGAAATAAGCATGACAACTACGGTTTGTAGAAGTCGTGAAACTTCATCATAGCTGGCATGCTGGAAGTAAGCACACTACTAGCGTACAGGTCAATTATTTTAATCCTGGCAACACTTTTGTTGAAAAGCAAGTGTCAGAGTCAACGGACAAATCGACTTTCGTATGTACAAGGTTAAGCAGATGGACTGTACTAAGTCGAAAGGTTATTGTACTCATGTTTTTTTTTACAATGGGACCAACACTGAAATCTCGGGAAAAAAAAAAACTGCTGTTCCATAGAAAAATTTCGTCGATACTCAACAAAATGTATGGAACAGCTGTTTTCAGGATCGGTCACATAGATATAATAAAATAAATTATAAGGGGACAATGACCTCCTTTCGGCTTAGTACACCCTTTTTGCGTAACCCTGTAAATCTAAATTAATTAATATGAGATATGAGCGTTTAAAGTTTTTGGTGGGGATAGAGAGGGGATGTTCTATCCCTTTCTCGCAAAGCGTATGTTAGTTATTTAAAAAATACTTTTTTATATAAATAATACTTACGGTATTTTTATACCATCTCTCTAGATTTGTACGCCTACAAACTAGACAGAACATGATACAAAGTGACAAATATTTTAAACCACCTATTGTGCATGCGTTTTTAAATGTGTGTATGATTTACTCGCGTTTTGTGCAAATAAATAATCTTTAGCATTATCTCTTAGTATAACATTTGTATGGCGCGCCTGAGGCGTGACGTCACGGCTCAGTATAGTGCGCTCTCTGTCTAGCATGAAATTAAAATGCTTATATCATATTTATTTTTGAATTTTTAATTTTGTTTTCGTTAATGTGCTCTATTTATGATCAGCTTTTTTATGAGGTATTAAAAAAATATTAGTCATCATGCCTATTGTGACATTTGCTTGACCTGTAAACATATGTTTACTAATGAATGACTTTCAGTTTGAAACTGCACTTTATGTGTCATCAGATTAAAATAATTGACCTATACCAATATTATAACAGTTATACAGGGTCACGTGGAAGGGTGGTAAGTCGAAAGAAGATTATTCATAATTACGAACAACTGTTACTATAGGATATAAGACCATGATTAAATGATAGCATTTTCTGTATGGGACCGTTAATCTATAATAAGATGCCTAGAAACCTTAAAGATCTAAATATTAATCTGTTCAAAATGAAATTAAAAAGAAAATACTACTGACCAAGTGCTATTACACCGTAAAAGAATTTATTAATGACTAGCAGACCTGACAGACGTTGTCCTGTCTTAGAACTGTCAAACACGCAAAGTTAAAATTGTAAATCTTATTTTTTTACACCTTGGGTTACATTATAGTAGT
Organism: Agriopis aurantiaria; assembly: GCA_914767915.1. Taxonomy (NCBI): domain Eukaryota; kingdom Metazoa; phylum Arthropoda; class Insecta; order Lepidoptera; family Geometridae; genus Agriopis; species Agriopis aurantiaria. The sequence goes on along the minus strand of OU612010.1, from coordinate 4,586,623 downwards.
TTTAGTAAGGATCCCTATTTTTTTTTTGAAAATATAATGTAGCCTATGTCACCCGGGGATAGTGTAGCTTCACAACAGTGAAAGAATTTTTCAAATCGGTTCAGTAGTTTCGGAGCCTATTCAATGCAAACAAACAAACAATCAAATCTTTCCTCTTTATAATATTAATAGTATAGATAAGAGATTAAATTGGAATACTAACATTGACTAACTAATAATGACATTATAATATTGTAGACATCGTACCTATTTAACTTGACACGACTACTATACTATGACATTTCCTTTGTAAACTAACAATACTCTATACTAATATTATAAAGAGGAAAGATTTGATTGTTTGTTTGTTTGCATTGAATAGGCTACGAAACTACTGAACCGATTTGAAAAATTCTTTCACTGTTGGAAAGCTACACTATCCCCGGGTAACATAGGCTATATTATATTTTCAAAAAAAAATAGGGATCCTTACTAAAACTCCAATAATGTAACCCAAAGTGTAAAAAAATAAGATTTACAATTTTGACTTTGCGTGTTTGACAGTTCTAAGACAAGACAACGTCTGTCAGGTCAGCTAGTCTACTATATAAAAATAAGTCGGGTTTTCCTTCCTGACGCTATAACTCCAGAACGCACGAACCGATTTCCACGGTTTTGCATTCGTTGTAAAGGTCTCGGGCTCCGTGAGGTTTATAGGTTTATAGTAGCGAGGCCGAAGGCCGAGCTCTACGCGTACGAAGTAGCGGGATTCAGCTAGTAACTTATAATTAGTGAGTTATGAATGCCAGTGCTAATATTGCACGTCCATTTAGAGACAAGTTTGTTTTCGGAGCTCTTAAGAACAGATTATGTCTGTATTACATCTAGGTTTACCAACAAACTGCAATAAATATATTTTGATTTGATTTTTGGTGACTAATTAAAATTTTATTGTGAATATTATAATTACAATTTTATTGTTATTATTATGATTAGAATAATAACTTTATTAAACCAGTTATTTTAAGTTAACATAATACCTACTTACCTTAAGTTATTGTACGCTCGCAAAGGGTAGACTGTTGATACTACAATGCTTTTACCGTCTTCTGTACACAGTTTTTACAATTAAATGATTTCTGATTCTGATTGATGTTTACGTAAGCATAGGAGGGGTACGAACTTTGCTTACTTTTGCTGAGAAGTGGGGGGGGGGGGGGCGCAAAATTACTTACTATCACTCTTCTTATATAATACTTGATTTCAACCTCAGGGTTGGTCCCGCAGTAACAGTTGTTCATAATGATTAGTATATTGACCACCTTTCGTTAAAGTACCACCGTTCATTACAACCCCGTGTTGTAAGCATGCTTATTAACGCTAGGACATGCTAATAAGCATGTGTTTAACATTAATATTAAGGGTACATATTCCTTAAGGTCTAAAATAAATCTATTTGGTTTGAATACATCTTTTTGTTATGCATAATTACAATTGTAATAACATTTTAAAAAATCTTTTTATATTCAAGCTTTTAGGCATCCGCCATGTTGAATTTTTAATAATATTATAATATTAAAAACTACTTTTTTTAAACATGCTTTTGGGCGTCCGCCATATTGAATTTAGTGTGATTCGTTTTATTTTTCGTATTCTTCGTTCGTCGTTCTAGTATCGATGGCATGGAGTTGAGTGGACCAATCAGCGCTCAGTATCGATGGCATGACTTTGAACGGACCAATCAACGTTCAGTATCGATGGCATGATTTTGAACGGACCAATCAACGTTCAGTATCGATGGCATGATTTTGAACGGGCCAATCAGCTTTCAGTATAGATGACATGGTTTTGAACGGACCAATCAGCGTCCAGTATAGATGGCATGATTTTGAACTGACCAATCGGGGTTCAGTATCGATGGCATAAATTTATATGGACCATACAGCGTTTAGTATCGATGGCATGGTTTTGAACGGGCCAATCAGCTTTCAGTATCGATGACATGGTTTTGAACGGACCAATCAGCGTTCAGTATCCCAGGCAACTCAGTCTGGGCTTATATAATATTGTGTCGTCTTCTGAGGTAATGCGACTTCTTTACTTGTAATAAGGTCTAGATTCGCTTAGCGGCGGTGTATTTTGAGATGCCTGAGCGCGCATCGTGCGGCGGTTCCCTTTGCGATGCGGTAGTTGCGTCCGATCCCTTTGAAGGTGCCGCGACCGAAGACTTCTACGCAGACGCGCACGCGCCGCCCGTCTGCTAAGCGCTCCGGTTTGCTGAAACCAAGTAACCAGAATATGTGATGTTACGGCGGATTAACTTAAAAATAATAATAACAAGTTAAAAAGTCAAAACTAAATTAGGGTTCCCTTGGGGTTAGGGTTTTCTTTCTTTCTTTCTAAATTGCACGATCGCTGTATTTGATTTTTTTTATTTAAATTTTTTTTTTTTAAAGTGCTGGTCCAATGACTATTATATTATCACTTACCCAAACTTGGCAGTGTCCGGTTCTGCCTCCAGCAGTTCTCTGACGGGAGACTTGGGCGCGGCCGCACTGAAAGCCTCCAGCTCCGCGCCCATCAGACGTACGTAGGATTTCCATACGGCACCTAGAGACATGCCTGAAACAATACAAACTGTAAGACAATGTTTCCCACAGAAAAGTTTTTGTTTTGTTCAAATTAGAACGGCTGGGAAGGCATTTTTGTAGGAGTTGTAGCCAGTTGCACCCATATAAACGAAACGTCAGTCATTCGAAATCAGCAACTGTGATGCGGACAAAGAACTGTGAGACCTAACCCAAAAAAGTAAGGTCCAAGTTCTTTGGATGCGGAGTTCGACGCGTTGACATAAATAAGAATGTTCAATCAAGGTTTACTCATATGCCTGGTAACAGATTTTCCTTCTCATTTCCGTTCTATTTACTTCTCTTTTCTGTGGTGTTACCTATTTGGTAGGTCGCGACCACAGAAGACCTATATCCAAGTAGACGCCACAAGTCGACCTACCTTCCATGTTATATCTCCAATACAGTTATGATTAATCGTGAGTCCGGCTAACACCAGTCTGCTCCATCAGTGCCGCGACAACGCGTGTCAGTTTGAAACGAAAACAGCTAATAGTTCAATACTGAGTTGTAAGAATACAGCAAATAGAGTTGACCGAAAGAATAAAGATAATTCTTTTCACTTTTAGGTACAATAAAATCTGACACGCTTCATTTTCGTTTTTCATTCGTTTTCATATTGTTTGGACTGCTCGTGAAGTCTACTTTTATATAGGTCTATGATCCCCTCTCTATCCCCACCTAAAACTTTAAACACCCATATCTCAGAGATTTATCAGCCGATTTAATTTATTTTATCAGTATGTGTAATGTATTTAGTTATTTATATTCATCGCTAAGCCTGTTACTACAAGCCTGTTGTTGTATCTATACTAATATTATAAAGAGGTATATACTAATATTATAAAGAGGATAGATTTGATTGTTTGTTTGTTTGTTTGCATTGAATAGGCTCCGAAACTACTGAACCGATGTGAAAAATTCTTTCACTGTTGGGAAGCTACACTATCCCCGGGTGACATAGGCTATATTATATTTTCAAAAATATAGGGATCCTTACTAAAACTCCAATAATGTAACCCAAGGTGTAAAAAAATTACCTATTTTTTTGTTAAATACCCGTGCGAAGCCGCGGCGTGCCGCTAGTTTGTCATAAATTAAACATTAGGACACGTGTTTCCACACGAATCACATACAAATTAATAAGACCCCTTATCAATTGCAGAGTGTAAGAGAGAAACAAGGCAAGCTCACCCGAGTCGAGAAATATTGCGCCGGCGACTGATTCGAACAGATCTCCCAAAGCTTTTGGCACTTCCACATCTTCTGCCTGTTCCAATTCATCCTCTTGAATCAAATAGTGCTGGAATAATAATAAATCTATATAATTATACAAAAGGTGATGTTTTTTATGCCTTTGGTGGCAAACAAGTAGACGGGCCGCCTGATGGTAAGCGACCACCGTCGCCTATGGATACCTGCAACACCAGGGGATCACAGATACGTTGCCGACCCTTAAATACTATTAACAGCCCTTTTGAAGAACCCCATGTTATAGTTAATAGGAAAAGCCGTAGGAGAAATATTTGTGATATTTTTTTATTTTTTTTTGCACCCACGGTCGTCTTACCCCAATCTAAGCAAAGCTTGTGATATGGCTGCCAGAGATTGATATATACATATTATGTATAGTTTTAAATACATACTTAAATAGATATTAACAACCAGATATAGCCCACCGGATTAGCAAGTTGAAGTGGCAGTGGGCAGGGCACATATCACGCAGAACAGATGGCCGATGGGGCCGAAAGGTTCTGGAATGGAGACCACGGACTGGTAAGCGCAGCGTAGGACGTCCACCCACAGGATGGACAGACGACTCAAAAGTGACCGCAGGGAAACGCTGGATGCAGGCCGCTTACAACCGGTCCTTTTGGAGATCGATGGGGAGGCCTATGTCCAGCAGTGGACGTCCTACGGCTGAAATGATGATGATGAAGAATAAATCATCATCATCACGAGTGAATAGGTTTTTTCTAGGCAAGCGTGCTCCATCGTAGACCGCATCGTCGCTTTACATCAGGCGAGTTGGCGGTCAAACGCAAAACTATTTTTGATAGCCCTTTGGTCCAGTTGGTAGTGAACCTACCTTCTGAGCCTGAGGGCGTGGGTTCGATTCCCACCAAGGACAAACATTCATGTGATGAACATTTGTGTTTGTTCTATATCTGGGTGTTAATATCTATTTAAGTATGTATTTAAAACTATATATGTATGTATATCAGTCTCTGGCAGCCATATCACAAGCTTTGCTTAGTTTTGCAGCTTCAAGAATAGGCTGACTGTATTTCTTCTTTCTAAAGCATACTATTCCCTAGATGACTTCTTAAATGATAAAAAACTTTGATTATAATGCATGTATTTTTAGTAAAATTATTATTAGACATTATTCATTATCAATTGTATAATTTTAACGTAAACTGACTTTTTTATTATTTTCATATAAGTTCTTGTAATTAGTTTAAGTAACTGCTTGTATGCTGACAAAGCGGGATCTGGAGAACTTTAATTTTCTTACACATACCAACTTTGTAACCCAGGCTCACGGGCTCAATAAATTGAATTTGAATTTGGGGTCAGACGAAAGTGTGTGTAAAAATGTACCAAAAAAAATTTAAAAATTTAATTTAAAAATTATAGTAAAAAAAACGCCGGGCAGCAAGCTCTCGATTCTTACCTCCTCGCTAATCGAATGTCCGTTCTCTTCCTGTATTCTGACATATTTGGTGAGCACCTCGTTCAGCCCGGGAGACATGTGTCGGAAATACCTGCCAATAAAATTCGGTGTCACACAAGGGTTCTGCGCACATACTTCTGAGCGGAAATAAACTGGCCAAGTGCGAGTCGGGATTGCGCACTGAAGGTCCCGTGCCACCAAAAAATACATTCTTCTTCTGCTTTCGAGTCGACGTTCCGTAAATTATTGTTTTATTTTCGAATTAAGTTTCGTGACCAAAATCTTGCCACCCCAATGGCACTCTCCGTGGCTTTTTTTTTTTTTATAGAATAAGTGGCAAACAAGCAACGGGCCACCTGATGGTAAGTGGTCACCGCCGCCTATAAACACCTACAATACCCGGGGCATTGTCAGTGCGTTGCCTACCTTTGAGGACTCTATTCACGTGGTGGCTTCATTCAGGTCGTCCAGTGTGCAGGTTGTAGGACACGCTGAACACTCCATCAAGTGTGTCATTGTCTGAAGGTTCACACCACAAAGACATTCGGTGTCAGAGCCCTTTATATAACCCCACTTTTCTATGTTATCCCGACTTCGGCCTACTTGGGACCGAAGTCGGTTCAGGGTTTAAAAGCTCTACTGGGGGAACAAACTCTGGATGGACAAAATACAATAAGGTCGTCCAAGTAACCGAATTGCCAGTTATTATAACGCCGGCAAAATAATTATCAATTAAAAAAACTGACTTCAATATTAGTAAAATGTGGTGGTTTTCGGTGGAACAAATGATAAGTTATATGATTATTTACGGGATATTTACCGTGGTGAGGTTGTGGAATGAGCTCCCGATATTTCGGCGCAGTTACATGCACCATGTTCACGGGAAGACTGAAGAATGCGGGTGGTTGGAGAACAGTTAAAAAGTTAGGTGCAGACATAACGATCTACCCTCTTTCTTAGTCTTTTGCTACGGTTATCACTGGAACTCGAACCTAAGTCCCGACAAAACACACTCACACACACATAACACACACACATATAACTTTAGTGAACAACCGTGATAGTTTAAAACAGTGTTTTACAAATGATAAGGTCATCCAAGTAACGAAATTACCAGTTATAACTTGGTAATGAACAGAAATTTATCACCGGCTCGCACTTGACCATTATTTATTATTTGTTGTTATACTTTAGAGTGTGTACTATAATCGTGCCAAGTTTGACGCTTGTACGTATTATACCATTTTTTTTTTAAATTATTATTATATAATTTAAAAAATCTTTGTTAATTTTTTGACATGTTAATAATATTTACCAAATAAATCATATATTACAGTTTTTACATTAGAGCTAATACAAAAATACGTTTGTTGTATGGATAACTGATAAAACGAAAGGGGGGCCCCCTTTCGTTTTATCAGTTATCAGTTAGTCTGTGTGACCCATGTAGTCTGACGTGGGTAGGTAGGACTCACTTGTGAAAGCCGTGCCGGACAGCGAGGGTAGCGAATATGGTGTTGTTGACTAACGCGGAGCGGAGGTCAGTGAGCGCGCCCGGGCAGTGCCGCCGCGCGTCCTCGTACAGGTGCCGGGTGATCAGGTAGTCTGCAGGATAACAATATTCAGTATAGAATATATAGTACTAGCAGACCTGACAGACGTTGTCCTGTCTTAGAAATGTCAAGCACGCAAAGTCAAAATTGAAAATCTTATTTTCTTACACCTTGGGTTACATTATTGGAGTTTTAGTAAGGATCCCTATTTTTTTTTGAAAATATAATATAGCCTATGTTAACCGGGTATAGTGTAGCTTCCCAACAGTGAAACAATTTTTCAAATCGGTTCAGTACTTTCGGAGCCTATTCAATGCAAACAAACAAACAAACAAACAATCAAATCTTTCCTCTTTATAATATTAGTATAGATAAGTAGTATATATAGTACTGTGTAATCAGTGTTACAGTGTAGTTTTTTTTTTGTTTATGTTATCCTTGTTTTGTGGTATTTTAATAAAGAGTATTTGTATTTGTATAGAATGACGGGTTAGACTGTCAAAAATTCAATTTCGGTTACTTGGATGACAATATAGCGTAGGTAGTGGCAGGGGGTGTCACTCCGCAGTTTAGGTACGTTCGGCCGCGCGCCTTTCGGGCAGGCGTATGGCAGGGCTGTGGCAACTCGGCTCGCACGCTACGTCGCGCGTAATTAAGCATCTTTTCTGTGATTTTTGCAACCAACAACGACTTTTAAACAATCTTATAATCCGTAAAAGATACTGCTGCGCTTACGGCTGTATAAATTAAAAGAAGAACAAGGAATCGTTTTTTTTTCTTCAGAAGATAACACTAACGTTACACGTGCCGCGTCAGGAGAGATACAGCTAAGCTAGAGCTATGTCTACTTACCTAATATAGCAACACTGATATGTCAACTTACGTAATATAGCAACACTAATATATCTACTTACCCAATAAAGCAACACTAATATGTCTACTTACCTAATATATCGACACTAATATGTCCACTTACCCAATAAAGCAACACTAATGTCTACTTACCTAATATAGCAACACTAATATGTCAACTTACGTTATATAGCAACACTAATATGTCAATTTACGTAATGTAGAAACACTAATATGTGTACTTACCTAATATAGCGACACTAATATGTCTACTTACCCGATAAAGCAACACTAATATGTCTACTTACCTAATATAGCAACACTAATATGTCAACTTACGTAATGTAGCAACACTAATATGTGTACTTACCTAATATAGCGACACTAATATGTATACTTACCTAATATTGCAACACTAATATGTGTACTTACCTAATATAGCGACACTAATATGTCTACTTACCTAATATTGCAACACTAATATGTGTACTTACCTAATATTGCAACACTAATATGTGTAATTACCTAATATAGCGACACTAATATGTCAACTTACGTAATGTAGCAACACTAATATGTGTACTTACCTAATATAGCGACACTAATATGTCTACTTATCTAATATAGCGACACTAATATGTCTATTTACCTAATATAGCAACACTAATATGTCTACTTATCTAATATATCGACACTAATATGTCTACTTACCCAATAAAGCAACACTAATATGTCTACTTACCTAATATATCGACACTAATATGTCTACTTACCTAATATATCGACACAAATATGTCTACTTACCCAATAAAGCAACACTAATATGTCTACTTACGTAATGTAGCAACACTAATATGTGTACTTACCTAATATAGCGACACTAATATGTGTACTTACCTAATATAGCGACACTAATATGTCTACTTACCTAATATAGCAACACTAATATGTCAACTTACGTAATGTAGCAACACTGATTTGTGTACTTACCTAATATAGCGACACTAATATGTCTACTTACCTAATATAGCGACACTAATATGTCTACTCACCCAATATAGCGTCTCCAAGGAACTCGAGTCGTTGGTAACAGTCAGTGAGTCTGTTTTTCTGGTGCGATGCGTGAGTCAACGCTTGTAGCAACAGTGAGCGGTCTTTGAAACGGTACTGCAGTGTTCTTTCTAGGGCATCGTAACCTGAGAACGAACCAGTGAATGAATTAACAAATAATAGGCATGTGTCCTAAAGTTTAATTTATTACAAACTAGCGACCCGCCCGCCCGGCTTCGCACGGGTGTAATTTCCATGTGAAGCCGGGGCCGGTCGCTTGTTATTTATATATATATATAAACCTTCCGTGAAAAATTATCTAGCTGATGGTGATAACCGCATGAAAATCCGTTGCGTGGTTTAGGAGGAATTAGCGGCCATACAGACACACAGACAGACAGACAGACAGACGCGGTAAGTGACTTTAATTTATACTATGTAGAGACTAGCTGACCTGACAGACGTTGTCCTGTCTTAGAACTGTCAAACACGCAAAGTCAAAATTGTAAATCTTATTTTTTTACACCTTGGGTTACATTATTGGAGTTTTAGTAAGGATCTCTATTTTAAATATATAATATAGCCTATGTCAACCGGGGATAGTGTAGCTTCCCAATAGTGAAAGAATTTTTCAAATCGGCTCAGTAGTTTCGAAGCCTGATCAATGCAAACAAACAAACAAACAATCAAATCTTTCCTCTTTATAATATTAGTATAGATAACAGGCTTAGCGATGAATATAACTAAATACATTGCATATACCAAACTAAAAAAATAATTCTGTGAAAATTTCAACTGGCTATCTATTACGGTTCGAAAGATACAGCTTTTAATAGGTGGGACAGACAGACATCGTAGGCTTAGTAATAGGGTCCCGTTCTACCCTTTGGGTACGGAACCCTAAAAATAAGAAAAGAGTTACATCCAATTGAGAACCTGCTCAGGCGTATTTTTTGTCATGATAAAAGTTTTTTTTTTTTTAAGAATTAGATAATGATTAGTAATTCTTACCTGATAGCATTTGGTCGAGTTCACCTTCCGGGTCGGCTATGTACCGCAGTAGAGGCGAAGGTGGCGCCTTCAGTTCACCGTATATCACCTGCCAATCAAACAATAGTACGTCTTTACTGATAACAGATGGCGCTTTTATAAAACTGCAGGTTTTATTTTTTATTAACTAGCTGCACCCCGAGGTTAGGTTAACCCGCGCAGTGATGAAAAATGGTGATGATGATGATGATGAAAAGTAGCCTATGTAACTCTCTGGCTCTTGAACTGTACCCATGCAAAAATCAGGTCGATCCGTAGTTCCGTTGCAGCGTGAAAGAGGAACAAACATCCATACATCCATACATCTGTACATCCATACATACAAACTTTCGCGATTATAATATTAGTAGTATAGGACTAGGGTTGCATTTGAACGCATGACGTAAAGCGGTTATTAGTTCTACGATGCAAATATTTCCAACTGCCTCTATAGATATATGCTATTAATATAATCATAAAATAAATATTAAATATAATATAAATTTATATAAATATATAGTAATTTTTAAACTTTCGCGATTTGAACACATGTTTTAAACGTTTATCGGGACTTATCACGTATTATAAATATATGCTATAATATAGCTGCAAATAGATATTAACACCCAGATTTATAGAACAAATACAAATGTTCATCACATGAATGTTTGTCCTAGGTGGGAATCAAACCCACGCCCCCAAGCTCAGAAGGTAGATTCACTACCAACTGGACCAACAGGCTATCGGGTATGGCCACATGTTGTCAATAGATACCGACAGAACAGTGGCTAGATACCGAAAAAAACAGTGGCTTAGCACCCACAAAAGTGACTAGACACCGAAAAAACAGTGGCTAGGCACCCACAAAACAGTGGGGAAGCACCCACAAAACAGTGACTAGACACCGAAAAAACAGTGGCTAGGCACCCACAAAACAGTGGCTAAGCACCCACAAAACAGTGACTAGACACCGAAAAAACAGTGGCTAGGCACCCACAAAACAGTGGCTAAGCACCCACAAAACAGTGACTAGACACCGAAAAAACAGTGCCTAGGCACCCACAAAACAGTGGCTAAGCACCCACAAAACAGTGACTAGACACCGAAAAAACAGTGCCTAGGCACCCACAAAACAGTGGCTAAGCACCCACAAAACAGTAACTAGACACCGAAAAAACAGTGGCTAGGCACCCACAAAACAGTGGCTAAGCACCCACAAAAAAGTGACTAGACACCGAAAAATGTGTGACTAAATACTGACAAAACAGTGACAAGACAGTTACCTGCACCCAGTTGCCGTCAGCGTCCTTATACGGCCGCCTGGCTCCGACCGGGCCCGTGAAGTCGCATCCGCCCTCCCACTCGTCCTCCGACTGCGACTCCTCCGACCACTCCATGTCGGATGATGAAGACGATGATGAGTCGGAGACGGTGTGCTGCCGCTTCGGAGACGGGGTCGGGGGTGGTTTCTGGAGACAAAGGAGAGTTTAGCTCTGTTTTTGGATGTCCAACAATTTATTTCTTTTTAACCGACGAAAGGAGGTTATCCATTTGACTGTTATTTGTGTTTCTTACGCTGTTACTCCGCCAATAGGCATGATGACTAATATTTTTTTATTACCTCATAAAAAAGCTGATCATAAATAGAGCACATCAACGAAAACTAAATTAAAATAAGTTCAAAAATAAATAAGATATAAGCATTTTAATTTCATGCTAGACAGTGAGCGCGCTATACTGAGCCGTGACGTCACGGCTCAGGAGCGCCATACAAATGCTATACTAACACACGCTTTGTGAGAAAGGGATAGAACATCCCCTCTCTATCCCCACCTAAAACTTTAAGCACTCATATCTCAGAGATTTATCAGCCAATTCAAATTATTTTTTCAGTATGTGTAATGTATTTACTTATATTCATCGCTAAGCCGGTTATTTGTAATAAATTAAACATGAGGACACATGCCTATTATAAATTGATTTTAATATTATTTTGTTTGGTAGGCATACCTCAGAGGTGGTCCCGGATTTTTTTATCGCAATTGATACAGCGCTTTTTAATAAAATCTAAAATAGCCAACGAATTCAATGTACAATGTACAGTGCCACCAACTTCAAGCTGTTCAGGGACCGTATCTGGGCGCGATAAGGTTTGCGGTCGCGTGATTTTCCAAGCGGATTAGGTGCCTGTAATAGCAGTTGTCCGTAAGGCCCCAGGTCGGGAATATTGGCACTTCAGTTGCTTCTGGACGAATTTCTTATTCATTTGGATGTTGTACATTTTGGGAATTTCTTCTTTTTCGTTCTTCTATAAATTGACGTGTCGTTTTTTTTTTTTTTTTTTTTTTTTTTTTTTTTTGCCTGCTTGCTATCATCAAACGATAGGGTTTTATATGTTTTTTGAGAACTATAAGTAATTTAGTTTTCTAACCGGTAGTAAGTTGATAATCAAATCAATACTTTCAGTGGGAATTATGTTTTTATAAAGACCTTAGGCTTCTTTCGGCTTTACTACCGTTACGTACCGTGTAAGCCTATTTAGTTGGGTAGTCGAAGATGGTATCACTTACCACTTGAGAGCGACACCTGGCGGCCAGATGAGGCGGCAGCACGACTTTGTGTTGAGGGAGCACGCTGATGCCGAGCCAAGACATGAAGAGTAGAGCACCTCGCGGTCCACACTCCAGAAGGTAAGCGCCGATGAGCGCTTCTACGCAGTCCGCTATCGATTTGTCTGGAAGAGAATTAATCATACTAATATTATAAATGCGACAAGTTTGTTTGTTCCTCTTTCAAGCTGCAACGGAACAACGGATCGACCTGATTTTTTGCATGGGTATAGTTCAAGAGCCAGAGAGTGACATAGGCTACTTTCATCATCATCATCACCATCACCATTTTTCATCACTACGCGGGTGAAACCGCGTGGCGCAGGTAGTTTAGTTATAAGGCCAATAAATATTTATATTCTATTCTAAAACCTATACGTACCAGGTATGCTGTGCTGAGTGATCAGATTGTAAGGTATGTAACAGCCCGTGACAACGCCCTGACCTTCCGGATTCCTGCCTTCCTGCCCATCTGTCTGTTGAACAAACATCACCATTAAATAGTTGATTGAAATAATAATAATAGTTGAATAGTTGGTGACAAAACTAGTACTTTGACTATTAGATAGCCCGTTGGTCCAGTTGGTAGTGAACCTACCTTCTGAGCTTGGGGGCGTGGGTTCGATTCCCACCTAGGACAAACATTCATGTGATGAACATTTATGTTTGTTCTATATCTGGTTGTTAATATCTATTTAAGTATGTATTTAAAACTATATATGTATGTATATCAGTCTTTGACCGGAACCGGAAGACGCAGCGTGGGTAGGCCTCCCACTAGATGGACCGACGACATTGTGAGAGTCGCTGGCATCCAGTGGATGCAAAAGGCAGACTGTCGTTCAGTGTGGAGGTTAAAGGGGGAGGCCTATGTTCAGCAGTGGACGTCTTCTGGCTGGATGATGATGATGATGATGATGATGATGATGATGATGATGATGATCAGTCTCTGGCAGCCATATCACAAGCTTTGCTTAGTACAAGTAGAAAGTAGTATAAGTAGAAACTTCTAAATGGCCTCTTTGTCTCTAGCTAATTATTAACTCTGTTAATTAAGACCGTTAGTTTCTCTAAGATAATAAAAAATAAAAATAAAATAAAAATGATTGGGAAACTTCTATTGAGTAAAACAAAAAAAAAAAAAAAATCCTCAATCCCTTATTGTACTTAATGCGACGTTAAATCGAAAATATATTAGATATTAGTCAAATCAGAATAATAGCCGTAGGACGTCCACTGCTGGACATAGGCCTCCCCCATCGATCTCCAAAAGGGCCGGTTGGAAGCGGCCTGCATCCAGCGTTTCCCTGCGGTCTCTTTTAGGTCGTCTGACGTCCTACGCTGCGCTTACCGGTCCGTGGTCTCCATTCGAGTACCTTTCGGCCCCATCGGCCATCTGTTCTGCGTGCTATGTGCCCTGCCCACTGCCACTTCAAGTTGCTAATCCGGTGGGCTATGTCGGTGACTTTCGTTCGTCTACGGATCTCCTCATTTCTGATTCGATCACCAAGTGGTCGTAAATGCCAATGTAGACTCAAGGGTTCATCTGAAAACCGGCGCTGATACTCCTTGACTTTCAGCATTAATGCCGATACGGACCCATTCGACACTGGTTGTATCCTTTAGACCAGGGGTGTCCAACTCAATTTAGTGGCGGGCCGGATTTACTAACTTTGTAACTATGGCAGGCCAAGAGATGTTTCGTAACTGAGCAAATCAAGACTAATATAAGTCGTAGTGTTTAATTAGAATTTTTACAACTGACATATAGATAGATAGATAAACTCTTTATTGTTCACACCACAAATTTCATACACACGATAAAACAGCTTAAAAACTAGTGCAACAATCGGCGGCCTTATCGCTAAGGGTGATCTCTTCCAGGCAACCTTAGGATGGAGAGGATTCATACAGGAGGTAGAAGGCGGGGCGAGCAATATTGAATAATGTGATATTTAGTTATAATATAAACCGTACATTCTAATAACAATACATACTAATACATATACTTACTACTTAAAATACATACTAATACATATACCGGTCGTATCAATAAATGAGTATGAGTAAAATGGTAGAAAGGGTATAATTATAACCTTTTGGCGGAATTCACAGCAGGTTTCACTTGTAACATGCACAGGCACACTGATATAGATATGAATATCCGTTATTTACAAAATTACGTCTAAAAAAAAGTTAAAAGTTACCCAACTTTTGACTCATTCGCGGGCCGGATTAGGAACCTTGGTGGGCCGGATTGTGGCCCGCGGGCCGTATGTTGGACACCCCTGCTTTAGATGTGAGTTTTTGTATAAGGTGTCGAGTTTAATTTTCTTTCTTTCTTTTTCTGATTCTACGTACGTACCCTGGTGTGGAGCGGTGGGGAGGGCGGAGCGCGGTGGCAAGGCGGCAGCCAGTTGTCGTGAGGCTCGAACTTGCTCGCGATCATCCGCGCGCCGAGTCGCTTACTTCGCCCGAGACGGTACAGGTTCAAGTTCGATACCTGCAGATGAAAAATTATTACAGTCCAAAGATAATGTAACCACTTGATCGCGCACGAGTCATAATTTTCTTGTGCTAGATGTAAGCCACGTCGGTCGCGGGGGGGTATCGTATCACACTTTTTATTCTCTTGATTGTGAGAGATTCTATCAACCCGAGATTGTGAGACTCGACGCTTGTGATTGGACACTCAAAAGTCATTCATTCAAAACGCGCCTAGGATTGGCCCGCTCGAAAAAGGTTAAGCTGAAAAAGTGCAACTTTGGCTTACGGCGGGGTAAAGTTTTCTATGGAACAGCGATTTTTTTCGCGATTTTAGTGTTAATCTCATAGTAAAAGGTGTACATAATGATGAGTACAATGACCTCCTTGCGGCTTAGTACAGTCTATATGCATAACCCTGTATAGACGTATAAAGCTGTATGACCATGCCACAACATTACCATGGTCCGGATACAATCATCACAGTAGTAATATGATCATGATCACAGTACGGTCAAGGTCAAATCAAATATCATTATTGTCACTGCTAATATGATCAAGGTGTTTGTGTTTTAGTGATCTGATCAAGGTCTCCTGTTTGCTCCGCATATGGCTGAGTTTTATATCAAATGTCACAGCGAATATGATAAATGTGTTTTAGTGATCTGATCAAGGTCATCTGCTTGCTCCGCATATGACTGAGTTTTATATCTAATGTCACAGCTAATATGATCAAGGTGTTTGGTGATCAGATCATGGTCACTTGATTGCTACGCATATGATTGAGTTTTATATCTAATGTCACAGCTAATATGATCAAGGTGTTTTAGTGATCTGATCAAGGTCTCCTGTTTGCTCCGCATATGGCTGAGTTTTATATCTAATGTCACAGCTAATATGATCAAAGTGTTTTAGTGATCTGATCAAGGTCTCCTGTTTGCTCCGCATATGGCTGAGTTTTATATCAAATGTCACAGCTAATATGATCAAGGCGTTTTAGTAATCTGATCAAGGTCACCTGTTTGCTCCGCATATGGCTGAGTTTTATATCAAATGTCACAGCTAATATGATCAAGGTGTTTGAGTGATCAGATCATGGTCACCTGTTTGCTCCGCATATGGCTGAGTTTCCCCTCGTGGACAGTGGGGTGAGCGCAGTAGAGGTAAGCCGTGATCGCGAACTTTAAAAAGCTGTCGCCGATCGTTTCAAGACGCTCAAGGTTGATCCCGTCGTTTGCGTTTGACATTGTCAGTGCCTGAAAAAAAAACAATAATATACAACCCGAAAAACGAACCATTGATACGTAAGTTAACGTTGATAGCCCGTTGGTCCAGTTCGTAGTGAACCTACCTTCTGAGCCTGACGGCGTGGGTTCGATTCCCATGTAGGACAAACATTTGTGTGATGAACATTTGTGTTTGTTCTATATCTGGTTGTTGATATCTATTTAAGTATGTATTTAAAACTATATATGTATGTATATCAGTCTCTGGCAGCCATATCACAAGCTTTGCTTAGTTTGGGGTCAGATGACCGTGTGTGCAAAAATGTCCCGAAAAGTTAGTTATTTATTAAAAAAAATAAAAAACTAACAACGCTTTCCGGCTTCACACGTAAATTACACCTGTGCGAAGCAGTCAGGTCGCTTGTAAATAAAAAGGTTGTAATAAACCAGCCGAGTGCGAGTCGTGCTCGCGCAGTGAGGGTTCCGTACCACCACCGCATTCAACAACAAAATTACCAGTTATAACTTGATAAAGAACAGAAATTTTGCAGACGACTTGCACTTGGCCATTATTTATTATTTGTTGTTATACTTTAGTGTGTGTACTATAATCATGTCAAGTTTGACGCTTGTATGTATTACCGTTTTTACATTAGAGCTCATACAAAAATACGTTTAAAAAATACATTTATTGTATGGAGCACCCCTTTCGTTTTTACTTTTTGACTTTTTTATTATTTGTTAGTTAATACGCCGTAATGTGAAAATTTCAACTGGCTATCTATTACGGTTCGAAAGATACAGCCGTTAATAAGTAGGACAGACAGACATCGAAGGTTTAGTAATAGGGTCCCGTTTTTACCCTTTGGGTACGGAACCCTAAAACTGGGATTTAGATTGGTTCAAATAAATTTGTACTCACTTGCAAGATAACACTAGGGCTGGGTCCCGGATGTCCTTCCAAATTGGGCTGGTAGTCGAAATCAAACTCCTTCCCATTCTGAGCCCTATTATCAGTGTGATAAGGCGTAAACTCACATTTCTTGTTATTCAACACCTTGTCTTCGTACTTTTCTTTGGAATCAAAGCCGACATTGCTCACTTTCTCGTTGACATATCCAGCAGAGTCGATATCTACGTCGACCATAGAGAAGCAGTTCAACTTTTTAATTACTTCTCCTGTCAAATTCTCTTTTAATTTTGAAAGTAGAACTCTTTTGTTCCTCTCTATGCTCTCTATGGTTATTTGACCATCGACAACTTTTATTTCGTTTTTCTGTGGGAATATTTCATGTAGTTTATTGTCTATGGGTGTTGGGATTTTGTTTTTGTCTTTTGTTGCGGGCAGTTCGGGGAGTAGGGCAGAGATGGCTGTGTCCTTTTCGATGAGGCTTCCTTTGGTGATGATGTCGTTTTTGTGTTGGTCGACGGAGCGTCGGAATTTCTCGACGTACTGTGAAAGAGAATTTTTTTAGTTGACATCACACACCTACATCACATCATCAGCCATTATATGTCCACTGCTGAACAAAGGCCTCCATCTTGTTTTATTTATTAAAGGGAAGTTTTTTTTTTTTTTCAATCTTGTACCGCAAAACACGAGTTACACTAATGACAATTTGTATTATAATAACGAATTACTTAAATAATATGAATATACAATATAATTATAAACAAAAACTACATCATACTAATATTAGAAATGCGAAAGTGTGTTTGTTTGTTGGTTTATTTGTTCCTCTTTCACGCTGCAACGGAACAACGGATCGACCTGTTTTTTTGCATGCGTAGTTTTTTTTTTTTTTTTTTTAATTTATTTAAAACTCATAGTACGTTACATTTCAAGTTAGTAAGTTGTCTTAAAATCTATGTTAGATTTATCCAGACAACTGGTTCTCGGTAAGATATTTTTTAAATCTAATTAATCTATATAATCTAATATTTAGATTGCACAAAAAAATGATCAAGTTCAAGAGTTGTAAAAGTTCAAGAGCCAGAGAGTGACACAGATTACTTTTCATCATCATCATCATCACCATTTTTCATCACTACGCGGGTGAAACCGCGAGGCGCAGCTAGTAACCATATAAAAAATCAAAATAAAACAAAAAGAATACACAAAATCAAATTAACAGTAGGTACAATAAGGACGAAAACAAATTAATAAAGTTATATGATTATTTACGGGATATTTACCGTGGTAAGGCTGTGGAATGAGCTCCCAACTATAACTTTAGTGAACAACCGTGATAGTTTAAAACAAATTAATAAATGTCACATAAATTAAATGGACTAACCGCTGCAAACACTGACCTCTGTGTCGGGTACACCGCTCCGCACAAGTGCCGCCAGCTCCCTGGCGCCGCGGCGTGCGGCGAGCGGCTCCCGCTGCGGCGCGGGGTGTACACTTTTTTTCTTCCCCACGTCCACCGCCTCCGCTTCGTGCGCAGTTTTATATTCTATACGAACCCCCACCGCCGCTACAAAAGAAATACACAACTACAATTTGTATGAAGAAATTAAATACATTTATATGACACACCCGCGCGGTGATGAAAAAAACCGGACAAGTACCGGACGAGCACGAGTCCAAAAAAAAAACTAAAGTTGAAATATTGAAAGACAAACTTAACTTTTTAGTTGACTATAAGGTTATTCCATACATTCCAACTACAAAATGTAAGTTTGTAATAGCAAAATAATTATTTTTAAATGATTATAACTTCAAATTTATGACTTTCGGATTTATTCCTATATATGTGCTATGAGACCTTGCCTCTTGCCAAATTTCATGATTCTACGTCAACGGGAAGTACCCTATACGTTTTGATTCCCCTGTGAAATCGCAAAATGCGAATATGCGACATAAACGCTCATATCTTTTGATTGCGTTGACTTACAACTTTAATTTTTTTACAGCCGAAAGAAACCGTAGACCCAAGTATTTAATATAAATTTCAACTTGATACCTTTACGCGTTCTTGAGAAAAAGGGTCTTGACAGACGGACAGACAAACAGACAGACAGACAGACGGACAACGAAGTAATCCTATAAGGGTTCCGTTATTTCCTTTTGATGTACGGAACCCTAAAAATGGTGGTGATGATGATGATGATGATGAAACTTACTGTTACTAGTGCGGCTGTTGCAGAACCCGCTCGTGTCAGCATCATCATCACTTCCCTCCTGCTCGAAGTCAGAGTCGTCCGTGTCGAAATCACTGCAACACAATCACTTTCGATACAGCAACCATTAGTACTGGGATGTGTCCTTCTTTAATGTGGATATTATAAATTATGGCAAAATAATTATCAATTTTAATATAAATCAATAATTAATTTTAATATTTTTATTTATTTTTTTTGTTTGATGCAAGCCGCTGCCAACCGGCTCTTTTGGAGATCGATGGGGGAGGCCTATGTCCAGCAGTGGACGTCCTACGGCTGAAATGATGATGATGATGAATTATCAATTTTAAATAATTCAAAATTAGTAAAAATTGGTTTTTCGATTCGGTGAGGTCATCTAAGTAGCAAAATACGTTGCTTGACTTGGTAATGAACAGAAATTTGTCACCGACTCGCACTTGGCCATTATTTATTATTTGTTGTTATACTTTAGAGTGTGTACTATAATTGTGCCAAGTTTGACGCTTGTACGTATTACCGTTTTTACATTAGAGCTAATACAAAAATACGTTAAAAAAATATGTTTGTTTGTATGGGGACCCTTTGGTTTTAACTTTTTTCTATTTTATTATATCTTAGTAATTCTGCCAAACGTTACATATTCTGTAAAAAAAATAACTGGCTATCTATTACGGTTCGAAAGATACAGCCGTTAATAGATAGGTAGGACGGACGGACGGACAGACATCGTAGGCTTAGTAATACGGTCCCATTTTTACTCTTTGGGTACGGAACCCATAAATTAAACTACTGAACCCATTGTAATGAAATTTCTATGAGACCAATCTGAAACACTCCCCGTTGTAAATGTAATTCATTTCATATCTAGTTACCTTGATATGTAAGAGCAATCGCTATCAGCAACAGAGTATACGCCACTCGGATTAAACTCGGGCTTCGCCTTCTGTATAGGGTCGCACCAGTTCACACCGCCTGCACAAATAACATTATATGCATAAGACAGACACACGACAGACAAGACAGACACGCGGTAGACAAGACTGGCACACAACAGACGACAGACACGCGGCAGACAAGACAGACACGCGGCAGACGAGACTGACACACGGCAGACGAGACAAACACGCGGCAGACAAGACTGACACGCGGCAGACAAGACAGACACGCGGCAGACAAGACTGACACACGATATACAAGACAGACACGCGGCAGACAAGACTGACACGCGGCACACAAGACAGACACGCAGCAGACAAGACAGACACGCGACAGACAAGACAGACATACGGCAGACAGAAGACAGACACGACAGTCAAAAAACAGATACGACAGACAAATAACAGTCACACGACATACAAAAAAGACATACAAGACAGACACACGGTATTAAATCATAAGACGGCTTAATATTATCAAGAAAGATAGACTAAGAGGAAAGACAATAGCGGAACATTAGAGCGTAGCTCGGAACATTTGCCTAAAAACGGTATGAACTTAGATGGCGCCGTAATTTGAGCTTGCTATAGGTTGTCTCGAACTTCCGTAAGCGCTGCAGTCAGATAATGTACGAAAGGGTTCTACAAATTACCGTAGCGCTAGTATCGCAGTCAAGTTTCGCAACATTTCAAGAGAAGAACAACTCATACCAATAGATGGCGCCTCTCTTTATTCTTTTGAAATGTTGCGAAACTTGACTGCGATACTAGCGCTACGGTAATTTGTAGAACCCTTTCGTACGCTATCTGACTGCAGCGCTTACGGAAGTTCGAGACAACCTATAGCACGCTCAAATTACGGCGCCATCTAAGTTTATACCGTTTTTAGGCAAATGTTCCGAGCTACGCTCTAATGTTCCGCTATTGGCTTTCCTCTTAGTCTATCTTCCTTGGTATTATAGACAATTTAAGATGGTCTCGTACAAACAGTCTAATAATTAAGGATTTTCTTTAGTAAGTTGAAATCAAATACTATCAAGAACTTCCTTTTTTGGAATCAGTTACAAAAGGAGTTGTATGTTACCCGACGCCGAAGTGCAGAAGGTGAGGTTGGGCGGCAGCGGTTCCATCATCTCGTCGTAATCCAGCGTGTCAGGTATGGAGGAAGCCATGTCGTTGCTCCAGGTCCCGATCTCGAAACCCTGAGGAAAATCCATCATCATCATTCATCATAAGCAATCGAGTAGCTTTATTGTCATCATCAGCTAGAAGATGTCTACCGCTGAACATAGACCCTTTGACCTCCACACTGAACGACAGCCTGCCTTTTGCATCCACTGGATGCCCGCGACTCTCACAATGTCGTCGGTCCATCTAGTGGGAGGCCTACCTACGCTGCGTCTTCCGGTTCGTGGTCTCCACTCCAGAACCTTTCTTCCCCATCGGTTATCGGTTCTTCGAGAAATGTGGCCTGCCTATTGCCACGTCCTTGGTGTGTTCTATGCTGTCATACACTCACGCTCTCGTCAGTTTCCGCGCCCAGCTTCTCCGCCAGTATGTCGTTGACAGTTTTCTCTGGTTCCACGATACTGCCTCCGTCTTCTGCGCTGTCCGTATCATCTAGATCTTCGTTATCATCTTTTTCTATACCTCTGAAAAATATGGCTATTCTTAATTCAAATAGTTTGAACATACTTTTAAATAAGCCTAATGATTTTAACCGACTTCGAAAAAGGAGGGGTTCCATTCAAATTTTTTTTTTTTTTTTTTTTAATGCTACCTTTAAAATTATTTATTTAATAAAAATCACAAGTAAAATAAAAACTATCTTAAATTTAAATTTATAACCAAAACTAATCTAATACTAAAATTAATCTAAAACTAAACAATCAATCCGCTACCGGTGGGCAGCGTTCCCAAAATGCTGGCAGCATTACCACGTTGTATGGCAATGCTTAATCTTTGGGCAAAATAAAGGATAGCATTTTGGTCACGGGTTGCTTCGACCAGTCGCCCTGATAGGTATTTAAATATTCGATGGGTTCCTGGTCCCCACGGACCAAGCGTCTCAACCCCAAAAAGCTCAAATATTTAATTTATTTTTATTTAATTATTAAATATTTAATTTATTGTTTAATTTAAGTTTTCAATGTTTATCGGGACTTATAACGTATACAAAAAAAACTAATAAAACAACTAATAAAATAATACGTGCTAAGTCCCGATAAACATTTAAAACATATGTTTAAATCACGAAAGTTTAAAAATTACTGTTTATTTTATGTCAATAATTTAACGAAATCCACTCTCAAGCTTTCCCCTCGATAGTTTTACGAAAACCTACTGCAATTTAGAGGTAATGAGTTGATATGTTGAGTTTTTCCAAATTTTGAAGTCGTTACGTTCAATTAATTAAAAAAAAATGGTACCACTTATGATTTATGACCTACCAAATAAAAAAAGAATCATCAAAAACAACTCTAAATTGGCGGAGTAATCGCGTAATATAAATTTTTTTAAAATTACTCTCCTTTTTGAAGTCGATTAAAAAAATACAGAACAGAATTTAATACAGAAATTGAATTCTCTTTAGATTTTTCTATATGTTAGAATCAGAACGCCAAAAATCCAGATTTCGTTGCGTTATTCGTCAAAACGTCGACGAAAATAATATGAACGTATTTGTAAAGATATGATAAAAACCTCAATTCTTTTTCCTTCTGTGTTCGTTCTTTTTCCTTTTCTTTGTCTTCGTCTTTCTTCTTTTCACTCTTCTCAGCGTCTGCATTGAGAACCTGAAGTAGTAAAAGAACAAAAAACATTATGTAGTACTAATATAAAAAAAATATAAAAAAAATTATAAAGAGGAAAGTTTTTTTTTTTTTTTTTTAATATTTATTGGTTCACTAAACTGGCGGTAACATCTTTAAATTCGTTTTTTTTATACATATAGAAATGGCAATGATTGTTTGTTTGTTTATTTGCATTGAATAGGCTCCGAAACTACTGAACCGATTTGTAAAATTCTTTCACTGTTGGGAAGCTACACTATACCCGGGTGACATAGGCTATATTATATTTTCAAAAAAATAGGGATCCTTACTAAAACTCCAATAATGTAACCCAAGGTGCAAAAAATAAGATTTACAATTTTAACTTTGCGTGTTTGACAGTTCTAAGACAGGACAACGCCTGTCAGGTCAGCTAGTGTAGTATATTGTAGGATCTTGCGTATTAAATACTAGCGGTCCGCCCCGGCTACGCACGGGAATTATTGGAGTTTTAGTAAAGATCCCTAATTTTTTTGAAAATATAATATAGCCTATGTTAACCGGGGATAGTGTAGCTTCCCAACAGAGAAATAATTTTTCAAATCGGTTCAGTAGTTTCGGAGCCTATTCAATGCAAACAAACAAACAAACAAACAAATCTTTCCTCTTTATAATATTAGTATAGATTTAATATATAGACGACACTTTTTTTTAAAATATTGATAGGCTTGCTCTTGACCGCCAACTCGCCTGATGTTAAGCGATGATGCGGTCTACGATGGAGCACGCTTTCCTAGAAAAAACCGATTCACTCGTGATTTGAAGACACCCAGATTGTAACTAACTGGGAACTCCCATTCAGGCAGCGCATTCCACAGACTAGCAGTTCGCACAATAAATGAGGAATCAAAGCGCTTCGTACGGGTATTGTGTACACCAGAAATAAAAATTACAAACAGAAAACACTTACGAGCTAGTGCCAAAAGTGGCGGCCTTATCGCTATAGTTTTTACCTCGGACAGGCTCCAGCCAAAGTCCAGTGGAGGCCAGTGGAAGCCCGGTGCAGTGGATTCGTCTATCTTCGGTATTCCCAAGCCGACATCTATCGCGACCGCGCGACGTATCTCATCTGCGATTAGCAGGGCATTAATTCTGAAACAACGCAGGCCAATAATTGATTTACAATAATTATAAAAAAAACCGGACAAGTACGAGTAAGACGCGTGCTCTGAGGGTTCCGTTGGACAGAATCCTCAGAGCGCGAGTCCAAAAAAAATTAAAAAATTACTGAAGTTGAAATATTGAAAGACAAACTTAACTTTGTAGTTGACTATAAGGTTCTTCTATACATTCCAACTACAAAATGTAAGTTTGTAATAGCAAAATAATTATTTTTAAATGATATAACTTCAAATTTGTAATATTCAGATTTATTCCTATATATGTGCTATAAGACCTTGCCTTTTGCCAAATTTCATGATTCTAGGTCAACGGGAAGTACCCTATAGGTTTTGATTCCCCTGTGAAATCGCAAAATATGCGACATAAACGTTCATATCTTTTGATTGCGTTGACTTACAACTTTTATTTTTTTACAGCCAAAAGTAACCGTAGACCCAAGTATTTAGTATAAATTTCAACTTGATACCTTTACGCGTTCTTGAGAAAAAAGGTCTTGACAGACGGACAGACAGACAGACAACGAAGTGATCCTATAAGGGTTCCGTTTTTTTCCTTTTGAGGTACGGAAGCCTAAAAAGAAAGAGAATGGAAATTTTCGCCAACGGACCAAAGTCACCGACGTAGCGGTTAAAATTTGCAAGTTGAAGTGGCAATGGGCAGGCCACATCGCTCGAAGAACCGATAACCGATGGGGAAGAAAGGTTCTTGAATGAAGACCACGAACCGGAAGACGCAGCGTAGCTAGGCCTCCCACTAGATGGACCGACGACATTGTGAGAGTCGCAGGCATCCAGTGGATGTAAAAGGCAGGCTGTAAGGTTAAAGGGGGAGGCCTATGTTCAGCAGTGGACGTCTTCTGGCTGATGATGATGAGACAGACACGCGGGCAGGGCTACGTGGGTACACTCGCCTGTAGAGCACGCAGGGGAGCGCGACTGTGGCGAACCAGAGAGGCGCCGCGAACGGATGCACGCGACACAGCTCCGGCACCAGGATCTGCTTCTGGTCGAGACGGTCGCGCTTGGCGCGTCTGGTGCGCTCCGACGACACCGGCAGGGCTACGCCTTTGCGGTTCACGTATCTGTGGGAGAAATGGTACATTACTGTAGCGGCAGCAAATTCATGTATTGAACTATGAACGTGGACAAGAAATACTTCATTAGTATGGCGGCCGACAAATTAGATATTGATATATAAATATGGGCAAGATATTACTGGAGCTGTGAGACAAAATGGGCAAGGTTTTTAAGTTCTTATTTGAGCAAAATCGGAGTGTTGTCAAGGTTTAAGTTCGTATTAGAGCAAAATCAGTCAAGGTTTAATTTCTTATTTGAGCAAAATCAGACAGTGTTGTCAAGGTTTAAGTTCGTATTAGAGCAAAATCAGTCAAGGTTTAATTTCTTATTTGAGCAAAATCAGACAGTGTTGTCAAGGTTTAAGTTCTTATTTGAGCAAAATCAGACAGTCTTGTCAAAATTTAAGTTCGTGTTTGAGCAAATACAGACAGTGTTGTCAAGGTTTAAGCTTGTATTTGAGCAAAATCACAGTGTTGTCAAAGTTTAAGTTCTTATTTGAGCATAATTAGACAGTGTTGCCAAGGATTTTTAATTTCTTATTTGAGCAAAATCAGAGTGTTGTCAAGGTTTAAGCTCGTATTGAGCAAAATCAGACAGTGTTGTCAAGGTTTAATTTCTTATTTGAGCAAAATCAGACAGTGTTGTCAAGGGTTTTAAGTTCTTATTTCAGCAAAATCGGACAGTGTTGTCAAGGTTTTGAAGTTCTTATTTGAGCAAAATCAGACAGCGTTGTCAAGGTTTAATTTCTTATTTGAGCAAAATCAGACAGTGTTGTCAAGGTTTTTAAGTTCTTATTTCAGCAAAATCTGACAGTGTTGACAAGGTTTTTAAGTTCGGACTTGAGCAAAATCAGACAGTGTTGTCAAGGTTTAATTTCTTATTTGAGCAAAATCAGACAGTGTTGTCAAGGTTTTTAAGTTCTTATTTCAGCAAAATCTGACAGTGTTGACAAGGTTTTTAAGTTCGGACTTGAGCAAAATCAGACAGTGTTGTCAAGGAATTAAGGTCTATTTTGAGCAAAATCAGATAGTGTTTGTCAAGGTTTTTTAGTTCTTATTTGAGCAAAATCAGACAGTGTTTTCAAGGCTTTTAAGTTTGAATGTGAGCAAAATAGGACAATGTTGTCAAGGTTTTTAAGTTTGAATATGAGAAAAATAGGTCAACATATAGAGGTCGCCAGGTTCGAGCCTTACCTGGGCGTGAGAAGGTTCAGCCTAGCGCTAGTGTGGTCCACGTCCAGTAACGGCTGCTGCGGCTGCGTGAGTGACACGTTGTACTTCGCCTGGTAGTAGCTTCGGAAGCTGTCGTGGGCCGTTGAAGGAAAAGCAGAGTCGGGGGTGAGGTTCCAGCATATTTCGGCTACTAAGAAAAACTGAAAAGCGGAGACTATATCACTGACATGGTAGGCGTTTGGCCGCAGTTCATCATCACCATTATCAGCCTACTATATGCCCACCGCTGGGATACAGGCCCAAATCCACAACGCTGACCCAGTGCATGTTGGTAATCCATCCGAAAATTGGATTATAGCGGAAGAAAAAGTAGAACACTGTTTTAAACTATCACGGTTGTTCACTAAAGTTATATGATTGTTTAAGGGATATTTACCGTGGTAAGGTTGTGGAATGAGCTCCCGATATTTCGGCTCAGTTACATGCACCATGTTCAAGGGAAGACTGACAACCTCACACAACCTAACCAAGGTAAATAGCTTGTAAATAATCATATAACTTTAGAAAAAGTAGAATCCAATCCATTAACGGCCTCTTATAGCAAATTTGACGGTTTTAAATCAATTTTAATCTGTTAAATTACAATATTTGAGCTGAAAAAAAAAACATGTCACAGATACATCTGTGTTTGAGTTTATGATTTGGTTCAAAACACGACAGAATAAACTTTCCTCGATCAAAAAAAAATCTGAAACAAAGTCGATTAAGTTTATTTTTTTCGTTTTTTGCTCTAATGAAAGCTCGTAACAACCTGGAAATTGCAAATTACTGAAAGGCAATTTTATTATTTTTTTTTTTATTTGGATAGATTTTTGATAGTGAATAGTTTCGTTTTTTTGTGAAATTAAGAGCGTAAAAAGGTCGCGAGAATTTGCGCGCGCCGCGTTCAGTACCGCGCCAGGCGTCATCGAGGTCGGACCTATGTTCGTTTTTGTCGTTGCACTCCCCCCGCGGGCGTCCTGACTCTCTTGGGTGGCAAAATACATCGTCGCTATAACTTGGCGGAGGCTGAGGGAGCGTTTTGTTGCCTACGCGACTCGGATAACAGGCCGTTAAAGGATTTTTTGCTCTCTCGCTCTGTCCTTGTCACTCTAGCATTCCTCTCCCTCTCTGTCAAACACACACACTCAACCCCCCTCCCAACCCGGCGTCACTCACCTGCGGTTGGTCCCGGTTGCGGTACCACGGAGTGACCACCGCGTCGCCATATTTGTCTACATCGAAGACAAATGTCTCTCCGTTCTTCAAGAGGGGATTCTCGAGGATAGCGTCCTCTTTGTCAGTCTCCTGCGCACTCGTTTTCTTTGTGACGTCACTGAAATTTATGGTCACAGTGACTTGGGGGTTTTCGAGGTAATTTTTCCTCATTATTGGTCATTATAAAAATAAACCATCCGTTAAAATTAATATTTAAAGCCGTATAACCTAAGCGCCTTACGGCCAACTGCTTACGCGTTATCAAACTAACGTTAAAACCGCGCAGCTCGGAAAATCACGCGAACGTGAACCTTAACGCGCCCAGATATGAATGGATGTTCCCCGATGGTTACAATCTGGGTGTCTTCAAGTCGAGAGTGAATCGGTTTCTTCTAGGCAAGCGTGCTCCAACGTAGACCGCATGATCGCTTAACATCAGACGTGTTGGCGGTCAAGCGCAAGCCTATTATTTATAAAAAAAAAAAAAAAAAAAAAAAAAAAAACATACCCCGTAGCAGTTTCCTCTTCATCTTGGTACCACAGCAGAGGTTTCTCCAAGTCTGATAGTTTTTTCTCCTCCGTGTGCTGATAGATCAGCTCCAGGAACGACCAGTCGATATCAGTTCTCGTCGCGCCATCCTTGACAGCTGAAACAAGGCTGGTTTAGAATGAACCGGTCAAGTGCGAGTCGGGTTAACGCATCGAGGGTGCGCGCACAAAAAAAAATCCTTTCATTCGGTTCGGGGTATTTAGCGCGCGCCCGACTTGCACTTGGTTTGTTATTTGTTGTTATACTTTAGTGTGTACTATAATCAATATATCAATATATGTATTCATTCACGTGCAGGCAGTGTTCACTTCTAGGAGGGCGTACGTTGCCATTTCTATATGTATTAAAAAAAAAACGAATTTAAAGAAGTAACGGCCAGTTTAGTGAACCAAAAAAAAAAAAAAAAATGTCAAGTTATATATCTGGGTGTTGATATCTATTTAAGTATGTATTTAAAACTATATATGTATGTATATCAGTCTCTGGCAGCCATATCACAAGCTTTGCTTAGTTTGGGGTCAGATGACCGTGTGTGCTAAAATGTCCCGAATATTTATTTATTATTTATTTAGTTTCGACGCTTTTACGAATTACCGTTTTTAAATTGAGTAGATAAAAATACATTAAAAAATTGTATGGGACAAATACGTAATAGACTAGCGGTCCGCCCCAGCTTCGCACGGGTATAGATTATAGCCTATGTCACCCGGGGATAGTGTAGCTTCCCAACAGTGAAAGAATTTTTCAAATCGGTTCTGTAGTTTCGGAGCCTATTCAATGCAAACAAACAAACAAACAATCAAATCTTTCCTCTTTATAATATTAGTATAGATAATTGAAAACGGTCAAAAGCAAGCCAACCATTAATAAAAAAAAGGTAACAGTGTCTCCTTTTCGTGACCGGCCGAAGGTATATGTCATCATCATCATCAGCCGGAAGACGTCCACTGCTGAACATAGGCCTCCCCCTTTAACCTCCACACTGAACGACAGCCTGCCTTTTGCATCCACTGGATGCCAGCGACTCTTACTATGTCGTCCGTCCATCTAGTGGGAGGCCTACCTACGCTGCGTCTTCCGGTATATGGTAAGGTAGATCTATTCAATATTAAAAAAAGTAGCTTACTTTTGATAGTAGGCACGATGTAGTAGTTGTTCTTGGTGGATCCTTCGCTCTGCAGCTTCATGCCGCGCCGGCGCACGCGCAGCACTTCAGTGAACACGAAACGCATGAATCTGTTTTCAAAAATAGACTGTCTATAACATATATATAGTATATATGTATATATATTATATATCTATACTAAAATTATAATGTTTGAAAGATTTGATTGTTTGTTTGTTTGTTTGCATTGAATAGGCTCCGAGACTACTGAACCGATTTGAAAAATTCTTTCATTGTTGGGAAGCTACACTATCCCCGGGTGACATAGGCTATATTATATTTAAAAAAAAAATAGGGATCCTTACTAAAACTCCAATAATGTAACCCAAGGTGTAAAATCAATAAGATTTACAATTTTGACTTTGCGTGTTTGACAGTTCTAAGACAGGACAACGTCTGTCAGGTCAGCTAGTCTATACTAATATTATAAAGAGGAAAGATTTGATTGTTTGTTTGCATTGAATAGGCTCCGAAACTACTGAACCAATTTGAAAAATTCTTTCACTGTTGGGAAGCTACACTATCCCCGGGTGACATAGTGACATGGTGTTGCTAAGCCCATCAATTAGGGCTCTCAGGAAGCTCATAGGCATCTGCGAGCGGTATGCGGGGGCTCATGGGCTCAGGTATAACGCTATCAAAAGCGAGCTTCTGGTGTTTAAAGCGGGCTCAAAAACATATGACAATGTCCCACCAGTCACACTAAGCGGCAGTGTCCTTAAAAGAGTCTCTCAATTTAAGTATCTGGGTCATTGGGTTACCGATACGCTCGCAGATGACGTGGATATGGAGAGGGAGCGCAGGGCGTTGTCAGTCAGGGCTAACATGTTGGCTCGTAGGTTTGCACGATGTACTGCACAAGTAAAGGCGACGCTGTTTAGAGCGTTTTGCCAGTCCTTTTACTCGTGCAGCCTATGGGTCAAACATACCAAAAAGTCCTATACGACCCTGCGCACCCAATACAATAACGCCTTCAGGGCGCTGATGAGGCTGCCACCGTACTGTAGCGCATCAGGGATGTTTGCGGACGCGCATATAGACGGTTTCGCCGCAATCATGCGTAAACGCGTAGCGTCCCTGATGCGCCGCGTGCGGGGCAGCTCCAACAGCTACCTGCAGCTGTTCGCCTGGCGGATGGACCTGGACTGCCCAATAATGCAGCACTGGACCAAAGTTCATGTTGAGCATTCCGGGTCTAAGCCGAAATATAGGTTAAGATAAAAGAGAATGACTTTTGACTTTTAATTTTTATGTTTTAGGTAATTTTATTTTATTTTGATGTTATGTGTATGTAATAATAATTCTAATTTTTGTAATTTTGTATATATATGGGATTTGTTTTCTGAAATAAATTGATTGGATTGATTGGATTGGATAGGCTATATATCTATACCCGTGCGAAGCCGGGGCGGACAGCTAGTATTTACATAAATCAATTGCTGATCGTTTGTCTCGGTAAAACTCGAGAACGGCTGGGCTGATTTAGCTGATTTTGGTTTTGAAATGTTTGTGATAGTCCAGGGCCCCGATTCTACTAAAGAAATTGTTTTTAAATTGAAATTGTTGCGATTTTAATTGTTAAATAACTGACTCAAAATTGGCAGTTTTAATAAATTTTTTATACTAGAAAAATACCACATAATATTATAACTTAGTATAAAAAATATTTAAAACTGACAATTTTGAGGCAGTTATTTAACAATTAAAATCGCAACAATTACAATTTAAAAACAATTTCTTTAGTAGAATCGGGGGGCGGGAAAGAATTAAACGGTGAGTAAACAGCTGGACGCTTCGCGGGCGCCATCTTGAATTCTTGTACCCTGTCACTCCCACTATTAAAACGATTCAAATGACACCTCACATATCGAATTCCATTAAGCCGTTTAGGATGTAGGGCGTGCCAAAGAAACCTTCATACAAACATACATAAATACACTCGAAAAACATAACCCTCCTTCTTGTGCAGTCGGGTAAAAAGAAAGGGAAATGTACGGGAGGTTTAAAGCTGTAGAGCACAGTGCGGCGCAGGAGTCAGACTGACCTGCGCACGAGTCGGCCGCGGCGCGCCGTGACGCGCGTGTCCGCGTCCGGGACGTGCTCCACCGAGACGCGCACCTCGCCCGACCGCGTGTACACAGGAAACGCGGGTATTTGGAGGCTGAAAACATTTACAATCCATACACAGGGTTACGCAGAAAGGCCATTATTTATTATTAACCGACTTCAAAAAGGAGGAGGTTATCAATTCGACAGGTTTTTTTTTTGTGTTTTTGTTACGCGATTACTCCGTCAATTCAGAATTGTTTTTGATGATTATTTGTTGTTATACTTTAGAGTGTGTACTATAATCATGCCAAGTTTGACGCTTGTACGTATTACCGATTTTAGGGTTCCGTACACAAAGGGTAAAAACGAGATCCAATTCCTAAGCCTACGATGTCTGTCCTGCCGTCCGTGTGTCCGACATATTAACGGCTGTATCTTTCGAACCGTAATAGATAGCCAGTTGAAATTTTCACAGAATATGTAATGTTACGGCGGATTAACTAACAAATAATAAAAAAGTCAGAAAGTAAAAACGAAAGGGGGGTCCCCATACAACAAACGTATATTTGTATTAGCTCTAATGTAACAACGGTAATACATACAAACGTCAAACTTAACATGATTATACAGTAGGGCCTCGGTAATCCGGACTCCCGCTTGTTCGGTGATCGCTGTAATCCGGCCGAGCAATGGGCTTCGCGGGGGAGCCGGGCGGGTATAGGTGCGGGCTGCCATGAGCCAATGCGTCGTCAGTATTTTGTCTATCGCCTTTCTTGTAGTACGTGCAGTGTCAATTTAGTGCGCTCGCTATCATCATGGCGCCGCCACGTAAACATTCAACATTAACATTAAAAGACTACTAATACCATAATCCGGACGACTCGATAATCCGGAAAGGGTCTTGTTTTTGGCTCTCCGGATTAACGAGGCTCTACTGTAGTACACACTCTAAAGTATAACAACAAATAATAAATAATGGTCAAGTGCGAGTCGGTGACAAATTACTGTTCATTACCAAGTTATTACTGGTACTTTCGTTATTGAATTTTATGGTGGTACGGAACCCTCAGTGCGCGAGCCCGACTCGCACTTGGCCGGTTTTTTTGTGAAGTCGTGTAATAATCTTACTTGGTGGGTTCCGTCCTTGCCATGAGTATCCCGAGCGCTTGCACCGCGTGCTGCGGCGAGTGCAACCGGCGGCCCCTAGTGTTGTACCGCTCTGGTAGTGCGCACCACAGCGAGGACACTATCGCGTACAGCATGTTGCGACGTCCGTCTGGAGACAACATCATAACTAGAATTACCATCATCAAACCAGGGGCCTTACGGACAACTGCTATTGCGGCACCAAACTAACGTTAGATCCGCTTGGAAAAACACGCGACCGTGAACCGTATCTCGACGCGTTAAGGTTTAGATTAGAATAGTATAATTGACATTAATACAATAATTTTATAGCTATTATTTTACATTTCTTTCATGACATTAATTATTATGAGGATTTAATAAATTAAAATACTTATTTTATTGTACCATAATATAACAGACTAGCTGACCTGACACACGTTGTCCTGTCTTAGAACTGTCAAACACGCCAAGTCAAAATTGTAAATCTTATTTTTTTCCACCTTGGGTTACATTATTGGAGTTTTAGTAAGGATCCCTATTTTTTTTGAAAATATAATATAGCCTATGTTACCCGGGGATAGTGTAGCTTCCCAACAGTGAAATAATTTTTCAAATCGGTCCAGTAGTTTTTGAGCTAATTCGTTACAAACATACATACAAATCTTTCCTCTTTGTAATATTAGTATAGATATATAGATGGATAGAAAGATAGTTTGACTTTTTAAATTGTATTAATTTTTTTTTATTATTGTGCAATCCTTAATGTGTGTAATTAGTAATTAATTAATGTAATTAGCCATGCTAATATAAATGTACTTATATCTGATTTTATTGTATAATATAATGTGTATTTAATGTCATTTATTGTCAATTTATTATAAGTTGTGTTATTATCAACGGTCTTTGACCAGTGTGTGTTGCCAGTGATGACATATGGTACTGAGACGTGGTCCTTAACTGTTGGCCTTTTGGAAAAGCTCAGAGTCACACAGCGGGCAATGGAGAGAGCTATGCTCGGAGTTTCTTTGCGCGATAAGATCCGAAACGTGAATATTCGCCAAAGAACCAGAGTCACCGACATAGCTGTTAAAATTTGCAAGTTGAAGTGGCAATGCGCAGGCCACATCGCTCGAAGAACCGATAACCGATGGGGAGGAAAGGTTCTGGAGTGGAGACCACGAACCGGAAGACGCAGCGTAGGTAGGCCTCCTACTAGATGGACCAACGACATTGTGAGAGTCGCTGGCATCCAGTGGATGCAAAAGGCAGGCTGTCGTTCAGTGTGGAGGTTAAAGGAGGAGGCCTATGTTCAGCAGTGGACGTCTTCCGGCTGATGATGATCAATTGAGTATTCTTCTAATTTTAATATCAAGTATCATAATGTTGTGTAACATTGTCTCATTGGTGTAATTGGCGCAAGCTGTACTAATCTATACTATCTATACTAATATTATAAAGAGGAAATATTTGATTGTTTGTTTGTTTGTTTGTTTGCATCGAATAGGCTCCGAAACTACTGAACAGATTTGAAAAATTCCTTCACTGTTGGGAAGCTACACTATCCCCGGGTGACATAGGCTATATTATATTTTCAAAAAACATAGGGATCTTACTAAAACTCCAATAATGTAACCCAAGGTGTAAAAAAATAAGATTTACAATTTTGACTTTGCGTGTTTGACATTTCTAAGACAGGACAACGTCTGTCAGGTCAGCTAGTTAAACATAAAGAAATACATATACAAATACCTGTTTGGTTACAACTGTTCTTGTTATCAGTAGTTTTGGTAGATTCCTTCTCGCCAGCAGAAGTATTAGGGGGGTCATTCTCACAGTCGCTCGTGTCTATCACTGGCTGGCAGTCGATAAAAGCACCCGCAGTCTGCAACGAAAATTAAATCTATACTAATATAAACATTTGATTGTTTGTTTACTTTTTTTTTTATTAATCATTTAAAAAAGAAAAGTATACAAATAGGATATAACAGCATTTAAAAACCACTAAGGTTTATTAGTAATGCCATAATTATGGCATATATTATGTTTGTTTGTTTGCATTGAATAGGCTCCGAAACTAATGAACCGATTTGAAAAATTCTTTCAGTGTTGGGAAGCTACACTATCCCCGGGTGACATAGGCTATATTATATTTTCAAAAAAAATAGGGATCCTTACTAAAACTCCAATAATGTAACCCAAGGTGTAAAAAAATAAGATTTAAAATTTTGACTTTGCGTGTTTGACAGTTCTAAGACAGGACAACGTCTGTCAGGTCAGCTAGTTATAAATTTAAAAAAACTTTTTTTTTAAACAAGCTTTGCCGGATACTCGCTCTCACAATGTCGTCGGTGCATCTAGTGGGAGGCCTCCCTACGCTGCGTCTTCCGGTTCGTGGTCTCCACTCCAGAACCTTTCCTCCCCATCGGTTATCGGTTTTTCGAGCGATGTGGCCTGCCCATTGCCACTTCAACTTGCAAATTTTAACAGCTATGTCGGTGACTCTGGTTCTTTGGCGAATATCCACGTTTCGGATTCTATCGCGCAAAGAAACTCAGAGCATAGCTATCTCCATTGCCTCTGAGTTTTTCAAAAGGCCAACAGTTACGGACCACGTCTCAGTACCATATCCTTACCCGTTTGTAATAATACTGGCGTCGTTTAGTGGTGCCGGGACGCGCTGACTCATCGTTGTCTCTCTCGACGTTCCCAGCCGCGTTGAAAGCGTTCGCCGCTTCCAACTCGGCCGCTTTGAAGTTCTCCTTGCCTGAACCAACCAAGTTAATATTAAGCACAATAACACTTCCGCCCATGGGCCAAAATTCCTACATTTTGGGGCAGGGGCGCTTGCCCCACGCTGGCTGGCCCTAGCATGATATCTGGGGTGACCGATTTTTTTAGGGTTCCATACCCAAAGGGTAAAAATGAGACCCTGTTACTGAGCTTACGCTGTCTGTCCGTTCGTCCTACTTTCTAAGGGCTGTATCTTTCGAACCGTAATAGATAGACAGTTGAAATTTTCACATAATATGTAACGTTACGGCGGATTATCTAAGAAATAATAAAAAAGTCAATAAGTAAAAACGAAAGGGGATCTCCATACAACAAACGTATTTTTTTAACGTATTTTTGTGTTAGCTCTAATGTAAAAACGGTAATACGTACAAGCGTCAAACTTGGCATGATTATAGTACACACTCTAAAGTATAACAACCAATAATAAATAATGGCCAAGTGCGAATTGGGTTTTTTTTTTAATTTCTGTTCACCACTGGTTCTCGTACGATCACCGAAGTGAAGCAACGTCAGGCGCGGTCAGTACTTGGATGGGTGACCGCCTGGGCGTTGATGGGATGTTGCCTTTTAGCACAATTTTTTTGTACATTAGTAGCTAACAAGTTATGTGGTGGTATGGAACTCTCAGTGCGCGAGCCCGACTCGCACTTGACCAGTTTTATTTTTTTGTTTAAGTTTGTACATGTACGTATTGACTTGAAGTCGGTTTTTGTTTTTTCTAAAAATATATATATGTATATATCTACACTAATATTATAAAGAGGAAAGATTTGTTTGTTTGCTTGCATTGAATAGGCTCCGAAACTAATGAAGCGATTCGAAAAATTCCTTCACTATTGGGAAGCTACACTATCCCCGGGTAACATAGGCTATATGATATTTTCAAAAAAAAATTGGGATCCTTACTTAAACTCCAATAATGTAACCCAAGGTGTAAAAAAATAAGATTTACAATTTTATCTTTGCGTGTTTGACAGTTCTAAGACAGGACAACGTCTGTCAGGTCAGCAGGGCAATCGCGCTAAAATATTACAGACGAATCGTCGACGAAACGCAAACGCTCCACAACTTTTGGTCGATTTCGTGTCAGCGCGAAAAAGTTGATATTTTCTAGCTTTATCACAAACGTTCGTTTGACAACGTCAACGTTCCAACTGTGATCGGGTTGCGTTTAGTTTTTGGTTAACATCATTAGCGCGATACGAAATCGACCAAAAGCAGTGAAGCGGTTGCGATTCGTCAACGATTCGTCTGTAATTTTTTAGCGCGATTGCCCTGCAGCTAGTATGTTATAAAAGTTTCAATATTAAGGTAAAAGTTATAAGTGTGAAAATAATCTAAATAGGGTATATCAAACAAAGAAAATAGAAAAGCCTTAATTATTATCACAAATACTAATTATTACATACAAATTATCACTAATATAATCAAAAATCAAAAAAAAGATGTTGTCCGTGTGGTAAAGTGCCAAGAACGCTGGCTGCATTCCCGCGTTGAATTGCCAAAGAAATTCTCTGCGCGAGGAATGAGCCAGCTCTCTTATCACCAGCGGCGTCGATTAAATGTGGCGAAATTTTTTTTTTTAACTTTTTGGTACATGGGCCCCATGGACCAAAAGTTTCGTCGCCCAGCGGCACAAATATATATTCACTTGAAAGTGATGCATACTTGCGCCGCTTGGCGTCTTCTGCGGCCTCCGCCGCGGCTCCAGCTTTTTGAATTGTCCCCCTGAGGTGAGAAGGGGCTAACGTATCGACGCATGTAGCGTCCCAAACGAGAGCCCTTCCCCGCTCCCAGGGGATCAGAGTTAAGCCATCAGGGCGCTTACCATCATCCCGAACTATCCCCACCGGCTCGAGAACAGCAGGGATGTTGATGGTGGCAAGTGCCCGTTTGATGATATCATTTATGGAGCCGTGGCGGGAAAATCTACCGGCACTACGTTGGCAGTAGAGTCCATGAAGTCCATTTTTATCGACGCCGCTTCCACACGGACACAAATGTCGTTCGACAATAGCAGCTCCTAATCGAAGACCGATGGCGATACGGAAGCTGCCATTGTCGAACAGAGTTCCGAGGTTGGCAGAAAGAAGGGCATGGAGCCACTGCCCGGACTCATGCTCGAAAACAGCAAGAAGCCTTGCGCGATCCTGGTCACTGAAAGAATTTTGAGTCAAATCTTGTTGGACTTTCTGTACCAATGGAGCATCCCATAGTTTTTGACGTTTTGGTTCCTTAGGTATATCTCCATTGGGACAGACAGTTTTCCAGGCCTCAATTGCATCAGCAGCACAGTGAATCCGAACCGATGATGTTTTCAAGATTGAAGAACACAGTTTGGATACACTGTGCACAGATGAAAGAAAGGCCGGAAGAGCTACACTGGAAATTTTTCTGATTAGTGTGAAAAAATAGGGTATTTGACTACTTTTGGGAAACTATTGCACATTATTGCCTGATATAATTTAATGTAAACTGCATTTATATTTTCTGGATATCAGTCGTATTTGCGATATAAATCGATGTTAAAGTTTGAATAAAAAAATATCGCGCCAAAACGCAGACCTGCGTCATAGCTCCGGTCGAGCGACGATTGACGTCACACAAAACAAAACAGCTGCAGCCAGGCAGCAAAAGTTTGATAATCACTAATTTTCTAATAGAAGTAATGGTTTATAAATGTTGTGTAGTGCCACAATGTACAAATACTTCCATAAAACACCGGAAAAACTATTCGTTTCTGTTCCAATGGACCCCAAAACTCACAAAAAGTGGTTGGAACTAAGTAGCTCGTAGAGAACCTAAAAGTATTGGAGCTAATTCAAGTGTTTCTATGTGCGAAGATCATTTTGAGGTACATATTTGAGTCTATATATTTCTATTATAATTTGTGTTTTTATTGCATTACTATTTTATGTACTGTTACTTTCTTTTTAAACATTGTAAAGACATAACCTAACAAAATAGTGATATCCACCTACTACAACATACTTTTTGTACTTGATTGAATGTTTTGCTTGGAGAACAATTAAAAATTAATACTGACATTGTAGTTTTTACGTTTTGAGTTCTGCAGCGTAGAAACAATGACGTAGATTATTATTGAAGAAATATGCAACCATAAATACATTAATTTTGGGTAAGTTACTGCTGTCTGCTTGCACAAAATGTTTCTCCATTCTTCTCACATTTAACCTCCGGACTGTTTTTGGTGATAATTTCTGGATAAATCGCTCTCAAAATAGCTTTACAACATTAAATTCGCAAATATCAATACAAAATCTGTTTGTTTAGATTTGTGTGACGTCACTAGGGATGAAGCCAATTACAGACCGTTTTCGATCACGTGATCAAATGTCGAAAATACAGTTATTTTATTCGCGTTTTTTACAAAAAATAAGCCTATTTTTATAAAAAAATCAATGAAATATGCTTTTTCATTAGGTCATGTTTATGGATGATGTCAATTGGCATAATATTTTCAATGCAGTCAAACACCCTATTGTTTTATTTCTATTTTTATACTTGTAAACTTAGTCATGCAGTCTGTGGACACCGCATCATCCATACTTGTCATATACCAGAAGTAGTCAGGAACGGTACCAACCTATAGGCATGAGCTGGTTATCCAACTCCCCGGACTTGTGCAGAATCCTGCAAGCTTGCAGCGCCACCATCCTCCTCGCCAGCACCCTGGTCGGCATCGGGTGACCCTGGACACCAAACACACCTGTCACATCCTTTCCAAAAATACAAGGAAGTTACACAACGGTTTGGATCCATGTTTATGATGCCTGCTACCCATCATCTTATCGTATCATCATGATGATGATGATAATGATGATGATGATGATAATGATGACCCAGGAATCTTTCTTTCATTAATCTATATCTATACTAATATTATAAAGAGGAAAGATTTGTTTATTTGTTTGTTTGCATTGAATAGGCTCCGAAACTACTGAACCGATTTGAAAAATTCTTTCACTGTTGGGAAGCTACACTATCCCCGGGTGACATAGGCTATATATCTATACCCGTGCGAAGCTGGGGCGGACCGCTAGTCTTCTATATATATAAAAGGCGATGTGTCTAGGTATGTATGTATTACCATTATATACCTCCTTGGTAGCGACAAGAACTTCCTAAATTTGAACATTTGCCTGGAATATTTAAAAAAACTCAGGAAAAACTGAATGTGCTCTTTCTATGTCCACTCCGCAAAGAAATTCAAATAAATAAGGACTCTATCTACGAGGCAATAAAGTAGCAATTCAACTCGTACAGCGCTGGATACCGCTCGCTATATTCACCAAGAGAGCCGCTCTCTTTCTATCACGTAGCTCTATCTCACGTACACGTGCTGCGTCAGGAGAGATAGACTACTACGAGATAGAGCGTACAACGTTAGGATTGTTTTTTTATAATTTTTTTTAATTTCTATTGTTTTTTCTTCTTTTATTTATACACCCGTAAGCACCACAATAACTTTTATACGGATTATGAGATCGTTTAGAAGTCATTGTTCGTTGCAAAAATCACAAAAGAGAGCCGAGCGTCACAGCCCCGCCATACGCCTGCCCGAAAGGTGCGCCGGCCGAACGTACCTAAACTGCGGAGTGACACCTCCTGACACAGGTCTATTGTCGTATTGTTATACTCACGACGATGTTGTATTTGAGCGGACAGTTGAGCGGCAGCCGCAGCGTGCAGATGTAGGAGTCGCGCGTCGCACGCGGCAGGCGCACGCGCTCGCACCACCAGGACGCCGCCAGCCGCGTGAACGTGTCCGACGGCAGCTTCGCACAGTACCTGCGATAACCATTCATCTTTATTAGGGTTTCCGGAAACCCGACCTTTTTCTTTCCCGAGTATCGAGAATTATTATTATCGTATAACGTATTGTTATCGGACTGCCCGGTGGTGCCGGTCTGTCTGGTGGTGCCGGACTACCCGGTGGTCCCGAATGTTCGTTGGTCCCGGTCCGTCAGGTGGTGCCAGACTGCTCATGGTGCCAGACTGTCCGTTGGTCCTGGTCAGTCTTGTGGTGCCGGACGATCGAACTGCCAGGTAGTGCAGGACTGCCCGGTGGTCCCGAGCTGTCCATTGGTCCCGGTCCATCCAGTGATCCCGGACAGTCTGGTGGTCCAGGTATGTCCGTTGGCCCCGGTCTGTGCGGTGATGCCGGATTGTCCATAACTAAGTTTGGTATATTCTATAATCATTGTAATCATCGACTACAACACATTCATACTTAAGATTCTATGAATCCAAGGAAAACCATCCTATCGGTCCCCCCAGAATTCATGCCAAGCCAGCCAAGCCAACCAGGGTGGGGTAAGCACCGCACCCTGCCTACGTGCCCAAAGTGTCTACGCACATGCCCTTTCCTTATAACCCTGTATTATTACAATGGTAAAAATTAACGTCGAACCCGAGTCACCGACAGCTGAAAAATTTGCAAGTAGGTAATGGGCAGGCCACATCGCTCGAAGAACCGATAACCGATGGGGAGGAAAAGTTCTTGAGTGGAGACCACGAACCGGAAGACGCAGCGTATGTAGGCCTCTTACTCGATGGACCGACGACATTGTGAGAGTCGCGGGCATCCAGTGGATGCAGGCAGGCTGTCGTTCAGTGTGGAGGTTAAAGGGGGAGGCCTATGTTCAGCAGTGGACGTCTTCTGGCTGATGATGATGTGATGATTAACGTACCTGTTTATAAGAGCAATTGCATTGCTCAAATCCACGCTGACCACTTCAGATTCTTTCTTATCATTACTAGTACACATACACTTGTTATCACTGTCCTTCAAAACGCTTGATATTTTAAGGTTTTTCATATTTTCACTGAGGACATCATTTTGGTTACGAGTGTCAATCGTTGTTGTAAAATCACTGTCAATGCAATTGATCGCTTCAGAAACACTGTCAATTGATTCCGATACATCGTCAATTGATTTGGAAACATTTTCAATTATTTCCGATACATTTACTAGATGATTCGAAGCAAACGATAAGTTTGAAGCGCTTTCTGTTGTTTTATTGTCGACACTAGTTGTCTCAACTTGATTTGAATTTGGAACTTCAATTGTTCTAGATACACTTTCAATTGTTCCAGGTACACTTTCAATTGTTCCAGGTACACTTTCAATTGTTCCAGATGCACTATCACTTTTTGTTTCGGTACTTTTCGCTGTGTCAATTTTGTTTTTTCTGGTGATGTTTTGGAGATTTTTCTCCAGTTTTGCGGTACAGTTGCATTGTGCGTTCGTTTGTGGCAGTTCTGGTGTGTAGGGCTTCACGTATGGAGTGAATGTGTCAGCGTAGGCCTCCTCTTCGGGCGTCGGCTCGTCTTGAATGCCACAACCGCATTTGCGCGTTATAAGCTGGAAAATAGTTATAAATATTGTTTTAATAAGATCTTATTTCGTTGGTGACAAGGCGAAGTTTTGTTATATTTTGTGTTTTTCAACAGACTTAAAAAATAAAAGCTGTCAAGTGCGAGTCGGGCTCGCGTACTGAGGGTTCCGTACCACCACATAACCACCAAACCGCCAAATTGTTAACTACTAAAGTACAAAAAAGTTGTGCAAAAAGACATCACGTCCAGGCGATCCCATCCAAGTACCGACCGCGCCTGACGT
Organism: Agriopis aurantiaria; assembly: GCA_914767915.1. Lineage (NCBI taxonomy): Eukaryota > Metazoa > Arthropoda > Insecta > Lepidoptera > Geometridae > Agriopis > Agriopis aurantiaria. The sequence goes on along the minus strand of OU612010.1, from coordinate 4,544,663 downwards.
TGCTTCGTACGAGAACCGGTGGTGAATATAAATTTGTCACCGACTCACACTTGGCCAGTATTTGTTGTTATACTTTAGAGTGTGTACCATAATCGTGCCAAGTTTGACGCTTGTACGTATTACCGATTGTACATTAGAACAAATATAAAAATAAGTAAAAAAGAAAGAGTAAGAAAGAATAGTTATTTACAACACATTTGCTCAAAAAGTGCACTTACGAAGCCTGTATACATCGTTCGAAAGTTAAACATTACGGATCATACAACGGAGCGTGCGGAAATGAATTTGTCCGCACGCTCAGATGTATAGCACCGTGCGTGTGATTTACGGTATTTTTTTAATTTCCATCATAATTACATAAGAATTCCACAAAAGAGTTTCATATTACGAGAATAAATAAGCTGGAATAAATAAGCATCAAACCTCCTTGGAAGCGCTTTTGCTCAATACGTTTGTCTCAGTTTAATACTAAAGAGAAAATGAGACGAAAGATGTAGTTCTAATTTTCACCACGTGATAGTGGCGCTATTTGCATGTTCGCGCCATTTTCTTATTATATTATAGAAACTATTGTTGTGACTGATATTAAGTTATAAACAAAAATTGTTTCATTTGTAGCCTTTTTTTCTCGCAAATGTGTTGTAAAACATTGTATGGCACACGTGCGGATTGGTTATTACAAACTCGTGACTATGGTAAGCCCTCGACTTCGTCTCGGGCGCACTTGTATCATAAATAACTATTATGATACAAGTGCGGTAAGTTGGTTATTACAAACGAGTAGACGATTGTAAGCCCGAGACGAAGTCGAGGGCTTACCATAGTCACGAGTTTGTAATAACCAATCCGCACGTGTGCCATACAACGTTTTACAACACATTACATACATCATATAAAAGACCCGGGTATGTCCTAAAACTGCGACCAGAACCACCGGAGGATGGGCAGCAGCGTCCTATTAGTACCCGGTGAACGTACTGCGATCCCCAAGCCGCCTGCCAAGCGTGGGGATTATGGCAACACCCCTCTCTACGAGGGAGGCCTTTGTTCAGCAGTGGACGTTTACAGGCTGATGATGATGATGATGATATAAAAGACCGTTCCATATCGTATGGAATAAGTGTACTATTTTTTCTATAACTATGTGTATTTCAGTATAATCCCTTTCGTTTTTAGTTTTTGCCTTTATTATTATTTCTTAGTTTGCCACCTATGGCATAAAAAAATACGAACGCGGACTCGTTTCATTAAAATCTGAGACTTCTCTATTCGGTGAGTTAAGTGCGAGGTGTGGTCTGATAGTCACCTGGTCCAGCTCGGTGTAGGTCGCCAAGTTCTGCAGCATCATCTCTGACGCGTGCGTGCACATCACCGCGGCGGCGGCGCGCGGGGCGCGCGCGCGAGCGCGGCACAAACCATACGAACGGTATCTGAAAATTACATAACGTTTATTAGAATATGTGGTTTATATATAATAATAATAATAATTAATGAACATGTCTGTCAGTACCTGAAGTATCAGATAACTTATGTATGAGCATGTCTGTCAGTACCTGAAGTATCAGATAACTTATGTATGAGCATGTCTGTCAGTACCTGAAGTATCAGATAACTTATGTATGAGCATGTCTGTCAGTACCTGAAGTATCAGATAACTTATGTATGAACATGTCTGTCAGTACCTGAAGTATCAGATAACTTATGTATGAACATGTCTGTCAGTACCTGAAGTATCAGATAACTTATGTATGAACATGTCTGTCAGTACCTGAAGTATCAGATAACTTATGTATGAACATGTCTGTCAGTACCTGAAGTATCAGATAACTTATGTATGAACATGTCTGTCAGTACCTGAAGTATCAGATAACTTATGTATGAGCATGTCTGTCAGTACCTGAAGTATCAGATAACTTATGTATGAGCATGTCTGTCAGTTCAGTACCTTAAGTATCATATCTTTTATGAGCATGTCTGTCAGTACCTTAAGTATCAGATAATTTATGACCTTGTCTATCAGTACCTTTAAGCGACAATGCGGTGTACAATGGAGCACGCTTGCCTACAATAAACTGATACGAAGCCTATGTACTAGCTAAAGATATGTAGTAGTACTCACGAAGCCGGCATATCCCATCGTAGAACTAAGTTGCATCGAGGCAGGTCGATGCCCTCCTCCAGCACCGAAGTAGTCAGCAGAAGGTTGCACTCATGCATTCTGAACCTGAGAACGGAACACGGAAATAAAAAAAAAGAGTAAAATTGTACATTTTTAAACCACTTAGTTAAATGAGCTGATAATCTTCAAACGACACTTGGCCGGTTTATGCTTGATTTTTTTTTAAAATCATTTTAATACAAATCTCTTTGGTGAATCATCATCATCATCATCATTTCAGCCATAAGACGTCCACTGCTAGACATATGCCTCCCGCATGGATCTCCAAAAGGGCCGGTTGGAAGCGGCCTGCATCCAGCGTTTCCCTGCGGTCTCTTTTAGGTCGTCTGTCCATATCTAATCTGTCTGTCTTTGGTGAATATCATTGGCCAACTATGTGAAGTTAAAAAAAGGAATCATCAAAAACAATTGTATATTGAGGGAGTAATTGCGGAACAAACATAAAAAAAAAAAAAAAAAAAAAAAAAAAAAACATAAAGTCGAATTGTAAACCTCCTCCTTTTTGAAGTCGGTAAAAAAAATTAGATTATCTGTCACTCTTTTTTGGTTTGCAACAATGGACGCCTCGGGAGCTTTGCTGTGATTTTTTATGATTATAAACGAGAGTTATTTCACATATTCTCACTTCTTGAGGACTTCTTCGTGTCGTTTCCCTTGGCGCGCCGCATCGCGCGAGCTGTCGCTCTCGGGCACCTCCGCGGCGCAGTACTGACAGCGCAGATACGACAGCTGAGGCCTACACCTCGACAGATCCTGGTAACAAACATAATCTATACTAATATTATAAAGAGGAAAGATTTGATTGTTTGTTTGCATTGAATAGGCTGCGAAACTACTCAACCAATTTGAAAAATTATTTCACTGTTGGGAAGCTACACTATCCCCGGGTGACATGGGCTATATTATATTTTTTTTAAAATAGGGATCCTACTAAAACTCCAATAAAGTAACCCAAGGTGTAAAAAAATAAGATTTACAGTTTTGACTTTGCGTGTTTGACAGTTCTAAGACAGGACAACGTCTGTCAGGTCAGCTAGTTATTTATAACTCTGCTGGAGTTTGGAAGAAAATTACCTAACGATTATCCTTTTTAGGGTTCCGTACCCAAAGGGTAAAAACGGGACCCTATTACTAAGCCTACGATGTCTGTCTGTCTGTTTGTCTACCTATTACCGGCTGTATCTTTTGAACCGTACTAGATAGCTAGTTGAAAATTTCACAGAATATGTGAAGTTACGGCGGATTAACTAACAAATAATAAAAAGTCAATAAGTAAAGTCGAAAGGGGGGTCCCCATACAACAAACTTATTTTTTTAACGTATTTTTGTATTAGCTCTAATGTAAAAACAGTAATACGTACAAGCGTCAAATTTGACATGATTATAGTACACACTAAAGTATAACAAACAATAAATAATGGCCAAGTGCGAGTGGGTGACCAATTTCTGTTCACCACCGGTTCTCGTACGATCAACGAAGTGAAGCAACGTCGGGCGCGGCCGGTACTTGGATGGGTGACCGCCTGGGCGTTGATGGGATTTTGTCTTTTGCATTATTTTTTTACTTTAGTAGCTAACAAGCTATGTGGTGGTACGGAACCCTCAGTGCACGAGCCCTACTCACACTTATTTGCGGTTTATTTGGCAATACTATGTGTGACTCACCACGCACACCATGAAGAGTATCTTGGCCATGAGGCCGTGCTGCAGGAAGCAGATGCCGCAGAGCGCGTGCGCAGCGGGCGGCTGCAGGCGTGTATTACCCCGACCACGCCCACGGCCGCGCGCCCAGCGGCGACCTCCTATGCGCCCGGCGCGAGGATCTAACACCTACAAATGAAATTAAATCACTGTTGTAGTAAATCGTTTAGAGATGTTGCCACACCGTGCCTCGCGCGGCCGTATTCCTGCGCGTTTTCGCGAGTAAGCGCATACAGCCATCTCGCTCGCACCTACGAGCGTTCCACGCTAGGTCTCTTTTACCGGGCGGCGTTGCCGGCGGCGCGTTCTCCACCGCGCATGACAGTCGTCGCCTTTTCATTCTGTGAATCGACATGGTTGAAAGCGCGCGCGAGGTTTTGGCGACAACGTGGAAAAAACATGTCGGCTCGTTGGATTATTTTCCTAAACTTGTGTATTTTCGAGTGTTAATGTGTACTAAATGGTGAATTATTATTCATTAAGTGCTCGTAAACGTGCTCGAGTGTGGGCAGTGGGAAGGAAATGTGTCTTTTCGTGTTGTTTCCAAAACTCCATAGGAGCCTCTTCTAAAGTCTTCACCACTTTACAGGGGCATGAGTTTGACTTGATCGTGACTTACTTAGCTTGACTCTGACTGTGACTATGACTTGTTTGACGCTATTAAGACAATGTAAACTGTTTAATATTACGACTAAAGGACATTGAATCCACGGTCATGAAAATTTTAACAAAAAAAAAGTAAGCGCGCCCTGTTCTAAGAACCACGAACGTTTCACTATTTTGTGTGTCTTGGTGAACCAATAAACTCTGTTTCCTTGAGATATTCCCGTGTTTAAATCATATGAGCTAATCCACCTCATACTGTTTTAAACTATCACGGTTTCGTTTCGCACGTCCACCAATAGATGGCGTTGTAAATAATTTGATAGCCCGTTGGTCCAGGTGGTAGTGAACCTGCCTTCTGCGCTTGGGGGCGTGGGTTCGATTCCCACCTAGGACAAACATTTGTGTGATGAACATTTGTGTTTGTTCTATATCTGGTTGTTAATATCTATTTAAGTATGTATTTAAAACGATATATGTATGTATATCAGTCTCCGGCAGCCATATCACAAGCTTTGCTTAGTTTGGGGGCAGATGACCGTGTGTGCAAAAATGTCCCAAATATTTATTTATTTATTTACGTGATATTTACCGTGGTAAGGTTGTGGAATGAGCTCCCGATATTTCGGCGCAGTTACATGCACCATGTTCACGGGAAGACTGAAGAATGCGGGTGGTTGGAGAACAGTTAAAAAGTTAGGTGCAGACATAACGATCTACCCTCTTTCTTAGTAAATATCAGGAGCTCTTTCTATAAACTTACCACGGTAAATATCCCGTAAATAATCATATAACTTTTATGAAATTAAATGTATTTACTAAGTGTTTTTTATCTGCATGTAATTTTTATTTCTGGTGTACACATTAAACAGTTTCTATCTATCTAAAAGTAGGGTTATTAGATATTTTTAGTGTTCCGTACCCAAAGGGTGTAAACGGGACCCTATTACTAAGCCATGACTGTCCTATATTTTAACGGCTGTATCTTCCAAACTGTAATAGATAGTGAGTTAAAATTTTCACAGAATATGAAATCTTACGGCGGATTAACTAACAAATAATATTTAAGTCAAAAAGGTCCCCATACAACAAACGTATTTTTGTATTAGATCTAATGTAAAAACGGTAATACGTACAAGCGTCAAACTTGGCATGATTATAGTACACACTCTAAAGTATAACAACAAATAATAAATAATGGCCAAGTGCGAGTCGGTGTCAAATTTCTGTGCACTACCGGTTCTCGTACGATCACCGAAGTGAAGCAACGTTGGGCGCGGCCAATACTTGGATGGGTGACCGCCTGGGCGTAGTCTTTTTGCACAATTTTTTTGTACTTTAGTAGCTAACAAGTTATGTGGTGGTACGGAACCATCAGTGCGCGAACCCAACTCGCACTTGGCCAGTTTTATTTCATCATCATCATCAGCCGGAAGACGTCCACTGCTGAACATAGGCCTCCCCCTTTAACCTCCACACTGAACGACAGCCTGCCTTGTGCATCCACTGGATGCAAGCGACTCACAATGTCGTCGGTCCATCTAGCGGGAGGCCTAGCTACGCTGCGTCTTCCGGTTCGTGGTCTCCACTCCAGAACCTTTCTTCCCCATCGGTTATCGGTTCTTCGAGCGATGTGGCCTGCCCATTGCCACTTCAACTTGCAAATTTTAACAGCTATGTCGGTGACTCTGGTTCTTTGGCGAATATCCACGTTTCGGATTCTATCGCGCAAAGAAACTCCGAGCATAGCTCTCTCCATTGCCCGCTGTGTGACTGTGAGCTTTTTCAAAAGGCCAACAGTTAAGGACCACGTCTCAGTACCATATGTCATCACTGGCAACGCACACTGGTCAAAGACCCTTGTCTTTAGGCGCTGTGGTATCTTGGACGAGAAGATGTCACGCAATTTCCCGAACGCTGCCCATCCGAGTTTTATCCAGTTTTATTTATACTTACGTTACTAACTTGCTTTTCAATATGGACTTCTGTGGTTTCAACGTCCAAATCTTTCAAATTCGCTTTTAAACTGTTCAATTTATCTTCCAATTTATCACCGAGGGTTGAAAAATCGCACTTATCAATGTCCTGCAACATGTTACTCGCATTCAACTTAAAAACCTCCTTGGAATCTTCTTTGGAACTTGTGGAATCTTCTTTGGAACTTGTGGAATCTTCTTTGGAACTGTTGGAATCTTCGTTAGAGCCGTTGGAATCTTCTTTGGAAATTGAGGAATCTTCTTTGGAACTCTTAGAATCATCACAAGTTTTAGAATCTTCCAGTTTTTTCGACTCTATAATATCTGCCTTCTCGGTGTTTTGAGAGTCTACGTTGCGACTACCCTCTTTTTGCTCCGGCGGTGTAAATTTCTCCAAAATCTCCACAAATCTAAGGAGTTTCGGTGTGGAGAATGTTCTGATTTTGTCCCAGTCAGTGGGGTATTTGTTAAACAGTAGCTCGGCATAGCATCTGATCTTTACGAAGATGGTGGTGCAAAGCCTTAACAGAAGGAAATGTCGTTCGTACGGCACCTTAATTTTAGACTTTTCCACCTTTATCAGAAGGTGGAAAGCTGCCTTGTCAGCTGCGTAGGGACCTGAGAAGAATTTTTATTTATTTTAGCAAAAAAAAAAATTTTTTTTACTATGGAAACAATGTCAGCGCACAAAAAATTACGAAACAAAACTAGACTAAGCCCATACTAATCCACCATGCTGGCCCAGTGCATGTGAATGTCATGTCTTTGAACTGTTGAGGTTCTTGCACATACCGGTTTCCTCATGATGTTTTCCTTCACCGTTGTTGAGCGATGACATCGAAACTGCACATAATTTATGTCATCATCATCATCATCAGCCAGAAGACATCCACTGCTGAACATAGGCCTCCCCCTTTAACCTCCACACTGAACGACAGCCTGCCATCTGCATCCACTGGATGCCCGCGACTCTCACAATGTCGTCGGTCAATCTAGTGGGAGGCCTACCTACACTGCGTCTTCCGGTTCGTGGTCTCCACTCAAAAACCTTTCTTCCCCATCGGTTATCGGTTCTCCGAGCGATGTGGCCTGCCCATTGCCACTTCAACTTGCAAATGTTAACAGCTATGTCGGTGACTCTGGTTCTTTGGCGAATATCCACGTTCCGGATTGTATCGCGCAAAGAACAATACATAATTTTACTGTGAGAAAACACAATATACAAATGAAATCTATACGTATAATAAAATAGTAGAGATAAAAAAAACTGTAATTGCGAGATATTAACAAAAAAAAACACTCAGGGCGCTTAAAATATGCAACTGAATACGTTAAGACAGTTTTTAGAATTTGTGTCTGTTTGTTTGTTTGTGCACACACATCTAAACCACTGGACGGATTTAAGTGTGATTTTCACGAATATGCAGTGCAAGTACCGTTCTTTATCGGTCGTCAAATTCGGTAAAATGCCATAGAATCGATCACAGCGAGTACTGACCTAAGAACATTTTATCGAATTGAACGACCTCAACTGTCAATTTGATCGATAAAAGAACGGTACTTGCACTGCTGGTTAGCTATGACCAGATTGAAGTACAGGGTATGTTAAGTCGCGGGCAACAGCTAGTAAATGAATAAAAAAATTAAATGATTTTACCCAACTCGTCCAACACGTAGAGAAACTCTTTGAATATCTGCCTCGGCTCTACGGTGGGATCCGGAATGTTTTTAAATTCTTCGTATAGCTCATCGCCATAGATCTCCGTGGGATCATGTCTAGAAAAAAAAGTATTACAAAGTATGACAGCATTTTATCAATAACCCTGCGTTAATAATATGTTTATATAATACTAGCGGCCCGCCCCAGTTTCACACGGGTATAGATATATAGCCTATGTCACCCGGGGATAGTGTAGCTTCCCAACAGTGAAAGAATTTTTCAAATCGGTTCAGTAGTTTCGGAGCCTATTCAATGCAAACAAACAAACAAACAATCAAATCTTTCCTCTTTATAATATTAGTATAGACTAGCTGACCCGACAGACGTTGTCCTGTCTTAGAGTTGTCAAACACGCAAAGTCAAAATTGTAAATCTTATTTTTTACACTTTGGGTTACATTATTGGAGTTTTAGTAAGGATCCCAATTTTTTTTTTATATATAATATAGCCTATGTCACCCGGGGATAGTGTAGCTTCTCAACAGTGAAAGAATTTTTCAAATCGGTTCAGTAGTTTCGGAGCCTATTCAATGCAAACAAACAAACAAATCTTTCCTCTTTATAACATTAGTATAGATAAGCTAATAATATACTGCTAGTCTGTGGAATGCGCTGCATGAATGGGTGTTCCCCGTCAGTTCAATCTGGGTGTCTTCAAATCACGAGTGAATCGGTTTTTTCTAAGCAAGCGTGCTCCACCGTAGACCGCATCATCGCTTAACATCAGGCATGATGATGGTGAAAAGCAAGACTATAATAATAAATAAAAAAAACAACATTTTTAATGTCTATGTCCAAACGTCATAATACATTACTTCACAATGTCACATTTACTCTAATTGCAACTAATCAAAAAGTCTGCGCAATTTATAGCGTGCGCCGAGTTTTGATTCGGTCAATTTTTTGGCACGATTGTGACTCTATATGTATTGTATCTCGATGGTTGCCTACCTATGATCGTTGATAAAATCCAACATCTTGTGAATGTTGTTCCTCATAAAGTTTTCTAGATCAGCATAGTCGGTGGGTAGCTGTTCCATCGGAGGTCTATCAGAGTATTCGATGATCAGCTCTTTGGGCTTCGTCACTGGGCCTGATATCCTGAAATATGACAAGTTTACATTCATCACCATCAACCATTCTCCACCCACTGCTGGGTATAGGTCTCCTCTTCAGCGCGCCATCTTTCCCGGTCCTGTGCTAGCCTTGTCCACTGCTTTCCTGCTGCCTTAACGATGTCGTCCGACCAGCGGGCTGGTGGTCTGCCCGGTGGTCGCTTTCCGTTCCGCGGCCACCATTCTATGACTGCTTTAATTAAAAAATTAATAAAAGTTGACTTCGCAACGTCTTCACGTCCAAAATACCTGTGCCTTAAGACAAAAGCCTTCGACCAGTGTGTTACCAGTGATGACATACGGCACTTGAACGTGATAAAGATTATTTATTTGCACAAAACACGAGTAAATCATACACACATTTAAAACGCATGCACAATAGGTGGTTTAAAATATTTGTCACTTTGTATCATGTTTTGCCTAGTTTATAGGCGTACAAATCTAGAGAGATGGTATAAAAATACCGTAAGTATCTATACTAATATTATAAAGAGGAAAGATTTGATTGTTTGTTTGTTTGTTTGTTTGCATTGAATAGGCTCCGAAACTACTGAACCGATTTGAAAAATTGTTTCACTGTTGGGAAGCTACACTATCCCCGGTTAACATAGGCTATATTATAATTTCAAAATAAATAGGGATCCTCACTAAAACTCCAATAATGTAACCCAAGGTGTAAAAAAATAAGATTTGTAGTTTTGACTTTGCGTGTTTGACAGTTCTAAGACAGGACAACGTCTGTCAGGTCTGCTAGTTATTTATAAAAAAAAAGTTTTAATTCAATTAACTGTCGAAACAATTTCAAATGTTTAGATATGATGTTATTAATATTATAATAAAATTGTTAACAGATAGACATTACTATTATTATATGACTAGCTGACCTGACAGACGTTGTCCTGTCTTAGAACTGTCAAACACGCAAAGTCAAAATCGTAAAAATCTTATTTTTTTACACCTTGGGTTACATTATTGGAGGTTTAGTAATGATCCCTATTTTTTTTTTAAATATAATATAGCCTATGTTAACCGGGGATAGTGTAGCTTCCCAACAGTGAAGGAAATTTTCAAATCGGTTCAGTAGTTTCGGAGCCTATTCAATGCAAACAAACAAACAAACAAACTATCAAATCTTTCCTCTTTATAATATTAGCATAGATAAACAAATTGACCTACTGCAGTCATTACTAAAATTTATCATTTATAAAATCACTAACTTTATAATAACATTTCTTGACTAAAAGATTTTTTAGTTTTATTTTAAATTGAGTAGATTTTAGATCCCTTATTGAAATCGGTATAGTGTTGTAGATAATCGTGGTCTATCACGTGGCCGTGACGGCAGATGACATGACGCTCTCTAATGCCGTTATTTTTTACATCTCGGCTTTCCGTGATGGCCAACTTTTTTATGATTGACAATAATAAGGCCATTTTTTTAATATTACAATATTGTGTAGGTATTACACCGTGGTCTCTCACTATGGGCCTCATAAGCAAGCTCAAAGTCGCACAACGAGCTATGGAGAGGGCTATGCTCGGGGTTTCTCTACGAGATAGAATCAGAAATGAGGAGATCCGTAGACGAACGAAAGTCACCGACATAGCCCACAAAATTAGCAAGTTATAGTAGCAATATGGCCGCCGTTCCAAGATGGCGGATTACATTTTCTTAGCAAAAGCTAAAATATCTTTTTTAAATGTTTTTATACTCCGAAATGATTCATTTTCCCACTGTTTATGTGACTAAATAAGCTAGTTTAAATATGCTTAGATGTTGCTAGGTTGGAAAAGCTGATTTACCTTTTACAGCCATCAATATCTTCAGCCAAATCCATTTTGCAGCATAATTCCTTCTCCATATCATCTATTCTCCACTCCAGTTTCTCATACATTTCGAAGTCATCCAAATTTTCATACACTCCGATCTCTTCTATGTTTATGTCCTTCACTTTGTATGTGGCCTTCTCTACATTGTCTGTGGCATTTTCGACATCTTTGTCATCTGTGGTTTCTGTGGCTTTTTCGCAAATCTGCATATTGTCTGTGGTCGATTCTTCTTCAGATTCCGAATCGGATTTGTCTATGTCTTTTTTGTTGGAATTAAAAAGAGGGTAGGTTAGAGCTAATATTCTGGGTTGGTTCTCTTTCGCGGCCTGCTTGTAGACTTTCATTATCTGTAATTATTGAAATTGCTTGTTATTATCACGAGCCCATCGTCTTCCCACTGCTGGGACACTGGGCTTCTCTCAGCGAGAGAAGATGGAGCCCTAATCCACCATGCTGGCCCAGTGCACGTTGGTAAATGTCTTGTCATCAACTTCCCGGCGCTCAATTAAGTTGGGTACACCTATGAAAATTATCCGACCATACCTGTAACCTCATGGCTGATCGACGCTCGTTACAACTACAATCTTCTGACGGTGAATCATATAAGCAGCTCGGCCTTTAATACAAACAGTATTAAAGAGGTGATAGAGCAAAATAAAGGCTCCAAAGTGCTTGAAAGAGACATGTCTATTGGGCAAAGCCAGCTGACGAAGCTGGAGAGATGATAGTGTAGCGTTGACCAAAGCCGAGGTATTAGGGGAAATCGAGAGGTTCTATGGACAGTTATACACTTCGGTTGCTAAACCTGCCAGCAGCTCGGCTAAAGACCCAAGAGCCAAGCTGAGCTGACACTATACTGAAGATATAGTTAGTTAGTTAGTATAGGTCTGGTCGAAGTTTTAAGACATACCCATGTCCCAGTATCATCACATCATCTGCCAGTAAACGTCCACTGCTGTACAAAGGTCTACCTCTTAGAGGTGTTGTCATAATCCCCACGCTTGGCAGGCGGATCGGGGGATCGCAGTACGTTCACCGTGTACTAATGGGACGCTACTGCTCATCCTCCGGTGGTTCTGGTCGCAGTTTTATGACATACCCGGGACAACTCACTCACAATGGTAAATACTTATCATCATCATCATTTCAGCCATAGGACATCCACTGCTAAACATAGGCCTCCACCCATCGAACTCCAAAAGGGCCGGTTGTAAGCGGCCTGCATCCAGCGTTTCCCTGCGGTCTCTTTTAGGTCGTCTGTCCATCTTGTGGGTGGACGTTCTACGCTGCGCTTACCGCTCCGTGGTCTCCATTCCAGAACTTCTCAGCCCCATCGGCCATCTGTTCTGCGTGCCCTGCCCACTGCCACTTCAACTTCCTAATCCTGTGGGCTATGTCGGTGACTTTCGTTCGTCTACGGATCGATGATCAATGATAAGTACAAAAAGGACCAGGCCTCCAGTACCCGGCAGTCCCGCTATTCCTGGCTACGGTAAGTACTCACATATTGTAAATTCTCATCCTTATAAATGACATGGCAGCTGTCAACAATCAGTATGTTGATTTGAGCCATAGTCAGTATGCCTCCTTCCAGAATTCTCTTCAGAACTTCTGAAGTGCAGACTAGGACCTGAAATGGTAATAATTATCAATTAAAAAAACCGGATTCAACATTAGCGACCGTCCATTAATCACGTGAGGCTTGAAAGGGGGGGGAGGGGGTTTAGCAAAAATCACGAAATATCACAAGGGGGGAGGGGGGTGTAGTAAGATATCACGTGTATTAATATTTTCGTCAAACGCGCGATTTCTAATCCAAAAAGCGGTGTGTGGTGTGACCTTGCCAATCAAAAACAACCTGCAACCTTTCTGTTTAGACATTTTTGTCATGATCCTTAATTTCAGAATACAATTAGATTATACTTTAGACCTGTATTTAAACAAAATATTTAAAAAAAATAAGATTCTTTGTAGGTACTAAAAAATACACGTGATTTTGAGTGGGGGGGGGGGGTTAGTCTTAAACCTCACCATGTATCACCAAGGGGAAGGGGGGGTTAAAAAATTAAAAAAAAACAATAGTGATTAATAGTAAAGAATCATTGAATCATCAAAGACAATTTGTTTAGTAGAATCGGGCCCTGGATGTATTTTGTGTTTTTAAAAACAAAATAGTAAAGTCTCTAACTAGAGACAAATAATATTAAAAATCATACTAATATTATAAATGCGAAACTGTGTTTGTTTGTTCCTCTTTCACGCTGCAACGAAACAACGGATCGACCAGATTTTTTGCATGGGTATAGTTCAAGAGCCAGAGACTGACATAGGCTACTTTTCATCATCATCATCATCATCATCATTACCATCACCATATTTAATCACTACGCGGGTACAACACTACAATTACAATTTAAGGACAATTTGTTTAGTAGAATCGGGGGGCACATCACTCAAGGAAACGTTAAATTCATTATAGGTAGGACATAATCTTTGTGTAGGGGAGTTAAATACCAAATTGGTTCTAGCAGCTTGCCGCCAACCTAGAATTCGAGAAATTCTGTGCCTAGGAGTGTTAAGGAAAGTTTAGAGATTTCTTTTAAAATAGACGGACGGTCAGTAAATGCATGGATCACTTTATGGAGAAACGTTAGATCGCGCATTTTTCGCCTGTCTCGCAAGGTATGCATTTTAAAATAACATAGAATTACACATTTTAATATTGTCATCAAAGTAACACTAGTAGTTCGCTCCGAACTGAGACCTCACGATGTTCAAGCTTTTCCTTCACCTCACACTAAGGTACAGCCGCTCCATAGATTTCCTACCTACCATGATCTTGATTGAAACATATGACAGTTAACGGCTACGATAATCAACTGACAATCTTCACTTCACTCATACCAACAGTATTTGTATGTACAATATAAGTTCATTTCGTATTCGTTAGGAACTCCTTCCTTTAACCAACGGTATTTTATAACTTTGTTATTTTAATAACAAAAAAAAAAAAAAAAAAAAAATATAGTATTGTAAATTAAGATTGACAAAAATTGTATTTTGACATTGTACGGAATTTGAACACTTATAATTATAAAGTTATATGATTATTTACGGGATATTTACCGTGGTAAGGTTGTGGAATGAGCTCCCGATATTTCGGCGCAGTTACATGCACCATGTTCACGGGAAGACTGATATCGGGAGCTCATTCCACAACCTTACCACGGTAAATATCCCGTAAATAATCATATAACTTTAGTGAACAACCGTGATAGTTTAAAACAGTGTTTTACTTATAATTATAATTTTTAAGTAGGTAGTTAGAAATTTGATTATATTAAGGTTAATTTAATTGTTATTATTATATAAAGTTTGAAATATTATTAAATTATTGTATGTCCGTTAAGGGCGAAGCTGTTGAGACTAAACCTATTTTGAGAACTTGCATATATGTACACAGTGTTACAATAAATGGATTCTGATTCTGATTCTAATATCTATATAGCCCCTACATCGGATTAACTCATACGAACTTAAAAATTCTATTAGTTATACCAGTAGATGGGGCTTTTCTTTATTCTCTTGAAATGCTGCGAAACTTGTCTGCGATACTAGCACTACGGTAATTTGTAGAACCCTTTCGTACGCTATCTGACTGCAGCGCTTACGGAAGTAAGAATAATTATGGTTATGTCATAATGCCTGGTAACAGTGGTCCTTCTCATTTCCGTTCCATTTACTTCCCTTTTCTGTGGTGTTCTACTTGATGTGATTTATCTTCATACCTCTTTTGTTTCCAACTCATCGGCCCAATCGTGAACATAGTCAAATGTCTCAGCTTCAGCCACTTGCAAGTCGGTCAGTATCCTTAGCTCGTATGCGTCAGGTTTCACGTGGACCTCCTGGCATATACGTACTGACCGTTGGCGTCCCGCTGATAGACGACTGGAACAGATTACATAGGGAATGTTTCAAATAAAAAGTTTATATCTATACTAATATTATAAAGAGGAAACTTTTGTTTGTTTGCATTGAATAGGCTCCGAAACTACTGAACTAATTTGAAAAATTCTTTCACTGTTGGGAAGCTACACTATCCTCGGGTAACATATTATATTTATACAATATTATATTTAGAAAAAAAATTGGGATCCTTACTAAACCTCCAATAATGTAACCCAGGGTGTAAAAAAATAAGATTTACAATTTTATCTTTACGTGTTTGACAGTTCTATGACAGGACAACGTCTGTCAGGTCAGCTAGTAAAAAATAAAATAAAAAACCTACTTCATGATTACATGTACAAACTTAAAGTAAAAAGGGGGCCAAGTGCGAGTCGGGCTCGCGCACTGATGGTTCCGTGCGACCACATAAATTGTTAACAACTAAAGTATAAAAAAAATTGTGCAAAAAGACATCATGCGCAAGTGGTGATATCCGCGCCCGACGTTGCTTAACTTCGGTGATCGTACGAAAACAGTGGTGAACAGAAGTTTGTCGCTGACTCGCACTTGGCCATTATTTGTTGTTATACTTTAGAGTGTGTACCATAATCATGCCAAGTTAGATGCTTGTACGTATTACCGTTTTTACATTAGAGATATTATTAACTAAATACAAAAATACGTTTGATGTAGAGGGCCCTATAGCGGGAATAATAAAAATTTCTAAAACTAAAAATAAAGGAGTACATTTTAACTTTTTTTTACTAACCGACTTCCAAAAAGAGGCGGTTATCAATTCGACTGTGTTTTTTTTTTTTTTTTTTTTGTATGTTACGCGATTACTCCGCCAATTTAGAATTGTTTTTGATGATTAGTTTTTTGGTTGGTAGGTCATATCTCATAGGTGGTCCCATAATATTTTTTTTTGTATTATGTACTTAGTTAATCCGCCATAACATTATATTTTCTGTGAAAATTTCAACTGGCTATCTATTACGTTTCGGAAGAAACAGCCGTTAATAGGTAGGACTGATGGACAGACAGACATACATCATAGGCTTAGTAATAGGGTCCCATTTCTACCCTTTGGGTACGGAACCATAAAACTCATTGGTCAGATGGCAGTTGAAGTCAGCATACGGCAGCTTACGGCAGTTAGTATTATAAGACAATATTGTAACTCACCCACGTATATGGTAAGCTTCTTCGTGTAACAGCCTGGTGGATATGAATGCTCCACACTCGGTCACCAGGGTGTTCTGGACGGCCGCGGTGGCTGCGAGACGAGCCCCGCCCTCCGCAGCAGTGAAGCGATGACAGCACGGCTCGAACATCTGTTACACACCACTAATATTGTATTCCAAGACATAATTATGTAACCACCTACCGTCTGGAAGTTCATCCACATATCATAGGTCAGTGGAAAACGCACACTGTGCGATTCACACGATCTTTCTTGCCTCACACCCGCAAAATGTGGAATGAGCTACCTTCCACAGTGTTTCCGAGAAGCTACAACATGGGGCTCTTCAAAAGGCGAGTTAATAGAGTCGTAAAGTGTCGGCAAAGTATTTGTGATGCCTCTGGTGTTACAAGTATCCATAGGCGCATCCGACGGTGACTGCTTACCATCCGGCGGCCTGTGAGCTTGATTGCCACCATGGCATAAAAAAAAATGCAAGGAAAACATTCCCGAAAATGAAGACGATTACTGACATGATACCACATCAAAAATGCTGTCTTGACCTGATGATGGGCATTAAAGTCCCCCAGTAACACTAATTGGATGTGTGGAATTGTGGGGAGTTAGCCGCATCGGCTGCCTCGATTAGATAATCAGTGTGGCCTTGGCCCGGTTGTCTCTTCAAACCCCCTGTGCGACCGACAGACACAGATAAAAGAATTTTCACTATATCTTATTAGTGTGCACAAATGTTATCATTTAAAGTGGCCAGACGGCCAGAAGCAATACAATACAGGCTCTAACGAGACCTAGTGCAGGGTATAGTGATCCTAAAGGTACACCCACTATACATCTAAGCAAATATTATATATTTGGGACAAAAAATATTTTGGGACATTTTAGCACACACGGTCATCTGACCCCAAACTAAGCAAAGCTTGTGATATGGCTGCCAGAGACTGATATACATACATATATAGTTTTAAATACATACTTAAATAGATATCAACAACCAGATATAGAAAAAACACAAATGTTCATCACATAAATGTTTGTCCTAGGTGGGAATCAAACCCACGCCCCCAAGCTCAGAAGGTAGGTTCACTACCAACTGAACCAACGGGCTATCAACACATATGCTAATAATGTTACCAACACCAGTGTTTAAACGAAATAAAAAACGTATTATTATTAAACTTATTATCTGTATCTACCAGTACCAATAACACAAAGAACCTGGGTTCTTCGAGTGCCAACAGATTTCGCACCAGGTGCTTGAGTGCACACCAGCTCGAGGCAAAAAATTGTGCTCCAGATTATACCTTGGATATGACAGGTACACCACATAAGATGGACTTTCTTTCCAGGGTTCCATACCCAATGGGTATGAACGGGACTCTATTACTGAGCCTACGCTGTCTGTCTGTCAGTCCTACCTTTTAACGGCTGTAACTTTCAAACCGTAATGACAGAGAGACAATGTAGGCTTAGTAATAGAGTTCCATTGGAACGCTTTTTAGGTACGGATCCCTAAAATCCACACATTATTATACACATTTTACAAAATCATGCTATGTCAATTCAATAAAAAGATTTGTTTATAAAGTTTCTGTCTTAGTTTTTCATGAAAGGCTTGGGGCTTATGGTGGGTATGCTGGTAAACAGGATCAACATGGTGTCTATTCTGTTGTACGATTATGTAAACGTCTAGATGATGATGATGATGATGAAAATTGTTGCAATCCTTCTCTAACATATTAAAATGAAAAGAGAGGCAGATATTTTTGTCAGATTGGTTTAGTTTAGTGACAGAATTGACGCCGTTGCCAGAGGAATTGTTCCAAATCACTATTTGAAAATTCTACAGAATGTTTTGGAAACACGGTCATAAGCATTAAGTGAACCTGCTAGGTAAAGTTTGCCTGTTTTGGAGTGCAACCTAACACAGAAAATAAATATTAATTTTTTTGTTTAAATTAGAATGACTGTCAAGGCATTTTTGTAAGAAATTTGTTGTAGCCAGTTGCACCCATATAAACGAAACATCAGTCATTCGAAATCAGTTAGCAACTGTGATGCGGAGTTTGACTCGTAAGAATGTTCAGTCAAGGTTCACTCATAATGCCTGGTAACAGATTTTCCTTCTCATATCCGTTCTATTTACTTCTCTTTTCTGTGCAATCTAATATTATAGATGAATGTTTGTGTGCATATTGTAGTATGTCAGCAGCTTGTTGTAATTTAACTTTGACTTAAAGTTTATGTTGTGAAGACGCTTCCAACGAATCCACCAAAGGGGTTGAAAACACCGCACAAACTTCTTAGAAATAACATCTACAAGTGTCGTCAACGCCGGCAATAATACAAACAAAGAATATAGGTTATAATCTTATCGAGACACAAGAAACCACTCACCGTTGCTGCTTGTCCAGCCTTCAAGGCGTTAATTGACCACGGACACGGGCATCCGGCGTTCCAATGTTGATAAAAACATCCTTCCAAAAGTTGACACCACTCACATTCGTGCGAAACTTACACCGTACAGTAAGTTGCAAGTAGTTGGATGTATCCCAAGAATTTTATTCAGTTTCTAATGTGATTTTTACACGATTTACCGAGGGCAAAAGCTTCACAAACACCACATATCTTAGCACACCACACCACAAACAGCTTTGAGGGACATTTGTTTCAGGTTGTTTCTTGCTGTAAGCTGTTTTATAGTTAGCCGGTGTCGTGTTGATATTTAGAAGGAAACAAGTAACTCCAACAACAATATCGTTTGTTTATATCTTATTAAACATTGTTGCATTGAGCGATTTTAATGATGATGATAGCAAATTCGCAGAAAAGAAAATGATAAGTTTTCTACACAGGTTTTCTATCGGTCGGCAAAGAGAATACAATAGTCGGTCGGAAGTTTCAGTATATAAAAAGTACTCTGTGGTCGGAAGCGGTGTGATCATAGAGTGGTGCGATGCAAAATTGCACAATGGCCAGTATTTATTATTTATTGTTTTACTAGAGTTTGTTCTATAATCATGCTAAGTTTGATCCTTGTACGTATTACCGTGTATACACAAGAGCAAACACAAAAATACGTTAAAAATAGGTAATAACAATGCACATTCTGTGAAAATTATAAATGGCTATCTATTAAGGTTCGAAAAATACAGCCGTTAAAAGGTAGGACGAACAGACGGTCGGGTGGACGGACAGACAGACTTAGAGCGTAGGCTTAGGGTAGTTTTCGGGTACGGAAAAAAAATCTAGACTTAAAAACATTTGCCGTCTTACCACAAAAGATTTAAGCACGCTATAGACAAGTGTTTAGCATATTTTTCGCAGTGAAACAATTGCTAAACACATCGCTGCCCTAGTGCTTGAATGTCCAACAGACCAATTCCACCCAAAACAACATTTTTGTTTTAAAATTTAGAGAAAAAAATTACACTCTTTACCATATTGATTATTTTATTTTATTTTCAATATTATTCGTACTTTTTGCAAAAATAAAATATCCTATCTCCGTAATTAAAATAGTCTTTAGTGCTTCTTTGGCCTAACTCCATAATTAGCTCAAATGACCGCATCCAAATATCAAGCTCCGTTCTTGTTTGTCCAACCTCCATAGGCCAACCAATCACAGCTAAGTATTTACGCTGTGAGCTGTGACGTTTCGCCGTCTTGTTTGCATAATGTTTGTTTTGTCAATGAGTTAGCAGCGTTTCTAAGCTCCTGTGATAAATGAAAGAGTTTAAGTAGTTAAATAGTTTTTAAATGAGTGCTTGAAAATGTCAGTAACAACTAAAAACCATCAATATAAGCAACCGGAACTGAATTTAGAAAGAAACGTTGGCATTTAATTTGTTTAACAGTGATAGAATGTTGTATGTCACAGACCACAGTATACGTACAGGCTGATTTAAAATCGAATGCATTAAATAGCAGATCATTCATCGCTTAGTCTACGTAAAAATTATCTAAAATATCATATAATATCAATTTTTTTTATTTTTTTTTGGTTTTTCATTCGACTGTATTTTTTTGTTTTTATGTTACACGATAAATTTAATAATATAATAATTTTCTTTATTATTAATTATACATAATTTTATTAATAATAAGGAAAATTATTTCGTGATTAGGAATATTTAGGAATTAGTATGTGCTAGGGTTACGTTAGATTTTTGATAAGACTACGATATAGATTGCTAGTAATGTATTGTAGATATATTGTGTACTGAACCTTGCGACATAATATGGAACGTTAAAATATACTCATTTGAATAGATTAGAGATAAAACTTGGTTACAGGGATATGTTAGCTTAACTAGCTTAGGGTTCAAACATCGTCTTACGCTAGGTATTAGACTATTATGTGACTATTTTGCTATAGCACTAAATTGCCATGGGAAGTTCATCTATGTAAATATTGCGTCATCTTGCGGCTACCTGTGGGTTCAAACTCAACGGTACATTTTGGCAGGGTGCGTGTAACGGGACCTTACGGGACTCATAAAATGCCCCATCTCCGCTTTCTCGCGAAAGAATTATACCTGGACAGAATAAGTGTCCTATTATCTTTGGGCAAGCATAAACGTTTATTGCCGTTCTAACGGGATCGCAGATGTACGGAGTTTGCGTAAGCTTCCAAAGACATTATCAAAACTCGTATAACCATTAATAATAACACCTATTAATATTATGTACTATAGATCACCTCAATCCACCACTACCACCATCCAGTCACCTCACAAGTCTCAAATTTGAATGCCTACTATACCCAGTTTTTATTTTATTTTATGTATTCATCTAAATTTAGACTTTCTGCAGTCCTGGCCCAAGGGGGACACAAAGTAGTTAAATTCATTAAAAAGTTGAACATGCTGTATACGTCTTGATGGTAGATAGGACAAACAAGCACTGAACTCTCTAATCATTTTCATGGGTTATCTCCATGTCGTTATGTCCAACCTCCAGTTACATAATTTCTACGGAGGCATTTTGTCCAACCTCCACAAATAAATGAAAAAATATCGGTCTTATGCTTATCATATTAAAATACAATATGGACAATCATATAAATATATACAACATTATTCCTAAATCATCAAATATTTTTATAAATTTTACATACATTAATAACAAACTAAAAAAAACGTCTCCTGTATAATTTGGTAAATGGTTGCTTGGCCATTCAAGCACTAAGGCGGCGACATGTCTAAAGCGTTCTTAAATCTTTTGTGGTAAGACGGTATCCATTTACGAGCAGGTAAAAAGTTATTTGGCTTTTAGCTAATTTTTAAATGCTTACGTTTATAAAAAAAATATACGCATCACTTATTTAAATTCTACAAAATCAATTAACTTCATCATCTAACATATTAAAAATACCAACATTTCGAATACATAATTTTTGTATCGAATTACAAAAAATATTAAATCGCAACACTATTGTCATTGTGTTGTGTCAAAGTCAAATATAATTAGAGCATTCTTAACTTGGATAACCTTCTATCTCCCTTCTGTTACAAAATTCATAGATATCTTGTCTCTTTTCTATGCATTATTTTCATAGTATGTTGTGATAACCTGTAACGTAACATAACCTGAATTTGTATTGTTATTGTTGGATTTGAGATAATGAGTACAGTCGTAAAACTCTAATTACCTAGTTTTAAAACTCTTAAAATATTTAATATTGATAAACATAATACAGGAATGGAGCAAATAAATAAATTGGAGAAGGAAATAGCTGATCTGCGTAGAATATTACATGTAAAAGAAGCTGAACTTGACCGAGTCAAAAATGAATGGGCGTCGGTAAGGATCGCATTTTACCTATTTTGCTTACAGTACTTGTCGCAAGATTCGCATACCAAATTTAGTCTACAGGAATCCTCCTTATTTAGTACATCCATGTTAGGCCAATGATCTTGTACGTACACTTATGTATAGTAAAAAAGTCCCGTATGTGCTTTATATATTTCTTAGACCCCTCTGTTCTGCCGGTCAGTTCATGTTTTGTTTACATGGACAATGGTACGAAATACGATCACATCGCGGCGGGCGTGGGGCGTGAGGAGCTTGGCGTGCGACTACTTTACTGAAACACCACACGTCCCTTCTGCAGTGTGCTCTGCGACAGATCACGGCCTACTGCCACTTCAGCACCTATACTGAGCTATGTTGGTGACTTCGAATCTCTGGCGAATTTACTCCGGATATAATTATTCCTTAGATAAACTCTGAACGTAGCTTTTTTCATAGCTCGCAGAGTGACCTTGAACTTATAGAACCCTCCAACTGCCACACGTCTGTTTCATAGAAACGTCTACGTAAGTTGTGCACCTTTGGCACCCTTAGTCATGCCAGAACATACTGAATAAAGAGTTTCTTAAGACTATGGGTTGGTGAGAAGGCTCGATGCAGTTTCTCAAATGGAATTGCTAGAAAGATGCCGTAGAGCAGTGTTTTCCAGACATTGTTCTGCAATGGCCCGATAGTTTTCATACTGCCTCTTCGTGACCCACTCAATGTATTAACCTTGTGGGTGAACGTCCTACACTGAGCTTACCGGTCCGTGGTTGAACCTATTGGAAATAAAAGTTCACATAGTCCGATGGATCAAACCACGCGGCCAGTGACGTAGCTTAGTACGAGACCACGGACCGGTAAGCGCAGCATAGGACGTCCATCCACAAGATGGACAGACGACCTTAAAGAGACCGCAGGGAAACGCTGGATTCAGATCGCTTCAAACTGGCCCTTTTGGAGCGGCCTATGTCCAGCAGTGGACATCCTATGGCTGAAATGATGATGAAATTTTATAATAATATTTTCACTTGATAAAACCTAATCAGTTTAGTTAGGGCTCCAATTTATTATGCACCAGGGCCTTTGTTTACCTCGCTACACCACGTGATGTGGCCACAGGCAAAACCATAATTCTAGTAAAAATTATTTCACATTAAACAACAAATTAATGTTTTTCAGGTTCAACAAATGAATATATCAACAAATAATTACACTGGCCAGCAATACCAATGTGATAATGGCAATACCACTCAAATTAGTGACAAACTACCTAAATGGGCGATAGAAAGGTAAACTAAAAAATTGATGTAAAAAGAATCCGCTTCGCTGCTTGTTCAGATAGCCCATTGGTCCAGTTGGTAGTGAACCTGCCTTCTGAGCTTGGGGGCGTGGGTTCGATTTCCATCTAGGACAAACATTTGTGTTTGTTCTAGGTATATATCTGGTTGTTAATATCTATTTAAGTATATATTTAAAACTATGTATGTACCTATATTAGTCTCTGGCAGCCATATCACAAGCTTTGCTTAGTTTGGGATCAGATGACCGTGTGTGCAAAAAATGTCCCGAAGATTTATTTATTTATTCTTAGTTTTAGGGTTCCGTACCCAAAGGATAAAAACGGGACCCTTAAGCCTAAATTGTCTGTCTGTCTGTCTACCTTTAAACGGCTAAACGGCTATATCTTTCGAACCGTAATAGATAGCCAGTTGCAATTTTAACAGAATATGTAATGTTACGGCGGATTAACTAACAAATAATAATAAATTCAAAAAGTAAAAACGAAAACCCCCATACAACAAACATATTTTTTAAATGTATGTTTGTACTAGCTACAATGTAATAAGGGTAATACGTATAAGCGTCAAACTTGGCATGATTATAGTACACACTCTAAAGTACTTATAACATCAAATAAATAAAAAATGCCCAAGGGCGAGTTGGTGACAAATTTCTGTTCACCACCGGTTCTCGTACGATCACTGAAGTGAAGCAACGTCGGCCGCGGCCGGTACTTGGATGTGTTGTTTTTGCACTATTTTACGCCCTAGTCGAGCAGGAGGCGTGAAAAGAGGTTTTTGTTCCAGATACAGCCGTCAAATCCTTCTCCCGAGTATAGGCGTGAAAGGTCAGGAGAAGCTCTGTGCAGCGAAGGTGCTGATTGTGGGGGCTGGTGGTCTCGGCTGTCCCTCAGCTATCTACCTGGCAGGCGCTGGGGTAGGTCAGTAAACTCTACAAAAACCCCTACAAGTTTCTTTCCAAAAAAGAATGTGCCTTGTGAATGTGAACATCAGGCGAGTACGAAGCCAAATGCATGCCTATTATTTAAAAAAAAACCGGCCAAGTGCGAGTCGGGCTCGTGCACTGAGGGTACCGTACCAACACAAAATTCAGTAATGTTTTTTTTTTTTTTTTTTTTTAAATATAAGGGTCATTATTTCACACACGGTCATCTGACCCCAAACTAAGCAAAGCTTGTGATATGGCTGCCAGAGACTGATATACATACATATATAGTTTTTAAATACATACTTAAATAGATATTAACAACCAGATATGGAACAAACACAAATGTTCATCACATAAATGTTTGTCCTAGATGGGAATCGAACCCACGCCTCCAAGCTCAGAAGGCAGGTTCACTACCAACTGGACCAACGGGCTATGTTACCAGTTATAACTTGGTAATGAACAGAAACATGTCACCGACTCGCACTTGGCCATTTTTTATTATTTGTTGTTTTACTGAGTGTGTAAATCATGCCAAGTTTGACGCTTGTACGTATTACCGTTTTTAAATTAGAGCTAATACAAAAATACTTTAAAAAATACGTTTGTTGCATGGGGACCCACCTTTACTTTTTGACTTTTTTACTAATTCTTAGTTAATGCGCCGTAATCTACTATATAAAAATAAGTCGGGTTTTCCTTCCTGACGCTATAACTCCAGAACGCACGAACCGATTTCCACGGTTTTGCATTCGTTGGAAAGGTCTCGGGCTCCGTGAGGTTTATAGCATATAGGTTTATAGTAGCGAGGCCGAAGGCCGAGCTCTACGCGTACGAAGTAGCGGGATTCAGCTAGTATTACATATATTCTGTGAAAATTTCAACTGGCTATTACGGTTCGAAAGATATAGCTGTTTAAAGGTAGGACAGACAGACAGACTTCGTAGGCTTAGTAATAGGGTCCCGTTTCTCCTTTGGGCTCAGAACCTTAAAAGCTCCGATTTGATTTCGTCGACTTTTAAGCATCAACCTAGCCAAATAACTCTCTTCCAAATGAGTCACTAAATACTTACTAATTAGGTAGTTTTATCAGACAGTACCTAGCTATGTCAATCTCACTCCTTCAAATCGGCAGACAATGGTTCCCCTTTAGTCCAAACTTTTATCACAATGTAACAACTGTTTATATATAACTAACAATGCAAATATCTTAGCAAGAAACAATGCACAACACAGCCATGAAGACGATTTTAAATTAAACTAGTTGTTGCCTTTGGCTTCGCCTGACTACTGAAAATTTATTGACCAAGCGAAGCTGTCTTAGATACTACTAGAACAAATAGGTGTTTTGTGTACAGGGTTACGCATATAGACTGTACTAAGCCGAAAGGAGGTCTATAATGTCAAAAAAAAACGGTCATTGATAGTTGACACTACACAAAATTTATGGAACAGCATTTTTTTTTGGATGATAATCTATATGCGTAATCCTGATGTTTAAGTACAGGGTGTCGTATGGAGTAAAAAACTCTTTGCAGGGGAGGTGGGGTACATTATGACTGTTAAAAAACCCTTTACAGCGGGGGTGGGGTACATTATGACTGTTTAAAACCCTTTACAGGGGGGGGTACATTATGACTGTTTAAAACCCTTTACAGGGGGGTGGGGTACATTATGACTGTTTAAAACCCTTTACAGGGGGTCGGGGTACATTATGACTGTTTAAAACCCTTTACAGGGGGTCAGGGTACATTATGACTTATGACTGTTCAGGAAATTAAAATTTGTGTTTAGTAAAAGTAAATAATAATAATAATCATTTTATTTCAGACAATGTCCATACTTATGTTACAAAATACTACACCAATAAAAAATCAAATTAATATACAATCAATAAATAATTAAAAACAACAAAAATTCAAACTAAACACAAAAATGCATTGATTAATAATTCTACACCAATAAGATTCTACACCATTTAAAATTCAAATTAAACAATAAATAAATAATTAAAAACAACAAAAATTTAAATTTAAAACAAAATATAAAAATTAAAAAAATATATAGTAAAAATTTATTGCATAAACTGTGTACAATGAGGGAACTAACGCTCAGTTTTAACAATCTGTCCAAACTCCTAGCGGGCACATAACTTTTTGAAGTTTTTTGTACCTACTCTAATGCAAGTTGGCCCCATTGAGACTTGATCCTTAAAAGCAACAGGATACAACGGCATCAAAAAGAGTTTTTGTTTCAAACTTAATTTTTCTTGGTGATTAAATTTTTTGGCCAAAACTGTTAACGGCAAGTTAAAATCCATGGATTTCTTGTCATGCCTTTATCATGCAGCTATATTAAAGTTGTCATCTTATTACAATCAGTCGGACAGACAAGACAGTTTTATATACATATGTTTAAAGATTTGTCATCTAAACCTGTAAAACTAAATGAAGCTTATTTCCAGTTGAAATAGAACTCAAATTGCAGTAGTCACATATGACACCTGATTGTATAAAAAACATTCCAAGAATCGTCAGAATGGTAATGGGGGATTCCCCTATAATTAATATGAGTTGTGGAGAAACCTTGTGTTTGGGGAATCCCTATTTTATGCTATTCATTGGATTATGAGAATGGTAATTGATAAGATAAGTAGGTACTGCTTGGGATGAATTATTAATAGGCTTGCGTTTGACCGCCACCTCGCCTGATGTTAAGCGACGATGCGGTCTACGTTGGAGCACGCTTGCCTAGAAGAAACCGATTCACTCGTGATTTGAAGACATCCAGATTGTAACTATCGGGGAACACCCATTTAGGCAGCGCATTCCACAGACTAGCAGTTTGCATAACAAAAGTGGAATCAAAGCGCTTCGTACGGGTTTTCGGAATATCAACCATATACCTAGCGGTGTCGAATTTTTGTGCCCACTCTGGAAGTCCGATAGAAAAATGGGTAGGATTCAGATAGATTATGATAGCATCAGAATCTATCTGGTGGCTCAGCTTGGTAGTCCCCATTTTTAGGGTTCCGTACCTCAAAAGGAAAAAAACGGAACCCATATAGGATCACTTCGTTGTCCGTCTGTCCGTCTGTCTGTCTGTCCTACCTATTAACGGCTGTATCTTTCGAACCGTAATAGATAGCCAGTTGAAATTTTCAGTTTTTTTTTTAGATAGATATCGTAGTCTCAGTCCTGTTTTTACTCTTTGGTACGGAACCCTAAAAACCGACTCCGAAATTATAGTCTTTTTCAAATAGCATGGCACTTGACAACCACCACTAACAGAGTAGTTTTCATACAGGCGATTAGCTATATGTTTTCGCCGCAAAATGCAAATCTTTAATTTAGTTCTGTGACGTCACATTCAATATTTACGAATCACGTTACATTCTATCGTACTTTTAAACCACCTGTCAAGTGCCATGCTATTTGAAAAGGACTATAGTAGTTATATATAGTAGTAGTAATGCCGACGTGTCGCTTTAGCCATTAGAGTATGAGACCTCTCTTCGCTCGGTCAAAAATGTATACTTTTAGATACATATGAGAAAAAAAACACTGTTTTAAACTATCACGGTTGTTCACTAAAGTTATATGATAAATAATAATATCCCGTAAATAATCATATAACTTTATATGAGAAAAATTTCAAAAATAGAAGTAGGTAGCGAAACGCACGACTGTGTAAGCGCCATGGTTTTGCTCCTCTATATGCACAGAATATGCGACTTTATACAATAACTAGCTGACCTGACAGACGTTGTCCTGTCTTAGAACTGTCAAACACGCAAAGTCAAAATTGTACATCTTATTTTTTTACACCTTGGGTTACATTATTGGAGTTTTAGTGAGAATCCCTATTTTTTTTGTTGAAAATATAATATAGCCTATGTCACCCGGGGATAGTGTAGCTTCCCAACAGTGAAAGAATTTTTCAAATCGGTTCAGTAGTTTCGGAGCCTATTCAATGCAAACAAACAAACAATCAAATCTTTCCTCTTTATAATATTAGTATAGATTTAATTTTCGTTGCAGACTGCGGGTGCTATAGGTAGGTGCTATATATAGGTACTATAGATATCATACTATAATATTATAAATGCGAAAGTGTGTTTGTTTGTTTGTTCCTCTTTCACGCTGCAACGGAACAACGGAGCGACCTGATTTTTTGCATGGCTATAGTTCAAGAGCCAGAGAGTGACATAGGCTACTTTTCATCACTACGTGAAACCGCGGGGCGTAGCTAGTACTATAATATAATATTCGCGACATTTTTGCACACACGGTCATCTGACCCCAAACTAACAAAGCTTGTGATATGGCTGCCAGAGACTGATATACATACATATATAGTTTTAAATAGGTACATACTTAAATAGATATTAACAAACAGATATAGAACAAACACAAATCTCCACCACATGAAAATTTGTTCGAATCCACGTTTGTAATCCGTACGGCCAAGGATTGGAACTACCTGCCAGCTTCCTTGTTTCCTGAGATATATAATATGGGCTTTTTCAAGGCCAGAGTTGATAGATATCTTCTAAGTCTGCGTGCTTCATCTTCGACTACATCGTTGCTTACCTACAGGCGAGTTGGTGGCCAAACGCGGAATACGCGTTTAAAAAAAACAAATGTTTGTCCTAGGTGGGAATCGAACCCACGCCACCGAGCGCAGAAGGTAGACTATAATAAGCCTTATGATCACCTGTGTGAACAAGCGTTGCTTAAAAATGGGATAAAGTGCCTTAAAGGAGTGATATAATTTAGAAGTTTGTCCTCAGGTGAAATAGGTATAGTAGACTACGACACTGTAGACCTGACGAACATCCACCGGCAGTTCCTGCACGCGGAGAGAGACCAGCACACCAGCAAGGTGGAGTCTGCTGCAGCGAAGCTCCGGAGGTAACTTGCTGCTATTCACAGTATAGACCGGCTGTATCCAGTGCCGATTTTAGCACTACCAGCGCCCTGGGCGAGCGAGACTTCTACGGTAACCAGGCATACGTAACTCTTGTCACGTTATCTCTGTGTATCACGCGGCAGGTCCGACAAGGGGGTCTAGACAAGAGCCACACACTGTTAGCGTTCACGCCTGTTTCAGTATATAAAAGGTACTCTTTGCACGCCTGCGGAAACTGAAATTGTATGAAAGTGACATTAGCTTCAGATAATTTATCTCATGCTAATGTCATTGTCAATGTCATTTTCATACAATTTCATCTTTCCGCATGCGTGAACGCTAACAGTGTGTGGCTCTTGTCTAGACCCCCTGTACAGTCTCCTAGCGTCATACCTAAAGTGCGGAGTGCGCCAGGCCTGGTATAATTTATATTAGTTTATAATAGTAACTACACCTTTTCAAACTTTCCAGTCTAAACTCCCACATAAAGGTGACGCCATACAACATGCAGCTGGACTCGACGAACGCGTTACACGTAGCGTGTGGATACGACATCGTGTTGGACTGCACAGATAACGTGCCCACCCGGTATCTGCTGAACGACACCTGCGTACTAGCTAAGGTGAGTAGCGAAAACTAAAAGTTTCCTTGGTTTGGTACAAGATGGCGCTTTTGTAAATTTTGTAATTGTTCTAAGCGTTACATGTAGTGTGCGTGTGAATGCGACATCGTGTCAGACTGCACCGATAACGGAACCGACTGAACGATAACTACATACTAGCTAAGGTGACTAGCGCGAACTAAAAAGTTTCCTTAGTTTGGTACTAGATGGTGCTTTTATCAATTTTGAAATTGTTTAGTGTTACACGGTGCGTGTAAATGAGACATTGTGGTGTGTTAGACTGAACTTATTACGTGCATACGCTTGGCTCTTTTATTTCTTTAACCTCATGAGATTTGTGATGCCATACCGCGCTCCTATCGTGCTCCGTGCTTTCGTGTACCTAACGCGCCAATTGCCATGACATGCAATTGAAATTTTTATACTCTATAACGCGCGATGGGTTGTCTAAACCCATTGTTTTCTATTTTTCTAAGGGGTACACAGTACACACTACTGGGGCCTTACGGCTAGCTGTTTAAAGCAATCCAGTTTAGGTGTTGAAAAATTTTGCGCGACCGCAAACCGTATCTGAGCGCGTTAAGGTTCACGTTCGCGTGATTTTCCGAACTGCGCGTTTTTAACGTTAGTTTGATACCGCGTAAGCAGTTGGCCGTAAGGCCCCTGCTTCTTCTCAGTTGAATACCAGGCAAATGTGTGTTACTTCTCCAGGCGGACTCTTCAGAAAATTATCACCACAAAAAGTATCGAATATCAAAACTAGATGGCGCTTTATTTAATTTTGGACTTGTTTGTTGTTACAGATACCTCTAATATCGGGCAGTGCGTTGAAAATGGAGGGACAACTGACTGTCTATGGCTATAGAGCAAGCAAGAACCCTAACGAGAAGGTAAACTTGACTGCATCATCATCATCATCATCATCATTTCAGCCATAGTATGTCCACTGCTGGACATAGGCCTCCCCCATCGATCTCCAAAAGGGCCGGTTGGAAGCGGTCTGCATCCAGCGTTTCCCTGCGGTCTCTTTTAGGTCGTCTGTCCATCTTGTGGGTGAACGTCCTACGCTGCGCTTACCGGTCCGTGGTCTCCATTCGACCTTTCAGCCCCATCGGCCATCTATTCTGCGTGATATGTGCCCTGGCTACTGCCATTTCAACTTACTAATCCGGTGGGCTGTCGGTAACTTTCGTTCGTCTACGGATCTCCTCAAACTTGAATTGAATAAAGCTTATAAATTTTCAATTCTTAATTAAACTAGCTGTGCTCCGCGGTTTCACCCGCGTTATATACCTCCTATAACTAACCTTCTTGGTACCGACAGCAACCTCCTTTGACTTAGATGACTTTTTTTTTCTATGTTTTAATAATTATGTCAATTTTTGTACTTTATTCTTGCCGTTCCGTACAAAATGTATGGGAAAATTAATTTTCGTCTTAATTATTTTTTTCGTGGATTTTTTTATACTTATTCTGCTATTCGGGGCGGAGAGGAATCCAACAAATCAAATATGATGAAAATTGGTTCAGCCGTTCTTGAGGTATAAATGGTGTAACATACGCGACTTTGTCTATACTAATATTATAAAGAGGAAAGATTTGATTGTTTGTTTGTTTGTTTGCATTGAATAGGCTCCGAAACCACTGAACCGATTTGAAAAATTCTTTCACTGTTGGGAAGCTACACTATCCCCGGGTGACATAGGCTATATTTTTTTTTTAAATAGGGAATCCTTACTGAAACTCCAATAATATAAAGGTGTATAAAAATAAGACTTACACTCGTGCGAACTGCGATATGGTACTGAGACGTGGTCCTTAACTGTTGGCCTTTTAGAAAAACTCAGAGTCACACAGCGGGCAATGGAGAGAGCTATGCTCGGAGTTTCTTTGCGCGATAGAATCCGGAACGTGGATATTCGCCAAAGAACCAGAGTCACCGACATAGCTGTTAAAATTTGCAAGTTGAAGTGGCAATGGGCAGGCCACATCGCTCGAAGAACCGATAACCGATGGGGAAGAAAGGTTCTTGAGTGGAGACCACGAACCGGAAGACGCAGTGTAGATGGCCTCCCACTAGATGGACCGACGATATTGTGAGAGTCGCGGGCATCCAGTGGATGCAAAAGGCAGGCTGTCGTTCAGTGTGGAGGTTACAGGGGGAGGCCTATGTTCAGCAGTGGACGTCTTCTGGCTGATGAATGATGACCCGTGCGAAGCCGGGGTGCGTTGCTAGTAATATTATAAAGAGGAAAAATTTGATTGTTTGTTTGTTTGTTTGCATTGAATAGGCTCCGAAACTACTGAACCGATTTGAAAAATTCTTTCATTGTTGGGAAAAACACTATCCCCGGGTGACATAGGCTATAATCTATACCCGTGTGAAGCCGGGGCGGACCGCTAGTACTTAATAAAATGACAGGGCCGAGGATCGAACCGGGTGTCGTCAGATTGTAAAGCACACAATGCATACCGGCCACCATAGTTCTTATTTTCTTTTAGGATCCGGAGTACCGCGGGCCGTGCTACCGCTGCTTGTTTCCGAGCCCCCCGCCCGCCGCCGCTGTGGGCAGTTGCTCCGCTAACGGCGTCGCCGGACCCGTACCCGGTGCCATAGGTCATCATCATAATCAGCCTTTTAACAGTCCACTGCTGGACTTTTAGCCTACCCCCGAAAGGGTGATTGGGCCATATCCACCACGCTGGCCCAGTTGCGGGTTGGTGGATTCACATACGCCATTGAGTTCCTTCTCCGTACGTATGCAGGTTTCCTCACGATGTTTTCCTTCACCGAAAAGCCAGTGGTATGAAAATCCGTACATAAGCTCCAAAGAGCTCATTGGTACGGGCCCGGGGTTTGAACCCGCGACCTCACGCTTTCAAGTCTAGCGGTCTCCCAAATGGGCTACCACGGCTGTACGTGTCACGTGCCATAGGTAATAAAAGAGATTTTTTTTATTTTATTTTTATGCCATAGGTGGCAATCAAGCAGACGGGCTGCCTGATGGTAAGCAGTCACCGTCGCCTATGGATACTTGTAACACCAGAGGCATCACAAATACGTTGCCGACCCTTTAGACCCGATATTCGAGACACACGGTCATCTGACCCCAAACTAAGCAAAGCTTGTGATATGGCTGCCAGAGACTGATATACGTACATATATAGTTTTAAATACATACTTAAATAGATATTAACAACCAGATATAGAACAAACACAAATGTACATCACATGAATGTTTGTCCTACGTGGGAATCGAACCCACGCCCCCAAGCTCAGAAGGCAAGTTCACTACCAACTGGACCATCGAGGCTATCTATAAACCGGCCAAGTGCAAGCCTGGCTCGCGCACTGCGGTTTCCGTACCACCACATGAATTATTAATTACTAAAGTACAATAAAAGTAGTGCAAAAAGACATCACGCCCAGGCGGTCACCCATCCAAGTACAGAGCGCGCCCGACATTGCTTAACTTCGGTGAACAGAAATTGGTCACCGACTCTCCCTTGGCCATTATTTATTGTTTGTTATACTTTAGAGTGTGTACTATAATCATGTCAAGTTTGACGCTTGTACGTATTACCGATTTTACATTAGAGCAAATACAAAAATACGTTTAAAATAAACCGGCCAACTGCGAGTCGGGTTCGCGCACGGTGGGTTCCGTACCACAACATAAGCGCAATTTTTTTGTCGCTTTTATTTATTTATTGCCCGCTGTGTGACTGACCCGGACCCGGGTATGTCCTAAAACTGCGACCAGAAACACCGGAGGATGGGCAGCAACATCCTATTAGTACACGGTGAACGCACTGCGATCCCCAAGCTGCCTGCCAAGCGTGGGGATTATTGGCAACACCCCTCTCTACGAGGGAGGCCTTGTTCAGCAGTGGACATTTAATGGCTGATGATGTGTGTGACTGAGTTTTTCCAAAATGCGAACAGCTAAGGACCACGTCTCAGTTCCATATGTCATCACTGGCAACACACACTGGTCAAAGACCCTTGTCTTTAGGCACTGTGGTATCTTGGACGAGAAGATGTCACGTTAAAGTCCTCAAAGGTATGCAACGCACTGACAATGCCCCGGGTATTGTAGGTGTCTATAGGCAGCGGTGACCACTTACCATCACCGTGGCCCGTAGCTTGTTTGCCACTTATTCTATTTAAAAAAAACGTAATTTCCCAAACGCTGCCAATCCGAGTTGGATTCTTCAGGCGACCTCTTTGCCTAAGTTGGACTTACCTAACTGAACAATCTGGATCAAATTCTACCGGTCGTTATTGAATTGTCTATCATACTAATATTATAAATGCGAAAGGGTGTTTGTTTGTTGGTTTGTTTGTTCCTCTTTCACGCTGCAACGGAACAACGGATCGACCTAATATTTTCCATGGGTATTATAGTTCAAGAGCCAGAGAGTGCCATAGGCTACTTTTCATCATCATCATCATCATCATCACCTTCACCATTTTTCATCACTACGCGGGTGAAACCGCGGGGCGCAGCTAGTAACATATAAATAATAACCTGTCATATATTTCAGGCGCGTTACAAGCGTTAGAAGCCATCAAGTACATAGTGGGGCAAACCCACGAGCAGTTGCTAGTCGAACGGTTACTGCTTTTTGATGGAGACGACATGACATTTAGAACTGGTAAGGATTTTAACTACTAATAAAAAAGTAAAAAAAAACTCTAAGAAGTAGGTAAGTAATTTATACTCTAGTCTAAGAATTTCACCCCGTAGAAATAAATATACCTCCTATTTTAAGAAGTAATAAATAATTTCCACTCTAGTGGCCTCGTGCTTAGTTTGAGGCTCGCCGACAATTCTATTTAGACAATAACCGTCTTACCACAAAAGATTTAAGCACGCTTTAGACATGTGTTTAGCAATTGTTTCACTGCGAAAAATATGCTAAACACTTGTCTAAAGCGTGCTTAAATCTTTTGTGGTAAGACGGTAAATATATAGTGTTTGCTATTTCTAAGTAAAATTAAGGTTATGGTATATTACTTCTGGCAATAAATAAATATTCTATTCTATTCTATAGTCTAAGGAGCAAATATGTTACACCCTAATCTAACAAGTAAATTTACCCCCTAGTCTAAGAAACAAGTAATTTACACCCTAGTCTAACAAGAAATTGACCCCCCAATCTAAGAAGTATACCCCCTAATGCAACGAGTAAATTTACCCCCTGGTCAAGAAGCAAGTAATTTACACCCTAGTCTAACAAGAAATTGACTTCCCAATCTAAGAAGTATACCCTCTAATCTAATAAGTAAATTTACCCCCTAGTCTAAGAAGAAATTGACCCCCCAACCTAAGAAATGTACCCTCTAATCTAACAAGTAAATTTACCCCCTAGTCTAAGAAGCATGTAATTTACACCCTAGTCTTACAAGAAATTGACCCCCCAATCTAAGAAGTATACCCCCTAATCCAACGAGTACATTTACCCGCTAGTCAAGAAGCAAGTAATTTACACCCTAGTCTAACAATAAATTGACTCGCCAATCTAAGAAGTATACCCCCTAATCTAACAAGTAAATTTACCCCCTGGTCTAAGAAGAAATTTACCCCCCAATCTAAGAAGTATACCCCCTAATCTAACCAGTAAATTTACCCCCTAGTCAAGAAGCAAGTAATTTACACCCTAGTTTAACGAGAAATTGACCCCCCAATCTAAGAAGTATACCCCCTAATCTAACAAGTAAATTTACCCCCTAGTCTATGAAGAAATTGACCACCCAATCTAAGAAGTATACCCCCTAATCTAACAAGTAAATTTACTCCCTGGATTAAGAATCAAGTAATTTACACCCTAGTCTTACAAGTAAATTTACCCCATAGTCTAAGAAGTTAGAAATGTACCGCTTAGTCTAGGAAGTAAGAAATGTACACCCTAGTCCAAGACGTAAGTTATTTACCCCCCCTAGTCTAAGAAGTAAAAAATTTACCCTTTAGCACATCCTCTAGTCTAATGAGCAAGCAGTCTAAAAAGAAATACATTTTACGTATAGTATGTTGGTTCCAGTGAAACTCCGGCCTAGAAACGTCGCGTGCGCAGCTTGTTCCGACTCGCCGAGCATCACCCGCCTGGTGGATTACGAAGCCTTCTGCCAGGCGCAGGCCACAGAAAAGGTACCTTACTATCTATTACTGACTCGCTGAGCCCCTCGGTTTCACCCTCGTTGACAATTTTACATGAACCGTAATTTCCAAGATAAAAATAATAATTTTACATCCCTTTGTTTAACTTGCCTTGTTAGTTACTACTTACTATGTATGTGTGGGACAAATGTTGCAACTAAATTTTAGACCCAACCGATTGAGCTGACATTTGGTATACACGTTTAGTTTGGATGACATTGGCATCGATTCTGATGCACTCTAAACTAAACTAAATTTGACAGCTCTAAATTTGTTGCCATCCTTCTCTCGCGTATTAAAATGAAAAGAGAGGGAGGCCTATTCTGTCATACCACCTACTAAACTAAACCAATCTGACAGTACTAAAATTATCTGCCTCTCTTTTCATTTTAATACGTGAGAGTAGGATGGCAACAATTTTAGAGCTGTCAAATTTACTTTAGAGTAAATTAGAATCGACGCCAATGGTGTCAATTCTGTTGTACCATTATCTACACTAAACTAATTTGACAGGACTAAAATTATCGGCGTCTCTTTTTAATTTGATACGTCAGAAAAAGATGGCTACAATTTTGCAGTCAAGTGTTTTTTTTTCTTATATGCGCTGTGAGAACTTGCCTTTTGCCAAATTTCATGATTCTAGGTCAACGGGAAGTACCCTATAGGTTTTGATTCCCCTGTGAAATCGCAAAATATGCGACATAAACGTTCATATCTTTTGATCGCGTTGACTTATAAGTTAAATTTTTACAGCCGAAAGAAACCGTAGATACGAGCATTTGGTATAAATTTCAACTTGATGTCTTTACGCGTTTCTGAGAAAAGGGTCTTGACAGTTAGACAGGCGGACAACAAAGTGATCCTATAAGGGTTCCATTTTGTCCTTTTGAGGTGCGGAACCTTAAAAATGGTGAGAGCGATGGTGGCCGGGCGGTAGCATGTGCGCTTTACAATCTGCTGGTACCCGGTTCTGTCCTCGGCCCTGCACCAATCGCTTATTTAGTACCTAAGTAAATTACAGTGTAAACTCTATATTGCGACAATCGATTTAACGACAAACACTAAAACATCTAAATTCTTTGACTTAGTTGGTTTACCTTGTTGTCCATAAAATCATAAACTCTATGTAGCATCACACCCACTCTAAATAACGACAACAATACGTCATTATTAAGTAACAAACCGGAGTTTCTAACACCTCTTATTCAAAATTAAATACCAAAACACCAAATAACGTCATGCGAAGATTGTGTATCAATATTAATATTCTTTGTTTGTAAATTTTATACTTGACTATTATAAATAAATATTCGGGACATTTTTTCACACACGGTCATCTGACCCCAAACTAAGCAAAGCTTGTGATATGGCTGCCAGAGACTGATATATATACATATATAGTTTTAAATACATACTTAATACTTAAATATATATAAACAACCAGATATAGAACAAACACAAATGTTCATCACATAAATGTTTGTTCTAGGCGGGAATCGAACCCACACCCCCAAGCTCAGAAGGCAGGTTCACTACCAACTGGACCAACGGGCTATCATATTTATTGGTTAATATTAATACATATTACTCTCCATTTAACGATAACTTTCAATAACGCCATAAAATGCAGTCCCTTAAGTGTCGCTATATAGAGTTTACACTGTATGTGCATTTTCAATGCCATCGCTCAACAACGGTGAACGAAAACATCGTATGTCCAAGAACATTAACAGTTCAAAGACATGACATTCACCAACATGCACTGGGCCAGCATGGTGGATTAGGGCACATCCTCTCTCTCTGAGAGAAGGCTTGTCCCAGCAGTGGGAACATGATAGGTTAAAACGATGGTATGAAAAAAACACCACACGCGAAAAATTGTGATAAGTGCAAATTTTGAAAAGGTTCAAAACTGCGAATGTTCCTAAGGTAAGTCACATTCCAAATTATTTTCTGAATTTCTGATAAATTTATTATAATGCATCGTTATTATTTAATCGTGACATTCGCGGTATTGACACCTAGGCCTAACGCTGACTCGAATGTCGACGCTGACTATTTACAACAAACATTTTTACGGTTCCGTGCCCAAAGGGTAAAAACGGGACCCTATTACAAAGCCGTCATGTCTGTCTGTCTGTCCTACCTTTTAACGGCTGTACCTTTCGCACCGTAATAGATAGCCAGTTGAAATTTTCACAGAATATGTAATGTTACAGCGGATTAACTAAGAAATAATAAAAAAGTCAAAAAGTAAAAACGCAAGGGTAGTTTTTTTTCGTATTTTTGTATTAGCTCTAATGTAAAAACAATAATATGTACAAGCGTCAAACTTGGCATGATTATAGTGCACACTCTAAAGTATAACAACAAATAATAAATAATGGCCAAGTGCGGGTCGATGACAAATTTCTGTTCATCGAAGTTAAGCAACCTCTGGCGCGTTCTGTAATTGAATGGGCGACCGTCTGTGCGTGATGTTGTCTTTTTGCTCTACTTTTATTGTACTTTACAACTAATAATTCATGTGAAGGTACGGAACCCTCAGTGCGCGAGCTCGACTCGCATTTGGGCGGTTTATTTAATTATTTTCAACTTAATTTTATTAACAGTGTTAAATGGTGCAAATTTTTATATGACATCAATGGAGCTAAAGCAGACACTGTGAGGCTTTTTTGTATGAAAATTAATTAAGCTATACTGATTGGGATGGATACCGATAGCCGATGGGGTAGACGAGTTCTGGAGTGGAGACCACGTTTAGGCAAACGTAGTGTAGGACACCCTGTGGCCATGTGGCCAGGTGGAGTGACGACCTGCGTAAAACGGCGGGTAAAAACTGGATGCAAGGAACTGCCGACCGAGCTCAATGGCGTGCATTGGGAGATGCCTATGTCCAGCAGTGGACAGTTAGAGGCTGATGATGATGATGATGATTGGGATGGTGTGGATAAATGGACTATTAAGCTATGGGGTTATAAACTGGGTTATTGGAGCTATTGCTATTTATCATCATCATCATCTCGAAAATTTTGAGAACTAACGAATTTGTAAGATCGTTTTTCATATATCATTGGAATATGCGACAGCAGCGCTATGGAACACTGAATTGAGTATTTCAGCCATAGGACGTCCACTGCTGGACATAGGCCTCCCCCGTCGATCTCCAAAAGGGCCGGTTGGAAGCGGCCTGCATCCAGCGTTTCCATGCGGTCTCTTTTAGGTCGTCTGACGTCCTACGCTGCGCTTACCGGTCCGTGGTCTCCATTCGAGTACCTTTCGGCCCCATCGGTCATCTGTTCTGCGTGATATGTGCCCTGCCCACTGGCACTTCAACTTGATAATCCGGTGGGCTGTGTCGGTGACTTTCGTTCGTCTACGGATCACATCATATTATTAATCAAAATATATAATTTCAGAAAAAGCAAGAGTCCCGCTTGAAATCTGAGCTGAGAAAGCATGAAAAGGAAAAACGGATGTCCGGTCGAAGCTACTACGGGTTCCGGACAACAGACGGACCGACCAAGAAATGGGTACAAGATGTACCCAAATCAGAGAGGAAACTAGGACCTCCATGCGCCTCTGAGATATGCTCGAAAGGTATAACTTCATACAATGGGGCGTCCATTAATTACGTGAGGTATTTTGGGGGCGGGGGCAGGGGGTCGAACCGAACATCACCCAATTTTGCGTGGCGGTGAGGGCAAATATCACGTAAAATTTTTTCCACAAAAAAGATTGTAAAATTACGGTAAAGCTGGGTTAAATGAATTTTGCAATCTGTTTTTTAAATTGACCATTATTGTATTAGCCAATAATAAACAAATAAAAGCGATTAAAAAAAATTGCGCTTTAGTAGTTAACAGTTTATGTGGTGGTACGAAACCCTCAGTGCGCGACCCCGACTCGCACTTGGCCGGTTTTATTATTTCGTGGTTTCACGTTTGGTCCCATAGTAAAAGTTGTTCATAATGATGCGTTCAATTCCCCTCTTTTCGGCTTAGTACAGTCCATATGTGTAACCCTGTATAAATATTTTTATTTTAAAGGTACCTCAAAGAAATGTCTGATCTTCGACCAGCCAAAAAGAGAAGAGTTGTTCGGTTACTTCTGGAACGGTCTAGATTGGAAAGGGAAGCGGGCGTACGTCAGGTCCCTAGTTGACTCCGTACCAGTTAAGCGAAGGAGGGTGAAGCATAAAGGGGAGGTAAGTGCACTTTTTGACAGAGCGAAGTTTACGGGAATATTTAATTATATCCGCGTTTGTGTGTATGTTTGTAAGTTTTTTACTCGATTATATATTAAGTTACCGGTAATCCGATCAAAAAGTTTGTAAAGGAAATAGTTCATTTTTTATTTTTTGGTATGAGCAAAATCGGTAGAAGGGTTGCGAAGATATAAAGGTCGAAGTTCCTTTTTTGTTATGTTGAGGAGCTCTCGAGTTGGTCCCACAAAAATTTCAGTAACTTTGGCATCAGTAGTTTTTGAACCAGCTCTAATACTATGAATAATTTTGTTCAAGCACCTGTAGATATGGCTATAGAAATAATTTTGTTTTAAACTATCACGGTTGTTCACTAAAGTTATATGATTAAATATCCCGTAAATAATCATATAACTTTAGAAATAATTTTGTTTGAGCGCCTGTTGAATTGGCTATAGAAGTAATTTTGTTTGAGCGCCTGTTGATTTGGCTATACAATTAATTTTGTTCGAGTGCCTGTTGATTTGGCTATACAATTAATTTTGTTCGAGTGCCTGTTGAATTGGCTATAGAAATAATTTTGTTCGAGTGCCTGTTGAATTGGGGATATCAATGTTTTTAATAATTAACTTGTAGGTATCACGTAAAGGAGACTCGAAGCTGTACCACCTCATGTACGGTGAAGACAGGCTGCCGGTCTGCAGAGTTATGTTCCTCAACACGCTCGGCATCAAAGAAGCTATGGTTCGGTGAGTAGGGTTTTACCAACAATAGGCACGACAACAATATTTTTTTATTACCTCACTAGCGTTCCGCCCCGGCTTCGCACGGGTATAGATTATAGCCTATGTCACCCGGAGATAGTGTAGCTTCCCAACAGTGAAAGAATTTTTCAAATCGGTTCAGTAGTTTCGGAGCCTATTCAATGCAAACAAACAAACAAATCTTTCCTCTTTATAATATTAGTATAGATTTAAAAAAAACGGACAAGTGTGAGTAGGACTCGCACCCTGAGGGTTCCGTACACACTTAATGTATATGTATGTAGATCCATCCCGAAAATCCAGTCTTGACAAAAGATTGAAATATTGAATGACAAAATTAACTTTGTAGTTGACAAACAGGTACTGCCATACATACCAACTACAAAATGTAATTTTGTAAAAGTAGAAACATATTTTTTTGTGATGTAATATCTAATTAACAAATTTCGGATTTTTTTCTTTTACATTATGTGCTATGAGACCTTGCCTCTTGCCAAATTTCATGATTCTAGGTCAACGGGAAGTACCCTATAGGTTTTGGTTCCCCTGTGAAATCGCAAAATATGCGACATAAACGTTCATATCTTTTGATTGCGTTGACTTACAAGTTTGATTTATTTACAGCTGAAACAAACCGTAGATTTGATATAAATTTCAACTTGATATCTTTACGCGTTCCTGAGAAAAAGGGTCTTGACAGACAGACAGACGGACAACAAAGTGATCCTATAAGGGTTCCGTTTTTTCCTTTTGAGGTACGGAACCCTAAAAACACGGTTGTTCACTATACTAATATTGTTATTAGGGGATTTTTACCGCAACGTTACAAGTAAAGATAGTTTAAAAGGGTGTTAGGTTAGATTTGGTTTTGCATGGA
This sequence comes from Agriopis aurantiaria, assembly GCA_914767915.1. Lineage (NCBI taxonomy): Eukaryota > Metazoa > Arthropoda > Insecta > Lepidoptera > Geometridae > Agriopis > Agriopis aurantiaria. The sequence continues at coordinate 4,502,824 of OU612010.1, read as the reverse complement.
TAAATAAGCAGCGTAGAACGTCCACCCACAAGATGGACAGACGACCTAAAAGAGACCGCAGGGAAACGCTGGATGCAGGCCGCTTCCAACCGGCCCTTTTGGAGATCGATGGAGGCCTATGTCCAGTAGTGAACGTCCTACGGCTGAAATGACGATGATAAATAAGTAACCGTCCATTTTCTTTTCAGATGCTGGCTCCAAAACACAGAAAAACCAAAAACACCAAAGACACCCATAAAAACACTTAACGTAGACACCTACATAGACAACCTACCGAAATCACAAACCAAATGTCAATACTGTATGACCACAAACAAATATCAATATATAACCATAGACAATGTAAAAAACCTATTTCAACTCTACAATATGTACGTCAGAGACATGAAATCGAGGTCTATGGAAGCTGCTTCAAGGAAGACCTTCTCGAAAGTGATTTCTATGAAGAATATAAGGGTTTTTAAGCCAAAGAATGAGAATGACATCTGTGATATTGTGTCTGAACATAATATGTTGCCTAGTTTGAATTATGACGTCAACAATGTTGGGTATTATTATGTGTGATTAAACTTTTTATTGCAATCAGTTTTGTTTTATTAATCGTGTCATCTTTTTGTAGTGGAAACTTCTTTAGGCACGTTGGGCTGTGGGATGGGGAAAAACAATAAACTCGAGACCGATTGACATTAAAAAAAAAAATTAAAAAAAATTAGAACGGCTGTGAAGGCATTTTTGTAAGATTTGTTGTACCCAGTTGCACCCATATAAACGAAACGTCAGTCATTCGAAATCAGTGGGCCTAGTGCTAGTTTTTCGTTTGCGTTTACTTGACCTTAGCGTAAATCACGATTTGTATGAAAAAATAACAGCGCCATCTGGCGCCATGTAGATGAAACTGCTCTTTTTTTCGTAGTATTTTTTTTTTCTTGGTTTACGCTAAGGTCGACTAAGTAAACGCAAACAAAAAAAACTTGTACTAGGCCCACAGCTAGCAAGTGATGGGGAGTTCGACGCGTTGATCTAAATAAGAATGTTCAATCAAGGTTCACTCATAATGTCTGATAACAGATTTTCCTTCTCATTTCCGTTATATTTACTTCTCTTTTCTGTTGTGTTCTTTTTTATGTACTACCCGTAAGTTTTGAATACAGCGCCATCTCTTGTGGAATATGTGAACTACTAAAGTTTTCACTTCTGACGTGCAGTCCCACGACTGATTCTTTTTAGGGTTCTTCACCCAAAAGGTGCATAGGGGACGCTCCGCTGTCTATTATGTCTTCTGTGCCTCCGCTAGGAGTAATAATATTCCTTGAGGAGACACTTTTATTAAGCCTACGCTGTTTGTCTATCCTGTCTGTCTGTCAGTATCTTTCGAACCGTAATAGATAGCCAGTTGAAATTTTAACAGAATATGTAATGTTACGGCGGATTGACTAAGAAATCATAATAAAGTCTAAAACTAAAGAGTGGTCCCCACATTGGCGGATCCAGGGGGCATGGGGGCCATGCCCCCCCCAAAACACCTAGCAATTCCATACATTCGACTCAATTTTTCGATTTGATTCCTTCGAACCTTGTCAGAATCCCCCCCCCCCCTCCCAAAATGAAATCCAGAATGCCCCCCCCCCCCAAAATGAAATCCTGGATCCGCCCCTGGGTCCCCATACAACAAACTTTTTTTAAACATATTTTTGTATTATTTCTAATGTAAAAACGGTAATACGTACAAGCGTCATCATACTTGGCATGATTATAGTACACACTCTAAAGTATAACAAATAATAAATACATACATACTTTATACTTAATTCTAACTTATACTATACTCTAAATATGTGTGTAGCTTTTTGTATGATGTGTCGTGTTCTTATTATTATTTTTTGACTTGTTTTTGTATTTTTATTATTTTAAATTTGTATTTGACATACTTTTATTCTATTTTGATAATTAATATATTTTAATAATAATTTGTATTAGTTCTAATTCGGTATTTTTGTGTTATATTATTATTATTATTTCTACTGGAGATTAGACATAAATACTCGATTATAGTACAATATAGGTACTCAATAGGCCTAAGTTCACCAACCGTATCATAACCGACGTTTAAGACTTATAATAATTTAATTTTTTTACCCATTTTGTAATAGACATGACCTGTAACAACTGTTATTAATAAATATGATTATGATTAGCTTTAAGTATGTGTGTGACTTTAAGTATGTGTGTGACTTTAAGTATGTGTGTTGATTTTTGGTTGCTAATAAAACATTGTCTATTGTTAATTAGTGGCCAAGTGCGATAAATTTCTGGTTCAGTTACAAGTTTTGACCCAAATCAACAAGGCAAGTTAAATAAAGCTTGTAAAAAGAGATAGACCTAAATATCCTCATTCTAATATCCTCCACATGTTTTCAACTCCTGTGATGTGATTTTTCAGGACCTAGAGCTCAAAATCCTACCACCGCACCACCGAATTTCACCAAAAGACCTGTGGAAATCGCTGCAAACCGAGAATTATTTACAACGCCATCTATTGGTAGACGTGCGAAGCGAAGCCGAGTTCCACATGTGCAACATAGATGGCAGCACTAACTATCCCATAGAAAAGCTGTCCGAGGAGAAACTGAGTGAATTGGTGGAGAAAATCAAAAGTGGCAGTCAAAGTGAGTTTTTTTTTATAATTCGCTGACACGACAGACGGTGTCCTGTCTTAGAACTGTCAAACGCGCGAAGCAATTCTGCAATATCCAATTTTCTGCGCATTTTTCTTAATTTTTTTTTCGTGAAAACCTTCCACAAAGTATTAGAAAACTTAAAATAAAAAGATGAATGAAATCGGTAAAGTCGTTCTCAATTTATGGCGTGATCAAGATAAATAGAGTTTTTAAAAAATATATATAATATATAGATAGATAGACTAGCTTGGCCCCGCGGTTTCACCCGCGTTATATACTTGAAGCAACCTCCTTTGACTTAGATGTCAGTTCTTTTTTTGCTATGATGTAATAATGCCAATGTATTGACTTCAATCAATGAAAAGTATAATTCTTGTCGTTCCATACAAAATGTATGGGAAAATGAATTTGAAATATATATTTTTTTCGTGAATTTTTCTGATATTTTATACATGTTCTTTATCCTTATTTTTTATTAGGGTTCCGTAGGTACCCAAAGGTTAAAAACGGGACCCCATTACAAAGCCTACGATGTCTGTCTGTCCTACCTATTAACGGCCTATTATCTTTCGAACCGTAATAAGCCAGTTGAAATTTTCACAGAATATGTAATGTTACGGCGGATTGTCAGGGCCAATTCTTGAATAAAAAAATTAAGGGGTTTGTTTCAAATTCAAATTATTTATTGAGAATAAAAACGGACAAATTCCACTAACATTTATCTCACAAACAGCTAAACTAAAATAGAACTCCTATCAAAAATAGGAATAATATTAAAAACCTTATATTATAAATAGAACAGGTGATACCACAGAAAAGAGAAGTAAATAGAATGGAAATGAAAATAAAAATCTGTCGCCAGGCATTATGACAGAACCTTGATTGAACATTCTTATTTATGTCAACGCGTCGAACTCCGCATCCAAAGAACTTGGACCTTACCTTTTTGTGTTAGGTCTCAAAGTTCTTTGTCCGCATCACAGTTGCTAACTGATTTCGAATGACTGACGTTTCGTTTATATGGGTGCAACTGGCTACAACAAATTTCTTACTATAATACCTTGACAGCCGTACATAAATTTAATTTTTTTTTTGTTTTTTTGTGGGTGCTATCCTTCGCATGTCGTCATTTCGGTCGGTAAATTATTTGTGTGTTTATTTTCAGCGACGTTCGTATGCCGTCGGGGAAACGACTCCCAGCTGGCGGCGCAGAAGGTCCTGGAACACCTGGACGTCTCGCACCGTCACAGAGTGAAGGACTTGGAAGGGGGCTTGCATTCCTGGGCTAAACACGTCGATCAACATTTCCCTGTTTATTAAACTAGGCTTTAAACACATACACACACCTACACACCCACCCACCCACACACACACGCACGCACGCACGCACATAAGCATGCGCGCGCACATACACACACAGGCTACGAAAATTAATGTTCAAAATGTATTTTTTAGTTTAACCCTTCCCGCGCAATGGGCTGACTAGCCTCTGTTGCCAGAAATGTGAGAGTCCAACCGAATTTTCGAAAACTAACCGACTGTAAAATAAAATATATTTTTTTCCTATTAATTTGACATTTTATGTTCATATATTATATATAATATTAATCGTCTTGAATTGCTGTATGATATTTTCATGTATTATATATTTAATTACTCACCATTAGTACAAAATCTCGTGATGAAATTATAATTTCTGAATTTTCTTGCGCCATCACGCACTTGTTGATAAAAATATGCTATTTTTTTACAATAAATTACAATCACACCACTTTCACAACAAGGGAGCACTATTTCCGCAACTTTTACACTAACTACTTGACACTAATAGTCAATATTCACTTCAAAAACTAAAACTTTATCGCGAACCATTTTTACGTAATGTTTCCGCCATGTCAGTTTGCCGAACACTGGCTAAACGGGGAAATCCCACTCACAAAGTACTGTTGCCAAAAAAAATGTTTATGTGAATAATCGTAACGGTTATTCTTATAATTATCAAATCGTGTTCTAGTGAATAATTTCCAAAAAAATTATACTATTGTTAATAAATATTTAGATTTTCTGTAATGCAGAGAGGGATTTCCCTATGGTGTAAAAATAAAACCAAATAATTGTTTTTTAAGTAATATATAATTCAAACACTAAAAATAAGTACATTTGCGATTATGTATTCAAAATGTCTCTCATACTAAGTAACATTATAAATGCGAAAGTGTATTTTTTTGATGGCTTGTCGGTTTGTTTGTTTCTCTTTCGCGCTGCTACAGAGCTACCTGACTTTTTGCATGGATATAGTTCAAGTACCGGAAAATGACATAGGCTACTTTTCATCGTCATCATCACAATTTTTCGTCGCTACATCACTACTATATACATATATAATTATATATATTATTTTATTATAAAATATTTAGATTCACTGTTATGCAGAGAAAGATTTTCCTAAGTTGTAAAATTAAAACCAAATAAATGTTTTTGAAGTAAAATATAATTCAAACACTAAAAATAAATACACTTTCAATTGTGTGTTCAAAATATCTATCATACTAATATTATAAATGCGAAAGTGTGTTTGTTGGCTTCTTGGTTTCTTTGTTTGTTCCTCTTTCACGCAGCAACAGAGCAACGGATCAAACTGATTTTTGCTTATAGTTACAGTGCAGGAAAGTGACGTAGGCTACTTTTCATCATCATCATCATCATCACTACGCGGATGAAACCACGGAGTGAAGCTATTCATCTATATATAATTATGTATCTGAAGTTAAAATGCTTACAACTATACATATCAACGCACAACCTAACTACTGATGGTAGAATAATGAAAAATACAGTTATTTCCTATTACTATGCGTACCTTGTATAAGGGAATTTGCGATATTCGACCCACAAGAGGGTGAAATGGGACAATAATGCACGTATACATGTATGTATATGTATGATATGTAATGTAGACTAAATAATTAACATAAAATCGAGACTAGGTAGTAGGAAAAAGTAAAATAATAATAATAGCTTATATTGGTGGTTATAAACATCTAATTAAGGTATAAAATACAACTAAACCAAAATATAATTCTTACAATATTCTAACAGACATAATTTAGTTTTTTTTCTTAACTTTATCAGAAACGATTAAAATATAATTATATATAAAAAACTAACATTTGTACGCTGTAACAAGCAAGGACATGAGATACGTCTCCATTCTTACGACCATGTATGCTACTTTATATGTATGTATACCTACCATGTTCTGACAAATAAATAATTTGAATTTGAATTTATCGCTTAATGTCAGGTGAGATGGTGATCAAACGCAAGATATTCATCAAGACATCAGACACAAGAAGAATTTATGAAAAAAATAAATTAAAAAATCTATCTATCTAAAGCTGTATATAATTAAATGCGCAGCGCGTTCACATGGCAACGAATAACGTGATACAATACAATAACTCTATTATGACACAACAAAAAGGAAACCATAAGATGAAAATACATATAATTCTAGATTATAATAATTCTACACGAGCAAAGCAACGCGGGCAAACTTTATCAAATTAAAATATGATATAACACTGACTATAAGATTTTTATTTAGTTCTCCTATTTTGCCGTCATTCGGCATGTGAATTTGGTCATGATATTATATTAATGTTAAGTATACAAAATAAAATAAAAACATAGCACACAACTCAATGTTGAATGTTTGGCTAAAGTAATATTAATAAGACGGTAGATGGTAAAGTATACATTATGTTTTGACATACATGTTTTGTTTGATTACAATATCAAGTTAATCGGTATTTCAATTTGGTTATAATAATTAATGTACTTATGTATAAAGGAAAATAAATGGAAAGTATATAATTCAATGTTGAGTGCGTGGCCAAAATTAATATTAATAGGTTGGTAGATGGTATGGTGTTCACAATTTTTATGTTTGATTACAATATTACGTTAATAATATAACGCTGACTATCATTTACAATAAAAAACAATCAAAATAAAATTACAAATTAATTAATTACAATGAAAATATACATGATTCTTAAATACACTATATACAATATTACCTAACTTACCTAGAAAAGCTAGCCAAACCTGCCGAGAAATTTTGAATTCTATTTTACTCGGGACAGTGACGGCAATGAGCGAAATAAAAACCACAAAAACAGAGGCTGTTTAAAATGTTCATGAGTTTGAAAGCCCCATATCAGTAACGAATATCCCTAAATTATTTATTTACTTACTTACTTACCACCTCCCAATGCCCCATGTCCAACTAAGCGGCAAAAAAAAAAAAACAACTCTGCCTAGTTATGATTAATCCAAAAGTAAAATCTGGTATTTACAATTGAACACGAATGACCATTGTCCTAATTATTGCAAGAATTATTTGGGAAACAAACATCACAAACTAAGCCAATCAAATCTCGCTTTCACACACTTTTCACACACAAAAAGTTGTGAAGACTCATTCGCGTCGTCTTTTCCGCCCACGAATTTCATGCCCTTTGAGCTCTGCGAGAGAATGCCACTCTTCCCAGCAGTCCTCAAAGCACAGAAAAACGTCACAGGTAACGCATTTCGTATGTACAACTTTTCGGATTCCTTGTCTTTGGTGAATCACACAACGCTTTATGGTACTTTTGCCCGACAAGTACTTTGGTACGTGCATGACATCCATTCTCAACCTCGTGTCTTTGTACACGGGCTCGCTAATCTCCTGACGAACAGGACGGTGGTGCTCGACCAGAGAATTAGCCAGCGCGTAACGAAACTCACGATGCGTCACGGGCAGCTTGTCACGTCGTTTCAAAGAGCTGGCGTACATAACAAAAGCGTTATGGGTGCTCACGTTCAGCAGCCTCTTAAAAATCTTTATATACCACTTCACACATCTCTTCCGCTCCAACAAATACATTGAGAGTTTTTGATCTTTGAGATCAACACCTCCCATTGTATTGTTGTAATCTCTCACACTCACAGGCTTCACTAGCGGTTTACCTGCCTTCGATCCAACGTAGGTGTCGTCGTTGTGATAGGTGGAGATCATCGTCACCAATTTGGAGTCTTTCCATGCTAACACGGAAAGATCACCACATTGACGCGCGATGATGGTCCCTTTTTTCACATTCTTCGGTACTTTCGCGATGTCCTGAGGCACGTGCTTACGATTTGTGCGCAAAGTTCCCAAACAATCAAAACCCAAGCTCTTGAGATGCCGCGCTAACGCTGGGCAATTATAAAAATTGTCCATCGTTACGCAGTGTCCCAGATTCTCGAGACCTTGTAATAATTCGAGTACCACTTTGGTACTCTTGCCACCCAAATCAGCACTAGGCGCAAGGTCGCCGGTACTTGCAGAGTTTTTCCCCGTGTAGATTTGAAATTTGTACAAGTACCCCGTTCGTGACTCACAGAGCTCGTAAGACTTTATGCCAAAACGCGCAGCCTTTGTCCTTATTGCTTGAACCCAGGACAAGCGGCCCTTGAATAAGGTCAATGACTCATCGATAGAAATTTGTCGTTGCAAGTTATAGAGGGAGGAAAATTTGCCGTTGAGGTGTGAGATCACAGGTACTATTTTCGCCAGTTTCGGTGAAAGCTCAAGTTCTTCATATCGTACATAGTCCTGACTTACATCAGCATTATCGACGAAATGCAGAAATTTGCTCAGCAAAACATACCGATCGTAAGTCATCAGTTGCTTGAAATTGGACAACGTTAGGCAACCGAGTGACTTCCAATATTCATGCTGCGATGTCCGCTGGTCAATGCCCATGAACATGAAAACAGCAAAAAGAATCATTATCTCGTCTGCATCAGTGTCAGTCCACTGATGAAGACGAGACGATTTCTTCAACGTCTCGTTGGCCCTCATATGATCGATTGTTTGTTTCGCGTACCTATTAGTTTCTAGGGCGATAAGCTCTATGATGTCATTACTCCAGATATCAGTAAAAGCATCATAAGGCGTATCGTAGTCTTTGAGTGGCCCCGGGGTCGGACCTGAAAATACTTCAGGAACACCACGAAACGACTCAAATTTACTTTCCCACGTGAAAGTATTAGAGACGCCAAGCAAACAATCAGCTGCTTCATCCATTGCCCTCTCAACAGAAGATAAAATATCTCGAACAGGTTCTTCTAGTTCCTCGTTATCCGGAATTTCCCTCCCTATGCCAGCAAAGACGTTGGTTTCGATAGGAGCTACGTCGAACTCGTCGTCAAACTCGCTATCTAAATCACTGCCTTTACATGCCTTGCGCCTAGTGACTCGCTTAGATGTGGTTGTCACCCCCGAACATGACGGACGAACATCAGCATCTACGGAGGAAACATTCGCTACGCTTCCAGGCTGAATGCTAGTTCCTTGCGGTTGGAAACTAGCATTTCCCGAAGCACTGCAAAAGTTTTCCTCGGCAGCAGTGCTAGGCGTAAGTGGCCTAGGTGAGGCAAATCCCTGATCCTCCACCCACCGCCTCACCTGCTCCATGGCGTCGTCCGCCTCGTCGTCGGTGAGGTCCATGGCCTCCACTCGCTCCACCACACTGGTGCTGCAAGGAAATGTAACATTGTAACAAACTATTTTGAACACTTACCTGATGTTAAACAAAGGCTTAGAATATCAGCCATGATGTGTTCAAACGCAAGCCTATGTTAAATAAAAATATATATGAAAAAACGTACCTGAGCGAAGGCATGGGCTCCAACTCCATGACTCGACGGACGGTACCACCTGGGGTTTGTTGTATGGGGACGGTGTCCCCAGTAATTTTGAAAGAACCGCCAGGAGTGACCTGGACGGCAATTCCTAATGACCTAAAAAGTGAAAAATTTACAATATATAATATAATATACAATTATGTAAAAGTGAGTTTGTGAATTATGGCGAAATTTAGATTAAATTAACTTTTAGGATACTTTCATTGCAGTAGTCTCTATTTATTACAACCTGATTATAAGCATCATGAATAATATTTAAAAAAAGCAGAAAAAGGTTGGCATACCGGGGAAGGACCTCTGGCGGAGGCATCTCAGGGTCGCGCGGCGCTGCGTCTGCCGCCAGCCCCATTAAGAGAGCACGTCGTGCGGCAGAGGGCCGTGGGCCTCTGCGCTCGGAGCTGGGCGTCACAGATCGTGAACGCCCAAACTCCGAGCTCGTCGACCGCAATCTAGCTAATCTAAAAACAATAAAAATAAGTCTGATGAAATATCTACACGACCAACACATTTCTACAAGTAAGTAATTTACTACGTACGTACTTTTCAAAAAGTTGATTGAAGAAAGGGTAAAAATTCGTGCAAGGTATACACTACAAGCAGCAGAATTCATTATCAGAAAGAAAAAAAACATTGATTTTACAAAAAAAACGGATATAATAAAAATGTACTATCTAAATGTAATCTATCTGTTTCAATTCAAAAATTGATGATGATGATGACAAAACATACATACGCTACATACATTTTAATTATCTAACGAACTGTTTTTTATTTTTGAATATTTTTTTATAAATAATTTAATAGTTGCGTTGCCGGAGAAAAAAAGTTTAAAAAAAGGTTAAACGTCTCGATCTATAAAATCTATTTTGTATGGGCGAGTTAGCAATCGTAATTTTTTTTTGTCGACTGTACTTCCCGTGTTGAAATGAAATGGCCGACTTCTTATTTTAGAAAAAAGGTTACTATATGATATTAATGCACTTAAATGAGAACCTGTTTATCAAGAAATGTTTCAAGATACATTATTTACAAACTTGGATGCGATTTTACATTTTTACAGGCAAGTTTGTCGAATTATCAGCTAAAAACTGCCGGCACCAAGCGATCGTTTTATTGCAATTAAAAGTTTTTATGTTTTTTCTCATTTATTTTTGCCACAAATACATCCTTAAACACTTTTAACACACTCTATACACATTTTTCAGTAATTTAAAAGCTTTTACTCACCGTTTTCGCCTTTGTAACATTTTCTTGACATAAAAACATAAACCGATTCGACAGTAAAATTTCACAATATGGCTATCGCACTGTCAGTTCATTCTTTTTGGTCAGGCGGAGTTGTATTTTATTTTTTTCAAACCTCTATAGGCCCCCTGACACGGTAAGAATGCATCGATTCTCTAGTGATTGAAGTAAGCTAGAGGCGAAAGAACTTAAATTGTCTTTGGAACGTTCATTCGAGCGGGAATAAATTGACGAATAGCGGTGATTTCCTTACGCACCGCTCCGGTGCGTAACGCGCGTCGAGCACTTTTCGCTTACGCCGACATGCGGTGCGTAACACATTCAAAGGGTTAATGTAACTTTGTTTTATTTTGAACACGCACGCACGCACACACACCCACCCACACACACACGCACGCACGCACGCAAGCATGCGCGCACACACACACTTACAGGCTACGAAAATTAATGTTCAAAATGTATTTTTTTGTTTAATGTAAGTTTGTTTTATTATGAACACGCACGCACGCACGCACACACACCCACCCACACACACACGCACGCAAGCATGCGCGCACACACGCACACACAGCCTACGAAAATTAATGTTCAAAATGTATTTTTTAGTTTAATGTATGTTTGTTTTATTATGAACACGCACGCACGCACACACACCCACCCACACACACACGCACGCACGCACGCAAGCAAACGCGTGCACACACACACACACACACACAAAGGCTACGAAAATTACCGTCTTACCACAAAAGATTTAAGCACGCTTTAGACAAGTGTTTAGCATATTTTTCGCAGTGAAACAATTGCTAAACACATGTCTAAAGCGTTCTTAAATCTGTTGTGGTAAGACGGTTAATGTTTATGTATATTTAATTAATGTAAGTTCGTTTTATTTTGAAATAAAATGGTGTTTCAGTAATCTGGAGATTTATTTGTCGCTTACGTCATTTAGTTCTGAGGCGGGTGCCGACTCGTGCGTATCTCTTCCTGTAGGCGTAGATAGCATATATTTGTCACTGTTTCGCGCTGGGGCGAAACATAGATGTAAGCTTACGACTTGGTATCGTGTATTGACTAGAATAAAAACCGGCCACGTGCGAGTCGGGCTCGCGCACTGTGGGTTCCGTACCACCACAAAATTCAATAACGGAATTACCAGTTATAGCTTGATAATGAACAGAAATTTATCACTGACTCGCAGTTGGCCATTATTAATTATTTGTTGTTATACTTTAAAGTGTGTACTATAATCGTGCCAAGTTTGACGTTTGTACGTATTACCGTTTTTACATTAGAGCTAATACAAAATTACGCTTGTTGTATGGGGAATCCCATTTCGTTTTGACTGTGACTATTTTATTATTTCTCAGTTAATCCGCCGTAACATTACATATTCTGTGAAAAATTCAACTAGCTATCTAATACGGTTCGAAAGGTACAGCCGTTAATAGGTAGGACAGACAGACAGACATCGTAGGCTTAGTAAAGGGGTCCCGTTTTTACCCTTTGGGTACGGAACCCTAAAAAGCTTTTTTTTTTTTTTTTCATAGTCTTTATTTTAAGTGCTTTTTCGCAAAGCGAAAATGTCGCTCCCCTAAAAAGCTTGTAAACTGCAAATTGAACAATTTCATTTACGGTAAATTTTAGCAGTTACTAAAACCGAAGGCTGTCCGCGAAAAGCTGTCAAACTTCGCTGATCTATTAAGAAAGATCGCTGCGCGAGTAATACAAGGGGCCCATTACGTCCAGTGAACCCAAACCCATTTGATTCCCCGATTGGCCCAATTCTAAGGGTGCGCGCGCAACGGGAAAGCTAAGAAAATTTTCAATAGGACGATGTACATTGCGAGTTTTGTACTTAATGCTTGTTAGGGTTCCGTACCCTAATTGTGTAAATGGGACCCTATTACTAAACCTACAATGTGTCTGTCTGTCTGTCCGTCCTACCTTTAAGCTGCTGTATCTTTCGAACCGTAATAGATAGCCAGTTGAAATTTTCACAGAATATGTAACGTTATGGCGGATTGACTAAAAAAATAATAAAAAAGTCAAAAGTAAAAACGAATGGGTCCCCATACAACAAACGCTAATACAAAAACACGTTAAAAATTAGTTTGTAGTATGGGGACTTACCCCCCTTTCGTTTTTACTTTTTAGCCCTTAGCGCGCGAGCCCGACTCGCACTTGTCCGGTTTATTTAAGACCCCCGATAAAAGAGATGATAACTTGCAAATGGCTGAACAAATTTTATTGATTTATTAAAAATAAAAAAAAGTTTTTTTTAAACAGTTATTTTGATTTAAAAAAATCGGACAAGTACGAGTAGGACTCGTGCTCTGAGGGTTCCGTTAGACAGAACCCTTAGAGCGCGAGCCCAGAAAAATAAATAAAGTTGAAATATTGAAAGAAAAATTTTACTTTGTAGTTGACTATAAGGTTCTTCTATACATTCCAACTACAAATTGTAAGTTTGTACTAGCAAAATAATTCTTTTTAAATGATATAACATCAAGTAAGTTTGTATTAGCAAAATAATTCTTTTTAAATGATATAACATCAAATTTGTAACTTTCAGATTTATTCCTATATATGTGCTATGAGACCTTGCCTTTTGCCAAATTTCATGATTCTAGGTCAACGGGAAGTACCCTATAGGTTTTGATTTCCTTGTGAAATCGCAAAATATGCGACATAATCGGTCATATCTTTTGATTGCGTTGACTTACAACTTTTATTTTTTTACAACCGAAAGAAACTGTAGACCCAAGTATTTAGTATAAATTTCAACTTGATACGTTTACGCGTTCTTGAGAAAAAGGGTTTTGACAGACGGACAACGAAGTGATCCTATAAGGGTTCCGTTTTTTCCTTTTGAGGTACGGAACCCTAAAAAGTGTTTAAAAAACACATTTTTGCACTCACGGTCATCTGATACTAAACTAAGCAAAGCTTAGCATAGCTAAGACAATGGTCTTAGCTAGCTAGGTTTCTAATAAACAAAAAAAACTAAATTAAAATGAGTCAACCGTTTGGACTTTGGAGCTACGATGCCACATAGCATGTTTAACTTATAACACCCTTCTTTTTGTGTTGGGGGTTAAAAACAGCAATGTACATCGTCTCTTGGAAAACTCTCGCTTTCCCAACTCTTTCTTACGGGAGAGTCTAACGCCTCAGTATAATCCCGCGGCTCCAAGATCGCAGTTTTCGCGGAAAACTTAAACAAAATAATAATAAAAAATATAATAATAATAATATATTAAAATGTGAAAAACATTGACAATTACAGTGTTAAAAATGAAATCGTCCAGTGTCTTCTTAGTGCCTTGAAAAATATATTTTAGACGAGTTTTTTATGTCGAATAATTTATGATACAGTTGACCAACACTCAACAAAAAAAAAAAAAAGGAGTTTTAGGTACCTTCTCGTTAATATAGAAGTACGAGGCAGTAAATTCTAGTGCTAATAAAAATATATCTAAAACGAATAAAATAATTTTTAGGGTTCCGTACCCAAATGGTGTAAACGGGACCCTATTACTAGCCTTACGTTGTCTGTCTGTCCTACCTTTTAACGGCTGTATCCAGAGGTAGCTACCAAGGAGGTTGCTTCAAGGAGGTATATAATACGGGTGAAAGTTAATCACATCTACCAAGGAGGTTGCTTCAAGGAGGTATATAACACGGGTGAAAATTAATCACATGAAAATAAATAACAAACTAAAGATTTAATGACATCTCTAAATCTATATACGTCCCGTAGATAGCTGTCTTTAAGTATACGATCTACTCAGTTTTATTGCTTTTAACCTTCTTTTAACGGACTTTGTCGCGTGTTTTTTTTTTTTTTAATACCTGACGCATAAAATTAAAGCACATGTGATGGACGAATAATTAGATGGATATTATGTACTGTATGCTATATTATATTATTTTGTTCTACATGTTTGTAATGTTATTAGTTATTTTTGCGACAACTGTAAATTTATTGTTAGCAGTGTTCTCATGGAAGTGATGTAACATCTTATATGAGAATAAATGTCTATAAACCTATTTAGGTACTTTTTTCTGCATTTTGGCTCCACACTTTTTGTGTATTTAGACAGTGTCAAATATTATAAAATTTTCAAGTTCGCCTCGAACTGTTCTTTGCGGTCCCTATACGTATAGCGTTCAATAAAAAGTGAGAATGAGTAATTTTCCAGTAACTTTTAATATAATGTTATTTAATTTTTTGATTTGGTCGTCTTTACCTCGTGCCCTTCAGTTTCTGGTAGACTTTTGGCGAAATGGTAGAGACGGTAGACTAATTCTTGTTTGACGGTAATGCTTGCATACTCGGCGTGCGCGCTATCAAATATTTTCAATATTATTTTTTTCTTTATTTTCGACATATAATCAAACGCTTTTACAATAAACTGCGATGACTAATATTTGAATTATTGTTAGGTTAGGTCCAGATAAAAAAAAAAAACAAAATACCTTCTATGGAAACCGAATGAAGTTGATTCTATCCATCGAAGGGAATGTAAAAACGGATATTTTTTAGGAAAGTTTACGATTTTTTTCCATCGAGACAAATTTATTTAGTCGTGTATCGGTGAACACATCCGAATAAAATATTTCAAGAACATTTATAACACAAGGAAATAATGTGAATTAATCGATTTTAAAGGTCTGCCTTTGAATATTCGTGAGGACGAATTGTCAAGTTTGAAGCATATTACGCCTTGGCAGATCCAAAATCCAAACAATATATTATCTAAGGAGGCATAATTCCTAAAATACTGGCCGGATTGCAATTTTTTTGCGCACTGTTCCGTCTTTTTATCACAAGATGCTTCGACCAGAGGTTAATGTTATTCAAATATTTTTGGCATCCGAAACCCACGGGCCGAAACTTTCGACCCCAAAAGGCTCGAACATGTCTGTCTAGGCTACTATACCTACTTATTTGCGCCATTTGAAGATAATTTAATTCCCTCCAGCCCATTTTTCTATTAGACAGTAGAGCGGACACGAAAAATCGACACCGCTTTATGGTCGATATTCCGAAAACCCGTACAACTAGTAACATATAATAAAATATTTTAGCGTACAATACGCTTTGATTCCACTTTTATTGTGCGCACTGCTAGTCTGTAGAATGCGCTGCCTGAATGGGTATTCTCTGATAGTTACAATCTGGGTGTCTTCAAATCACGAGTGAATCGGTTTCTTCTAGGCAAGCGTGCTCCATCGTAGACCGCATCATCGCGTTGGCGGGCAAACATAAGCCTACCTAAAACAAAGTAACACCATTTATAACTCAAGAACGGCTGGACCGATTTTCATGATCTTTGATTTGTTGGACTCTTCACTGCTCCGAATAGCAGAATACGTATTAAAATATCGGAGAATATCACGAAAAATATTATGAAGAAAATTTATTATTCCCAAAGAAATTACGTAGTACATATAGGTCAATGATTTTCCCATACATTTTGTATGGAACGGCATGAATTAGTCTTATACATTGACATATTACAAAGTCATCTAAGTCAAAGGGGGTTGCTGTCGGTACCAAGGAGGTTGCTTCAAGAAGGCATACCTACGTATCACGCGGGTGCAACCGCAGGGCGCAGCTAGTTTGATCTAAATCACGTCAAAAGCCGTCTTCGCTTTTAATGAATTGACCTCACCCCTGCTGGACTACCTTTGTTTTCAATCCGTTTGATGACGTCATAGCGGAGTATACCTTAATTGCCAGTTTATTGGGGAATATTTAGTATTTTTTTCTCTGATCGTACGTCAATCTTTACAGCATTTTTTCCACTTTTAGGCAACGCTTGTTACTACAGATAAATAATTATATTGTATTAAAGGCGCATCTAGTGAAGCAAAACCATGGCGCTTACACGCGTTTCGCTACTTCTTGAGATATTTCTCATATTTTTCGAAAAAAAATTAAATATACCTTTACGGTTCCCTCCATAATTATGAAATCTGTGTATAAAGATATCATAGACATCATTTAGTAAATAAATAAATTTAAAAAAAACAGGGTGAATAGCGCTAATCAGTGTTACTTTCATTTTTTTTTTATCGAGCGATGTCTATTCATGTTTCAGATTTTATTTCCTAGATAAAATGATATACACGAAAACGGAGAAAATCTCAAATCAGTGTTACTTTTATATTTTTTTTTATCGAGCCAAATGTCCATATTCATGTTTCAGTTTTTATTTCCTAGATAAAAGTGTTGGACATGTACCAGGGGCCTTACGAACAACTGCTAATACAGGCACCTAATCCGCTCAGTTGGAAAATCACGCGACCGCAAACCGTATATGGGCGCGACAAGGTTTGCGGTCGCGTGATTTTCCAACTGAGCGGATTAGGTGCCTGTAATAGCAGTTGTCCGTAAGGCCCCTGATCTAAGGATAAAACATTCAGTTTTGATAATTTTTAATAATTTTAAGCTAACCATGGAAGCCAGCCAGGTGGAGTGACGACCTGCGAAAGGCGGCTGGTGGCAAGTGGATGCGAAAAGCAGAAGATCGTGGCTTGTGGCGTTCTTTAGGAGAGGCCTACGTCCAGCAGTGGACGTGTAGGCTGATGATGATGATGATGATGATGAACCATAGAAGCAGACAAACTACAACATTGCTAAAAGTGGGAAAGAGTGCCTTAAATGCTTATATCTCAGAACTTAAGGCGACGTAATTAATTTATTCAGTAAACTTTCAATATTACTTTTCACTAAACCTATTCGATTATATAGTTTTAGTCTTACCATTTTTATTGCGAATGTTGTATACTGTAAAAGGCGTTCATATCAGATCTTGTATGTATTAAAAAACGTTTTTTTAACAATCTATATCTATACTAATATTATAAAGAGGAAAGATTTTTTTATTTGTTTGCATCGAATAGGCTCCGAAACTACGGAACCGATTTGAAAAATTCTTTCACTGTTGGGAAGCTACACTACCCCAGGGTAACATAGGCTATATTATATTTTCAAATAAAATAGAGATCTTTACTAAAACTCCAATAATGTAACCCAAGGTATAAAAAAAAATAAGATTTACAATTTTGACTTTGCGTGTTTGACAGTTCTAAGACAGGACAACGTCTGTCAGGTCAGCTAGTGTTTAATAAAAATATTCACTGTTGGGGTATCTCTCTCAATAAATAAATAAACCTATTATTTTCAACAAAACAAACACCTGCCCAGTAGCATATTGTTAAAAAAACTGAAACAGTTTCAAAGTGGACTCTAAAATATGGCAAAGATTGGCAAAGTGCTGGCAACTATTAAGGCAGTAATTACTCGTCTTGTGTTCGCCTGCCACGGTACCATAGCCATCTGGCAAGTAGTCCACTTCAAGGGGAGCATCGAGTACTGGTACCTGGCCACACCCATCCTGCTGCTGATCTGCGAGGGAGTCTTCACGCTTACCATTAAGGAGAGCCAGGAGTGGAAATGGTAAGTATTGCAGTGTCTTAATAGTGTCACTAACTTACAATTTAACAGTGTCACTAGCTTACACTGGCACCTATTTACAAAGTTACCGACTTACAATGTCACTGACTTACATTTATTCTAACGTGTCACTAACTTACAACTTTATAATGTCACCGCCTTACAATGACACTGACTTACATTTATTCTAACGTGTCACTCACTTACAACTTAATAATGTCACTAGCTTACAATGTCACCGACTTACAATGACACTGACGTACATTTATTCTAACATGTTACTAACTTACAACTTAATAGTGTTACTAACTTACAACTTAATAAATTCACTAGATCACACTGGCACTTACTTACAATGTCCCCGACTTACAATGACACCAACTAGCAATGTCGATGACTAACATTTATTTTAACGTATCACTAACTTACACTGGAATCGACTTACAATGTCACCAACTTACAATGTCACTGACTCACATTTATACTAACGTTGTCCTCACGATTTCACATATACAACGTCACCAAATCACGATGTCCGCAGATGAAAGTGTGTTTAGCTTACGCTTATTGTCATCCAGCTAACATTGTCACCAACATAAAGTGTCACCACAGTTTTTTTTCTTTACTTCTCTTTTCTGTGAGTGTCACTAACTCACAATTTTCTCAACTTACAGTATCTTTAACTTACTATGTCTCCAACATACAGTGTAAACAACTTATTGTTGATTTGTAAAGTTACTCAGCGATTGGCGTCGCGATATAATTACGCCCCACATCCTAGTGAGGTCACGCCCGCGCCTGCGAGGCCGCCCACGGAATTGCCAGATTCGAAAAAATTACGCGAATTTAGTCAGTTCTTTTTCTCTCGATTGAATCTTTAATTTGATAGTAAAAGTTAACTAAATAACATTGTATGTAACTGCGAAACAATTTATTAAAACGCCATCAAAATACAGTCTGTCCGTTTGTCTATGGTTTTTGAAGAGATTCGCAAAAACAGACTTCAGGTGCCTGTAATAGCAGTTGTCCGTAAGGCCCCAGGAGCCTAAACCGCTCGCTGTGTAGCCAATTTTTAATCTTTGACAAACGATTGTTATTATTTTACCAGTTTCAAGCACTTAAATATAATTTTCATGTTTCAGAAGATATCGTGAAACAAATCGAATTAATCTTAAGACTATATGAGGGTCAAACTCAGGACAAAGTTTATATGAAATTTTACGCGAAAGAAGTCGTGGGCAACATTTAGTACTTACCTATTTAATAGAGTTTTTGGCGCCAACGCGGAAAAAACATGTTAGCTCGTTGGATTATTTTCCTAAACTTGTGTATTTTCGAGTGTTAATGTGTGCTAAATGGTGAATTATTATTCAATACGTGCTCGTAAATGTGCTCAAGTGTGGCGAAATGATATAACGAGGTGAAACGTGTCTTTTTGTGTTGTTTCCAAAACTCCATAGGAGCCTCTTGTAAAGTCTTCGCCACTTTACAGGGGCATGAGTTCGACTTGACCGTGACTTACTTAGCTTGACTCTGACTGTGACTATGACTTGTTTGACGCTATTAAGACAAAGTAAACTGTTTAATATTACGAGTAAAAGACATTGAATCCACGCTCATGAAGATTTTAACAAAAAAAAAAAACCTATTTAATAAATAATCATCAACCATATTTATTTCAGCCACAAAATAAATGTTTTATTTTGTAAGGAAGAGTCGGGCTAATGAAAGTAAATATTGAAAAAAGCGCAGCTAATTTAAAATGATCAGCATTGGAATCCCTAAAATTAGTATAAAATACCTGGAATAATCTCACCTGAGACTTGTAATTTTTTTAATTCTAACACAGTCAGAACACAGTAATGTTGCATTTAATATTAATTTTGAGGTTGCAATACGGTTTTTTTTTTAGTTGGCGCGCTCTTTCTGTCTCTACTTTCATTAGCCAGACTCTAACATTAGGTACGTGTATGTGGAGGGAAATGACTATACGGGAAAATGCCAATAGTTATCTGGCAACCCTGGCCGACCGGAACACTATTAGCCACGATGATAATGTTCTTTGCACAGTATTTCGTTGGATTCCGATGAAACGTGCTTTGATGGTTTGGGTAAACAAGCTAGGTAGCATGGGAGTAGCCACAGAAAAGAATTATTGCCACTTTTGAAGAAATTTGTTGTAGCCTTCGACCAAAATATAACGAATGGGCAGGCCCAGTAGAAGCGCATTTTTGAAGATAACAAAATGAGCGCCGCCTCTCATTTCGTTTCAGTCGGTCTCTAGCCGTAGGAAGTGCAACATGTGTCTAACGCGTAACGAAACCACTGACAAAATTATGCATTCATATGCTTTCCCGAAGTGTAAATACACAAATAAAACCGGGATAAATTTTTTGTAACATAATTTTTTTATAATTAGTTGTTGAAGTATATTTCCGACGGTTTTGACTCGTTTTTACTGAGCAATTTCAATGGTTAGGGCCCGTCCATTCATTTTATTTTAGTCGAAGGTTGTAGCCAGTTGCACCCATATAAACGAAACGTCAATCATTCGAAATCAGTTAGCAACTGTGATGCGGACAAACAACTTTGAGACCTAACCCAAAAAGGTAGGATCCAATTTCTTTGGATGCGGAGTTTGACGCGTTTATCTAAATAAGAATGTTCAACCAAGGTTTACTCATAATGCCTGGTAACGGATCTTCCTTCTCATTTCCGTTCTATTTACTTCTTTTTTCTGTGGGGAAACCTAGTATTTAGCAAACATTGAGGCAATCGATTGTCGAGATTGCCCCAACCCTTCGCTTCGACATTGACCCTGGTGCTCGGGGTGGCATTTACAATGTTTTGTGAATGCTCACCCAACCGTGCCGCGTTGATGAGCTTTCAGTAAGTGTGAAGGACAGTGTTTATATGTTAGGTGGAAACACTTAGCTTAAGGTCGATGACATGATGACGTCACTTCATAACCATCATCCGCAGCCTTTGTGAACATACATATAATAATATTCGGGACATATTTGCACACACGGTCATCTGACCCCAGCCTAAGCAAAGCTTGTAATATGGCTGCCAGACACTGATATACATACGAGTAGGTATATTTATATAAAACACTGTTTTAAGCTGTCACGGTTGTTCACTAAAATAACCACAACCTTACCACGGTAAATATCCCGTAAATATCCATATAACTTTAGTAGTAGGTATATGTATATAGTTTTAAATACAAACTTACTCGTAAATAGATATTAACAACCAGATATAGAACAACCACAAATGTTCGTCACATAAATGTTTGTCCTAGGCGGGAATCGAACCCACGCCCCCAAGCTCAAAAGGTAGGATCACTACCAACTGGACCAACGGGCTATCAAAATTAAAATTAAAAATAAATTGTAACTATTGTTTTTTTGTCTCAAACCGGCTCCAACTCAGCATGATACCAGTCGTAAACAACCGGCGCTGGTCTTTCGTTGCTCTGGTATACCACTGACTTTGGATGTTATATTGGCGCGCCTTGGCAGTAAAGCCAATACTGAGCTGGGGCCGGTTTGTACCAAAAATCCAACGTTTTTTAACTTAAATAAGTTAAAATATTGTCCTTTGTCGAATGTAAAACAGACTTGTTTACCGTGACGGCCGATGACATGACGCTCTCCTAAGCTATTTTTCCCATCTGCTGGGCGTTCCGTGACGGCGGACACTAGATGGACCGACGACATTGTGAGCGTCGCGGGCATTCAGTGGATGCAGGCAGGCTGTCGTTCAGTGTGGAGGTCTAAGGGGGAGGCCAACATTCAGCAGTGGACGTATTCTGTCTGACGATGACGTATTTGTGATGCCTCTGGTGTTACAAGTATCCGTAGGCGACAGTAATTGCTTACCATCAGGCAGCCCGTCTGCTTGTTTGCCGCCTACGGCATAAAAAAATTAAAAAGATTCTCAGTGCCGGTTTTAAGCACTACCAGCGCCTTGGGCGAGACTTCTACGGCGCCGAAAAAAGGCAAATTTGATTGAATTGATCTATAGATTTTTATATATCTGCGGCGCCCCTTTTTGTCTGGCGCCCTGGGCGGTCTCCCCACCAGGCCCTGCCCTAACGCCGGTACTGATGATGCTGTCTGTCATCTGCAGGTTCTGCCCGTCTGTGTTCATCTACCTCGGGCTGGTGGTTCCGGCGATATGGCTGATAGAACTGAACAAGGTGGACCTCAGACTCAAAAAGAAGATGGGCAACCTTACCTTTGTCGAGGTACCTACTACGGTACAAAATTACTACTACATTATAAATAATATAATTATTACTTACTTATTCTTACATTTTATTTTTTATTGTTTATTTTAATTCTCCACGGACTCCTGGATCCGTGCCTTTTGTCAACTTTTACAATTATATTTTTTTTAACTATATCTGGTGTTACATAAAACTAATGACTATACAAGGGGAATATACAAATTTTTACTCATACATTAGACAAATAAGGGAGAAATGTCATTGTATTCAAATGACTGCGTTTCTCCTACTTTTTAGGGTTCCGTACCCAAAGGGTAAAAACGGGACTCTATTACTAAGCGTACGATGTCTGTCTGTCTGTCCATTTGTCTGTCCTACCTATTAACGGCTGTATCTTTCGAACCGTAATAGATAGCCAGTTGAAATTTTCACAGAATATGTAATGTTACGGCCGATTGACTAACAAAAAATAAAAAAGTCAAAAAGTAAAAACGAAAGGGGGGTCCCTATACAACAAATATTATTGTATTTTTTTTACGTATTTTTGTATTAGTTCTAATGTAAAAACGGTAATACGTACAAGCGCCAACTTGGCATGATTATAGTACACACTCTAAAGTATAACAACAAACAATAAATCATGGCCAAGTGCGAGTCGGTGATAAGTTTCAGTTCATTACCAAGTTATAACTGGTAATTTCGTTATTAAATTTTGTGGTGGTACGGAACCCTCAGTGCGCGAGCCCGATTTGCACTTGGCCGGTTTATTTAATTTAATAATAGGTTTGCGTTTGACCGCCATCTCGCCTGATGTTAAGCGATGATGCGGTCTACGATGGAGCACGCTTGCCTAGAAGAAACGGATTCACTCGTGATTTGAAGACACCCAGATTGTAACTATCGGAGAACAACCATTCAGGCAGCGCATTCCACAGACTAGCAGTTCGCACAATAAAAGTGGAATCAAAACTCTTCGTACGGGCACAGAAGATATACGGGTGTTCGGAATATCAACCACGCTACCTATCCGTGACGAAGTATAGTTACAGTGCTAACAGACGAGACGCACTTGGTTGGACGGCGGTCCGTCAACCAAATCCATACGTCTGTAAGCACTATAAGATTCGCCTCTATGTTTGGAATATCAGACTGCCATTATTAAAACACTGTTTTAAACTATCACGGTTGTCTGACTATATATACTGATATGTATACTATGTATACTGATATTATAAAGAGGAAAGATTTGATTGTTTGTTTGTTTGCATTGAATAGGCTCCGAAACTACTGAACCGATTTGAAAAATTCTTTCACTGTTGGGAAGCTACACTATCCCCGGTTAACATAGGCTATATTATATTTTCAATAAAATAGGTATCCTTACTAAAACTCCAATAATTTAACCCAAGGTGTAAAAAAATAAGATTTTCAATTTTGACTTTGCGTGTTTGACAGTTCTAAGACAGGACAACGTCTGTCAGGTCAGCTAGTCTATACTAATATTATAAAGAGGAAAGATTTGATTGTTTGTTTGTTTGTTTGTTTGCATTGAATAGGCTCCGAAACTACTGAACCGATTTGAAAAATTCCTTCACTGTTGGGAAGCTACACTATCCCCGGTTAACATAGGCTATATTATATTTAAAAAAAAAATAGGGATCCTTACTAAAACTTCAATAATGTAACCCAAGGTGTAAAAAAATAAGATGTACAATTTTGACTTTGCGTGTTTGACAGTTCTAAGACAGGACAACGTCTGTCAGGTCAGCTAGTTCACTAATAAAAATAAACTCAACCAACCCAACCCTATAATAACTAATATCCCGTAAATAATCATATAACTTTTGCCATTATTAACTAAACAAAATACTTACAAGCCAACACACTACGAAAACAGTTAAGACTGCCTATAGACTGTCGAAGGTCTAAAGACAATCCAAATGCTCAAGCCCACTGAATGGAAATGATTACGCGTTGAGCCAGAAACGCGCCAACATTTTGGTAATGCGTCGCATTACTAGGCGCTTTCAAAGATTTTTGAAAATGAGGTGAGCTCATAAGGTCCCCATAGACTGCCTACCTGGAGAAGTGTTTGGTTGTGTATTTTTATTACTCGTACTCGGAAAGTAGATCTGAAGTTGCCTGAGGAGCGGGTTGAAAGTAATACATTTCAGCTCTAGGGCGAATCACTTTCAACTGACAGTAACAGTTGACAACTGACAGACACTCAAATTATTAAAAAAAGTTCTATTTTCACATTAAAATTTGTATTGAACCATGATCCAATTTTTTTTCTCCTCAGAGGATTATGGTCCGCCACTTCTCGTGCATATGCCAGTCAGGATGTTCCAAAAAATATTGACGGGAATCTGATCTTCATTATAGAGTTTTGTTAATACTTCCGTATAGCAGACAATAAGTTCACCTGACTCCGATATGGATTTAACGCCTGATTTCATAAGAGAAGAGGTTAAAGAAGTAGTGGAAAACCTTTTACCACCTAAATCAAAAGAAACATACATACTTAAAATCATACGACAATTTTATGAAATAAAATTCACTCATATTTTCTTTAGTCAGTTCATGTTTTTATTTTTATATCCCTTGTTTTCTTAATGAAAAGCACAGTGTTTATCTCGGGGTTAAAGACTTATTTAGTCCCTCGAACTATTAGCCGTCTCGGCATTAAGTAAGTTAATTTCACCCCTAGGGTAACAATGTACTATTAAATGGTTAAGGCGGCTTTCCTTTCCGACGGACCCTTGATATTGATATTATTTCCCTACAGACAGAAATTCCCCTGCCCGGTGCCAACAAGATCCCAACCGATATGTTGGTGACGCTGATAGAACAGTTCCTGATGCTGACCCTCATCGTAGGACGCTGGCTGCTGCCGAAAGGTGACCTAACACGAGACCAGCTCAGCCAGTTACTCCTTGTTTATATTGGTGAGTGTTCTCTGACACGAAGCAGAGGAAGGTTTTAAGTTTTATCACTATCACGAAGGATAGTGATAAAAAGTTTTTCACACCACCTGCTCGACAATGTCCAATTACATATCATGCAACCTCAACGTAAAGTAAAGCATTATCTCTTAAGGGATATAAAGTTCTATGAAACTCCCTAGGGAAAAAGTGATTTGAATTTGGAACGTCAAATTCATATGGAAACTCGTGGAAATCTCAAAGTAAAAAAATGCCCATATGTCATTGTAAAGAGGTTTGTTCGAAAATAGAACTGGCCACCATAAGTAAGAACTAAAAAAAAAAAAGGTGCGTTTACAAAGAATGTGAAACAAAAGACGGTGTTTGGTGCTGTGATTTTCAGTGAATTTTATTGTCTCCAATGTCTCGCAGAAGGTGTAAAAAGTAGAGTATGCTCCTCTGGAATAAAGCCTGTCTTCGTGTTGGGCAGCTTGAACCCCTCGCTTCACTCAGGACTCTATATAACTCTAGAGTCCCTCGTTACGCTCAGGGTTCAATATGCCGCCCGCGACGTAAGACACTGCTTTATTCCCTTAGTGCATAATCTACTATTAAATATCTATCGGGACTTATCGCCAGGGTCGTAGCTAAGTAAATAATTGTTCTGATGTTAGATTTTATATAATTGAGTGTTTTATAAATTTTGCATGCCGTGAAGCATGGTGTTCTTTAACTTATGTAAATATATTAACATCCGCATGTTACCCATGTTTCCGCAAAATAAATATTTTGTATTTGAATTTGAATTTAAGTGGGGAGGGGAAATTGTTAGGCAATGCCCTTCCTTCCTACCTTAAAATATCCCCCCAAAAAAACCCCGCCACGAGATTGCAAATGGTGTATATTTTTTGTAAATCCTTTTAATATGGGTATCAAATGAAAGACCTTGAAGAAAACGCTCAGAGTAAATAAAAATACAGAGGGACTACCGCGAACACGAAAAGTGAAGCCACTTTTTGAAACATGTGTGCGTAGTCAAAGTTCGTGTCGTGTAATTCATCAAAATAAGTGATAATATAAATACTTAAGTGTGGAAATATTCCATCCTTCTTCTTATTTACTTTTGTGCTGTTTTTACAGTTCTTAACACTGCAAGAAGTCATTGTTTCTTTTTAAAACGGATGATTTCAGTACGACTTTCTGACAAGAAATTCACGTAGTTTTGAATGCGTATGTGTGCGTGAGTCGTGTAGTTATTGGGAATTCACGTAGTTTTGGAAGCAATTTTGGCGTAACTTTGGCAGTGCGCCGTAGGGAAACGATAATGCAATTGACATCACACTTAGTTCAATATGGCCGCCGCTCCAAGATGGTGGATTACATTTTTCTTGCTACAGCTACATGCTTATTTTTGCTTACCGACAAACTCAGGAGGTTATCAATTCGACTGTATGTTATAAAAACATAATCAGATGACGTTTAGTTTGTTTGGTTTTACTTCCCTTCAGCAAAAGTTTGGGTAAGGATTTTCAATCTCTGTTTTAACTTTCATTTTTCTACTTTTTAGTTTAAGTTTGTACATGTAGGTATAGACTTGAAGAAGTCGTTTCATTTTAAAATTTACTTTAGTAAAAATGATTTTTTATGATTCACTTATTAGTTTTCCAAAATAGGTAATTAATCTATGAATCAACCTTCAACCCAAAATAAAATGAATGGACGGGCCATAACCATTGAACTTGCTCAGTAAAAACGAGTCAAAACCGTCGGACATATACTTTCACACCTAATTATAACCATGTACAGTACATTTGTTACAAAAAATAGATAGCGGTGTTGTGGCGTGTTTGTACACTTTGGGAAAGCACACGAAGGCATAATTTTGTCAGATGTTTCGTTATCATTTAACAATAGTCTTGTGTCGCACTTCATACGGCTAGAGACCTGTTAGCTTATATATAATTTGCAACTCCTCACAGTGGAAATAAATGAAATGCACAGCTCACACAAAATGTCGGCTCATTTATTTAATTAGCGTTCTTCTCAAGAGAGATTTTTAGGTTATCTCTAAGTGACAGATAGTTAGATAGTTAGTATTAGTTAGTTAGTTAGTTAGTTAGTTAGATAGTTACTAACAGAATGTTGCCATTTTTCATTGATTCTAACAAAACCGACTGAAACGAAGTGAGCGCCGGCGCTCATTTTGTAATCTTCAAAAATGCGCTCCTTCTGGGCCCGTCCATTAATTTTATTTTGGTCAAGCATGTAGGTATACCTACCTAGTCTTGAAGAAGTAGTATTATTCTAAAATTCACTTAATTAAAAACTTTTCTTTATGAGTTCAAAATATTTATTCATGTAATAAGGTACAAATGTCAAATAAATCCTAAATATATGGTATTCACCAACAACTAAACTAATATCTATTGATTCAAATAACCCACCCCTAACCGTTCCCGGCGCAAAGGTACCCAAAACACTCGCTGCGTTACGCGTTGGATGGAAATGGCCAACCTTTGCACCAGGAACCTAGGTGGAGTCACCACACTTTTCCTTGAGCCTGTGCCCTATCTCCGAAATGAGCTTCCTGGCCTCAGTCCCCCAACTTTATGAGTCACAAAATAGGTAATTATTGTATGAATCATCATTATCTTTCTGCAGGCACCGCAGCAGACATCATAGAGTTCTTCGACTCGTTCAAGGATGAGAAGGTCGCGTCTGAGAAGGTCCTCGTGCTGCTGACCCTGGCCATCTGGAGCTGGTCGCTGATGCAGTTCACGGTGGTGCTCACAGCCACCAAGAGCAGGAAGTCGCGGGGCACCGCCAATAGGTCTGACATGTACGTATTTGATGCACGCTGCTATTTTGCACCGCTTTATTGTCATTGGACGAATAAACTGATATAAGTAGGTACCATAGAATACATCTCTTCTCCACATAGTATAAACTAGCTGACCTGACAGACGTTGTCCTGTCTTAGAACTGTCAAACACGCAAAGTCAAAATTGTTAATCTTATTTTTTTACACCTTGGGTTACATTATTGGAGTTTTAGTAAGGATCCCTATTTTTTTTGAAAATATAATATAGCCTATGTTAACCGGGGATAGTGCAGCTTCCTAACAGTGAAAGAATTTTTCAAATCGGTTCAGTAGTTTCGGAGCCTATTCAATGCAAACAAACAAACAAACAAACAAACAAACAATCAAATCTTTCCTCTTTATCTATTAGTATAGATAAGAGTCGCTTTCCGCGTCTGTTTGTATGGCCGCAGTGATGCCAATTTAGGGTATTTTACCCTAGATTTAGAGTAAAAATTATGTCGCAGGGTAATTTTTAGGGTCTTGAATTGTTTAGGGTCTTTAAAGGTAATCTTGAGGGTATTTTTTTTGTTACAAACAACTCTTGTAACTTTGAAAACTGATTATGGCTACAGATATATTAGTATTGTACTATAATATAATTGCGTGTGTAAATCAGAACGCACGTTCGATAAAAATTCAACCATTGAATATGAAAGAACTTGTTTTATTAATTATCTAAAACTAAAACTTTAGCCTCATGGTATTTTTATATAAATAGTTATGATTTAAGGGTAAAATTAATCAGGCGTTGGGGTAAAATTAAAATCTATCTATCTATCACTGTATGGCCGCTAACTCCTAAACCGCGCAACGGATTTTGATGCGATTTCCACCATCAGTTAGGTACATTTTCACGGAAGGTTTATATGTATAACTAGCGACCCGCCCCGGCTTTGCACGTAAATTACACCCATGCGAAGCCGGTGAGTGCAATGACCTCCTTTCGGCTTAGTACAGTCTCTATGCGTAACCCTGTAGAGTCCATAAGTACCTAGGTTTATTTGTCCAAGGCATTATCTGACATTATCTGATCGCAGACAGCGATTTCAAGAAGGGCTCAACTATTTATACCGCTTAACTTTGAAATTTGAAAAGTTTATTTTTATGTACTTTTAACTTAAATTTTTCAAGTTCTTGTCTATGCCCGGTGTAAGTGGACTAAATCGGATTTATGCTCTAGTGCATAAAAGGCTATTTTTGCACTAGCGAATATAAAGCTATTTTAGCACTAGTGCATAAAACGTTTAGAAATTTTTTTAAACAGAGAGAACTTTATTACCTTTGATGTAGAAAGTTTGCCTGGGTTTTTAATAATACACATAGATCCATCGATCAAAAAAAATTATTAATTTTATTTTGGTCGAATATTAGACCTAGATCTAACTATTGTCTTATAAATATGGAAAAAAATGTTTTTTATGCACTAGAGCATAAAAAGCAGTTTTAATCTGCTTAAATGGCATATAAACAAGAACTTCACGAGCATGAGAAGTGTTTTTCCAGCCTTTTTATTGTGACTAAACTGCTGGTTTGATTAAATATCAAAGAAAACTCAAACAAATCCCTACTCACCTCAATTCATCTCAACTACTACACTACTTCAACATACAGTTATTGTCTCAGATCAGACAAACAAGGTAGATATGGCAAGGTGCCGTGGCGGGTGCGAACGCATCTGACCTAAATCAGGCGAACACCCGTCAGACGAGAGGACTGTTATAGTGTTGTCGCATTATTTTCCATGAGGACTATCATGTTAGTCCATTGTTTTCGCTACAAGTTTCTTAGTGTGCGTGAAAAATTAATAGGTTAGGTAAAGCATGAATTAAAATGCAATGTTATCAGAATTAAAAATCACAATCATATCACAAGCTTTGCTTAGTTTGGGGTCAGATGACCGTGTGGGAAAAATGTCCCGAATATTTATTTATTACATTTAAAAAAAAAGTCTCTTAAAAGAAGAGACTGATGAACCGAAGATTTCAATTTTACTACATATATTGTTGTAATAAGAGCACATTCGATACAAAGCTGAATGCGAAACCAAAGTTTGCGTGACGACAAAGCTGCTTGAACGTTTTCCTATTATGTAGACGACTATCAATGGAGCCATTATTCAACTTGTGCAGAAAACGACATGAGACATGAACGATAACTGTAATAACGCATATCTCCCACGTTTGTCTGATCTGTGGTTATTGTAGTGCTTTCACTGCTTGATTTTCGTGTATTTTTCTTTGCTTACAAATAATACACAAAAGCACTCGCTTTGCTTATTTGGTTTAATCAAAGGCTTTGAAACTACGTGACAACCAAGAAAAACACTGACAGAAGTTGCCTCTTTGTCTATCGCGTAACTTTTGTCGCGCAATCTCTGTCTATCGCGCGGTCCGACAAGTCGGACCCCGACATCCAAGGCGCAAACCGTCGCGTTTCAACTGGAATTAGAATGACTCCAATCGGAATGCTACCTTATTATCAGATCCATTGAGTGGATATTATCAAGCGAGCCATTTGCGTTCAAGGGCCTTAAGCCTAGCTGTTTAAAGCAATTGATGAAAAAAAATTGCGCGACCGTAAACCCTATCTGGGCGCGTCAAGGTTCACGTTCAAGTGATTTTCCGAACCGCGCGGCTTTAACGTTAGTTTGAGACCGCGTAAAGAGTTGGGCGTAAGGTCCCAGGGGTCTTACGGCTAGCTCTTAACGCGGGCTCGAAACTGCGCTGAAACAGCGTAGTGTGGACGTGAAAGTGAACTTTAATGCACCGAGATACGGTTTCCGGTCGTTCAACATTTCGCAATCACTTAAAGGCCGTAAGACCCCTAGGGCCAAACTAACGTTAAAACCGCGCAGTTTGGAAAATCACACGAACGTGAACCTTAACGCGTCCAGATACGGTTTGCTTTAAACAGCTAGGCGTAAGGCCCCCAGGCCTCGCTCATCTGCATTGGAATGGCAACGTTGTCTGGTCTCTACATACGGTTCAAATTCAGTTTTCCCTCGTGTATAGGAACAACCGCGCCTGCTGCTGTTCCATCGAAGTCTGTGCTATCATGATGAACATAGCTCTCCAGGACGCGCCGTTCCTGGCCTTCAGGCTGCTCATCATCGCACATTACAGGATCATCAACTATATGAACATTTTCTTCACCTGTAAGAACACCTTGGTAAGTCAGGCTATCAGGGCAATATTTGGCTTTTTGCAGTCTACTTGGAGAAGTGAGATGGTATAAAAATACCGTAAATATTATTTATGTAAAAAAGTATTAATTTAATTAACTGTCGAAACAATTTCAAATGTTTAGATATGATGTTATTAATATTATAATAAAATAGTTAACAGATAGACATTACTATTATTGTATGATAAACAAATTGACCTACTGCAGTCATTACTAAAATTTATCATTTATAAAATCACTAACTTTATAATAACATTTATTGACTAAAAGATTTTTTAGTTTTATTTTAAATTGAGTAGATTGCTTGTGCCAGTTATTCAACTGCTGAGCTGTACTGTGCAAGGCTGCTAGGAAGGGTAGGGTTTGGATTCAAATCCCCCTGAAATGTATTAGCGAGCCTACCGTTTTATACTTAACGTGAAGCGGTATTCTGCTGGTACTAATACCGGAAATAATATCTATTCCTATACTCCGGAAAAATACCAATTCTTGTACGATAGTTGTCAGGAAACGCGCCGAAAGACAATCTTGCTCTACCCTCAAATCAAAAATCAAAAGCTAGGCCCGGCCTTTTCGGGGGTAGGCTTAAAGTCCAGCAGTGGACTGTTAAAAGGCTAATTATAATGATGATGACGAGGCCTGGCGCTGTGCTGCCGGCATTATCAATTACCATTTTTTAAGTTTATTAGTTCAATATAACTTAGTGACTAAATACATACACCGAATTAACAGAGGATGCTGAAGAAGGTAACAAAATTAACCCTTACTACTAACAGTGTTTCATCGGTGTGCACTGAAACCCACACTAGGGTGACCTGTGATTACCGGCATTGTTTTAATCAAGAAATATCCATGTCAGGTGATCCTGCTGCAAATCTACCGGCTGTACGTGCTTCACCTTGAGACTACGGAAGAAGGTGGGGGTTCAGTCTACCGCAAGAATAAGCACACGGAGCGTGCAGAGAAGAAAGACAAGCACGCGTTAGTATATTTTGTTGACTTTACTAAAACTCATATACTTTAGCTTGGTGATTGTCGTAAAGTCCGAGATTTCCAGAGGAAACGCTTTGTGTGCAACTAGAGTCGACTAGCAACTAGCAGCTAAGCCCTGAAACCCTATACATAGCAACTGCTTGGTAAAAAAGAGTAGAAATTGATGGAGGCGCACTATCGCAAATAGTTCTAATTACTAGCAACCCTGTAGTACATCTGAGAAAGATGATTGGATGAAATTTTCCCACAGTACCCTTAGTCCCAGATTTGATTGTTTTCGAAAACTTTTTTCGTTTACGTATTGTTCCATACATTGCTGGGCTGAAAGGTATTCGAAAACTTTTTTCGTATTAGAGTGACGCAATCTATACCGCCGCTTACTACCGATTTTAGTTCCTCCGTGTTTCCGCTGGAGGCGCTTTACTAAAATGTATGGAACAATACGTAAACGAAAAAAGTTTTCGAAAACTATCAAATCTGGGACTAAGCGTGCTGGTGTGTTTTCCGCAGTATTGTCAGAAGAAAAAAAGTTTTTTCAATAAATACTTTTTTGCCAATTTTTTTTTTTTTCGTATTTTGAAGTCAGTGATTCGTTATCTCATTCTATGGTCCTTCGAGCAGTAGGAGGCCACAGAACCGGCGACAGCATTGGCTTCGTATAGCATGGCACGGGCTGCTAATCTTTTGAGCACTTTTGCAATGTTATTTCATGGTTTGCAGGAAACATAAGCCGAAGAAGCCAAAGAAGAAACGCGAGATTGGAGAGACCTCAATATCTGTGATCAGCGACCGGCGGCACGATCGAGGAGATGGTGGCAGGATTAGGTAACACCTAGTATATATTTACCTATGGTAACACCCAATTATTATTATTTTAGACAGGAGTTTTGGCGCCAACGTGGAAAAAAACATGTCGGCTCGTTGGATTATTTTCCTAAACTTGTGTATTTTCGAGTGTTAATGTGTACTAAATGGTGTATTATTATTCATTAATTGCTCGTAAACGTGCTCGAGTGTGGGCAAGTGATATAACGAGGTGAAACGTGTCTTTTCGTTTTGTTTCCAAAACTCCATAGGAGCCTCTTGTAAAGTCTCCACCACTTTACAGGGGCATGAGTTTGACTTGACCGTGACTTACTTAGCCTGACTCTGACTGTGACTATGACTTGTTTGAGGCTATTAAGACTATGTAAACTGTTTAATATTACGACTAAAGGTCATGAAAATTTTAGCAAAAAAAATTTTTTTTTAAACAGTTTGTGCGAAAGAGAATTGTCGTATAGTTCATAGTTGATTTATTAATATCAGTACGATACAAGTTATATATAGGTTAAAAATAATAAATAAATAATATTTTTGCACACACGGTCATCTGACCCCAAACTAAGCAAAGCTTGTGATATGGCTGCCAGAGACTGATATACATACATATATATTTTTAAATACACTTAAATAAATATACTTAAATAAATATTAATACCCAGATATAGAACACACACAAATGTTCACCACATAAATGTTTGTTCTAGGTGGGAATCGAACCCACGCCCCCCAAGCGCAGAAGGCAGGTTTACTATACGAACTCGACCAACGAGCTGTCTAAGTCAAAAAATACTTATAATTTCTTAATAATCTTTCCGGCGACTAAATTCCATCGCAGTTCGCGTAACTGAGATCCCTTTCGTGGAATAGGTAGGTACCTACATAGAGATACATAGAAGGGGTCCGGTCACCTTGACACGACGGGGCACGAATCACCTCGCAAGGGATGGGGTAGCGACAAATCTATCGATAACAATAGAGCTTTAAAAAATACATATTTTGACGATTTATAATTTTACCAGCGACCCGCCTCGGCTTCGCACATATATATATACGTGCAAAGCCGGGGCGGGTACCTATAACCCTTCCTATACCTATAAACCTTCCGTGAAAAAGTGTTTAAACCGCATCAAAATCCGTTCTGTGTTCGTTCAGGAGGAGCTAGCGGTTATACAGACAGACAGACAGACAGACGCGGAAAAAGACTTTATTTTATACTATTTATTTTTGTCGATTTATAATTTTACTAGCGACCCGCCTCGGCTTCGCACGGGTGTAATTTACGTGCAAAGCCGGGGTGGGTCACTCGTTATATTAAAGCTTCCGTGAAAATTTCTCTAACTTATGGTGAAAACCGCATCAAAATCCGTTGCGTTGTTTAGGAGTTAGCGGTTAGTAATTTTTAAACTTTCGCGATTTGAACACATACACATGTTTTTGCGGCCATTGTAACATGGTCGAAACGCCGAGCGAAAGGTACATATTTTTTTACCTAAATTAAATAATACGTGATAAGTCCCGATAAACGTTTAAAACAGTTAGCGGTTATACAGACAGACAGACGCGGAAAGCGACCAACTTTATACTATGTAGAGATTTACGGGATATTTACTGTTGGAAAGTTGTGGAATAAGCTCCCGATATTTCGGCGCAGTTACATGCACCATGGAACAACCCAGGGGCCTTACGGACAACTGCTATTACAGGCACCTAATCCGCTCAGTTGGAAAATCACGCGACCGCAAACCGTATCTGGGCGCGATAAGGTTTGCGGTCGCGTGATTTTCCAACTGAGCAGATTAGGTGCCTGTAATAGCAGTTGTCCGTAAGGCCCCTGTTCTTTAGTGAATAACCAAGGTAGTTTAAAACAGTGTTTTATCTTATCTTACATTGAAATTATCGATACCTTCCCCTCCCTATGAGCCGGGGTGCGGCTAAATGACTCTGGCATACAACGTTGACGAGGTATCGTGCGCTCGGCCAATACAACTGTTTGACCACGGATTGGATTCTAACGAGTGTAGATTGCCCTTTATTTCATTACGTCATTTGAGCTCTGTGTTTGAACAAAAGAAAAGAAAAAAAAAAGTTTAAATTAGTTCGAATGTCAACAAAGATGTTTTACATTAGATTCTAACGAGTGTAGATTATCCTTTATTTCATTACGTCATTTGAGCTCTGTGTTTGAACCACAGAAAAACGGTGATCAGTCTCTGGCAGCCATATCACAAGCTTTCCTTAGTTTGGGGTCAGATGACCGTGTGTGCAAAAATGGCCCAAATATTTATTTTATTATAATATTACTAGCGACCCGCCCGCCTAGCTTCGCACGGGTGTTATTTACGTGCGAAGCAGGGGCGGGTCGCTAGTTTTATATATGGTATAAACCTTCCGTGAAAATGTATCTAACTTATGGTGAAACCGCATCAAAATCCGTGGAGTTAGCGGCCATACAGACAGACACACGCGGAAAGCTAGTTTAATTTATACTATGTAGAGATATGTAGAGATTATCAAGGCATTTTTATAAGAAATTTGTTGTAGCCAGTTGCACACATATAAACGAAACGTCAGTCATTCGAAATCAGTTAGCAACTGTGATGCGGACAAACAACTTTGAGACCTAACGCAAAAAGGTTAGGTCCAAGTTCTTTGGATGCGGAGTTCGACGCATTGACATAAATAATAATGTTCAATCAAGGTTCTGTCATAATGCCTGGCGTCAGATTTTCCTTCTCATTTTCGTTCTATTTACTTCTCTTTTCTGTGGTTTGAACTGCGTTGACGCCATCATAAGTAATTTCTTTGTTGTTTCGAAAGCTCCATAGAAGCCTCTTGTAAAGTCTCCACCACCGTAGATTCCTTTGCAGACCATGCGAAGTAAAAGTAGTGCAAGTACCTACTACGCATCGTTTGCAACGAGCTACAGTTACTCCTTATAACATCAACTATCTGGCTGTAAAAGCCGCCGTTTTAGAGTCCATATTAGGGATACACACATCGATTTTACGAATTGAGTTCCTAAGAGCTTACAGTGGGACAAATTTATGTTTGTATGTTTGTTGGACGTTAGCTTGAGTACCGTTCATTCTATCTTCATGATTATAGGCAAGTAGTTCAAGTAAATATAATTTTAAAGTTCGTATAAAATATGAGTTATTCCGATGCAGGGGTTGTAAAGACATTAAAATAACAAAGTTATAAAATACTGTTGGTTAAAGGAAGGAGTTCATAATGAATCCGAAATGAACTTATTTTGTACAAATAATGTCAGTATGAGTGAAGTGAAGATTGTCAGTTGATTATCGTAGCCGTTAACTGTCATATGTTTCAATCAAGATCATGGTAGGTAGGAGAACTATGGAGCGGCTGTACCTTAGTGTAGTTGAAATAAAAGCTTGAACATCGTGAGGTCTCAGTTCGGGGCGAACTACTATTAGATTTATATTTCATGTTAAATTTCTTACTAAGTAAACAAGTTTTTTTTTCCAGGGCAATAATTCTAACAAACTCCGACGAGATCAAAGAGCTGGAACTCTCAAAATTGTTCAAAGATCAAATCACAACGGAAACTGAAAAGAAGAAAGGGTAAGTTTATGTATATAGATGACCATGTGTGCAAAATGTCCCAAATATTTATTATTTATTATTATTTATTATTATTATTATTATATTACTTAAAGTAACATAATAAGTAGGCATATTACTTCACGTCACAAAAAGTCACATGACACCTCTATGTGTACTTATTTCGAACAACTTTTACTATGGAGCCGACCATGAAATCGAAAAAAAAAACTAGCCAAGTTCGTGTCAGGCTTGCTCAGTTCAGTTCAGTATCTTTATTTCAATTGGGTACAAATACAAGTACACTTTCGAAAGGTCATAAATTAAACATTAAAAGTACATAGTATCAAAGAAAAAAGGAATACTTCTACATAATCATTATAAAATCGATTACTTACTAGAATTGGTGTTGTCAAGTTCCCGTGTTGGAAAGCTACCAGACTTCAATTTGGTAGATTTACACCAATTAAACTTTATATAATAAAATAAAATAAAATCTACTTCCTTAAAAAGGAGTATTAAATAAATTAAATGTCAAAATTGTATAGTAATAATATCTGTTAAATAATAAAATGTCAAATAAATAATAAACTAATTAGTTAAAATAATATGTGGGTAAATTTCATTTCATTCTGTACAATATTAATTAATTAAGTCCATGTCAATATTTACATTTCGCCATGCTTTTTTATCTTTTATAAACTCGTCCACCTTGTAGTAAGCTTTGTGAGACAAGAGCTTTTTTAACTTAATTTTAAAATTCCTTTCGTTAAGGCATGTCAATGTTTTTGGCAGAATGTTATAAAAATTTATACAATTAACAACAAACGATTTTTGAATTTTTGCAAGTCGAGTCTTTGGTAATAAATATTTACCTTTGCTTCTTGTATTAAGACCATTTGTAGCGTAGTTATGCAAGTGTTTTCTTGCATACAAAATACACTCGTAAATATATTGACATGGCATTGTCAGAATGTAAATAGTTTTGAACAGTTCTCTCAGGGATTCTCTAGATCCAAGCCTGTAAATACCTCTAATAGCTCTCTTTTGGAGCACGAAAATAGATTGAATATCCGCCGAATTTCCCCAAAGGATAATGCCATAGGTCATAAGGGAATGAAAATAACTGAAATACACTATTCTAGCAGTGTGAACATCGCAACATTCTCTTATTTTTCTGACAGCGTATGCTGCTGAGCTTAATTTGCTTGACAATTTCTTTATGTGAGGCCCCCACTGCAATTTGGTGTCTAAGATGAGACCTAAGAATTTTGTTTCCTTAGAGAAAGTTAATGCAATGTTATCAATCTCAACCGAATTCAAGAATCTATTATTTACTAAAGTAAAGTTTAGGCAATTGGTTTTTTGAGCATTTAGTGCTAGATTATTGGTGCTGAACCACTTAGAGACATCTTTAAGTATTTTGTTGATCTCGTCGGTACTCGTGACTTTCCGGTTAATATTGAATAACAACGACGTGTCATCTGCGAATAGTATAATTTTAGCGTATCTCTGGACAAAAAACGGCAGATCATTAATGTACACTAAAAACAGGAATGGACCCAGTATAGATCCCTGAGGAATTCCCACATTCACAGTCATAGCATCAGACAGTACACCATTAATATCAACTTGCATAGTCCTTTGAGATAAAAATGATTTCAGCAGTGTGAGAGGCCCACCTCTAACACCGTAGTAATTTAGCTTATCTAGTAGGATGTTATGGTTTACGCAATCAAAAGCCTTTGACAAATCGCAGAAGATACCTACAACATCTTGTGCTTTTTCCCATGCGTCATAGATATTCTCTACAAACGTTGTTATAGCGTCTGTTGTCGAGCAGCCTTTTGAGAACCCAAATTGCTTTTCGTATAATATGCGTTTACAGTTGAAAAAAGCACTAAGTTGTGTTAGCAGGATCTTCTCAAATATTTTACTAAACACTGGTAGAATCGAGATAGGCCTATAGTTGCCTGGTTGTTTGGTATTCCCACTTTTGAACAAGGGTAACACTTTAGCACATTTCATCAGGTCTGGAAACACGTTTTCTTCAATGCAGCTGTTGAAGATTTGGGAAAGATAAGGCGCCAAAACTTCTACGATATTCGTTGCAAATTTGACGGATATGCCGCAAATATCTTCGGATGTTTTTGATTTAAGGGTAGAAAAGGTTTTCAGAATAGTTGCTGGTGTGACTTGGTGAAAACAAAAGTCATCGGGATTGCGATTAACATTGTTATTGAGAAATTTAAGAGCTTGATCCTGACAAGTATTAAGATTTTTAGTGGTTTCAATGGGTGCGTTTTTAAAGAAATGGGCAAAGGTGTTAGCAACTTCTTGCTTGTTTTTGATTATGGCTTCATTTTGGAGTAGTTTGATTTCGGGCACCCGCTGAACTGATTTACCTGTTTCTTGTTTAATTATTGACCAAGTAGTTTTAATTTTATTCGTTGAGTTACTTATCTGTCTTTGCAAATGAATAGTTTTCGATTGTTTACACACCTTCTTAAATATTTTACTGTATTTTCTAACGTAGTTTAGAAACTTTTCATCATGCCTATAAGTTTTTTCTCCGTATAGTTCATAAAGCCTATCTCTACTTTTTGTTATACCTTTTGTTGACCAGTCATAAAGGAAAGCTTAGTTTTCCTAGTATTGCGTACTGTGGATTCAGTACCACCACTAAATACAAAAAGTAGTGCAAAAAGACAACATCACGCCGGTCACCCATCCAAGAACCGACCGCGTCCCACGTTGCTTAAACAGAAATTTATCACCGACTCACACTTTGCCATTATTTATTATTTGTTGTAATACCTACTTTAGAGTGTGTTTTATAATCATGCCAAGTTTGACGCTTGTACGTATTACCGTTTTTACATTAGAGCCAATACAAAAATACGTTAAAAAATACGTTTGTTGTATGGGGACCCCCTTTCATTTTTAATTTTTGACCTTTTTATTATTTGTTAGTCAATCCGCCGTAACATTACATATTCTGTGAAAATTTCAACTGGATATCTATTACGGTTCGAAAGATACATCCGTTAATAGGTAGGTAGGACATACAAACAGACAGACAGACATCGTAGGCTCAGTAATAGGGTCCCATTTTTACCCTTGGGGTACGGAACTAAAAAACAGCAGGTCTATAAATTTTGTCGAGTGTCTGACATGTTTCGATGGAATA
This sequence comes from Agriopis aurantiaria, assembly GCA_914767915.1. Classification (NCBI taxonomy): domain Eukaryota; kingdom Metazoa; phylum Arthropoda; class Insecta; order Lepidoptera; family Geometridae; genus Agriopis; species Agriopis aurantiaria. The sequence goes on along the minus strand of OU612010.1, from coordinate 4,462,916 downwards.
GCAGATTTTTTTCGCGTTTCCGTGGTCAGCCCCATAGAAAAAGTTGTTTATTAATGAGTGCAATGACCTCATTTTGGCTTAGTAGGTAAACAAACACATCCTTTCCGCGTAACCCTGTATAGTTAACGGAAGAACACCGTAGAAATTTAAGTAGCTAACAGACGCACGGAAAAGTTTTTTTTTTGTTTATAATTATTAGAACGGCTGTTAAGGCTTTTTTTGTAAGAAATTTGTTGTAAGCCGTATAAACGAATCGTCAGTCATTCGAAATCAGTGAACTGTGATGCGGAGTTCGACGCGTTGATCTAAATAAGAATGTTCAATCAAGGTTCTGTCACAATGCCTGGAAACAGATTTTCCTTCTCTTTACTTCTCTTTCCTGTAAACAGACGAGACGGACTTGGCTGACAGACCGTCGTACAACCAACGGGAGAGAAAGAGAAAATTTTCTCTTTCTCTCCCGTTGGTTAGACGGCTGTCCGTCAACCAAATCCAAACGTCTGTTAGTACTATTACAATGTGATTCCTTCCAGTTCGAAGAAGAAGCAGAAGTCGGGGTCGTCAGAAGAGTCCGCTAACAACGTGCACCACACGACCGACGATTCCGGCATTTGACATCACCGCGTGCGCCGCGAGAGCCCCCGCCGCGACAAGCACGCGCACAGACACAAGGTACAACAAACACCGACAAATAAACAACTTCACATACTAGTAGTTCGTCCCGTACTGAGGCCTCGCGATGTTCAAGCTTTAACTTCACCTACACTAAGGTACAGCCGCTCCATAGTTTTCCTACCTACCATGATCTTGATTGAAAAATATGACAGTTAAATACGGCTACGATAATCAACTGACAATCTTCACTTCACTCATACTGACATTATTTGTACAAAATAAGTTCATTTCGGATTCATTAGGAACTCCTTCCTATAACCAACGGTACTTTATGGGCGATAACAATAAATATGAGGCAATATGTTTTTAGACGTTGGAGTCAAAACTCTGCTCAAATCTCAATCCTTTGATTTGTAGGGTTCCGTACCCTAAGGGTAAAAACGGGACCCTATTACTAGTCTAAGCCTACGATGTCTGTATGTGTCCGTCCGTCTGTCCTATTAACGGCTGTATCTTTCGAACCGTAATAGATGGCCAGTTGTAATTTTCACAGAATATGTAATGTTACGGCGGATTAACTAACAAATAATAAAAACAAAAGAAAAAGTAAAAACAAAAGGGAAAAACCCTGTAAAACAAACGTATTTTTTAAAGTATTTTTGTATTATCTCTAATGTAAAAACGATAATACGTACAAGCGTCAAACTTGGCATGATTATAGTACACACTCTAAAGCAGGGGTCTCCAAACTTTGAAGCCTTAGGGCCATAATATTTTTTTCGGTATGTTGTCTTACTAGTCTTAAGCTATCGCGAGCCGGATTGATGGCAGTGGCGGGCCGTAGTTTGGAGACCCCTGCTCTAAAGTATATATACAATATATACAACAAATAATTAATGATGGCCAAGTGCGAGTCGGTGATAAATTTCTGTTCATTACCAAGTTAAGCAACGTATGCTACTTAGATGAACTCATCATTCGTTCATTCGTCTCACCGAATCGAAAAGCCACCATATTTAACTAATTTAGAAGTTGATTTTTTTAATTAATAATTATTGGATTTTGTGCCTCAATGCGCGAGCCCCACTCTCACTTGACTGGTTTTATTTAATTTACTTACTACAGATAACATAAAAAGCAATATTTTTTCAGGATAAGAAGAAAAACAAGAAGAAGCGGGACAGCAGCAGCGACTCTGACTCCTCGAGTTGAACTGGCTGAATGATCGTCGGTGTCTGTGCCTATTTTCTCTATTGTCTATGGGTGGCCGAAAGGCTAGAGCTGCGTTTCGATTTTGGCGTTTTGGCGGAAAATTAAACGATTTTTGTAAAGGAATTGTTAAAAATTAAGAAAATGTTTAATAACTAGTATTATATATGAGTAGAATGAATTATTATTAAGCTTAAATAACTTTGTAAGTAAGTATTTTGATCTGTTTAAATGTGAGACCTATCGTAAATAAAATTAGGTGAGTAGGTAAGTAAGTACTACTTGGGTAAAAAAATATTATGATTTGCAGATGATTTGAATCTTATATTTTGTTCTAACTACCTGCCCATATATTAACGAGTAAGTACAACAACAAAGAAAAGTGCCTTAGGTTTTGGAAGATTTTTCATATTTTTTTTGCAATTCTTGCTGAAATATTATTTCAAAACTGCGACTAGGTTGGTGTAGGTACTAGATATTATCAAAATCGTAGGTACCTACCTACAAATTACAAACGCTGGACGTTTATTATTTCGACATTCAGTATGGGTACCTATTAGTATAGGTATTATTTATTTATTTATAAGTATGTAATTGTTGATGTTTTTTTAAAAATAAAATACTACCATGTACCAATAAGCTAGGCACGCACAAAGTTTGTTAATAAAAGTTTATTAAATAATTTGTAGATTTTTAATTATAATTGTTTTCTTTTATACCATCTGAAATGAAAATGAAAAAAAAAAAAACCAAGCTTAGCTTATCAACCGATCGTGTTTTTTATTTCACCGTTAACACAATTTAATTCTATCTAAATAAAAATAAATTAGATCCATTCATTCATAGACAGTAAAAAAAGTATCTGTCATTCGTTCCCGCGTAAAATATCAGCGCCATATTTGAAATAGAAAGCGCGCCAAAAGTACGCACGATCTGGAGTTAGAGATGCGACATATTGTGGCTCCAGGGCAATAGCCAAGTGGTAAGGGTGAGCCAGCCATTCACCGTTTTCTTTCTCTGGGGTTGGGGTTCTGAAAATGCAAAGTTATGTAAGTTGGTATTATTATTAAGTATTAATTAATATTTTACGGCTATAAGTGTAATCAATATCAGTGTAATGTAACTATTTATTTCATTGTTTAAACTGTCACGGTTATTCACTAAAGTTATATGATTATCTACGGGATATTTACCGTGGTAAGATTGTGGAATGAGCTCCCGATATTTCGGCGTAGTTACATGCACCATGTTTACGGGAAGACTCAGAGTCTAAGCTAATAATGCTGATGCATTATTAGCGATTTGAAACTGTTAGCGGAACATAGGTAACTGTTAAGTTATACAATGAACGAATTCTATTATAAAAACAAGGAAGAATAGGCGTTAGAATAGTAAGTTAACGGCGCTATGCTATCAACTGAACAGATAATTGGATACTTATTATCATAATGTCTTACCCAAACTTGGCAAAGTTGCTCCACATCATAGTCATAAAAGTTATGATCCTGGCATCATCTTCGTCCATCGGCAACGGCAGCCTCTCTAGCTCAAAGATATAGAAAAGCTCATCTTGGTTTGCAGTCGCGGGAAGACTTGTATTCGTCAGCAACCTACCTAAATTCCGATTCCCTATGTAATTGAAAATGTATTCGTAAACTGGCAGGCCAGAACTATTCGCGTAGAGGTCAGAGAACAGCGACATCGGACCGACAAAACTGAAATCCGAATTCAAATTGATCAGACCACCAATCAGAGCTTCGTCCGAAGATATGTTCGTGAAGTATGTTTCTTTCAAAACTGTCCTGAACTCGTCTTTTTCCTCTTTAGGGAGATTTAAGCTTCTTTGGTCTAATGCGGAGTAGTCTTCGTTCTTGATTCGGTCCATTTGGCTGGTTATAGTATTGTAATCCAAAGTGCTGGTAAGTCCTTCAACAGTGTTTAGTCCAAAAATTGCTGGCACAGGATTAAAAGAAGTATGCAATTTACCCGAAACCAAAATATTGTAAGGAGTATCAACTAAAAATGGCTCTTCGTCTTCAAATACTTCTTCCACGGTCGGTAAGAAGACCGAACTGGCGTGCATCTGTTTCCCTATAGCTTCCTCTAGTTCAGCTACTGGAGTTTCGGAGTACAGCTTATAAAGTTCTTCAGGATCTTTGCTGACAACGCCCAAAGACTTGCCTACTTGACTGGCAGTAGCTAAGCCATCAGGGTCGAAGGATTGAGGAGTGAACAAGGACCCACTTTGGGAAATAATCCTATGGAACAGGCCTTTGGTAGACTCCGAAAGGGTCAAGTAAATAGCAGCGATACCCCCGCTACCTTGTCCAAAAACAGTCACATTATCAGGGTCCCCGTTAAAGTTCTCTATATTAAGATTGATCCATCGCAACGCAGCTCTGATATCTTTCAAGCCAGCGTTTCCAGGGGCCTCTTTAATACCCAAATTCAAAAACCCATAAGCGTTAAGTCTGTAGTTAACAGTAACTAAGACTACGTTTTGACTGAGGAGGTATTGAGGGCCATAAAATATTGGCGAACTAGAGCCTGCTCCAAAGAAGCCTCCGTGGATGAAGACCATAACAGGGTAGGTGGTATTGCTATGTTTTGGGGTGTAGATGTTGAGAGTGAGGCAGTCTTCATTGTCGCTTGGAGCTGCGAGAGGGTCGTTTGTGGGAAACTGGGGACAGAGGACAGCTCGATTGTCTGCTTTGTAGATACCAGGGTACGACTCTGGTTCTTTTGGCGCCTGGAAGAATTAAAAAGCAAATCTTGGTTAAGATGAACACAACGTTAAAACATGGTATAAATAATAATCTATGTTCTTAACTGACGTCAAAGTGTGTGTGTTAGAAAATATGGACGAGTAACATTCGTATTATATCGTAATAACGTAAATTATCTATCTTCTAGATACTATAAATAAATAAAAAAGGTGTTCGTTGGTAAGCGCATCGGACCGTTTAAGCAAAATTTTGTTTAAATGTTTGTAATAGTCCAAACAATTTGTTCAAATTGTCCTAAAAATTTAAAATTCGGACATCTGAAAGTGTTTTTTTTCTAGAAGAATTTAAATAAACCATAACTCAAACCAAATTATTGAAATTTGGGACATCTGTCGCATGTGAATTTTTTATATAATAAACGTCCGTTTTTTTATTTGCTTTTTAAACTTGGCTACGACCCTATTGTTTTTTGGGGCAATTTTGGCATTATCAGTGAGGGAGGAGATAGATAGTGAGATTGTCTAAAAACGAGTAATCCTGATGACACTACTAACTGAAAATAGCAAATGGAAAAACTAAAGATGGATAATATTGGATTGCATAAAATTTGCTGATGAAAAAATACTCTGAACCCTTGCCTAACTTTATGTACGTTAGGTGCTCTATTTTACCCACGGAGACGTGTCTGGTACCGTCTTTATAAATTTGAAGGCATCATACACATTAAGCTAATTTTAAAACATTTAATTATTTACATTACCTACGGCATATTTAACAAGGAACAAAGAAAAAAAAACCGGAAAAACTGTTTTAAAAGAGACCGCAGGGAAACGTTGGATGAAGACCGCTTCCAACCGGCCCTTTTGGAGATCAATAGGCCTATGTCCAGCACTGGACATCCTATGGCTGAAATGATGATGATATTTTACAAAATTGCTAAGGTATAACAGTGCAGTATAGGAATAATAAAAAAAAATTGTTTGGACGAGATTTGGATGGTTGGAATATCTTACCTTGAATCTGACTGGCTCAGCGTATCTTAATCCCAAAAATTCGTAATAATATCCACTGGAAGCCAAAATTCCTTCGACTTTCCCCTGTTTCGTTTCCACTATTTTTGTTTTCTCACTAAATACTGCACCAAAAAGTACCACCAAAATAACAATATGGCTGTACAGCCCCATCCCTTTTGGCTCAATTGACTCACAAACTATGAATTGTTTATGGTTTCCCGCGCTTTTTATACAGAAAAACTTATCTGGAAATCTCTGGTCAAAGTTTGAAACTCTTTTTGAACTCTATTAATGGTGCACAAGATCCAAATTAGCACAGCACAGTGACTTTCTATTGTATGTTTATCGTACGTGATATTCGAACAAAGTATCGATCTTATTCAATGTAATTGATATAAACGTGATTTGTAATAATTAATGAATAATGCATGATGACACAAACTGATAATGATTACATAATTACAGATTGCATGTACAATGCTTTTTAGATAAGGTAGGAAATGTCTTTCTTCCTAAAACCTTCGAAAAACTGTAACTGTAACTCTGAAAATGAGACGTAGTGTTAGAATAACTACACAAAGAAACCAATTACATAGGTACGCAAAATTTAAGCCATTCAAATGGTGTCATATATGACACCATAAAATATATAAATTTTTTACTATGACAATTTGCGCGGTGAAATCGTACCACAACAAATCAGAAAAGCAGCATAAGAGTTATGGTGTGACATTCCACAGGTAATCCATTAATTTACTTGCTTAAATCGTTTAAAATACCAATCGAAACGTAAGCTACAAAGCGAATTTGTAGCTTACGTTTTGAGAAGGCGTTGTTTGGAAACTTACCGTCTCTGAGTAGTTATTGTAAGGGTTAGGGCCCGTCCATTCATTTTATTTTAGTCGAAGTCCTTAAGTTTAATTTATTACATGAATTTATTACAAATTATCAGGCTTAGTGATGAATATAGCTAAATACATTATACTACTAAAATATAACACCTTATAATGTACCAGTTTAGATAGATAGCGGTCGATAGCCCGTTGGTCCAGTTGGTAGTGAACCTACCTTCTGAGCCTGAGGGCGTGGGTTCGATTCCCACGTAGGACAAACATTTGTGTGATGAACATTTGTGTTTGTTCTATATCTGGTTGTTAATATCTATTTAAGTATGTATTTAAAACTATATATGTATGTATATCAGTCTCTGGCAGCCATATCACAAGCTTTGCTTAGTTTGGGGTCAGATGACCGTGTGTGCAAAAAGAGTCCCAAAATATTTATTTATTTATTTATTTATTTATTTATTTAGTTTTTACAATAAAGATTATTCTGATTCTGATAAAAATGTACAGTTTATTTGTTACAAAAAATAGATCCCGGTTTTATTTGTGTATTTACACTTCGGGAAAGCATATGAATGCAGTCAGATGTTGCGTTATCATGTAACAATAGACACGTGTTGCACTTCCTACGGCTAGAGACCGACTGAAACGAAATGAGAGCCGGCGCTCATATTGTTATCTTCAAAAATTTAGAGCAAAAATGCACTCTACTGGGCCTGTCCAGGGTATACAAAGTCCTTGGCCTGTCCATTCATTTTATTTTGGTAAGGACACAATGTCATGCCTGATTTTTGGTGTAACTCTCTTATGTGCCAGTGTCAAGTATTATTATTACGATTATATTTATTATGTATTGTAGTCGTAGATTGTAGTCAAACAGCTTTGAGAAAGGAGTCAAACACAAGGACGTTGTATACACTATTTAGGGTATACAAAGTCCTTGGTCATACACGGTATTTAATAAAACTTGTAATATTTCAAAACTTGACACTGGCAAATTCACAAGACGTGGGAACCCAAAATCCTCTCATGAAGAAAGAACTAAAGAGTTTTGGCGCCAACGTGAAAAAAACACGTCGGCTAGTTGTAATTATTGTCGTAAACTTATGTATTTTCGAGTTACCTATTTATTAAAAGAAAGAAAAAAGAAAGTTTATTTGTGACCAAATTACGTTTTAAAAAACGTTATCATGCGTTCGTGGACGTGTTTGATTGTGACAAAGTGAAACATAATTATATTTTCGAATTGTTTCCAAAGCTTCATAGAAGCCACCTGTAAAATATCCACCACTTAACTAGGGCATGACTTTAACTTGACCGTCAGACCGTAACTTACTTGTTTGACTCTTAATGTGACTGACTTGACGATATTTCGTAAAACTTGAACATATTTTAGTACCTGACACGCAAATGCACAAGACGTGCGATGCCAAAATCCGCTTAGGGGGGAAACCAGGGAATGTATCATTAAAAAAAATAAAAGGGTTTCTCGACACAGAGCGATTGTCTTTGTCTCTATCTCTTTCTGGCTTATATCAATTGCTGCTGTTCTACAAAGGACAACAATAATGCTAGTTTAAATATTTCAGATCTACTGTCATGCCAAAAGTGAAAGTTCAATATTTCCGAACGAAATCAAAACGTACGTTTCTTTTGACGTTTACACCCAACCAGCGATTCCGAACGAGTGAAGTGGATTTTGCTTTGATTGGTATTGTGAATAATTAAAAGCAAATTAAATTTCTTTAACAGTTCGCAATTAAAAATTCTGAGCGTTGAACAGTGTAAACTAGTAAACACATCGAGCTTCCTAAGTTGTGCCCTCCAAGATCCCTGCATTCCAAACTTTGGACTTGCTGTGTTGTCACAAACAAACAAAGTCGAACACAAATAGTGTTCTGTGCACTTCTCCGAGCTATCAATGGTACAGTGATTCACCAGAGAAATCCTCGGCCCAGTTATGAATAAAAAGCTCGCCAGAACCGGCCCCAGGATCCGCATAACGAGACCAGCCAGGATAAAAGCAGAAGAAGACGATGCCAAATACATTTACACCTGTCAGTTTTGTCGACTGAAATTCTCTAAAAACAGCCACTTTTTCCGCCACATGACGTCTAATCATGAAGTGCAACAAAAAGCAGTGACCTATCAGTGCAACGAGTGCAAATTTGTCTTCTCAAAAAAGGCTAACCTCGACATCCATTGTCAGACGCATCATCAGCTGAAAAGTAAGTCGAAATGCGAGAGTTGCGCGATCACCTTTAAGTCGAGGTACTGTCTTCGCCGCCATTTAAAGTTAAAGCAGTTGATGCAGGAGAATTCTTGCTTAAAGTGTCAGAAAAAATTTACAAGTAAAGAAGGACTGGCCAAGCATGTCCGGAACAAACATTCAAACAGAAATGTGATGTTTCAGTGTGATTTGTGCTCGTTGAAGTTCAAGGCTCAGGAATCTCTGCAGAGTCATGTAGGCCGGGTGCATAAGAAATTATGATTTTTAGACTTAGTTTTGTTGTCCAGTAACAGACGATACGGACTTGGTTGATAAACCGCCATCCAACAAATGGGAGGGAAAGAGAAAAAAAATCTCATTGGTCCTACAGTAAGCCTAGCACGGGCTGTAGATAAATAGTCTATCCACTGTTTTTATCTGCGGGAAAGTGACAAACGTATCCATATTCTAGCTTTGTTGCGTCTAGGCGTAGATAAAAACGGTGAAAAGACAATTTGTCCACGGCCCGTGCTAGGCTTGCAGTAGGTTGGTTGGCGGTCCGTCAACCAAATCATACGTCTGGTAGTACTATAAAGTAGGTTTACTAACTGTATTATTTTTAAGTAATATTATTAAAGCCTTATTCACATTGTAGTATCTAAGAATTTGTCAATCGCTAAAATGTTATGTAATGATTTCATATTTATCATAACAAAATATATTATATTTATACACAACAACAAGAATCAAATGTTTTAGTATAGCATAAACAGTTTTAAGAAACTTGAAGTTCTGACTTCCACTGCTGAACATAAGCCTCCCCTTTAGATCTCCACACTGAACGACAGGCTGCCATCTGCATCCACTGGATGCCCGCGACTCTCACGATGTCCTCGGTCCTTCTAGTGGAGGCCTACCTACGCTGTCTTCCGGTCCGTAGTCTCCACTCAAGAACCTTTCTTCCCCATCGGTTATGGGTTCTTTGAGCGATGTGGTCTGCCCACTGCAACTTGCAAATCTTACCAGCTATGTCGGTTACTGTTCTTCGGCGAATATCCTCATTACGAAGTCTATCTTTGCTTTGGGTTTTCGCCCATCACCGAGCAGGCTAATACCATTACGGCCAAACCTCTTCTATATTTTACTATAACCTAAGTATGCCCCACCCCCAGTAAGGAAGTGGAGACTTTACTATAGGCATAATGGAGTCAAATTGTAGTTTTAGAAACATCATGAAAGATACGCGTTACCTCATTATATCACTTACCCACACTTAAGCACATTCACGAACATAGATGAAAAATGGTGATAATGATGAAAATCCTATGTCACTCTCTGGCTCTTGAACTATACCCATGCAAAAAATCAGGTCGTTCCGTTGTTCCGTTGCAGCGTGAAAGAGGAACAAACATCCATACATCTATACATACAAACTTTCGCGTTTATTATATTAGTAGGATAGGATAAAAATTTATCATAAAATTATACATTAAAAATAGAAAATCCAGAAGTAAAAAAAAAAAAAACCGGACAAGTACGAGTAGGACTCGTCCTCTGAGGGTTCCGTTGGACGGAACACTCAGAACGCGAGTCAAAAAAAAATAAAAAAATTACTGAAGTTGAAATATTGAAAGACAAACTTAACTTTGTAGTTGACAATAAGGTTCTTCCATACATTTCAACTACAAAATGTAAGTTTGTAATAGCAAAATAATTATTTTTAAATGATATAATTTAAAATTTATGACTTTTAGATTTATTCCTATATATGTGCTATGAGACCTTGCCTTTTGCCAAATTTCATGATTCTAGGTCAACGGGAAGTACCCTATAGGTTTTGATTCCCCTGTGAAATCGCAAAATATGCGACATAAACGTTCATATCTTTTGATTGCGTTGACATACAACTTTTATTTTTTTACAGCCGAAAGAAACCGTAGACCCAAGTATTTAGTATAAATTTCAACTTGATACCTTTACGCGTTCTTGAGAAAAAGGGTCTTGACAGACGGACAGACAGACAGACGGACAACGAAGTGATCCTATAAGGGTTCCGTTTTTTCCTTTTGAGGTACGGAACCCTAAAAATATACTGAAGTGACATCATGTTCTTTTCACGTTTAGGCGCCAAAACTCGCCTATTTATTAATTTTTTACTCTTGAGGGTTTTGGCGTTGCACGCGGTGAGGCAGGTAAAATATCTTAGAATTCAGGATGTGCGAGTGCTAACTACCTACAGCTATATAATACTAACCTAGAAGTTGCCTCTGTCTATCGCGTAACTCTTGTCGCGTTATCTCTGTATATCGCGCGGCAGGTCCGACAAGTCGGTTACTTGTAGCACCTAAAATGCGGAGTACGCCTGGCCTGGTAGTACCTACAATCCGTGGTTATTCAAGGAAAAGTGAATAGGTATTTCCTAGGCAAGCGTGCTACATCTTCGACCACATCGTCGCATCCCACCAGGTGAGATTGTGTCAAACGCCTTTTTTTTTGTTAAAATTTTCATGACCCTGGATTCAATGTCCTTTAGTCGTAATATTAAACAGTTTACATAGTATTAATAGCGTCAAACAAGTCATAGGCACAGTCAGAGTCAAGCAAAGTAAGTCACGGTCAAGTCAAACCCCTGTTAAGTGGTGGAGACTTTACAAAAGGCTCCTATGGAGATTTGGAAACAGCACGAAAAGACACGTTTCACCTCGTTATATCACTTCCCACACTCGAGCACGTTTACGAGCACTTAATGAATGAGGCCTCATAAGCAAGCTCAAAGTCGCACAACGAGCTATGGAGAGGGCTATGCTCGGGGTTTCTCTACGAGATCGAATCCGAAATGAGGAGATCCGTAGACGAACGAAAGTCACCGACATAGCCCACCGGATTAGTAAGTTGAAATGGCAGTGGGCAGGGCACATATCACGCAGAACAGATGGCCGATGGGGCCGAAAGGTTCTGGAATGGAGACCACGGACTGGTAAGCGCAGCGTAGGACGTCCACCCACAAGATGGACAGACGACCTAAAAGAGACCGCAGGGAAACGCTGGATGCAGGCCGGCCAACCGGCCCTTTTTGGAGATCGATGGGGGAGGCCTATGTCCAGCAGTGGACGTCCTACGGCTGAAATGATGATGATGATGATGAATGAATAATAATTCACCATTTAGTACACATGAACACTCCAAAATACACAAGTTTAGGAAAATAATCCAACGAGCCGACATGTTTTTTTCCACGTTGGCGCCAAAACTCCTGTCAAACGCAAATGTAAACAAGTATTTATATTGAAATTCTTTTAAAACTCCCGATAAAAGCGTCCACCATCTACCTACTATAATTAGTTAGTTTCAGCAGTTTGTTTTCTGAATAGTGTAAAAATAATATAAAATAAAAGAGCAGATAATTTTCAAACTGAACCCATTAGGGCTATTAAGGGTAGAGCTTAGGGGTTTTTAGGGTTATTTTTTTGGTCTTTTATTAGTTTAGTTTAAATAATACGGATATTGAAGTTTGGTAAATAATTTCTTATTCGAGCGTTTGCGAAATATGCGCATGTATAAAATCAAATAAACTCGTTCGAAACTTTGTAAGGCCTCCTTTGGAAAGATTCGGGATGTCACGTGGCACGTCGCCGTGCGTTGTTTACTAACTTAAGGTAGCATTCCGATCTTGGCGACCGGCGACTGCGACCGGCAGCAGCGACCGCGTCACGCGACCCGCTGCTCAGTATGAATTTTATATGGAGTGCTAAACAATGCAAGCAACCCACACGTCGCGTGACGCGGTCGCAGTCGCCGGTTGCGGTAGCCAAGATCGGAATGCTACCCTTACGGGGCGTTGCGCAACGCGTCATAGGGTTTTTAATCCCCGGCGCAAAAAGGGCATTTGTGTGTGTCTGTCTGTGGCATCGTAGTTCCCAAACAGCTGAAACAATTTTGATTTAGTTTTTAGGGTTCTGTACCCAAAGTAAATGGGACCCGGCTTAGTAATAGGGTCCCGTTGGGTACGGAACTCTAAACTACTCAAAACTACGCTGTCTGTCTTTCTGTCCTACCTTTTAACTGCTGTAACTAACGAACCGTAATAAAATTAAAGTACCTAATAAAAAATTAATGGGATAAGCATTTTTAGGGTTCTGGGGGCTTAGTCCCAGGGGTGCAAGTACCGTTCTTTTAGCGATCGCAAATTCGCTAAAATGCCATAGAATCGATCACAGCGAGTACTGAAAAAATGGCATATTATCGAATTTGACGACCTCAACTGTCAATTTGACGATCGATAAAGAACGGTACTTGCACTGCTGATTTGATAGATTTCGAAAACTTTTTTCGTTTACGTATTGTTCCATACATTAGTAAAGCGCCTCCAGCGGAAACGCGGAGGAACTAAAATCGGTAGTAATCGGCGGTATAGATTGCTTCACTCTAATACGAAAAAAGTTTTCGAATACCTTTCAGCCCAGCAATGTATGGAACAATACGTGAACGATTTTTTTTTTCGAAAACTATCAAATCTGGGATTAAGCCCCCTGTACCCGAAGGGTTAAAAGCATGACTCTATCACTATTTACCAAGCCTACGCTGCCTGTCTGTATGTTCGTCTTACCTTCTAATGGCTTTATCTTTGGAAACCGTAATAGAAAGCCAGTCGAAATTTAATTTTTGAGTAGTAAATATTTATATTCTGTGAAAATTTCAACTGGCTGTCTATTACGAGTCGCAAGATATAGACGACTTTTAGCTTTTAAAGGGGTGAAGTAGATTGTACAGCGTAGGCTTAGTAATAGGGTCCTGTTTGTACATCCTATAGGTACGGAACCCTAAGAAAGGTCCTTAACTCGATCCGTATTCTTAGTCACGAGAAAATGGTGGGTTATCAAAAACTCTTTATTCATCATCATCATCATCAGCCAGAAGACGTCCACTGCTGAACATAGGCCTCCCCCTTTAACCTCCACACTGAATGACAGCCTGCCTTTTGCATCCACTAGATGCCAGCGACTCTCACAATGTCGTCGGTCCATCTAGTGGGAGGCCTACCTACGCTGCGTCTTCCGGTTCGTGGTCTCCACTCAAGAACCTTTCTTCCCCTTCGGTTGTCGGTTCTTCGAGCGATGTGGCCTGCGCATTGCCACTTCAACTTGCAAAACTCTTTATTGACAACAATTAATTACCCTGTGACAAAATATAGGTACCTACTGGTATTGAACCTGAATCTATGTATTGAACCATTGAACAAACTTATATTCACCTAGCAGACCTGACAGACGTTGTCCTGTCTTAGAACTGTCAAACACGCAAAGTCAAAATTGTAAATTTTATTTTTTTACACCTTGGGTTACATTATTGGAGTTTTAGTAAGGATCCCTATTTTTTTGAAAATATATTATAGCCTTTGTTACCTGGGAATAGTGTAGCTTCACAACAGTGAAAGAATTTTTCAAATCGGTTCAGTAGTTTCGGAGCCTATTCAATGCAAACAAACAAACAATCAAATCTTTCCTTTTTATAATATTAGTATAGATTATTTGGGATAAAAAGTGAAAATAAAACAAGTGATATAAAGATTTAATATTGGACTAATATTTAGTAAAATACCATATCATAATAATAAAATTCATATAAAAATTCAATTATTTCAGTTTTTAAACAATACCTATTACAATTTGTCAGGTGTTTAGTTATAATCTACATAGATTAGCAATTAAAAATACGGGCCTTACGGCTAACTCTCAACGAAGGCTCGAATTAACGCTGAAACAGCGCAGGGGGACAAGGGCCACTTTCTGTTAGCGTTAACGCCTGCGGAAAGATGAAATTGTATGAAAATGACATTAGCTTGAGATAACATCTCTCAAGTTAATGTCATTGTCAATGTCATTTTCATACAATTTCATCTTTCCGCTGGCGTTAACGCTGACAGTGAGTGGGTCTTGCCCAACCCCCCAGTTCGGAAAATCACGGGAACGTGAATACGGTTTGCAGTCGCGTTTTCTCATCACCTATATACAGTTTTAGGGTTCCGTATCCAGAGGGTAAAAACGGTACTAAGCCTACGATGTGTCTGTCTGTCCGTCCGTCCGTCCGACCTATTAAAGGCTGTATCTTTCAAACCGTAATAGATAGCCAGTTGAAATATCACAAAATATGTAATGTTACGGGGTCCCCATACAACAAACGTATTTTTGTATTAGCTCTAATGTAAAAACGGTAATACCATAAACGAACCTACTAATACTACACATGGCCGGTTTATTTCTTTGTGACGATTTTGGCGTCGCACTCTTGTGCATTTTCCATGTCAAGTTTGATGAAATCAAAGAAAAGAGAAGTAAATACAACGGAAATGAGAAGGAAAATCTGTTACCAGGTATTATGACAGAACCTTGATAGAACATTATTATTTAGATCAACGCGTCGAGTTCCGCGTCACAGTTGCTAACTGATTTCGAATGACTGACGTTTCGTTTATATGGGTGCAACTGGCTACAACAAATTTCTTACAATAACGCCTTGACAGCCGTTTTAATTTAAACAATTTTTTTTCTTGTCTTCTCTTGTTGAAATGTAATCAAATAGTTCCGCTTCCATTAAATATTTCTTCTCTACTTTTATTCTCAAACAATAAATTCATTATTTAATTAGCTAATTTTATTCAATCTATTATTATCCGTTCTTAGTTTTTCCATTTGCTATTTTCTGTTAGTAGTGTCATCAACCAGGATTACCTCGTTTTTAGACAATCTCAAATCTCCTCCCTCACTGCTAATGGCAAAATTGCCCAACAACCAAAGGGGCCGCAGTAAAGATTTAAAAAAAATACAGCGAGTGCATTTTTTTCAATTGTGAAGGTATGGTACTAAACTCCCGACAAATTGATCCATAATTCTAAGTAATACTATCCAAACAACAAAAATAAAATTCACTCTTATAAAAATTATAAAAACGCAAACTACATAGTTAAATCTACGTTTAGGTAATTCTGGTAAATAAAAATAATATAAAAATGAACATTCGATATATTATTAAATTAAACTAAACTAAAAAGGATTCATCTGTAAACAAAAAGAAACTTCTCAGTAAAGCTCCGATTTTGAATTTTTTGTATTCTACTTTGCAATGTGTTCGACAAAAGTGTGTTATTCCATAGACAAAATATTTTATCTATGGTAATGCCCAGTTTCTATAGTCTATTCACTTCACGTTATGCCCGATTTTGGGTAGTAGGTATCATGTGTCAGATTAATTTATAAAAATTGTATTCGTTTTGCCTGCCAATGAGAGAATTTCAGACTATAAAAAAAAGTTCGTATACTGACTTGCTAGATGGCGGATACAACCGCTATAATTATAAAATGTAATGTAAGGTCTAAAAGGAAGTTAGGCCTATATAAGTTTCCTTTTGGGCTTTACCGTGTTGAGTTTAGCGCCATCTAGCGAACCAGATGGAAGGCCCGGAAAAGCTCTCTGGTTTTTGGAAAAAGAAATCAGACTGTCATACAATTTCTTTTTCTTTGCCAAAAGTGCGTTCACTACCTCGCTAGCGCGTTGCAGCATTTCTGAGGATATAGAATGCCTGCATTTACTTACGAAAAATCTAAAAAAACATTTTAATTTACCTCGAAAATAATATTACAAACTGTTTACCAAAAATTCAAATAGATCAAAACAAGATTTCACACATGAAAACAGAATTTAAAAAAGTAGGTTTTATTTGAAACGATTTTTATGCGCTACGAAAATGTTTGAAGCAATACATATAATTTTTTTTGTTAAACATTTGTAGTGTTATTCTCAAGGTATTATGTTTCTTAGATTTTTCGTAAATACATCCAGTCAGCTTATTATTTTCAGTTATTGCACTTCAGATACGCACTTAATTTACTCAAAGACTTTGACTTCCATGAATTTATTCACGGAATCTACAAAAAAAAAAAAAAAGATTTCGTAAACACAGCTGTCATTTTAATTGGAGCTGGCTGGATTCAAAAGGACCGTTTTGCTTTCCTACCAATAGTTTCTTGGGAAATATAAGTATCAAAACTATTGGTGGCAAAAAGATCCGTATTAAAATATGGAAACCAGGCATTAAAAGGTAGGGGAGATAGGGGCTACAATTAACAGGGGTAAGAATTAACAAGCGATTTGTCGCTTAAGTATTAACATTATGGCTGTATATCAACAATATTCCAGCTCTATGAATGGTGCCGAACGCGATCAAACCGGTTAATTCTCACTCAGGCGCCGCATAGAGAGGTCACGTCACTGCGGTTAATTTGGCTAGGTAAACGAACTTTTTTACGAACGCAATTTTTTGATTTGTCGTTTAATTATGCTTCTTAAATAATGTTGATAGTTATTATTCGATTCTTTGTAAAATTGGCTGCTATATTAACTTGTTTCATTTATCGTAAAACTTATACCTAATTTAATAAAACTACAAATGTGATAAATCGGGGCATGGGGCTAAAAGTAACAAATTGACAGGGGTAACAATTAACTTGTTAATACATGCCCCACAGCGATGGCAGCCAGGTTACTTGGTTTTAGCCTTAGAACAATAATGCATAGGATTAGTTTCATACAAAGCCTATTTACTGCTATTTACTTACATCAATGATACAAAGTGTGATCGCAAAAGTGAAGCACAAACCCGATTAATGTGCTTGGTTTTCATGCGTTATTTTTCAAAGATTTTAGCGTCTTACCGGCCAAAAACAAAGTCCACGTTGTATGATTCTACACGATGTTTTTTTTTACCGTACGAGCATCATATACCTTACTACCTTATAGAAAAATTATATTTATTTTGCCGTATGAGGACGTATAAAAGAACTACGGAGAGGCACTGCTTCAAAAGAGGTCTATGAATTGGCTGCAACAGAAGTTTTGGAATACAGATATATATTATATACAGAGATACAGAAAAGTTGGATATAAGAAGACACTATTCGTTTTTACACCAGAGGAAGAAGCAAGGTTAACATATTACATTCTTCAATGTGCAAGGATATAATTCGGTCTCCTTCCCACTGACGTAAGAAAATTGGCGTATGAAGCAGGTGTTTATCATGGAATACAAAACATGCCAGAGAGTTGGGAAAAAACAAAAGGGCCAGTTCAGGTTGGTTAATTTTTTTAATGAAACCCATGCCATCCATCCGTAACCCCGAAACAACGAGCTTAAGCCGAGCCATCTCGTTCAATTGGACTAGCATTCGACCATCAACAAAGTTTTAGCTGAACTAGGTACAAGACAAATTGGAGTGGTAACCTCAGCAGAAAGAGGTACGTTGGTACGTGAGGTATCAGAGTGATAGGGGCTGCAAATGCCATCGGAAACTCTATTCCTTGCATGTATATTTTATCGTAATGAGATACAGCGACATATTTATCAAGAATGGAACAACTGAAGCGATAGGTGCCGGAAACAAATCGGGCAGGATGGCCGAAAAGGAGTTTTTGATATTTCTAGACCATTTCATTAAGACAAGACCTTTTGCTGAAGATCCAGTATTCCAGACCCTCCTGTTTATACCTGCCCCAGCCATGTTAAAACTAGCCCCGAAGTCGGGGTTAAAATTAACACCGATCTTTTTTCTTTAAACTGGCACCTGTTAGTTAATTATTTGTATTATACCGTTTTTTTTAATTATGGATTGTACCTAAATATTTTTCCTTTAACATGGTCTAAAAACCATTTTTATACGATCTTTCGTTTCAAAGATATGAGCTCTGAACTAAAATTTGTTAGGTTTGACCCCTCTCTCCCCTACATCTCACTTCACTATTTATAAAATTACACATACATAGATATAATCTTATATTTATTAACTGCCAATGTGCAATTTTAAAATCGGCAAAAGCTTACCTCTAAGTTGCGGTGTAAAAATTAAAAATACAGAAAATAAAATAACTCAAAAAGAAATACTGAAAAATCATTAAACTCTATAGTAATAAACAATTCTAAAACTACGGTGAATAAAATATAGCTACAATAAAAAAGTTATACAAAACTGGTAAAAAATAAATAAATAGGAATAAACATCAAAAATACATCAAAACAAACTTGTGATATAATTCAAAACGGATAAAAAATGTTTAAATTAATAACACGATCCTTTTGTGATAGTCACCAGTTATTGCTCAATATTAAAAACTTGCTTCATAATTTATCTATAAATATTCAAAAACAAACTCTTTGCTCGTAACGATTTCTTTTCCAACGAATAGAAAATGTATCAAAAGACTAAGCAGGCAAAATTAACCATGTGAAAACAAGGCATTAAAAAAGTTTACAAAAAAAAAATACACGAAGAGAAAAATGTTTTTGTGTTGCTAGTAAAAAATAGTGAGCAATTTCAGCTGACATCGAATAGGAATTAAGTAAAAAATAGGAATCAATGGAACGACGATGGTCGAGCCACTCTGTCTTTTGGTAGCGACGTCTTTGGGACGCTTGTCTTTGGTCTACTCTAAAATCAGACAGTGCGATGCAACGAGGCAACAGCTGTGGCAAGGTAAATCTCGATTCCTCAATTTGACACTTGTCGCAATGATGCCTGTCACAATGACACCTGTCGCAACGACACCTGTCACAATGACACCTATCGTAACGATACTTGTCACAGTGACATTTCTAACAATGTCACTTATACTGCCGAATGTGGAATATATCATTTTCTGTGACAGCTTGCCATAGATTACATACGCAGCTCGAAATAAACTTACAAGAATATCTTCTGTGACAACACCTAATAAAAAATATGCGATGGTAAAATTGCACTATCCCAAAAAGCAAACTACAAGACAAACACAGAACGAAAGTTTCAAATTCAATTTAATATCTCCACAATAGTTCTAAAATAATTCATAGGCATTTAAACAAAGGGAGCTAGAACGGGTAAGTATAAAAGCGGAGCGAAACAGTTCCAAAACATTTAAAATTAATTTTCAAATCAATAAATTGTTACAAATGATTTGTAGGGAACGCTTTTGAATCCAGCGACACTTTGGGCTTACTATCAGTTACCTACACTTTAATTAGCAATAAATATTAATTGCCGTAATCACGCTCAAATTTTATTCACGCTTCAGAAATATTCATGTAAAACTTCCGAAACATTTAGGAATAAAACATTAATCTGATGTTTCGGAAACAGACTGTTGGCGTTTCTGAAACGTACCGTTGATGTTTCGGAAGCAGTCTGTTGATGTTTCGGAAGCAGACTGTTGATGTTTCGGAAACACGGCTTGGATGTTTCTGAAGCGGCTTCGGAAAATTATTAGTGAATTAGACAAAGTTTAACGAAAACTTATTATTTTGTTGATAGTATACGAGGTAAGCAAGCACGCTTGAGAGCATGATTAGTAGGCATAGTATATTGGATGATAGTATACTTTGTGCTAGGCATTAAAGCCAGTCCTGCAATAATTAGAGTTAACTTTGCTAGTGCTAGCGTACAAAGCATAGTTTCCACCACGAGCTAAGCTAAGTTTAGCTAAGCTACAGTTACCAACTTAGTTTTGAGCTTAGTTCGTGAAGGATACAGCATTTTTGTTACATAACAAAGTGTAGGCAACCATTAAATAAACTCTTTAACAACCGCCAAATGTGCCTAATTCTACAACAAATTATCCTAAATCAAGATCGGAGAAAAAAGTGTGCACCTTCCACGCGGATACCTTCCGCGCGGGTACCTTCCACGAGGGTACCTTCCACGAGGGTACCTTCCACGTGGGTAGTTTCTACGATCAACTAAAGTCTCACTACAACTGTCACTAGTTAACAAAAATCCGACGCCGGATCGAAAAGCGTTCAATATAACTAGCAAAAAAATATCGGAATTTTCACTATTCAAATTATCAATTTTTAACAACAAAATTGATTCTATTCAACAAGTCACTGAAACAACTGTCTATAAAAATATATAAATCTTATTTCAAATTAATTTAAATAGAGTAATAGGCGACTCGGGGCTTCGCTTACATGGCGACCAGCTAAGCTGTGAACTGCCGTGTGGTCGCGAGTCGGCCAAAATACTAATTAGAAAAATCTATTTTAAAAACGAAATTCAATGCACCATCACGGCGTCGCTCAGATAACATCCAAAAAAACTCGAAAAACAAGGGCTCGGTACCAGACAATATGACGGTGCAACAAATTTCCAAACTTAAATATTGTCTAGCAACGTTACAATGTATTTAGGTACTATTTTATTATTATACAATATACTCAACTAGGTAGGTATTTAATGAATTGCGCTACTCTTGCTATTTTTAAAAATTATGTAATAATTTCACTAGAGTCCTAGAGCACGAGGAACTTGGCGCTCATCTCCAAAATTTCACTATCTCCGGCCCGCCACCGAATCAAATCGTAAAAAATTCATTTTTTTGCGGATTTTCATTTTTTTATTCACTAGGAAAGTTCCAACGATTCACTATGTACATGCAAGTGAAAAAAGTGCGCAAAAAACTCACTCGAACGACGACGAGGGGAAACATCGAGTTCATTTTTTTTATATGAAATAACATCAACAATTCGTTAATTATTTACTTTAGCTACTATACCTCAAAAAAGTACAAATTCACGTTCAAAAAATGTTCGTCTTAGTTCGGACCGTCAGACCACAATGCCCCCGCTTGTGTTGAATCACGCAGTGATATGCTGAACAACAAAATTACTATCTAAAATGAAAAATATATATGCGTTTCGCATCGCACACCTATCAATAGAAAACAGACAACTACACCACGCCTAGAGGCGTTCCAAACAAGAATATAGAGAAAAAAACAATCCTACAAACTAACCAACTAAACTAAGGATAAACTTAAAAACGACCACCCCGCAGCGTCACGAAACTTATATACTCTTCAAAACAAACTAAAATAAACATTACAATGCTTCCAAATCTCAAGGAAACGGTCGAAACCTAAAACCTGCGGGGCGACATCGAGAAAAGGCATAACAAGAGAAACGAGATAAAAAGCAAACTTGGGAAACTAACTCCCGTACATTCAACTAAAATTAGGTAAATTTGGTACTACACTCCTCCACACCTACGCGTCTCGACAAGCCATGTACGACACAGCCTTCCTAGAATATGCCAAACCTAATCGCTACATTTTTCTGTACGACAAAAGCGAATAAATCAATGCTCTTAATGGCATCACATAAGTCCTCAAAAAATCACGTTCTAGACAATGTTGTACCTACTCCCTAGGCCAGAACATTTTCTGGCCAGTATCGTGCCTACTACCTATGCCAGAACATAATATGTTCTGGGCAGTGTTTTATCTACTATCTAGGCCAGAACATGGTATGTTCTGGCCAGGAAGGCCTTTAAAAATAGCATTCTTAACGGTAACGTATCACTTCCGCTTGCCAGTTTGTCATTACAAAAAACTACCAAATCTTGTGGAATTTTACCACGAGACGTAGTTGGGTGGCTGTTCAAAGGAAGGCTGGTGCTATTTCGGCGACGACCTCAAGCTTCTAGGCACAGTGCAAAAGCAGACCACATATCCCAAACACACCTCGGTTTATAAAAATCTAACACCAATTATTATTAGTTTAGTCGCTGGGTCGACGCAGACCTTCAAGGAATGTTCTATTATTACTAATCACGCCCAAAATTCATTTTGCAGAGAGCAACAGATGGAACCACATGTAAGATTTTCTATTAATAAGTATCCAAGCGCGTGTCGATACACGCATATGACGGTTCCGTAAACATGTAAAGCCACATAATGACTTTTTGATGTGAAAAATCTATTGGCGCGCCTTAGCAGTAAAACCGACTCGTATGCCGTGACGACGTGATGTCATGTTTCACATCTGCCGGGCGTCCCGTGACGGACGTTTTTTATGACGAAATTGGATAAAAAAACTATCAGGAGAGCATCATTTGCGAAGATAATTGTATTCTAAAATCAATGAACTATGAACCAAGTGAATTTAAATGCATTTGCGGTTTTCTCTAATTAACTCAGTTTCAATCATATAGTGGTCGAAACAATTTGATTATCAAGGAAAGTGTAGAACTTATTTTGCCAAGTAAAAAGGTCCAGTTCCAAATAATGTTGCCATCTGCAAAAACAACGGACTCATATAAGTAACGCTTGAAGATCTGCCGATTGTTTTGTACAAAACCGCCCAAGCGTCTCACAGGCTACGTTGCGCGTAAAGTAAAAAATCACAATCCGAATTACACAATTATTAATCCTTTTTTATAAAAATACAAAAATACAAAATGGGACAGTGCGACCACACAACATACTAACACACTCACGCGTCCCGCCCTTCTCAACGTGTTTTAACTAGGAGGGTAGGGGGCAAAAATTTTTCTTTACTATTCAAAAAAAACATTGAGCAATTTCATACAAAAGAATCACGAAAAACAAGGAAACTGTATTTGTGTGCGTTTTCTTGTTCACGAAAAACAGGGAAACGCACACACACCGGTCAAAAGAAGTATAAAACAATACACGTACATTCAAATTTACAAAAAAAGACGTTAAAAACGAGAGATTTCAATTTACAAAGTGTTGCCACATAAATGAAAAATCTACCAAAGAAAATGCAGTCGAAATAAAAGTTGAAAACAAAAAAATGGTGGGTACTTAAAAATAATACTCATATTAAAGATTAAATAAAGGGGCTATCGAAAAGATGTGCCAAGGTGAAAAATGGGGGATGGTAATATTATAGGTGTGTATGTACGGGGCGTAATTCAAGCCGTGTCCAAAATATCTAGGAAAAACTATCGTTAGAGAAAATCGCAAACTCCCAACTTCGTATTATTTTGCTATTATACTGAAACTATTATTTTAATATAATAATATCATAGACAAACACGTTTCAATGTGCTTTTGTTAAGTTTTGCGCTGTGTAATTGCTTGCAGTTATCTTTTTATTATAAATACATATCTAAAATACTATATTAATCATTTTCCAATATTTCGCCTACTAATAATTGCATAATACTTGATTTATGTCCTTGGTCAAACTGCATACAATTACGCTGCGCGTTTTAGTTAATTATGGCGAACAATTTTCTCTAAAATGCTCTACTATTAAAATTGTACCTACTTATCCTTTAAATTTGTAGATTGGCATTTACGCCTGATTTATTGATAAAGAATACCCATTATGCTATTTATAATTCACATGGGACTAAAATTACTAAATAGGATATCTCCGATTAATTAAATGCGGGAATAATTACCAAAAGAATTGAGAAGATGGAATATCTATATAAATTATTGGACCGAAACGCGTGCTATGACGAAATTGGAATGACTACGCCAATATTCACAAAAATTAGCGGTAAAAGGAACTATAGATGAATACAATTAAGGCGGTTCTTTCTACCTGCAGCTTTCTCCCTCGCGCATTTTTAAATTAATGAAAATATAAAATCACTTCGTATTAATTTTCAATGATTTAAAAAATACATTTTTTATTGCGTATATAGTTTTTTTAAAGTAAAGTAAAAATATTATTGGCATAGTAAAATAGCGAATTTTTACTTGTGACCATTTTACTCCAATCTGGCCAATTAGGCCGGAGTAAAATGGTCACATGCAAAGTCACTATTTTACTTTGTCGAATTGAAATATATTTTAACGAAATGTTCTTTGTAAGATTATGATTTCGGTTTCGACACTTTTTGGAAATTCATACCCATTTTATATCAGCAATAATGTGAAAATGTGCGAGCGCGAGAACTGCGGACGGGAAGAGCCCTTTAAGTCGTCAGACTAATCAAAGTCAGTTTATGTTACAGGAGGGGCTTGACCAGACTCATACGCCACAACAAGGCACTATAAAGCCTACATTCGCCGTACTTTTAAATTTTCGAAAAAGATCCGAGACGATACGTAAAAACCGCTTCGAAACAATCAAAAAAACTATATCAAAAAAATTCGCGCAAGTCTTTTCTACAGTCTATTTATAAAGTCCGTGGTCTTTTCGGGATACGATGTCTTATAGGGACGAATCTAGGTTTTAAAGAAGTATATGTGCGACATACTCTAATTTCTGTAGTTTGGGACCAGTTGGTCTCTCAACTTAAGACATTTCACTTTAGATTCGATCCCAAATATCTACTTTTACTACTGTATCGATCGATACAATTTAAGTACATGGGTACATATTTATTTCTTTGAAAATATAATATTAAAAACTATTGCATTTTAGTAGATGAACGCAAATTGGTCCTTATGCAGTCAATATCTACAAAATAATTAAATGGGTGCCGTAATGACTAAAGACGTTAAATTTCAACGGGTTGGTGACGAATTGGTAGCAGTATAAGTAAGAGACCAATTTCGAACATTTGTGACCAATTTTGTAACACTGATATCTAATTTAGTAACATTGATGGTCACTTTGGTAACATCAACGATCAATGATGGACCATTGATGTCATTGAAGTGGCCATATGTTACCAAACATTGATTTCAGTACCTAACATTGACGATGAAATACTGATGGACAACGTTACCAAAATGGTCGTCAATGCTATCAAATTGGTCACAATACCGTAACATTGATGGCCAATATGGTAACATTCATCTGACATTTTTAGTCATATAGATAGCCCATTGACTATATTAAATTTAATACAATTACATGCCAATAAGACTTTAGCTTATGCTGTGTCAATCGTCAGTATTTTGCAGTAGCTATTGTAAAAAAAATATACCGTTTTTAGTATTATTTACACCCACGACAGGTCAAAGCATCTACAAATTCGGCGATAAACAAAACTGTGATCGCTGAAGCCTTTGGTGATAGATCCATACTTCTACATTAAGTTATTAAAGGTTATTAAAATTTTATATATAATACTTATAAACGTTTCTAATCTACGCTCTATTGCACTATCCCGGCGTTTCCAAAAAATATCTTTCTATATAATAATATATTATTATAATTTAAACTAAAAAATAAAGTTTGCATTGAAGTGAAATTTTTATGCTTGAAACTGAGACAAGTCCCAGGAAAAAGTCTCAACTAACATTATCTGAGATCATCACGTCTCGACCAAAGTTGTCTCAAATAATACTATATCTCGACCAAATATGTCTCAGGTCATACTATTTTGACCAAAGTTGTCGTGAATCAACGTCTCGACCACAGTTGTCACAGGTCATAATATCTTGATCAAAGTTGGTCTTAGGCATGCTATTTCGACCAAAAAATATTCGCAAGTCAATGTCTTGTCTGGATCAAAGTTGTATCAAGTCATTAAGCCTAGATTAAAGTTGGCTCTTGATATATCACGACACGTGCTTTTTTAAATCAGTTTCAGTTTTGTTTCGGCTGCTTGTTTCAGCTTCATGCATACAAATGCCACCAACACAAAGTTAACAGCCCGATTGGTAACTCTCATTTTGTACTCAAAACCGGTCCCTACCGCCTCCCGACTATTAAATGTTTAAAAAACCTCGAGTCCGTGTAAATTTTTTGGTAAGTTACGTTACGAACCTTTGAACAAGCAAAGTTTTCTGATTTTCTTCATCGCTGAATAAAAATGTCCTACAATTTTTGAAACATAGTTATTTAAATCCAAGTTTGATAATTGCAAAATTTTCTAGAAAATCGTTCCAAAACAGACTGTCAGACAATCGAAGAACAAGTTAACCAACAATAATAGCTCGTTCAAAAACAAATAACACCTTGCTGTCAAAAATTTGGTCACACCTGTATTGCTAGATGCAAAAGAAACCCTGCCACATTATTGCCAACATCAAAAATTCAAAAGTCACAAACTATGCTGAAATGAACAGACGACGGGGACGTTACACCAGCAACAATTATCCAAGTCAGAAAAAATACAAAGTCTTATGTATGAAATTCATTCTAGCTACACAGGTACATTGTTGTTGTAATTTATGAAATCAGACAATTCACTTATGTCTTATAATATCTTATGTGAACGCACACACTCGTCTAATCGAAACAGTGCGTCGCAAGGTTGGGCCACATTTCGTCGTTGCGGAATCGACGAGAATCGATTAAACAAAAATCGGCGCGACAAGTTGAGAGAATTCGGCGAAATTGATGCTCAAATTGGATATCGACTCCCGAAGATTCTACGCTCAAAAGATTTGGCGAGTTCTTAAGAATACAACTTACCTGAAACCAACCGACAACTAGCTAAGTAATTTTGCGTACATATTTTGCTTAAATCGAATCTATTTTATCACTCGCACTTCTTCCACGAAGCGATCCAAAGTATCCGAAGAAGAAATCGAGCGGTAACTTCTTGTACTTGAGTTCTATAATATTTTGCTTATTATTTAACATTGGATAATGTTGCATTTCAATTTTTTCTAAATTACTGACGCCGTTACAATATGGCGTCCGGTTTCGACCAATTAGAGGTTGTCGTTCGTGAGTCATGTCCATTGGTGTTGCCATCAAAAACAAGTCTCCCATTACGGTAGAAAAAAACTACCAAAACGGTGCATGTTTCGGAGAAAATCTTATCTTCACAACGGGCACTACCCATTCTAATATAATGTTAAAGGGTAGTGAGTACTTATCTTAAAATAATAGTTAAATGTCCTAAGAAACTGCATTAAAAATATTTTTATAAACCGTTGTAGAGACAGATTTTTTCCGTTTCGTTCTATCAAATCCGACTTGTGATCGAAAACAGAGCTGAAATAAGCCCAAACGAGACTTGAAAGAATTAAACTAAGTGACGTCATCTTGGTACATATTTCAGCTTTGTGGGACTGCGGCGTAGGAGGGTAGTTGTTATCCGCTGGGTAGCAGTTGGGTAGTTCGACGTTTGTGTTCTGAGTGGGGTAGTGTTTGGATAGTCTGTTGTTATGATCTGAGTGGCGTATAATAAGCTTGAAATCAAATGGCTTGGCTGTGACGTTAACTGTCAGTGTTGGGTGCATTGATGAACCATTGAAAAAAGCAGTCATGACAAAAATGAACATCCATATTCAGAGATCTTTTCCCTAATCAAAACCGGCCACAAAGGTAGACCTGTTTATTTGTTTAAAAAAATTGTACTCAACTTGCATCTACAACTTTTTTCCTTGACAAAACAATAAATACATTAAATAAAAAGGAAATCGCTGTACAAAAATCATCAAACGCGTCAGTAGCGTCATAAATGTGAGTGGATAAGTTTCACGCGAAGCATCTTCAATCCATACGAAAGCACACTCCAAAATAGCAAAATCTTATTGGATATAAAAATGTTTTTCGTCAGAACTCTCCTATCTTGTTCAGAATATAGCATTAACAATATTATAACGCTATTAGAAACACCGCGACAGAGTACTTTTTTTCCACCACCAAGTTGAACACTTCTTCGC
The DNA here is from genome assembly GCA_914767915.1 of Agriopis aurantiaria. NCBI lineage: Eukaryota > Metazoa > Arthropoda > Insecta > Lepidoptera > Geometridae > Agriopis > Agriopis aurantiaria. The sequence continues at coordinate 4,434,949 of OU612010.1, read as the reverse complement.
TGTTTTTTTTAATGAAAAGGGCTAGCGTTGGCCCAAATCTAAAGTGACGATACGATTGGAGTGCGCTGTCCATACTTCTACAAATCCACTACCTTACTCAGAACACGCTAATATCTCTTAAAACCATTACCACCTAGCTCAGAACAAGACTATCCCCACTCAGAACACACAGATACCTCTCTGGAAAGTCACTACCCGTGCGAGAGCGTCACTACCCAGCCGAGAACAGACAGTTTAACACCAGCGGAAGGGCACGGCGCGCGGGCGGTCGGCACCTTCCTTCACGAGCGGCTTGTGGAACTCGCGTCCGGGCCGCGAGTGGATGGTTGCCCAGCAGTGCTCGCAGTAGTACTGGAATCACATACAACGTCCGCTATAACATTGGTTCTTAATTCTTACAATCTGTAATCCTCAGACCACTGGCAGTTCCTGCTGGCTCAAAGAATAACCAAGTCTTAACAGTATAATAATTAATAGTATTATACAGTCTTAATAGTATTATAATCACGGAAATGCTATTAAGGTGGTACGAATCACCTATGGCGGGAAATTCAAATTTTAAACAGTTTTTCGGTCCTAGTAGTCAGGCCAGGTAATTATTTTTAAATAACACAGTGTTTGCGCAAAATGTTGGTTGTTCTATTATAATGTACAGCTATTTAACAGTAACGCACCATATTACTTACATTTGTCAATAAACAGTTTGAAACAGCAAAAATTTGTTTATCCACAAATGTAAGTAATAATGTGCATTAGAGATAAATAGCTTTACATGATTTTGTAAAAAATAATAATCAATTTACGCAAACATCATGATCGTTTACAATAATTACCCGGCCTAGCTACAAATACAAGAAAACTGTTTGAAATTTAAATTTCCCGCCATTTGTGAAACGAACCACCTTAAATAATACTGGTAAAAATTATTCAACTTGTTAAAGGTAATTTTTAACCGACTTCAAAAAAGAGGGGGTTTTCAATTCAGTTGTATTTTTTATGTTTGTTACTTCAGAACTGATTTTGAAAAATATTTCTTTAATTGAAAGGTATATTTTTTTTTTTTTACGGAAAACATACAGCTTTAACAACATAAGACATAGTAAGAAAAATAAGAATAAACAGGCCATAAAAAATTTCAGATTAATCACAAAAATACATCAAAATCGGTTTAGTAGTTTGGCTTATAAATCAAAATAATTGAAAATTCGGTTACTGAATGACAATAAATTATGTTACCCAAGTAACCGAAATTGTGTATTTTAATACTCATTTTGTGTAGTCGGGTTTAAGGGTTCCGTACCCAAAGAGTAAAAACGGTACCCTATTACTAAGCCTATGATGTCTGTCTGTCCGTCTGTCCGCCTGTCTTACTTATTAACGGCTGTATTTCGAACCGTAATAGATAGGCATTTGAAGTTTTCATAGAATAATACGTAATATTATGGCGAATTAATTAAGAAATAATAAGAAAGTCAAAAAGTATAAACAATTTTTAAAAAGTGATAGTATAGTAAGTAGTGACCGAAAAACATCTGGAGTAAAAGCAGCGTAGTGTAAGAAAATTGTACACACAACAAGCAAGCGTGCCAGCCAACTCAGGCTGTCAAAATTATTCGAAATCCATCAACGAAACCACAAAATGGACTATTGCGCATTTATATATGATTTTTGGTCACTAGTTCTGATATGTAATAGTTTCTGATAGTGTACCTGCAGACAAGTGACGTTGGCGCAGAAGAAGGGCGCGAACTTAGAGCCGCAGCGTGCGCCTGCGCACTCGTCGCACATCTGATCGTCCAGTACATACGGCTTCACCTGGACAAATACAATAACATTAAGAACACTACATTGTAACCAAAAACCTATACAAATTTTATCAATGACACTCACTACCCGATCTATAACACTTCTTTCCCAAAGTATAAAGGCACTTCCAGACTATGCGTAGTACAAGTAGCTAGTACAAGTTGCAAAGTAGCTACTACGCATCGTTTTCTTAGTGCAAGTGGCCACCGCCACTTCCTCTTTGCCACTTGCAATAAGTAAAACGATACAGATGATGCGTAGTAGCTACTTTTGTACTTGCTACTTGTACTACGCATCGTCTGCAAGCGCCATAATGCTCACTATCCGATCTTTAACACTTCCTTCCCAGAGTATAACACTAACTACCCGATCTATAACACTTCCTTCCCAGAGTATAACACTAACTACCCGATCTATAACACTTCGTTCCCAGAGTATAACACTAACTACCCGATCTATAACACTTCCTTCCCAGAGTATAACACTAACTACCCGATCTATAACACTTCGTTCCCAGAGTATAACACTAACTACCCGATCTATAACACTTCCTTCCCAGAGTATAACACTAACTACCCGATTTATAACACTTCCTTCCCAGAGTATAACATTCACTACCCGATCTAGAACATACCTCAACGCGCTTGTCGATGTCTCCGTGCTGCAGCTGAACGAATCGCGCCGAGATCGCCGCGATGTACGACTGCTGGTTCGAGAAAGCAACGCGACCTGCGCCCTGAAAAATTACAGTGTTTTATTAGGAACGAGGTCTTTGTTCTGACTAAAACTAAACAATATCTAAGGCTTTAGTCAAACTAAACATTGGAAGTAAACTAATCATTTTAACTTTGAGATCAGTTTTGAATTAAATTGGAAACAAAATTGATTTACTTAAGGCATTGAGATAAAATTCTTATAGAGTCACAATCTCTCAGTGAAAACAGTCAAAAAACGCCCGAGCGTCATTGTACATACATTGTATCAATTATATAGTTCACAATGCCACATTTACTCCCAATTTAGACGTTATGTCGCTTGCATAGTGTTCAACGTTAGTTGTCCGCTATGCCATCGTAGCTCTGGCTTCGCGCGGTGTTGTACTCCGATCGCGGTTACCTTGTAACTAACCAAAAAGTCGGCGCAATTCGTAGTGTGCGCCGAGTTTTGGTTCGGTATTCTTTGACACGATTGTGACTATGTGTATTGTATCTCGAAGACTTAAGGCCCAGAATATGGCGTGCCGCTAACTCACTCGCACATTTGAAGTTTTTTTTGTAAATATAAAATTAATGTCTACTTTTGAAAAAGTGCTTCGGTCATTTAGTTTTCAAAATATTTAGTTTTTTTTTAATGATGGCTGGGTTTTCACGTTGACAATTTGCCGTGGTCGCGGTGTCTGTCCTTCTAAAGCTCTGTGGGTAAGTATGAAAGCAGCTAGGTATTTACCTTGGGGTACTTGAGCTCCGGGTCAGTGTCGATGCCGGCGTAGCAGACGCCCCCGTACAGCCGGTCCATTATCATCGCGAGCTCAACTGGAAAAACAAAAACAACAGCGTTACAAAACTGTGCTACTTATGCTGACGCAGCGACCCAAAATGTGTCTTAGCCTCCGATACAAAGATAATATAACCACTTGATCGCGCATGTAGTCAAAATTCCCTTTTGCAAAATGATGCCACGTCGGTCGCGGGGAGCAGCTTGTGATTGGAGGCTCGACGCGACTCGACGCTTGTGATTGGAGAATCAAAAGTTATTCACTTAATTCGCGCTTAGGATTGGCCTTCCCTAAAACCCTACAAAGACTCCCAAAACTATCGATTAAGTTTTCAAAACTTCTCAACACACCCTGGAAACATTTCAAACCTCCTGGAAACAATTGAAACCACCTGGGGCCTTACGGACAACAGCTATTTGCGGCACCTAATCCGCTCAGTTGGAAAATCACGCGAACGTGAACCTTATCGCGCCCAGATACGTTTTGCGGTCCCAGATAAGGCCCTTGGAAACATTTAAAACCCCCTAGAAACATTTCAAACCACCTGGAAATATTTCAAGAACACCAGAAAACTCACCAGCCTTCAGCGGACGCGGCACCCCACCCACGAAGACAGTCTTGCGCGGGTCGAGCGGCATGCTCGCGTCCAGAACGAAGTCTGCGTCGGCGAGCCGCCACGGCCGGATCTGCACCGGCTTGTCGCGGATGGTCGGCGACGACACGCAAAGGTACAGCTTGTCCTCGTCAGTGATGCACGCTTCCATCAGCGCCGCTACCGAGCTCTCGTCCTGGAAACACGGACATCGAATACTTAGGGCTGTTATAGTGCTAACAGACGCTCGAGCGCGGCTGACGGACCGCCGTCCAACCAACGGGAGAGAAAGAGTGAGAATATCATATTTCCCTCTCTTTCTCTCCCATTGGTCAGACGGCGGTTGAGGTCAGCCGCGTTCGAGCGTCTGTTAGCACTATAACATTCTGGCTATTCAGTTTCAAGTGTATTTTTTTTTGTACGGAGTTACACATAGAGACTGAATTTAAAAAAAAGTTTTTTATAAGATGGGTACAATCACAGAAAAGTTTTTTTTTTGTTTCAATTAGAACGGCTGTCTAAGCATTTATGTAAGAATTTTGTTGTAGCCAGTTGCACCCATATAAACGAAACGTCAGTCATTCGAAATCAGTTAGCAACTGTGATGCTGACAAAGAACTTTGAGACCTAACCCAAAAAAGCAAGGTCCTAGTTCTTTGGATGCAGAGTACGACGCGTTGATATAAATAAGAATGTTCAATGAAGGTTCTGTCATAATGCCTGGCGACAGATTTTCCTTCTCATTTCCGTTCTATTTACTTTTATTTTCTGTGGGTACAATCAAAGATAATATAACCACTTGATCGCGCACGAGTCATAGTTTGCTTGTGCAAGATATAAGCCACGTCGGTCGCGGGGGGTATCGTATGGCGCTTGCGATTGGAGACTCAACGCTTGTGATTGGAGACTCAAAAGTCATTCATTCAATTCGCGCCTAGGATTGGCCCGCTCGAAATAGGTTAAGCTCAAAAAGTGTAACTTTGGCTTACGGCGGGGTAAAGGATGAGCAGTCAAGTGGTTATATCGTCACTGGGTATAATGCACAGCTTTCCCCGTAACCCAGTTTATAAAAAGAGCGGCTAACAAGCATGCGGTCTGCCTAATGGTAAGCAGAAACCACCGCCTATGGACACTTGCAACACTAGCGGTGTTAACGGTGTTTTACCAGTATCCTCTTAGGAGGATCATGAGCACCATCATTTCAGCCATAAGACGTCCACTGCTAGACATATGCCTCCCGCATGGATCTCCAAAAGGGCCGGTTGGAAGCGGCCTGCATCCAGCGTTTCCCTGCGGTCTCTTTGAGATCGTCTGTCCATCTTGTGGGTGGACGTCCTATGCTGCGCTACCTACCTACCTGTCCTACGCTTACGAGGATGCTATCAGTACCTAACCTTGTATTGATAGCCCGTTGGTCCAGTTGGTAGTGAACCTGCCTTCTGAGCTTGAGGGCGTGGGTTCGATTCCCACCTAGGACAAACATTTGTGTGATGAACATTTATGTTTGTTCTATATCTGGTTGTTAATATCTATTTAAGTATGTATTTAAAACTATATATGTATGTATATCAGTCTCTGGCAGCCATATCACAAGCTTTGCTTAGTTTGGGGTCAGATGACCGTGTGTGAAAAAATGTCCCGAATATTTATTTATTTTTATTTTATTATTTATACGTGTCGACTAGAGAACCTTCTCTTCATCAGTAAAACATTGAATAAATGTGTACTCACTTGGAACAGTAGAAAGGCGTAACCCTTGGGCGGAAAGTAGCTTTTGCTCTCCGCCTTGTGAGGCCAGTCCACCACCAGCGGGCCGAAGCGGCGGAACGAGGACGTGATCTCGTCTGAAACGGAAAAACAGATCGATTGCAACCCCTGTCTTATTGAAGCCTGAATTAGGTCATACACAGACCGATGTGACAGACCCCGCGTGTGGCTATTTTGCATGTCTGTGACCTGTCTTAAGGTAAACAGGGCGCAGGAGTGGCGCCCTCATTTAATAAAACCATTCAAGTGCGAGTCGGGCTCGCGCACTGAGGGTTCCGTAACCACATAGCTTCTCTTTGTCTCTCTGTCCGTAAGTTTGTTCGCTTTCACGACTTAACGGCTAAGCCACCCTTAACCAAATTTTGAATAGATAATAAATTTAGATAGTGTATATTATAAGGACGGACATAGGGTACTATTCCTTCCAGAAAACGCGGAAAAACTGGAAATTACGGGTAATCCCGCAGAACTCAGCTAGTATAGTTATAAAACTCATTACCGCCAAAAACTGCCGTTCTTAAGCTATATGCGTTTTATAACCCACACAATACATTAATGTTACTAGAAATAATACTCCAAAATATATACTCCTCCATAGAATGTAATATGTAATTTATTCTATTACTAGCTGACCTGACAGACGTTGTCCTGTCTTAGAACTGTCAAACACGCAAAGTCAAAATTGTAAATCTTATTTTTTTACATCTTGGGTTACATTATTGGAGTTTTAGTAAGGAACCCTATATTTTTTTTAATATAGTATAGCCTATGTTACCCGGGGATAGTGTAGCTTCCCAACAGTGAAATAATTTTTCAAATCGGTTCAATAGTTTCGTAGCCTATTTAATGCAAACAAACAAACAATCAAATCTTTCCTCTTTATAATATTAGTATAGATAATATTGAATAGAATGTAATAGTTTATTACATTCTTTACTGACTATCGGAGCCAATTTTTTTTGATAGTCAACCAAATCCATACGTTTGTTAACACTATCACACTGGTGCCTAATACATTTGTGAGCTCCACTGTGTCGGTGTCAAGGAAAATATCTTTCGTCGCGTCCTTAGTATGTCAATGCTATTACGGTTGAGATTGCAACTAGCAAAAAAAAAACCGGACAAGTACGAGTAGAACTCGTACTCTGAGGGTTCCGTTGGACGGAACCCTCAGAGTGCGAGGCCAAAAAAAAACTAACTGAAGTTGAAATATTGAAAGACAAACTTAACTTTGTAGTTGACAATAAGGTTCTCCCATACATTCCATTACAAAATGTTAGTTTGTGATAGCAAAATAATTATTTTTAAATGATATAACTTCAAATTTGTAACTTTCGGATTTATTCCTATATATGTGCTATACAACCTTGCTTTTTGCCAAATTTCATGATTCTAGGTCAACGGGAAGTACCCTATAGGTTTTGATTCCCCTGTGAAATCGCAAAATATGCGACATAAACGTTCATATCTTTTGATTGCGTTGACTTACAACTTTTATTTTTTTACAGCCGAAAGAAACCGTAGACCCATGTATTTAGTATAAATTAAAATTTGATACCTTTACGCATTCTTGAGAAAAAGGGTCTTGACAGACGGACAGACGGACAGACAGACGGACAACGAAGTGATCCTATAAGGGTTCCGTTTTTTCCTTTTGAGGTACGGAACCCTAAAAAGCGAATAAGGACGCTCACAGACGGTGGGGCACGGGATGGCGTGGCACGGCATGCTTCCGCATGCCTCAGAATGCCAATGGATGCTGAAGGATCCTATGGCATCCCTGCTCAAACAGTGGGACGCGGGACGGCGCGTCACGGCACGGTACGCTTCGGCATGCTCAAGAATGCCGAACGTTCCTGTGGCATCCCACGTGACGAAAGCTAGACTCAACTTTGTTTCAATTACTTAGCACTCACATTCCTTTAACGACATGAAGTTACCTAAACGTGATGCATTGGCGTGCCGCGGTATCCAATGCAATGTCGCGGCGTGCCTAAGCATCCCTGGGAATGACGCAACGTGCCTAAGCATCCCTAAGCATTCGTGTTGAAATTGGGGAATGTCAGTGCTTAATTCATTGATATAAGATTGAAAATCATTTATCTACGAAATAAATACTTTGCCCTGCCGTGCCGTGGCTCTCTCGTGTCCCTAAAATGGCAAATGAAAACAGTTGCCTTGGATGCTTGAAGTATTTGTTCCTTCCAAGTCGATATCGACCTGAATCGAAGTTTTTAGAGCCTAATGAACATTAGGTAGTTATTTGTTGTTGACACCGTCGCTTAGCGACCGATGGTCGTAGTTGATAAGCTGCATTCCGCAGGTCAGGGATATGGCCGATTAGAAATACATGATTGAATACTCGTCGCGATCTAGGGCATGGTTGACATCACACATTTTTATACAAAAATTAAGGGCCGAAGTAAAGCTCGATCTTGACTTCTTGCAGAGAAGAGAGCTGCATTCCGCGAATCAAGGATGTGCCCGATTAGAAATACATTATTGAATACTCGTTGCGATCTAGGGCATGGTTGACGTCAGACATTTTTATACAAGAGTGAAGGGCCAAAGTAACAGCTCGATCTTGACTTCTTGCAGAGAAGAGAGCTACCTACTGTACATTCCACGGGTCAAAGATGTGGCCGACTGGACATAAAGGGCCGAAGTAACAGCTCGATCTTGACTTCTTGCAGAGAAGAGAGCTACCTACTGTACATTCCACGGGTCAAAGATGTGGCCGACTGGACATAAAGGGCCGAAGTAACAGCTCGATCTTGACTTCTTGCAGAGAAGAGAGCTACCTACTGTACATTCCACGGGTCAAAGATGTGGCCGACTGGACATACGAGTACATTATTGAATACTCGTTGCGATCTAGGGCATGGTTGACGTCAGACATTTTTATACAAGGGTGAAGGGCCGAAGTAACAGCTCGATCTTGACTTCTTGCAGAGAAGAGAGCTGCATTCTGCGGGTCAAGGACGCGCCCCCTTTTCATATCATTTCACTTGCCTGATCTGAGAACAAAACTGTCTTCCGAGACGTTTATCAACCAAACCTATTGCACTCAAATCAAGCACCAACCTTGGCACACAAACATCCATTGAAATCTCGCCGAGTCCGCGCAAACAAAACGCGGGGTAGATGACAAAAGATGGCGATAGCTAATCGCGCCAAGTAGGGCTACCATATATACATATTTGTACGGATATGTCCGACTCATTGTCTTCAGTCCGTACTTACAAGATTCTTTGTGGTCGAGACCTTAGGACCGTGGGGGCCGGCCACCATTTATTTTGGGCGAAGCTGGCCACCCATGATTTATACAGGGACTACCGGTCCATTCTATGCATTGTACATTTTGCTAGTTTGTACGTTTTGCGTTTTGTACATTATTAGCCGGAGGGTCCCAAGTGCACTCAGCTTTTTGTGATAGCAAAAATAAAGTTGCCAAACTATGCACAGTACTATTAAAACGAACAAAGATAATTTATATCATTATTGAAAATAGATAACGTGCGAGATATAAGACTGTATCTAGGCAATTTAAACGCAAAAGCAAGAAAAAAAACTGACTTTTCTGCAAACGTCAGGCTTTTTCTCCCGACTTTCCAAACCAAATGGTAGCCCTTGCGAGTTACCATATCAAAATTTGACAAGTCTTGACCTAAAAACAGATATCTCAATAAAAGTCTGGACATTTCAGTCACACAATTCAAACACTGCGCAGTGCGCACGTCCCTATAGTTTTAAAGTATGTAGCTATGTTATAATACTCGTCTATTTACCACGTGGCAAGAACTGCACAGTCCACCTCCAAATTACATTGTCCCTGCCGAAGAGCTCCCCCCAGGCCATAAAGAACCATGGCCCACTTGGAAAACCAAAGTGGGCCGAAGTCGGGATAATATGGCAAAGTGGGGTTATATAAAGGGCTCTGACACCGAATGTCTTTGTGGTGTGAACCCTCAGACACACTTGATGGACTCTGCAGCGTGTCCTACAACTTGCACACAAGACGACCTGAATGAAGCCACGCAGAATGCCATTGAGGTGGCAAAGTTTTGGTCTAGAAACTTGATTTGAAAATAGTATTGTATTTTGCGGAACATCGACTCGAAAGAAGAAGATAATACTCGTATTACATCGCCCAAGCTAAAAAGGCTGGACAAAGTCTGGACAGCGGTAAAAAAGTCCTGACATGTACGAAAAAATCCGGAGGGATGGTAACCCTACTTGCGAGTGACCTACTTTGCCACAATGGGAATCCGACACGGCCCATGGCAGCCATTGATGCCCACAATGCACAGATAGGCAACGGGACGCAGATATACCGAGCGAGGGTTTTCTGTCCCCCCTTCAACCCCTCAGAGTCTCAGGAGAAATACCCGAAAGCTTCCAAGACCGCAAGTATATATAGATAGCTTCTCACCATGGTATAATAATATACCTACTCTGCCAGGTATAGCAATCCGAGAAAAAATTACCACGTGGGCGTCCCGCAATGATGTCATGACGTCAATTTACAACAGGTTCGAGAGAGATGACGATACACCACGTAACAGCTGATTGGATAGTGGCAACTGACAGTGACGTCATTGCGGGACCACTCCCAGATTGTTAGACCTTGTTTTCTTAGATCATGCTTCTCACTTGTACCCTAAAAAAGCATGGCGTTCTTCAAAAAGCGAGTTAATAAAGTCTTAACACGGATTTTAGGATGCTTTTGGTGCTAGAGGGTATCCACAAGCTTCGGTGACTGTTTACCATCAGGTAGCCCAAAAAACCCTAAAAAACCTTTTTGGCTTCGTTTTGTTCTCCTGCTTAAAATGCCTGCTTGTCCCGAGAATGTCAAAAGATTGCCATGACCAGTAAGCAGGGTGTTGGTTAGAAATATTCATTTACCTCCATGGTTTTGCTTTCCCAAAATCCCTCGTTGGGCTGATATGGCTTCTTTTCATATAATATACTAGATGACCTGACAGAAGTTGTCCTGTCTTAGAACTGTCAAACACGCAAAGTCAAAAATGCAAATCTAATTTTTTTACACCTTGGGTTACATTATTGGAGTTTTATAAGGATACCAATTTAAAAAAAATATTATAATATAGCCTATGTTACCTGGGGATAGTGAAGCTTCACAACAGTGAAAGAATTTTTCAAATCGGTTCTGTAGTTTCGGAGCCTATTCAATGCAAACAAACTAACAAACAAACAATCAAATCTTTCCTCTTTATAATATTAGTATAGATTAAATCAATTAGTTATTACTGTGTAGCTATTATTTATTTTATTACATCTCTGTCTTGAGATCTGGATTGTAACCATTTTTCGATTTTATAAGTGATTTTTTATGGCTTGCTTCTACTATCTACCGACTGTACTTAGTTAGTTTCGGCAGTTTGTTTTCAGAATATTTAGTCTATACTAATATTATAAAGAGGAAAGATTTGATTGTTTGTTTGTTTGCACTGAATAGGCTCCGAAACTACTGAACCGATTTGAAAAATTCTTTCAATGTTGGGAAGCTACACTATCCCCGTTTGACATAGGCTATATATCTATACCCGTGAGAAGCCGGGGCGGCCTACTAGTGTAAAATAAAATAAAATTACAGCAGAATCGAAATTAGTAAATATGAACTACAGTGTCGATGGGGCTAGGCAGAGTAGGCAGCTGATGTGACTTAACCATGAGGATAGTAGAAAAGCATAGCATAGGTATAAAACATTTTCCCGAAAAAAATTTAGCCTGAAAACATGGGAGCTTTAGTGAAAATTTCGAGACTGCAGTTATACGAACATGACGATAAAGTAGTAATAATAGTTATTTATGATACAAGTGCGGTAAGTTGGTTATTACAAACGAGTAGACGAATGTAAGTCTTACCATAGTCACGAGTTTGTAAAAACCAATCCGCACGTGTGCCATACAACGTTTTACAACACATTTGCGAGAAAAAAAGGCTACAAATGAAACAATTTTTATGGAAATGGAAATTTAAAAAATACAGTAAAGTACACGCACGGTGCTATACATCTGAGCGTGCGGTAAAATTCATTACCGCACGCTCCGTTGTATGATGCGTGATGTTTAACTTTCGAACGATGTATACAGGCTTCGTAAGTGCACTTTTTGAGCAAATGTGTTGTAAATTGAATTTTTTAAAGCTTGAGGAGACGAGTACCCATGCAGTATTGACCAGTGTGTCGTGAATCAATTAATCGTATTTGTATATTTATCGTACTTATGAGTTAAAATAAAAGGAAGTATGTACATAGGTATAAAGAAAATGCCTAGTGTATATCGTGAGAAATTAGGTTAAAAAAAAAATAGGCTTGCGCTTTGCCACCAACTCGTCTGATTATAAGCGACTAGCGACCCGCCCGCCCGGCTTCGCACGTGTGTAATTTACGTGCGAAGCCGTGGCGGGTCGCTAGTTATATATATAAACCTTCCTTGAAAATGTATCTAACTGATGGTGAATACCGCATCAAAATCCGTTGCGTGGCTTAGGAGGAGTTAGCGGCCATACAGACAGACAGACGTGGAAAGCGACTTCAATTTATACTATGTAGAGATGATGCGGTCTAAGATAGAGCACGCTTGCCCAGAAGAAATTTTGAAGAAACCCAGACTGTAACTATCGGGGAACATCCATTCAGGCAGCGAATTCTCCAGACTGGCAGTTCGCACAATAAAAGTGGAATCAAAGCGCATCGTATGGTTTTTTCGGAATATATATTATCAACTTAGGTAGGCAACATTTTTGTCAAGAAAACATGCTGGGAAGTCAGGAAATATCGGCTAAAAAGAGCTAGTTAAGAAACAACTCACCTTCGTCAATGTCTGGCGGTAGGCCTCCCACGAACACCTTGCGGCTGAATCTCTCGCCGTGCTCCGAACCCGCCGACACGGGCGACGAGCGCGCCGGCGACCCCAGCGCGCTCACGCACATCGACAGACCTGCAACCGCCAGAAGAACGCGTTACAAAGCAGGAAGATAAACCAGCAGTCGCCTATTTGGGAGAGCGCTAGACCAGAAAGCGAGAGGTCGCGGGTTCAAACCCCGGGCCCGCACCAATGAGCTCTTTGGAGTTTATGTACGGATTTTCATACCACTGGCTTTTCGGTGAAGGAAAACATCGTGAGGAAATGTGCATACGTATACGGAGACGGAATTCAATGGCGTATGTGAATCCACCAACCCGCCAGCGTGGGCCAGCGTGGTGGATATGACCCAATCACCCTTTCAGGGGTAGGCTAAAAGTCCAGCAGTGGACTGTTAAAAGGCTGATAATGATGATGATGATGAAGATGATGAAATCAGCCCCTAAAACTGTCTATGCTAGGTGAAGAGGCTAATTCCAGTAGAATTGCATTGCAGTCCAACGATCCAATCCAGTTTTCATTTTCTCTATAGTCTCCTTTTCTTGACGTTTGTAGAATCTGTTTTCTCCTTCGTGCGGGTATAGGGGTGAAGATGACGGATGGGTAACACTTTTGAGTATGGTTCCTGTAGATCCATACTCAAAGGGTAGCGAGATCAGAACGGGCAGTGCGGCGGCGGGCAGCTTCGATTGCTTGAAGGCTTATTGGATCACAGAACCACTTTCGCCACCACCCCGCCGTTGCTGTCACCCTGTTAATAACTAGTGGTAAAACCAGTGTCTCATTCTCCGGCCGCGCTGAACCGCGAGGCCAAGTTCAGGTGCCTCGGCTGGCGCCCACTTAGCCACCCGCCATTCTTGTCTTTATGCTATACAGCTGGTGACTTCACTATCCATCTGCGGCGAGCCGTGTGACCACATCCTGCGTCTGCTTGGGGCCCGAGGACAAGCGCCGCAAGCCGTTCCTTACCTCTACAATTTACACCTGGTGGTGTCTGGTGTAGTCATCGACCACACTGCCATGAGACTATTCACAATTCGAATCTACACTCACCGCCTGCGCTGAGCCGTGAGATCACGTTTCGCGTCTGCCTAGGGCCCAAAAGCAAGCCAAAGCCCGCGTCTCTCGCTCTCATGTTGTACAGCTGGTGACTACACTCATCAGCTGCGCTGCCGTGAGACTTAAAGCTGGAGACTACTCTCATCAGCCACGCTGAGCCGTAAGACCACGCCCTGCACCTGAACCCAAGAGTGAGGTGACGCCCATCACGCTTGCCTCCTGTTGTACAGCTGGAGTCTACACTCACCGGCCGCGCTGAGCCGTGAGACCACGTCCTGCGCCTGCTCAGGGCCCGAAGGCGAGCCGGCACCTGCTGCGCCGCCCGCCACGCTTGCCTCCTCCACGCCGGGAAAGAAAGGCGACTTGCCTGTGGACAACACAAAATAATATTATAATTTTGACGAATGGAGTGGCTTAATTTATTGGTGAGCAGGGGCGGATCCAGGATTTAATTTGGGGGGGGGGGGCATTCTGACAAGGTTCGAAGGAATCAAATCGAAAAATTGAGTCGAATGTATGGAATTTCTAGGTATTTGGGGGGGGGGGGGGGGGGCATGGATCCGCCAATGTTGGTGAGATTGTTTTCATTCTGCGCCGAAAGTGTTGGGTATGTTTCCAGGTCGCCAGATACTTGTAAAAGCGTCACCGTCGCCGACATAGGGGCCTGAAAATGCGGCGAAATGGTTCCAGTAAAGGATGGTACGGCAGTGTATGCTTCGCGCTCGACTTGGGGGGGGGGGGGGGAGGCACTACCGTGCCCCCCGATAGGCTAAGTTTTTGATAAATAAATAAAATATTAACATTTAATACTTAAACACCTAATTATAACCATGTACAGTACCTACATTTGTTATTGTTGTGTATTTACACTCCGGGATATCACACGAAGACATAATTTTGTCAGATGTTTCGTTATCATCTAACGATAGACGCGTGACCGACGCGACGAGACCGACTGAAATGAAGTGAGCGCCGGCGCTCATTTTGTTATCTTCAAAAATGTGCTTCTTGTACCGTCTTGTTTGGGCCCGTCCATTCATTTTATCATAGACTTTATTTTGGTCGAAGATTAGGGCTCCTTTTAGATTTTCGTTTTGGTGACAACACAGAAACAAAGTGGCAGAGTCCGGAAGATCCTACAACCGTTCCACACAACAACTTGTTTGTTACGAGCGTCAAGTCAACGACATTCAAATGAAATATTAGTCAACTATTTGGCCGGGAGCCAAGCGGGCACAAATATTTGGGAGCTGGTCGCCGCGTGAATGATTTGTTACGCCATACGCAACCATACCTACCTGCATGGTATAATAATATACTCCGCCAGGTATAACGCGCTCCTAAAAAATATATCACGTGGGTGACACGCAACTACGTCATGGATACACGTACACGTGCATAAGCAAGAGCAGAATAAGTAATTTACAACAAGTTCGAGAGAGATGACGATACACGAAACAATGGCGGAATCACTATGAAACAGCTGATTTTCTGTGTTACCAGTTACCAGTAGCGTGAAATTCTAACACCCCAATCTCCGTATATTACCTCTGTGTGAATCCAATAAATCAATGTGGTTTTGATATATAAATAATCTAAAAATTTGATATAAAATAATCTGAGCGGACAAACCAAATGACAATTGAAATGCTTTTAGTGTTTTATTAAATAGATTATTAACAATTTTATTTCCCAATATCAGTGTTGGTTGCAATAAAATGGCAACTGGAAAGTGACGTAATTGAGTGTCAACTCCCGGAGCGCTAGACCGTGTTTTCTTGGATCATGCTTACCTGCTAAATGAATGTAACTTCATCAAAATAGGTGAGGTACAATAGGCACCACAGAAAAGAGAAGTAAATAGAACGGAAATGAGAAGGAAAATCTGTTACCAGGGGCCTTACGGACAACAGCTAATTGCGGCACCTAATCCGCTCAGTTGGAAAATCACGCGACCGCAAACCCTATCTGGGCGCGACAAGGTACACGTTCGCAGTGAACATTGAGCATTCTTATTTATGTCAACGCGTCGAACTCCGCATCCAAAGAACTTGAACCTTACCTTTTGGGGTTAGGTCTCAAAGTTGTTTGTCCGCATCACAGTTGCTAACTGATTTCGAATGACTGACGTTTCGTTTATATGGGTGCAACTGGCTACAACAAATTTCTTACAAAAATGCCTTGACAGCCGTTCTAATTTAAACAAAAAAATATTTCCTGTGGTAGGCACAGCGGGTCTTTGAGACTGGCTCTGCGTGCCATTGCGCAAGTAGCACATCCCTTGCGACACAAACAAAGCTACTGCGCAACCTTGCAGCCATCTTCAGAAACACAAAGATCAACTGTGTACTGTACGTGAACTGGTTGAAGATTATAATTTCACGAAGAGAAACTCTGCAGAGGTGACTTTTTACTGTAAAAACGGCACCCTATTACTGAGCCTACTCTGTCTGTCTGTCCGTCCGTCTGTCCTACCTTCAAACGGCTGTATTTCGAACCGTAATAATTCTGATAGTCTTTTGTACTGTTCTGTGCTAACACGCTTTGCGGGAGAGGGAAAATGCATCCGCTCTCTATCCCGACCAAAAACTTAACGCTTATTATTGTCAGAAATTTTGTAATAAATCAAACATTAGGACACTTGCTATAGGAGTAGGTTAAAATTTTAATAGACTTCCAAGTATTTTTTTATATTTTTTTTTATATTATGTTATAGATAGGCTTGCACTTGGCCGCCATCGCGACGATGTGGTCTACGTTGGAGCACGCTTGCCTAGAAGAAACCGATTCATTCTCGACTTGAAGACACCCAGATTGTAACTATCGGGGAACTCTTTCATTTCTTTGAATTATTTTCTTTCTTTCGGGCAGCGAATTCCACAGACTAGCAGTTCAAACAATAACCGTCTTACCACAAAAGATTTAAGAACGCTTTAGACATGTGTTTAGCAATTGTTTCACTGCGAAAAATATGCTAAACACTTGTCTAAAGCGTGCTTAAATCTTTTGTGGTATGACGGTAAATGTTTATATAGTAGTTAATTGTTTACATAGTTACTAAGATATATCGTCGTTGTATAATTACAAGCGAAGTGTATGAAAATCCATCTGTTCAGTTATTTTCCAATATATTTAAAACGACTTCAAAAAGGAGGGTTTTTTGGTATTATTTTTATACGATAGGATATACTATCAGATTAGTACTATAGAAAAAATCATCAAAATCGGTTCAGTAGTTTGGCTTTTGAAGCAAAATAACAGTATTTTTTTTACTTTTTTACAATATTGTGTCAGCCTATTAACCGAAATTGCATAACATCTTACTAATATGGTGAAGTCGGTTTTTTAATTGATAAGAATTAATTCTATACTAGCTGCCCTGACAGACGTTGTCCTGTTTTAGAACTGTCAAACACGCAAAGTCAAAATTACAAATCTTATTTTTTACACCTTGGGTTACATTATTGGAGTTTAGTAAGGATCCCTATTTTTTTTGAAAATATAATATAGCCTATGTTAACCGGGGATAGTGTAGCTTCCCAACAGTGAAAGAATTTTTCAAATCGGTTCATTAGTTTCGGAGCCTATTCAATGCAAACAAACAAACAAACAAACAATCAAATCTTTCCTCTTTATAATATTAGTATAGATATAGATTATAGGTAGATCCAGACAATTGTTTCACAATATTGTAAAAGGAAATTTCGTAGGTTTGGATAGGTAATAAGTGGCAAGGGGAATGCCGCGTGCGGAAGGCTATAGCTCCCATTTCATTAGCGGGTGACAGTCGAAATTTCGAAACATCCAATGGGTATTGACCTATGACCCTGGGGTCAAAAAAGGTTCAACACCCCTGGACTCCAGCCCGCCTCTGTTTTATGGCTGCTTTAACACTACGATGCAGCAGTTAGAATGGGGACACACCGAGATATGTACTATCATTTTCAACCTACTTCAAAAAGAAGGTTTAATTCACAGAAAAGATAAGTACCTAAATGAAAAATGAAAATGAAAAATGAAAAATGAAAATCTGTTACCAGGCATTATGAGTGAACCTTGATTGAACATTATTATTTAGATCAACGTGTCGAACTCCGCATCATGGTATTTTTTTACAGTTTCCAACTGATTTCGAATGACTGGAGTTTCGTTTATATGGATGCAACTGGCTACGGCAAATTACCGTCGCCTATGGATACTGTAACACCAGAGGCATCACAAATACGTTGCCGACCCTTTATGAAGAACCCCGTGTTGCTTCTCGGAAACACCGCGGAAGGTAGCTCATTCCACATTTTGTGCAGGTGTGAGGCAAGAAAGAAGTAAGAAATTAGAATCCGGAACGTGAATATTCGCCAAAGAACCAGAGTCACTGACATAGCTGTTAAAATTTGCAAGTTGAAGTGGCAATGGGCAGGCCACATCGCTCGAAGAACCG
This sequence comes from Agriopis aurantiaria, assembly GCA_914767915.1. NCBI lineage: Eukaryota > Metazoa > Arthropoda > Insecta > Lepidoptera > Geometridae > Agriopis > Agriopis aurantiaria. Next base: position 4,416,901 of record OU612010.1, on the reverse strand, counting down.
ATAACCGATGGGAAAGAAAGGTTCTTGAGTGGAGACCACGAACCGGAAGACGCAGCGTAGCTAGGCCTACCACTAGATGGACCGACGACATTGTGAGAGTCGCTGGCATCCAAGACAAAGATCATGTGAATCGCACACAATAATTTATCAAACAAACTGCAATAACGAAAACGTGTTGTATGTCTCAGACTCAACTCAAATGTCAGTACTTAGACGTTGGACGCTGGGAATCTCAACTTTTCTAAAAATTTCGAGCTTCAGTGTCGTCTATATTGCCCATACATGGCCAGTCTACACATAGTACATCTGTGGTAATCCTAGCTAATAGGGACAGCCAGAAAAGTTATAAAACTACAGCACTATACAGGGTGTACCTACCAAAGATAATATAACCACTTGATCGCGCATGTAGTCTAAATTCCCTTTTGCAAATTGATGCCACGTCGGTCGCGTGGGGCAGCTTGTGATTAAAAACTCGACGCGACTCGACGCTTGTGATTGGAGAATCAAAAGTCATTCATTCAATTCGCGCCTAGGATTGGCCCCGCTCGAAATAGGTTAGGTTGAAATGTTAGAACCTTTGCCTTACGGCGGGATAAAGGATGAGCAGTCAAGTGGTTATATTGTTAGGAAATATTCGAAGATATCATTGTACCTACTCATGATTATAAAAAACTTTCACTATAGAATCTACCTGAAAAAAAAAACCCAGCTGATCCTGAAGAAAACTCATTAATCCTATGTATTGAACCAGCTGATTTTTGACGAATGGAAATAAAATACAAGCTACCAGTAACACTACAAAAACAGTTAAGACTGCCCATAGACCTTTTTTTTTTCCTTTGTATTTTTTTTATTTGTACCTACCTAATATGGACCACTGTAGTCTGAAATAAAGATTATTATTATTATTATTATATTATAGACCGTTGAAGGTCTAAAAATCCAAATGCCAACTATATACCAGTTGGCATCGTACCCACCATGCTGGTGGGATTACCACGCTGAATGGCATTGCTTATGCGTTGAGGCAACACGCCAGCATTTTGGTCACGCGTCGCACTAACCGGCGCTCTGAAAGATTTTTGAAAATGAAGCGAGCCCAAACGCCTCAAATATGTAACCACTGCCGAGGTTAGCATATTTGCGCCGCTAGTGCTGCTCTGCCGAATCGGCAGCCGCCCCAGCCCTATTTTTGATTGATTTTGATTTCAATGATATCGTCGTCTAGAGATACACCCGTAGATATGAAATCTAGCTAAAACATTTTGCTCGAAATTGTGGGCAAGTTTTTAGCCATTATGTGAATCCAGCCAACGAGCCCAGCGAAAATTTTGAGAACTAACGAATTTGTAAGATCGTTTTTCATATATCATTGGAATATGCGACAGCAGCGCTATGGAACACTGAATTGAGTATTTCAGCCATAGGACGTCCACTGCTGGACATATGCCTCCCCCGTCGATCTCCAAAGGGGCCGGTTGGAAACGGCCTGCATCCAGCGTTTCCCTGCGGTCTCTTTTAGGTCGTCTGTCCATCTCGTGGGTCCTACGCTGCGCTTACCGGTCCGTGGTCTCCATTCCAGAACCTTTCGGCCCCATCGGCCATCTGTTCTGCGTGCTATGCCCTGCCCACGCCACTTCAACTTGCTAATCAGGTGGACTATGTCGGTAACTTTCGTTCGCCTACGGATCGCCTAAAAAATCTCTCCTGCACATTTTTCGTTTACGTAGGTACAATCGTATAATATCTTATGTACGTTTAATGGTTTTAATTTGACGGAACCCTTGTAAATTTTAACGAGGCACGCTTCTCACAATTCAATCAACAATTGACAAATCTATGGTAGCCCGAAAAAAAAAACGGGGTCATTTACCTATCAAATCGATTCCAGTTGGTCATGTGTTAAAAGAGGTACAAGGGCTTTACGCTGTTTTCGGGGTAGCCCTAGCTAGAGGGTTTTTGTACAATTTCAAGAAACTAACGGCCTAGAATCTTCAGTTAAATGCTTGAAATTACTGTCTCGTTTTGGCGCGTGTCAATTTCCGTAAGTGAGAAGCTAATAGAACAATTTTAAGCATTAGACTATGAGAATTTGACTTCAGGAAGTTTCTACGTTTTTAAATGTTAGCGAAGTTAATACTTTTAAATGGATAGGTGCGTTCTCTTTCACGCCAACAGCGCTACTCCGGCCGCTTAGAGAATGCGTCTGATAACTACAAGAACATTGTAGAAATCCGAGTTAAATAAAAATCTTTTGATATTCTACTGTAGTATATTGGCAACTTTACAATCTTACGTTCAAAAAGGAGAGTTTTTGGCGCCAACGCGGAAAAAACATGTCGGCTCGTTGGATTATTTTACTAAACTTGTGTATTTTCGAGTGTTAATGTGTACTAAATGGTGAATTATTATTCATTAAGTGCTCGTAAACGTGCTCGAGTGTGGGAAAGTGATATAACGAGGTGAAACGTGTCTTTTCGTTTTGTTTCCAAAACTCCATAGGAGCCTCTTGTAAAGTCTCCACCACTTTACAGGGGCATGAGTTCGACTTGACCGTGACTTACTTAGCTTGACTCTGACTGTGACTATGACTTGTTTGACGCTATTAAGACAAAGTAAACTGTTTAATATTACGAGTAAAGGACATTGAATCCACGCTCATGAAGATTTTAACAAAAAAAAAAAAAAAACGTTCAAAAAGCTAGTAAAAGTGATCAGAATCCTCTCGGCTTTACTGTTTTCGTTTTTACAATGTCATGGCATCTGTCAGACGCATTTTTTCAGCGGCCTCACTTTAATGAGATCCATTAAGGCATGGAAGAAAAATTCTTTGTGCTGTCCGTGCTGTCTTGGTTATCATAAGCAACGTCGGTGTCGTTAGCTAGATTTGGAACGCGATATAAGGCAATATTTAGAAAGATGCATTATTTACATAGCACATCATCTGGAAGTGATACTCCTTGCATCAGATCCAGAAGGATGTGTGATAAGCAAACTTTTTAGAAAATGGGTCTTGCGTGGCATATGAATAGTTTTTTAAAACTGTCGGCATTAATTTTTTAGGTAATTTTTAAAAAGTTTTGAGCATGGTTTTAGTAAAATTAGGACTATCTTCTTTTATTAAAGTAACAAATTGAACAACTGATGCGAGTAAAAAAGGATAATATGTGTATCGAAATAATTTTATCATGTTTTGTTTTCTATGTACCTACCAAACCTGGCTTTCGTAGAGGTATTCCTTAGAGTAATTACTTTTAGTGGGCATTCATCATATTAATATGTATTTTATCAATAATATTAATACAAATTAGATAAAGCGTGGGTAGAGTACGAAAAATAAAATTGTTTTAGAAAAGATAGGTACTTACTTTTTCTATACGGGAATCTGGGGCCTCTGATGAAAGGGGTAACCAGTGGAATCGTATGCACCGACATAATATCACTCGCGGGGCAAAAATTATAATATATTGTTCTGAAAAATGTATTTTCTTTTGACACGAGTGACCTCCGCCGCGACGGAAAAAGTGAATGAAAAAATCGACGATCGATTCGATATTTGATATTGACTTTTTTTTTTATCTAGACGGCTACGACGAATTAGGTTGAACGTAATTAAGTTGACCCTTCTTTGTGTTATTTTTAAGACTGTTAGGCTAGGATACAGCGTGTTTATTATGGACTAAGAAAAATAATAAATAATTATTTAAATTGTAACTGAAAAGTGAATTTTGATTTTACCAAGTAAAAAAAAAAAAAGATTCCCGCCAAAAATTACTGACCAAAAAAATTTTTGGTTGGTACTTATTACAGTGTTATTTTATTTATATATTAAAGTTTCTAAATACAAATCATGTCAATGATTTTAAAAATACATTTAAATATTTTTTGTTTATTTTGACCGTAAAACTCTAAATTACCTAATAAAATTTTACAACTTGTAAAGAAATGTTAAAAAGGTAATAACTTAGCTAGGCTCTACATGGGTAAGGTATAATGGGTAGCACCTGTGGGTAGCACAGATATACACAACATGGGTACACAGATCGTGTATATCTGTGCATGGGTAGGTACTAATAAAAAAAAAATAGAAAATCATGTTAAAACCTACTTTGATATCAATTTTAAAGGTTGATTTTGGCGCCACCCTGAAAAATATATATTATCACTATATTATATTCCAAAACTTGTGTTCTATCTGATCCAGCGAAATTTACAGACTTGCTCCTTTACGGCGGTGTTCTAGACTGAGAATTTTCTTAGCCCCTATAATTTCTCATCGCCTATAAGTCGAACCAGATAACGCACTATACTTACAAATGACGTCACTTGTAAGTACACCATACAAATTCCATACTGACACTCACTTTGCGGGAAAGGGACATAGCATACCTTCCTAATTCGACGAAAAATTTTGAATGCTTATATCTCGGAACTTTATCAACCGATTTGAATAATTTCTTCAGTATAGGTATTTAATTTTATTTATTTTTCACATATCAAACCCCTGTCCGGTAGCCTATTGTTGAGTAGACTAGGACTGAGACGTCTTGAGACTTGTTTTTGTTGGGAAATTATACATTTAAAATATTTTAAAACTTGATACAGGTGGTGTGAAATTGGCTTAATACATCATACACCGAGAAGCCAAATTCAAGATTAAAACAAAATAAAAAATTACTGTTAAAAAAAATAAAAAAAATGGTGATGTCATTATCTCTGTGCCTTATCTATATAATATATCTACTAGCTGACCTGACAGACGTTGTCTTGTCTTAGAACTGTCAAACACGCAAAGTCAAAATTGTAAATCTTATTTTTTTACACCTTGGGTTACATTATTGGAGTTTTAGTAAGGATCCCAATTAAAAAAAAAATATAATATAGCCATGTTAATCGGGGATAGTGTAGCTTCCCAACAGTGAAATAATTTTTCAAATCGGTTCTGTAGTTTCGGAGCCTATTCAATGCAAACAAACAAACAAACAATCAAATCTTTCCTGTTTATAATATTAGTATAGATAGATATAGATGTACCTAGACTGCAATTAAAAGAAACAGAATATCTCCAACTAGCTGTTAACTAAAACCTCTGAATGCGATAAGTTAAATATCAATTTAAAAACCTCAGAGATTTTTGGCGCCAACTTGAAGAAAACATATCGTCCTATGGTATTTTTTCCTAAGCTTGTCTCTTTTCGGGTACCTTGTGTAATTATATATTAATGTTTGTGAACGTGCTCGAGTGTGATTAAGTGATTTATTGAGATGAAACGTATATTTTCATGTTTTTACCAAAACCCCATAGACTAGAAAAGTCTGTACTAACCTAGCATAACGTAAGACAGTAGTGGTAAAATGCAAGACGACGCAGTTTGGCCGTAATGGCTTTAACCTACCCTGAAATAGGCCTAAAACAAAAAAATATACAAAATACTAGTTATTTTAGAGTAAACAGTATTTCAAGGGTGTAAGGTCGTATATTGCTTGTTCAAGTTTAATTTATACGCTGTACGTAATTGGCATACCTGCCAATGTCATATTGCAGAATAGACACAAATGCGCCAAACTGTGGCGCAATGCTGCGGGCTAAACGTCGAAATAGTTCTTCAAGGTACGGCGGGTCAGGAACGGATTTTAAACCCCCTTTAGATCTCACTGTGTGTTTCGTCAGGAACCTTAGTTTTTAGGGTTCCGTGACGTTCTCAGGGGGGGAGGGGCGGTATTTGAACTAGCGACCTCACGATTACAAGTCTATTTGTCTCCCAAATAGGCTACCACAGCTTTATAAGGTACTAGCGGCCCGCCCCAGCTTCGCACGGGTATAGATTATAGCCTATGTCACCCGGGGATAGTGTAGCTTCCCAACAGTGAAAGAATTTTTCAAATCGGTTCAGTAGTTTCGGAGCCTATTCAATGCAAACAAACAAACAATCAAATCTTTCCTCTTCATATAATGTCAGTATGCTTGAAGTGAAGATTGTCAGTGTGTTGTCAGTAGATTATCGTAGCCATTAACTGTCATATTTTTCGAACAAGATCATGGTAGGTAGGAAAACTATGGAGCGGCTGTACCTTAGTGTAGGTGAAGTAAAAGCTTGAACATCGTGAGGTCTCAGTTCGGGGCAAACTAAGAAAGAAAGAAAATAAATACTGCTAGTTATACTGCATTATACCTGCATGCTAATTTGAGTCCTGTTAAATAACTAATAAGAGTTGGTACGGTATCGATTGACCGAGTTAAACATGACGTCAGTCATCGTGGGAACTGGAGCGCTATAGCTGTCTCTTTCTGGCGGGAAGGTCGAAAATAATACAATTATAGGTAACTTACACTTTTACTCTGTATGGATTTTTGAAAAAATATTGGCAAAATCCTTACTTCCTTACTAATATTATTTACTAGCTACGCCCCGCAGTTTCAACCGCGTACTACGCAGCGCGTAGTGATGAAAAATTGTGATGATGATGATGAAAAGTAGCCTATGTCACTCTATGGCTCTTGCATGCAAAAAATCAGGTCGATCCGTTGTTCCGTTGCAGCGTGAAAGAGGAACAAACATACATCCATACATACATACATACAAACTTTCGCGTTTGATTTTTCGCGCGACAAAGAGTTGATTGTTTGTTTGTTTGTTTGCATTGAATAGGCTCCGAAACTACTGAACCGATTTGAAATATTCTTTCACTGTTGGGAAGCTACACTATCCCCGGGTGACATAGGCTATAATCTATACCCGTGCGAAGCTGGGGCGGACCGCTAGTATATAATATTATTATGACGAGTTCTGGAGTGGAGACCACGTATAGGCAAACGCAGTACAGGACACCCTGTGGCCAGGTAGAGTGACGACTTGCGTAAAACGGCGAGTAAAAACTGGATGCAAAGAACTGCCGACCGAGCTCAGTGTCGAGCATTAGGAGAGGATATCCAGCAGTGGACAGTTAGGGGCTGATGATGGTCGAAGGTTATCTGATCTGCAGTGCAAGTACCGTTCTTTATCGATCATCAAATTCGATAAAATGCCATATAATCGATAATAGCGAGTACTGATCATATGGCATTTTATCGAATTTGACTATCTCAACTATCTAATTTGAGGATCGATAAAGAACGGTACTTGCACTGCTGGGGGGTTAGAAGGCCCACCTGTTAGCGTTAACGCCTGCGGAAAGATGAAAATGGCATTGACAATGACATTAGGTTGAGAGATTTAAGCTATTGTCATTTTCATACAATTTCATCTTTCCGCAGGCGTTAACGCTGACAGAAAATGGGTCTTGTCTAACCACCCAGGAGTATAAGACAAGAGCCACTTTCTGTTAGCATTAACGCCTGCGGAAAGATGAAATTGTATATAAATGACATTGACAATGACATTAGCTTGAGAGTTTCAATCTCAAGCTAATGTCATTTTCATACAATTTAATCTTTCCTTAGGGCGCAGGCGTTAACGCTAACAGAGAGTGGGTCTTCGCTAACCCCCCAGGCCTGTGGCCTAGAGATAAGCCGGTGGATTGTATCCAAACGCTGCATTCCCCTTTTAGGAAGTCGGTAAAACGTGCAATCGTCGGTAGAAGAGGAAATGTCCTATTAGTCGTGGCCTCTAACGCACTATTAATCTAAAGTATGTCATAGTCGTGTAACGGCCTGGCCAAACGATGTAGTGCGGGCCGCTGCGGTATTCCACGCAGAACTATACAATACAATATCCCTTTATTACACACCGAAAATACAAATGATATTTAACTAAAGCACAGAAGACACAACTAAAGCAAATAAAACCGGCGAAGCGCGAGTCGGACTCGCGCACTGAGGGATCCGTACCATCACATATACTTGTTAGCTACTAAAGTACAAAAAAATTGTGCAAAAAAGACAAATTCCTTCAACGCTCAGGCGGTCACCCATCCAAGTACCGACCGCGCCCGACGTTGCTTCACTTCGGTGATCGTACGAGAACCGATGGTGAACAGAAATTTGTCACCAACTCGCACTTGGCCATTATTTGTTATTTGTTGTTATACTTTAGAGTGTGTACTATAATCATGCCAAGTTTGACGATTGTACGTATTACCGTTTTACATTAGAGCTAACACAAAAATACGGTATAAAAATACGTTTGTTGTATGGGGACCCCCCCCCCCCCCCCCTTTCTCTTGACTTTTTTATTATTTCTTAGTTACGGCGGAAACATTTTACTCAATACTCAATCATTTATTGCATAATTATTATGAAGTTAACATATAGATGTTAGGTAGCATGTTTAAATTAGGTAACACATAACGACCCTGATTGGGTATGGCAATGTAGTGCGGAGCATAACATATTCCGTGAAAATTTCAACTGGCTGTCTAATGCAATTCGAAAGATACAGCCGTAAAAAGGTAGGACAGACAGACACGGACAGACAGACAATGTAGGCTTAGTAATAGGGTCCCGTTTTTACCCTTTGGGTACGGAACCCTAAAAACGGTGAAGGAAAACATCGTGAGGAAACTGATATGTCCAAGAACCTATAAAGTTCAAAGACATGACATTCACCAACATGCACTGGGCCAGCATGGTGGATTAGGGCACATCCTCTCTCTGAGAGGTCTGTGTCCCAGCAGTGGGAATATGATAAGCTGAAATGATGATCATCTGATGCTGATATGGCTGTTTCAGCCATAGGATGTGCATTGCTGGACATAGGCCTCCCCCATCGATCTCCAAAAGGGCCGGTTGGAAGCGGCCTGCATCCAGCGTTTCCCTGCGGTCTCTTTTAGGTCGTCTGTCCAACTTGTAGGTGGACGACCTACGTTGCGCTTACCAGACCGTGGTCTCCATTCGAGAACCTTTCGGCCCCATCGGCCATCTGTTCGGCGTGCTATGTGCCCTGCCCACTGCCACTTCAACTTGCTAATCCGGTGGGCTATAATAATCGGTAACTTTCGTTCGTCTACGGATCTCCTGATCTCATTTCTCATTCGATCTCGTAGAGAAACCCCGAGCATAGCCCTCTCCATAGCTCTTTGTGTGACTTGCTTGCTTAGGCCCATAGTGAGAGACCACGTTTCAGTGTTTCGAAATGATTATGGTGATATTTTTGTACTCTGCAATTTCACTGAAAACATCATTCTTCGGTTTCAAAAACCGTTATACTTGGACACTACTCTCCCTTCTTCTGAGTCGGACACTCTTGGCAGTGGTCGTGGTTCGTAAGACGGTGGTACACGGTAGGTCTTCAACGTCGGTCCGTCCAGCGTGTAAAGTAAGGAGAAACTACTACATTTTTCTATCCCATGAAAGTTGTAAGATGGACACTATTGCTTGTCGTTAAATAGCTGGCGACGCTGGCGACATTATAGCGTATAATGTGACGTAACAGCTTCAATGGCATTATTGATTTTACCCGCGCTGACCTAGAAAGCGTGTAGGGTAGCAACGGTGGGCCAAAGATGTCGATACAGCCGTCTGTTTGAGGTTAGGGTATAACTACAACATGGGGTTCTTCAAAAGGCGAAGTAATCGAGTCCTGAAGGGCAGCAACGTATTTGTGATGCCTCTGGTGTTACAAGTATCCATAGGCGACGATGACTGCTTACCATCAGGCAGCGCGTCTACTTGTTTGCCAACTATGGTGTAAAAATAAAATAAAAACTCCATGGTTTGAGGCATTTCAGATTTGTTTTTAAATTATTTCATGACCATGTTTACAGAGTCCTTCAGTTGGAATAATAAAAAGGTTTACAAAAAGAAAATATGTAAAGATAATTTATTTGCACAAAACAAAAAAGAATCATACACATATTTTAATAAACCAGCCAAGTGCGAGTCGGGCTCGCGCACTGAGGGTTCCGTACCACTACAAAATACAATAGTTATCAATTTAAAAACCGACTTCAAAATTAGTAAAATATGGAATTTTAATTTGGTGATAGATATTATAAGGTCGTCCAAGTAACCGAATTACCCGTTATAACTTATAAAACAGAAATGTGTCACCGACTCGCACTTGGCCATTATTTATTGTTATAGCTTAGTTATTTATTGCTTAGTTTTTCGATACTAATTTAAATTAATTATGTGTTTATATATGAAATAAATGAAATAAAAATAAAAAAAACTTTAGAGTTTGCACCATAATCATGCCAAGTTTGACGCTTGTACGCTACTGTTTTACATTAGAGCTAATACAAAAATACGTAAAAAAACACGTTTGTTGTATGGGGAATCCCCTTTAGCTTTTACTTTTTGACTTTTTTATTATTTGTTAGTTAATCCGCCGTTACATTAAATACTCTGTGAAAATTTCAACTGGCTATCTATTACGATTCGAATGATACAGCCGTTCAAAAGTAGGTCGGACGGGCAGACGGGCAGACAGCGTAGGCTTAGTAATAGGGTCCGTTTACACCCTTTGAGTACGGAACCCTAAAAATTAACCAACATACATCTAAAACAGGCAAGTTGGTGGTCAAACACGGACTTAATCGCGAAAAAGCTGTCCGGACTTTTATTGATATTTTATGTTCGGCTTTTTGTCAGGATTTTTCAATTTTTGATATGTTACCCCTGATTGCAGTATGCGATAAGGTAGACTAGGTTTAACTATATGAATTAACATTCCGCTCAGCCGAGTTCAAGTCTATAGCTAAAGTATCGTATATAGTAATTCCCATAATGCCCCGTCCCGATTGCCCCCTGACCTGGATTTGCATTAATGCCGCTTTAAACTGCATAACTTGCTCTTGGTATAGCCTAAGCTATCTATGTTGCTTTGGTAGCATTTTAATTTTCTCTCACGTACGAATCTTATAGTGCTAACAGACGCACGAACGCAGCTGACCTAAGCCGCCGTCTGACCAATGGGAGAGAAAGAGAGGGAAATATGGTATTCTCACTCTTTTTCTCCCGTTGGTTGGACGGCGGTCCGTCAGCCGCGTTCGAGCGTCTGTTAGCACTATTAGGTACCTAGCATGTGTATAATTAATAAATAATGGCCAAGTGCCACTCGGTGACAAGTTTCTGTTCATTACCAAGTTATAAATGGTAATTTCGTTATTGAATTTTATGGTTTTATGTACGGAACCCTCAGTGCGCGAGCCCGACTCTCACTTGGCTACATGAAGTGTCTATTAGTATAACCTCATTGACTTTAGTACCTACTTTCTTTTGACTTTGCATCATTGGATCATGGATAGCCCGTTGGTCCAGTTGGTAGTGAACCTAGCTTCTGAGCCTGAGGGCGTGGGTTCGATTCCCACGTAGGACAAACATTTGTGTGATGAACATTTATGTTTGTTCTATATCTGGTTGTTAATATCTATTGAAGTATGTATTTTAAAAAACTATATATGTATGTATATCAGTCTCTGGCAGCCATATCACAAGCTTTGCTTAGTTTGGGGTCAGATGACCGTGTGTGCAAAAAAAAAAAAAAAGACCCAAATTACTAATATTGCTAATATTATAAATGCGAAAGTAACTCTGTCTCTCTGTCTGTCTGTCTGGATGTTTGTTCGTTTTTCACGACTAAACCGCTAAGCCGATCTTAACGAATTTTGGCAGGATGATAGTGTACACCATATGGACGGACATAGGGGACCTATTCTCCCAGAAAATGCGGGAAAACTGGAAAATCGCGGGCAACACCGCGGGATTCAGCTAGTTTGTCATAAGCCATTAATTTATGAAATTGTGCATAGAATCACGCTTATTAAGGGCTGGTTCACGTGTAATAGAGCATTGAATAGCCAGGATTAGCGAATCATGCCGTCAGATGCGGCTGCTAACCGGGCCAGTTAGCAATCAGGTCGGCTATTATGGGACTAGATACCTAAATCAGATGCACTAGGGCTAGGAAATGTTTATTTTGCAAGTTATAAAAATATTAGTTTACCTCTTTGACTAAAATTAAATGAATGGACGCGTCCTAACCATTGAAATTGCTCAGTAAAAACGAGTCAAAACCGTCGGACATATATTTCAACACCTAATTATAAAAATGTACAGTATATTTGTTACAAAAAATAGACCCCGGTTTTATTTGTGTATTTACACTTCGGGAAAGCATATGAATGCATAATTTTGTCAGATGTTTCGTTATCACGTAACAATAGACACGTCTTGCACTTCCTACGTCTAGAGACCGACTGAAACGAAATGAGAGCCGGCGCTCATTAAGTTATCTTAAAAAATACGCTTCTACTGGGCCTGTCCATTAATTTTATTTTGGTTGAAGGTTTACCTACTATTTTTATGTCATCTCTCTTGATTTGTATGCTTATTTGGCAAAACATGATACAAAGCAACGATCTAATATGTACTAATCATCATCATCATCATCATAATTAGACTTTTAACAGTCCACTGCTGGACTATTAGCCTACCCCCGAATATGTACAAATATAGTATGAAAAATCTTTGATACAAAAATTCAAAACGAAGAACCTAACTTCAAACGATGGGTGAATAGAGTCCCCAAAGGTAGGCAACGCACTGACAATGCCCCGGGTATTGTGGGTGTCTATAGGCAGCGGTGACCACTTACCATCAGGTGGCACGTAGCTTGTTTGCCAATTATACCAAAAAAAAAAAATTACAAAGTAAGACCCTCTACTCCCAGTTTTCGCAATTTTGGTCTGTCTAATTTTAGTTTGTCTACCTGCTTAAAATTAATAATACAAGTAATTTAAATTATATATCTATACTAATATTATAAAGAGGAAATATTTGTTTGTTTGTTTGTTTGCATTGAATAGGCTCCGAAACTACTGAACCGATTTGAAAAATTCTTTCACTGTTGGGCTACACTAGCTACACTATCCCCGGGTGACATGGGCTATAATATATACCTGTGCGAAGCTAGGGCGGACCGCTAGTCTATACTAATATTATAAAGAGGAAAGATTTGATTGTTTGTTTGTTTGTTTGCATTGAATAGGCCCCGAAACTACTGAACTGATTAGAAAAATTCTTTTACTGTTTGGAAGCTACACTATCCCCGGGTAACATAGGCTACATTATATTTAAAAAAAATAGGGAACCTTACTAAAACTCCCATAATGTAACCCAAGGTCAAAGATTTTCGACAGGTATGACGTCATTGCCCAAGGTGTAAAAAATAAGATTTTCAATAGGGATATTGACAAAATTTTGCAATGGCCTTAAATTAAAAGAATATGGTGCATATTCACACAAAAAAATACTTTTACCTCCATTAGTTCATCTATTGAATAATTATTAGCTCTTTTTATTTCAATTTTTAAATGACGCATCAAAACGCGCCAAATCGACGTTGTGACGTCAATATACTTAACTACAGAGTTGCGTTCAAGGCATGCGATATAATAAAGCATCGCCGTTTACAACGTCATCGTCAGTGTGAAAAACAACCGTGACACAACTTGGCTGTTACAGTATCTGAGCGTACACTTCAGAGTGAATTCGATGGTTAAAAAAACACTGATGTTCATCTGTCATTCATTTTCAAATCTCACTCTGGGTGCCCCGAACGCATCTTTCGAACGGAATCTACCCATTATATTACTCTATGCTGCCCATGTAAATAAACAAACATCTGTCACTGTCGGCCGTGAAATGCTGCCGTTGTTGTTATTTATTTGTAAAATTATTTAGTTGAAAATGGATCGTTAAACTTATCATTGGTGTGTAGTGCCTCAGTGTCCCAATATTTCGAATGCAATACTTGCGAAATTATTCATAATTGTACCGTCTAAAGCTGAAATACGAAGAAATTGGTTGTGACTTGAAGGAAGATAGAATGCTTCTCAAATATCAACAACTTCGTCGATTTACGTTTGTGAAAATCATTTTGAAGTGAGTATCACCATAATTAACTCGATTAATATTGATACATTTAGTAAACTTTTACAGAAAATGAATTTGATTTCGATCTGTTTGCTTTGTTTTGTTTTGGTTGTGCTGTCATCACCATGTTGACGTCACGCACTGTGATTGGATTTTCGAGTCACGTGACACATAGATAAAAAAATCGTGATTTTAAAATCTAAATAATTAAATTTAGGAGTGATTATTATTATTGATAAAATATTGAAAAAATCTCTTAATATAAAACCTTTCAATATAGCTAGGTTTCATATTTTATTTCCACCAGTGTCAAATACCCTATTAAATTTCTTTTTCGTGGCTTCGTGCGGTATTGCCACAACTTGCCAATGTCTTGTTTAGAGTCGAGTAGGCAAATATTCTGGAGCTGATTTTCAATTTTGACTTTGCGTGTTTGACAGTTGTAAGACAGGACAACGTCTGTCAGGTCAGCTAGTCTAGGATAAAGAATGAAACAATGAATGAATGATTAAGGAAAACGGCTCACTACCACCATATATTGACGATTTTCCTGCGATAGGCACGTACCAAACGTTTCGAATCCACGTTTCTAATCCGTACGGCCAAGGATTGGAACAACCTGCCAGCCGGAGGGTGCCTTATACTGCCTACCGTCCAGAACTAAATTTTTAAATAAAAGTGTATTTTGTATGGCGTCAATCATCTATACTAATATTATCTATACTAATATTATAAAGAGGAAAGATTTGATTGTTTGTTTGTTTGTTTGTTTGCATTGAATAGGCTCCGAAACTACTGAACCGATTTGAAAAATTCTTTCACTGTTGGGAAGCTACACTATCCCCGGTTAACATAGGCTATATTATATTAAAAAAAATAGGGATCCTTACTAAAACTCCAATAATGAAACCCAAGGTTTAAAAAATAAGATTTGTAATTTTGACTTTGCGTGTTTGACAGTTCTAAGACAGGACAACGTCTGTCAGGTCTGCTAGTTTACAATAAGATACCAGAGGCTATTCGAAGTAAAGAGGACATAAATATCTTTAAGAATCTATTAAATTACCAACTAACTAGCTGACCTGACAGACGTTGTCCTGTCTTAGAACTGTCAAACACGCAAAGTCAAAATTGTAAATCTAATTTTTTACACCTTGGGTTACATTATTGGAGTTTTAGTAAGCAACCCTATTTTTTTTTGAAAATATAACATTGCCTATGGTACCCGGGGATAGTGTAGCTTCCCAACAGTGAAAGAATTTTTCAAATCGGTTCAGTAGTTTCGGAGCCTATTCAATGCAAACAAACAAACAAACAATCAAATCTTAGTATAGACTAGTAGGCCACCCCGGCTTCGCACGGGTATAGATATATAGCCTATGTTAACCGGGGATAGTGTAGCTTCCCAACAGTGAAGGAATTTTTCAAATCGGTTCAGTAGTTTCGGAGCCTATTCAATGCAAACAAACAAACAAACAATCAAATCTTTCCTCCTTATAATATTAGTATAGATGAAGAAAGCCTACTACACTGTGAATATGTTTTTAAATGATAATAATATTATGTGTGACGTTAGCTGAATTGTATTTCTCTATTGTAATTTCTCTTTTACATATTTATTGATTTGACATTTGCTTAATTTTGTTTGTTATTATGTACCTATGTAATGAAATACTTACTCGTTTGACTTACAATTATGAATGTTTAAGTGTTTGAGGATTTGTTTGTTGATCCCTGAATTATGTTAATCAAATAGCAATCTATACTAATATTATAAAGAGGAAAGATTTGTTTGCTTGTTTGTTTGCATTGAATAGGCTCCGAAACTAATGAACCGATTTGAAAAATTCTTTCACTGTTGGGAACCTACACTATCCCCGGGTGACATAGGCTATAATATATTTTCAAAAAAAATAGGGATTCTTACTAAAACTCCAATAAAGTAACCCAAGGTGTAAAAAAATAAGATTTACAATTTTGACTTTGCGTGTTTGACAGTTCTAAGACAGGACAACGTCTGTCAGGTCAGCTAGTATCATATAATTATTTAGCAATTACTTATTATTTATAGCCATAGTCATAATGATGTCTGTATACCATTTTATAGGTAGAAGCTAGAGCACATACAACTGTTTTGACACCTATGTAACATATAATTATTATTACCTAGTTTCACAGACCAATAAAGTCATTGTATCATTGTAGCTTCCTTGTTTCCTGAGAGATATAATCTGGGCCTTTTCAAGGCCAGAGTGAATAAGTATCTTCTAAGTCTGCGTGCTCATCTTCGACTACATCGTCGCTTACCGACAGGCGAGTCGGTGGACAAACGCGGACTTATCCGCGATAAAAAAGGACATTTCGCTGGATAGAAAAAAAAACTGGACAAGTACGAGTAAGACTCGCAAGTAGGGTTCCGTTGGACGGAACCCTCAGAGCACGACTCCAAAAAAAAAAAAAACTGAAGTTGAAATATCGAAAGACAAACTTAACTTTGTAGTTGACTATAAGGTTCTTCGATACATTCCAACTACAAAATGTAAGTTTGTAATAGCAAAATAATTATTTTTAAATGATATAACTTCCAATTTATGACTTTCGGATTTATTCCTATATATGTGCTATGAGACCTTGCTTCTTGCTAAATTTCATGATTCTAGGTCAACGGGAAGTACCCTATAGGTTTTGATTCCCCTGTGAAATCGCAAAATATGCGACATAAACGTTCACATCTTTTGATTGCGTTGACTTACAACTTTATTTTTATTTTACACCCGAAACCGTAGACTTAAGTATTTGGTATAAATTTCAACCTTTACACGTTCTTGAGAAAAAGGGTCTTGACAGACGGACAGACAGACGGACAACGAAGTGATCCTGTAAGGGTTCCGTTTTTTCCTTTTGAGGTACGGAACCCTAAAAAGTACGAATTTTAAAGTTGTTTTTTTTTAAATTGTTAGTGAAGATTTAAAACTTATAAATAATCTAAGCTGCTGAAATCAAATTCAGTACCGACTCGTATTCTGAAAACCATGTGGCGGGGTCGACGAACTTGTCACCTCCCGCGATCAAAATGAATCTAATAAAAAAAAACATCGATCAGTGTCAAGCTTTTTATAGAAATGGGCACAGAATTCGACAGAACCCGCCTTAAGCTGTGATTGCAAGCCGCACGCTGAGTCCAAAAAACAAAACCCACGTCCCGCGCCTGTCTCACCTCCACCCGCGTAATGTTGCCAGCTTAGACATTACTTACCCGTTTATGGTTAAATGTTTTAGGTCAGATACTATTCACACACACTTTTAATGAAATCAATATACTGATCGGATTGACACAAAAACAAACATAAGTAAATAAAAATATAATTACTAGCTACTACTTTTTATACATATACAAGGTTATAATATGTTTGGGGTGTACAAAGCTGAAAGGGTACTCATCATTATCATCATCATTGCACTCATCTTTATAAACGACTTTTACTATGGTACTTGAAATTGCGGAAAAAAACAGCGGTTCATAGAAAAAAATCTGTTATTCATAATGGTGAGCACAATGGTACCTCTTTTTTGGTGGCTTAGTGCACCCCAAACAGACAACCCGTGTACTGCATATTAAACGTGAAACTAACTTATACTCCGTTTTTTAATCTTAGATCTTTTATGTAAACAAAGGGGTTACCAGTGCAAAAAATATGATTCATAATGGTAGTTTACAATATTTAATCCTTTTAATCCATTTACAAATTTTTGTGTCTGTACTATTCACCGTTGAGGAGTTCCCTCGCCGGAAGTCAACCCTGGATGCGGCAGCCATGTCATGATGGAGTTTAGAACATGCTATATTATAGTTAAATCGATTTACAAAATTTCGCGCCTTTGCTGTTCGCCGTTGAGGAGTTCCACTATCAACCTCCTGGCTCTATCATCAGATCAGCTCAATAGTACCAGATTATTGCATTGTTACTAAACTTACATAAGTATGCAAAATTTCAGCGCAATAGGAAACCGGGAAACCGGTCAAATATTGTTAATTAGTTAGTTTTTCCTCGATTTCCTTGAGATTCCATCATCAGATGGAAAGGACCACCTCGGGAGTATATATACCCTTTAGAATTAAAAATTTATCTTTTAAATCGGTTCACAATTGACGAAAATATCTTGAACATACAAAAAAAAAACATACATACAGTCGAACATAGTACCTCCTCCTTTTTGGAAGTCGGTAAAAAACCGATTGCCCCATACAAAAAGTTCACCGATTTCCGACAAAATGTATGGGACAGTAGATTTTTCTTCAGTAGAATTTTCAAAAGCAGCTGAACAAAAGTTGTACAGACAAAATTCCCCTAAAAGCACGCTGACTAAGTGATTACCAGTAACCCTGTATAACTATTTGTAAGCTGTTAAGATTTTTTGAAAATAAGTATATAATATAGAACTACCAACCAATAAAAGTTTTCATTCTAGGGAAAATTGCAACTGTCGATATTTGGCAACACCGACAAAATGGAGGTATCATTACTTACGACAATGAAAGACTGAACAATTTATTCAATTATCAAATAAAAAAACATCTAAATGCGCTACTTTCGTATGGAATGTGATCCCATCTTGTTTTTTTTGTAGCCCAGCTGAATTTTTACACGTTAGGACGACACAGGAAGGCATAACTTAAATAATATTGCAACGGTAAAACACGTCACGCGCGATTAATGGTCACAGAGTAACTAATCGCGTTCGCGTAAAACTAGTCTATATTTGAGTAGTTTTTGTCGCTTCACTATTGGGTTCGTTCATGCCTTCTGGTTTTTTCTGTATTCTGAGGAAATGGGTATAAAGGGCTCTAATACCGAATGTCTTTGTGGTGTGAATCCTCAATGTCACACTCGATGGACTGAGCAGCGTGTCCTATAACTTGCACACTAGACGACCTGAATGAAGCCACGGAGGTATTGGGGTGGCCAAATTTTGCCAAAAACTAAAAAAAAAAAAAAAACGGCCTAATGCGGTTCGGGCTCGCGCATTGAGGGTTCCGTACCACCACAAAATTATATTACGAAATTACTACTTATAACTTGGTAATGAACAGAAACTTGTCACCGACTCGCACTTGGCCATTATTTATTATTTGTTGTTATACGTTAGAGTGTGTACTATAATCATGCCAAGTTTGACGCTTATACGTATTTATTGTTTTTACATTAGAGCTAATACAAAAATATGTTTAAAAAATACGTTTATTAACATGCACTGGGCCAGCATTCTGGATTAAGGCTCATCCTGTCTCTGAGAGGTCTGTGTTCCAGCAGTGGGAATATGATAGGCTAATAATGATGATGATGATGATGATCGGTCACCCATCCATATTTATGGACGGTAGGTACTGTCACAGTAAAAACAAGGCGGTCAATAATAGGATTGTCTCGAAATAGCCTCGCAAGGAGCTGTAACTGGATTACGAGAGTGTTTACTCACCTGATGTGACACACTTTACCTACATAAGTCTTAGTACCATTCTTTCTGACTAACCTTACTAAGTACATGTTAACGAATGTGAACAGGCTCCAGGTCACCTTATTACCCGACCACGGCAACGTCAAATAAGAGTATTGGGTTTAATTACCCGACTATGGCCAGGCATAGTCAAAAGATCGGTATTGTATTTAATTACCTGATGATAGCAAAGCCAAAAGATTAGTATTGTGTTTAATTACCCAACTATGGCCAGGAAAAGTCAAAAGATAGGTTTTGTATTTAATTACCCGACGATAGCAAAGCCAAAATATTGGTATTGTGTTTAATTACCCGACGATAGCAAAGCCAAAAGATTGGTATTGTGTTTAATTACCCGACGATAGCAAAGCCAAAAGATTGATGTTGTGTATAAATACCCAACTATGGCAAAGCCAAAAGATTGGTATTGTGTTTAATTACCCAACTATGGTCAGGTAAAGTCAAAAGATAGGTATTATATTTAATTACCCGACGATAGCAAAGCCAAAAGATTGATGTTGTGTATAAATACCCAACTATGGCAAAGCCAAAAGATTGGTATTGTGTTTAATTACCCAACTATGGCAAAGTCAATAGAAGGCTATTGTGATTAGTTACCCGACTTCAGCGAAGCCAAAAAGAATTTTTGAGGAACAATCTCTTTACTATTACTATCTCTTCTCTACAATCTACCTTAGAATAACTATATCTAAGCTATCAACATAGTATAAATTAGAGTCGCTTTCCGCGTCTGTCTGCCTGTATAATTGCTAACTCCTCCTAAACCACGCAACGGATTTTGATGCGGTTTTCACCATTAGATAGAGAAAAAAACACGGAAGGTTTATATTATATAACTAAAGCGACTCGCCCGGCTTTGCAAGTAAATTACACCCGTGCGAAGCCGAAGTAGGTCGCTATATAGTAAGTATAAGGCATGTATTAAAAACTTAATTCAGCAGAGCAGCACAAGCGACGCAAATATGCTAACCTCGGCAGTGGTATATTTGAGGTATATATAACATATTTGAGGCATTTGGGGTCGAGACATTGGGCCATTGGAGACTAGGAGCTCACCTCATTTTCAAAAATCTTTCAGAGCGTCTGGGTAATGCGACGCGTGACCAAAATGCTGGCGTGTTTCTGGCTCAACGCATAAACATTGCCATTCAACGTGGTAATGACGCCAGCATGCTGGGTACGCTGCCAACTGGTAGTGGGCTTGAGCATTTGGATTGTCTTTAGTCCTTCAACGGTCTATGGGCAGTCTAATTGTATTTGTATTGTTAATATTAGCTTGTATTTTTAACAGACGAAAGGAGGAGGTTATCTATTCGACTGTGTTTTTTTTTGTATGTTTTGATGATTTTTTTTTTTTTGTTTCATAGGTCATACTTCAGAGGTAGTTCCATACAAATTTTATCGATATATATTCAGCGCTTTTTGAAAAATCCATAAATATATACAAATTTATTTTTAGTTTTTTTTTTTTTTTTTTTGTAGTTTTAGTCTTGAAAACGGTTTCTGTTTTTTTCTAAAACTTAATTATGTTAAGTTAATAAAGGCACTTGCCAAAGTAAAAGTAAATAAAAAACGTGTAGTGTTACTCAGTAGTAGTCTACTAAATAGTAGTCTTAGTAGTAGTTACTGGTAGTCGCGGACATCCAGTGGATGCAAAAGGCAGGATGTCGTTCAGTGTGGAGGTTAAAGGGGGAGGCCTATGTTCAGCAGTGGACGTCTTCTGGCTGATGATGATGATGATGATTGTTACTTACCATAATAAGCCATATTGCCCACCAGATGCTCGTTGATCATTGTACACTGCATGAGGATATTTTTATGTTTCACTGGACTTCAGAAACACAACACTAATCAACACTAATGGACAAATTACTAACTAGATTGGTGAAGAAAAGTGGAATTCAGTGACTGACGTATTTAAAATCGACTAAAGTAAAATGAATAGACGGGCCCTAACCATTTAAATTGCTCAGTAAAAATTGGCGGAGTAATCGCGTAACAAACAGACAAAAAAAGGAAAAAAAAAAAAAAAAAAAAACATACAGTCGAATTGATAACCTCCTCCTTTTCGAAGTCGGTTAAAAACGAGTCAAAATCGTCGGACATATACTTCAACACCTAATTATAATAAATATAATTTTTTGAGAAAAAAAAGAACTGACTTCATGTCTATACCTACATTTACAAACTGAAACTAAAAAGTTGAAGATAATATTTTAATAACTTCAAAGCAATGAGCATTACAGGACAATCAACGAAATTATTAATACATATATTACCTAATTATATATTTACAATTTATAATCAGTTATTTTTGGAGTCGGTGCCAGCCAAAGCAAAATAACCTTAATAGATACCTACTTGATTAATCTATTAATATTTATGATATGAATGCGAAAAAAACATACAGTCGAATTGATAACCTCCTCTTAAGGCGGTTAAAATGTACAGTATATTTGTTACAAAAAATAGACCCTGGTTTTATTTGTGTATTTACACTTCGGGAAAGCATATGAATGCATAATTTTGTCAGATGTTTCGTTATCACGTAACAATAGACACGTGTTGCACTTCCTACGGCTAGAGACCAGCTGAAACGAAATGAGAGCCCGCGCTCATTTTGGTATCTTCAAAAACGCGCTTCTACTGGGCCTGTCCATTCATTTTATTTTGGTCGAAGTGTAAAATATCATATTTAATGTGGCGTTGTTTTTCCTGGCAGGAAGACGTCTGCCGGGTCCGCTAGTATGATTATAAATTATCTAGTTTTGGGGGCCTAGAAATCTAGAGAATCTAATATTTAGATGCCCCTGGGACCGGAGGCCCGTGTTGGGCGCCCCCTCCACCCCTTTCCCTTAGTCCGCCTTGGTACAATGACCCTTTTCAGTTGTATACCACCGTTAACCCTGTAGGTAGATAGGTATGAATGTTGTTAGATAACATTGCTACATAATAATTCTTATCGATTAAATTTTATTGATAAATCACGTCCGTAATAGTGATACTGATAAAAAAACTTAGTCATCACAATGCAATTCAATTCAATTCAATTCAAGCTATTTGTTTTTTTAGGGTTTCGTACCCAAAGGGTAAAAACGGGACCCTATTACTAAGCCTATGATGTCTGTCTGTCTGTCCTACCTGTCTGTAGCTGTATCTTTCGAACCGTAATAGATAGCCAGTTGAAATTTTCACAGCATATGTAAGTTACGGCAAAAGTCAAAAAGTTAAAACGAAAGGGTGGGTATGACAAACGTATTTTTTACGTATAGGTATATATTAGCTCTAATGTAGAAACGGTAATACGTACAAGCGCCAAACTTGGCATGATTATAGTACACACTCTACTAAAGTAAAACAAAATAACAAATAATGGCCAAGTGCGAGTTGGTGACAAATTTTAGTTCATTACCAAGTTATAACTGGTAATTCCTTAGGTACCTAGATATCCTCCGTATCATTTCACCGAATCGAAATTGCCATATTTTACAAATTTTGAAGTATTTTTTTTTCATTGATTATTATTGTATTTTGTGGTGGTACGGAACCCTCTGTGCGCGAGCCCGACTCGCACTTGTCCGGTTTATTTTACAAGCTTTTATTTAGTTTCACGTGTCTATGTCTGTCTGTCTGTAATCAAATCCTGCTAGTTACATTTGATCCACTTCCCGATGTTCGATAGAGCTGAAATTTGTCATACTCAAGTTCCGATGACAATACAATATTATGGTGACAGCGAGCTGATGTGATGATGGAGACGGTGGATGACGGCACTCCTCGATGGATAATAGTAGACTGGCAGTGTTTGGGCTCATTTTGTTCAGCACACCGTTCCGATCACTAATTTCATAGAATCTTGGTTTGAAAAAGATATTTTTCGATAAAATACTTATAAACCAAATCACTGAAACGGTTTTGATGAAATTTCTAATAGACCAATCTGAAAGTATATCATCTATACTAATATTATAAAGAGGAAAGATTTGATTGTTTGTTTGTTTGTTTGCATTGAATAGGCTCCGAAACTACTGAACTGATTTGAAAAATTATTTCACTGTTGGGAAGCTACACTATCCCCGGGTGACATAGGCTATTAATCTATACCCGTGCGAAGCTGGGGCAGACCGCTAGTTGTCTATATGGCTTGTCTATGGCAGGAAGCCATAGACAAGCAGTTTTTTGGCGCGAAATGTCCGTGCAGTTAAATAGCTTGCAGTTTCGATGCGACGCGCAGACGAGGTGGTTCTATTTTTGTCTATTTATGCGTTACGCAAGAGATATCACTATTTCTAGGTTTACGACAAATTTCAAGGCAAACCTTTAGTATTTATGTCGTTGCTTCACTGATATGATAATCACAGATTATCGAGATGCCTGCGTTTATAAGAACTGTTATTAAAAATAAAACCGTCCAACTGCGAGTCGGGCTCGCGCACTGGGAGTTCCGTACTACCACATATCTAGTTAGCCACCAAAGTACAAAAAAACTGCCGAATCAATAGCGGTAAGAAAAATATGGGACCACCTATGATTTATGGCCTACCTAATATAAAATAAATCATCGAAAACAATTCTATATCGCGTAACAAATATACAAAAAAACAAACATACAGTCGAATTGATAACCTCCTCCTGAAGTCGGTTAAAAAGACAACATCCCATCAACGCCCAGGCGGTCACCCATCCAAGTACGAACCGTGCCTGACGTTACTTAACTTCGAAACTTAGTGATCGCACGAGAATCGGTGGTGAACAGAAATTTTGTCACCGACTCGCACTTGGCCATTATTTATTATTTTTTGTTATACTTTAGAGTGTGTACTATAATCATGCCAAGTTTGACGCTTGTACGTATTACCGTTTTTACATTAGAGATAATACAAAAATACGTTAAAAAATGTGTTTGTTGTACGGGGATCCCCCTTTCGTTTTTCTTTTTGAGTTTTTTATTATTTGTTAGTTAATCCGCCGTAACATTACATATTCTGTGAAAATTTCAACTAGCTATCTATTACGGTTCGAAAGATACAGCCGTTTAAAGGTAGAAGGGATAGACAGACATACAGACAGAGAGCGTAGGCTTAGTAATAGGGTTTCTATCCTTTGGGTACGGTACCATTAAAATATCTTAATTTGCATCGAATAAACATCCTCCTTTCGAAGTCGGCTAAAGATGAATCAGTATTGATCAAACTCTATCAATCACATAAGTGGCAACCTTGACCTGCCGCAGGTTAGACAATACTTCTAGTGGCATCGTCCAACATTGGGCAACACATGTCGTAAGAGAAACCGTAGCGAGGTCGTGATAACAGGCTGGGGTCGACTCCTACCGGAAAAAAACTCATATTTAACTCGGATTTAAGGCCATCTTTTCCCATTTTCAGCAATTTTGGTTTCAGTTTGTCTACTTCCATGGTTAGCTTAAAATTATAATAAACCGGCCAACTGCGGATTATTGATAGTTTCACAGATTATGTAATACCAGCAGTCCGCCCCAGCTTCGCACGGGTATAGATTATAGCCTATGTCACCCGGGGATAGTGAAGCTTCCCAACAGTGAAATAATTTTTTAAATCGGTTCAGTTGTTTCGGAGCCTATTCGATGCAAACATACAAACTATCAAATCTTTCCTCTTTATAATGTTAGTATAGATTACAGCGGATTAAATAAGAAAAATAATAAAAGAGAAAGGTTGTACAACAAACCCGTACAATACCGTACAACAATCGTATTTTTTAACGTATTTTTGTAATTGCTCTAATGCCGAATAGCCCGACTCGCAGTTGGCCGGTTTATATACAATTTTTTATTTAACTTGCAATTATTAACTAAACAAAATACAAGCTAAAACTAACACTACAAATACAGTTAGACTGCCTATAGACCGTTGAAGGTCTAAAGACAATCCAAAAGCTCAAGCCCACTACCAGTTGGCAGCGTACCCAACATGCTGGCGGCATTACCTCGTTGAATGGCAATGCTAATGCGTTGAGCCAGACTTGCAATGTTTGTATGTTGTTTGTTTAGGTCTAATGCTAGCTAAATCGAAAAATATGCTAAAATATGCTACATAGTAAATGGTCATAACTTTTGACTGCGTTGACTTACAAGTTAGATTTTTTCACAGCTGAAAGAAATAGACCCAAATTTTTGATATACATTTCAACTTGATACCTTCATGCAGACGGACTACAAAGTGATCCTATAAGGGTTCCTTTTTGAGGTACGGAACCCTAAAAATTTTGGAAATGTGCCACCGAAAAATGTGTTCGAAGTTTTTGTTTTTGGAAGCACAGGGAAGTAATTAGGGCAGACGGGGGGGCTCTTGTTTAATAATTTTTTTACTAAATATCAATACTAATTCGAGTTATTTTTTTTATAAATAGGTGACAAAACACGCGCCTGATGGTAAACGCCACGCTTGCCCATAACAATAAGCATCTAGTTCTTTATTTTACTTGCTTGACTGCTCAAGGCGTAGGACAACGTATATGTCAGTATGATTTGTTCGACATAAAAATCGTTGATTTTGTATTAGTTTTGTTCAAAGTTAAAATGATATTTTTGAGTTAGTATATTGCAAAAAACACTTATTTTAAACCTAAATTAATTGAATAAGAAAAAACATGTCAATTACTATACAATACCTACCTATCTCTATCTCTACATAGTATAAATTAAAGTCGCTTTCCGCGTCTGTCTGTCTGTATAACCGCTAACTCCTTCTAAGCCACGCAACGGATTTTGATGCGGTTTTCACCATCAGTTAGATACATTTTCACGAAAAGTTTATATATAATATATAACTAGCGATCTGCCCCGGCTTCGCACGTAAATTACACCCGTGCGAAGCCGGGCGGGCGGGTCGCTAGTACATAATAATTATGATTATTTACGGGATATTTATTTACCGTGGTAAGGTTGTGGAATACCGAACAACCGTGACTTTAGTGAACAACCGTGATAGTTTAAATCAGTGTTTTACAATCTTCGACTATAATAAAATGAATGGACGGGCCAACCATTGAACTTGCTCAGTAAAAACGAGTCAAAACCGTCGGATATGTCCGACGGTTTTGACTCCACTTTTGATTCAACACCTAATTATAACCATGTACAGTACATTTGTTACAAATAGTTTCTGATGCTCATTTGAAATATGTTATATGTTAATGTTAAATACTATTAGTGCGACATTTTCCCTTTGCGAAAAAGCACTTTAAATAAAGATTATTTAAAAAAATGCGGTTTTTCGTTGAGTTTTAACACTTCGGGAAAGCACACTAAGGCATAATTTTGTCAGATGTTTCGTTATCATGTAACAAACTCTTTCTTCGGCTAGAGACCGACTGAAACGACGTGAGCGCCGGCGCTCATTTTGTAATCTTCAAAAATGCGCTTCTTCTGGGCCCGTCCATTCATTTTCTTTTGGTCGAAGTTTACAATTAATAATATTACAGTACATAAAATTAACAAAAAAACTATAACTTCATATAACTTTAGTGAACAACCGTGATAGTTTATTACAGTGTTTTATAAAATTAACATTCTAGAAACATAAATCTATCCATCATAACTTGCCGTCCCTACAGATACAATGACATCTGATTATAGTATTTCAATGTCAGTTCAAGATTTTTTCCCAACAATTATTTTTTCTGACCTTGAGCGTTTGTATTCTCGTTTTTCAGCGGTAATTAGAGACGTTAGACATAATGGTGACAAAAGTAAACGTATATGCGCAAATTTTGAAACGATTGCTTTTATTAAATCACTTAAATACATATAATTTTAGGTGTGTATTCTAAACTAGCTAACCTGACAGACGTTGTCCTGTCTTAGAACTGTCAAACACGCAAAGTTAAAATTGTAAATCTTATTTTTTTACACCTTGGGTTACATTATTGGAGATTTAGTAAAGATCCCTATTTATTTTGAAAATACATTATAGCCTATGTTACCCGGGGATAGTGTAGCTTCCCAACAGAGAAATATTTTTTCAAATCGGCTCATTAGTTTCGGAGCCTATTCAATGCAAACAAACAAACAAACAATCAAATCTTTCCTCTTTATAATATTAGTATAGACTTACTTTTAGTAGGCCGCCTTCTTAATATTTGAATATTATGTATGGAAGAGGTCAATTTAAGCGATAAGGCCGCCACTTGTGTGTTGCCCTAGCTCATTTTTTTGTGTTTGTTATCTCTCTGTTTTTATTTTTATTTCAGCTGTTGTAGGCAATAATGAGTTTTTTTTTATATCTATAGATATATCTAAATCTTTTCTCTACATTCTCGACATAATAATTAATAGTATATGGTAGTATAGACAAAAGTTGCTTTCCGAGTCTGTCTGTCTGTATAACCGTTAACTCCTAAACCACGCAACTGATTTTGATGCGGTTTTCACCATCAGTTAGATAATTTTTCACGGAAGGTTTATATTTAACTATCGACCCACTCCGACTTTGCACGTAAATTACACCCGTTCGAAGCCGGGCCGGGTTGCTAGTGCTCTATCCAAAAGAGAATTAAAATTAAAAACCTTAGTAACTACGCCATAGGTTTACTCCATTATTTTGTCACTCTAATTTTTTTTCGGCAAATAAGTCACTGGTATATTTTATAGGTAAATTGAACACATACTCATATGTGTTAAAAAAAACGCCAGTTGTATAAATTGTGGAATCAGTTGTATCCAAGCATTTTCAGTCATCGCGTGCAAACAGTTTTCAGCCTTGTGTAAATAAATACAAAATAGCTACGTAATATGAAACCTAATTTTCCACTTTTCTTTACCTTGAATGATAAACACACAATTTTACAAAAGAGGTCACTGCACTCCAGTAAGCACGCACAATATTTTTTTTTTTACAAAAATAGACCGAACGCGATACGCCCACGATTCTAAATTTAATTTTTTTTAAAGTTTATGCGCCGCATGCGCTACGTTCGCGCGCTTTTCCCTACTGACTCGTCCCGTAGAGATGCTCAGCTACTATCGACCTTAGCCGGCTGATTTAGGCATCACCATCTCACTTCCCAAAATACAGCTGTAACATGCCTTCTGAATTCGCCAGCTTAATTGTCTAGCTATAGTCCGACCATTTCAAAAATACACTTGTCCTTAAACATCATTCAAAGTTAGACCGTCAACGAGATTTCTCAGCGTAAATTTGTTAGTTGCACCTCATGTCCTTTCCTAGCCAATTAGCATAGAAATGTGATTTAGTTCGGCTGTAAAAGAACGAGAGGTCAGGTAAGGTTGGCCGTTTATTTATTTTCTATAAGTATATTTCTTCGATGGCATAGGTAGGTTGCTGTCACGAGATGCTTTGGTTAGATTTTGTCTATGCTTCGTAGTTATTTTTGACTGCGATTTGTCTAGTCGAGCCAAATGCTGAAATGTCAAGCAAATAAACACTTTAGGGAGAGAAAATAGAAGCAAACATTTTTGTTGTATATAGCCTATTTATACGATACTAGCTGACCTGACAGACGTTGTCCTGTCTTAGAACTGTCAAACACGCGAAGTCAAAATTGTAAATCTTATTTTTTTACACCTTGGGTTACATTATTGGAGTTTTAGTAAGGATCCCTATTTAAAAAATAATAATAATATAGCTTATGTTACCCGGGGATAGTGTAGCTTCCCAACAGTGAAAGAATTTTTCAAATCGGTTCAGTAGTTTCGGAGCCTATTCAATGCAAACAAACAAACAATCAAACAATCAAATCTTTCCTCTTTATAATATTAGTACGATATATAGTTTAGCTTTGGTAGTTTCTTACAACAACGCCGCTTTTAGGGCAATTTTGTGTAATAATTCTCATAGTTGAAAAAAAAAACTAAAGCCCTGCTAAAGTCCTTAGTACATCCCTGAACGTAAAGCTGGGTTCATTTTCTACGACAGAAAATAAAAAAAAAATTCTATATCATAGATAGAAGGTATTTCCGACCCATTTTTTTAAAATATAATATAGAATATAGAATAGACCTACGTTTGGCCTACAATTCGCCTGATGGTAAGCGACGGTGTGAAATAAATTTTTAATAGATTTTATTTTTCTATGTGTTTTATGTAAGAGTAACCTAGTTTATTATAGAAAAGCGAATCAGATGGTGAAAAATATGATACAGCCATTGAGATACAACTCCTATAGAGTCACAATCTCTCAGTGAAAACAGTCAAAAAACGTCAGAGTGTCATTGTACATGACATTGTATCAATTATATACTTCACAATGCCACATTTACTCCAATTTAGACGTTATGTCGCTTGCATAGTGTTCAAAGTTGTCCGCTATGTCATCGTAGCTCTGGCATCGCGCGGCGTTGTACTCGGATCGCGGTTACCTTGTAACTAACCAAAAAATCGGCGCAATTCGTAGCGCGCCGTGTTTTGTTTCGAACATTTTTTGCCACGATTGTGACTCTATTATGTATTGTATCTCGATGCATAAAACCCAATAAATCTGTATTGCAGTTTTATATACAAGTAAAATATTATAATTTCAGAAATTCAGTAGTTTGGGAAAATTTAACTTATAAGTTAGTATTAAAAGTTTAATTTAAAAAACCGACCAAGTGCAAGTTGAACTCGCGGGCTACATACCATCCACACAACTCATTAACCTACTTCAAAAAAGAAGGGTTCTCAATGGGGTTATCAGTGAGCAGGGCACATATCACGCAGAACAGATAGCTGATAGGGCCGAAAGGTTCTCGAATGGAGACCACGGACTGGTAAGTGCAGCG
Source organism: Agriopis aurantiaria (assembly GCA_914767915.1). NCBI lineage: Eukaryota > Metazoa > Arthropoda > Insecta > Lepidoptera > Geometridae > Agriopis > Agriopis aurantiaria. The sequence continues at coordinate 4,386,803 of OU612010.1, read as the reverse complement.
TAGGACGGACCACAAGATGGACAGACGACCTAAGAGACCACACATTGGCGGATCCACATGGGGGCCATACACGCCATTCTATTCCCGTACTAAGACCTCAGAAAAGAAAAAAAATCGTTACTTCTCTTTTCTGTGAGAAAGGCCTTGCGCTTCGCTCGGCCAAAAAGGTGTAACAGAAAGAAGGCTGGGCGTTTGACAACAGCTCACCTGACAATACCTGTGCCGGTAACTCCTTAGTTACCTACATAGTGCAGAAATCAGCGCGACGCTAACAATCGTTGGACTAACCAAGGTCGCAGTACAATGCGAGTTGCGCAATACGCATCGAGTTACAGACGGTGGAAGTGGCATGACGCGAGTACGCTCGGCTTGCAGTTAAAAGTACGCTCGAAATAATTATTGATCATCATCGTTTCAGCCTTCATGTTCTTCCTGTTAAATATTGTAGTACTACGATGTGCACGGACTGACAGGATTGTCAGTTAGGATTGATAGGCTTGATTTTGGTTGTCTATAAAATAATAAACTATGACAAATTCTATGCTTTATGGAATCGTTTATTTTTACTTTCTCTTTCCTGTCATCTTCGATGTGACATGGTTTGTAATTGTGCTAAATTCCAAATTAACGATTCCTAATTTATAATAACTATTACATAAACATAACAATATATAATATAGTTATTTAGACTTTGTTTAGTGAAAAAAATACGTCCGAATACGCATACCTACGTTTTGTTTTTTTTCATTTCTGCGAGCCACGCATCCCTAAATAACACCTCCCACTGCTGGGACCAAAGAAAATAATAACCACTTGATCGCGCATGGCATCATAGTTCCCTTATTCTCAAAAGTAAGCAACGTTGGTCGCGGGGGGGTATCGAATGGTGGCTCGTGACTCAAAAGTCATTCATTCAATTCGCGCCTAGGATGGGCCCGCTCGAAAAAGGTTTTACTGAAAATTATTTACTCTTTTCATGGCTCGGAGTAAAGGATGAGCAGTCAAGTGGTTATATTGTCACTAGCTGAAACCCGCTACTTCGTACGCGTAGAGCTCGGCCTACGGCCTCGCTACTACAACCCGTTATAGCCTATGTGTTATTCTAATGTATAAGCTATATTATTGTAAACTTTCATTAAAATCCATTCTGTAGTTTTTGCGTGAAAGAGGAACAAACATCCATACATTCAAACTTACGCGTTTATAATATTAGTAGGATTGGCGGGACACATGCTTTTTCTCATATAGAGAGGATGAGCCCTAATCCACCATGCTGGCCCAGTGCATGTGAAAGTTTTTGAACTTTGAGTTTCTTAGACATACCGGGTTCCTCACGATGTTTTCCTTCACCGTTGTCATAATATATTTAAGTACTAAATAAGTGATTGGTGCAGGGCCAAAGATCGAACCGGGTGCCGTCAGATTGTAAAGCACACATGCCACTAGTTGGCCACCATCGCTCATACTAATATTTTAAAATATATTTTTTAAGCACATTGCGCACTGCCTTAACATTTTATTTTGCTCTTTTTGGGTTAGTGTTAGTGTCCAGGCTTCACAGCCATACAACAAGTAGGTATTGACGACTGGTGACCGGAATGCTGGCGCCTACTTTGGCTAAAAAACGAGCATTGCCATCTATGGCGGATCAGCAATTCCATACATTCGACACAATTTTTCGATTTGACTCCTTCGAACCTTGTCAGAATGCCCCCCAAAATGAAATCCAGAATGCCCCCCCCCCCCCTCCCCCCTCCCCCAAATGAAATCCTGGATCCGCCCCTGATTGCCATTCAGCGTGGCAATGCTGCCAGCATACTGACTACTTTTCCTACCACCAAGGGGCTTCTAATTTTTTTATTATACCTATTAGTTTAGGTTATGTTTATTTTTAAGTAGTTTTTAGTACATTTGAAATTCTAAATTAATAAGCAAATCATACTAATATTATAAAGGCGAAAAGTTTGTTAGTTTGTTTGTTCCTCTTCCACGCAGCAACATATATAGCAACTGATCGACCTGATTTTTTGCATGGTTATAGTTCAAGGGCCGGAGAGTGACATATATACTTTTCATCATCATCACCATTTTCATCACTACGCGGCTGAAACCGCGGGGCGTAGCCAGTCTTAGAATAATACAGGTAAGATATGCCACATCCAGTAGCTTTAAGCCCGCGACCTTTTTCCAATGCTGACAAGTACGGTCAACAAAACAAACTATGTCAAGTTTAAACCAATTACGTCTCACGCCGATTTCGGTTCTTTCTAACGCTACCTGTATTGAGTTTTGTGCTGACGGTACGCCGCTAAAAAGGAAGTCATGGTTAGTATATTAGTGGCAGGCAGACGAAGTATGTTGTTTGAAATAGTGTCATAGATTAGGGATACAGTTTGTACCTACTTATGAGAATAAGCATGGTGTAAACAAGTGTATAGGTATATTGATTTTAACCTACTTCGAAAAAGGAGGAAGGTTCTCAATTCGCCTTTATTATTTTTTATTTATGTACAGCGATTTGCGTGTTTCTTTTTATCAGGTAGAAGAAACCCGCGAGGTAGTCCCTCAAAAATATCATTAACAGTTCAGTAGTTTTTAAACCAGTTCAAATAATATGGATTTTTGTTAGAGCACCTACGAATTTTGCAATAACAAATCACTACAATACCTTTCAATAATTTTGTTTTGATTGATTGATTGATTGATTGATTGATTGATTAACTCTTTATTGTTCAAACACCATGAAATTTGATACAGATGACAAAAAACTCTTAAAAACTAGTGTAACAACTGGCGGCCTTATCGCTAAAAGCGATCTCTTCCAGGCAACCTTAGGATGGAAAGATGTCTTTTGTTCCAGCTAAAACAAGGAGGTATCCATGCATGGATGTGTAATTTATACTTCTATACTAATATTATAAAGAGGAAAGATTTGATTGTTTGTTTGTTTGTTTGCATTGAATGGGCTCAGAAACTACTGAACCGATTTGAAAAAATCTTTCACTGTTGGGAAGCTACACTATCCCCGGTTAACATAGGCTATATTATATTATCAAAAAAAAATAGGGATCCTTACTAAAACACCAATAATGTAACCCAAGGCGTAAAAAAATAAGATTTGACTTTGCGTGTTTGACAGTTTTAAGACAGGACAACGTCTGTCAGGTCTGCTAGTCGTATCTATAAATCCAAAAGACCCAACACGGGGAAGAAGAAAAAAAGAACTAGTGGTTCGCTGCGAACAGGGTTAAAGAAGGTTTTAATTCACACACTATCACACTGGCATTTAACTATCATAAGTGTTTCACAAAAAATTCTAAAATAAATTATCTTTAAAAAAACATTGTGCAACTAATGACATTGACAGATGAAAATATGACAGAAGTACAGAAGACAAACAGTTTTTTTTTTATGGCAACTGCGGCAAGTTTTTTGTAAAGTCATCTACACGAAGTAACGCCGATGGTGACGTAATCACATTTTAAAAAATTACAAACGTTTTTTTTTTTTTTTCTAACTATCTTAAATAAAACAATTTTATTCAAATGTATCTTAAAACACACACAGTGTCTTAAAACAGTCTATTTTTTTTAAATAACAAAGCTATAAGGTGAGATTTGGCCAGTCCCCATTGCAAAGTTCGGTAGGGGCGGCAAAATTAGAATAGCCTGGCGGCAAATATATAAATCTGCCACTGGTTTGCTTTGGAGGAACTAGAGGTTTACCTTTCATGTGCTCTGAAGTATCTGCCCTCATGATGTCTGAGAGGTAGTGCTCGAGCGAGCGCATGTTGTCCAAACCGCTGCGTTCCTGTAACAAGAAAAATTGCAAATTTAAAAAACCGGACAAGCAAGAGTCCAAATAAAAAAATATTGAAAGACAAACTTAACTTTGTAGTGCATAATAAGGTGCTTCCATACATACCAACTACAAAATTTAAATGTGTAATCGCAAAACAATATTTTTTGTACTATAATAACTTCAAATTAACAACTTTTTGATTTTTTTCCTATATATATGTGCTGTGAGACCTTTCGAAGTAGGTATGTCTAATATATATACTAAAATAGAATTCCAAATTTTGTTTCCATACTTCACTATTTACAAGTAAAGTACGTTAGTTAATACAACCATAGATGAAAATTACAATATCCTTTGAAATATTTAATTTCCCAAGGAAATACATACATATCATTTGACGAATCAATTCTCCCCAAAAACCTGCGTACTGAACGACCAAATTATCCAGGCACCCTCGAACTCAATTATCCTACTAAACCAGAGTTCTGTTTAAACTGGATGCCGTACTGTAAACCTACTGACCCATTTTCCGCCCTACGCAGTGTGACGTCACAACGGCAATGCGCCATATCGTTGAAGCGTCTTCAAGCCAAACTCGGTCGTACAACAAAGACAACAAGGTCGAGTGTTGTGCCAAAAGAGCAACGTCAAAGCAATGAGGAAGTGGAATCCGAAAGTGAACCTTATGGTGTAAAGTTTAAGCGTAAAATTCGCCCGGAAATACTTCAGTAAAAGCCTTGGAAATGGCCAAAGAATTTGTTGTAATTTTTTGATCTAAAATGCTGCACTAAGGTCACGGGGGCGGTCGCAATGCGACCGTTCGAATTTTAAAATCGCAGGATTCGCAGGTCAAGTATACCATCCACTTATAAAATGGTGGTCTCTATCAGCCAATCAGAGAGCCGTATTCACCGTATACCTAATGTCATTGGTTGAGGCATTTGACTTTCTCATGAAAGATGTGATAAATCAACACATTTGACATTTTCTACACCAATATTATAATGGCTCTACCGTGTACTTATTTATTCCATATTATATAATGTACTGAACTAACCAAAATCAATATGTTCAAGGACATTTCCTGCCCTACTTTTGAGTAATCTGGGTCAAATTACCAAATTAAAAATTACTGGATTTATACTTCTTTTGTACTTTCATGTTAATTTTTTCATGATATCCTAGAAAACATTACTTGGCCAGGCTTGTTTATGATGATTCTTATGATTTTTAAGTGATGCGCTTACCAACGAAAAGCATATTATTGTATCACAAGTTTTGGGAATATTATAATTATTCACTTTAAAATTATGCTAAATAATATGAAAACTTAAAAAAATACACACAAACTACCTTAGATTAGGACAGGTATGACACCAACGTCAATGCAAACTACGTGGTAAATTACGTTAACATCTTTTTCTCTCGTTGGCGCCAAAACTCCTATAGAATAGCTATACGGTTTTTTTTTAAGTTTTTTCACTCTAAAACTCTTTATAGCGTAATAACAACCATTAAACATTTCTCAAAATAATCTAATTAATGAAACAATATTTCATTAATTAGAACCCACAATAAACATTGATTTTGCTAACTCTGTAATCATTACAGATTTACTTCTAAAAATGCTAAAAATGCATCTGTCTCGTTTTCATCTATACTAATATTATAAAAAGGAAAGATTTGATTGTTTGTTTGTTTGCATTGAATAGGCTCCGAAACTACTGAACCAATTTGAAAAATTCGTTCACTGTTGGGAAGCTACACTATCCCCGGGTAACATAGGCTATATTATATTTTCAAAAAAAATAGGGATCCTTACTAAAACTCCAATAATGCAACCCAAGGTGTAAAAAAAATAGATTTTCAATTTTGACTGCGTGTTTGACAGTTCTTAGACAGGACAACGTCTGTCAGGTCTGCTAGTGTGTAATAATTTCTGTCAGCGAGAAGTCGACAGAGCAATTTTAAGCATTACTTCCAATAGTGTAGGTACTTTCAAAAAGCTTAGCGAAATCAATGTTAGATAACTGTATTGTGACGGAGCGAAACAAAAATAATTGAAATATACCCGGAAATACCGTGACAACAAACAAATATCAAAGGATGTTTAGGAAAAATCTATTTCCAAAATGTCGAAGAGTGAAGATCGCTGAAAACACAAAAGGAAGCGCTTTCATGAGCTTTGAGACAGATCTGTCTAATGTGATTTTGATGACATCTATTTTTAACAGGAGGAGGTTATCAATTCGATTGTATGTTTTTTTTTTTTTTTTTTAAGCTTTGGCTCCAAACTTCCTGTTTATTTAGTCATAGTATCAAGTACAATATAATACTTTGGACGGTACTTATCTAGACCTTCAACTGTCTATGGCAATCCAATTTTGGTAAGTATAGTTGAGTATAAACTGATGCATGCTTTCCGGGAAAGGGACAGAGCATCCCACTGTCAATCCCACCCCAAAAACTTTAAGTGCTGATATCTCAGAAATTGATAAGCCTATTTAAATTATTTAAAAAAAAACTTAACAAAAGCCTACTTCAACCGACTACACCCACCAAACGGCAAACACCTACATAAACTTAAACAAAAAATTACAGCTAAAACTGAAATTGAAAGTCCTCATCGTACTTTTGTTGAAGGAAACCACAAAAAAAATCATAACATAACATAACATCAGGCGAAATGGCAGCCAAGCGTAAGCTTATATCTATACTAATATTATAAAGAGGAAAGATTTGTTTGTTTGCATTGAATAGGCTTCGAAACTACTGAACCGATTTGAAAAATTCTTTCACTGTTGGGAAGCTACACTATCCCCGGGTAACATAGGCTATATTTTTTTTTTTTTTGTTAAATAGAGATCTCTTCTACAACTCTAATAATGTAACACAAGGTGTAAAAAAATAAGATTTACAATTTTGACTTTGCGTGTTTGACAGTTCTAAGACAGGACAACGTCTGTCAGGTCAGCTAGTCTATACTAATATACTGAATCTATGATACTAATATTATAAAGATGAAAGAGTTGATTGTTTGTTTGTTTGTTTGCATTGAATAGGCTCCGAAACTACTGAACCGATTTGAAATATTCTTTCACTGTTGGGAAGCTGCACTATCCCCGGGTGACATGGGCTATAATCTATACCCGTGCGAAGCCGGGGCAGACCAATAATATCATATTAAAAAAAAATGCTATTACAAACTCATATTTTGTAGTTGGTATGTACGGAAGAACCTTATTGTTAAGTTTGTGATTCAATATATCAACTTTTATTGTTGTTTATTTTTTGTTTGTGCTCTGAGTGTTCTATCCAAACCCCAGAACCCTACTAGTCTACTATAAAAAAAAAAACGTCATCTGTATATATATTTTAGTTTTTTACGATTTGCAACTTACAGATTAAAAAATATTTGGACTGAGTTGAAATAATTTTATTTACACAAACGCCTGTATTTTTTTCGTAGCAATGCAACTTTGTACTCCTTAAATATTCAATAGGCGCTAATTATTTGGTGGAAGCAAATCTAGGACCTTGTTGCGAAGTCTGGCGGCAATGACAAACGCGTGCTTTCCTGCTCAAGTTAACTAACTCGCACGATGTGTGCGAGCAAGATGGCAGATAAACATCATCGTCCCCAGATTTAAGTGGTAAAGGCTTTTCTTGCAAATTTTTATGGTTTCCAGAAGTTTTTTTTTAAATATTGACTTGTACTGGGGCCTTACGGACAACTGCTATTACAGGCACCTAATCCGCTCAGTTGGAAAATCACGCGACCGCAAACCGTATCTGGGCGCGATAAGGTTTGCGGTCGCGTGATTTTCCAACTGAGCGGATTAGGTGCCTGTAATAGCAGTTGTCCGTAAGGCCACTGTTGTCCTTTTGGCCTCTACAGCTTGACCGGACTAGTTAGCGAACGCAGAGTGCGTTCGGCATAACTTGGTGGTTAAGTTTATGGGCGACTAGCACAAGGGCACCTCGAAGGTACGAACCTCGGCTTGGGCCGTCGCCGGGAGTGGGTATCAGACTTGCCCAGGCACCCCAGAAGGGGTGTGCCCTGGAGCCCTAGCGGTTTAATGAACTGATTGAATACCTAGAGGGTAAAAACGGGACCCTATTATACTAAGATTACGATATAGCTCTGTCTGTCCGTCCTACCTTTAAACAGCTGTATCTTTCGAACCGTATTAGATAGCCACTTGAAATTTTCACAGAATATGTAATATTACTGCGGTTTGACTAAGAAATAACAGACAAGTCGTGTTTTTCTTTACAACTTATATCTGTGCTGTCGTCTGCGAAGAGAGTCGAAGGATAGTCAAGTGATTTAGGTAAGTCATTGATATAGTACCCTAAAAATAGAAGAGGGCCCACTACACTGCCTTGCGGAACTCCCGAAGTTAGGAGAACGTGCTTTAGACCGATGAATTATTTCCTGTTTTTATGAATGTTTAAAACGGATCACGGTATCGGTGGATACAACTCGCCGGTATCCGTGGCTAATTCAAACCGATACCGGGATCCGTGGATACAAACCTTATTTCTGTAATCTCAGTATAATGTTTTTATGATTTTATAAGATCTAGACATCGAGATACAATTCCTATAGAGTCTCAAACACTCAGTGAAAAGAGTCAAAAACGTCCGAGCGTCATTGTACATATATTGTATCAATTATAATATACTAGCGACCCGCCCGCCCGGATTCGCACGGGTGTAATTTACGGGCGAAGCCGGGGCGGGTCACTTATTATATATATAAACCTTCCGTGAAAAATTATCTAACATGGTGAAAACCGCATCACAATCCGTTGCGTGGTTTAGGAGGAGTTAGCGGCCATACAGACAGACAGACGCGGAAAGCGACTTTAATTTATACTATGTAGAGAAGAAGAGAAGAGAAGATAGAGAAGAGAAGATAGTTCACAATGCCACATTTACTCCAATTTAGACGTTATGTCGCTTGCATAGTGTTCAACGTTAGTTGTCCGCTATGTCATCTTAGCTCTGGCATCGCGCGGCGTTGTACTCGGATCACGGTTTCCTTGTAACTAACCAAAAACCTATCTGTGAAATTGAGTAGCGTGCGCCAAGTTTTGGTTCGGACATTTTTTTGGCACGATTATGACTTTATTTGTAACTAGCGGCCCGTCGCGGCTTCGCACGGGTATTTAACAAAAAAAATAGGTAATTTTTTTACTCCTTAGGTTACATTATTGGAGTTTTAGTAAGCAACCCTATTTTTTTTGAAAATATAACATAGCCTATGTTACCCGGGGATAGTGTAGCTTCCCAACAGTGAAAGAATTTTTCAAATCGGTTTAGTAGTTTCGGAGCCTATTCAATGCAAACAAACAATCAAATCTTAGTATAGACTAGTAGGCCACCCCGGCTTCGCACGGGTATAGATATATAGCCTATGTCACCCGGGGATAGTATAGCTTCCCAACAGTGAAAGAATTTTTCAAATCGGTTTAGTAGTTTCGGAGCCTATTCAATGCAAACAAACAAACAATCAAATCTTTCCTCTTTATAATATTAGTATAGATAAGTATAAGTATAGAAGTATTAGATATATTATTATAGTATAGTATAGATGTATCTCGATGGGTCTAGAGTAGAGCATGTCCTCTATGAAATAGGTAGTAAAGCAAGGTGTAGTGGGTATTGCTACGTAGTTGCCACTATCTTATCAATGTCCTGATAAGGTTTGTCAAGTGCCTGACAGGTGTTGATTGATAGGACCTATTATATTAAAGAGTTCCCAAAAAATTCAAATAAATCACGTGACGTGGAATACTGTCGCAAACTCAGCAGGCTTTTTAGGGTTCCGTACCCAAAGGGTAAAAACGGGACCCTATTACTAAGCCTACGATATCTGTCTGTCCGTCTGTCTGTCCGGTTGTATCTTTCGAACCGTAATAGATAGCCAGTTGAAATTTTCACAGAATATGTAATGTTACGGCGCATTTACTAAGAAATAATAAAAAAGTCATAAAGAAGAACGAAAGGGTCCCCATACAACAAACGTATTTTTTACGTATTTTTGTATTAGCTCTAATGTAAAAACAGTAATACGTACAAGCGTCAAACTTATCATGATTATAGTGCACACTCTAAAGAATAACAACAAATAATAAAAAATACCCAAGTGCGAGTCGGTGACAAGTTTCTGCTCATTATCAAGTTATAACTTAACTTCGTTATTGAATTTTGTGGTAGTACGGAACTCTCAGTGCGCGAGCCCGACTCGCACTTGGCCGGTTTATTTTTTGTTTCCGAGGGGGAAATCTTCTAAAGATCCGGCTGCATTGGGGTGCAGCCAGGTTATGTGGGATTATACCCACTAAAACCACGGGGGGCCGTGACCAGCCTTAGTACTTGACAAGAGGGCTCCGGGATTTCCAGAGGAACGCACCGGAGCCCTCGGCACTGCTCTACGGCTCCTCCCGAGACAAACGTGTTGTCTCAGCCCCTCCGCCCTCGACAACGTTGTCTTTCCAACGTTTTATCCGCGCGACAATAGCTTTGTGTAGTAGGTATAGCTATCATTAGTCTTACATACTAAATTTGTTAAGATTTAATTATCTTATTTTTATTATCTATGTTATATATAATTATGTATTATATTTATAATTAATATTCAATGTTTTAGTAAAATATATATTGTATTCACATCACACCTATATATATAATTTATATCTCATATTTTTTGTCTTACCACTTTTAATTGTGAACGTTGTAAACACCTGTTAAGGGTGCACATATCAGAACTGTATTAATTATAAATAAGTGTTATTTGTATTATTTAATATGTGTACTGTTGGTGTTTCTTTATGAATTAAATAAAAATAGGTATATAATTATATTTGTGTTTTTTCGCTAGATAAATACGGCGCTAAAAACAATTCATCTACGGTCCGGCTTGCTGGTCGGACAAATTGATATTCCAAAAACCAGTACGAAGCGTTCTCATTCCACTTTTATTGTGCGAACTGCTAGTCTGTGGAATTGCCTGCTGATAGTTACAATCTGGGTGTCTTCAAATCACGAGTAAATCGGTTTCTTCTAGGCAAGCGTGGTCCACCATAGACCGCATCATCGCCTAACATCAGGTGAGTTGGCAGACAAACGCAAGCCTATTACTATATTTAAAAAAACAAGAACCTCAAAAGTTCAAAGACATGTGGTTGGAGACAACGCTGGCGGGATATTGGACGCCTAGGTATGTATTTTCAAATTCATCATCATCATAATTTCAGCCGTAGGACGTCCACTAGGACATAGGCCTCCTCCATCGATCTCCAAAACGGCCGGTTGGAAGCGGCCTGCATCCAGCGTTTCCCTGCGGTCTCTTTTAGGTCGTCTGTCCATCTTGTGGGAGGACGTCCTACGCTGCGCTTACCATGGTCACCATTCGAGAACCTTACCAAAGACATATGACATTCACCAACATGCACTGGGCCAGCATGGTGGATTAAGGCTCATCCTCTCTCTCTGAGAGAAGCCCTGTGTCCCAGCAGTGGGAACTATGTCCAACTATGTGAGCCAGCTATGTCCAAAATATTTAACCAAGCGCCTCACTATGTGCCTAACCCAGTGATAACGAGATAAAACAGATCATCTGATTCACAAACTTGTGCTGATAAGGACCTGATAAGACACGGTACAGACTGGGGAGCTATTTGGGACACAATTTTAGAACATTTTTGAGGATATTAAACGTTACAGATTACATGATGGCTTTTTACTAGCGTTTATAACTTGCAATGCTTGTTAAGGTTAGGTCAAATCTTGCAAGCTAAAATAGAATCATTTTTAGAGTTCCGTACCTAAAGGGTAAAAACTGACCCTATTACTAAGCCTACATTGTCCGTCTGTCTGTCCTACCTTTAAACAGCTGTATCTTTCGAACCGTAATAGACAGCCAGTTGAAATTTTCACAGAATATCCAATGTTACGGCGGATTGACTAAGAAACAATAAAAAAGTAAAAACGAAAGGGACGTGAATTTGAAGTAATATCATCTATACTAATATTATAAAGAGGAAAGATTTGATTGTTTGTTTGTATTGAATAGGCTCCGAAACTACTGAACCGATTTGAAAAATTCCTTCACTGTTGGGAAGCTACACTATCCCCGGGTGACATAGGCTATATTATTATATTTAAAAAAAAAAAATAGGGATCCTTACTAAAACTCCAATAATGTAACCCAAGGTGTAAAAAAATAAGACTTACCTACAATTTTGACTTTGCGTGTTTGACAGTTCTAAGACAGGACAACGTCTGTCAGGTCAGCTAGTATTAAATATGCGGAAACTGCTAAATGGTGTTTAATTATTTAATGTATCAGTAATCTAGTTATTTATCACTGTAAGTTTTCCAAATAATATTTTTTTTTTAAATGCTATTACAAACTTACATTTTGTAGTTGGTATGTATGGAAGAAACTTATTGTTAAGTTTGTCTTTCAATATATCAACTTTTTTTTGTTGTTTATTTTTTGTTTGAGCTCTGTTGTGTTCTATCCAAATCTCAGAACCCTCAGAGCGCGAGTCCTACTTGTTGTAGTTTTTTTTTTACTATTAATTTATTTAGGAACCATATCGGTGAAGGAAACCTCAAAAACCGCGTCACATACGTTTTTATCAGTCCGCGATGTCGATGACCCGATAAGCTTGCAAATTTTTTACATTTCCACGTAGAGAATTTGTATTTTAGCTTTTTTATACAATTATGACGAGTCGAGCAGGGCCCCGATTCTATACTTAACTAATTGTTTTCAATTTTTATTTGTAAATAATTGCCTCAAAATTTACAGTTTTTAACAAATTTTTTATACTAAGTTATAATATTAGGTGGTGGCATTTTTCTAGTGTATTTTTGTTTTAATGTCAATTTTGAGGCGATTATTTAGAAATTAAAATTGAAACAATTACACAATTACAATTTAAAAACAATTTGTTTCTCTCATGCTAATGTCATTGTCAATGTCATTTTCATACAATTTCATCTTTCCGCAGGCGTTAACGCTAACAGAAAATGGGTCTTGTCTAACCCCCTAGAATTTAGTTATTCATTTGAAAATTGTACTTAAAAAATCTGTGGAGTCTACTTTAAATAATTTATTGATTTGAAACTTTGCAAAGTATTGTATCTGTAATATTATATTTTTTTAGGAATCTACAAGCTAAGTAGAGCAAGAAAAAAATAGAGGGCATTATGCGAATGAACCCTTTCTTTTTTGAAGTCGAATAAAATGTTGAGAACGTCCGAAATAGATAGCTATAGCTACGACCATCGAGCGCAGCCTTAAGTAAAGGTATAATGAATACAATGACTTACTTTCGAACCACTATCACCGTTCCGAACAACCTAATCTTATCATGAGACCATTGACAATTGAGACGAATCTAGTTTGTTATCACACGTCTAACCCAGTTTTTGTTAAAAACACGACAATAAAGTCAAACACAGACGACAGACTTTTAGTTGGTCCATAAACTTCTCATGGGTAAGTTGAACGGAAATAGAAGATTGTATTACAAGGGAGGAAAACAATATATTTACGAAAAGGTGCTATTTTGAATCCAGAACAGAGCGAACGATTCTAGTAAATTAATAGTTATAATTTCTAGTTATTAATTTGCATGCCTGATTTAAGGTTGTTTTGGCTGTACAATCCTAATATAAGATCAATGTTACCCTTATACTAGCAAATAAAGAATTGAATTGAATTGAATAGTAAAAATAAGTCACCTGAAAAAAATATTGCCTCTATTATACTTGCCTGTGACGTCATAAGGACATTCAACCTAAATAGAGTGACAGCACGATAGTCACGTGATCAAAGAAAATATAATTTAAAAGTTTTTTTTTTGTTTAAATCAGTAAGTACATTTTGTACCCTACATATAGTAAGTAAATATATATTTTTTACAATAATCTTATAGAATAACAATTAGTAGGTCATACGTGGCCAAAAAGCAGACGGGCTGCCTGATGGTAAGCAGTCCGAAGACATTCACTGCTGAACATAGGCCACCCCCTTTGACCTCCACACTGAACTACAGCCTGCCATCTGCATCCACTGGATGCCCGCGACTCTCACAATGTCGTCGGTCCATCCAGTGGGAGGCCTAGCTACGCTGCGTCTTCCGGTTCGTGGTCTCCACTCAAGTACCTTACTTCACCATCAGTTATCGGCTCTAAAATATTATTACGAACATTTATTATCATCAGGTAAAATGGCCAAACCGATGATAGCCTGTCAAACATTTAAAAAGATCTGTTTTGACCAAAGAAAAAAAAAATCGTTTCCTTCTCTTTTCTGTGGTTTTGACCCAACTTTTCACCTATACGGAGTTTTGGCGCCAACGCGGAAAAAACATGTGGACTCGTTGGATTAATTTCCTAAAATTGTGTATTTTCGAGTGTTAATGTGTACTAAATGGTGAATTATTATTCATTAAGTGCTCGTAAACGTGCTCGAGTGTGGCCAAGTGATATAACGAGGTGAAACGTGTCTTTTCGTGTTGTTTCCAAAACTCCATAGGAGCCTCTTGTAAAGTCTTCACCACTTTACAGGGGCATGAGTTTGACTTGACCGTGACTTACTTAGCTTGACTCTGACTGTGACTATGACTTGTTTGACGCTATTAAGACAAAGTAAACTGTTTAATATTACGAGTAAAGGACATTGAATCCACGCTCATGACAACTTTAACAAAAAAAAAAAAAAAAATCACCTATACAGTTTAAACCGCGATTGTAAATAAACATTCCGCTTGAAACGTGAGCCATTTCCTCTTATCAGTAGTATTTTCAAGGTTTTCAGGCGACCATTTTCTTGCGTAAGTGTGTCCATCTCGTTCCAGTGGTATGCGAGAGAGCGGGACGGAAAACAAGGCTATGCTGCTGGTGTAACGTGTTCTGTAGCTATGTTTTCATTGCCTAAACAATACTAAGTAACACTGAAATGTGACTGAAATGCTAGTTTAATAGCTAAAGAACTAAATAAAAAAGTAGGAGGTACCAAGCGACATGTTTTTTTTAAAATTCTTTCCTCTGGGGAGTTTGGCGTCGCACTCCTATGCATTTGCCCACAGATCTGTGCATTTGCCAGAGTCAGGTATTAAATTACCTCAAGTTTGATGAAATGTGTCAAACAAGTCAGTCACAGTCAGAATACAAAAACACGTATTTTATTTTATTTATTATTGTTAAATGCCACTTACAAGTCAGGAATTACGTTTATAAAAAATACGTTTGTTGTATGAGGACAACCCCCCCCCCCCCCCCCCCTTGGTTTTTATTTTCGACTTTTTAAATCATTTCTTAGTTAGTCCGCTGTAATATTAAATAGGTACATATTCTGTAAACTGAACTGGTAACTTCAACTGGCTATCTCTTATACGGTTCCAAAGATACAGACGGACAGACAGACAGATAGACAGACATCGTAGGCTTAGTAATAAGGTCCCGTTTTTACCCTTTGCTAAAATGCGCAGGAAATTGGAAAATTTCAGAAAACTTACTACGTTTTTAACTCGCTGGTGAAACCGCTTATAAAAAAACTGAGTTGAGAACCCCCTCCTTTTTGAAGTATGTGGCTAATAATTGTAAATCGCGACCAAAATCACATCGTAACTATATTATCAAAAGGGCATTGATTTGCCCTACTTTTAAATAATAACAACAACGTTATCAAATGTTTAGGTATAATATAATTAACGTTATCAAAAAATCTGGCTTTTTTGATAAACATTATGGTATTGCCAGTTATTGATAACAAGTCAACGACCCTTAGTCCCAGATTTGATAGTTTTCGAAAACTTTTTTCGTTTTCGTATTGTTCCATACATTGCTGGGCTGAAAGGTATTCGAAAACTTTTTTCGTATTAGAGTGAAGCAATCTATACCGCCGATTACTACCGATTTTAGTTCCTCCGCGTGTCCGCTGGAGGCGCTTTACTAAAATGTATGGAATAATACGTAAACGAAAAAAGTTTTCGAAAACTATCAAATCTGGGACTAACCCCTCAGGCAGAATCCCCACGTCATATTTAAGGCCCTTTGTTCCCACTTTTAGCAATGTTGGTCATTCTAGTTTTAGTTCCTTTGACTACTTCCATTGTTAGTTTATAATCTCTACATCTCTACATAGTATAAATTAAAGTCGCTTTCCGCGTCTGTCTATTTAGCCGGTATTTCCTCCTAAACCACGCAACGGATTTTGATGCGGTTTTCACCATCAGTTAGATAATTTTTGACGGAAGGTTTATATATTATATCTCTACATAGTATAAATTAAAGTCGCTTTCCGCGTCTGTCTATTTAGCCGGTAGTTCCTCCTAAACCACGCAACGGATTTTGATGCGGTTTTCACCATCAGTTAGATAATTTTTGACGGAAGGTTTATATATTATATCTCTACATAGTATAAATTAAAGTCGCTTTCTGCGTCTGTCTGTCTGTTTAGCCGCTAACTCCTCCTAAACCACGCAACGGATTGTGATGCGGTTTTCACCATCAGCTAGATAATTTTTCACGGAAGGTGTATAACCTCTACATATTATAAATTAATGTAGCTAACTGCGTCTGTCTGTCTATATAACTGCTAACTCCTCCTAAACCACGCAAGGGATTTTGATGCGGTTTTCACCATTAGTCAGAAAAAAATTCACGGAAGGTTTTTAATCTCTACATAGTATAAATTAAAGTTGCTTTCCACGTCTGTCTGTCTGAATAACCGCTAACTCCTCCTAAATCACGCAAGGGATTTTGATGCGGTTTCCACCATCGGTTAGATAATTTTTCACGGAAGGTTTATACATATAATAAAACTTATACCCGTGCGAAGCCGGGGCGGGTCGTTAGTTATCTATAAAATGGTGTAATATAAAAAACTTATGTTTTATCTTAGGAACTTTGAAGACCGAAACACAACTAAGAACATTTCGCTCGACAGAAAAATAAATTACTGATTTGAGCTCCCTTAGAAAATAATGTCTACTATATCTTAGCATACAGATTTCATAATTATGGAGGGAACCGTAAAGGTACATTTTACATTACAGCTATAATATGAGAAAATCCTCAAAAATAGAAGTAGCGTTACGCACGACTGTGTCTAAGCGCCATGGTTTTACTCCACTAAATGAGGCTTTAATACAATATATTAAGCCTTATGGTCATTTGTACTAACAAGCGTTGCTTACAAGTGGGAAAATCTCGCCTTAACCATGTCTTAAATTTATTCCAAACGTTCCATAAAGAAGCTCTAAATAGATATGCTAAATTCGATTGAATAAAGTCCACTTTCATACTGGCCGTGAGGACACCAAATAACATCGTACCTTCTTAATTATTAAGCACCCCAAATGAGAACTCCCGAATTCTGAGGTAATTACTTTTTTTCAGTGGCAACCAACACCGCCGGCAGCCAATCAGGGCGTCGCAGTGCGCATCGCGAACTGGGTCACGTGGGCTGTACTGGGTCGACTTGGTTTTTTTTACCACGAAGCATAGAGAATCCAAAATCTAATTTCCTTTTAGTTGCACTTCGCTGTATTTGAACATTCTAGCAAATTAAATCTGACAGAACGCACAGACTAAACCGCTGGCTCTAGAAGTAAGAAATGTTGAACAAGTGTTCATTATAAAACAAAAATTTGATTCGAATGAAAGGATTTTTGAAATTCATCCCTTATAAGGATGAAAGTTTGTATGGAACGTCGTAATTATGACAAGCTTTTATTTATTAGACTTGCCTTGTTTGGGTCACATCTAGCAAATGATTTTTTAAATTATTATCCCCAACCGATTGAGCTAAAATTTTGCATACGCGTTTAGTTTGGATGGTAATGCATGGTTAGGTAAATGACGTCATTCTAAATCCAATATGGCGGACTCTCAGAGATGGTGAACCGTTATTTTTGTATGAGGATCAAATGAAAGGGTTTCTTTACTAATATTGAAGTTGCTTTTTTATATTCAACGCGGGAATGCAGCCAGCGTTCTTGGCACTTTACCACGCGGACAAAATCTTGTTCCTGTTTTTTTTTTAATATTTGTGACTAGTGGTCCGCCCCAGCTTCGCACGGGTATAGATTATAGCCTATGTCACCCGGGGATAGCGTAGCTTCCCAACAGTGAAAGAATTTTCCAAATCGGTCCAGTACTTTTTGAGCCAATTAGTTACAAACATACTTACTTACAAATCTTTCCTCTTTATAATATTAGTATAGATTAGTAATAAGTAAAAAGTAAAATTAAGGCTTCTTTATTTTCTTTGTTTGATATACCTTTGTACTTAAATAGGTAGTAATTATATAATTTATTGTGCATTAAATATTATATTTCTGTTCTACGAACTTTGATATTGACAATTTTTATTAAGTAAATCGTCAAACAAGTATCGAATTTTTTGCAGCCTGAAATTTCTGACAATAGGGCTGCCCTGTCAGCTCAATAACTTGCCTACTTTATCCGGAGAGCATAAATTGTGATGGGAAAAGAGTAACGCGGCCGGGCCAGCTAGTTCTTAAACTAGGTCAGGTCAACCAGGGCCAGGGCGTATGGGGCGGTACGCCGTGCTCCTTTCAAATAGATAGTCACACTGACCTAATTTATGGGGGAAATATAATCTTTTTTAAAACCCCGAAGCAAACAGCGTTATAAGTTTATTGTGTGTATCTTTGTTTTTGTATGTGGCATCGTAGATCTCCTTAGAAAAAAGATCACCACCGCGTCGCGGTTTTACCATCGCACCAATCATGGTATAATAATATACTCCGCCAGGTATAGCGCTCCGAGAAAAAAAATCACGTGGGCGTCCCGCAATGATGTCATCAATGTCATGGATACACGTACGCGTGCATAAGCAAGAGCAGAATAAGTAATTTACAACAAGCTCAAGAGAGATGACGATACACGAAACAATGGCGGACTCTCTATAATTTTCTGTGTTAACAGTAGCGTGAAATTATAACACCCCAATATGCGTATATCCAATAAATAAATGTGGTTTTGATAAAATTGTGTTTAATATATTCAATTCGTGCTTAACTTGCTTGAGTGGACAAACCAAATGACAATTGAAATGCTTTTTGTATTTTATTTAATAGATTATTGAAAAAAATGTTTCCCAGTATCTGTGTTTGTTACAATAAAGTGGCAACTGGACAGTGACGTCATTGCGGTACATCTCCCAGAGCGTTAGACCTTTTTTTCTTGGATCATGCATCGCACTAGCCGCCACCGCCTGAAGGCCCACACATCATAGATCAGTGGAAATCGCACACTGTCCGATTCACACGATCCTTCTTGCCTCATACTTGCAAAATGTGGAATGAGCTACCTTCCACGGTGTTTCCGAGAAGCTACAACATGGGGTTCTTCAAAAGGCGAGTTAATCGAGTCCTAAAGGGTCGGCAAAGAGTTTGTGATGCCTCTGGTGTTATAAGTATCCATAGGCGACGGTGACTGCTTACCATCAGGCAGCTCGTCTGCTGGTTGGCCACCTATGGCATAAAAAATTTAAAACCAGACAAGTACGAGTAGAACTTGCGATCCGAGGGTTCCGATGGACGGAACCCAAAGAGCGCAGGTCCAAACAAAAAAAAAGACAAACTTAACTTTGTAGTACACAATAAGGTTCTCCCATACATACCAATTACAAAATGTAAGAAGTTTGTAATTGCAAAACAATATTTTTTATTGATATAACTTCATATTAATAAGAATAATAATTATATACAATACAATTTTTGTACCTTCAAATTAAATATTTAAGTTGTTATAGCATCGCTTTAGTTTATCTGTAATGATGTTATAAGTGTTTTTAATAATAAATAAATAATAAATAAATATTAACATTTTTCGGATTTTCCCCTTTATATTATGTGCTGTAAGGCCTTGCCATTTGCCTAAGTTCATGATTCTAGGTCAACGGGAAGTACCCTATAGGTTTTGATTCCCCTGTGAAATCGCAAAATATGCGAAAATATGGGACATAAATGGTCATATCTTTCGACCGCGTTGACTTAAAGTTTGTTTTTTTCACAGCTGAAAGAAACCATAGATCCAAGTATTTGATATAAATTTCAACTTGATAGCTTAGATAGCCCGTTGGTCCAGTTGATAGTGAACCTACCTTCTGAGCTTGGGGGCGTGGGTTCGATTCCCACCTAGGACAAACATTTGTGTGATGAACATTTGTGTTTGTTCTATATCTGGGTGTTAATATCTATCATGTATGTCAGCCATATCACAAGCTTTGCTTAGTTTGGGGTTAGATGACCGTGTGTGCAAAAATGACCCAAATATTTATAACTTTAATAATAATTGATAAATTTATGTGTTCTTGATAAAAAGTATCTTGACAGACAAATACAAATACAAAATACAAATACAAATAATTTATTTTCATTATAGTACTTTCCAGAAACAATAACTGCGCTAACCATCAAACTGGGTTTGATCACCCGTATCTTGAAGTTAGGCTTCCTTTACATGGCAAATAATTTTAAGTACATTGAGAATTATAAATTGTGAAATGAAATCAAATGAAAATAATGTCTTAATTATCATGCAAATATATTATTATAAAATTATTAAATTGTACCTAGATCAAATTTTAATTAATAGTTATAATGTCTATAATAGGAATAAGTCGTAGTCGTAGACGGACAGACGGACATCAAAGTGATCCTATAAGGGTTCCGCTTTTTCCTTTTGAGGTACGGAACCCTAAAAATAAAAATAAATTAAGAAGTGTTATACCTACAGTTATACCAACAGAAAAGTTTTTTTTTTGTTGATATTAGAACAGCTGTCGTGTGGCATTTTTGTAAGAATTTTGTTGTAGTCAGTTGCACCCATATAAACGAAACGTCAGTCATTCGAAATCAGTTAGCAACTGTGATGCGGACAAACAACTTTGAGACCTAACTCAAAAAGGTAAGGTCCAAGTTCTTTGGATGCGGAGTTCGACGCGTTGACATAAATAAGAATGTTCAATCAAGGTTCATCATAATGCCTGGTAACAGATTTTCCTTCTCATTTCCGTTCTATTTACTTCTCTTTTCTGTGGTTGTACCCCTTAAGCTATTACATCCCCCCCTTGATCATCCATTTTGATTTTCTCGTTTGCAGTTGTGTGCTATTGAAGTGTGCGTTTGTAGAACTAGTAAGAATATTATCAGTGTGTGCAATACAACGTGCACGGTTGGTACTTGGATGGGTGACCGCCTGGGCGTGATGTTGTCTTATTGCAATATTTTTTGTATTTTGTGGTGGAACGGAACGCTGAGTGCGCGAGCCCGACTCGCAATTGGCCGGTTTATTGTCCTAGATAATACAGAAAACTATATACTCGCAAGTAAAACCGAAAGGCGCAGCTTGTTACAAATCAAATCATGTTCAAACATTCCAAGCCTTAACGGCTGAATAAAATACCCCATCAAAGCCAATATAGCTATCCCTTAAAGAATAAAAAGTCACAAAACGCGCCAAAAGGAAACGCCATATTTGATTTTAGCGGCAATGTTGCCACACAGCTAAAAACTCCCACAAAGAATGCATAATTTTTAATGTTGCCATTACCGCCGTCCGGGTGTAAACGATAACAAACCGACAAACAATAGAACTGTGTTATAAGACTGTTACGTGTTTTTCAAAATATGCAAAGGGAAGCTGCTTGCACGTAAGCGAGAACATGCTGGGATATGATTAGAATTTTTGATTTAATAGTATTCATCATTACAGCCGTAGGACGTCCACTGCTGGACATAGGCCTCCCCCATCGATCTCCAAAAGGGCCGGTTGGAAGCGGCCTGAATCCAGCGTTTCCCTGCGGTCTCTTTTAGGTCGTCTGTCCATCTTGTACTAGACGTCCTACGCTGCGCTTACCGGTCCGTGGTCTCCGTTCCAGAACCTTTCCGCCCGACCCTGCCCGCTGCCACTTCAACTTGCTAATCCGGTGGGCTATGTCGGTGACCTTCGTTCGTCTACGGATCTCCACATGTCTGATTCGATAATAGTATTACAGAACAATAATTACTTTTCAAGCTCAAATGACTCAAACCGACTATATGTTTAGGGTTCTATATAACAAAATACTTCTATATAAAAAAACCTATTTCTTTTCAAAAAACCCTACAACTTAGAATAACTAGAAACCAAGTACATTCGCAAAATTTAAGCCATTCAAATGGAGTCATATATGGCTCCAAAAAATATATAAAAATTTTACTATGACAATTTGCGCGGTGAAATCTTACCACAACAAATCAGAAAAGCAGCATAAGAGTTATGGTGTGACATTCCACAGGTAATCCATAAATTTTCTTGCTTAAATCGTTTAAAATACCAATCGAAACGTAAGCTACAAAGCGAATTTGTAGCTTACGTTTCGAGAAGGCGTTGTTTGGAAACCTACTCTTCCCGTCGACCTGAGTGAAGTGTTTCAAGAAGGGTGTCTACAGCTACCTCTCCGGGCTGGGAAAGCACCTTCAACAGCTAGTGTTGCAGGTGTCCATTGGCGGCGGTTTCTGCTTACCATCAGACTGACTGCAAGCTTGTAAGCCGCTTTTTTTAGGGTTCCGTACCTCAAAAGGAAAAAACGGAACCCTTATAGGATCACTTCGTTGTCCGTCTGTCTGTCTGTCTGTCCGTCTGTCAAGACCCTTTTTCTCAAGAACGCGTAAAGGTATCAAGTTGAAATTTATACTAAATACTTGGGTCTACAGTTTCTATCGGCTGTAAAAAAATGAAAGATGTAAGTCAACGCAATCAAAAGATATGAACGTTTATGTCGCATATTTTGCGATTTCACAGGGAATCAAAACCTATAGGGTACTTCCCGTTGACCTAGAATCATGAAATTTGGCAAAAGGCAAGGTCTCATAGCACATACTTATATAGGAATAAATCTGAAAGTTACAAATTTGAAGTTTTATCATTTAAAAATAATTATTTTGCTATTACAAACTTACATTTTGTAGTTGGAATGTATAGAAGAACCTTATAGTCAACTAAAAAGTTAAGTTTGCCTTTCAAATATATTTTTTTTGACTCGCGCTCTAAAGGTTCTGTCCAACGGAACCCTCAGAGCACGAGTCCTACTCGTACTTGTCCGTTTTTTTAAATTAAAAAAAACAAATAAATAACCTTAAAAAAAACGACTTCAATATACCACAAAACACAAACATTATGTCACTATAAATTTCGACAAAATAAAATGAATGGACGGGCCCAGAAGAAGTGCATTTTTGAAGATTACAAAATGAGCGCCGGCGCTCACTTCATTTCAGTCGGTCTCTAGCCGTAGGAAGTGCAACACGCGTCTATCGTTACATGATAATGAAACATCTGACAAAATTAATGCCTTTGTGTGATATCCCGAAGTGTAAATACACAACAAAAAACTGCTATCCATTTTTTGTAACAAATTTACTGTAAATAGTTATTATTAAACGCAAGCCTATGTTTTTTTTAATGCTTAAAGTGGGAAAAGATGGCCTTACACGCATTTTTCAGCGACCGGACTGTATCTGAATTTCGGGTAAAGACATCGATTTTCACGGCGTGCATGAGCGAGCACATTTCTAAGGTTTATACGCGAAATATCGAGGGAATGGAATATGATTAATGATAGATACGTCACATAATGTGTCAAAGTAATGAATAAAAAATAAGATATTTTTTTGAAACATGACATTCAATGTGTATTTTATTTTTCACACCACCTGCTCGACAATGTCCAATCCATGTCCAATCACACAATTATCATGCAACCTTAAAGTAAAGCATTATCTCTTTAGGGATATAAAGTTCTATGAAACTTCCTAGGGAATAAAGTGATTTGAATTTGGAACTTCAAATTCGTGTGGAAACTCGTGGAAAACTCTAAGTAAAAAAATGCCCATATGGCATTGTAAAGAGGTTTGTTCGAAAATCGTGTTGGCCACCATAAGCAGAACTCAAAAAAAAAAAAAAAAACATATCGTCGAATTGATAACCTCCTCTTGAAGTCGGTTAAAAAAAAAGAAGGCGCGTTTACAAAGAATGTAAACAAAAGACAGTGTTTGATGCTGTGATTTTCAGTGAAACGTGGCTTTTTATTGTCTCGCAGTAGGTGTGAAAAGTAGAGTATGCTCCTCTGGAATAAAGCCTGTCTTCGTGTAGGGCAACTTGAACCCCTCGCTTCACTCAGGACTCTGCTCCAGAGTCCCTAACTACGCTCAGGGTTCAATATGCCGCCCGCGACGTAAGACACAGCTTTATTCCCTTAGTGCATAATCTACTATTTGTGAAATTATTAAAAGCATGCGTAACTATACTTAATTATAATTTGCAGGTTGTTTTGGCTGTACAATCATAATAGAAGATTAATGTGACCCATAAACTGGCAAATAAAGAATTGAATTGAAGACGTCCACTGCTAAACATAAGCCTCCCCATGAGACCTATATACTGAACGACAGCCTGCATCTGCATCCACTGGATGCCCGCGACTCTATGTCGTCGGTCCATTTAGTGAGAGCCTACCTACGCTACGTCTTCTGGTGCGTGGTCTCCACTCAAGAACCTTTCTTCCCCATCGGTTATCGGTTCTTCGAGCGATGTGATAAATGATAGCAAATTGGAATCTTCTGGTTGGTTTTTTTAACATTAATTATGCAGAATTACTTCTCATAAATTGTCATATTCTGAGAGTGAAAGCCAGCATCTTGTTATTTTTCTATACTAATATTATAAAGAGGAAAGATTTGATTGTTTGTTTGTTTGTTTGCATTGAATAGGCTCCGAAACTACTGAACCGATTTGAAAAACTCTTTCACTGTTGAGAAACTACACTATCCCCGGTTGACATAGGCTATATATCTATACCCGTGTGAAGGCGGGGCGGCCTACTAGTAATTTATACTAATATTATAAAGAGGAAAGATTTGATTGTTTGTTTGTTTGTTTGCATTGAATAGGCTCCGAAACTACTGAACCGATTTGAAAAATTCTTTCACTGTTGGGAAGCTACACTATCCCCGGGTAACATAGGCTATATAGCTATACCCGTGCGAAGCTGGGGCAGACCGCTAGTATTCAATAAAGAGCAGCACTAGATTCAACTTTAATGATAGCAAATTGTAATCATCTACATTTTTTTACATTTATCAGAATCACACGTCATAAATAGTCATAATGGTGTAAGCAGCAACTGCTGTATCAACACACACCTAACAAATTGCATAGGTGACACAAAGTTTAAACTCAATACAAATACATTTCAGTCGGCTGAAATATAGATCCTTTTTTATGTTCAATTTTGACTCCAAACTCGGTCCTGTAGCCGGGAAAACAAATGGTATCGGTATCCCCTGCTCGTTGTTAAATAATTTTAAAAGAGAGAACCATCGGATTTGGTGGAGAGTGGGTGTCCTCCCATCGGACTATCTACCCCAATGAGCCCATGGAGAATATGTCATTATGCCAGCATCATGGTCTACAATGTGTTTTTAAAAAAAAATAGGCTTGCGTTTGACCACCATCACGCCTGATGTTAAGCCATGGTGCGGTCTACGATGGAGCACGCTTGCCTAGAAGAAACCGATTCACTCGTGATTTGAAGACACCCAGATTGAAACCATCGGGGAACACCCATTTAGGCGCAATCCACAGACTAGCAGTTCGCACAATAAATGTGGAATCAAAGCGCCTCGTACGGATTTTCGGAATATCAACCATAAAGCGGTGACGTTTTGAACTAACCAGATTAACACGTCACGAACTGTCAAATAGTATTGTTTGTGTGACAAAGAATTAAAATTAGACGTAAACATGGCTGATATTCACCTGGTACGTCTCATCAGGCTTTCCAGGGTAAGAAGCACTGCGCCTGTAGTCAGGCGGCCGCGGCGGTGCGGGCGCCCTCCGCCACGGGGCGAAGGCCGAAGGCTGCGGGGGCTGCGGCGCGGGCCACCTGTACTGCGGCGCGCGACGGAACGGAGCCCTGTACTGGCGCTCATCGTCAACGCTCGGCGCGCCCGGGTACTGTAGCTCGCCCATCACACGTCCGCTTGCAGCGACGGACGGACGGCTACTGAGGACTGCTGTGCCGATAACAGATATCGGGTCGATGTATATGCGCGCGCACCACGCGTTCGTTTTACAACATGTCTTCTTTTTTCTAATTTTATGGGTTCTGGCGCATTAGGCGATTGTCAGTATTTTCCCTAGCAAGGTAACTTAGGCGCGAGCTACCAATGAAAACCTTAACAATCTGAAATGTATGGTTTACTAGCCGCGCCCCGTGGTTTCATCCGCGTAGTGATGAAAAATGGTGATGCTGATGATGAAAAGTAGCCTATGTCACTCTGGCTCTTGAACTATACCCATGCAAAGAAAAGGTCGATCCGTTGTTCCGTTGCAGCGTGAAAGAGGAACAAACATCCATACATCCATAGATACAAACTTTCGCGTTTATAATATTAGTAGGATTCCGTTCCTGTACATCAACTTCCTTGAATAAATAATTACCTCGAACGTCTAATCTCTAAAAATCTATATCCCTGATGCAAAAATAATTTATGTCTGTCTGATTCCACAATTTCACCACTAAACGGCTGAACCGATTTTGATGAAATTAGGCAAGGCAAGTGTGTATCTTCAGGGTGAACATAACATACTTTTTATCTGCTTTTTTTTAACAACCGTACCTAAACAACCATCCAGCCATCGCCGGCATCCCGTGGATGCAAAAGGCAGGCTGTCGTTCAGTGTGGAGGTTAAAGGGGAGGCCTATGTTCAGCAGTGGACGTCTTCTGGCTGCTGATGATGATGATAATCTAAACAACAAAGTTAACAATCATTACAAAAAATGTTCATGCAACATCGCTTACATTGTTTAGGTACCTATCTGTTATCACTGGAGATACGCCCAAACAGTGGGCGTATCATGCCCACTACTACAACGATCGCGTACTTACGTATATGACGTCATATGCAATTATTTATTATCAATGCATCTGTAGGCTAACAACGTACATAGTTTATAAGTGACTTTTTAAGTGCCAACACCACAAAAACAGTTAGAATGCCCATATAGGGCTAAAGGCAATCCAAATGCCCACTGTTGACAGCGTACCCGGCATGGGTGGATTTCAAATCAAATTAGCACCGCACAAAAACGATTTACACTAATGACATACAACAACGCAAGGCAACATAGTTGTAATTAGACCTTTTAATTTAAAACGAACCCGGCCAAGTGCGAGTCGGGCTCGCGCACTGAGGGTTCGTACCATCACATAGTTAACTTTATGGCATTACTAATAAACCTTAGTGGTTTTTAAATGCTGTTATATCCTATTTGTATACTTTTTTTTTAAATGATATATAAATGGAAAAAAAAACGAAAAAAAAGTTTTTTTTTTTGCCAAAAGCCATCACGCCCAAACGGTTACCCATCTCATGTACCGACCGCGCCCAACGTTGCCTAACTTCGGCGATCGCACAAGAACCGGTGGTGAAAAGAAAGTCACCGACTCGCACTTGGCCATTATTTATTATTCACCAGTTCTCGTACGATCAACAACGTGAAGCAACGTCGGGCGCGGTCGGTACTTGGATGGGTGAGCGCCTGGGCATTGATGGGATTTTGTCTCTGCACTTTTTTTGTACTTTAGCAGCTAACAAGTTATGTGGTGGTACGGAACCCTCAGTGTGCAAGCCTGACTCGCACTTGGCCGGTTTTATTTTTTGTTTGTACTCGCGCTCTGAAGGTCCATTCAACGGAACCCTCAGAGCGCGAGTCCTACTCGTACTTGTCAAGTTTTTTTTCCGTTTGAAAGGTGACTTTCTCTTAGCTATGATTCACGAAAAACTGTTCAACCGTTTTTAAAGTAGGTATATCAGATTTTTATGGGGAGATTAACAAATCATTTTTTTGCTCGTTTCCAAAGTAATATTTTTTAATTAATAAAAAAACAATTAATATTATTTACTTCCTCACGTTTAGCAGAATAAATTACGAAATCGACTCTCCTATAATATAGGTACTTATCCGTTGGATACCCGCAGAAATATTGTGAGATTCTACCGCAGTGCCAATAGCGCATAGAATTGACGTAAGTATTTACATCATAATGCAGATATTTGGGCCTCCAAATTATAAAAAAGTTTATAACAATAACAGAAAAAAGGCTTCACAAAAGTAAAATTATCATCATCTCATCATCTTTGGTCACCTACTTGGTGAGATAATAGACATGATGACTAATATTTTTTTATTACCTCATAAAAAAGCTAATCATAAATAGAGCCCATCAACGAAAACAAAATTAAAATTAGTTCAAAAATAAATAAGATATAAGCATTTAAATTTCATGCTAGACAGAGAGCGCACTATACTGAGCCGTGACGTCACGGCTCAGGAGCGCCATAAAAATGCTATACTAACACACGCTTTGTGAGAAAGGGATAGAGCACGCCCTCTCTATCCCCACCTAAAACTTTAAACGCTCATATCTCAGAGATTTATCAGCCAATTTAAATTATTTTTTCAATATGTGTAATGTATTTAGTTATATTCCTCGCTAAGCCGGTTATTTATAATAAATTAAACATGAGGACACATGCCTATTATGCATGGAAGTAACCGAATTTCCAGTCATTTACATTTTAAAGCCAAACTGATATTAAACCGATTTGAATGCAAGTTGTATGGGACCAATTTATTTTTAATACTATATCGATATTGCATGCAAAAGTCTTTTTTTATTTCTTACTAGCTGACCTGACAGACGTTGTCCTGTCTTAGAACTGTCAAACACGCAAAGTCAAAATTGTAAAACTTATTTTTTTCCACCTTGGGAACATTATTGGAGTTTTAGTAAGGATCCCTATTTTTTTGTAAATATAATACAGCCTATGTTAACCGGGGATAGTGTAGCTTCCCAACAGTGAAAGAATTTTTCAATTCGGTTCAGTAGTTTCGGAGCCTATTCAATGCAAACAAACAAACAAACAATCAAATCTTTCCTCTTTATAATATTAGTATAGATAGTTAATTGTTATTTAATTGATAGTTTTTTTTGTTCTAACGTCTTTTAATTTTAGTACAAAGCTTTAACATTGGTAGTTAGTTTTTTTTATTCCATATGTTTGTTCATCATTAGTAGGTTTTCATAATATATTTCAGTCATGGTTATAGAAGTTTTCATCATTTTCAAGGTAAAACCTTATCGAGTTTTCAGGCCATTCTGATTCTCAATCAAAATGGCGTCGCTATGGCGTACACCCACACAAACAACCCCGCACATAAAAACATAATACATAAATATTATGTACGTAACGCAAAACTATGTTACTGTGCCACAAACACACGTATAACGCAATAAATCGTTACGTTGTCAGCTGTGAAAACTGAATCTTGTAGTTCGGGAAAATGATCACAGATAGCGACTGGCTTTGGGAAATGACTTGTTCGGAAAATCGTGACTAGGTGGCGTTAGTTGTAGAAGGTTGCTACTTCGAAAAAATAAGCATAGATGCCAGTGATAGTTAAAAATTAAACGCCGTGATAAAGTTTGAGACTTCCAACAGAGTTTGGAATTTAATTTCAGTCATGAATTTCAGGATGTAAGAGCGACGCTGCGGTAAGAGTTATGCGTTATAAGACACTGAAGGCTGAAAAAAATCTAGACCTTTATTATATTTACTTTGCTCAAACATTGTCTATACTAATATTATAAAGAGGAAAGATTTGATTGTTTGTTTGTTTGTTTGCATTGAATAGGCTCCGAAACTACTGAACCGATTTGAATAATTCTTTCACTTTTGGGAAGCTACACTATCCCCGGTTAACATAGGCTATAATTTTTTTTTTTTTTTTGAATATCCCGGATCCTGAGTGTTCTATGATTGATTTACAGGGATCTTGTATATACCATGCAAAGATATTAAAGGGAACACTTACTTATAGTCTAGTACAACCATAGTTATCTGGTGTTTTTATTTTTCGAAGTTTGGTTGTTATGCAACGTTTTCAATATTGAAATGTAGTAGATCTGTGTTGAAATGTAATATTTACCTCAAAATCATAGAGTAATATATACACTGCTCAAAATATTTCTGTATCTTATGACGTGAATACCCACGCAATATAGAAAAATACTTTACAATCCTTGGCGGCGACTTAGCATCTTACATATGCTGGCCTCGGCTACGCCACGGCCCACATTTTCACGTCCTCGTCCATAAAAGCTTCATTCGCCTGCTACGTACTGCAATAGGTAATGTATTGTATTTTTTGTCTTATTATCATAACTCTTGTAATATAAAGTTTTATTGCTATTGATTGCTAATCTATGTTTACAACTCATTAGACCAACTTATTTGTAAAAGCGTTCAAATGAGGGAACTAAAATTTTCACAGGTGGCTATAAGTTTTGTTTAGTTAAATACGATGGTGGTGCCCTCATTCAACTTTGCAGATAAACTGGTCGTGCTCTCCTTCGTGTGCGATCTTCCATAGTAAAAGGGCAAAGATTAAGTAGTCGAACAGAAACGAACAAACGTAATCTACAGAGACTATATATGGAGCGTAATTCAGCAAGTCTAAAGTCTTGTAATACAATATTTAATTTTAATTAATTGTTTTAATAAACGAAATTCTCTCTTAGATATTTTACATTTCTTATTGTTGTAATTTAATATTGGGTATATCAAACCAAGAAAATAAAAAAGCCTTAATTATTATCACTAATACTAATTATTGTTTTTAATTACTTAGTTTTCTTAAAACTGCATAAAATTCAGTACAAATGTTTGTTCAATTTTTAGGGTTCCGTTCCCAAAGGGTAAAAACGACTATACAGCTAATACCATACTTTTAAACAGCTACTTACTACATCTATTTTAAATTATTAATTATACAATTTTTATACAATTTTACAATTATTATAATGAATGAATTCAATGTAATAATAATAAGACAGAGTCTAGTTTATTGACATGTAACATAGGTGTTATTAATAAATATTTGTATTTGTATTTGCTACTGCTTTCAAACCGTAATAGATGATAGCCAGTTGAAATTTACACAGAATAATATATGTAATGTTACGGCGGGTTAACTAAATAATAATTTAAAAACAAGTTAAAACGAAAGGGGGGTAGGTCTCCTTACAACGAGCGTATTTTTTAAACGTATTTTTGTATTAGCTCTAATGTAAAAACGGTAATACGTACAAGTGTCAAACTTGGCACGATTATAGTACACACTCTAAAGTATAACAACAAATAATAAATAATGGCCAGGTGCGAGTCGGTGACAAATTTCTGTTCATTGCCAAGTTAAAACTTGTAATTCCTTATTTTTATAACCTTATCATCATTTCACCGAAACGAAATGCCATATTTAACTAATTTTAAGTCGGTTTTTTTAATTGATAATTATTTTGTGGTGGTACGGAACCCTCAGTTCGCGAGCCCGACTCGCATTGGGCCGGTTTATTTTCGTCCAGGCTGGCTAGAGCCCTTAAGGCCATACCGCCTCCTCATCTGTATTATTTCGCAACTTACCTACTTACTAACGCGTGTGTGTAAACCGGTTACCATAGATAACCTTTATGAACTTTGCCTACAGCAGGTTCACTTCTAACCTTTACAAGTCTACACTCTGTGTCGCTTGCAATGTTATCAACATTAATTGACACCGAGATACAGATTACGGCCATTTGCCAGTAGCCGACTACTCGTGGAGGAGAGCAGACGTGTCTCTATCATGAAAAAGTTTGATCCTGTTGGTGAGTTTTTACGCATAAATAAACACACATTGATTTAATCAACAACGAATCCCTGGTTCAGACTAAGCTTTTTAGTCTTGAGCATCGGCGCAAAGTTGCTAGTCTATCCAATACAATAGGTACATTTCGGAGTGTTCTTTTTAAATCGCGGATAAGTCCGCGTTTGACCTCCTACTCGCCTGTTGGTATGCGACGATGTGGTCGAAGATGAAGCACGAAGATCTAGAAGATACCTATTCACTCCAGTCTTGAAAAGGTCCAGATTATATCTCTCAGAAAACAAGGAAGCTGGCAGGTTGTTCCATCCTTATTGGCTGTATGTACACGTACGATCACCGAAATAAAGCAACGTCGAGCGCGGCCGGTACTTGGGTGGGTGGCCACCTGGGCGTTCATGGCATGTTGTATTGTTGTAAAAAAAAAAAACTTTAGTAGCTAACAAGTTATGTGGTGGTACGGAACCCTCAGTGCGCGAGCCCGAAACGCACTTGCCCGGTTTTATTAAATTGATGATTATCATTGAAACAATCGACTTTAACAATTCATCATCAGCCGGAAGACGGCCACTGCTGAACATAGGCCTCCCCCTTTAACCTCCACACTGAACGACAGCCTGCCTTTTGCATCCACTGGATGCCCGCGACTCTTACAATGTCGTTGGTCCATCTAGTGGGAGGCCTACCTACGCTGCGTCTTCCGGTTCGTGGTCTCCACTCAAGAACCTTTCTTCCCCATCGGTTGTCGGTTCTTCGAGCGATGTGGCCTGCCCATTGCCACTTCAACTTGCAAATTTTAACACTCTAACAATTAATTCAAGTTAAATTACATAGCAATCGATTTTTCTCAATTTCTACTTATGACACTATTTCAGAGCATCAGCATGTGCGCTACAACCCACTGAAAGACGAGTGGATCCTGGTCTCACCACATCGTTGCAAGAGACCCTGGAGCGGACAGACGGAAGCTACTGCTGAGGAGCAGCCTCCAGACCCTGACAACCCATTGAGAGCTGGAGCTGTCAGGTCTAATGGACAGGTAAACCGTCAATAGAAACTAGCAGACCTGGGAAACTGTTTTAAGCGATTCTCTTTAGGTGTTTTTCCGAACAGCGCTGTTTCAGCGAACCCGCGTTAAGAGGTCGTCGTAAAGCCCCTGGACTACAACTTGGTCTATTTAAATGTGACCAACTGGAATCTGATCTATTCTAATCTTCTCTATTGGGTCCTGGTATACTAGATCCTAGACTCTTAATAGACTCTGTTCTAGTAAATCCTTGTCTACATGATTCTGGTCTACTAGATCTTAGTTTCTGGCTAGACTTTGTTGTAGCAGATCCTGGTCTACGTGTTCCTGATCTACTAGATCCTAGACTCTGACTAGACTCTGTACTAGTAAATCCTTGTCTACATGATCCTGGTCTACTAGATCTCCATCTACTATACTCTGTTCTAGTAGATCCTGGTTGACGTGATCCTGATCTACTAGATTCTAGACTCTTGCTAGACTCTGTTCTAGTAAATCCTTGTCTACATGATTCTGGTCTACTAGATCTTAGTTTCTGGCTAGACTTTGTTGCAGCAGATCCTGGTCTACGTGTTCCTGGTCTACTAGATCCTAGACTCTGTACTAGTAAATTTTTCTCTACATGATTCTGGTCTACTAGATCTTAGTTTCTGGCTAGACTTTGTTGTAGCAGATCCTGGTCTACGTGATCCTGGTCTACTAGAACCCCATCTAATAGACTCTGTTTTAGTAGATCTAACCTGGTTTATGTGATCCTGGTCTACTAGGTGGGGGATCTAGTAGACCAGGATCGCGTAGACCAGGATCTGCTGGAACAGAGTCTAGTAAATGGGGATCTACTAGACTCTGTTCAAACTCTGTTGCTGATTCTGGTCTACTAGATTCTGGCCTAGGTACTAGAACCTAGTCTATTAAAATCTGGTTTAGTGTATCTATCTGGCTACTGTATTTATTCCAAATGAACTGAGTCAAATGGAACCTAGACTAGGTTCCATTTGACTCATTCAAATGTCAAATGGAACCTAGACTAGGTTCCATTTGACTCATTGGATTGTATTGTATATTGTGTAATTTTCCAGCGCAACCCAAACTATACGTCGACGTACGTGTTCCCAAACGACTTCCCGGCGCTCCTGGAGCGGGTTCCAGAGCCGCCGCCACCGGAGCACCCGCTCTTCCAAGCCGCGCAAGCTAAAGGGACTTGCAGGTGACCAAAATACACAGCACATCACATAATAAATAAATAAATATTCGGGACATTTTTGCACATTTATTCCCATCTCTTCTCTATCTCTTCTCTTCTCTATCTCTTCTCTATCTCTACATAGTATAAATTTCAGTCGCTTTCCGCGTCTGTCTGTATGGCCGCTCCTCCTAAACCACGCAAATCTTTCTTTCTTTCCAGGGTGATGTGCTTCCATCCGGACTCTTCGATGACAATACCTTTGATGTCAGTGGAAGAAATCATGGCTGTCATTACAGAGTGAGTGTAAATTTTGCACCATGGAGCAATGGTTCCTTCATCATCATCAGCCAGAAGACGTCCACTGAACATAGACCTCCCCCTGTAACCTCCACACTGTACGACAGCCTGCCTTTTGCATCCACTGGATGCCAGCGACTCTCACAATGTCGTCGTTCCATCTATAGTGGGAAGCCTACCTACGCTGCGTCTTCCGGTTCGTGGTCTCCATTCAAGAACCTTTCTTCCCCATCGGTTATCGGTTCTTCGAGCGATGTGGCCTGCCCATTGCCACTTCAACTTGCAAATTTTAACAGCTTTTATTCCTTAAATTCAGCTATGCCAGTTACACTCGAGGCTCTGTAATTTCACCACTGCATATGACATTTCCAGGTGGATAAACCAGTTAGCCGAGCTGGGCCGCAAGTACACCTGGGTGCAGATCTTCGAGAACAAGGGTGCGGTGATGGGATGCTCAAATCCACACCCACACTGCCAGATATGGGCCTCTAGTTTCCTTCCCAACGAGCCAAGGGTTAAGGACAGGTAAATAATATTAGGGTTCCGTACCTCAAAAGGAAAAACGGAACCCTTATAGGATCACTTTGTTGTCCGTCGGTTCGTCTGTTCGTCTGTCCGTCAGTCAAGACCCTTTTTCTCAGGGACGCGTACAGATATCATTTTTAAATTTATATCAAATACTCAAATATACGGTCACGCCTTAAGTTAAGTCTTTGAATTTCATTATCGCAAAATAACCATTTCTGTATTTCTGTTTTTTACCGGAAAAATTTTCGGAGAATGTGCATCGGATCTGCATGATCTAATTCCCTCCTGCCCATTTTTCTATAAGACTGCCAGAGCGGGCACGAAAAATCGACACCGCTTTATGGTTGATATTCCGAAAACCCGTACGAAGCGCTTTAATTCCAATTTTATTGTGCGAACTGCTAGTCTGTGGAATGCGCTGCCTGAATGGGTGTTCCCCGATGGTTACAATCTGGGTGTCTTCAAATCACGAATCTTCGCTTAACAGGCGAGATGGCGGTCAAACGCAAGCCTATTACCTAACCTAATAAATAAAACGCACCTTACCTATTTATTTACATTTCTCGATTAACCGTCAAGTTCCGACCACAGCACAATATTGTGGTGCCAGCGAGCTGATGTGATGTTGGAGACGGTGGACAACGGCACTCCTCGATGGATAATAGTAGACTGGTAGTATTTGGGCTCATTTTGATCAGCACACCGTTCCGATCACTAATTTCGTAAAAGCTTACATAAAAACTTGTTCCTACTTGTTTTCAGATGCCAGAAAGAATTTTTCAATAAATACGGGAAGGCAATGCTGGTGGACTATTTGGCAAATGAGTTGGAGAAAAAGGTATGGTAGAGGACCTACAACTACGGCCCTTATCATTCAAAGACGGCAACGTTAAGGCCTGTTCAGACCTAAGCGAAATTCGCTACCGCTGTAGGTTGCGAAAAATATCGCACGCTATTCCGCCTATATTTGTATAAAATACCCGGTGGAATAGCGTGCGCTATATTTCGCTACCTACAGCGGTAGAGTATTTCGCTTAGGTCTGAACAGGGCCCTTACGGACAACAGCTAATTGCGGCAGCTAATCAGCTCAGTTGGAAAATCACGCGACCGCAAACCGTATCTGGGCGCGATATGGTTCACGTTCGCGTGATTTTGCAATTGAGCGGATTAGGTGCCGCAATTAGCTGTTGTCCGTAAGGCCCCAGGCCTTTACGGCGGCCGTGAAGTGGAGCGACACAGTGCCGTGTCGGTTCACTGTTTTTAGGGTTCCGTACCCAAAGAATAAAAACGGGACCCTATTAGGTACTAAGCCTACGATATCTGTCTGTCTGTCCGCCCGCCCGTCCATCCGTCTGTCCTACCTTTAAACGGCCAAATATGTAATGTTACGGCGGATTAGCCAAAAAAAAAATAACAAAAAAGTAAAAACGTGACGGTCCCCATACAACAAAAATTAATTTTTTAACGTATTTTTATATTATCTCTCATGTAAAAACGGTAATACGTACAAGCGTCAAACTTGACATGGTTATAGTACACACTCTAACGTATAAAAAAACAGTAAATAATGGCCAAGTGCGAGTCGGTGACAAGTTTCTGTTCAATACCACGTTATAGTAATTTCGTCATTGAGTTTTGTGGTGGTACGGAACCCTCGGTGCGTGAGCCCGACTCTCACTTAGCCGGTTTATTTTTATGTTGGCCCCTTAGTTATAGAGTTACAAGTGAAACAAATAAAAACGTTAAAAAATCATACCAAAATTCCTTTTCAGGAACGCATAGTGCTACAAAACTCTGAATGGGTAGCCTTAGTACCATACTGGGCCGCTTGGCCCTACGAAACTATGTTGCTACCGCTGAACGGTCAGCCCCAAAGGATGACAGACCTGAATCCGGTCCAGCAGAGAGCTCTGGCTGAAATCATGAAGGGATTGAACACTGTGTACGACAATCTGTTCAAATGCAGCTTTCCTTATAGCATGGGCTGGCACGGTTTGTACGGCTTTGATACATTTTTAACGGCTTCGAAAAAGGAGGCAGGCTTTGTTTTTTTTTCTTCTTCCCCGTGTTGGGGTTTTGGCTCCGCAAGGAAGCAGGTTCTCAATTCGGCGCGTATTTTTTTTATACTAGCTGACTTGACAGTCTTTTCCTGTCTTAGAACTGTCAAACGCGCGAAGTTAAAATCCTCGTTAAATTTTCTGCGCAATTTTCTTAATTTGTCTTTCCGTAAGAATCTTCTTCAAAGTATTAGAAAACAAAGATGATTCAAATCGGTAAAGTCAAGTAATGGCGTGATCAAGGTAAATAGGGATTCGTTTTTATATAGAGGTATACGTTCGATATACGTATATAGAGATTGATAGATGTGTACGTCGATTACGCCGGATCATTTTTATCTGAAGACCAATTTGCGTGTTTTTTTTTTTTTCATGTAGAGGAAACACTCGAAGTGGTCTAACAAAAATTTCATTAATTTTGGCTCAGTAGTTATTAAACCAGCATAATAATTTATGTATAATTTCGCTCGAGTTCCTACAAATTTCGCAATAGCAACTAACTAAAGTTTAAATACAATAGTTTTGTTCAGGCGCTTTGTTCGAGTCAAAACAAGGACGTCAAAACAATTCATGGATGGATGTGTAATCGTATCTATAAATAAACTAGTAGTTCGCCCCGAACCAAGTTAAAGAAGGTTTTAAGCTGTGATTTTAAGCATTCCACACTATCATAAATATGTCGTAATGTTTCAGTACCTATAGGTACATGCTAAAATAATAAAAAACCGAATTGAAAAACCCCCAAAACACATATGCCATCACAGAGAGAACAAAATACAATAGATTATTTTTACAAGGATTTTTAAGACGGGCGGGGAAACAACAAAAGACATTTTGAAAAATTTAAATCTAAGTTTTTTTGAATAAAATTCCCGCCCGACTTAAAAATCCGTGAAAAATATTTTGTTCATTGTAGTGTCATCTTAGAATATTTGTGTTTAGAGATTTTTTGAAGTCGGTTTTTTAAAGATAATTAATCAAGGACGTTTTATACCCTAAATACTACTTCCATGTAATTAATTAATCAAAACGATTTTAGCATATTTTGCATGCTTAGGCCCACAGAAGAGAAAAGTTTTTCATGCTTCTCTCTTTTCTGTGCTTAGGCCTGATACCAGCGAGCTGATAAAGCCTCTTTATCAAATAAATTTAATTTGAATTTGAAATTCAACTGTATAAAATAACTAATTATTTTTTTCTTGAAAGTATTTTGGCGTCGCACTTCTTGTGAATTTGCCAGTGTCAAGTATTCAGATTTTTATCAAACGAATCAAGCAAAGTAAGTCACGGTCAAGTCAAAGACATGCCCTAGTAAAGAAGTGAAGGCTTACTATATATTAACTTCCATAGAGATAAGGAAACAACACTAAAAGACGCGTCAGCGCGTTAAATCACTTTCTCACACTGGATCGCGTCCATGAACACTAAATAAATAATAATTTACTAATAATATACAATAACCATTGATGTAAGTTTAAAACAGTCATTAACATTAACACTCAAAAATACACAAGTTTTGGAAAATAACACAATAAAGCGAAAATACAGCGAAAAGCACAGATCTACTACCTATAGATTTTCAATGAGCGTGGCTAGCTCAGTGCCTCTCGCTCATCATCGTATTTTCGCTCACTGCGCTTCTTGCAGCCCAAAATGCTACAACCAACCATTGTAAAATATCTTTTACAATTATTTCTCAGAGGAAACACGCATTTATCACATTAAATCACCAAAAAAAGGCAATAAATATAATTCAGACCCGTTTTGTTTGTCACTGATTATTACAGATTTTGACACTTGAGGTACCAAAAACAGGTCACGCCGATAAGGACAACAAATTCTATTTATGTCCTTTTCGTACTTGTGCTGAGCCATATCAAGTTGTCTCTTTCACTAAAATATATTGCCGATCTGGTTGTGTATATCTGTGGCGAAAAGATGTTTTTAAGTTGGCACCAAAAAAATAAAACGTGACGTGTGATGTATAGTGTAAAAAGTCGTATTTGGCTTTGCGCGTCTTGTACATTCTGCCACAAATATTATTATAATTATAGTATTATTCGTTTTTTCTGTTAACAGGTGCTCCTACTGGTCCTTCCACGACAGCTGGTGACTGTCCTCACTGGTTGCTCCACGCTATTTACCTGCCCCCGCTGCTTCGTTCAGCTAGCGTGAAGAAATTCATGGTCGGATACGAAATGTTAGCCCAGGCGCAGAGAGATCTGACGCCAGAGCAGGCGGCTGAGAAGCTCAGAGAATATGATCATTTAGTTCACTATATGAATTTAAAATGATAAAACACTTTAAAAAAATACTTTTTTTCTTTCCTGTTGGTACGATTTTCGCATCGCAAGTCTTTTACATTTGCCTGTGTCATGTACCTATTGATATAATAACACTAGTAGATCTGTGAATAACACAGAATAACACAGATATACACGTGCAGAATAATTATATTTTCAAGTTTCGTGACATGTCCTGAGATATCTTAATAATGTTAGGATGAATTTAGGAGGCTGGCTCACAGATCTACTATCTGTGAGGCTGGCAGTACCGGAAAGACACAATGTAGGAACACCAAGGAAGAGGGTTTATACACAGATCTACTACCTAGGTTTATACAAGATCTTTGAGGAACACTCATTTCTGTTGTTAATGATAAGTATTGACCTTAAATGTTTTAAAACCCTCTTCTTTTATTATTGTGTGATTTTGTCTCAGAGTATGAGTCACAGCTCTGTGAATTTTATAATTAAAATAGTTAATGCTTTTCCGTTGTTTTTATTTATTTCTGATAGAACGGAATGTTTTAAAGGTACAAAGCCTATTTCAACCTACAAAAAAGTAATAATGTCATCGATATGTCATAGTCATAAAATGTTTCTAGACCTCGCATCTCATTGTTATTTGTCTCTGTTACACATGTTAATTATTTCATATTGCTATTTCGCTCTTAATGCTACAAAAAATAGTGAGCAGGACTGGAACTGGAACGCTTTTAGTTTCTTTGTTTTTTTTTTTAAATTGAAAAACAATTCGAAATGCCCAAAATGGTCGTCGGAAAAGAATGCAGCTTCCCTTTTAGTTAAATATTTTCTAACAGAAATTGACTCAAAATATTATGAAAAATGAGGGAAATCAACATAAACATCGAGGGATACAACGTGAATGGTATATGTGTGGGCTGTTTGAATTATAATCGTGAAATGTTCTACGACGATGATGTGAAAGAGTGTCTCAAGAGAATTGGAGATATCGATGTAAGTTGCCTTTATTCTTATTAAAAATAAGGTAATACCAATTATAAATAGTGTAGAGCAGTATTACAAAGCTTCATACTAAGTTAAAAGCCAAGAAATCGTTCTAAACCAAGATGTAAACAAGAACAAAAAAACTTTAGATCCGCCATTAGGTATCTTGTTCTTTTTCTTTACAAACCGGTTTTCTTCTAGATTCCAGAGGAACTATCCATAAAAGTGTGCTGGGAGTGCCTAGCAGCTGTTAAGAAAATTAAAAAGTTCCAGGATAAGATTCTAAGATCCTATAATGTACTAATAGAGTATTCACAGAAGGTAAGTCAATTTACATTCAGTCTTATTTATTAATACAAACTTTAGCCCGTGGCTTCACCCGCGTAATATAATAAACAGCCTATGTCACTCGGAGATAGAGTAGCCTTCTATCGGTGAAAGAATTTTCAAAACTGCTGGGACACAGGCCCTCTTTCAGAAAGAGAGGGTGGACACTAATCCACCATGCCCAGTGGTGGTTGGTGAATGTCAGATGTCTGAACTTTTTTGAGGATCTCGGACATACTGGTTTCCTAACAATGTTCTCCTTCACCGTTGTTGAACGATGGCATCGAAACTGCACATAATTTATTTGAGTACCAAATAAATCAT
Organism: Agriopis aurantiaria; assembly: GCA_914767915.1. Lineage (NCBI taxonomy): Eukaryota > Metazoa > Arthropoda > Insecta > Lepidoptera > Geometridae > Agriopis > Agriopis aurantiaria. The sequence goes on along the minus strand of OU612010.1, from coordinate 4,346,193 downwards.
TGGTGCAGGGCCGAGGATCGAACTTGGTGCCGTCAGTTTGTAAAGCCCACATGCTACCTCCCGGCCACCACCGCTTTGGTCTTGCGATCGCTATGCTGTGTAATGGGGGGGTTAAACAAGACCTACTTTATGTAAGCGTTAATGCCTGCGGAAAGATGAAATTGTATGTCGCAGTTTGGGTCAGTGGTGACGAACAAACCTTGACACTGCGTTGGAACCGCTTACGGCAGCATTATACGTTCCGATCGAGAGACCAAAGCTTTCTTGAGTCTACTGTATTTCTATTGTAGTCTTCAATTCCAGCACACATACCTCGACTCCCCAGAAGACCTCACCCAACATGCCACAACTAGCCTGGTGGAAGCGCAGCTGGCCCGACATGACTCTTCAATGCTCACAGACAATGCCGACGACAATACAGACCAAGTCAAGGAAGAGACGGAGGTTCCTATAGAATATAGTGTAGAGTTTGGTGAGAATTTGCACAATACAATCATTGAGATACCTATAGAGTCTCAATCTGTAAGTGATACTCAAAAATCGTCCGAGCATTGTTGTACATATATACTTAGACATCAATTATACAGTTTGCAATACCACATTTACATCAATTTAGACGTTTCATCAAAACTCGCGTGAGGATTCATTATAAATGATTATAACACCGGCTTGCACTCACGATTATGTTTTTATCGGTCGAGACGATCCGGCTCTCTATTGCGGACTCTATGGGTTTTGTATCTCGATGAATATATCGGTCATAAAAATTTTAACAAAAAAAAATGTAAAAACGATTGGTTTAGTAGAATCGGTACCCAGTACTATAATGATTGAAGTAATTGTTACAAGAAACTTTCAGAGCCAGTTAAAGATGAACCGGAACTTGAAGACAGCCAGTTTTCTGAAGACTTCCCCTCTCAGGAGGGGAAGAGTCCAAGAGTCCTCTACAAGAGTCCAAAATCACAAATAGAATTTGAATCAGACGAGGATGTGCAACTGTCCGAGCTGAAAAGAAAAAAGGAAAGAAAAGGAAAAGGAAAGAAATTAAAGGTACATTCTAAACAGTCAAACTAGATACATATATCACATCAGATCATCTGCCAGTAAAGGTCCACTGCTGAACAAAGGCCTCCCTCTTAGATAGGGGTGTAGCTATAATCCCCACGCTTGACAGGCGGCTTGGGGATCGCAGTACGTTCATTGTTTACTGATAGGACGCTGCTGCCCATCCTCCGGTGGTGATGTCTATCTGTCTGTCTGTCTGTCCATCCTACCTTTAAACGGCTATATCTTTCGAACCATAATAGATAACCAGTTGAAATTTACACAAATTATGTAATGTTACGGCGGATTTACTAAGAAATAATAATAAAGTCAAAACTAAAACAAACGTATTTTTTGACGTATTTTTATATTAACTCTAATGTAATAAGGTTAATACGTACAAGCGTCAAACTTGGCATGATTATAGTACGCGCTCTAAAGTATAACAACAAATAATAAATAATGCCCAAGTGCGAGTCGGTGACAAATTTCTGTTCACCACTGGTTCTCGTACGATCAGCGAAGTGAAGCAACGTCGCGTCGGGCGCGACCTGTACTTGGATGGGTGACCGCCTGGGCGTTGATGGGATGTTGTCTGTTTGCATAATATTTGTGTACTTTAGTAGCTAACAAGTTATGTGGTAGTACGGAACCCTCAGTGCGCGAGCCCAACTCGCACTTGGCCGGTTTTATTGAGCGATGGCATCGAAAACTGCACATAATTTTAGGGACAAAATAAGTCGTTAGTTCTGGGCCGAGGATCGAACCGGGTGCCGTCAGACTAAAGCCTAGATGCTACAGCTCGGCCACTATTACTCAACCCACAGAAAAGTAAAAAAAGAACGGAAAAGTACCGGTAGTAACGTAAGAGAAAAGTAAATAGAACGGAAATGAGAAGGAAAATCTGTCGCCAGGCATTATGAGTGATCCTTGATTGAGCATTCTTATTTATATCAACGCGTCGAACTCCGCATCCGAAGAACTTGGACCTTACCTTTTCGGGTTAGGTCTCAAAGTTCTTTGTCCGCATCACAGTTGCTAACTGATTTCGAATGATTGCCGTTTCATTTATATGGGTGCAACTGGCTACAACAAATTTCCTACACAAATGCCATGACAGCCGTTCTAATTTAAGCAATATTTTCTTTTCTGTGATGAAACCAGTCATCTAGTCTTATTCTTTTACAGATCAAAGATTCCAAGCTACCCCGTAAACTAAAGAACTTACCCTCCAGCATAGTAGAGCTTCACACCATGACTGAATCCGAGATGTGGAGCATTCGAGCCCAGGATGTCACCAGCGAGGTGTTCCAGAGGATTCGGTATAAGTGTGCCGACTGCATCATAGGATTCAACACTGAGAAGCTCCGGGATTACCATTTTAACAAGAAGCATAAATCGGTAAGTCACTCAAGTGGCAGTGGGCAGGGCACATAATTATCACGCAGAACATGATCCAAGAAAACAAGGTCTAGCACTCCGGGAGCTGACACCAAATTACGTCACTGTCCAGTTGCCACTTTATTGCAACAAACACAGATATTGGGTTTTTTTTTTTTAAATAACCTATTATATAAAGTACAAAAAGCATTTCAATTGTCATTTGGTTTGTCCGTTGAAGCAAAGCAATTCAAGTTAAGCACGAATTTAATATATTAAATTAATAATTTATGTAAAAACCATTGATTTATTGGATTCCCACAGGTAATATAAATGGAGATTGGGGGAGTTATAATGTCAAGCTGGTAACACAGAAAATCAGCTGTCTCATAGAGATTCCGCCATTGTTTCGTGTATTGTCATCTCTCTCGAACTTGTTGTAAATTACTTATTCTGCTCTTGCTTATGCACGTGTACTTGTATCCATGACATTGATGACGTAGTTGCGTGTCACCCACCTGATATATTTTCTCGGAGCGCTATACCTGGCGGAGTATATTGTTATACCATGACGCAGAACACATGGCCGATGGGCCGAAAAGTTTTCGAATGGACACCACGGACCGGTAAGCGCAGCGTAGGACGTCCACCCACAAGATGGACAGGCGACCTAAAAGAGACCGCAGGAAAACGCTGGATGCAGGCCGCTTCCAACCGGCCCTTTTGGAGATTGATGGGGGAGAGGACACAACAAAACAGCACTATTATCGATTGTTTTTAATTTGTACTTGTGACTTTATTACAGAAAGGCAACAAATACCAGTGCGACGTTTGCAAAGCGTATTTTCTCAACAAGGACAATCTGGCCGTCCACCGCGCGTTACACACGTCCGCGTATAGATGTACAGAGTGCACGCTCACCACTACACTGAAGAAGCGTATAGTGAGGCACGAATGCGCGAAGAACGTCTTCGAGGAGCACAAATGCACTGACTGTGACAAGTCATTCAGGTTTGATTAAACTGATTAAAAAAAATAGAACTAGGTGCATTTAATGTGAGAGAGCTCTTAGCTTTGGCTAAGTAGGTTTTTAACCAGATCCTATAATTCGAATAATTATGTTCGAGCGCCTGTTGATTCGGCAAAATCAATAATTATGTTCGAACGCCTGTTGAATTGGCAATATCAATAATTATGTTCGAGCGCCTGTTGAATTGGCAATATCAATAATTATGTTCGAGCGCCTGTTGATTTGGCAATATCAATAATTTTATACGAGCGCGTGTTGATTCGGCAAAAACAATTATTATATTCCGAGTGCCTGTTTACGTGGCAATATCAATAATTTTGTTCTAACGCGTGTTAATTTGGCAAAATCAATAATTTTGTTCGAGCACTTGTTGCTTTGGAAAAATCAATCATTTTGTTCAAGTTCCTGTTGATTTGGCAAGATCAATAATTTTGTTCAAGTTCCTGTTGATTTGGCAAAATCAATAATTTTGTTCAAGTTCCTGTTGATTTGGCAAGATCAATAATTTTGTTCAAGTTCCTGTTGATTTGGTAAAATCAATAATTTTGTTCAAGTTCCTGTTGATTTGGCAAGATCAATAATTTTGTTCAAGTTCCTGTTGATTTGGCATAATAATTTTTTTTTTGAGAGCCTACTCATATTGGTGTTATTAAAAATATAATTATGTACTATAAATATGTATTTCAGTTCCAAATCGAAGCTATCATATCACAAAAATGTCTGCCACCAAGAGAAGCCCCAGTGCGACTGCTGTGGGAAAGTGTTTGCTAACAAAATGACTCTAAAGTATCATCTCAAGTAAGTATGGACTTTTTTACAGTAACAAAATGACTCTAAAGTATCTTTTTTCTTTCTGTTGACATACCCTAACAGGGTCATATGTACTACATGTCATTTTAAGATGTAAAAACATGTTATTTAAGGTTTGCATGCATACATGTGTCGCTATAAACATATTGAGTATTGAGTATAATAGGCATGTGTCCCAATGTTAAATTTATTACAAATAACAGGCTTAGCGATGAATATAACTAAATACATTACACATACTGAAAAAATAATTTAAATTGGCTGATAAATCTCTGAGATATGAGTATTTAAAGTTTTAGGTGGGGATAGAGAGGGCGTGCTCTATCCCTTTCTCACAAAGCGTGTGTTAGTATAGCATTTGTATGGCGCTCCTGAGCCGTGACGTCACGGCTTAGTATAGTGCGCTCTCTGTCTAGCATGAAATTTAAATGCTTATATCTGCTTATGTTCACTTGTTTCAGAATATATCCGCAAAATAAAGATGACAGACCAAAAGAGAAGAAGTACATCCCCTGTAAAGGTTGCAACAAGGTGTTCCTGTCGCAGAAGAGCTACAGAGCTCATGTGTGAGTCTTTTGACACTCTTCTATCACTTGTAATTAACGATCTACCAGAAGTTGTCCAATACCTATAGTCACGCTACGCACTGATGACGGTGCCAACTTTGTAGTTCTCAGGAAACAAGGAGGACGTCAGGGAGCTCCTTTTTCATATATATATTTTCATTTTTAGGGTTCCGTACCTCAAAAGGAAAAAAACGGAACCCTTATAGGATCACTTCGTTGTCCGTCTGTCAAGACCCTTTTTCTCAAAACGCGTAAAGGTATCAAGTTGAAATGTATACTAAATCTTTGGGTCTACGGTTTCTTTCGGCTGTAAAAAAATAAAAGTTGTAAGTCAACGCAATCAAAAGATATGAACGTTTATGTCGCATATTTTGCGATTTCACAGGGGAATCAAAACCTATAGGGTACTTCCCGTTGACCTAGAATCATGAAATTTGGCAAAAGGCAAGGTCTCATAGCACATATATAGGAATAAATCTGAAAGATACAAATTTGAAGTTATATCATTTGAAAATAATTATTTTGCTATTACAAACTTACATTTTGTAGTTGGAATGTATAGAAGAACCTTATAGTCAACTACAAAGTTAAGTTTGTCTTTCAATATTTCAACTTTAGTTTTTTTTTTGACTCGCGCTCTAAGGGTTCTGTCCAACGGAACCCTCAGAGCACGAGTCCTACTCGTACTTGTCCGGTTTTTTATAATCGGATTTCCGTACTCCGAACTCTTTCAAAGTCCAAGTCATGAAAAACCACCTGCAAAATGTGGAATGAGCTACTTTCCGCGGTGTTTCCGAGAAGCTACAACATGGGGGGTTCTTCAAAAGGCGAGTTAATCGAGTCCTAAAAGGTCAGCAACGTCTTTGTGATGCCTCTGGTGTTACAAGTATCCATAAGCGACGGTGACTGCTTACCATCAGGCGTCAGGCCCGTCTGCTCGTTTGGCACCTATGGCATAAAAAAATATATATATGCCCTAATGGAAGGTTATCCGGAAGGCAATATTATTATTTTTTCATTAAAATGCGATAGATGGCGTTGTCGAGACATATATTTGAAACTGCAAAACCACAGATGAAAAAAGGTCAATAAAACACTTGCTTATTCTCATAGACAGACAATATCTATCTGTCTGTCTGTCTGGTACTGTCTGTCATGATTGTTTCTGTGTTATTTTATTTCGTAGTATAAGTATTTAGTGGCATTTTTTCTAACAAAGTACTTGTTTTACTACAACCCAATTAAGTAGGTACATATGTGTGCCTTGCGTAGCCGTTTTATAAAATGCCTCCTCTTTGTATTGTAGGTTTCATAGAACAAGCAAATGAGAATCCTGTCTCACTAGCGCCATCTATCATTGGTTGCAGAACTAAGTTCCTGGAGCTGTCAGAAACCCTCCCAGTAAAGTAGTATGTGATTGATCAATTGCAGTGTAATCCACGACGGTCTAACCTACCCCTGCCCGATTTGCGGGAAACTGTTCCAGTGGAAACGCAACCTGTCTCGTCATACCCGCAACCATAGAGAGAGGGAAGCGGGAACCGCCCACGAGTGTCGAGAATGTGGCAAAACGTTTGCCTCTCGGGACTGTTACAACAATCATATGCGACTTAGTAAAAGGCACGCCGAGCCGGATACCTACGTGTGAGTCATTGTTTTATCATGTTATCATGGCCCTTTAATCATGCAATCATAATCATGTAATTATCATCATTTAGGTAATCAAGTGATCATACCCTTCTAATCATGTAATCATGACCATTGATCATCTAGGTAGTCAAGTGATCATACCCTTCTTACCATGTAATCATGACCATTTAGGTAATCAAGTGATCATACCCTTCTTAGCATGTAATCATGCCCATTTAGGTAATAATGTATCATGGCCTTCTAATCATGCAATCATATTCTTTTAATCATGTAATCATTACCATTTAGGTAATCAAGTGATTGTGGCCTTCTAATCACGCAATCATATTATTTTAATCATGTAATCATTACCATCTATGTAATTAAGTCCTTAAGGCCTTCTAATCACGCAATCATTGATCCTAATTACGCAATCATATTCTCCTAATCATATAATCATTACCATTTAGGTAATAAAGGTATCACTGTCTCTTAATCATGTAATCATGCCCTTCCAGTCAAGTCTTCACGTTGTCCATACCAGTCTTAAGACAAAGGTCTTTATTGTGTAACGACTTGCTTAAAACGGCGGATAAAAACTGGGTGCAAAGAGCTGCTGACCGAGCTCAGTGGCGTGCAATTAGGAGAGGCCTATGTCCAGCAGTATGAGACCTATGCCGGAAGGCAAGCTGGAAAGAATACAGCGGAGCCGATGTCAATGACTAATTAATGAATTTTACAGTAAAATAGATAATTGATATCATTGCAAGATGAGAAGCAAGAAATTTGACCAGCATAGAAGGCTATAAAAAAAAAAAAGTGTCCAGCAGTGGACAGTTAGAGGCTGATGATGATGATGGCCTTCTAATCACGCAATCATATTCTTCTAATCATGTAATCATTACAAATCAAACGTGCAAGCGAATGGTCGGCGTTAGGTCTTTATTGGATACCGGTGCGTTCTTACGGAGACCGGTGTCCTCCGTCTAGCACAGAGGTCGGCCACCGAGGGGGTTTTAGTGGGTGCAATCTCACATAACCCGGCTACACCCCAATGAAGCTGGGTATCTTTTGAACGAAAGTCACCGACATAGCCCACCGGATTAGCAAGTTGAAGTGGCAGTGGGCAGGGCACACATCACGCAGAACAGATGGCCGATGGGGCCGAAAGGTTCTGGAATAGAGACCATGGACTGGTAAGCGCAGCGTAGGACGTCCACCGACAAGATGGACATACGATCTAATAGAACGCAGGGAACGCTGAATGCAGGCCGCTTCCAACCGGCCTTTTTGGAGATCGATGGGGAGGCCTATGTCCAGCAGTGGACGTCCTACGGCTGAAAAGATGATGATCTGTCTTATGATACATATCTTTGTTACAGGCACGAGTGTAACTTCTGTGGTAAAAAGTTCCCCACCAAGTGGTGTATGGTGGATCACATAGATTGGGACCACTTGAAGCGAGTCAAATACCAGTGCAGTGTCTGTTTTAAGGTAAATCTAAGGCTACAGTGAATATAGTTCTTGTAGATCAACGTGTTACATCCTGGGCCACACCGTCGCTTACCATCAGGCAAGTTGGGGGCCAAACGTAGATCTACTCAGTATAAAAAGAAAATAATAAAAAAAAATACTTATCTAGGGCACAGAAGACATAATAGACACAGAAGGTTCACTCCGCGAAGAAATTTAAATAAATAAGGACTCTATCTACGAGGCAATAAAGTAGCAATTCAACTCGTACAGCGCTGGATACCGCTCGCTATATTCACCTGGAAGGCCGCTCTCTTTCTATCGCGTAGCTCTATCTCTCCTGACGCGGCACGTGTAACGTTAGGGTTGTCTTCTTGATATTTACACAGAATCATCATCATCATCAGCCAGTAAATGTCCACTGCTGAACACATGCCCCCCTCCCTCTTCGAGAGGGGTGTAACACAGAATACTTATAAGTATTTACTTACCAGCTATGTAGCTATGTAGTACCTATCTATTACTTATATTCTATTTTAATTGGAATGACATTTAATCTGCACAAAAAATTAACGCTTATTCTAAATTTGGTTCAATAACAATCATGCAAAAGTATAAGTTTAAGAGGCCTATTACAAGATCATCATCCCGATGCATATTTAGATAAAAACTACATGAAGCATGGAGACCTCATTTGGGAGCCCTAATTTGCAGATTCTGTTGAAAATAATTGGTCAAGGTCCCTGACAGAAAATATGCCGTGGCTAGCATAGCGTGCGAGCCGGGCGGCCAGTGATTGCCCTGCTATGACCCTCTTGGGAAGGGACGCCGGCCGAACATATTTAAAGTCCGGAGTGCGCCATGCCTGTCTAGGGTTCCGTACCCAAAGGGTTTAAACGGGACCCTATTACTAAGCCTACGATGTCTGTCTGTCTGTCCTACCTATTAACGGCTGTGTCTTTCGAAGTAATAGATAGCCAGTTGAAATGTTCACAGAATATGTAAAGTTACGGCGGATTAACCAACAAATAATAAAAGTCAAATCACAATTCACATCAATGATGTGATTTTTAGATGATTTCAAAAAATTCGACACCGCATTTTGGTTGATATTCCGGAAACCCGTACGAAGCGCTTTGATTCCACTTTTATTGTGCCAACCGCTAGACTGTAATGCGCTGCCTGAATGCGTTCCCCAAACGTTACAATCTGGGTGTCTTCAAATCACGAGTGAATCGGTTTCTTCTAGGCAAGCGTGCTCCAACGGAGACCGCATCATCGCTTAAGGGTCCTATCACATTTTTTGAGGAAAAAAGCATCGAAAATTGTATTTTAGTATAATTTTTCTTACAACTAATAAGATCTGTAGAAAATTCAGTTGCTGTATTAAATAGATCTGTATTTTTATTGAATGTAGCCGCTTCAATTTGGTAAAACTCAACATATACATTTGTTACCTCCAATTTACAAAAGTAGTTTTTCGTAAAACTTTAGGAGAGAATGTTTGAGAATGGATTTCGCTAAATTACTGACATAAAATAAACATTTTTATGTTGTGGTTTCACTTATTTTATATTTATCTTGAAAATTACGGCTTTATTTATTCGTTCTATGCCCGAAAATACAAATACTTAAAATTGAACGGTTCATTTTGTAACAGGCCTCTTAACATCAGGCGAGTTGGCGGTCAAACGCAAGCCTATTACTAGTATAAAAAAATTACAGGCGTTCAAAACTGCGAAGATAATGGTGGCGCACATGAACAACATTCACGAGGGGAAGAAAAGAGAAGCGGAGGGCGAACATTTGTGCGAAGTCTGCGGCAAATCTTATAAGGTGAGCTTCACACAGAAGTGTAAAATAGTGATTATTATTTAATTTGAGGGACTAAGTTGGAACCTTAGAGCAGCGAACAGTTCTAGAGGAGAATCCTGAATGGAACGAGGGATAGGGACCGAGATGGTACTAAATAAGTCATTGGTGCAGGGCCGAGAATCGAACAGGGTGCCGGTAGATTGTAAAGCATACTGCGACTGCTCGGACACCATCGTTCGCTCGTCCACCATCGCTCCCTCGTACACCATCGCTCCCTCATCCACCATCGCTCCCTCGTCCACCATCGCTCCCTCATCCACTATCGCTCGCTCGTCCACCATCGCTTCCTCATCCACCATCGCTCACTCGTCCACCATTCCTCCCTCGTCCACCATCGCTCCCTCATCCACCATTGCTCCCTCGTCCACCATCGCTCCCTCATCCACCATTCCTCCCTCGTCCACCATCGCTCCCTCATCCACCATTGCTCCCTCGTCCACCATCGCTCCCTCATCCAGCATCGCTCGCTCGTCCACCATCGCTCGCTCGTCCACCATCACTACCTCGTCTACCATCGCTCCCTCGTCCACCATCGCTCGCTCGTCCACTATCGCTCGCTCGTCCACCATCACTACCTCGTCCACCATCGCTCACTCGTCCATCATCGCTTCTTCGTCCACCATTGCTCCCTCATCCACCATCGCTCCCTCGTCCACCATCGCTCCCTCGTCCACCATTGTTCCCTCATCCACCATCGCTCCCTCGTCCATCATCGCTCCCTCATCCACCATCGCTCTCTCGTCCACCATCGCTCCCTCGTCCACCATCGCTCCCTCATCCACCATCGCTCCCTCGTCCACCATCGCTCCCTCGTCCACCATCGCTCCCTCTTCCACAATCGCTCCCTCGTCCACCATACCTCCTTCGTCCACCATCGCTCCCTCCTTATACCGGGTGTTTGGTAGAGGGTCCGACAAACCAAATGAGCGTGTTCGGGTGCCCATTTGGAGAATACAAGTTGGCCAAGAAAAAAACCCGGACCCCCAATTTTGTTTTGTGAATTTTCCCGTTTTCACCGAAATTGTACCTATTCACCACCATAACATTTGTAAAACCTGTTTTAGACCGGATGTTTTTACTTGAATTTGGTCTCTAATACACCTTCAGGCCACGCAAAGCAAAATTGGATACAAAACAGAGCTAACAAACTGATTTAGAGCTCATAAAGTGATATTTTTTTATTTTTTTTATTCAATGTATACTTGTTTCCAGACGGTGAAGCGGTTGAAAGGGCACGTGTGGGCGATGCACACTCAACGCTCCAACACGAAGAGCTTCAAGTGCAAGCTGTGCGCCGCCACCTTCCTCTGGCAGACCTCCATATACAAGCACGTGAGGATGATGCACGACAACACCAGGGCCAAGGTAACACATCATACTACCAAGGCAGATAGACTAAGAGAAAAGACAACAGCGGAACATGAGAGCGTAGCTCGGAAATTTGCCTAAAAACGGTATAAACTTAGATGGCGCCGTAATTTGAGCGTGATATAGGTTGTCTCGAACTTCCGTAAGCGCTGCAGTCAGATAACGTACGAAAGGGTTCTACAAATTACCGTAGCGCTAGTATCGCGGTCAAGTTTCGCAACATTTCAAGAGAATAAAGAAAAGCGCCATCTACTGGTATGAGTTGCGCTTCTCTTGAAATGTTGCGAAACTTGACTGCGATACTAGCGCCACGGTAATTTGTAGAACCCTTTCGTACATTATCTGACTGCAGCGCTTACGGAAGTTCGAGACAACCTATATCACGCTCAAATTACGGCGCCATCTAAGTTTATACCGTTTTTAGGCAAATTTCCGAGCTACGCTCTAATGTTCCGCTGTTGTCTTTTCTCTTAGTCTATCTTCCTTGCCCAAACTAAGCAAAGCTTGTGATATGGCTGCCAGAGACTGATATACATACATATATAGTTTTAAATGCATACTTAAATAGATATTAACAACCATATATTAATATTATTGAACTGTAAATATTTTTTTGTTCACAGCCAGCGAAGCACCCACCCGTGAAGAAACAAGAACCCTACCCCGACATAGATATGTCCAATCGAATGTACTTTCAAAACGTCGCATCCGTTACACCTGGCGCCATGCCTCTGTCGCACCAGGTCGTCGCGAATGGACTTTAAACTAAATACAAAAAATCATCATCAGCCAGAAGACGTTCACTGCCCTCCACACTGAACGACAGCCTGCCTTTTGCATCCACTGGATGCCCGCGACTCTCACAATGTCGTCGGTCTATCTAGTGGGAGGCCTACCTACGCTGCGTCTTCCGGTTCGTGGTCTCCACTCCAGAACCTTTCTTCCCCATCGGTTATCGGTTCTTCGAGCGATGTGGCCTGCCCATTGCCACTTCAACTTGCAAATTTTAATACAAAAAAATACAACTCTCTAATCATGGCGGGACATTTTTTGCACACACGGTCATCTGACCCCAAACTAAGCAAAGCTTGTGATATGGCTGCCAGAGACTGATATACATACATATATAGTTTTAAATACATTAACAACCAGATATAGAACAAACACAAATGTTCATCACACAAATGTTTGTCCTAGATGGGAATCGAACCCACGCCCCCAAGCTCAGAAGGCAGGTTCACTACCAACTGGACCAACGGGCTATCTTGGACGGAGTATTCTAAGATGCCATATAAGTATTACTTGTTTCTAGTTTTATCTGCCTTTTATATTATCATGAATTAAGGTGTTTTAAATTATACTTTTTTAGTACATAATTTGGTGTTTTATTTTCAAACGACCCAATAATTATCAATAAAAAAACTGTTCACAAAATTAGTAAATTATACAGCAGGGCAATCGCGCTAAAAAATTGCAGACGAATCGTTGACGAATCGCAACCGCTCCACTACTTTTGGTCGATTTCGTATCGCGTTAATGATTTTAACCAAAAACTAAACGCAACCCGATCACAGTTGGAACGTTAACGCTGTCAAACGAACGTTTGTGATGTGATAAAGCTAGAAAATATCAACTTTTTCGCGCTGATACGAAATCGACCAAAAGTTGTGGAGCGTTTGCGTTTCGTCAACGATTCGTCTGTAATATTTTAGCGTGATTGCCCTGCTGTTTTGGTTCCTCGGATGACAATTATTGTGATCAAAGAAACCAAATTTTCCAGTAATTAATAAACCGGCCAAGTGCGAGTCGGGCTTGCGCACTGAGGGTTCCGTACCGCCACAAAATTCAATAACGATATTACCAGTTATAACTTGGTAATGAACAGAAACTTGTCACCGACTCGCACTTGGCCACTATGTATCTTTCGAATCGTAAGCCAGTTGTTTTTTTTAACAGATTATGTAATGTTACGGCGGATTAACAAGAAATAAAAAAAAACAAAAAGTAAAACCGAAACCCCATACAACAAACGTATTTTTTAAACATTGTTTTGTATTAGCTCTAATGTAAAAACGGTAATACGTACAAGCTTCAAACTTAACATGATTATAGTACACAGTACATACATACTCTAGTATAATCATAAATAATGGCCAAGTGCGAGTCGGTGACAAATTTCTGTTAATTACCAAGTTATAACTGGTAATTTCGTTAGAATTTTGTGGTAGTACGGACCCCTTGCTGGAGTCGCGGGCATCCAGTGGATGCAAAAGGCAGGCTGTCATTCAGTGTGGAGGTTAATGGGGGGCCTATGTTCAGCAGTGGACGTCTTCTGGATGATGATGACGGAACCCCTCAGTACGCGGCCCGACTCGCACTTGGCCGGTTTTCATTAATGAACATAATGCATAATTTCATAATGCTTTCTTTCAACAATAGAATTCAGAATAAGGATATTTACGGGAGATCCACAATCAACGGTGTAGCTGCTCAGTTTTCCAAGTTGAAGTGGCCGTGGGCCACATCGCTCAAAGAACCAATAACCGATGCAAAAGAAAAGATTCTTCAGTGGAGACCACGAATCCGCAGACAGTATAGGTAGATGGATCGACGACAATGTGAGAACAAAAACCGTTTAACAATGTATACTGTTTTAAAATATCACAGTTATTCACTAAAGTTATATGATTATCTACGAGATATTTCTTCAGTCTCACAATAAACATGGTGCATGTAACTGCGTCCAAATATCGGGAGCTCATTCCACAACCTTACCACGGTAAATATCTCGTAAATAATCATATTATAACTTTATTGTGAGAGTAGAGTGGATGTAGATGGCAGGCTGTCGTTCCGTGTGGTGTTCTAAAAGGGTAGGCCTATGTTCAGCAGTGGACGTCTTCTAGATGATGATGAGGTAATGCTTAAACAGCAATACAACTTTTAGGTGGTTAACCTTAACTTACATTACATTTTTGGTCTATTCCACTTTAATCACCTGGGTGATATCACCTGGGTGCTAAAAGTCGACTCTTTAGTCGACTTTGATCTCCTGGGAATATAATCACCTGGGTGATAATAGGCGACTCCATTTAAATTATTATTTGAGTATCCTTTAATCACCTGCACCTAGGTGACCATAGGCGACTCGATTCAAATTATTGTTTTGGTATCTTTTAATCACCCATGAATAAAAAATTGTTCAAATTAGAAATATCATCATCGTCATCATTTCATCCTATCATGTTCCCACTGCTGGGACACAGGGTTTCTCTCAGAGAGATGATGGAACCTAGCCCACTATCATCATCATTCGCAAAGTATCCCAAATTTAAAATATAAATTTCATAATTTCATCTTTCCCACTGCTGGGACACAGACCTTCTCTCAGGGAGAGGATGGGATGGGATGGATGATCCACCATCATCATCATTAGCTTACTAGATGTGGGCGTTGACAGATGTCAGTGTTATCATCATCATTATCATTACCCTACGCTTATCAGACCACTGCTGCTGGATTCAGGTATCTCTCCATAGGCTGACGTGGGCGTTGACAGATGTCAGTGTGACGGCTGTCAACCTTTGTTGGACGATATCTCGGAAACTGTCGATCCTGCACTGGCAGTTCCTTTGCAAAAGTGATAGATCTCGTCGAGATCTTCATTTCGGATGACAGCTGTCAAACTTTGTTGGACGATATCTTGAAAACTGACGATCCTGCACTGGCAGTTACTTTGCAAAAGTGATAGACCTCGTCGAGATCTTCATTTCGGATGACAGCTGTCAAACTTTGTTGGACGATATCTTGAAAACTGACGATCCTGGACTGACAGTTCCTTTGCAAAAGTGATAGACCTCGTCGAGATCTTTATTTTGGATGACAGCTGTCAAACTTTGTTGGACAATATCTTAGAAACTGACGATTTTGGACTGGCAGTTCCTTTGCAAAACTGATAGACCTCATCGAGATCTTCATTTTGGATGACAGCTGTCAAACTTTGTTAGATGATATCTCGGAAACTGTCGATCCTGGATTGGCAGTTCCTTTGCAAAAGTGATAGACCTCGTTGAGTTGTTCATTTTGGATGACAGCTGTCAAACTTTGTTGGATGATATCAAGGAACTGCCAGTCCAGAATCGTCAGTTTCCAAGATATCGTCCAACAAAGTTTGACAGCTGTCATCCGAAATGAAGATCTCGACGAGATCTATCACTTTTGCAAAGGAACTGCCAGTGCAGGATCGACAGTTTCCGAGATATCGTCCAACAAAGGTTGACAGCTGTCACACTGACATCTGTCAACGCCCACATCTAGTAAGCTAATGATGATGATGGTGGATTAGGGCCCATCATCTCTCTGAGAGAAACCCTGTGTCCCAGCAATGGGAACATGATAGGATGAAATGATGATGATGATGATATTTCTAATTTGAACAATTTTTTATTCATGGGTGATTAAAAGATACCAAAACAATAATTTGACTCGAGTCGCCTATGGTCACCTAGGTGCAGGTGATTAAAGGATACTCAAATAATAATTTAAATGGAGTCGCCTATTATCACCCAGGTGATTATATTCCCAGGAGATCAAAGTCGACTAAAGAGTCGACTTTTAGCACCCAGGTGATATCACCCAGGTGATTAAAGTGGAATAGACCACATTTTTGAAAGTAAGCGATTCATCATCATTTCAGCCGTAAGACATTCACTGCTGGACATAGGCCTCCCCTATCGATTTCCAAAAGGGCAGGTTGGAAGGGGCCTGCATTCAGCGTTTCCCTGCGGTCTCATTTAGGTTGTCTGCCCATCTTGTGGGTGGACGTTCTACGCTGCGCTTACCGAGCTGTGGTCTCCATTCGAGAACCTTTCGGCCCATCAGCCAACTGTTCTACGTGCTATGTGCCCTGTCCACTACCACTTCAACTTGCTAATCCGGTGATCCGGCACAGTTAACGATTATCGAAATTAAATTTTCCCACCTCTGGTGGTTTCTGGTAGCTTAATCCTTGGAATGACAGGCAAATCATAACTAATTTTAAACTCTAGCTAATTATTTGTAGGATAGCGGGTGGAATCGTGTGGTGCTGCAAGTATGTTAATAAAAAGAAAACGCTAGTAAATCTTAGCCAAAACTTAATTTATTTAATTACATTAGAAAACCTAGATTATTTTTTGTTTTTGTTCTGATTTCTTGGATTGTTACCTGCCGTGCCGCCGCCGCGAGTGAGCTGCGCTGGCCTGCCGCGGTTACCGAACGCCCCACGACTGCCGCCGCGTCCTGACCGCATATTCTGCCCGCCCCGACCTTTAGAAACGTCCGTACGACTCCGCGCCTTTACTTGTGTCTCTTCCTTAACCATGTCGATCACTTCATCTGGTATCCTCAAGTATTTAATTGTAGATCCTCGAATGTAGCACTCGGGCATTCTCCAAAACTTGTCGCCGTCCCTGGATGTGCAAATTACTTCTCGTAGGTTTATATTCATCCAGTTATCGCAGCTTACAAGGTGGCCGTTGTAGGTTTCCCCATTTTTTAGCTCTACCAACATTGGGTGGTTTTGCGCTGTACGTAATAAGGATAGAGGTAGCATTATTGAAGTTCTCAACGGTACAATAGATGATGAAATTCAATGTTATATTTTGATACTATTTAAATTAATTTATTTTGTTTTCACAAAATGAGGCTAAAAACTGAAAACTATGAGCTGTGCTGTGACATGCAAAGTCAAACTTGATTTGATGTCATTGCTCAGCTGTCAGCTTGACTTATGTTTTTTTTTCTTTCCTCTTACGATGGTTTTGGCGACACACGTATTGTGCGTTTGTCAGTGTCAAGTATTGTTTTTTGTCAAGAACGCTTTTAGGGTTCCGTACCCAAGGGGTAAAATCGGGACCCTATTACTAAGCCTACGCTGTCTGTCTGTCCGTCTGCATGGCTTTCTTCATTAGTTGGTAATTTAATAGATTCTTAAAGATATTTATGTCCTCTTTACTTCGACCAAAACGCCAACACTATGCTTATCCTGTGTTTATTACTCTTGCCGCATGACGAGTTCGAGTCCGCGAGTTGTGTACACTGTAGCTGCGCGCGACTGTCGCGCTGCCGTGGTTGTGTTTCACACTAATGCGGGTGATGAGAGACGCGCGGGTGAAATCAGAATTTTTTCTTGCTTTGTACACACTCTTTCGGAGGATGTGTTTCAGTTATATCGCAATTTTCTTTAAAACAAGCTGCTAGATGTTAGGGGGAAGATTTTATTATCCGCAACTAGGTATCATAAATTAGAAACAACAACAAAAGACAAAACTAATGTAACATCTGGCATGGATATAGGCCCGGAGGAGATTGTCTATTACCAAGGATGATAACACTAGCTAGAGTATTAATTATCGTTCTTGCTAGTACTAAGCCATAAGCAATCTCTGCCAGACAACATTAACTTTTTTAAATATCTATAGAACCCTATCATGTATGTCACAACACACTTTTGACAACTTATTGACCTAAATCTTATGTTAAGCCCTTAGAAGTAGTAGATCAATGGTTAACCCCTATTAAGGTAATTTTAACTTTATTAACTAGACTAGACACAATACAAGTTTACTTAATACCTATCTTAACTTCTAACCTTCTTATGCATAAACTCAAAATCAGGGATTCCCAAACTATTTTGGCCAAGAGACCCCTTTTCCCAAAATGAACTGATACCTCAGACCCTAGCCAAATTACTTTAAAAATCCTATCTCTAGTTTTTTTATCCTATTAATATAAAATACTTACCAATTTAAAAACTTTGCTTAGTTTTATGTGAGTAGGTAAACTTAACATCATTTTCTCATCAAATTTTAACTAAACATTGCAGTAGATTTTTAGAACTTGTCGACTTCCAAAATCAGTTTTTGTTTATGTCGACCCCTGGGAAACGATATTGACCCCAAGGGGTCGATTACAACCACTTTGGGAATCCCTGCTCTTAACAAAGAAATTAAGTACATATAGGTCAATAGCTCTAAATAAATGAGAAAAGTAACGTCACGCATGAAAGCAACACATATTTTTATGGAATAGATTAGTTTATCGAGCATTTATGCATAAAAACACACGTAACTTGTTAAAACAAACCAAAGAAGCTCAACTTGAGGGAATTACTGGCAGACATTGAAGAGCTCTAGTATCCACCTGGCTTCATCATCAATACCTCATCACCTTGTTTAATGTATGGGACTTGTTAAAACTAAATAAGCCTTAGCTCTAGGGCTCACTAGTGACCATTGAAGAGTTCCACTATCCACCTGCTGGCTTCATCAGATCAGTTTGATGATACCAAATTCATCTAGATTACCTACATTATAGAAATCAACACCGGTTTATGGTTGATATTCTGAAATCCCATAATTATGAAGCTCTTTGATTCCTTTTATTGTAAAAACTGCTAGTCTGTGGAGTGCGCTACCTGAATGGGTATTCCCCGATAGTTACAATCTGGGTGTCTTCTAATCACGAGTGAATCGGTTCCTTCTAGGCAAGCGTGCTCCATCGTAGACCGCATCATCGCCTAACTTCAGGCGAGTTGTTGGTTAAAAGCTAGCCTATTACTTAGTAAAAAAATACAAATTAATACAACAATTGGAAGTAAGTTAAATTGACATCCAAGACTGACTCTTCCTGACAGACTTTTGTCTGGGACTTGTTCATACCTACAAAGGTAGTAACAAGTAGGTAAACCTGATATGAGCGCATTAATAAGGCAGAGAAAAGCTTGAAATAAACAAGAGGTAGGTCCAGCATATGCTCGCGAGGACATTGCAATACTTTGGACACATCGCTTGAAAACCTACGGACTATCTTCAAAATCTTAGTTATGGCAACATTGGAAAGAAATAAACAAGGGGATTGAAGCCAAAAACAGAGCACAGACCAGTAAGACCAGCGGGCGTCTCAGCATTTAAATAGTAGGGTCAGTAATGTAATTCATGACGCCAGTGGTCGGCATAGATGGCAACAGATTGTCTATAAAGTATAATGTTTCTAAATTAATCAAATCATTAATTCTAATAGTAGATTATGCACTAAGGGAACAAAGCAGTGTCTTACGTCGCGGGGGCATATTGAACCCTGAGCGTAACGAGGGAAACTAGAGTTATATAGAGTCCTGATCGAAGCGAGGGGTTCAAGCTGCCCAAAACGAGGACAGGCTTTATTCCAGAGGAGCATACTCAACTTTATACACTTTCTGCGAGACAATAAAAGACCAGGTTTCACTGAAAATCACAGCACCAAACACCGTCTTTTGTTTCACATTCTTTGTAAAAGCACTTTTTTTTTCAGTTCTGCTTATGGTGGCCAGTTTGATTTTCGAACAAACCTCTTTACAATGCCATATGGGCATTTTGTTACTTTTCCACGAGTTTCCACGCGAATTTGATGTTCCAAATTCAAATCACTTTATTCCTTAGGGCGTTTCATACAATTTTATATCGAGATAAAAACGACTATCTATCTATCTATCTATCTTTACTTTACGTTGAGGTTGCATATAAGGTAATTGGACATTGTCGATCAGGTAGTGTGACAAATGGTTTTACACTATCACAGGAATAAGGTATACATAGCTATAACTTGTGTCTATTACAGGTTATGACTATTGACAGTTGGTGACTGGCCCTAAACTCGGCCAGGCCAGTCTCTTGGTGACTTGTGGTCTTTGTTTGATTTAAAGGGTTGTTTTTGCATGTTTGTTCATGTGTTTTTAAATTACTAGCTGTGGCTGATTTAAAGTCACACATATCACAAACATATGGTTTTTCTCCAGTGTGTGTTCGTATATGGTTTTTTAAATCACTTGTTTGTGCTGATTTATGATCACACATATCACACTCATAAAGTTTCAATCTCTCTCTAGATTCGAAGTGTTTCCTCATGTGTCTTTTTATATGAGATACTATCGCTGATTTATAATTACAAATACCACATTTTAAATAATGTTTTTGTCCAGTGTGTGATAGCTTGTGTGTTTTCAAGTTATTAGCATAAGCTGATTTAAAATCACACATATTACATTCATAAGGCTTTTCTCCAGTGTGTTTTGTCAGATGAATTTTTAAATGAGACGCTCGAATTGATTTGTAGTCACACATATTACATTTATATGGTTTTTCTCCAGTGTGTGTCTTTCTGTGATTTATTGAATTACTTTGATATGCTGTTTTATAATCACACATATCACATTCATAAGGTTTTTCTCCAGTGTGTGATAGCTTGTGCATTTTCAAGCCATCAGCATGAGCAGATTTATAATCACACATACCACATTCATAAGGTTTTTCTCCAGTGTGTTTTCGTTTGTGTAATCTCAAACCACTTGCTTGTACTGATTTATAGTCACACATATCACATTCATACGGTTTGATTCCTGTGTGTGTTCTATTATGTTGTTTCATACTGTTTTCGTATGCTGATTTGAAATCACACATTTCACATTCATATGGTGTCTCTCCAGTGTGTGTTCGTTTGTGTATTTTTAAAGTTATTGCTTGTACTGATTTATAATCACACATGTCACATTCATATGGTTTTTCTCCAGTGTGTCTTCGTCTGTGTTTTCTCATACTACTTGAGCCTGCTGATTTATAATCACACATATCACATTCAAATGGTTTTTCTCCAGTGTGTGTTCGTCTGTGTATTTTTAAATTTTTTGCTTGTGCTGATTTATAATCACACATATCACATTGAAATGGTTTTTCTCCAGTGTGTGTTCGTCTGTGTATTTTTAAATTTTTTGCTTGTGCTGATTTATAATCACACATATCACATTCAAACGGTTTTTTTCCAGTGTGACTTCGTATGTGAATTTTCAAATTGTTTGTTTGTGCTAATTTATAATCACACATCATGCCACTACACTCTTACAGTTTGTCTCCAAAGAGTCGCTGGTGTTTATTTCGAAGATAATATTATAACCGATTAATAATTGAGATCATAACACATTTAATTTTTTATTCTTTTTGAGCAATTAATTCAGTTTACAAAATATAAATGTTTTTGCATCTCACTAAACATGGAAGGCAGGTTTTGGTTTATCGATTTAAAATGATAACTATCATAACCATGATATTACAATGGAAATCTTGATTACGGAAGTGTAGAACACGCGGACCATTTAATATATTTTATAATAAAAGTGAATTTAAAAACACCACATATAATTTTATTTCACGATTCACGTAAAGCTGCATTTTTTTTTTTTTGTTAAAATCTTCATGATCGTGGATTCAATGTCCTTTACTCGTAATATTAAACAGTTTACTTTGTCTTAATAGCGTCAAACTTGTCATAGTCACAGTCAGAGTCAAGCTAAGTAAGTCACGGTCAAGTCGAACTCATGCCCCTGTAAAGTGGTGGAGACTTTACAAGAGGCTCCTATGGAGTTTTGGAAACAACACGAAAAGATACGTTTCACCTCGTTATATCACTTGCCCACACTCGAGCACGTTAACGAGCACTTAATAAATAATAATTCACCATTTAGTACATATTAACACTCGAAAATACACAAGTTTAGGAAAATATTCCAACGAGCCGACATGTTTTTTCCGCGTTGGCGCCAAAATTCCACGTAAAGCTGCAATAGGTAGGTAATTTGTAATTGATTTGTAGGGTGTCTATATGAAAGGTACTCTTTGGTGTCTATAATGTACAACATGATATTTGCCGACACGATATTCCACGGCATGATGATGTACAGCACATAAACTAAGTATCAATAGACCGAGCCATGCGGCGTTGCCGCTCCGACGTTCATTATGTCAACACACTAGTCATGTTTCTCTTTTTGTTACATGGATCGTAACGTAGAGTACACGAGAGAGCTATTGTAAGATTGGCAACCTCGCACTCGGTGTCCACTTTTGACCGACTAGTAGGCCATAACATTGCGACGCGTCATACTTAAAAGTTAAATTAAACAACAGAAATATCGCTGTAAATACTGAATACTCTTTTACATAGTGGCATTATATCGTGTTGTGCTGTGTTTTGCCCATCAAGAACAACTACAGGAGGAGTAAAAGATCCAGAATTATCATTTCACACGTAAGTCTTTTGTAGCATTTATTACGTAAAATAACCAGTTTCAAATCAAAATATTGTAGTATATGTTTTATGTCATTATCATCATCATCCTTCATCAAACCTTTTTTTTTATCATATATTAACTCTTTTTTTTATGTTAAACACAGGCACTTTACAATTCGACAATTTTTTTGAAATTTGGAATATGAAACAAAAGAATAACCAGAGATGGGCACTCAGAGACGGGCTTTGAAGCAAGACGGAGGTGTTGGAAAAATTGGGAAATTATCAGAAGAACTGGACTTCCCTGGCTGCCCTGGATATAGTCTTCTCTCCGAAAATCCTTGAAACCTAGAGCTGGACTTCCCTGGCAGCCCTTGATATTGACTTCCCTCCGAAAATCCTTGAAACCTAGAACTGGACTTCCCTGGCAGCCCTTGATGTTGACTTCCCTCTGAAAATCCTTGAAACCTAAATATCCTGAATGAAATGAAGACCTTGAAATGTCTCTGCTCTTATTGGCTGTTGAGTCTATGACGTCTGCCGATTCCATGCTTCGTTTGAACAAGATAGTGTAAGATAACCACAGATTAAAAATATGAGAACCATCAAGACTTTTTGGTGGTGAGGCGGGGAGAGGAGTAAAACTGTGTTAGATCTGTGTGTCATTTCGAACCTAACCAACTCAAGTCTGACTCCAGGTGGGCTCCCGCCAGAAGCTCTTGCGGTCGCCCCAGAGTGTCGCTTCGCCACACTCGACCTTCGCTTCACTATGGAGGTCACCGGCTCGCTTCGCTCGCCACCTCCCCCCTTCACTCCGCTCGGTCTCGTATGGCTCGCTCTCACTCAGGACCTCCCTTGAGCTTCTGGCTCCCGCACTTTTTATATACACTCTAGGGGTAGGGACCACAAGACTAGGTGGAGTCGGGGTGCTCTGTGTCGGTTCTGTGATCCATTTCGAACCTAACATACTCAAGTCGGGGTGCTCTGTGACGGATGTGATGGTTTTAAATTAGTTAGTCAGGGGTCAATTTTTGGACCTCTCCTTTTTGTACTCATGATAAACGATCTCCCCACCGTTATCAAACACTGTAAGTGCCTCCTGTACGCTGATGACCTAAAGTTAATCATGGAGATAAACTCTGTAGAGGACTGCCTGAGTCTCCAGCAAGATATTGACGCTATCTACGAATGGAGTGTAGCAAATAAAATGGAATTCAACCCATCCAAGTGTCAAGTCATGAGTTTCACTCGAAGGAGGCAGCCAATTAAGTTTTCGTACAAGTTGGATGCTCATGAGGTCGCTAGATCCACTTCCGTGAAAGACTTAGGTGTAACGTTTGATGCAAAATTGTTGTTTAATGATCATATTGCAAACGTAGCCAGGGAATCGTACAGAAGGTTGGGATATGTTATTAGGAATTCCAAAGATTTTAAAGAAACCTATGTTATTAGGTTAATTTTTGAAATCCTTGTCCGCAGCAAACTCGAATCCAGCTCGTGTATCTGGAATCCGCATGTGGGTGCCTACATACTCCTCCTTGAAAAAGTCCAGAAGGCTTTCCTTCGCTTCCTATATAAACGTTTATTTGGTTACTATCCCTACCTGTACCCAACCAGCTTTCTTTTAGGTAGCCTGGGTTACAACTCCCTGGAGGTCCGGCGTGACTTACCAAGTGTTGGTAATGTGCAAGATCCTCCGTGGCAGTATTGACGCACCAAACCTCTTCAATGAGCTGGCGCGGCTGGTTGTCCCGGACCCCAGTAACTGTCCCCGTCGCAAGAACCATCGTCTGTTCGCTATTCCTCCCTGTCGTACTATCGCACGTGGTGCTTCTCCTATCCCGCACGTTCTCAATGCGCTTAACCGTCTCTTGGCCATGACACCTGAGTGTGATCTGTTTGCGGATGAATGGAAGGATGTTTGGTCTGAGTGTTTGAGGTTCTGTGAGAGGAAGGCGTGCAAGGTGTATGACATGGATGAATGATGATGAATTATGACATAATTTTACAATTGTTGTATACATTTCTTTGGTTATCTTATTTTTATACAATATTGACTAGTTTTTACTTACTTATTTGACATTATTCGTACCTGAATATTTTAAATAATTGTGTATTCATTTTAATAACTAATGTAATTAGCTTTTCGTTTTGACATAATATTGTAATTAGTTAATTTTGTAGGTTATAAGTGTTTTATAATTTTGTATCTTTAGTGTAATTGGTGTATAAGATAAGATAAGAGATAAGATAAGATAAATTTATTTCCAAAAATACGAATTAACTACATTTTTAACATAATAATTATAGTTAAGGTACATTAAAATTCATGTAGACAATTTGCAGACATTTCTGCGGTCCCACACTAGGCTCAAGGCCCGTAATATGGAGACCAACAAAACGAAACACAGTATAACTATTATTATTTTAGGAGGCATCCTAGCGAATATATAAAGTTACAGATTATCCTAGTGAGTGTGGAGTGTGGTGTATGTGTGTGTGTGTGTACTTGTTTTTGTGTGTGTGTGTGTGTGTGTGTGTGTGTGTACGTGTGTGTAATGTGGTGTGGGATTTGCGTGGATGTGTTTGACCTTGAATGAGTGGATGATGAAATAAAATTCTCACTGCTCAGTACGTATCCGGGTAATTAAGTTTTCGGTGTCCTCATATGACAAAGTTAGTAACCATTTCCGAACTGCCTTCTTTACCCTCGCAGACCTCTCATATTTTAAATTGGGAAGAGCTTTAAGAGCTTCGTTGTAAATACGTGGAAGGAGAGAGTTTGGGTGACGGTTAGCAAAAGCAGACCTAACACTAGAAATTGGCACCCTGAAGATTCGTCTCTTTACCAGTTCTGTAAACTGACTAGAGTCCTTAGTGGAGGTGTGAATTGCGACCGTAGCCTTATGGATGAAAAGCTGACGCACCGACAGAACTAAAGCCTCCCTATAAAGATTTTCAGTTGGAAATCTAAAAGGTTTGCGCAGCATGACTTTTAAAACGGCGCGTTGGGCTCTCTCAAGTGGCAGCATAACAGTCTTTGCTGATCCTCCCCAGGCTATGTTACAGTAGGACAATATAGATTGACAGAGAGATGTATAAACCATAAGAAGTGTTTTCGGATCGCAAGAGAACCGTAGACCTTTCATGACATATATGAGTTTTCGAACGCGACCCGACAATTTCGTAATATGATGCTTAAAGGTAAGTGACTCATCTAGTTCTACACCAAGATAACGTATCCTATCGACTTGTCCAATACGGTCACAGCTACTACAAGTGGAAGGAAAATCATTTCCAGGGTCTTTAGTACAAGAATGAATTGTTATATCTAAGTTAATTTGGGGTGCTGATCTTTGGGTTTTAAAAAATGTCATGAATTTGGTTTTTTTACTATTTAAAGTTAAAAGATTGTTGCTTAGCCATGCTGCAACGCGGCTAATTCCAATTTCTGCTGCTTGTAATGCTTTTTCCCAAGACTTGTCCTTAAAAATAACCACTGTATCATCTGCGTAACAGATTATATCTACCCCAGGCATATTAAGGTCCAAAACGTCATTAATGTAAAGAGTGAAAAGAGTAGGTCCGAGAATACTACCCTGGGGGACTCCAAAACTGACCGAAAGTTCATCGCTAAGGCTCGAACCGACCCTAACACGTTGCCCTCGGTCATTTAGGTAGCTACAGAACCACTCAAGAGCAATACCTCTGATTCCGGCTACTTCAAGCTTCTTTGTTAAGATCGGAATCGAGACCGTATCGAATGCTTTGGCGAGATCGAGGAAAATCCCCACACAGCGAAGGTTCTGGTCTACGGCGGACGAGATCAGATTCGTTAGTAAAACTACAGCATCCTCGGCTGATTTTCCGCGCCTAAAACCAAACTGTCTCTCTGACAAATACAATTTCGCTTCGAGGTAATCTACCAGCCTATTGTTGACAATTTTCTCTAGTAGTTTTGAAAAAAGACTCAGCAAAGATATTGGTCTGTAGTTATTGGGCACATCTTTAGGACCATCTTTATGAATGGGTACCACCACAGCATGTTTCCAACATGTTGGAAATCTGCCGCTCTCGAAGCTCAAATTACAAATGTAGGTAAGTGGTTCTAGGATATAAGGTTTTATGTGCTTAATCAGGGTACCTGTAACACCATCATGACCAGGTGCACAGTCTTCTTTAAGGTATAACCGTGCTAAATGAATAAATAATAATAATAATAAGTTGTTCACCTCAATAGCCTAGACATTTTATATCCTATACTGTACAATAGTTTTATAATCCATTTTATACACATTCAATAATATTGTATTTTATATTCAACGGGGCCTCTTGATGTTGGCTTCGGCCCCACCAATGCCTACCAAATGTCCGGGCTAGACCCGTGTTTATATTGAAATAAAGTGAAATAATAATAATGGTCACCAATTATCATACTGTACATTATTAAACAGAGTCAATAATGCACGGCATGATATTGTACGACATAATAATGCACAGCATGATAATTGGTGTACATGTAAATGGAATACATGGTGTACATTATCGCTTGTGCATTATTGGGTCGATCTGATAATGTACGGCATGATATTGCACGGCACGATATTGTACAACGTGATATTCCATGTACATGTACACCAATTATCATGCTGTGCATTATTATGTCGTACAATATCATGCCGTACATTATCTGTGTCGTGCATTATTGCCTCCCAAGTAATCTAAATTATCGGTGCATATACCAGGCTCCCTAATCTTAGAACCTCAGAATACAGAAAAAACCAGAAGGCGTAAACGCACCCAATAGTGAAGCGACAAAAACTAATCTAGTAGAGAGTAGTTTTACGCGAACGTGATTAGTTTACTTTGTGACCTTAATCACGCGTGACGTGTTTTACCGTTGCAATATTATTTAAGTTACGCCTTCCTGTGTCGTCCCAACGTGTAAAAATTCAGCTGGGCTACAAAAAAAACAAGATGGGATCACATTCCATACGTAAGTAGCGCATTTAGATGTTGTATTATTTGATAATTGAATAAATTGTTCAGTCTTTCATTGTCGTAAGTAATGATACCTCCATTTTGTCGGTGTTACCAAATATCGAGAGTTGCAATTTTCCTTAGAATGAAAACTTTTGTTGGTGGGTAGTTAATATTAAATAATTATTTTCAAAAAATCTTTACAGCTTACAAATAGTTATACAGGGTTACTGGTAATCACTTAGTCAGCGTGCTTTAAAGGGAATGTTGTCTGTACAACTTTTGTACAGCTACTTTTGAAAATTCTACTGAAGAAAAAATCTACTGTCCCATACATTTTGTCGGATATCGGTGAACTTTTTGTTTGGTACAACGGTTTTTTACCGATTTCCAAAAGGAGGAGGTACTATGTTCGTCTGTATGTATGTTTTTTTTGTATTTTCAAGATATTTTCGCCAATTGTGAACTGATTAAAAAAAAAAAAAAAACGAAAGGCATGACATGGCTGCCGCATCCAGGGTTGACTTCCGGCGAGGGAACTCTTCAACGGTGAATAGTACAGACACAAAATTTTGTAAATGAACTAAACCATAATAGCCTGTTCTAAATTCTATCATTACATGGCTCATGCACCCACTGGGGTTGACTTCCGATGAGGGAACAGTGAATAGGACAGACATAATATTTTTGGTACATGGATTTAATTATGATAGCCCGTTTTAAACTTAAACAAGAAACTTACGAAGCAGAAAGGTAATTAAATGTTTTCATCGAAACCTTGTTTTATTTTAAAACCATTGAAATTAATAGGTAAGTAACAATAACTAAGTTAGTTTTACGTTTAATTTGCAGTACACGGGTTGTCTGTTTGGGGTGCACTAAGCCACCAAAAAAGAGGTACCATTGTGCTCACCATTATGAACAACTGTTTTTTTTTCTATGAACAGCTGTTTTTCCCGCAATTTCAAGTACTAAAAGTCGTTCATAAAGATGAGTACAATGATGATGATAATGATGAGTACCTTTTCAGCTTTGTACACCCCAAACCTTGTATATGTATAAAAAGTAGTAGCTAGTAATTATATTTTTATTTACTTATGTTTGTTTTTGTGTCAATCCGATCAGTATATTGATTTCATTAAAAGTGTGTGTGAATAGTATCTGACCTAAAACATTTAACCAAAAACGGGTAAGTAATGTCTAAGCTGGCAACATTACGCGGGTGGAGGTGAGACAGGCGCGGGACGTGGGTTTTGTTTTTTGGACTCAGCGTGCGGCTTGCAATCACAGCTTAAGGCGGTTTCTGGTTCTTTCTCTATTCTGAGCTTAGAACAAATCACAGGGTAATACAAGCGTTAAAACCCTGACAAACTAAAAAGCACATTCAAGGCCTTCACAGTTAAACTATAATGGTGATTTTTCATTTTGTAGAAAAGGTACTCTTTGGCATATATCTATTACTCTATCTGTGACTTTATGTATAATTGTTCCGTTGCACAAAGAAAATATAAATACTACGCAGAACACATATACCAGAGGTTCCGTTGGTTCCGTGATCGTGTAGGCTTCGTGTTGCTTAGAATAACAGCATAACTACCATGTAGTTATTCTAAGTTGTGGTATTTTTAAAATCACTAATTATAATTACCTAAGTATATTAAATGAGAACGAAATAATAATTATACATAAGAGTAAGTATTTACATTTGCTTGGCTTAACTTGTTATAATTCAATAAAACTAAATATTTAATTATCATCTAAGTATTCTTTAAGACTGGCGCAGCGACAGCTTATCAATGTGAATTTTTACTGTTACTGCATCCACATTTGGGGGTGCGTTACGGATTTCGCTAATTGCGAATATACCCTATAAAATAAGTTCTGCGATTCGAAGGACCTGCGGGATAGATATTCTATAAGATGAGACGCGAGCTTTTGTACGGAAAGGTAAGCGGAAAATGGGGTAAACGGGCACACCTGATATCCTGGTTGTTGTGCACCTGCGGAGCTGGTGCTGGTGTCCTGCTGTCTGCCTTCTTCTTCTCCACGGCCGTGGAGATCAAGTGTCTTCAGAAGGGATAGTTGTGCGAGAGCGCGGTTAAAAAGCGAACAATCGGTTCGCGCGCGACCGATGCGGAGCCGTGTTCGATGACAAGTGCGTGACGTAGATGCGCCCGATTGCAAGGATGGGGGTAGAAATTGGCGTGGAAAAAGTCTGGCGGTTGCTCATCAAAAAAAAGGTTCGATAGATGACACTATTGCGCATTGCGTGCGATAGATAATACAAGGCGGCAACATTCCCCCGGCCTTAAAGGGTCACCTTTAAATAAATTACTTAAATAGAAGCGCGTAATAAGCGCCTGGATTGTGCGGATTGTGCGAAAGGTACATACAGCCTGGTATACTTAAATGCTAAGAATTACAATGATAGAAAAAGTATTGCGTTAATAAATAATGTCATTGCGTTGGCAATGGGCTTAGCTTTGCTACCGGACGGACATACGTCCCACGGGCAGTTCGTACTGAGACAACCCTGACCTGACCATCCTTAGCAGTAAATACTTCGTTCACAACCCCTAGAGGCCATGAAAGAGGCGGAGAATTATCGTTCCTTATTATAACTACTACTCCTTTTTTAATTGGAACCGAAGAGGTATTCCATTTTTCCCGGGTCTGTAGTGTATGCAAATACTCGTCTCTCCAACGTTTCCAAAATGATTGGACCAATTTGTCTAGCAGAGTATATCTCTGTACGATCTGATTGACAGATTCAGGTACTTCGGCTGCAGGAAAAGAGAGAAGTGGTGCGGTGTGTAGAAAATGAGCAGGCGTTAAAGCAGCGGGTTCTGATGGATCCGCGCTGAGAACTGTAAGAGGTCGAGAATTTAGTATACACTCGATCTGAGTTAATGTCGTTGTGTCTTCATAAGAAAGAGTCTGCTGACCTATGACCCTAAAAAGGTGTGTCTTTACAGCCTTGACCATAGATTCCCAGCAGCCCCCAAAATGGGGGGCTAATGGTGGTATGAATTTCCAGTCTATTCTGCTCTCTGCGAGCACTTCTTCGAAGCGGGGTCGATATTCCTTGTTTAGGAAGTTGTACAGGTCACGCAAATATGAATTGGCTCCATGATAGTTAGTGGCATTGTCGCTGTACAAGCACTGCACTGGACCTCTGCGGGAAAGGAAGCGTTTAAGTGCGGCTATGAAGCTAGCTGAGCTAAGGTCAAAGACCGCCTCAATGTGCAGTGCGCGAGTGACCATGCATGTGAATATCGAAAGATATACCTTCCGAGCCTTAACGCCTCTTGCGCGGATTGGCGTACATTCCAGAGGCCCGGCATAGTCGCAACCCGTATGCCAGAACGCCTTAACAGCCGTTTTGACGCGTAACTCGGGCAAGTCGCTCATAATGGGGGTAAATCCCGGTCGCGGTTTCAATTTATGACACGCATTACACAAATGTATGCGATGGCGGATTACGCATCTTGCCGAAAGGATCCAGTAATTTTGCCTCAACTTGGACATTAATAGTTCTGGTCCTGCGTGTAAGTATATGCGATGATGGTGATCTACCAGGAGATGAACCACTCGATCGCGACGTGGTAGCACAATAGGGTGCTTTCTATTAAAATTCTCTGACGACCGATTCAGGCGCCCTCCGACCAATATCAAGTCGTCTTTTATGAACGGACTGAGTTTGATCAGTAATGGCGAACAGTCTTTGCTATTCCTGAGAAGATTCAGATCTTTAGCAAAGTGCCTTTCCTGAACGTCTCTCAGTACAATTTGTTCGGAAAATTCTATGTCACTTGCGGTCACGGTGAGTGATTCCCGACGCGGGAGCTTTCGAGCAAATCTGAGTACGAAAACTACAGCCCTGACTAGTTTTGCCCAGGACGACGTTCGCTCTGACAAAGACTGGAGCCAGGACTCACTACGTTCCCCCGACACAACAGCGTGAGCGCGTACTTTCTCTTCCGGGACGTCATTCAATTCGAATTCATCGACCCTGTTGATGGGCCAGTTTTCTGGGCTCAGTTTAAGCCATGGCGGTCCATGGAACCAAAGAGGGTGATCAATTATGTCGTTGGGGACGATCCCACGCGATAGACAGTCGGCCGGGTTTTCGATTCCTGCGACATGGTAAAAATGCCGAGCGGGTATATTGTCAGTTGTCTTAACGACGCGGTTAGCAACAAAGGTTTGCCAGCGGTGCGGAGAGGCGTTGAGCCAACACAAAGTTACTTTAGAATCAGAGAATGCGTAAATTTCGTTAATTTCATGGCGTGCGTTGTATGTGTCATGGACATGGCGCAAAAGCTTTGAGAGCAACTCGGCAGCGCAAAGCTCGAGCCTCGCAATCGACTGCGGTTTCACGGGAGCGACTTTCGATTTAGCGCAGATTATATTAACCGTTACATCACTACCGCGAGTGACGTGCGCATAAATGACACCTCCGTAAGCAGCCTCGCTAGCGTCAGCGAATCCAACCAGCCTCACAACGGATCCGTCAAATACACCGAGGTGGCGTGGAATTTTTAGTTCGTTGAGCTTAGGCAAATCAGTGTAAAACGTACGCCAAATATTGAGAATGCTTTCAGGTGGCGAAACGTCCCATCCTAGTTTCAACAACCACAGTTCTTTGATCAGCAACTTCGCGTACAATATTACGGGCGCCACGAAGCCCATAACGTCCCAGAGCTTGGCAACCTCTGACAAAATCGAACGCTTTGTCCAAGTTATGTCGCTCACTTGGTGGGCGATGTAGAACTCGAAGTAATCACTTGTCTGCGACCAGCGAAGCCCCAGAATTTTATGTTCTGCAGGGTTGTCGAATTCAAGTGACTCAGGCGATCGATGCGATGCAGGAATAGTACCTAGCACTGCCTTCGAGTTACTAGTCCACTTTATTAAATCAAACTGACCTCGCTTGAAGAGCTGAATCAGCTGTTGCGATGCGGTAATGGCAGTATTTACATCTCTCTCGCTGAAAACTACATCATCCATGTACAGTGAGGTCGATGCGACCTCAGCGGCCTTTGGAAGCGTGTCCCCTTCCTCTTCGATGAGGCTCTTGACCGTCCTCAGTGCGTGATAGGGGCTGGATTTCAGGCCAAAACAGACCCTATTGAACTCGTAAGCAGTCAAAGTTTCTTTAGGGTTAAATCTGTACAATATGCGCTGAAACCGACGATCCGATTTGCGCACGCCTATTTGTAGGAACATCTGCTTACAGTCAGCGGAGAGTGCAACTGGGAATAAGCGATAATTAAGAATGATGGTGAACAAATCACCTTGTAGATTGGGACCACCATGCAGGATATCGTTCAAGGCGACGCCTGTGCTGGTCTTGCAGCTGGCGTCGAGCACGGAACGGAATTTCCCGTTGTCCCGTACTACGGCGTGATGCGGTATTACGTAAGATGGGTAATGATCTTTCCCACTAGAGAGCGAAGCGGGTGATATGTAACCCTTTTCCAGGTACTCCCGGATTGAGTTGTCGTAGGCAGCGCGCAGATCGCGCGAAGATTCTAGTTTCCTTTCCAAGGAGAAGAAACGTCTACGCGCGGTCTCGAATGAATCGCCTAATGAGAATACGTCGGCGTTAAAGGGAAGAGCCACAGAGAAGCGGCCGCTATCCTTATCCCTTTCAGTAGTTGAACGGTAAAAATGTTCACACTCGATGTCCTCAATAGGTTGAGGTGGCGGGTTAGTTAAAGGGGGTTCTTCAATATGCCAGAACCTCTTCAAGAGATCATCAACGCTGCGCTCATCCACATCGCTCTGTGGTACAACACAACAATTGACGCGCGGTGATTGTAAGTGTGAATGCGGAGTGGGAACTGATCCCATGAGTACGTAACCCAGCACGGTATTGATTGCGGGTGGCAGACCTGCATGTTCGACCGTATGTGGGAGAAGCAGATGCGGGAAGAGAGCAGCACCGATGAGCACATCAATGCGTCCCGGAAAAGCGAAGGAATCATCAGCGAGCGGTAGATTCTTAATGTGCGGTAAAGCTGATAATTTCACTGGACAGCTAGGTAAATATCCCGTTATGCGATCCAGCACTAGTGCGGTTATTTCGAATTTCATGCGAGGATCATGCCTCGACATGAACGAAAAGGCGGCCGAGCCTTTTATTGGTTGTTCCGTTCCACCGATGCCCTTGACACTCCGTGCGACAACGCCATCTGGTTTTATACCCAGTTGTTTGCACCCATTGGAGGTTATAAAATTCGATTCCAAGGCGCTATCTAAGAGGCATCGAAGAGCCTTGGGATTTCCATGGTTGTCGGAAGCCAAAACTACTGCAGTTGCAAGGAGAATCGTGGAAGGCGAGCTGCGACATTCTTCGAGTGCGAGAACCTCATCAGGTAAGCCGCCCCGTACAATACTGGTATGCGCGACCGTGTTGTACGTGACTAAGCATTTCGCGGTGGGGTCCACGGATTTATCTTTATCTGCGGTATTCCTTTCAAAATGTAACAGCGTGTGATGTCTCAAAGCACATTTTTTACAAGCTGTGTTTGACTGGCAGTCACCGGCTCTGTGTTTGATGCTCAGACAGTTGACACAAGCGTTTCTGTCTTTCACACGCTTGTAGCGTTCATTAGGCACTAGATTGGCGAATGCGGGACACTTAAACAAATGATCATGTGTTATGTCGGAACACAAGCATTTGTGCGGGTTGGATAGAGTGACGTACGACTGAGGTTGAGGTGCCTTCCAAGCCTTATTAATATTAGTAGGCGCGCGGGGAGGAATTTTAGGGAGGACAGTGCCATAATCCCTGTTCTGCAAAATTCTCATTTGATCCTTCATGAAAGTGACCAAGTTATCAAAGGTAGGTATCTCAGTTTCTCTATACGCCATTTCAAACGAGCGCACTGTCTCGTTGTCTAATTTCTTGAGTGCGATATTCAAAAACATGACATCCGCGACGTCTTTTAAGTGCAGATTCTTTACAGCGTTAACCGATGCAACAAACTTGTCAAAGAATGATTCAAAGCTAGTAATAGATGCGGCACTTGAAGACTTGTGATCGAAGATGTTGTTCAAATATGCGGATGTAAGCGCGCGTTTGTCTTCGAATCGTTTTTTAAGAGAATCCAATATTACACGGTAATTCTCCCCACTCGGGGTAAGTCCCGAAAAAACGGACTGAGCCTTAGGAGAAAGCTTCGCCAGTAGGTAGTACATCTTTTCAGAGTCCGTGAGCGAGTGGTTCTCATGTATAACGGTTTTGAAGTTAGAATAAAATAGCGGCCACGACCGAATGTCTCCATCAAAGGACAGTATCTCGAGAGCTGGTAGTCGCGGCCTGGCCTTAGAAACGTCACTATCGGAAGAAGCTCTGGTACCAGCCGATAGTTTGTTATACATATACTTAATACGACAGTACAATTCTTCGAATGAGTTGAATAAATTTATCGCCTGGTCTTCTATGTCGGAATGAGGGTTGGCTGATAAATTTAATTCACTGTAGCGGTTGGAAGCTTCATTAAATTCTTTTCGTAGATTGTCGATACTGACACATGAGCAAAGAAATTGTTCTCGAGTCTGCTCATCAGTTTGGGCCACCTTACTATAGTCGAAGATAGTCTGGAATCGCGAAAACAAGCTGTTTCTTTTAGCTAAGGCTAATTGCAACCTCAGTTCCTCGGGTGAGGGTAGCGTTTTATCGATAGTGGTCATCGTTCACGATTTAGAAATGACCAGTGTGAATTAATCTTAGTTTACTGTGCAATAATACAACGCGCGTTTGCACAAGTGTAAGTAACGATCGTTGCACCAGTGTGAAAGCACACCCAAAATATCAAAAAGACTAAAGTCCAAACCGAAAACACCACGCGGGAATAATGTATAAGTGTGAAAGCGCACCTAGAATGACAAAAATTATAAACCAAAAATGTCACGCGGGAATAGTGTATAAATGCGAAAGCACACTTAAAATGACGAAAATGTCAAACCAAAAATGTTACGCGGGAATAATTTATAAGTGTGGTACACCAGTGTGAAAGCACACCTGAATATACAAAATAAAAACTAAAAATGTTACGCGATATTAATGTACAAGTGTGATAGTTGATACACCAGTGTGAAAGCACACCTACTAAATATACAAAATAAAAAATGAAAACTAAAGTCCAAACTAAAAACGTTACGCGTGGATTTCGCACAAGTGCGAAAGCGCCTTCGGCTTATGACACTTACGGAATGCGCTCAATATGACAATTGTTTTAAGTATAAATAGGTGTGATTCCAGGTGAAATATGCACAAATAACCTTATTATCGTCACAGCACTGCTAAATCACTATTGAACACACTGATATCCAATCAAACTGAATATTATGGAATTTATTTTTTCGATTTGCTGTAAATATGTGGGTGGCACGAGAATGTTTTCAATACGAACGGCGAAGAAAAATTGATATAACGCAATATGCCAACGCAATTACACTATTGCACATTATGTACCTAACGGTAAATGTATGTGACCAATAACGTTTCTGGAAAGTTATTGGACGCGATATATAGATTACGACTATATGACACCTTTGTACACTCTTCGCACTTTCCGTAAAATACACTAATAATAAGTAAGTACAAGGGATTCAACTCGATAAATGTGGAATTATAATTATGATTCGCAAGGAATGCCGGTATAGATCCGGCTCGAAGGACCAGAAAATATGGCGCAGCGACAGCTTATCAATGTGAATTTTTACTGTTACTGCATCCACATTTGGGGGTGCGTTACGGATTTCGCTAATTGCGAATATACCCTATAAAATAAGTTCTGCGATTCGAAGGACCTGCGGGATAGATATTCTATAAGATGAGACGCGAGCTTTTGTACGGAAAGGTAAGCGGAAAATGGGGTAAACGGGCACACCTGATATCCTGGTTGTTGTGCACCTGCGGAGCTGGTGCTGGTGTCCTGCTGTCTGCCTTCTTCTTCTCCACGGCCGTGGAGATCAAGTGTCTTCAGAAGGGATAGTTGTGCGAGAGCGCGGTTAAAAAGCGAACAATCGGTTCGCGCGCGACCGATGCGGAGCCGTGTTCGATGACAAGTGCGTGACGTAGATGCGCCCGATTGCAAGGATGGGGGTAGAAATTGGCGTGGAAAAAGTCTGGCGGTTGCTCATCAAAAAAAAGGTTCGATAGATGACACTATTGCGCATTGCGTGCGATAGATAATACAAGGCGGCAACAAAGACTATAATAAGTTTTTATTATAAGCCAGGCTTTTAATTTAATTTTAAACTGTGGTATTTCTAATGACTTCAATTCTGTAGGCAAATGATTGTAAATTTTAATGGCAGTATAGAAAGAACTATTATAGAACATGGAATTATTTACTTGACATATATGCATATGTTGTACTTTTAACTCTGGTTTCCCTTCATCACGTACAAAAATATGTTGTACTTTTGTTTACAACACAATATGTCAGCACGGCTTGAGTGAATGTTATAGAAGTAAGTTCCATTCCTGTATTAAAAAGTACTCTTTGGTTCCATTATTCTTTATAAATAAGCATAATTCTAATATATAAATTCCTGTAACGGTGAGAAAGCTATTTTCTTTAAATACGTTTCGTAATGTATCAGTACTTTTTAAATTATAAATAATACGGAGGCATTTCTTCTGTAAAATAAAAGTTGATTCTACTTCAACCGAGTTCCCCCAAAATATAATGCCGTAACTCAAGTGAGGATATACATTGCCATAGTAGGCGTTTGTAGCAATGGCTTTTGAAGTAAAATCTTTAATTATTGATAGAGCATAGCAGTATTGAGACAGTTTGATATTAATTTTATGTATATGTTGTTTCCAGTTTAAGTTAGTATCTAAAATCACCCCCAAAAAAATTGATTCTTGGACTAAATCGACTTTACTGTCGTTATTTTCAATATTTAGCTGTGGAGATTTTTGTTTGTAGTTTTTAAAGGGAATTCGGAATACGGAGTATACTGAGCCCCCCTATTTACTTACATCAATGATCATAGCTATCATTTTAAAACTATAAATCATAACAAATGAATTGTGTGATGATCTCAATTATTATTATGTTACAGATAAACACCAGCGAATCTTTGGAGACAAACCGCAAGAGTGTGACTATAAATCAGCACACTAAATCAATAAGGAACAATACGAAGAAACACACTCAGGAATTAAATTATTTAAATGTGAAATGTGTGATTATAAATCAACACATTCGGACAGCATGAAAATATACATACGAACACACACTGGAGAAAAGCCATATGAATGTGATATGTGTGATTTTAGATCAGCATATAAAAGTAATTTGAGAAAACACATACAAAAACACACTGGAGAAAATCCATATGAATGTGATATGTGTGATTATAAAACAGCAAATCAAAGTAATTCAATAAGTCACAGAAAGACACACACTGGAGAAAAACCATATAAATGTAATATATGTGACTACAAATCAACTCGAGCGGCACTTTTAAAAAGGCACCTGAAAATACACACTGGAGAAAAACCATATGAATGTGATATGTGTGATTATAAATCAGCAGACCCAAGTACCATGAGACAACACAGACGAACACACACTGGAGCAAAACCATATGAATGTGACATGTGTGATTATAAATCAGCAGGTTCAAGTAGTATGAGACAACACAGACGAAGACACACTAGAGAAAAACCATATGAATGTGGTATGTGTGATTATAAATCAGCACAAGCAAAAAATATAACAATACATACACGAACACATACTGGAGATAAACCATTTGAATGTGACATGTGTGATTATAAATCAACACAAAAAAGCAATTTGATAAAACACAGACGATCACACACTGGAGAGACACCATATGAATGTGAAATGTGTGATTTCAAATCAGCATACGAAAACAGTTTGAAACAACATAATAGTACACACACAGGAATTAAACCATATGAATGTGATATGTGTGACTATAAATCAGCACGAACTAGTAATTTGAGAATACACAAACGAAAACACACCGGAGAAAAGCCATATGAATGTGATATGTGTGATTATAAAACAGCAGATCAAACTAGTTCAATGAGCCACAGAAGGACACACACTGGAGAAAAACCTTATGAATGTAATATGTGTGACTACAAATCAACTCTAGCATCTCATTTAAAAAGGCACCTGAGAAAACACACTGGAGAAAAGCCTTATGAATGTGATATGTGTGATTTTAAAACAGCTCATGCTAATAACTTAAAAACGCACAAGCTCTCACACACTGGACAAAAACATTATTTAGAATGTGGTATTTGTTATTATAAATCAGCGATAGTATCTCATATAAAAAGACACATGAGGAAACACTTCGAATCTAGAGAGAGATTGAAACTTTATGAGTGTGATATGTGTGATCATAAATCAGCACAAGCAAGTGATTTGAAAAACCATTTACGAACACACACTGGAGAAAAACCATATGTTTGTGATATGTGTGACTATAAATCAGCCACAGCTAGTAATTTAAAAGTACATGTTATGAAGAAACATGCAAAAACAACCCTTTAAATCAAACAAAGACCACAAGTCTCCAACTTGACTGAGACTGGCCTGGCCGAGTTTAGGGCCAGTCACCAACTGTCAATAATCATAACCTATAATAGACCCAAGTCATGGCTATGTTATATTTTGGTTATATGTATACCTTATTCCTGTGATAGTGTAAAAACATTTTAGAATCAATCATTTGATTACTTAAGAAACATTATCTGGGTGTCTTCTAATCACGAATGAATCGGTTTCTTCTAGGCAAGCGTGCTCCACCATAGACCGCATTATCGCTTAACATGAGGTGGGTTGGCGGTCAAACGCAAGCCTATTTTAAAATAAATAATTATACTTTCTAGACAATCTGTTGCCATCTATGCCGACCACTGGCATCGTGAATTACATTACTGACCTTGCTATTTAAATGCTGAGACGCCCGCTGGTCTTACTGGTCTGTGCTTTGTTTTTGGCTTCAATCCCCTTGTTTATTTCTTTCCAGTGTTCTCGTGACTAAGATTTTGAAGATAGTCCGTAGGTTTTCAAGCGATGTGTCCAAAGTATTGCAATGTCCTCGCGAGCATATGCTGGACCTACCTCTTGTTTATTTCAAGCTTTTCTCTGCCTTATTAATGCGCTCATATCAGCTTTACCTACTTGTTACTACCTTTGTAGGTATGAACAAGTCTCAGACAAAAGTCTGTCAGGAAGAGTCAGTCTTGGATGTCAATTTAACTTACTTCCAATTGTTGTATCAATATGTATTTTTTTTATTAATTAATAGGCTAGCTTTTAACCAACAACTCGCCTGAAGTTAGGCGATGATGCGGTCTACGATGGAGCACGCTTGCCTAGAAGGAACCGATTCACTCGTGATTAGAAGACACCCAGATTGTAACTATCGGGGAATACCCATTCATGCATTTCTCATTTATTTAGAGCTATTGACCTATATGTACTTAATTTCTTTGTTAAGAGCAGGGATTCCCAAAGTGGTCGAAATCGACCCCTTGGGGTCAATATCGGTTTCCCAGGGGTCGACATAAACAAAAACTGATTTTGGAAGTCGACGAGTTCTAAAAATCTACTGCAATATTTTGTTAAAATTTGATGAGAAAATGATGTAAAGTTTACCTACTCACATAAAACTAAGCAAAGTTTTTAAATTGGTAAGTATTTTATATTAATAGGATAAAAAAACTAGAGATTTTTAAATTTGGCTATAGTCTGAGGTATCAGTTCATTTTGGAAAAGGAAAGTTTTGAGTTTTTGCATAAGAAGGCTAGTAGCCTTCTTATGCATAAACTCAAAATCAGGGATTCCCAACTTAAAATAGGTATTAAGTAAACTTGTATTGTGTCTAGTATAGTTAATAAAGTTAAAATTACCTTAATAGGGGTCAACATAAGATTTAGGTTAATAAGTTGTCAAAAGTGTGTTGAGACATACATGATAGGGTTCTATAGATATTTTTAGATAGCTCGTTGGTCCAGTTGGTAGTGAACCTGCCTTCTGAGCTTGGGGGCGTGGGTTCGATTCCTACCTAGGACAAACATTTATGTGATGAACATTTTTGTGTTTGTTCTATATCTGGTTGTCAATATCTATTTAAGTATGTATTTAAAACTATATATGTATGTATATCAGTCTCTGGCAGCCATATCACAAGCTTTGCTAGGTTTGGGGTCAGATGACCGTGTGTGAAAAAATGTGCCGAATATTTATTTATTAAAAAAA
This sequence comes from Agriopis aurantiaria, assembly GCA_914767915.1. Lineage (NCBI taxonomy): Eukaryota > Metazoa > Arthropoda > Insecta > Lepidoptera > Geometridae > Agriopis > Agriopis aurantiaria. The sequence goes on along the minus strand of OU612010.1, from coordinate 4,305,685 downwards.
GTTAATGTTGTCTGGAAGAGATTGCTTATAGCTTAGTACTAGCAAGAACGATAATACTCTAGCTAGTGTTATCATCCTTGGTAATAGACAATCTCTTCCGGGCCTATATCCATGTCAGATGTTACATTAGTTTTGTCTTTTTTTGTTGTTTGTAATTTGTGATATCTAGTTGCGGGTAATAAAATCTTCCCCCTAACGTCTGGTAGCTTGTTTTAAAGAAAATTGCTGATATAACTGCAACACATCCTCCGATAGTAAGTGTTAATTCTAATTCAAAGTGGGGGTGATCTGTTCTACTTTTTGGTGAAGCGCCTTACGGCGATAATTTCACAAGTCGACAACTTAGTGTATAAGTCTGTTGGAAATATTCAAAAATCAAAAGAATCAAAATAGTTTTATTTCCAACTAAATTACTTAAACTAATATTTCTGCTGGTTGCCTTACTAGGCAAAGCCTGTATCAAGGCAACCCGTATACCTGATTACAAGTAGTTCGCTGGAACAAATCATATAATTCCTGTCTTCGGTATGTACACTCTCATGTTATGTTATTTCTTTCAAGGAAAGCCGTATTATTTAAAAATTTATTAGCAGTGTTATATAGGCATGTGTCATGTTTAATTTATTACAAACTAGCTGACCTGACAGACGTCCTGTCTTAGAACTGTGAAACACGCAAAGTCAAAATTGTAAATCTTATTTTTTTACACCTTGGGTTACATTATTGGAGTTTTAGTAAGGATCCCTATTTTTTTTGGAAAATATAATATAGCCTATGTTAACCGGGGATAGTGTAGCTTCCCAACAGTGAAGGAATTTTTCAAATCAGTGCAGTAATTTCGGAGCCTATTCAATGCAAACAAACAAACAAACAATCAAATGTTTCCTCTTTTTAATATTATAACTAGCAGACCTGACAGACGTTGTCCTGTCTTAGAACTGTCAAACACGCAAAGTCAAAATTACAAATCTTATTTTACTACACCTTTGGTTACATTATTGGAGTTTTAGTAAGGATCTCTATTTTTTTTTGAAAATATAATATGTATAGCCTATGTTAACCGGGGATAGTGTAGCTTCCCAACAGTGAAAGAATTTTTCAAATCGGTTCAGTAGTTTCGGAGCCTATTCAATGCAAACAAACAAACAATCAAATCTTTCCTCTTTATAATATTAGTATAGATAATATAGATAACCGGCTAGCGAGGAATATAACTAAATACATTACACATACAGAAAAAATAATTTGAATTGGCTGATAAATCTCTGAGATATGAGCGTTTAAAGTTTTAGGTGGGGATAGAGAGGGGATGTTCTATCCCTTTCTCACAAAGCGTGTGTTAGTATAGCATTTGTACGGCGCTCCTGAGCCGTGACGTCACGGCTCAGTATAGTGCGCTCTCTGTCTAGCATGAAATTTAAATGCTTATATCTTATTTATTTTTGAACTAATTTTAATTTTGTTTTCGTTGATGGGCTCTATTTATGATAAGCTTTTTATGAGGTAATAAAAAAAAATTTGTCATCATGCCTATTGCGTGAATACCAATGCTATTTTATTGGCATAAGTCCGGTCAAATTAGACCAAAAAATAAGAGTAAAGTTACCTAAATTCCCACCAAGCTGAAAATCGGTAAGATTGTTTGAAATATCATTAAAAACAAAATTTGAAAGTTCCCCATCTTTCCCCTGTAAGGAATTTTTTTTAGAAAATTGTAGATCATAAAATTATCTACAAAAAATTAATTAATACTTTTTTTTCTACGAGCCACCGTTTTTGAGATATAACGATTCAAAAAGTTGTAAAACTATTTTTTTTACCTTTGACCTTGAATGAAAAATTTTCCTTACAGGGGGAAAGATGGGGAACTTTCAAATTTTGTTTTTAATGATATTTCAAACAATCTTACCGATTTTCAGCTTGGTGGGAATTTAGGTAACTTCGAATGTCTAAATTGACCGGACTACCTTCTCACGCCTTATCGTCGTCACACTTCTAATTCCCGTGGTAAAAGCATGGTTCAAATACCCACCACTAATGGGACTCTTGTTCCCAATTTTTTCATTGGGGTTAGTGCTTTCCACAAATACTTTAAATTCACTGTGAGCAGTTTTCAGGGTATAGTCTTTTATAGTTTGGTTTAAATTATAGTAAGTACATAGTTAGTCATTTGTCTCACTGCCGCCCGGTTTTAACATTGGTACCCCTGCCCCCGTCGTTTTCTTTCATGACCGTGACTTACTTTGCTTGACTGTGACTTGAGGGCATAACGCCGCTAGTAGCTCTTAGTGAAAGTGCAGCACAAGCCACCAACTTCAATGTTGCCCTTCCGGTGCCAACATGCGGCAGCCATTATGGGGGCCCCATTTAGTGGGTGGCAAGTCATCACCCGCCAAAATATCTTGAAATGAGGCATATCACATACCACAAGCTTTGCTTAGTTTGGGGTGAGGTGAACACGAAAAAAAAAAGTTGTTCATATTGATGAGTATAATCCCCTTTCGGCTTACAAAATTTCTGCGTAACCTTCCTTCCACATTCTTTAATCATCACTAGCCAGAGCAGCGAACTTGTTCGCCATAGCTGCCGTTTGCACTTCGTCGTCAGAGCCCGAGTCCTCGCTGTCCGTCTGTCTGTTCGCTTGGACTGCATCATTTTCGTCAGATTCAATGTCTGAGAAGGTGTCTGCCTCATCATCGTCCTTGGAGCGAGCTTGCACCCATCTCACGTATTTAACCTCCTCCGATGCTACGAACTTATCTGGAATAAGTAAAGATCAAAGATAAATCCTACTAATATTATAAACGCGAAAGTTTGTATGTATGGATGTACAGATGTATGGATGTATGGATGTTTGTTCCTAATTCACGCTGCAACGGAACAACGGATCGACCTGATTTTTTGCATGGGATAGTTCAAGAGCCAGACAGTGACATAGGCTACTTTTCATCATCTTCATCACCATTTTTCATCACTGCGCGGCTGAAACCGCGGGGCGCAGCTAGTAAATAAATATTCGGGACATTTTTGCACACACGGTCATCTGACCCCAAACTAAGCAAAGCTTGTGATATGGCTGCCAGAGACTGATATACACACTGTAACGGTTCTAAAAATATCTTCCGTTCATGGCAAATGCCACATACGCTAGCAGTCAAACTTAACGAATAAAAAAGTCACCACGTTGACATAAAGATCGTTGACAGAATGAAAGTGACTGACGTAATGTCAGATCGCTTTCACCTTTAAACGAAACAAATATCAACCCTCATTTAATAACAAAATAATATTAAAAACTTGGGAAATCGTACCTTCGAGAAGGATTAGTTTATATAAAGGCCTCCGGCCATAAATTCTGGATTGCCGCCTCTACGTTTCCAAGTGGAAGTCGCAAATTTATATCTGAACCTAATCAAACTTCGAACCCCGAATTGCAGATAATCGGGGTTTTTCTCCCGGCATCGCAACATTGCCCGTGCTCCACGCTGGCCATACTCTGGCTGCCTCCGAGTACTACTGACTCTCGCTGCCGCGACGCTGACCATACACCGGCTGCCCTCCGAGTGCTACTGACTCTCGCTGCCGCCACGCTGACCATACACCGGCTGCCCTCCGAGTGCTACTGACCCTCGCTCCCAGCACGCTGATCCTCGCCAGCCGCACACGCTGCCCAGCTGAGCTTACTACGTGCCACGAGCCGCGTCGAGCCACGCGGCGATCGGCGCCTACGCTCTTAAAGCTAAGTCTCCTAACAAGAGACCAACATATTTTCTCACCACCTTCCGAGCTCACGACCCTCAGTCTAACTCGCATGTAACTTCACCTTTTTCTTGATTAAATTTTAACTTATACTCTCATAGAATCTTTCTTTGAAGCGCCTGCCCACTGCTAGGTAGGACATAACCCAAGCATCACTTGGGGTACGTTTCAGTGGCGCCCAGGTATTACAGCAGGAAGGTGGAAAAAAACGTGTTGATCTCTTTGGCGTGGTCTGCACACGGCACTTTTTGTAAAATTGTGTTGTCCTTCTGTAAGTTGGATGGGAAGGCCCTGTGCTGGTGCGGGAGCCCTTTGGTGAAGAATACCCCAGCTGTTGTCTCCCATGCATGTCGTAAGAGCCGACTAAGGGAAACAAAGGTAACACCTACAGAAGTAACGCCTTCTGTCCGCGTCTTCTACGCACTATAATATCCTTTTTACTTGATATTTTTTTTATACTATAGAAAAATAAACTCATTTTTACTTGTCTTACTTGAACACACTTAAAATCACTTGCTTTAAACTCAATTTACTTAAACTAAACTTACCACCCAACTTAGACTCGGAACATCTATACTTGTATTCTATTGTAAAACTTACTTCAACGGAAACTCGCCCGATCTCTTAAAAACTTGAACTCAAAACATAAAATGTCGTACCCAATTTATAACTTCTTGTCACTACAAAAAGCTGAACTTGCATATGAGGTTGCCCTACGGGGTGGTTCCGCAGATGACTCAGTGCAGGAACTAAGGAAACAGATAATTAAACTTGCAAAAGACTTACCCGCAGAAGTGATCTTAGAATCACACTTAGATCCGGAAACAGACCTTAAAGAACTCAAAGAATCAATTATAAAATCTTCCAACAATTTAACCTCGCTACAATCAAAATATGAGAAAAACCTATACCAGAGAACAGAGGTGCTATTAAATCATATTCAACATAGACTATCTAGAATAAATGCATCGGATAAAGAACTTCACAAAACATGCTCAGTAAATATAGCTTCTCAATTAAAAGACCTTGACCAACTCAGACCATATTCAGAAACGGTACAAGTATCAAATCTTGCCAACAAAAGCGATGCTCCTTCAGAGCCAAAGGTAGTCTCGGTGACTTGTGAGAAGGGATTGCATTCAGAAATTTACAAGCTAAAATATAACGGAAAAACCTGCGTACGAGCCTTCATACAAAAAGTAGAAGAATTCGTAAAGTCTCGTGGAATAACTTTTGAAAAAATCATGTCCTTCTCTTACGAAATATTCACCGACGAAGCACTCCATTGGTACCGTAATGTTAAGGACAGTATCACCACATGGAACGACTTAACTAAACTACTAAAATCAGACTTCAGCCATAGTGACTATGACTATAGGTTGCTTAACGAGATACGCTCGCGAACACAAGGGGAACTTGAAAACATTTCAATTTATATAGCAATAATGCATGGAATGTTCTCCAGACTTAGCGAACCACTAACTGAAATCAGTCAATTGGAAATACTATTACACAACGTAAGACCAATTTACGCTAGTACATTGGCGGCTTCACCGCAAATAAACACTATTGAAGCTCTTAAAGCGCTGTGTAGAAATTATGAAAATATACAATCTCGCTTGACTCAATTCCGTGAGCCGCCACAGGTCACATCTCAAACATTAGCTCCGGAATTCGCATACACTAAACCTAGTAGCTCAAGTACTCATCAAAACCGAACTTCAATAGATAACAAAGGACAACAAAATACAAGGTATACTAATAACTATAGAAATTTCAATAGGGTGTCAGCTGTCTCTCAACAATCAGTACAAAACAGATACCCATTCGCATGTCCTAGATGCAGGTCAAACACTCATGAACTTTACTATTGCAAAGAACCAAGAAATATCATCTGTTTCAAATGCGGCAAGAAGGATTTCCGCTCTCCGGAATGTCCAGCTTGTAACACCAACAATAGATATAACTCTCAAAAAAACTAATAAAGAAGGATTGTAGAGCTAGTGTAAAGACTAACCACACCAATCAGCCAGACTGGGTCGACTGGTTAAAAACTGTATCAAAATTTCTTACTTGCTACACAGTCTCTTCAATCCGTAATAAACCAAACACTGCACGACCGTATGTGTCAGTTAAAATAGACACCCATGATATCGTAGGCCTTTTAGATACAGGATCTAGTATCTCGATCTTAGGAAATAACTCGCACAAAAAAATTCTAGATCGAGACTATACAACTCACAATTCTAGGCCCACACAGCTTATAGCAGCTGGGGGCCAAGAGATGACAACCATAGGCGTCATACAGCTACCATTCACTTTTCAAAATCAATGTCACGTGTTAGCGGTTCATATCGTCCCGGAAGTACAGAATGACTTGATACTAGGCATGGATTTTTGGAAGCACTTCGGATTGTTTCCAAAATACCTAGAGAGTATAGTACTACAACGTCCTGACGTAATGCAACTAGCCAACGTTAAGCTCGACGATAAACATCTCTGTTCATATGACCATCTCTCCGCCAAACAAAAAATAACAGCAGACGCTATAATTTCTCAATTTCATGCTATCTCATACGAGGAACAAGGATTAGGTAAAACAACTTTGATAACACATGCAATAGACACGGGAGACGTTACTCCTATACGTCAAAGGTACTATAGAATGTCACCTGTAAAACAAAAATTCTTAGTGAGCAAATAGATGAGATGCTTGCAGACGACGTTGTTGAACTATGCGAAAGCCCATGGTCTTCTCCAGTACTATTGACCCCTAAAAAGAATGGTGAAATGCGTTTCTGTCTTGATAGTAGGAAACTTAACGCGGTAACAAAAAAAGATGCTTATAGTCTGCCATACATCACAGAAATCTTAGATAACCTAAGGGACTCTAAATACCTATCGAGTATAGATTTATCAAAAAGTTTTTGGCAAGTTATGATTAGACCGGAGGACCGCTGTAAGACTGCGTTCTACATTCCAACACGAGGAACCTTCCAATTTAAGCGAATGGCTTTCGGATTAACAAATGCTCCAGCTACTCAGCAGAGACTGGTTGACTCATTGTTCTATGGGCCAGAATTCGAGAATAGGGTATTCGTTTTCGTAGACGACGTTATTATTGTAGCACCATCATATCAACAGCATATCTCCCTACTTTCCAAGGTCCTCGATAAACTAAAAAATGCAGGTCTTACCATAAACTTTGAAAAAAGCCAATTTTTTAGGGAAAAACTAAAGTATCTCGGATACATTGTAGATTCAGAAGGTCTACATGCCGATCCTGAAAAGGTTGAATCAATTGTAAACTATCCATGTCCCACGAATAAGAAGGAAGTTCGTAGATTCTTGGGCACAGCTTCCTGGTATCGTAGGTTCATACCAAACTTCAGCTCCTTAGCAGCACCTCTTAATAAATTGACTTCACAAGGCAAGAAGGTACCACCCTTTACTTGGACGGAAGAAGCCAATATATCCTTTCAAAAACTCAAGGACTGCTTAATTTCTTCACCGGTTCTGTCTTGCCCGGACTATACCCAACCGTTTCAGGTTCACACAGACGCAAGCGATACTGGAACCGGTGCGGTCCTAACTCAACTCCTCACCGGAGAGGAGAAGGTCATAGCCTATATGAGTAAATCACTCTCTGCCCAAGAGCGCAACTACAGCGCCACAGAAAGGGAAGCGTTGGCTGTTCTACAAGCTATAGAACACTGGCGTTGTTACTTAGACAACGGACTAAAATTCATAATATATACTGATCATTCATCTCTCAAGTGGTTCCTAAACCTCAATAACCCAACTGGTAGACTAGCCAGATGGGGTGTGCGACTCTCAGCATTTAACTTTGAAATAAAACACAGGCGTGGCAAGGATAATATTGTACCAGATTTCTTATCGCGTGCATATCCGGTATCTGCTATCTCTAGCACAGACCAACCTATTCCTGTAACATCTGACCCTTGGTATCTCAATATCTACAACGGCTGTCAGGTGTCTCCTACATCTTATCTCAATTACAAGGTAACAAACAACAAATTATATCGCTACATAAAAGACCTAAACCCATTAATCCGGGAATTTGAATGGAAGGAAGTCGTTCCTAGCGAATCTAGGCGGGACATCATAAAAGAAAACCATTCAGATCCCAAAGCGGCTCACTTAGGTATTTTCAAAACCAACAGACGAATAATGCAAAAATATTTCTGGCCCGCTATGATTAAGGATATCACAAACTTTGTCAATAACTGCGATGACTGTATCTCCCATAAACATGCAAATCATACTACTCTAGGTTTTATGGGACGTCCTAAAAACTGCAACCGCCCCTTTTCCACAATATCAACGGACCTCATAGGCCCCCTTCCGATGTCATCAAAGCAAAACACCATGATCCTAGTAGTAACATGTTGTTTCTCAAAGTATTGTCTATTATTTCCTATACGCCGAGCAACGGCAGAAGTAATTACAAGAATAATGGAAGAGCGTGTCTTTCTAGTACACGGAGTACCTACCACTGTCATAATGGATAATGGAAAACAATTCATAAGTCAAAAACTACAGCACCTATATTCACAATATAAAGTACCCAATGTTCGATACACCCCAAAGTATACCCCACAGGTCAATTCTGTAGAACGCTACAATAAAACAATCATGATTGCTGTCTCTACATTTATCAAAGACGACCACCGGGCCTGGGATGTAAACCTACCAAAAATACAATTCGCACTAAATACAGCGGTTAGTGAGGTTACAGGCTATACACCATCATTCCTGGTGTACGGTAGGGAATTAGTAACATGTGGTTCTCATTACGTTGACCCGGATCTTACGGACAACTTAATATTTTCACCTAGAGATGAATACGCAGAAAATGTAGGCAACCTAAGGAAAATCTTCGATCAGGTGCAAAGCTCTCTCATTAAATCACATTCTAGAAACTCAGGACTTTACAACCTACGCCGTAAGGACGTTGAATTTAATGCAGGCGATATCATATGGAAAAAAACTTATTATCAAAGTGACAAGGACAAACGGTTCTCAAAGAAACTAGCACCGAAATATATTAAATGTAGTATTAAAACCAAACTATCACCACTAGTATACGAACTTACGGACATGCAGGGTAAAAATATAGGCTCTTGGCATGTCAAAGATTTTAAAATAACAAACTATACTTCTTAATATCATTAATCTTGCATCTAAATTCGACAATGCAACTCTAAAAATAAAAAATAAACACTGACTTAGAATATTTTTATTTACATATATCATATAATATCTAATTATGTATGTCTATTAAATATCGAATAGAGCGGATAGTGAACTCTGAAACTGAAAGCCTTCTCACTAAGAGCGGTTATTGCAAACTCTTTAAAAATAAGCCTCTGAAAATGCAGGGAGCGGTCTCGTGAACTCCGATCAAAAAGCCCAAAACACGAAATATTAATTAAAATAACCTTTACTATACTCGGTAACTCAAGTCAGTCGTCTACAGAGATATAGCAACACTAAGCGCTTATGGTTTCCCTCCTCGGAGAAACTCAACTAGAAAATACTACTCGCAGTAAACTAAATCTCTCTTTTAAATAAAAACAAAACTGTATCTATACCCCGATAACTTCTCATACAGTCACCTAGACTATACATCGCTACCAACAAACTTATGGTCAAATACTTGCATACCACTACTCTACTCTCGACGACGTACTAACTACCAAAATAGTTCCTTATTTTGTTAGTTTTTCTTTTATTTTGCTGCTTTTAAGTATTGTATCTAACATTCTTAACAGCAAAAGAAAGAACCCACCGGTATTCTTGCCGTCTGTTATAGGTGCCCACTAAAGCATTTATACAGCGATACCGGACTCTTCAAAGTACGCCACAAGTCATATTGGGAACTTCAGACCATAGCATCCTGATTTCATTGATTTTACACTCGAGTCTTCCTAATGATAATATGTTAAACTCAGCCCTGGACAGGGAAGGTGTAATTTTATAACTAGGATGCAAGTAGGTCAGCGAATTTTCATGAGCAAAAATTCTTAACTGAAAAAGGGGGTATGTAACGGTTCTAAAAATATCTTCCGTTCATGGCAAATGCCACATACGCTAGCAGTCAAACTTAACGAATAAAAAAGTCACCACGTTGACATAAAGATCGTTGACAGAATGAAAGTGACTGACGTAATGTCAGATCGCTTTCACCTTTAAACGAAACAAATATCAACCCTCATTTAATAACAAAATAATATTAAAAACTTGGGAAATCGTACCTTCGAGAAGGATTAGTTTATATAAAGGCCTCCGGCCATAAATTCTGGATTGCCGCCTCTACGTTTCCAAGTGGAAGTCGCAAATTTATATCTGAACCTAATCAAACTTCGAACCCCGAATTGCAGATAATCGGGGTTTTTCTCCCGGCATCGCAACATTGCCCGTGCTCCACGCTGGCCATACTCTGGCTGCCTCCGAGTACTACTGACTCTCGCTGCCGCGACGCTGACCATACACCGGCTGCCCTCCGAGTGCTACTGACTCTCGCTGCCGCCACGCTGACCATACACCGGCTGCCCTCCGAGTGCTACTGACCCTCGCTCCCAGCACGCTGATCCTCGCCAGCCGCACACGCTGCCCAGCTGAGCTTACTACGTGCCACGAGCCGCGTCGAGCCACGCGGCGATCGGCGCCTACGCTCTTAAAGCTAAGTCTCCTAACAAGAGACCAACATATTTTCTCACCACCTTCCGAGCTCACGACCCTCAGTCTAACTCGCATGTAACTTCACCTTTTTCTTGATTAAATTTTAACTTATACTCTCATAGAATCTTTCTTTGAAGCGCCTGCCCACTGCTAGGTAGGACATAACCCAAGCATCACTTGGGGTACGTTTCAACACATATATAGTTTTAAATACATTAACAACCAGATATAGAACAAACACAAATGTTCATCACACAAATGTTTGCCCTAGATGGGAATCGAACCCACGCCCCCAAGCTCAGAAGGCAGGTTCAATACCAACTGGACCAACGGGCTATCGTCATAGATAATAATTATCGTCATTGGTAATAATAGATTGTTGCATCGAGCGCATGCATCATCATCATCATCATTTCAGCTATAGGACCAGGGGCGGATCCAGGATTTCATTTGGGGGGGGGGGGGGGTCATTCTGACAAGGTTCGAAGGAATCCAAAGAATTGCTAGGTGTTTGGGGGGGGGGGGGGCATGGCCCCTATGGCCCTGGAGCCGCCAATGTATAGGACGTCCACTGCTAGACATAGGCCTCCCCCATCGATCTCCAAAAGGGTTGGGCCGGTTGGAAGCGGCCTGCATCCAGCGGTTCCCTGCGGTCTCTTTTAGGTAGTAAATACGTTTACCTTTTTGTTCCGTGTATCCAGGCGGACGCAACCATAAGCTCACTTTGCCGTCTAAAGCCATTCTTAGAAGACTGTTGGCTGCCCGGTACGTGTCCAATCTGAAAATAAAATTATACATTCAAAAAATTATTTTAAATGCAAGCATTTTAGGTTTCCGTTCCCAAAGGGTTAAAACGGGACCCTATTACTAAGCCTACGATGTCTGTCTGTCCGTCTGTCCTACCTATTAACGACTGTATCTTTCGAATCGTAATAGATATACAGTTGAAATTTTTACAGTATATGTAACGTTACGGCGGATTAACTGACAATAAAAGAGTAAAAACTAAAGTCCCCATACAAAAAACGTATTTTTTTTTTACGAATTTTTGTATTACCTCTTATTTAAAAACGGTAATACGTACAAGCAAACTTGGCATGATTATAGTACACACTCTAAAGCAGGGAGATGTTACGGAGCTTCGACTCCGGTTCCGTTAAGTCGGAACTTCCGATTATTATTACACCTTCGGTTCCGACTTCAGCTCCGACACTTTTAAATCGAAGGTTTTAATCGGAGGTCGAATCATAACATAGCGGCGGCGGTGGCCTGTGTCGACTGTTATGAACAGGTTCATACATGTCGCGCGGGGAATCCCCCGACTCCCACTACGTGCACTCTATCGTCAATAATTGTTTCACTTGTTGTTAATTTGTTACACACACGACACGTTCACCTCCACCACACGTTGCCTCCGACTCCGATTCCGACTCCAATAAAGCAAATTTAAAAACTCCGACTCCGCCTTCGGTTCCGATAAAACTACCTCCGTTACATCCCTGCTCTAAAGTATAAAATAATAATAATAAATAATGGACAAGTGCAAGTGACAAATATTCTGTTCATTACCAAGTTATTATACTCGAGCGCTTGGTTAGACCAAGGTTAGACGACTTAGCAACGTAAGACGACTTGTCAAAGTTAGACTACTTAGCAACGTAAAATGACTTGCCAAGGTTTGACAACTTAGCAACGTAAAACGACTTGCCAAGGTTTGACAACTTAGCAACTTAAAAGGACTTGCCCAGGTTAGACGACTTAGCAACGTAAGAGGACTTGTCAAGGTTAGATGACTTAGCAACGTAAGACGCCTTGTCAAAGTTAGACGACTTAGCAACTTAAAAAGACTTGCCAAGGTTAGACGACTTACCAACGTAAGACGACTTGTCATGTGTATTACGTACCGTGCCGCTTTGGCGGTGAGGTAGCCACGCTTCTTGGCCCACCCGTCACAGATGTCGCGAGGGGACCAGGTGTCATCTTTCTCTGGATGCTCGATGCGCAGCAGTTTCGGCAAGTCTATACGCTCAGCAATGTACCTGAGATAACAAGTATCATTATTGACCAAGCCAAGGTCTCGGAGTATACGAGGATAAATCAGCGTTCGTTTTTAGGGTTCCGTACATAAAGGGCAAAAACGAGCCCCTATTACTAAGCCTACGATTTCTGTCTGTCTATATGTCTGTCCGTCCGTCTGTCCTACCTTTAAACAGCTGTATCTTTCAAATCGTAATAGATAGCCAGTTGAAATTTTCACAAAATTATATAATGTTACGGCGGATTAACTAGCAAATAAAAAAAAAGTCAAAAAGCATAAACGAAAGGGTATTTAACAAACGTATTTTTTAACGTATTATTGTATTAGCTCTAATGTAAAAACGTAATACGTACAAGCGTCAAACTTGGCATGATTATAGTACACACTCTAAAGTATAACAACCAATAATAAATAATGGCCAAGTGCGAGTCGGTGATAAATATCTCTTCATTACCAAGTTATAATTGTTATACTCGAGCGCCTGTAGTAATTAACTGCGTAGCAATTGCTTCGACGATTAAAATAAATAAAATAAAATTTTGGAAAGCGTAATAATAACTGGTAATTCGGTTACTTGGACGACCTTATTGTATTTTATGGTGGTACGGAACCCTCAGTGCGCGAGCCCGTCTCGCACTTGGCTGGTTTATTACTTATCACGAAAATGGCGACGCCTAAGGAAACGCGAGAAAACCGGTACGTCTAAGGACCTCAACAGTTCAAAGACATGATATTCACCAACATGCACTGGGCCAGCATGGTGGATTAGGGCCCATCCTCTCTCTGAGAGAAGACCTGTGTCCCAGCTGTGGGAACAAGATAGGCTTGCTTTTGACACCATCACGCCTGATGGTACGCGATCATGCGGTCTACGTTGGAGCACGCTTGCCTAGAAGAAACCGATTCACTCTCGACTTGAAGATGATGAACTAGTTAAATGAAGATCAAAGAACCTAAAAATTATTAAAGTTATATGATTATTTACGGGATATTTACCGTGGTAAGGTTGTGGAATGAGCTCCCGATATTTTGGCGCAGTTACATGCACCATGTTCACGGGAAGACTGAAGAATGCGGGTGTACGGTCGAACAGTTAAAAAGTTAGGTGCAGACATAACGATCTACCCTCTTTCTTAGTCTTTTGCTACGGTTATCACTGGAACTCGAACTCGAACCTAAGTCCCGACAAACTTTAAACTATAACTCTCTTTTTATAACTTTAGTGAACAACTATGATAGTTTAAAACAGTGTTCTAATTTTTTTTTATTCTTACCTTATAGCAGTGTATGGTTCCCTCAACTGCGCTATAGGGTATGACCCCATTAAAATCTGTACAGGCCGTGGTACTTTCGACGGGAACACCAGACCTGGACAGTCGCAGAAACGAACCTGCCAATATAACAAATACAAATAATTTATTTTCATTATAGTACTTTCCAGAAACAATAACTGCGCTAACCATCAAACTGGGTTTGATCACCCGTATCTTGAAGTTAGGCTTCCCTTACATGGCAAATAATTTTAAGTACATTGAGAATTATAAATTGTGAAATGAAATCAAATGAAAATATGACATAACACAGACATTAACCAAACAAAACCCCCAATAAAAGAGCTGATAAACTTCAAACAGTTGAACAGATTATCTTGAATGCTAAGAACAATATTAGTAATCAAATTTATTTCCACATTGCAATAGGCAAAAAAAGCGGTAAACGCACAAGGCCCCCCGATCGGTAAGCAGAAACCGCCGTCTATGGACATCTGCGACATTAGCGGTGTTGACGATGCTTTGCCAGCCCAGAGATTTGTAGACAACCGTTTTGGATACGATTCAGGTTGAATCTCGGCGGGAAGAGCATTGCGGGAAGGATATTCCACACCTTGCAGGTCCGCGGAAGAAAGGAGCGGAAAAATCGGACGGTGTGAGATATCCAGCTTTTTTTTAAATATCATAGGTGGCAAACAAGCAGACGGGCTGCCTGATGGTAAGCAGTCACCGTCGCCTATGGATACTTGTAACAGAGCATCACGAATATGTTGCCGATCCTTTAGGACTCGATTAACTCGCCTTTTGAAGAGCCCCATGTTGTAGCTTCTCGGAAACACCGTGGAAGGTAGCTCATTCCACATTTTGCAAGTATGAGGCAAGAAGGATCAAGTGAATCGGACAGTGTGCGATTTCCACTGATCTATGATGTGTGGATGAGCCTTCAGGCGGTGGCGGCTAGTGCGATGGTAAAACCGCGACGCCGGCATCAGATCAAACAGTTCTTCAGAACACTCCCCGTTGTAAATGCGATAAAAGACACAAAGAGAGCCAACGTCTCTGCGCATGATGAGCGGCTCTAGGTGTTCAGCGAGCTTGGGATCGTCGACAATTCTGACAGCTCTACGCTGTAATGCATCAAGTGGATCAAGCTGATGCATGCTGCTGATGCTTTGCAAGATGTGGGGGTGAGCTTTTTGACGGAGTCGGGATGTGCGGTAGTGGAAGTCTGACGCAGGAATGGGATCAAAAAGCTCCTCAGAGCATTCCCCGAAAAACAAGCGATAAAAGACGCACACGGAACCGAAAAATCTCTCCGGAGGATAAGTGGATCCAGCTTGCTAGTGAGATTGGGATCGTCAACAATTCTAGTGGCTCGCCTCTGTAGGGAGTCAAGAGGTTGCAGCTGGTATTAAATTACTTACCAACGTAGGCGATCTGCCAACGTCAGGAACCTCATGACGACTTGCCAACGTTATTTAAGCAACATAAATTTCCTCACATGTGGTGTGCTGTAAATAGTCTGGGAGTGTTTCGTATGTCCCGGGGTGCGTGAAACAGATAGTCTCTTTTTCCCTAGCACTGCATTCGTAAGTGACGACTTGCCAACGTTAGGTTGGCCGCAGCAACCAACAGTTTAAGGACTTGTCAATGTTAAACTACTTACCGACGTAGGCGATTTGCCAACGTCAGACGACCTGCTAATGACGACTTGCCAACGTTAATTACGCAACATCAATTTCCTCACCTGTGGTGTGCTGTAAATAGTCTGGAAGTGTTTCGTATGTCCCGGGGTGCGTGAAACAGATAGTCTCTTTTTCCCTAGCACTGCATTCGTAAGTGACGACTTGCCAACGTTAGGTTGGCCGCAGCAACCAACAGTTTAAGGACTTGTCAATGTTAAACTACTTACCGACGTAGGCGATTTGCCAACGTCAGACGACCTGCTAATGACGACTTGCCAACGTTAATTACGCAACATCAATTTCCTCACCTGTGGTGTGCTGTAAATAGTCTGGAAGTGTTTCGTATGTCCCGGGGTGCGTGAAACAGATAGTCTCTTTTTCCCTAGCACAGCGTTCATAAGTGACGACTTGCCAACGTTGGGTTGGCCGCAGCAACCAACAGTTAAAACTCCGCCTTTGAAACGCTCGTGCGTGTAGAATGACGTGTCAGGCTTTTCGATTATTGTTTCACCTGATAAAATAATGTTTTATTAAGCACTAGCAACGCAGCCCGCCTTCGCACAGGCGCAAATCTTATTTTTTTTACACCATGGGTTTCATTATTGGAGTTTTAGTAAGGATCCCTATTTAAAAAAAAAATTGTATAGCCTATGTCACCCAGGGATAGTGTAGCTTCCAAACAGTGAAAGAATTTTTCAAATAGGTTCAGTAGTTTCGGAGCCTATTCAATGCAAACAAACAAACAAACAATCAAATCTTTCCTCTTTGTAATAATAGTATAGATGACTTTTAGATCATGGAAAAACTAAAAACGTGTTTTAAAGGGCCTGTTTTCGCCGAAATATTCTATATTTTATCAATCATGTTTCTACAATTATACTAAACTCATTTATATTCACAGCCAATTATAACTAAAATATGAATTTGGTACTGTTTGTCATAACCGCGCAAATTGATACAACGCAGCCCAAGTTACATACCAACTTTTAAAACAGATCTGAGCGAAATTAACTTTTCAGACTTATTAAGAGCGTCATACCGATCTCGATCTCGTCGTCGTCCCTCTCGTTTCCCATCTCGTCCCGTATCTTGTCCCCCCAGGACGAGAGGTCCACCTCGCCCCGCACAAGGTCCTTGCAAGCCTCAAAGAGCTGTGTGGCACCTTCGACGCACATCCGTTGTCTGCCTTTACGTCGGCGCACCTGGAGCCCTGAAATTAGGAGGCGACACTGTCGTACTGTCTACAAACACTCGTACGTGATTTTTAGGGTTCCGTAAACATCATCATCAGCCGGAAGACGTCCACTGCTGAACATAGGCCTCCCCCTTTAACCTCCACACTGAACGACAGCTCGCCTTTTGCATCCACTGGATACCCGCGACTCTCACAATGTCGTCGGTCCATCTAGTGGGAGGCCTCCCTACGCTGCGTCTTCCGGTTCGTGGTCTCCACTCCAGAACCTTTCTTCCCCATCGGTTATCGGTGTTTCGAGCGATGTGGCCTACCCATTGCCACTTCAACTTGCAAATTTTAACAGCTATGTCGGTGACTAGTTCTTTGGCGAATATCCACGTTTCGGATCTTATCGCGCAAAGAAACTCCGAGCATAGCTCTCTCCATTGCCCGCTGTGTGACTCTGAGCTTTTCCAAAAGGCCAACAGTTAAGGACCACGTCTCAGTACCATATGTCATCACTGGCAACACACACTGGTCAAAGGCCCTCGTCTTGAGGCACAAACCTCCGTAAACAAAAGGGTAAAAACGTTCATTATTGTTTACCATACCGTTTACCGTATGTTCCGTAAACAAAAGAGTAAAAACGTTCATTATTGTGTTTTGTGGTGGTAAGGAACCCTGAGTGCGCGAACCCAACTCGCACTTTTTTTAACCGGTATTTTTTTTGTTGGATGCTTGCGTTGCGTGTGACCGCCATCTCGCCTGGTGTTAAGCAACGATGCAGTTTACGATGGCGCACGTTTGTTTAAACGAAACTCGCCACTGAAGACATCGATTCTAATAATCGATAGGCCTGGCGCACTCCGCACTTTAGGTATGAAGCTACAAGTACCCGACTTGTCAGGCCTGCCGCGCGGTATACAGAGATAACGCGATAGACAGAGATAACGTGATAAGAGTCACGCGATAGACAGAGAGGCAACTTCTTGGTTAACATAGCTGCAGGTAGTTAGCGCTCGCACGTCCTGAATTGCATTTATTGTATAGTATCAAGGAAGATAGACTAAGAGGAAAGACAATAGCGGAACATTAGAGCGTCGCTCGGAACATTTGCCTAAAAACGGTATAAACTTAGATGGCGCCGTAATTTGAGCGTGCTATAGGTTGTCTCGAACTTCCGTAAGCGCTGCAGTCAGATAGAGTACGAAAGGGTTCTACAAATTAACGTAGCGCTAGTATCGCAGTCAAGTTTCGCAACATTAGCCTGTGGACTCTATGGTAGCACTTACCAGCCTTATCGCTAGTGGCGCCGCGCAGATTGTACCCAGGACAGCATGTGAAGTACACAACTCTAAGGCCAGGGTAGACAGTGGTGAAATGGTCCTTCCAAGCCGCCACAACACTGGCTGGGACTAGGTCTATCTTGTTCAGAACTAGGATCATGTCTTTTTGTTGTTCCTTCACTATATAGTCATAAAGCGAGGGCGGGAACATCATTCCCTGAAATTAAAGGGAACTAATTAAATTATCAGTCACAACAAGTTCTTTATGATTGTTCTAGCCGTGACTGTCTCACTATATGACAACGGCCTTCCATCCTTTTTATTTTTATTTTTTATATTGTATAGTTGCAAGTTGAACTGGCAGTGGGCAGGGCACATATCACGCAGAACAGATGGCCGATGGGGCCGAAAGGTTCTTGAATAGAGACCACGGACCGGTAAGCGCAGCGTAGGACGTCCACCCCGCAAGATGGGCAGACGACCTTGAAGGGACAGCAGGGAAACTTTAGGGATAACTTTACATGTCGCCATCTTGTATGTATGATGACGTCACCCACCCAGTGATCATCCCTGAACTTAGAGGAATCTATCGACACCTCATTTATCAAACCTAACTTTACAAGTCGCCATCTTGTATGTATGATGACGTCACCTACCCAGTGACAATCCCTGAACTTAGAGGAATCTATCGAAACCTCATTTATCAAAGTTGGACGTTTAGGCTTATAAGTAGGAACATACAAGCACACATATTTATGCTTTTGCACTGATTGATATGATTTGCACATACGTAAACTACTTTTGTATTAAATGGTTATCGGGACTTATCACGTATTATTTTGTTTAGGTAAAAATAGGTACCTTTCGCTCGACGTTTCGACCATGTTACGATGGCCGTGGTCACGAGCTGACTGAACACTGCGGGTGAGTCCGGCGAGAAGAGCGGGTGTTTTGTTATTCTACCCTCACTTGATCTTGAAAAATCGTAGCGTTGTCACTACGACACAACGGTGACTGTATCGGTAAATGTCCTAGTAGCTACACCGCGGTTTGTACAATTGCTTAGGTTTTTGGCGCCAACGTGGAAAAAAACATGTCGGCTCGTTGGATTATTTTCCTAAACTTGTGTATTTTCGAGTGTTAATGTGTACTAAATGGTGAATTATTATTCATTATGTAAAACAACTTTAGTTTAATCATTTAATGTATAGATGAACTAACAACACCATTATAATGAAACTGTATTGGCGAAGTTCACACGTGTTCGTTGACAGTTGACAGTCTGTTGTCAACTGCCAACGAACACAGTATATAAGTGGCGGTTGCATTGCAATCGCCCTCTTTCTTTGCTCGAACCTCGAAGCGATAACGGGTGTAAGCGAGTTGTGTGTAAAACAGTTTAAAAGGTGATTTCTTGGCTGAAAAGCTAACAAATCAGAATCGGGATTAATAAGTTACAGATGTCTTCTTATTTTCCCATGTCCACAGAGTGTAATTTGTCTTTTGTTAAGTGGTTCAAAACCTGTTTGCTAGTCATGTTTTTTTTTAGAGCCCTAATTAATAGTTATTGTACAAAGTGGCTGTTTTATTCCTTGCGTTTTCTTGATTATAATTTCTTTACTAATGATTAATTTAATACTAATTACTAAATAACTGTGCTCATGTTAAAAGTTCTTCAGATTATATATCCGATTAGTGTACTTATTGTTATATATGCAAATTTCTGCCGCCGATTCTGCGGCTGAGCCTGCTGTCGAGCCTGCCGCTGAGCCTGCTGTTGAGTCTGCGGCTGAGCCTGCTGTCGAGCCTGCGGCTGAGCCTGCTGTCGAGCCTGCGGCTGAGCCTGCTGTCGAGCCTGCCGTTGAGCCTGCTGTCGAGCCTGCTGTCGAGCCTGCGGCTGAGCCTGCTGTCGAGTCTGCGGCGAAGCATACAGTGGAGCCTGCAGTGGAGCCTGCCGCGAAGTCTGCGGCTGAGCCTGCTGTCGAGCCTGCGGCTGAGCCTGCCGTCGAGCCTGCGGCGGAGCCTGCCGTCGAGCCTGCTGTCGAGCCTGCGGTCGAGTCTGCGGCGGAGCATACAGCGGAGCCTGCAGTGGAGCCTGCCGTGGAGTCTGCGGCTGAGCCTGCCGTCGAGCCTGCGGCTGAGCCTGCTGTCGAGCCTGCGGTCGAATCTGCGGCGGAGCATACAGCGGAGCCTGCAGTGGAGCCTGCCGCGGAGTCTGCGGCTGAGCCTGCTGTCGAGCCTGCGGCTGAGCCTGCCGTCGAACCTGCCAGCTGAGCCTGCAGCGGAGCCTCCAGTACGCAGTTGCGTAAAAGACGGTGTACGCAGTTGCGTAAGAGACATTGTACGCAGTTGCGTAAGATCCGGTGTACGTAGTCGCGTAAGAGCCGATGTACGCAGTTGCGTAAGAGACAGTGTACGCAGTTGCGTACTGACTTAACTAAACCAGATTCGGTTTTAGTATGATATGATGTGCTTTTCAGTATGCAGTTGCATTCTGATATTATGTAACATAAAACGATAGTATAAGACTTCAAAATAAGATTGTAAAGTACACATTTAATTAACACGTATAATGTCTATTATCATATAATACACTAGCAGACCTGACAGACGTTGTCCTGTCTTAGAAATGTCAAACACGCAAAGTCAAAATTGAAAATTTTATTTTTTTACACTTTGGGTTACATTATTGGAGTTTTAGTAACTATCCCTATTTTTTTGAAAATATAATATAGCCTATGTTAACCGGGGATAGTGTAGCTTCCCAACAGTGAAAGAATTATTCAAATCGGTTCAGTAGTTTCTGAGCCTATTCAATGCAAACAAACAAACAAACAAACAAACAATCAAATCTTTCCTCTTTATAATATTAGTATAGATGACACGTATACACGAGGACGTGTAATTGAGTCGGATGGCCGAATGTAAAACAACTTTAGTTTAATCATTTAATGTATAGATGAACTAACAACACCATTATAATGAAACTGTATTGGCGAAGTTCACACGTGTTCGTTGACAGTTGACAGTCTGTTGTCAACTGCCAACGAACACAGTATATAAGTGGCGGTTGCATTGCAATCGCCCTCTTTCTTTGCTCGAACCTCGAAGCGATAACAAGTGTAAACGAATTGTGTGTAAAACAGTTTAAAAGGTGATTTCTTGGCTGAAAAGCTAACAATTAAGTGCTCATAAACGTGCTCGAGTGTGGCCAAGTGATATAACAAGGTGAAACGTGTCTTTTCGTGTTGTTTCCAAAACTCCATAGGAGCCTCTTGTAAAGTCTTCACCACTTTACAGGGGCATGAGTTTGACTTGACCGTGACTTACTTAGCTTGACTCTGCCTGTGACTATGACTTGTTTAACGCTATTAAGACTACATAAACTGTTTAATATTACGACTAAAGGACATTGAATCCACGGTCATGAAAATTTTAACAAAAATACAATTGCTTAATATTGGGATTCCACGACGCCACTAACTTAAATCCATCTGCCCGGTTGTGTGCAAATCGCGAATATTTAAAAAATTATAACTCACCGCATATCTGACGTCTACAATGAGAAGCAGAATGTCGCACATTTCCATGACGCGCCACAGTTGCCTCCACGTCTCAAGGTTCAGCTCGAAATATGACATGTCCTTCCAGTGCTCTGACGTTTGCAGTTTGTCTATGTAATTCTGGAATAGTAGATATATTGACTATAGATGCACATTTTGTTGACCGACCAAGTAAAGGTCTTATAATATACTAGCTGACCTGACAGACGTTGTCCTGTCTTAGAACTGTCAAACACGCAAAGTCAAAATTGTAAATCTTAGTTTTTTACACCTTGGGTTACATTATTGGAGTTTTAGTAAGGGTCCCTATTTTTTTTGAAAATATAATATAGCCTATATCACCCGGTGATAGTGTAGAGTCCCAACAGTGAAGGAATTTTTCAAATCGGTTCACTAGTTTCGGAGCCTATTCAATGCAAACAAACAAACAATCAAATCTTTCCTCTTTATAATATTAGTATAGATAGATCCTATGGAAACAGATTGGCGTTTGTGTATCATTTGAGTTTTTTTTTAATCTTAACGGATAAAAAAAAATAGACTGCCTAATGCGGTTGAAACTATAGTCGGAGTGACCGGCTTAATCTTACGTGAGTAATTCCCGTGTAATATAAATAAAATGGATAAAAAAAACTTTTTAAATTCGGACAGATCGCCATTCGTGTTATTTTTATGGTTTCGTACCCAACGGGTGTAAGCAGGTCAGTTCGTCTTACCTTTTAACGGTTGTATCTTTCGAACCATAATAGATACTAGATAGCTGGTTGAAATTTTCACAGGAAAGTCATTCATACAATAGGCATGATGACTAATATTTTTTAATTACTTCATAAAAAACTGATCATAAATAGAGCACATCAACAAAATTAATAAAATAAAAAAATTAAAACTAAAAAAACTAAACTAAACTATTAAACTAAATTATAATTAGTTCAAAAATAAATAAGATATAAGCATTTTAATTTCATGCTAGACAGAGAGCGCACTATACTGAGCCGTGACGTCACGGCTCAGGAGCGCCATACAAATGCTATACTAACATACGTTTTGCGAGAAAGGGATAGAACATCCCCTCTTTATCCCCACCTAAAACTTTAAACGCTCATATCTCAAAGATTTATCAGCCAATTCAAATTATTTTTTCTGTATGTGTAATGTATTTAGTAATATTCATTGCTAAGCCGGTTATTTGTAATAAATTAAACATTAGGACACGCCTATTTGCGCCTAGCATTGGCCCACTTGAAAAAGATTATACTGAAAATTTAGAATCATTTCATCGCGGGGAGGAAAGGACTAGCTATTAAGAGGTTGTATCGTCATTGCTCATGGGTCAGGAATTACCTTAAAATACCTCTGCTCTTGGGCATCTAATTGGGCCGGAGTCATAGTGAAGTCCCACGGGGGTCGTCTGGGAAACGACACATCTAGAGGGAAATACTTCAAAGGGTCCACTTCAAGGTCCTTTTCAGGCAATGGATTTAAGGCTGTTCTGGAAGCACAAACCACAATACATTTTATTTTAAGGGTTCCCTACACAAAGGGTTTATATGGGACCCTATAACTGAGCCTACGTTGTCTGTCTGTCTGTCCTACCCTTTAGCGGCTGTATCTTTCGAACCGTAATAGATAGCCAGTTGAAATTTTCACAGAATACGTAATGTTACGACGGACTAACTAAGAAATAATAACCCTTAAAAGGTAGGACGGACAAACAGACAGACAGTGTAAGCTTAGTAAAAGGGTCCCGTTTGGGTACGGAACCAGAAAAAGAAGGCCACCATGGGACATGACGGCATAAGAGAGCATAATAATGTTTGCCGTCACAGCATACGTGTCAGTTTTACTGCCAAAGTGCTATTAAATGATTTACATACAAAACTCACAAAGCATATTCTTTCTTCTGTGCCACTTCTGCATCATTTTCTCTGTGGAACTTGAGGGCGTATCGGTTTGCGTCACCTCTGCCTCGTGGCTGGTAGTTGAGGGACACCGCCTCGTAAGCCGCAGTAGACGTTGATGCTACCAAACAAGAGACACGCTTTTATGAGGACTGACGTTCAGTTGTTTCCTTGGGGGTTAGACAAGACCCATTTTCTGTTAGCATTAACGCCTGCGGAAAGATGAAATTGTATGAAAATGACATTGACAATGACATTAGCTTGAGAAATGTCATCTTAAGCTAATGCCATTTTCATACAATTTCATCTTTCCGCAGGCGTTAACGCTAACAGAAAGTGGGTCTCGTCTAACCCCCCTTACAAACATACCAAGCACATTGAGTTACGCCCAACTCCTTATGCAGTATCAAAGTAACGTTAAAACCGCGCAATTCGAAAAATCACGCTACTCTATCCCCGGTTAACATAGGCTATATTATATTTTCAAAAAAAATAGGGATCCTTACTAAAACTCCAATAATGTAACCCAAGGTGTAAAAAAATAAGATTTGTAATTTTGACTTAGCGTGTTTGACAGTTATAAGACAGAACAACGTCTGTCAGGTCTGCTAGTCTATACTAATATTATAAAGAGGAAAGATTTGATTGTTTGTTTGTTTGTTTGTTTGTATTGAATAGGCTCCGAAACTACTGAACCGATTTGAAAAATTCCTTCACTGTTGGGAAGCTACACTATCCCCGGTTAACATAGGCTATATTATATTTTCAAAAAAAAATAGGGATCCTTACTAAAACTCCAATAATGTAACCCAAGGTGTAAAAAAATAAGATTTACAATTTTGACTTTGCGTGTTTGACAGTTCTAAGACAGGACAACGTCTGTCAGGTCAGCTAGTCTATACTAATATTATAAAGAGGAAAGATTTGATTGTTTGTTTGTTTGTTTGTTTGTTTGCATTGAATAGGCTCCGAAACTACAGAACCGATTTGAAAAATTCCTTCACTGTTGGGAAGCTACACTATCCCCGGTTAACATAGGCTATATTATATTTTCAAAAAAAATAGGGATCCTTACTAAAACTCCAATAATGTAACCCAAGGTGTAAAAAAATTTGATTTACAATTTTGACTTTGCGTGTTTGACAGTTCTAAGACAGGACAACGTCTGTCAGGTCAGCTAGTGTATTATAAATGTGAAAGTGTGTTTACTCTTTTTTAACGCAGCAACGGATCGACCTGATTTTTTGCATGGGTATAGTTCAAGGTCTAGTGCGTGACATACTACTTTTCATCATCATCATAATTTTTTATCACTACACGAGTGAAACCGCGGGGCGCAGCGAGTCTAATATATTGCAAAGATGCCGATATGTATGTCACCGACACATTGCTAGTCCGTCAGACTTACTTGGCATAAGAAGAACTTTGTTTTGTTTCTTAGTTTGCAACTGCTGTTTCTTAGCTTTCCCGCTAAAGGGTGTCTTACGTCGTGCTTGAGGCATTATGAATATTTCTGAAACAAAAAACTGTATTAACATAAAATCATCCTCATCATCATCATTTCAGCCGTAGGACTTCCACTGCTGGACATAGGCCTCCCCCATCGATCTCCAAAAGGACCGGTTGAAAGCGACCTGCATCCAGCGTTTCCCTGTGGTCTCTTTTAGGTCGTCCTAAAATCATCCTATCTTAGTTCAATGCTGGATACAGGCCTCTCTCAAAGCACACCCGATCATTAGCATTTCACGCAGCACACCTTATCTAGGTTGACGATATCGTTACCATCACGGGTTGAACCTGGACTAATTCGCACAGGACAGCAAGAAATATACCCGCAATGGTTTTATAAAAGCTGTGGATGTTGATATTGTAAGCTAACCCAAGACCTTATAAGAAAACATGCGGGTGTGTTGCCGGTGTGCCGACGCTCAGCGTTTCGTTGCTTTCCTAGTCTTAATTTCAGGATAATGTTTCACCAGAATAATGTTACCAAATAGATCTTACCAGATTTAATTTAACATAAACAGTAATTATGTAGTAGATCTTATGGTTTCAATGTTTTCTTTAGATTAAGAGAATATAAATCTAGACCAATTTCGAAATTTTCGTCCAAGAACGAGATAAATAAAAGCAAATATAATTTGATTTGACACTTGACAGATTTCACTTTTTTTTTTAATATTTGCCCATCGTGCAGGCTAAAGCCTCTAAAGCCATACCGCCTGTTCATCTGTTTTTTATAGTCTTAATAGCGTCAAACAAGTCATAGTCACAGTCAGAGTCAAGCTAAGTAAGTCACGGTCAAGTCAAACTCATGCCCCTGTAAAGTGGTGGGACTTTACAAGAGGCTCCTATGGAGTTTGGGAAACAACACGAAAAGACACGTTTCACCTCGTTATATCACTTTTCCACACTCGAGCACGTTTACGAGCGCTTAATAAATAATAATACACCATTTTATAGACATTAACACATGAAAATACACAAGTTTAGGAAAATAATAGCACAAGCCGACATGTATTTTCAACGTTGGCGCCAAAACTCTGGCCTTTACTATGGCTTTGCAACCCCACCACTTTACAGGGGCATGAGTTTGACTTGGCCGTAACTTACTTAGTGTGACTCTGACTGTGACTATGACTTGTTTGACGCTATTAAGACTATAAAAAACAGATGAACAGGCGGTATGGCTTTAAAAGCTTTAGCCTGCCCGATGGGGCGAATATAAAAAAAAATGTAAAGGCCATATATGGGCCATATGGCCATAGTGCGTTGAAAAACACGAAAAATAACTTTTATCTCAGAATACAGAAAAATTCTGTGACTTTTATGTCACTTTTATGTAGTCTGAAAAACACGAAAAATATTTTGTTCCTGTCCTTTACATGACCATGCCTCCTTTTACGATGACTTGATATCCCTCCGTGTTCCATTACCTACTAATATACAATCTCTTCCCAGTAGCAATAGGGTATTTGACTACTTTTGGGAAACTATTGCACATTATTGCCTGATATAATTTAATGTATACTGCATTTATATTTTCTGGATATCAGTCGTATTTGCGATATAAATCGATGTTAAAGTTTGAATAAAAAAATATCGCGCCAAAACGCAGACCTGCGTCATAGCTCCGATCACATGACTAATTGACGTCACACAAAACAAAACAACTGCAGCCAGGCTGCAAAAGTTTGATGATTAATTAATTTCTAATAGAAGTAATGGTTTATAAATATTGTGTAGTGCCAAAATGTACAAATACTTCCATAAAGACACCGGATAAAATATTTGTTCCTGTTCCAATGCACCCAAAACTCCCCAAAACTCGGAAAAAGTGGTTGGAACCAATCTAAGGTTGGAACTAAGTAGCTCGTAGAGAACCCAAAAGTATTGGAGCTAATTCAAGTGTTTCTATGGGTGAAGATCATTTTGAGGTACATATTTGAGTCTATATATTTCTATTATAATTTGTGTTTTTATTGCATTACTATTTTATGTACTGTTACTTTCTTTTTAAACATTGTAAAGCTTGACATAACCTAACAAAATAGTTATATCCACTTACTACAAGTACTATAACATACTTTTTGTACAACTTGATTGAATGTTTTGCTTGGAGAACAATTAAAAATTAATACTTACATTGTAGTTTTTACGTTTTGAGTTCTGCAGCGTAGAAACAATGACGTGGATTATTATTAAAGAAATATGCAACCATAAAAACATTAATTTTGGGTAAGTTACTGCTGTCTGCTTGCACAAAATGTTTCTCCATTCTTCTTACATTTAACCTCCGGAATGTTTTTGGGGAAAATTTCTGGATAAATCGCTCTCAAAATAGCTTTACAACATTAAATTCGCAAATATCAATACAAAATCTGTTTGTTTAGATTTGTGTGAAGTCACTAGGGATGAAGCCAGTTACAGACCGTTTTCGATCACGTGATCAAATGTCGAAAATACAGTTATTTTATTCGCGTTTTTTACAAAAAATAAGCATACTTTTATCAAAAAATCAATGAAATATGCTTTTTCATTATGTCATGTTTATGGATGGCGTCAATTGGCATAATATTTTTAATACAGTCAAGTACCCTATTCCTTTTCTATCATAGATTCAGTATAAGTACACTGAATCTATGTTTTCTACCACTCTATCTGATTTTATCATCTTGAATGACATTAAACTATAAATTTTATTTATTTATATTTTTTACACTCCTCTGATCCGTCCATCCTAATCCTTCCTATATCCTAATTTTCGCGTATCGTTTTTTAGAATTTAAAGGTAGGTAGGGACCTTTAAATTCTATAACTATAAACTCATACGTCTTGTAAATGGCAACTGCGTCTATCACGCGGAGCCAAAAGCCCCAACACGGGGAAGAAGAAAAAAACAAAAAAAACACGAAAAATAAAATCGAAGATTTATCTTCTTTTATTTGTGAAAGTTACTCGAAAATTTATAAACATGTGTGACAAGGTAACGCAGTTAAATACTGTTAAAATAGAACCTTCCTCTTCCACCGACAACGAAGTATTAAATCAATCTGAAACTGCGACTGTAAAAGTGAGCGCAAGGCGAAATAAACCTCATAGAAAACCACGACAATGCCCGTTCTGTGAATACAAATCAACATTCCATAATAATTTAAGTAACCACATACGAACACACACTGGAGAAAGACCATTTCAGAATCAGAATCAGAATCAGAATCAGAAATCATTTAATTGTAAAAACTGTGTACAAAAGATGGTAAAAACATTGTAGTATCAACAGTCTGCCCTTTGCGAGCGTACAATAACTTAAAGCTAGTAGGTATTATGCTAACTTAAAATAACTGGTTTATAAAGTTATTATTCTAATCATAATAATAAATAAATAAATAAATATTCGGGACATTCCCGCACACACGCTCATCTGACCCCAAACTAAGCAAATAAAAATTGTAATAAAATTGTAATTATAATATTAACAATAAAAATTTAATTAGCCACCAAAATATTCCTTTAAATTGTAATATCCTTTGGAAACAAGCCATGATTTTAATTTTGTTTTGAATTTGTTATCGCATAACATTTTCATATCAGTAGGTAACTTATTATAAATCTTGAGTGCCATTACATATGGACTATTATGGTACATACTATTGTTAATTTGTGGCATGAAAATATTATATTTTTGTTTAGTTCGTAAAATATCAGTACGACTCGATTTTGTTTTAAAAAAATAGTTTTCGTTATTTTTTACAAATATGCAGATTTCATAAATATAAATGCAAGTGAGTGTCAGGATATTATTATTTTTAAATATGTCACGCAAACTGTCCAAATTTTCAAGTTTAAATATAATTCTTATACATCTTTTTTGTAAAATGAAGGTTGATTCAAGTTCAACGGAAGCCCCCCAGAATATCACACCGTAACTTAACTGAGGGTAAACATAACCATAATAGGCGTTTAATGCAATTTTTTTAGACGATATGTTTCTTAGTATAGACAAAACGTAACAGTATTGAGCTAATCTATTATTTACTTTACTAATATGTGATTTCCAATTCAAGTGTGTGTCTATGCAGACACCAAGGAAATTAGTTTCTTCTACTGTATTAATATTACTGTCTCTATATGAGATGTTAAGTTTTAGTGGCTGTTGTTTATAATTTCTAAATTGAATTAGTTTTGTTTTATCAACGTTTAATTTTAAGTTTAAATTTTCTAACCATGTACCTACTGTATTTAGTGTATTATTTATTTCTATTTCATATTCATGTTTGCTATTATTGCGGTTGGGTATATATATGGTTGCGTCGTCTGCGAACATTATACATAAGTGTTTTGCAATTTGGGGTAACTCGTTAACGTAAGGTAAAAATAATATTGGCCCTAGAATACTTCCCTGTGGTACGCCTGTAGTCATGATTTCAGGATTTGAAGCCACTTGTTCTATTGTCTTGGTAGATTTATTATAGACATCCAATACTACTGATTGGGTTCTATTATGTAGATACGACTCTATGAGTTTTAGGGCATTACCTCTTATACCCACATTTTCTAATTTATTTAATAGTGTATCATGTACTACGCAATCAAAAGCTTTGGATAAGTCCAAAAAAATAGCAATACCTGGTTTCTTTAGGTTAATGTCCTCACTTAATTGCTTTAACATTTTAAATACTGCCGAAGAAGTGTTTTTTCCCTTTTGAAAACCATATTGATTAGTATTTATTGTGTTGTTCTGGTTAAAAAACGATGCAAGTCTATCATAGATAACTTTTTCAAATATTTTTGAAAAACAAGGGAGTAGTGCTATTGGCCTGTAGTTGTTTGCATCATGTTTTGAACCTTTCTTATGGATTGGTTTAATTATAGCTACTTTGAGGTATTCTGGGAAAATACCGGTTTCTAATGATAAGTTTATGATGTGTACAAGGGGTTCTAGCGTAATAAATAAACTTTGTTTGATTACTTGCATCGATATTTTATCATATCCAGTAGTCTTTTTGCTTTTTAAACTGTTGACAATCTTTTTTATTTCTGTATGGTCTACTGGTGCTAGAAAAATAGACTTACAGTTCAGCTGATTATGAGAACGATTTGTGTCTTTTGAGGTAAGGTTGTCGTTGATATTTGAGTTTGTAAAGTGTTTGATCAGTATGTTTGATATGCAAGTAGAGTCAACAATTTTTTCATTGTTTATATTTAGGGTATCGATAGTTGTTCGTATTGTATTTGTTGGAGCTGTGTATTGCTTTATTAGCCCCCAAGTAGCTTTCGTTTTATTTGTACTTCTATTTATATATCTTATGTTTGCTATCTTTTTTGAGTGTTTTATTATTTTCTTAAGCGTATGTGAATATCTTTTGTAATTATTTATGTATGTTTCATCATTTGTAAAAATAGTATTCAAGTACATTTTTCTCTTTTTTTTACTTGCTAAAATAATACCTCTGGTTTTCCAGTTAGGTTTTTTCTTGTAAGACATTTTTATTTTTTCTATAGGAATACACAAATCGAATATTAAATTGAACATTTCCATAAAAATATTAAAAGCCGTATTTGGATTATTTTGCTCGTATATATCAGAAAAATTTAGTTGAGATAGATATTTCAAAAAAATTACTATGTATTTATCAACATTTCTTCTTTCTACATACCAATATTTTTCATTATAGCTTAAGCTTGTCTTGACTTCTAGTTTTAAGGCAGTGTGATCTGAAATCCCTACATCTAATATTTCAGCTTTATATTTTTTTAAATTGGTTAGAATATTGTCTAAGCATGTTTGACTATGAGATGTATATCTAGTAGGGTTAGTAAATGTTGGATGTATTTTAAATGATTTCAAAGTTGTCAAAAATTGTTCTGACCTTCTGTTCTTTTCTAAAATATTTATATTGTAATCTCCAAGAATGAAAACTTTTTTTGTGTTTGATCTATTTCTCATTAGTTTAATTAGTAACGTTTCAAGCGTATTTATGAAAAGATTAAAATTACCAGTAGGTGCTCTATATAAACATATAATTATAAAGTTAAGTTCTGGTATTAGGATACCGCAACTTTCGAAGTGAGTTTCGATGGCCATATCAGAAACCCAATCTAATTTTGAATATTGTATATTACATTTTACATAAATGGCAACACCACCCTGTTTTTTATATTTTCGTGAATAGTGGGTAGCTTTTGTGTAGCCATCTAGTTGAAGAATATCAGCTTGTTCGTCACGAAGGTGTGTTTCAGAGAAACAGCAAATGTGAAATTTATGATCAAGGTTTAAAATTTCTAGCTTGTCTATCTTGGATTTAAGGCTTCGGACATTCAAGTGCATAATGCTAAAAGAATTTTCTTGTTCACAAGACAAGGAGATTTTAGGATTTTCGGAGACGTTTGTTGAGTTAGTCTCGAAAAAGCCGATTGCACATTGTATTTTTTGTTATAGATTTTTTGAAATAAAATGGAATAAAAAATAAATTATAAAATAAAATTTCAATGTGACATATGTGATTATAGAGCAACAGCAGCAAGTACTTTACAAAAACATAGGACAACACACTCTGGAGCAAAACCTTATGAATGTGACTTTTGTGATTACAAATCTAAACGAAAAGGTACCTTACAAGTACACCTGCAATCGCACACTGGTAAAAAACCCAAATTTGAATGTGATATATGTCATAAATTATTTCGAAAGCATATTTTAAAACTTCATATTAAAACGCACACTGGAGAAAAACCATATAAATGTGATGTGTGTGCCTATAAAACAATAAAACCAGGTAATTTAAAACTACATATAAGGAGACACACTGGGGAAAAGCCATATAAATGTGAGACATGTGATTATAGATCAGCAAATTTAATTCAATTAAAATGTCATAGGTTGAAACACACTGGAGAAAAACCGTTTCAATGTGAAATTTGTGATTATAAATCAGTTAGTTCTGCTAATCTGAAGAGACACATACAAATACACAGTAGATAAAAACCATAGAGCAGCAGAAACAACTACAGTGGAAACTCTATATAACGACACTGAAGGGACTGCATTATATGGCGTTATAGAGAGTTGTCGTTAAATGGCCAGAAATCAAAAATGTTATGATTTTCTTTTACTAGCCATGTTTACCTACAGTTTGAAAATTTGTAAGCAACTAAGAATATGATAACGTATAGATAATCCACGATTCCTACTTATTAGTCATGGTCAACAACAGTACATGTGCAAGCATCATTGCAAACCCTACGAAGAAAGATTGAAAGCTTTGCGACTCACTAGAAGAAAGACGGTTGTGCGGTGACCTGATTGATACCTTTAAAATTCTCAATAGCTTCTACAACCTTCCTGACATACACGGCATCTACTCACTAAAAGCTAAAAGGCTACACAAGAGAAAGCAAACGTCACAAAACCCTACTGTGGCCGGCACCATCACAGACCAACACTGCACACCACATCCTCAGCAACAGTCGTTTTCAATTGGAACAGGTTACCTGAGGATGTGATCGCATCAAAATCAATAAATGCGTTTGAAAACAAACTGGGCAGATGTATAAGAATGAAGAAAATAATATAAATAGATAGATACAAAATCTTGACACTGTGATTTGGCACAACAGCCTTTACTGCTAGCCTATTATCAAATTAATAAATTAACAGCACTGCTGTTGAACGTCTCTGTGTGCGTGGTCTGGGTGCTGCTACTCCAGACACCCAGTGTTCTCCAGAAGCTCGCTGATGCTGGTGCAGGTCTCCATTCTTGGTGATCTGAGGAAGTGAGGAGAGCTGTACATTGCTCTGCCATGCTGCTGCACACTAGCAACATATGCATGGCCGTTTTATCTGCTTCCATGCAACCTCTGCATCTCGGCTTTAAGTTCGGAAGGCCTCCCTTGATTAACTGCAGTCCTCTATACTTCAAATTATCACATCATCAGCCAGTAAACGTCCACTGTGGAACAAAGGCCTCCCTCTTAGAGAGAGGTGTTCCCATAATGCCACACTTGGTGGGCGGCGTGGGGATTGCAGTACGTTCACCGTGTACTAATAGGATGATGCTGTCCACCCTTTGGTGGTTCTGGTCATAGTTTTAGGTCATGCTGTTACTGAATCTAGGTGCTGATTTGGCTTTAAAGCAGAGAGACCACTGGCCAGGGTTCTATAGGGCGCCTGACTAAGGCTCTCTACGCTAGTTTGATACATTGGAGAGTATTTTGGTTGTGTATACTTCCTCCAGTAGATTGTGACACTGTATAGTTAGTACGGAGGCATTCTGTGCAATTTGTCTACTGTAGTTGAAAGCTAAACTAATTTATACAATAACTAAACTAGCTCCAATCATTTATGACAGCTGCAATAAAATTGTAAAAAGCTGAATAAAAACATTTTCATTTTTTTATTCCACAATATTTTTTTATAATAGCCTTTACGGCCCTTTTACCTCTTTAATTCAGGCCGTTCAAAAAATAGCGGATCTACACTCCACATGGAAGATACCTGTCAGATTTCATGTTTTTAGGTCAAATAGCTTAGTATACATACATCAGCACCCATTAAACGTCCACTGCTGGACAAAGGCCTCCCTCTTAGAGAGGGGTGTTGCCTTAATCACCACGCTTGGCAGGCGACTTGGGGTTCGCAGTACGTTCACCGTGTACTAATAGGATGCTGCTGCCCATCCTCGGGTGGTTCCGGTTGCAGTTTTAGGACATACCCGGGTCCGAATTTAATATATTTCGCTCTTATTATTTATTTAAATGATTTTTATACTTTTTTTTTCTTTTTTCTGGGCAAGTGTCTTTATTAACTAAACAAAATACAAGCTAAAACTAACACTTCAAATACAGTTAGACTGCCCATAGACCGTTGAAGGTCTAAAGACAATCCAAAAGCTCAAGCCCACTACCAGTTGGCAGCGTACCCAACATACTGGCGGCATTACCACGTTGAATGGCAATGCTAATGCGTTGAGCCAGAAACTTTATTTAAATGAAGGTGACAAACTTCGAGACGACTCTAATAGATAAATACAAGAAATAATACCCTACTCGGGGATATTTCTTGACCATTAATATGGTGGTGGAGTGTAAATCGTTTGTCGCTTCAGTGGAAATGCATCATAAGAAACGTCGCGTTTCCTTTAGAAAAATATAAACTTAGTGCTAAGTCAAACTGAAAATATTGTCACCTGAGATTGTCACTGTCATCTAGAAAATTGTGATACTGTCATTGTCATGATTTTAAAATATGTCAAAGTCGAATTCCGAAGATTCTGATTATTTACAATTTACATTACACTGTGACATTACAAGTAAATAAATTGTTTTTGTAATTTTTATTAGTGCAGAAATAGGGAAATCATTTCAGAGAAATGCTAAATTACGATGTACTTTTTGTACAGATTGATTGAGTACAGATCATAACAAGATGTAAACAAAATAGACCGAGTTTTGTTATGAAATCTCGTGAAATAAACTGCTGCTGCTCTTTGACAAATATACTGATCTAAGCTGCTGCTTTAGTTAATGTTATCAGTGCTTAAATTGCAGTGGCAAGCGGCCTGCCCAGCTGGACTGCTGCTGCTAATGGACTGCTTTCCGGTCAGAATTCAAGATAACATGAACAACTCAGAACCTACCACATAATTATGGGCAATAGATGCAAAGATAGTTTGTTTACAAGCCCTTTGAACACTTCTGTCGTGTGATTCGTATCGTAGTGCTAACACAGATTATTCTAAAAACCAAAACTTGTTGTGTTGTTAAGAACTTAAGAATCTATAAAAATGTGCGACAAAATAATGTCATTTACAATCAAAATAGAATCAGAAGATACATTGGGATTAGAAACATTTGAGCCCGAACAATATCACTCAAATACATTGCAGGTGAAAGAGGAGAAACCATTTGAGTCTAGTACGCTACAACCATTTGAGTCTAGTACGGAACTACCATTTGAGTCTAGTACACAACAACCATTTGAGTCTAATATTCTACAACCATTTGAGGCTACACTACAACCAGAACCATATCGATCTATACCTCAAATAAAAAGGTGTCAATCATGTATACTAGAATCAAAACTATATGAATCAAGTCAACTTCAAAAACTGGAGAAACCGTGTGAGTCAATTACTCAACTGAAACCATCAGAGACAAATACACAGCAACAAGAATTTAAATCATCACAAATTAAAGAAGAGGAACCATTTGAGGCGCAAACTCTACAACCAGAACAATTACAACCTTGTAAACTACAACAAAAACCATTTGAGTCAAATAGATTGCAACCATTTGAGTCAAAAAGATTGCAACCATTTGAGTCAAAAAGATTGCAACTATTTGAGTCAAAAAACCAACAGGCCCCGTACAAACCTTTTGAATGCTACATATGTCTTTATAAATGTGTTAAAGCGAGTTTGTTGAAAAGGCACATACTAACACACTCTCAAGATAAACCGTTTACATGTGAAATGTGTAGTTTCAAATGTGCCCGCGTAGACAATTTAAAAAAGCACATGAGAACTCACAGCGATAAAACGTACACTTGCACCATATGTGTTTACAATTCAAAGAGCAAGAAAGAAATGAAATACCATATGAA
The DNA here is from genome assembly GCA_914767915.1 of Agriopis aurantiaria. Lineage (NCBI taxonomy): Eukaryota > Metazoa > Arthropoda > Insecta > Lepidoptera > Geometridae > Agriopis > Agriopis aurantiaria. The sequence continues at coordinate 4,270,200 of OU612010.1, read as the reverse complement.
AAGTCACGACGACAGAATAATATATGAATGCGATATCTGTGATTATAAATGTTTGAAGAAAATATCTCTAAAGCATCACATTAAAACTCACACCGGGGAGCGACCTTATGCCTGCAATTTTTGTGATTTTAAATGTGTACGTCCGGATACTTTAAGAGCTCACCGAGGTACTCACACAGGGTTAAAACCGTACGCATGTCACTTATGTAATTATAAGACACTGAGATCCGATTCGCTAAAAAAGCACATCGTAATTCATACGGATGACAAACCGTTCTGCTGTGACATTTGTGACTTCAAAACGGTAAATTCTAGAGACTTAAAACGTCATATACATAAACATACAGGTGAGAAACCGTATATGTGTGACTCATGTGACTTTAGGACAGCTTCATCGTACAATTTGAAAAACCATAAAAGAAAACATACAGGCGAAAGGCCGTATAAATGTGGGTTATGTGATAATAGTTATTCAAGGGCGGATACAATGCAGAAACATATGAAAGCGCACACCGAGGAGAAACATTTCAAATGTGATATATGCGATTACAAATGTAATCAAAATGGCATGTTGAAACGGCATCTACGTAAGCACACGGGAGAGAAATTTAAATGTAGTCTATGCGACTTTCAGTGTTTTAATTTTAGTTATTTGAAAAAACATAGAAGTAAGAAACACATTTAAATTGGCTGTAAGACATAGATTTAAAAAAAAAAAACCGGACAAGTACGAGTAGGACTCGTGCTCTGAGGGTTCCGTTGGACGGAACTCTCAGAACGTGAGTCAAAAATAAATAAAAAAATAACTGAAGTTGAAATATTGAATGACAAACTTAACTTTGTAGTTGACAATAAGGTTATTCCAACTACAAAATACAAGTTTGTAATAGAAAAATAATTATTTTTTAATGATATAACCTAAAATTTATGACTTATAGTTTTATTTCTATATATGTACTATGAGACCTTGCCTATTGCCAAATTTCATGATTCTAGGTCAACGGGAAGTACCCTATAGGTTTTGATTCCCTTGTGAAATCGCAAAATATGCGACATAAACGTTCATATCTTTTGATTGCGTTGACTTACAACTTTTATTTTTTTACAGCCGAAAGAAACCATAGACTCAAGTATTTAATATAAATTTCAACTTGATACCTTTACGCGTTCTTGAGAAAAAGGGTCTTGACAGACAGACAGACGGACAACGAAGTGATCCTATAAGGGTTCCGTTTTTTCCTTTTGAGGTACGGTTCCTATTTAACCCTAATAGGGTATTTGACTACTTTTGGGAAACTATTGCACATTATTGCCTGATATAATTTAATGTATACTGCATTTATATTTTCTGGATATCAGTCGTATTTGCGATATAAATCGATGTTAAAGTTTGAATAAAAAAATATCGCGCCAAAACGCAGACCTGCGTCATAGCTCCGGTCGAGCGACGATTGACGTCACACAAAACAAAACAGCTGCAGCCAGGCAGCAAAAGTTTGATAATCACTAATTTTCTAATAGAAGTAATGGTTTATAAATGTTGTGTAGTGCTACAATGTACAAATAATTCCATAAAACACCGGAAAAACTATTCGTTTCTGTTCCAATGGACCCCAAAACTCGCAAAAAGTGGTTGGAACTAAGTAGCTCTTAGAGAACCCAAAAGTATTGGAGCTAATTCAAGTGTTTCTATGTGCGAAGATCATTTTGAGGTACATATTTGAGTCTATATATTTCTATTACAATTTGTGTTTTTATTGCATTACTATTTTATGTACTGTTACTATCTTTTTAAACATTGTAAAGACATAACCTAACAAAATAGTGATATCCACCTACTACAACATACTTTTTGTACAACTTGATTGAATGTTTTGCTTGGAGAACAACTAAAAATTAATACTTAAATTGTAGTTTTTACGTTTTGAGTTCTGCAGCGTAGAAACAATGACGTAGATTAGTATTGAAGAAATATGCAACCATAAATACATTAATTTTGGGTAAGTTACTGCTGTCTGCTTGCACAAAATGTTTCTCCATTCTTCTCACATTTAACCTCCGGACTGTTTTTGGTGTTAATTTCTGGATAAATCGCTCTCAAAATAGCTTTACAACATTAAATTCGCAAATATCAATACAAAATCTGTTTGTTTAGATTTGTGTGACGTCACTAGGGATGAAGCCAATTACAGACCGTTTTCGATCACGTGATCAAATGTCGAAAATACAGTTATTTTATTCACGTTTTTTACAAAAAATAAGCATATTTTTATAAAAAAATCAATGAAATATGCTTTTTCATTGTGTCATGTTTATGGATGATGTCAATTGGCATAATATTTTCAATACAGTCAAACACCCTATTATATTGTTTTCTGTGACCAGGGGCCTTATGATTCTTTGATCGGGATTGAGATTGCATGCCGTCCCGTTCGTATCTATTTACTCGCACCACGTGCGTAAGTGAGATGGCACGCGATCGCGATCACGATCCGAATCATCCATAATAAGGCAGCTGGTCTATTGTAGTCTATGAATTATCTAAAAATTACAGAATAAGGATTGGTAGCATAAAAGTAGTGCTAATTTAGCATAAACGAATTAAGCATGTTACATTCTTTACTCACATGCCAAAATTATTGTTACCAGAACGAGACAGATATATTTTTTACAGGACGGTGATGTCGTGAAATCACTGTTCCATTTCGTAAGGGAATCCAACGACACCTCACTCATCAAAATCGGTCAAGCCGTTTAGGGTACAGGAGGTACACGAGGAACCTAGAATCATATTTACATGCTCACATACAACCTAAAAATATTACCCTCCTTCTTGGACAATCGGTTAAAAGTGCGCAAGGTTTGAAGGGAGATGCGTTCCGGTTCGTAAGTCCAATTCGAGGACGGCAAATTGCAGGGTTGTACACAGACTACATATTTACTTTTGACAGACGGCCTGCTATGCTTTGTAAATCACGTGACTGATTCTAGGCTAGATTCATGATAGTCCTTTTTTTTTTTTTTTTTGCTACGGCCCCATTGGGTTTCGGGGCAATTTTGCCATTAACAGCTGTGATTAACAGTGAGGGAGGTGATAGTGAGATTGTCAAAAAACGAGATAATCCTATTCTGTGCTAAAAATATTATTTGTCTATGTACTTTCAGTTCTGCCATGGCCTTGACCGCCCTTGCCTTTGATAGATAGAAACTCTTTATTGTGTACACCAGAAATAAAAATTACAAACTGATAGAAAACACTTACGAGCGCCACAAGTGGCGGCCTTATCGCTGAAAGCGATCTCTTCCAGGCAACCATTGGTCAGGGTAGAGCGAGATTGTAGTTCAGCGCGTTTCATTTCTGTCACAGATATTTCTGTAAACTATCATTATTCTGGAATAAAAAGTAGCCCAAGTGCTACTTTGTAAACCACAGAAAAGAGAAGTACATAGAACCAAAATAGAACGGAAACGAGAAGAAAAATCTGTCGCCAGGCATTATGACAGAACCTTGATTGAACATTCTTATTTATATCAACGCGCCGAACTCCGCATCCAAAGAAATTGGACCTTACCTTTTTGGGTTAGGTTTTGCCATGGCCGCTGGTCGCGATTCTCTGTGCGAAATTGACATCATATACAAGTTATACAACATACAATAAATAATAATCATTCTGGTGCAGTGTTTTACTCGATATACAATAAATACCTATAAAGAATGCAAGTTTTCGATCAAATGAACCGGCCAAGTGCGAGTCGGGCTCGCGCACTGAGGGTTCTACAAATCCGCACCACAAAATTCAATAACGAAATTACCAGTCAACAGAAACTTTTTACCGACTCGCACTTATCTGTTATTTATTTAGAGCGCGAGTCCAACTCGTACTTATACGCTCAAATGATGGGCAGGGCACATATTACGCAGAACAGATGGCCGATGGGGCCGAAAGGTTGGGAATGGAGACCACGGACCGGTAAGCGCAGCGTAGGACGTCCACCCACAAGATGGACAGACGACCTAAAAGAGACCGCAGGGAAACGCTGGATGCAGGCCGCTTCCAACCGACCCTTTTGGAGATCGATGGGGGAGGCCTATGTCCAGCAGTGGACGTCCTACGGCTGAAATGATGATGAAAAGATAAGGACAAGAGACCGTAGACTCAAACATCTTCCCATATAAACGAGCGAGAGAAAACGGTTACCTCCTCTTAATCTAATAGGAGTTAGTTAAGTTTTGGGTGACTTCGGTCCGGTGCTGGTCGTTTGGTTTTATGGCCCGGTTAACGGACACTGTATCTTCCTTGGTTAAATTAAGTTTCGGTGTGTTGCGAGCTTGCTTTCAAAGAAAGAAAGAAAGAAAAAGTTTTTTGTGACCAAATTACGTCACGATGTCACGATGTTTACGTTCACCGTTTTTGAGCGATGGCATCGAAACTGCACATCATTTCATTTCATAATTTTTTTTTAATTTTTTTTCCATCGTGCTTGAGTCTTCGAAGATCTATTTTTAGGGTTCCGTACCCAAATGGTAATAACGGGACCCTATTACTAAGCCTACGATGTCTGTCTCGGCTATATCTTTCGAACCGTAATAGATAGCCAGTTGAAATTTTCACAGAATATGTAACGTTACGGCGGATTAACTAACAAATAATAAAAAAAAGTCAAAAAGTAAAAAACATTAACCGGCCAAGTGCGTTTCGGGCTCGCGCACTGAAGGTTCCGTATCACGTCGGGGTCACCAATGTGGGAGCTATATGACCCTAATGTAACGTGAACAGATGAGGATGGTAGCATCCGACGACAGGTGTTGTTTGGTTGGCGGTTCTTGAAAGAATAAAACTGAGTCCAATGTTTCGTACTTTATTTAGAAACAGCCTGCCTTTTATACCATTTTATGCTAAAACTAATAATCAATCGTGATCATCTTCCTCGTCCGATGTTGGGCGAGGTAGGAGTCGGCGTACAAAACTTATGTTTTCTTGCCGAGGCTGGGCTCTGGGACACACTGGTCCCAGGGAAATTTTCTTCGAGGGGGTGAGTGCCTTTCGGCGCCTCGAACACCCTCTGTGGTCCGGTGGAAGGGTGCGAGCGAACTCAAGCGACCCTTCGTTGTACTACCGCGCAGCTAGCGAGACGCGAACGCCCAATCGCAGCTCGCTCCGGTTAGAGCGAGACGGCGATAGCGGAGGTCTCCCTCTGGCGTCTCTGCGCGCGGTAGTCGGCGCCGCGGCGTCAGCGACCGTTTTCACGGGCGAGGCCGCAGGCGCCGGGCACTGCTGCGGCGGTGTGGGCCGCCGCTACAGTGTGATGGCCCGTTAAGTCCGGGCGGTGGTATGGCGTTGGCCCTGGCTTCCCGCCAGGCGCGGGGGCGCGGGCGGGTGCACAGGGCAGGAACGGTCCGGCCGGCCATGCGCAATGCGACGCTCCAGACACCGGTGACGTTGTAGCAGGATGTGGCCGCCGCGACGAGACGCGGGCGGCGTCGGTCTAGATGGTGCGCGGCAGGCGACGCTGTCGGCCGGTCTTCGCTAGGCGTGGCTCTAGCCGACAGGAGTCGCGGCCGCGCTGTGGTAAGTCCGGTGACCTACCGGCCGGTCTTCGCAGGGCGTGACACTGACCGGTAGGGGGGGGGGGGTTGGTGTCCTCAGCTAGCCGCGTGTCGGTTGGGCGGAGAGACACCACCCTGTCAGCTTAGGCGGCTCGCTATCCACAGTACCATCCAGGCCGGCTCCGGCGGCCAGGTCCGGTCACGGGCACCAACCGTGATTGTCGGACGGGCGGCGGGCAGCGCGGCGGGACGGCCCGGTACACACGAGCGCGCCAGCTGTTTGAGCAGTGTTTGGGATCTGCTCTTCAAGGGTCCCTTGTTGTACGGTCCCGCGTTCGGCGGCGCGTGGACACCGCCTGACGCGGGGCTGGTCCGATGAGGATGCACGCACCGGTCCGATGCGTGCGCAGGTCAAGATGAGAGAGCGGGCGGCGCAGTGATGCGCCCAACCCGGTGGATGTGCGCGACCGGTGAGCGGCGCTCTTAAGCGCGTCTCTTCCGGTCGGATGTCGTTGCGGTATACGAGCGTCGCGACGCGACGCTCCTGTTCGGTCCGTAGGTGGCGTGCGCTGCGCGGCGCGGACCACCCGCCGTGCGCCTGGAGGGGGATTCCTCGCCCACGGAATAACAACTCCGCAGTCGTGAATCCTGTCGCAGGTTCGGTTGGGTGAAGTCGCGCGGCGGAGCGCTACGCGAATGTGTCGTGCGAGCGCCTCTGTCCACATAGGGCCGCGAACGGGCGCTCAGCGACGACGGTGGCAGTATTGTAGTCGGGGGGAAGTGGTGCGGGGCCATCGCTTCTTCCTCTCGCCGATATGGTATGTCCGGTTTCCCGATTGAAACGAGCGAGCGCCTGCACAGGCCGCGGAGTACCGCCGGCGATACAGTGCCAGACGGGTGGAATTCCGGCCTGAAACCGGAAAAGCCCATCTAACACGATCGGCGACAGACGGTACGTGCGGGCTCTGGCGGCGCGCGCAGCGCGATGTGACGTCAGTTTAAAAAAAACTGACGTCACCTAAAACTAATAATAATACTTAACCTACTATCCTATGTCTAAACCTTACCTAAACGAGAGCCTAATACTTAATTATTCCCACATATGTTTTCTACTGCACTAACAATTAAAACTACATAAGAATCTATCCTTTATTTGAATACTTAAACTATCTACCTTACGGACAACTTATCGCGCCCAGATACGGTTTGCGGTCGCGTGATTTTCCAACTGAGCTGATTAGGTGCCTGTAATAGCAGTTGTCCGTAAGGCCCCAGGTAAGATGCTCAATATGCGGCGCTCGCGCCACGACGCTTGCCGTCCATATAAATATACGCGAGCGCCTCCTACGCCGCGCGCCACTGGTCGGTGCGCAGGCGCACGCCTACAAATGCTCCGCAGATTCATGCCGCCACAAATCCATAAAATTCAATAACGAAATTACCAGCTATAACTTGGTGATGAACAGAAACTTGTCACCGACTCCCACTTGGCCATGATTTATTGTTTGTTGTTATACTTTAGAGTGTGTACTATAATCATGCCAATTTTGACATTTGTACGTATTACCGATTTTACATTAGAGCTAATACAAAAATACGTTTGTTGTATGGGGAACCCCCTTTCGTTTTCACTTTTTTATTATTTGTTAGTTAATCCGCCGTAACATTACATATTCTGTGAAAATTTCAAATGGCTATCTATTACGGTTCCAAAGATATAACCGTTTAAAGATAGGACAGACAGACATCGTAGGCTTAGTAATAGGGTCCCGTTTTTACCCTTTGGGTACGAAAACCTAAAAACCCCTTTTTAGGTTAGGGAACCGAGTTTTTGTATTAGCTCTAATGTAAAAACGGTAATACGTACAAGCGTTAATCTTGGCATGATTATAGTATACACTATAGCATAACAAAAAAAAATCATAGCCAAGTGCGAGTCGGTGACAAATTTATGTTCATTACCAAGTTCTAATAGGGTACTTGACTGTATTAAAAATATTATGCCAATTGACGCCATCCATAAACATGACATAATGAAAAAGCATATTTCATTGATTTTTTGATAAAAATATGCTTATTTTTTGTAAAAAACGCGAATAAAATTACTGTATTTTCGACATTTGATCACGTGATCGAAAACGGTCTGTAACTGGCTTCATCCCTAGTGACGTCACACAAATCTAAACAAACAGATTTTGTATTGATATTTGCGAATTTAATGTTGTAAAGCTATTTTGAGAGCGATTTATCCAGAAATTTTCACCAAAAACAGTCCGGAGGTTAAATGTGAGAAGAATGGAGAAACATTTTGTGCAAGCAGACAGCAGTAACTTACCCAAAATTAATGTTTTTATGGTTGCATATTTCTTTAATAATAATCCACGTCATTGTTTCTACGCTGCAGAACTCAAAACGTAAAAACTACAATGTCAGTATTAATTTTTAATTGTTCTCCAAGCAAAACATTCAATCAAGTTGTACATAAAGTATGTTGTAGTAGGTGGATATCACTATTTTGTTAGGTTATGTCTTTACAATGTTTAAAAAGAAAGTAACAGTACATAAAATAGTAATGCAATAAAAACACAAATTGTAATAGAAATATATAGACTCAAATATGTACCTCAAAATGATCTTCGCACATAGAAACACTTGAATTAGCTCCAATACTTTTGGGTTCTCTACGAGCTACTTAGTTCCAACCTTAGATTGATTCCAACCACTTTTTTCGAGTTATGGGGAGTTTTGGGTCCATTGGAACAGGAACAAATATTTTTTCGGGTGTCTTTATGGAAGTATTTGTACATTGTGGCACTACACAATATTTATAAACCATTACTTCTATTAGAAATTAATTAATCATCAAACTTTTGCAGCCTGGCTGCAGTTGTTTTGTTTTGTGTGACGTCAATTAGTCACGTGATCGGAGCTATGACGCAGGTCTGCGTTTTGGCGCGATATTTTTTTATTCAAACTTTAACATCGATTTATATCGCAAATACGACTGATATCCAGAAAATATAAATGCAGTATACATTATTTTATATCAGACAATAATGTGCAATAGTTTCCCAAAAGTAGTCAAATACCCTATTGTGTTATACCTACTCGAGCGCCTGTAGCAAAATAATTAACTGCCTAGCTATTGCTTCAACAATTTTGGTAGGCGTTATAATAACTGGTAATTCGGTTACTTGGACAACCTTATTGTATTTTGTGGTGGTACGGAACCCTCAGTGCGCGAGCCCGACTCAAACTTGGCCGGTTTATTTATTATTTGTTAGTTAATCCGCCGTAACATTAGGTACATATTCTGTGAAAATTTCAACTTGCTATATATTACGGTTCGAAAGATGCAGCCTTTTAAAGGTAGGATAGACGGTCAGTCAGACAGACATACATCGTAGGCTTAGCAATAGGGTTCCGTTTTTACCCTTTGGGTACGGAACCCTCAAAACTAACATAACGGCTGGCATCAGCCCATACAAAATACTAAAAGTAATAAAGAAAATTTTGCAAAAACATTTTCCAATATTAATCCTTCAGTAATTATATACATCGTCAAAAAGTTGAGAACCCGAGCGTGAGAGCGCGTAATCTGGGAAATCGTTCTTAACTCCCAGCGAAGGGTTAAACTTAATTTGTAGTTAAAGGTCAATTAGAACAGGTAAGGGAAGGGTTAACGTCCTACACTGCGTCCAATTTATCTACATGGTTCACATCATCAGCCATTAAATGTCCACTGCTGAACTAAGGCCTCCCTCTTAGAGAGGGGTGTTGCCATAATCCCCACGCTTGGCAGGCGGCTTGGGGATCGCAGTACGCTCACCGTCTACTAACAGGACGCTGCTGCCCATCCTCAGGTGGTTACCTACATGGAATAGAGAATAATTAGTACACAGTTTAAAGAAAAACAACAAATAATAAATACTGGCCAAGTGCGAGTCGGTGACTCTATTCACCACCGGTTCTCGTACGATCATCGAAGTTAAGCAACATCGGGTGCGGTCGGTATTTGGATGGGTGACCGCCTAGGCATGATGTCTTTTTGTATTTTCATCATCATCATCATTTCAGCCGTAGGACGTCCACTGCTGGACATAGGCCTCCCCCATCGATCTCCAAAAGGGCCGGTTGGAAGCGGCCTGCATCCAGCGTTTCCCTGCGGTCTCTTTTAGGTCGTCTGTCCATCTTGTGGGTGGACGTTTGTACTTTAGTAGGTTACAATTTCTATGGTGGTACGGTACCCTCATTGCGCGAGCTCGATTCGCACTTGGTTTACCTTTACCATGGTAGGTATAAAACGGTCGCATAGCAACACAGACCTTGGTCTGTGCAGTGTGCATACTGCATAGGGAGTTTTGGCGCCAATGTGGAAAAGCGACTCGTATTATTTTCCTAAACTTGTGTATTTTCGAGTGTTAAGGTGTAATAATGGTGGATTATTATTTTTTAAGTGCTCGTGAACGTGCTCGAGTGTGGCACAGTGATATAACGAGTTGAAAACTGTCTTTTCGTGTTGTTTCCGAAACTTCATAGAAGCATCTTGTAAAGCATCCTCCACTTTACTGGGACATGAGTTTGACTTGACCGTGATATAGTTTGCTTGACTCTGACTGTGACTATGACTTGTTAGACGCTAACTTGATTAATTTGATTAATATTACGACTGAAGAACTTTGTATCCATGGCATCGAGATACAATTCCTATAGAGTCACAATCTCTCAGTGAAAACAATCAAAAAACGTCCGAGCGTACAATTGGAATACGCGTACAGCGTATAATTGATACATTTACAATGTATCAATTATATACTTCACAATGCCACATTTACTGCAATTGAGACGTTATGTCGCTTGCATAGTGTTTAACGTTAGTTGTCCGCTATGTCATCGTAGCTCTGACATCGCGCGGCGTTGTACTCGGATCGCGGTTACCTTGTAACTAACCAAAAAGTCTGCGCAGTTCGTAGCATGCGCCGAGTTTTGGTTCGGTTTTTTTTGGCACGATTTTGACTCTATATGTATTGTATCACGATGGTCTTAGGTCATGAAAAAAAAAATAACAACAACGGCCTGTGCATAGCAAATAAAAAAAAAAAAAAAACAATTCCCGGGAATAAGGCCTCTGTTGATTTTTCCATTTCACCGATCGCCTCAGGAATGTAAATTGCAGACAAAGATCGGGGAAATTTTTATTTAATTTGACAAATTGGGGTTCTGGGGTGGTTATACATTTTTTTTATGTTAGGGAGGGATTTTAATGTTTCATAGTCTTAGATAAGAAGATGGCAGAAAAAACAGTGGTTAGGGAATTTAACATGGTTTTATCTAACATAGACGATTGTGTCCATTATTTGAAGAACACACCTTGGGTAAATTATACTTTAAGATCTAACCTTTTAGTAATTGGCGGTTCATTTTAATGAGTCACCAAAGCGTGTTTTTAGGGTTCTGTACCCAAAGGGTAAAAGCGGGACCATTTTACTAAGCCTACGATGTCTGTCTCGCCGTCCTCCCTTAAACGGCTGTATCTTTCGAACCGTAACAGATAGCCAGTTGTTTTTTAGGGTTCCGTACCTCAAAAGGAAAAAACGGAACCCTTATAGGATCACTTCGTTGTCCGTCTGTCCGTCTGTCAAGACCCTTTTTCTCAAGAACGCGTAAAGGTATCAAATTGAAATTTATACTAAATACGTGGGTCTACGGTTTCTTTCCGCTGTAAAAAAATTAAAGTTGTAAGTTAACGCAATCAAAAGATATGAACGTTTATGTCGCATATTTTGCGATTTCACAGGGGAATCAAAACATAGGTTTTGATTCCCCTGTGTTTTGTTACCCTAGGGTACTTCCCGTTGACCTAGAATCATGAAATTTGGCAAAAGGCAAGGTCTCATAACACATATATAGGAATAAATCTGAAAGTTACAAATTTGAAGTTATATCATTTAAAAATAATTATTTTGATATTACAAACTTACATTTTGTAGTTGGAATGTATGGAAGAACCTTATAGTCAACTACAAAGTTAAGGTTGTCTTTCAAATATATCAACATCTGTTAGTTTTTTTTTATTGGACTCGCGCTCTGAGGGTTTTATCCAACGGAACCCTCAGAACACGAGTCCTACTCGTACTTGTCCGTTTTTTTTTTTACAAAATATGTAATGTTCATTACGGCGGATTAACTAATAAATAAAAAAGTCACAAAATAAAAAGAAAGGCATCCCCATACAACAAACGTATTTTTTTAACGTAGGATATTTTATTAGCTCTATTGTTTTCTTTTAATCTAAATTTATTTTGAAGCTTGAAGCTCTATTGTAAAAAAAAAATATGGGACCACCTATGAGATATGACCTACCAACCAAAAAAAGAATCATCAAAAACAATTCTAAATTGGCGGAGTAATAGCGCAACAAACATACAAAAAAAAAAAACTGTTGAATTATACATCACTGAAATTCAGTTCAGTCAATATTAATTGCTAGTCTTGTATTTATTTACTAACTAGCTGACCTGACAGACGTTGTCCTGTCTTAGAACTGTCAAACACGCAAAGTCAAAATTACAAATCTTATTTTTTACACCTTGGGTTTCATTATTGGAGTTTTAGTAAGGATCCCTATTTTTTTTGAAAATATAATATAGCCTATGTTAACCGGGGATAGTGTAGCTTCCCAACAGTGAAAGAATTTTTCAAATCGGTTCAGTAGTTTCGAAGCCTATTCAATGCAAACAAACAAACAAACAAACAAACAACAATCAAATCTTTCCTCTTTATAATATTAGTATAGATTATTATAGTATAGACGAGCTGCGGCCGCGACTCTACCCACGAATTGATAACCTCCTTCTTTTTGAAGTCGGTTAAAAACGGTAATACGTACAAGCGTCAAACTTGGCATGATTATAGTACACACTCTAAGGTGTAACAACAAATAATAGGTGATGGCAAAGTGTGAGTTGGTGACTAATTTCTGTACATTACTAAGTTATACCGTGGTTATATAACCGGTAATTCGGTTACTTGGATGACCTTATAATTTTTTTCACCAAATCGAAATGCCATATTTTACTAATTTCGAAGTTGGTTTTTTAAATCGATAGTTATTGAATTTTGTGGTGGTACTACGGAACCCTCAATGCCCGAGCTCGACTCCCACTTAGCCGGTTTACTGCACTAGAGCAAAAACAAAAATACGTTTGTTGTATGAGGACCCCTACCTTTAGCTCTTTGATATTTCTATTTTGCTGTTTGTCTTTATTAATATTTCTTAGTTAATCCACCGTAACATTACGTATTTTGATATTGAATGTAATAAAAAAAAACAACCGGCTGTCTATTACGGTTCGAAAGATACAGCTGCAGACATACAGCGTAGGGTTAGTAATAGGGTCCTGTCTTTAGCCTTTGGGTACAGATCCCTAAAAAGTGTTTTTTTTTTTTACTATTAGCGTCTACCTCGCGTATTTTCATGAATTCTTAGGTATATAAGAATTCTTAGGTATTTAGCTGTATTTAAAATATTTCAGTTTTATTTCAGATATATTGTAAGCTATTGACTAGCTATAGGTATTTGAAATTCCTAGTCAAATCAGCCATTTTGGCTTGTCTAGACAGATCTTGGCAGAACTCCGATAGGCGTGGCATCGACACGCCTCAAAATACGCCCTTTTACCTCCCTCCAAGATAGTTTCAAACCAAACTTCGAGACGAGCGGACGTACCCGGAACTCCCCTTCGATTTTCAAACAGTTTCTTAATTTGTTTTTGAAAAATCTCGCAAATATTCGCGGTTTTTATGTGACGTTTGAAAGGTTGGACTGTATTTTGAAAGATCGTGTTGCACGCGAGTTTACGAACGCTTGTTTGTTGATTTGTTTGTTTGTAAACAATAACACGTGGTCGGGGGTGAAGGTCAATGAACTTTATGACTTCGCTTTAGGTATGTTTGTAGGTGATTTTATGTTTTACTTGACACTGTACGGAGTGAAAAATTAAGTGACAATAAAAACAAAGTGACAAATATAAAAAAAAAATGTGTAGAAAATAACCGACTTTAAAAACTTAAACTATAACTGAAGTGAAAAGTTTAGTGAAGTTACAGTGATTTAAACTGATTTGGTGAATAATACAATTAATACTGTGCGAAAAACACATACCAATTTAGAATAAAGTCCCAAATAAAGGCAGTGACATTTCATAAAACCAAACTAAATTTATATAAATCGCAACATAATCCAAAACAAGGAATGATTAGCAGTTATACTATTCCTGGTGTAAAATATGAATAAACCATAAAAATAAGTGCAAGACTGTTGAAACCATTAACAAATTAAACTATTAAAAACTTTGGTTAGCATTTGGTTTTTTTCTCAAAAATTGTGTTGAAATCTTTCAAATTGGATGCATCAAGATCACCCGAGGCCCTACCAGGGGCCTCAAACATCGGGCCAAGCCGAAAAACTTTACTAGTGTATCCTTTTTCCAAAACCAACGAAACTGAACCAAAAACGAATAAATACTTACTGGAGACACCTAACGAATTAAAAAGAAAAACTCCTCTACTAGAACTACCTAAAGATTTCACAAAAAAACCAAAATTATTCAATCAAAAAAATAATTTTCAAGTGAAAAGTGACATGAAAAACGCACCTACACCAAAAACGACAAAAGAAAACACTCAATACCATCAAATCGATGCAGAAGACTGTCAAATCATAAATGAAAACTGTCAAATAAATACCCAGAACTGTCAAAAAAATACGAACAACTGTCAAAACAACAAACAAAACTGTGAAACAGAAACTGTGAAAATTGAAGTCGCAAAAAATTGTGATGCAGTGAAGTGCCATCACTGTTGCTGCCACAAAGAGGCAGTGAAGAGTGACTGTCAAAGTGGTTGTAGCTGTCAAAATCAGGCTGTCAAAGTGATATTTGCCCCAGCGATGATACCGTCAATATTTGGCCCAATGCCTGGCATTCCATATATCGTCAAACAAGCAGTGAAAGTTGGTGAACAGGTGAGCTATAGTAATTTCAAAGATATTTTTCTTTCCATATAAGGCATAATTATAACGTAGGCGTACTTACAATTTTAAAGTATCCAAATTTTTAAATCTTTCTATTTCTTCTACCTTCTTTCAAATTAATTATATTACTAGCGATCCGCCCGCCCGGCTTCGCACGGGTGTAATTTACGTGTGAAGCCGGAGCGGGTCGCTAGTTATTATATACTAGCGGCCCGCCTCAGCTTCGCTCGGGTATAGATTATAGCCTATGTCACCCGGGGCTAGTGTAGCTTCCCAACAGTGCAAGAATTTTTCGAATCGGTTTAGTAGTTTCTGAGCCTATTCAATGCAAACAAACAAACATTAAAATCTTTCCTCTTTATAATATTAGTATAGATAATTATAGGTATATATAAACCTTCCGTGAATTTTTTTCTAACTGATGGTGAAAACCGCATCAAAATCCGTTGCGTGGTTTAGGAGGAGTAAGCGGGTATACAGACAGTCATCGTACGCTTATAGGATCCGTTTTTACCCTTTGGGTTCGTAACCCTAGAAACCTCCAAACTTCCACCTTACTGGTCAACATATCTCCACTTATGGATACCGCGCTTTATCTGCAAGCGTCATGTCGGTAGCACTGACGTGCGGAGACCGGAACTGGGTAAAGTGGCCGGATAGCAATAAATCCATCCGTGTCCAAAGGGTTGCCTTGTCAAGATGGTATCGAGCTAATGGAACTCATGCGAAAGCTGAGATCATTGTTAAGGCCTCATATCAGTATGTAAGGAAAAGGAACGGAGATTCGGACCCCCTTAGCATACGACGAAAAAAATCATGAAATATTAGACAGATATATATTTGCACAGCGGGCAATGGAGAGAGCTATGTCCGGAGTTTCTTTGCGCGATAGAATCCGAAACGTGGATATTCGCCAAAGAATCAGAGTCACCGACGCAGCTGTTAAAATTTGCAATGGGCAGGCCACATCGCTCGGAGAACCGATAACCGATGGGGAAGAAAGGTTATTGAGTGGAGACCACGAACCGGAAGACGCAGCGTAGGTAGGCCTCCCACAAGACGGACCGACGACATTGTGAGAGTCGCTGGCATCCAGTGGATGCAAAAGGCTGTCGTTCAGTGTTGAGGTTAAAGGGGGAGACCTATGTTCAGCAGTAGACGTCTTCCGACTGATGATAACGATGATGAAGATGATAAAGGTCGAACCGAACCGAACCCGAACCGAACCGAACCTATCTGGTAAGTTAGAGCCGCTGAGCTTGCGCAGAGACGTTGGTTCGCTCAGCTTGTTCTACAGATATAATAGCGGGGAATGCTCTGATGAACTTTTTGATCTTATCCCTCCATCTCGGTTTTACTACAGAACCGGCCGCCATCGCCAGAAATGCCATCCGCACATTATAGATGCGTGGAAGACTCGCACTGTTCGATTTGATCGATTGTTTCTGCCACGTACCTGTAAATTGTGGAATGGCTTACCACCTTCGGTTTTTCCGCCGAAATATAATTTGGACTGCTTCAAACGAAGGGTGAATAGAGTCCTCAAAGGTAGGCAACGCACTGACAATGCTCCGGGTATTGTAGGTGTCTATAAGCGGCGGTGACCACTTACTATCAGGTGGCCCGTAGCTTGTTTGCCACTTATTCCATTAAAAAAAGGCATATCTCTCTTGTTTATCTGATCTGAGCATAGAACGATATAAACGGTACCTGCAAGTCAAGTGGGAGAACGTACAGATGCGGAAAAATTCCATGAATAAAATTACACTCGAGGAATTTATAACGCATACATAAATAATGACACGGAGTACACGAAACTGCATTTACAAGAATAAGGGGCTTTTATTGGCGACGAGCGATATCAATAAATAGGGTATTTGACTGTATCTCTTCTCTTCTCTATCTCTTCTCTATCTCTATCTTCTCTACATAGTATAAATTGAAGTCGCTTTCCGCGTCTGTCTGTCTGTATGTCTGTATGGCCGCTAACTCCTCCTAAACCACGCAACGGATTTTGATGCGGTTTTCACCATCGGTTAGATACATTTTCACGGAAGGTTTATATATATAACAAGCGACCCGCCCCGACTTCGCACGTAAATTACACCCGTGCGAAGCCGGGCGGGCGGGTCGCTAGTTGAAAATATAATCTGTTCTGCGAGATATGTGCCCTGCCCGCTGCCACTTCAACTTGCTAATCTGCCCCAAGTACCGTTATTTATCGATGGTCAAATTCGATAGAATGCCATAGAATCGATCATAGTGAGTACTGATCAAATGACATTTTATCGAATTGAACCAAAAACGACCTTAACTGTCAATTTGACGATCGATAAAAGAACGGTACTTGGGCTATGTCGGTTGTCGGTCAAATCGGTATGTTCTGGAATGGAGACCACGGACTGGTAAGCGCAGCGTAGGACGTCCACCCACAAGATGGACAGACGACCTAAAAGAGACCACAGGGAAACGCTGGATGTAGGCCGCTTCCAACCGGCCCTTTTGGAGATCGATGGAGGCCTATGTCCAGCAGTGGACGTCATACGGCTGAAATGATGATGTGTACTTACACTGCAGAATCGCTTAAAGCAGGTAGCGGTAAGATTAAAATTAATCAGAGATGGCGCCACGCTGCTTGGATTCCAATAATGGCCTCTGCAAAGTGGTGAACGATGTACTTCCTTGCGTTTGACAGATTTATAGACTCGCACAATCCCTTAATACAGTGCTTGCTAAATCCCGCGGTGTTACCCGCAATTTCCAGTAATTCTACATTTTTCGAGGGAAAAGTACCCTATGTTCGTTTCGACTCGCACTTGGCCGGTTTATTTATTGTATTTTGTGGTGGTACGGAACCCTCAGTGCGCGAGCCCGACTCACGGTTGTCCAGTTTATTGAATTGATAATTATTATATACGACTGATGATACAAGCATACCGCCAGAATACTGGCGGCATTTGATGCCGCCAGTTTGCTGGGTACGCCAACTAGTAGTGGGCTTGAGCATTTGGATTGTCTTTAGACCTTCAACAGTCTATGGGCAGTCTAACTGTAATTGTATTTTGTTTGGATAAAAGCAAGTCTAAGCGTTGCCCAGTAAAAAAAAAAAAACAAGGCATACCTACATAGAGTGCTTTTCATGTTTGAAGTCCCCCAGACGCGGCGCTGTCATCGCGTATCATTCACTATCAGTATCATTTCTCGAGTAGAACTTTAACAACTTTTGGCATCGTAATTATCGAAAATTAATAAAAATCTCACTAGCGTCCAAACACAGTAACAACACCTGACAACTACAACATGGACATTTAGTTCCGCTGTTTGCCGTGGGACTTCAGACATGAAAAGGACTCTACAAGTTTACTCGTTTTATATGGTATTGGAGTAAACTTATTAAAGGTTTTCCCACTTTTAAGCTACGCTTATTACTACAGATGACCATAAGGCTTAAAATATTGTATTAAAGTCGCATTTAGTGGAGCAAAATCATGGCGCTTACACAGTCGTGCGTTTCACTACTTCTATTTTTGAGGCTTTTCTAATATTTTTCGAAAAGTATAGCTGTAATGTTAAATGTACTTTTGCGGTTTTCTCCATAATTATGAAATCTGTACATTAAAATATCATAGACAACATTTAGTAAATAGGTATTTGAATTAATCCAAAAAACAGGTAGAAAGTTGCTCAAATCAGTGGTTCTTTATTTTTTTTCCTATCAAGCGAATTTTCCTTAGTCGATCTTTGGGGTTTCCTAGATAAAACATTCATTATTGATACGACACCGTTTTTATAATTTTAAAGTAAACATTGAAGTAGACACACTTAAACTAGACCGACCAAAATTGCTGAAATTCGGAATAAAGGGCCTTAAGTTGAGCAACGCATTATTTCTGTATCACAAGTTCATAAGTCCCAACCAAGTCGTAACATATTCTTTGCACGGAATTTACGGCGCGAATAAAGGGTGCTTGGCTTTACACCTGCGATATACAGGCTGGTGCAAAAGCATGAGATTGTTTCATTTTGCAAATATCAATAATTATTTATGATACAAGTGCGGTAAGTTGGGTATTACAAACGAGTAGACGAATGTAAGCCCGACACGAAGTCGAGGGCTTACCATAGTCACGAGTTTGTAATAACCAATCCGCACGTGTGCCATACAACGGTTTACAACACATTTGCGAGAAAAAAAGGCTACAAATGAAACAATTTTTATGGAAATGGAAAAAATACCGTAAAGTACACGCACGGTGCTATACATCTAAGCGTGCGGTAAAATTCATTACCGCACGCTCCGGAACGGTGCTATACATCTGAGCGTGTGGTAAAATTCATTACCGCACGCTCCGTTGTATGATGCGTAATGTTTAACTTTCGAACGATGTATACAGGCTTCGTAAGTGCACTTTTTGAGCAAATGTGTTGCAAAAATATTTCATACTAGCTTTATTCACCCATGTGCGTTTTCAGCTTCAATTTGCGCCTTTAATGTCAATTTTAAAGGCTTACGTTGACAGTACCACGAAAAAATAAAACGAACTTTGAGACCTAACTCAAAAAGGTAAGGTCCAAGTTCTTTGGATGCGGAGTTCGATGCGTTGACATAATTAACAATGTTCAATCAAGGTTCTGTCATAATGCCTGGCGACAGATTTTCCTTCTCATTTCTGTTCTACTTACTTCTCTTTTCTGTGGCTCAAGTCCACTACCAGTTGGTAGCGTACCCAGCATGCCAGCGGCATTACCACGCTGAATGGCAATGCCAGAAACACGCCAGCATTTTGGTCACGCGTCGTATAAACCCGGTGCTCTGACTGATTTTTGAATTTGAGGTGAGCGCCCGGTCCTCGAGGGCCCAATGTCTCGACCCCAAACGCCTCAAATATGTAACCACTGCCGAGGTTATCATATTTGCGTCGCTTGTCGATTTTAGAACACCCTGTATGTACAATATCTGAGTGGTAGCGCCTCTCTTATAATAAAGCTACTTGTGACCAAGTTATTGCGATTACGTGGCTCAAAAGGCGTACTTTATTTGAACTGCAATTTTTTTTTTTTTTTTTTTTTTTTACTGAGCAAGTGCCTTTAATAACTAAACAAAATACAAGCTAAAACTAACACTACAAATACAGTTAGACTGCCCATAGACCGTTGAAGGTCTAAAGACAATCCAAATGCTCAAGCCCACTACCAGTTGGCAGCGTACCCAACATGCTGGCGGCATTACCACGTTGAATGGCAATGCTAATGCGTTATATATTACAATATTTATAGGTTACTAGCTGGGTCCAATGGCTTTACCCGCGATTTTTGGATTTGTCTAACTAAAATAATACCGGTCAAATGCTTCGGTTCGCGCACTGAGGGTTCCGTACCACCACAAAATACAATAATTATCAATTTCAATACCTGACTTCAAAATTGGTAATATTTGTAATTTCGATTCGGAGAAAGATATGATAAGGTCGGTCGTCAAGATGGCGTTGGCGAAAAAATAAACAAAGGGAAAAATAGTAAATAAACTTTCCTAAATAGGTCAACATCACCATCATTATGTAGAGCTCACTCAGCAGATTTCAAATATATATAACACTAGCGGTCCGCCCCAGCTTCGCACGGGTATAGATTATAGCCTATGTCACCCGGGGATAGTGTAGCTTCCCAACAGTGAAAGAATTTTTCAAATCGGTTCAGTAGTTTCGGAGCCTATTCAATGCAAACAAACAATCAAATCTTTCCTCTTTATAATATTAGTATAGACTAGCAGACCTGACAGACGTTGTCCTGTCTTAGAATTGTCAAACACGCAAAGTAAAAATAAATAAAATAAATATTCGGGACATTTTTTCACACACGGTCATCTGACCCCAAACTAAGCAAAGCTTGTGATATGGCTGCCAGAGACTGATAAACATACATATATAGTTTTAAATACATACATAAATAGATATAAACAACCAGATATAGAACAAACACAAATGTTCATCACATAAATGTTTGCCCTAGGCGGGAATCGAACCCGCGCCCCCAAGCTCAGAAGGCAGATTCACTACCAACTGGACCAACGGGCTATCAAAATTGTAAATCTTATTTTTTTACACCTTGGGTTACATTATTGGAGTTTTAGTTATATCAAGTTATATTTAGGACTATATTTTTTTTTTAATAGGGATGTGCATCGGGTATAGTGTAGCTTCCCAACAGTGAAAGAATTTTTCAAATCGGTTCAGTAGTTTCGGAGCCTATTTAACGCAATCAAATCTTTCCTCTTTATAATATTAGTATAGATATAGACTAGTATGAAATACTGAGCAGTTTAGGAGATGAAGCGGTATGAAAGAGCTCTGTATCTACTACGAGTAGGTATAGATAGTTACGCAGCGCCGCTGTTACTTTTATGTTACGTAGTGTTTATACAATACAGTCGGGTTACGTTTATTAAATAATTTACTTGTTATACTAGTTTATTGAATAGGGGTGAAAAAATTGACATTATGAACCCCCTTTTTTGAACTCTGTGAAGTCAGTTGTAATGTTTTTGTAAAAATTAATAAAATAAAATGTATTCTTTTTTACAAAAAAAATATGGTGTGACTTGTCAGAGCGACGGTGGCCGGGCGGTAGCAGGTGCGCTTTACAATCTGACGGCACCCGGTTCGATCTTCGGCCCAACCAATCATTTATTTAGTACTTAATTATTTTATGTACAGTTAGTTTCGATGCCATCGCAACGGCGAAGGAAAACATTGTAAGGAAACTGCCCCCCGATTCTACTAAACAAATTGTCATTAAATTGTAATTGTTGCGATTTTAATTGTTAAATAACTGCCTCAAAATTGACAGTTTTTAATATTTTTTTATACTAAGTAATATTAGGTGTTTGTATTTTAATAGTACAAAAAAATATTTAAAACTGTCAATTTTGAGGCAGTTATTTAACAATTAAAATCGCAACAATTACAATTCAAAGACTATTTCTTTAGTAGAGTCGGGGCCCTGGTATGTCCAAAAACCAACAATAGTTCAAAGACATGCCATTCACCAACATGCACTGCGCATTATGGATTATCCCACCCTCTGAGAGAAGGCCTGAGTCCCAGCAGTGGGATCGTGTGACAATACTACGATTTTTTCAAAAGGTAGTTAGGTATGTAGGATTTTTGGTATTAATTAACAAAGAAATACTTGCTTATTCAATTAAAAGCATTTATTGGTGACATTTTGTTCAAAACTTAAGTTTATATTAGTTCGATAAAACGATATTATATAACAGCTTTGATAAAGTCCTGCAAAGATTTAAATGAACGTTGACGAACTCTCTTTCACAATAGAGAGAAAATGTGGTATCAGCTGTTGTTTCACTTTTAACCAAGTTTATAACAATCCTTGTCGGTCCTTGGAGAATATTAAATCCTTGAAAGTACTATAATATGAAGTCGTTGAAGGTAATGAAACTATTAAGTAATTGGAGGTACCGGAAAAATTTAGTTGTTGGAGGTACTGAAAATATTAAGTTACTGGCGGAGCCGGAAACATTTAGTTGTTGGAGGTACTGAAAATATTAAGTTACTGGCGGAGCCGGAAAAATTTAGTTGTTGGAGGTACTGAAAATATTAAGTTACTGGCGGAGCCGGAAAGATTACGCTGTTGACCATATTAACTCTATGGTGGTGTCGGAAAGATTAATTAGTTGGAAGTACTGAAAAGGTTAAGTCGTTGGAGGTACTGAAAAGATTAAGTCGTTGAAGGTACTGAAAATATTAAGTTACTGGTGGAGTCGGAAAGATTAAGTTATTGGAGGCACTGACCATATTAATTCGTAAGTGGTGTCGGAAAGATTAATTAGTTAGAAGTACTGAAAAGATTAAGTCGTTGGATGTACTGAAAATATTAAGTTGTTGGAGGTACTGAAAATGTCTTGCTTTATCCCTGGGAGAAAGGCTGCAGTGGGTTGGTCGTCAGGTGGAAAATACCAGTGGATCTAAAACAAAAAAAGAAAATGTCATTCACCGAGCGAAGAGAGGTCTCAGTTTCTACTGGCTAATGGGACAAATCGGCATTGCTATGCATGTTTTGTTCGACAATAACTTGCGCATCGTTGTACCGATCTTCATGAAACTTTGTAGGCAAGTAGTTCAATAAAATAGGCACGTGTCCTTATGTTTAATTTACTACAAATAACAGGCTTAGTGATAAATATGACTAAATACATTACACATACTGAAAAAATCAATTAAATTGGCTGATAAATATGAGCGTTGAGATATGAGCTTATTGAGATATGAGCGTTTAAAGTTTTAGGTGGCAATAGAGAGGGGATACTCTGTCCCTTTCTCGGAAAGCGTCTGTTAGTAGTATAGTTCTTGTATGGCGCGCCTGAGGCGTGACGTCATAGCTCAGTATAGTGCGCTCTGTATCTAGCATGAAATCAAAATAGTTAACTTTTTTATTATAGAAACTGAAATGGTTTTCACACATTTTATTTATATTACACGCCTAATGCGGTTGAAACTATAGTCGGAGTGACCGGCTTAATCTTACGTGAGTAATTACCGTGTAATATAAATAAAATTGTTATAACTTATGTATTTGTGAACTAATTTTAATTTTGTTTTCGTTGATGAGCTCTATTTGTGATCAGATATAATAAATCATTTAATCGAATTGATAACCTCCTTCTGAAGTCGATTAAAAATATTAGTCATTATGCCTTCGAATATAGGCAAAATCTCACACAGGCTTAGGTTCTAGGTGACCATCCTGGTAATTCAAGTTGTTCTCTTACCCAGTCTTAGGTTCAAGGCCACCCATCCTTAGGATACCGGTACCGGTGCAGCGGCCAGTGGTGGCCTCGTTTAAGTTCAAGCAGCGTCTGCCAGTAAAGCCACTGGTACGGAGGGACTCGCCCAAGTAGTAGTATGACCTGGAAGTAATAAACTTTATTAATTGAAAAAATACTTTTTAAAAACAAGCTTTTTCCTTTTTTTTTCTCTGCAAATCCTTTTATTTGATACCAATATCATGATGGTAGATAAGAACATTTGTCTGCCATCTTGGGGCGTCCGCCATATTGAATTTATCATCTAGGACCAAAATGCTTGGGAAGACAAACCTAACGAACCTAAATTCGACGAAGCTACTTCGTTTTGTTTAGGAGTTCCTATGGCCACCTTCTGTCTCCACCATCAGACCAGCTCGATGGCACCATAACATTACATTGTCACTAAACTTAATTAAGTATGCTTTTCAGGTTAACCTTCTACGGTGTTTCCGAGAAATTACAACAGGGGGTTCTTCAAAAGGCGAGTTAATAGAGTTCTAAAGGGTCGGCAACGTATTTGTGATGCCTCTGGTGTTACAAGTATCCATAGGCGACGGTGACTGCTTACCATCAGGCAGCCCGTCTGCTTGTTTGCCACCTATGGCATAATTAAAAAATAATAATAATACTGGTCTAAAGTTCAGTTGCAAGATTTGTCCCACACATACCGCAAACGTACATACTAACATGGCAAGTTGAATAAACGCTTGTAATAATAGGTACTAGTTCTTGTTATAGGTCTCCAGAAGCTGAAGTCATTGAAAAAGTCTTAAAATTGCCTATTAGTACTATTTTGGTTAGCACATTAGCGCAAATAACGCTTGTATAAAACCTCACCAACCAACGACAAACGAGTGTCAAATATTGTGACCGTGAGTCGTCCAATGGGCGTTCAGTATATTTGTACTGGATGCTGATTGGTTCGAGTAGTGCGGTTATCTTCCACGCATCTCGGCTAGAATTCGAGAAGCTTAATATATATTTTAAAATCATCATCATAATTTCTGCCGTAGGACGTCCACTGCTGGACATAGGCCTCCCTCATCAATCTCCAAAAGGGCCGGTTGGAAGCGGCCTGCATCCAGCGTTTCCCTGCGGTCTCTTTTAGGTCGTCTGTACATCTTGTGGGTATTCTTAAAAATATATTTGATTTTAAAATAATTTAAAATTAATCTGATGTAGTGAAATAAAGAATTAAAATAAAATATAGACTAAAAATTTGTAGAACAGAATTTACCATATAACTTTAAGAGTAAATAAATTAATATTTTTTTTTTTTAAACAATCTTTATTAATGCGCATGGGTACAACATTTCATGTCTGTGCTGCTAGCCATTGAGGAGTTCCCTAGTCAGGAGTCAGGACCCAACCCTGAGTGCCGTAACCATGGTCAAACTTAAAACCGGCTATCACAATAAAACGCGTACACAACATTTCGTGCCTGTGCTGTCGACCGTTGAAGAGTTACTTTATCTGGAGCTAATCCTGGATGTCGATTCAGGTCATGCTTACCATAAAAATGCATTAACATTGGAACTGAACCAACGTGTAAAAATTAAACTTCAAATTCTGCTTTGGTTTGTATCATACCTGTAATGGTCACAGAGAGCAGTAAGGCAGCCAGGCATGTTGGATCCGCCGTTGGGGTAGAAGTCCACCTGCCCCATTGGCTGGATTTCTCCCATGGTGCTGGTATGGATTACTTCCGTGTAGAGTCCATCGTTAGGGCTGAACAGCCAAGCGGGTTCCCAACGCTCAGCAGGGTCCAAACCTGAAGAGGACACATTTCAAAACTCTAAAGCCTTGGCCAAACCAACGCGTTCAGCTCGCGTCCGCGGTGGCGTGTGCGGTGGCGATCACGCCGCGGCCAATCAGAAGACATCGAAACGCGTTGGTTTGGCCTAGGCTTAAGCAATTCCTTATACAGGGAAAAATCCAAGGGTAGCGTCCAACCGGAAGGAGACGTACCTCATGGCTTAAAAATCTCCTAAGATCCTAAGGGATGTGGTTTAACTTGTGCACAAGATCCCCATTTCGAGCAGCTGTGTCGAAAGTTAAAATATCCTTTTTGATAGCCTCCGGTAGAATATGGCTCCTTAAGAAGAAGAAGAGCAATTCCTTCTCAAAACCAGTTTGCTCCACTTTTCTGAGTGTTAAAGTGGTAAAAACTTAACGTAGACCTAAATACCAGGCTGAAGACTGTTGACAAGGCATTAAGTATGGTGGATAGAAATGAGAACCGTTTAATGATTGGGTAAGTAAGTAGAGCACATGCCACAATTTTTTGCCTAACGCAAACTTGATACCAGTTGCTTTTCGCAGGTCATCGGTCCATCCAACCGCAGGGTGCTCTTCAATTGCCAGTAAGCAGACTCCACGATGAAACTCGTGCCTCAACGCCTTAACAGTTGTCAGTTCTCCGTCAGATATTGTACGTACTAGTACTTCAACAGTTGTCAGCTTTTCGTCAGATATTGTACGTACCATGAACATATCCGACGTTTCCGTTGACGGTCCTGGCGATGATGCCGGCGCCATGTCCACCCACGCTGTAGCCCACGACGTGATAGAGGTTGGGGGTGCTGCCAGTGATGCTGTTCAGCCAATTGATGAATCTTCCACCGGCCTGGCCTGAAATTATATCGACGCCGTTCTTAATTCACTATACCACTGTTTTATTTGTGACCGCTGGCCCAGGGCTAGTTTGATGGGCCCAGGGTCATTTTTGATGTGAAACATCTATTGGCGCGGCTTGTCTGTAAAACCGACTTGTATGCCGTGATAGATGTGAAGTCATATGCTCTCTTATGCCGTGATGTTTCATCGCTTCCCATGACGGCCTAAGTTTTTTAAAATTTATTTATGCTATGGCGATATGAAATGAAAAGCTTCAACGACACATCGAGTGATTAAAGTAAAATAACGAATGTTACCAGCTTGGATAGCTCGAGGTCCCCAGACGGAGCCAGCACTCCAGTCCAGGACGAGAACGTTGCAGTCATCGGCTGCCAGGAACGCTGGAATAGATAAGATTCATAAAATTAACTCAGACAAGGCCGTAGCTAGGATCTTATTGAGGAGAGGTGGTTGGAGGCAAATGGTTGAGAGACTCTTTGAACGAGCCACTTTTTCATAGGAGTTCAGTGGTGCGTTCAAGCGCATTGCACCAGTGTAAACACAATTGCACGCCGAATTTCTTCAAAGCGATGCTACAGGAGAGATTTCTACAGATGGCGCTAATTTTTAAAGTACTAGACATCTAGGACGCAAATGTTTGGATGGACATAATATCTTGCTATATTTATGAATTCAACTGTACTAACTACTGTCGGACCCGGGTATGTCCTAAAACTGCGACCAGAACCACCGGAGGATGGGCAGCAGCGTCCTATTAGTACACGGTGAACGTACTGCGATCCCCAAGCCGCCTGCCAAGCGTGGGGATTATGGCGACACCCCTCTCTACGAA
This sequence comes from Agriopis aurantiaria, assembly GCA_914767915.1. Taxonomy (NCBI): domain Eukaryota; kingdom Metazoa; phylum Arthropoda; class Insecta; order Lepidoptera; family Geometridae; genus Agriopis; species Agriopis aurantiaria. Next base: position 4,243,325 of record OU612010.1, on the reverse strand, counting down.
GGAGGCCTTTGTTCAGCAGTGGACATTTACAGGATGATGAACTACTGTTTTGGCTATTTTAAACAGTAGTTTGTACAATGATTGCATAAAATCAGCTATTTTACCCGAGGTGTTTTAAGTTGAGGATAAAATGGGTTTTATGCACGAGTTATTTTTACGGCTGTTTATTTTCATCATCATCAACTCGAAGAAGACCACTGCTGAACATAGGCTTCCCTTTTAGAACACCACACTGACTACACTGAACGATAGCCAGCCAACTGCATCTACTCTCACGATGTCGCTGGCCTACCTACGCTGCGTCTTCTCGTTTGTGGTCTCCACGCAAGAGCCTTTCTTGCCTATTGCACAGAAGATATATTAGTACAAGCACAGAAGATTCACTCCGCAAAATCATTTAAACAAGTAGCGACTCTTGCTACCACACAATAAAGTGCAATACAGGACGTGCGAGCGCTAACTACCTGCAGCTATATTAACCTAGAAGTTGCATCTCTGTATCGCGTAACTCTAGTCGCGTTATCTCTGTGTATCGCGCGGCAGGTTTGACAAGTCAGCTACTTGTAGCTTCATACCTAAAGTGCGGAGTGCGCCAGGCCTACGTAACTCTAGTCGCGTTATCTCTGTGTATCGCGCGGCAGCTCCGACAAGTCGGCTACTTGTAGCTTCATACCTAAAGCACACTAAAGTGCGGAGTGCGCCAGGCCTACGTAACTCTAGTCGCGTTATCTCTGTGTATCGCGCGGCAGGTACGACAAGTCGGCTACTTGTAGCTTCATACCTAAAGTGCGGAGTGCGCCTGGGGGTTAGACAAGACCCATTCTCTGTTAGCGTTAACGCTTGCGTGACGCCTGCGGAAAGATGAAATAAATGAAAGACGAAAGTGAGTCTTGTCTAACCCCCCTGGTCTGACCCAATGTGTGAAACTTTTGACCTATGTGAAAAACAACAAGTTTTACCTGGCACCAGCACGGTGTTGAAGCCCGAAGTGACGGAGCCCATGAAACCGTGCATGAGCACGACTGTGCGGCGGCGAGCATTGTAGTTAGAGTTCTGGACAGCGGCTACATTATTCAGGACAAGCGGCTGGCTGACCCACGGGTTGGACCTAGATGATGAAGGAGAATTTACAGGGTTTTAGCTTCTATTGATTAAGGCGAAATGGTAGAGAACGTACACTTGTTTGACGGTAATGCTTGCATACTCGGCATGCGGGCTTTCAAATATTTTTTTTTTTTTCTTTATTTTCTTTAAATAATCCCTCGCTTTTACAAAAAAATTGCGATCATTAAAGTATTTGAATTATTGTTAAGACACAATTTTTTTAAATAAAAATATTTTCTATAGAAACTAAATGAAGTTGATTCCATCCGTCGAAGGGAACATAAAAACGCGTGTTTTTTTAAGGATACAATCATTGATGTAAGTAAATAGGGGAAGATACGGGACGAACTTCTTGAAGTGGACCGCACTAATTAGGCTCACGGGCCCAATCGACTTCAGTCACAATCAAACTGTCTTTTTGATAGCACGTGAATTACTTGTCAAAATTGTGTTTAAATGAAGCAGCAAAAATTACTTCCTGCGTTTTCACAAGTTGCGAAGTTCGAAGACAAAAAAACAAGTTTCACGGCATTAATTTTCACTCGTAAATACTTAAAAACAATTAACTTAATTTTATTTAAATGTTACTTCTATGGTCTAGTGTAGTGTCTAATGGAGCGGTGAAGTTGACGTTTACAGTGTAGACGTCAACGTCGCCGCTGACTCGAGCCGAAACAGAGCCATATTTATTGGGTACTAGCTGACCTGACAGACGTTGTCCTGTCTTAGAACTGTCAAACACGCAAAGTCAAAATTGTAAATCTGGGTTACATTATTGGAGTTTTAATAAGGATCCCCTATTTAAAAAAAAAAATTTAATATAGCTTATGTTAACCGGGAATAGTGTAGCTTCCCAACAGTGAAGGAATTTTTCAAATCGGTTCAGTAGTTTCGGAGCCTATTCAATGCAAACAAACAAACAATCAAATCTTTCCTCTTTATAATATTATAGTATAGACAATGTTTGGATGTCACGCGTCTTCCCCCTTTTTAAAACAGTCATTGGATATAATACAATACAATACAATTACTCTTTATTAAAATACCACAAAACAAGGATAACATAAACATTACGATTGTTTACGATTTTTTTCTATCGAGGCAAATTACATTAATCGTGAATCGGTGAACAGATCCGAATAAAATATTTCAAGAACATTTATCTATACTATCGATACTAATATTTTATTATAGAAACTGACGTGGTTTTCACACATTTTTTTTTTTTTTTTTTTATTTGTTTTTTTTTTATTTATTTTTTTGACGCAGCCGCGCTCGCGCATTCACCTTGAAAAAGACTGCCTAATGCAGTTGAAACTATAGTCGGAGTGACCGGCTTAATCTTACGTGAGTAATTCCCGTGTAATATAGATACTAATATTATAAAGAGGAAAGATTTGATTGTTTGTTTGTTTGTTTGCATTGCATAGGCTCCGAAACTACTAAACCGATTTGAAAAATTATTTCACTGTTGGGAAGCTACACTATCCCCGGGTGACAGGCTATTATAATCAATATTCAATACCCGTGCTAAGCTGGAGCGGACCGCTAGTTAGACATAAAGAAATAATGACAATTAATCGATTTTAAAGATCTACTTTTGAATATTCGTGAAGACGAATCGTCAAATTTGAAGCATATTTCGTCTTAAGCGATGGTGGCCAAGCAGTAGCATTTTACGCTTTCCCATCTGACGGCACCCGGTTCGATCCTCGGCCCTGCACAATGTGCACATCACAGGTCACCGTTCGTAAAACTAGTAACAAGAGCTCTATTTAAAAACCTTACCTAGTAAACAGATGGTAAACATTGGAGGCATCGGGGTTGTACCGCGCCTGGCGGTCCAGGTCACTCAGCTTCATCCAGTGGTCAACCAGGTGTGCGTTACCCTGGTCGTCTTCCATGTAGGAGTAACGCAGGCCTTCGGGGTCCCATTTCATCAACACTGGGTCGTTAGCTGGGAAGGCTGTGGGAGAATACAAAGTTAAAATACGGGAAAATAAGAAATTTAAAATAAGGGAGAATAAGATAGTATAAGGGAGAATAATCTTAAAATAAGGAAGAATAAGGTTAAATAAGACAAAATAAGAAAGTTACAAGGGCGTTTTTTTTTGTTGAAATCTATATAATTATATGAAAAAAAGTCGTGTTAGTTACACTATTTATAACTATTTTAAACTAAACCGATTTGGCTAAAAATTGGCGGAGAGGTAGCTTAGGACCAGGAGACGGACATAAGATCTAAGATACTTTTTATCAGCATCATCATCATTTTTCATCACTACGCGGGTGAAACCGCGGGGCGCAGCTAGTAAGAAATATTTAGAAGGTTAAAATAAGGGAGAATAAGAAAGATACAAATAATGGCGAACAAGAAAGTTAAAACAATAGAGAAGAAGAAGATTAAAATAAGGGAAAATAAGAAGGTTAAAATGGGGGGGATTAAGATAGTTAAGAATAAAAAGATATTGAACGCTTGAAAATAGCTGTTATAATCACATTAATCACCTATACTAATATTATAAAGAGGAAAGATTTGATTGTTTGTTTGTTTGTTTGTTTGCATTGAATAGGCTCCGAAACTACTGAACCGATTTGAAAAATTCTTTCACTGTTGGGAAGCTACACTATCCCCGGGTGACAGGCTATAATCTATATCCGTGCTAAGCTGGGGCGGACCGCTAGTAGCGTTATAAATACAGATAAAGCAAAAAAAATCGGAAAATCTTTAAGTAAACTGTATTTACTACATTACGTAGTGAAAGTATACTAGGTTAGGAGGAAAGGGTTAGTTTTAATACAAAAAGAATACATTAAAAAATGTAAATAAATAAACTTATATCTTATCAATACTATCACAAAATACGTAACAAAATAATCAAATAAATCCCAAAATCGGAATGATATCGATCATTGTCGTGATATGTCGAAAATCCCTGCATTATTATCTCAAATAAGTATTAATTACAATAGATAAAACGCTCTGAATTTTTTTGATTATATTTATCTATATAAAAAAACTAACTTCACAAAATTAGTAAAATATTATGCAATTTCGTTTTTGGGGTGCCGTACCCAAAGGGTAAAAACGGGACCTTATTACTAAGCTTACGATATCTGTCTGTCTGTCAGTCCATTCTACCTTTTAACGGCTGTATCTTTCGAACCGTAATAGATAGCCATTTGAAATTTTCACAGAATATGTAATGTTACAGCGGATTAACTAACAAATAATAAAAAAGTGAAAACGAAAGGGGGTTCCCCATACAACAAACGTATTTTTGTATTAGCTCTAATGTAAAAACGGCAATACGTAGAAGCGTCAAACTTGGCACGATTATAGTAGGAACACACTCTAAACTACTCTAAAGTTTAACAACAAATAAAAAATAATTGAGTTAGTAACCAGTTCATTACCAAGTTATAACTGGTAATTCCTTACCTGGATGACCTCCTTATCATTTCACCGAATCGAAATGCCATATTTTACAAATTTTGAAGTCGGTTTTTTAAATTGATTATTATTTTATTTTGTAGTGGTACGGAACCCACGGTGCGCGAGCACGACTCGCACTTGGCCGGTTTATTGATAAATTGTTTCATGCCTAATTAGTGTATTTATAGGGTTCCGTACCCCAAAAGGAAAAAACGGAACCCTTATAGGATTACTTTGTTGTCCGTCTGTCCGTCTGTCAAGACCCTTTTTCTCAGAAACGTGTAAAGATATCAAGTTGAAATTTATACCAAATACTCAATCTACGGTTTCTTTCAGCTGTGAAAAAATCAAACTTGTAAAGCACTTATAAAGGAATAAATCCAAAAGTCATAAATTGGATGTTATATCATTTAAAAATGATTGTTTGACTGTTACAAACTTACATTTTGTAGTTGAAATGTATGGAAGAGCCTTATTGTCCCCTACAAAATTAAGTTAGTCTATCAATATAAAAAAAAAAAAAAAAAAATTTGGACTCTGGCTCTGAGGGTACACGGACCCTCAACGGAACCCTCAGAGCGCGAGTCCTACTCGTACTTGTCCGGTTTTTTTTAATTAAGTGATAGAGGTAGCTCTGGCTCGTATGTGTGGTTTTAGTTAAGCTATGAAGAATCACTCACCTGAAATGACAGCAAAGCTGCACGCCAATATCACTGCCACCTTCGCCATTGCGGATGTAATAAATTTAATATAAAATAAAACAACCACCTATTTATTACACCAGATTAGAAATGATAACATTGCGCGAATTACCTATCATTCGATAGTGTTTCGCTGGTAATATAAATCTGTATGTTTGTATGTATTTTTAACCCCGACGCAAAAAATACGTTTGTTGTATAGGGACCCACCTTTCGTTTTTAGTTTTTGACTTTATTATTATTTCTTAGTTAATCCGCCGTAACACTACATATTTGGTGAAAATTTCAACTGGCTATATATATCACGGTTCGGAAGATACAGTCGTTTAAATGTAGGACGGACGGACGGACAGATGGACAGACGGACTGATGGATATACTGACAGATGGATAGACTGACAGATAGACAGAGACATCGTAGGTCTGTTCTGGTCTGTTCTGGTCTGTTCTGGTCTGTTCTGGTCTGTTCTGGTCTGTTCTGGTCTGTTCTGGCCTGTTCTGGCCTGTTCTGGTCTGTTCTGGCCTGTTCTGGTCTGTTCTGGTCTGTTCTGTTCTGGTATGGTCTATTCTGGTCTGTTGTGTTCTGTACTGTTCTGTTTTATTCAACGGTTATTTTATCTTAAAAGTTGAAATGAACCATTAAGTGCCGCGCACGTTTAGCTACCCCTAAGAGGCAGGTTTTAATATTATTGGGACAACGAGTGGATCCAGGCGTAACACCAGTAGGAGATACCAAAAGATAAGTAAGTTTTTATAAAGTCATTAACGTACGTCAGATGCAGTAGTAAGTATAGTCGGAATACCTACAGTTTGTTTATTGCTTGACGGTAGAATGACTAATATAGGTAGGTGTGGTACTTCTCCAGGCAGACTGGGCCTGATTCCATAACAAACACGCGCGTAACGCGGCGCGTTAAATTAACCTTTAAAAGATGGCTTTTATTCCCTAGAAAGTAGAGGAAAAAAAAATAAGGTGCGGTCTGATCACGACTTCACTTTTTAGGGTTCCGTACCTCAAAAGGAAAAAAACGGAACCCTTATAGGATCACTTCGTTGTCCATCTGTCTGTCCGTCTGTCTGTCCGTCTGTCTATCCGTCTGTCAATACCCTTTTTCTCAAGAACGCGTACAGGTATCAAGTTGAAATTTATATTAAATGCTTGGGTCTACGATTTCTTTTGGCTGTAAAAAAATAAAAGTTGGATGTCAACGCAATCAAAAGATATAAACGTTTATATCACATATTTTGCGATTTCACAGGGAAATCAAAACCTATAGGGTACTTCCCGTTGACCTAGAATCATGTAATTTGGCAAGAGGCAAGGTATTATAGCACATAGATAGGAATAAATCTGAAAGTCATCAATTTGAAGTTATATCATTTAAAACTAATTGTTTTGCAAACAATAAACTTACATTTTGTAGTTGGAATGTATGGACGAACCTTATTGGCAACTACAAAGTTAAGTTTGTATTTCAATATTTCAACTTCAGATTTATTTATTTTTGGACTCGCGCTCTGAGGGTTCCGTTGGAAGGAACCCTCAGAGCACGAGTCCTTCTCGTACTTGTCCGGTTTTTTTTTCGTACTTTAGTAGCTAAAAAGTTATGTGGTGGTAGGGAATCCTCAGTGCGCGAGCCCGATTCGCACTTGGCCGGTTTTCTATAATCTATACTAATATTATAAAGAGGAAATATTTGAATGTTTGTTTGTTTGCATTGATTAGGCTCCGAAACTACTAAACCGATTTGAAAAATTCTTTCACTGTTGGGAAGCTACACTATCCTTGGGTGACATAGGCTATAATCTATACCCGTGCGAAGCTGGGGCGGACCGCTAGTAATATTATAAAGAGGAAAGATTTGTTTGTTTGCATTGAATAGGCTCCGAAACTACTGAACCGATTTGAAAAATTCTTTCACTATTGGAAAGCTACACTAACTCCGGGTGACATAGGCCATAATCTATACCCGTGCGAAGCTGGGATGGACCGCTAGTTAGAAATAAACTAGTTAGAAAGAGAGGGTGTTATAAATGTACCAAACTATTCTATTATGTGGTATTCCCCACGTCGTAACGCAATACTTGTCGCCCTTATCTGCGGTCAAGCAGCCGACCTGTCATAACAACCGTGGCTAGATAGCGACAGTCGCGCACAAAATACCTTTTCATTACTCATATTGTCTTTTCATTACTCGGAAAGTAGGTCTGAAGTTGCCTGAGGCAAGTTGAAAACTGACAGACACTCAAATTATTGAAAACAACTAGTTCTATTTTTACATTTGTATTGAACCATGTTCCTACTTTTTTTTCTCAGGGGATTATGGTCCTGCACTTCTACTGCAGTTGCCTGAAAATTAAAAAAAATGGTGGTAATCCGATCTTCATTGAAGTGTTTTGTTTATACTTCCGTATAGCAGATTTGTATTAACACAATCAGTTCATGTTTTTATTTTTAGTTTCCTTGTATTCGTAATGAAAAGCACAGTGTTTACCTCGGGGTTAAAGACTTATTTAGCCCCTCGAACTATGAGCGCCCTCGCTACGCTCGGACGCCAAACCCCGTCTCGGGACTAAATAAGTTACTTCCACCCCTAGGATAACAATATAGTATTTCAAATTTAACAAACAAAAATTTAATTTCAAGATCAGTTGATGCCACGAAGTAGAACCAAACTCGTGGAACAAATTCAATTCAATTTCTTCTTCGTGGCTTCGTGCGGTATTGCCGCAACTTGCCGATGTCTTGTGTAGAGTCGGGTAGGCAAATATTCTCGAGATTGTCCGGTTTATGGGTGGCGGGATCCCAATTTGCGAAGATGATCAGTAAAGTCTTGGGTCTTGAAGATCTTCTGGTAGTGATTTAATTTTCTGATGTCTTTCACTCCTCATGCTACCTAACCGAAACACTCTTTCGAACTTGTGATCTTCTGACAGCTGACTTTGACAGATTAGCTGCGTCTCTGATTGGTTGTCGGCTCTCGACGTGTGGTTGGTCCAGGGCATGGAGGGCATGGCATCAATCTAGCGTGAACATATTTACTTATTTCACGTATCACAAACTGAACGCACGTGTGATCCAATCCGTGTGATCAGTTGGTGACGAAGCCCAAAATACAAACTAACTAACACTAAATACCTAAACTATAGTCCAGCTGCTGTGAAAATGCGTTTGACAGTTTTTTATGCCATAGGTGGCAAACAAGCTGACGGGCTGCCTGATGGTAAGCAGTCACCGTCACCTGTAATAACGTTGCAAAAAACTTAAATGAAATTTCTTAAAATTCTCATATTTATTTTTAACTAAGTATATTTATTTGTAGTTTTAGGGTTTCGTTCGTTTGAAGTTGTATATCACGTACAGCTCTATTAATAAAATTCAATTTTAAGGTTCCGTATCCAAAGGGTGTAAAAAATACTTAGGGCACGAATAATTATACAAAATCATTACACATATTTGACTTTTCTTCGTGACTGTCTCAATACACATAAAAAGGTTGGATCTACTCTATCCTTCCTATCTCCCGGCCGCAGCTAAGCAAAGAAAATGTTATCCTTTCTCCCCGAGACTTGACCAAGAAAAATATACTTGAGGGACCACGAAAAGCTTCCTTCTCTGGACTACAACTAGCAAATTTTAATGTTAAATGACAATCAATGAATTCAATTTATGACTTAACGCATAAGCATTGCCATTCAGCGTGGTAATGCTACCAGCATGCTGGATACGCTGCCAACTGGTAGTGGGCTTGAGCATTAGGATTGTTTTAGACCTTCAACGGTTTATGGGCAGTCTGTTTTTTTTACTGACTCCATGTTTTTTTAAAATGTTTGTTAGGTACCTCTGAACTCCTTCCGAAAATTATTTTTTGACTGATAGGATATAGGTACTTTCAAAAGGTTTCTTTTCACATTTCACTAAATACTTAAGTAAATATTAAAACTTTAAAAAAAATTGAATAAAATCTTTGCCTACAAAATGTAATAACGATCAGATTAACGGTATCCAAGTTATCGATCAAATATTAGAAGTAAATAGGAGATTGTTGAATCGAGCGCAGAGTGAGCTATGCACAAGTGTTATGTTGGTTACTAAATTAACACGAGTGCATTAATTACTCACTTTAGCAAGGTGCGTAATCTACTTTTCTTTCAACTACCAATCTACCTACCGTGATAAAATATACCTAATCAAAATAAAAACTCAAACATATAAACTTAAATTATTTTCACTAAATCGGTTTTATTCCGCCGGTTTTTCTTTTCAGCCAGTATCTTTATAATTTAATGCATACATTTTAAGTTAAACTTTTTGTGAGGCATTAAACCTCTGTGGTAAATTTATATCTAAATAAAAAATTATAAACAGTGCATTAATGAAAAACTGTGCAATAATGAGATTTCATATAACATTTCTGCACTGTTTCGGTTCTAAGCAAAAAATACGTTCTTTGTGATAGGTTGTGTAGTGATACCCGTGAACTTGTCGCATTAGCATCTGAGATCTCGTTTTCCTCGGACAATAATTTATCTGCCTAAAAGTATCATGCTACAAGCGCTACAAAAATACGTTGTCACGAAAAACTATAAATGAGATTTTTCAGAATTTTTCTTCCCCTCCTTAAGAAAACAGTGATTAGCACTGAGCCCGGGCCCCATCTGTATGCTTATTAGAGATCCTTGGGACACTTGACAAAACTCCCCCTTGTGGTGCTGCCGAAGGCACAAGCGACTGGCGGGTTGACTAAAGCGAGGTCTCAGATTGTAACGGAACAAATCAGCGTCGTATAAGTTTGTTTGTATATTTGCTCGACGATAACTTGCGTGCCATTAATCCGATCTTCATGAAATATTGTAAGCAAGTAGTTCATTTCAATACAATGTTCAACTTCGAATATTAGCAAAAATATAATATACCAAATGAAGCGCACGTCTCTGTCTACGGGAACAGATACGTGTTTGTATGTTTTGTGTGTTTGAGAGTTAGTATATTTATTCAAAAAAAACTAACGTACTATTTAATCGATGTTCAAAATAGCCTAAGTTACTCCTTATAACACCAGATATGTGCCAGTGAAAGTTTCGTCAAAATCGGTCTAGCCGTTTTGGAATCCATAGGGAACATACACACATCGATTTTTATTTACAGGATGTGGCGTTATCTATACTAATATTATAAAGAGGAAAGATTTGATTGTTTGTTTGTTTGTTTGTTTGCATTGAATAGGCTCCAAAACTACTGAACCGATTTGAAAAATTCCTTCACTGTTGGGAAGCTACACTATCCCCGGTTAACATAGGCTATATAATATTTTCAAAAAAAATAGGGATCCTTACTAAAACTCCAATAATGTGACCCAAGGTGTAAAAAAATAAGAATTACAATTTTGACTTTGCGTGTTTGACAGTTCTAAGACAGGACAACGTCTGTCAGGTCAGCTAGTGAGTAGATAAGCGAGTTTTGGCGCCAACGCGGAAAAAACATGTCGGCTCGTTGGATTATTTTCCTAAACTTGTGTATTTTCGAGTGTTAATGTGTACTAAATGGTGAATTATTATTCATTAAGTGCTCGTAAACGTGATCGAGTGTGGGCAAGTGATATGACGAGGTGAAACGTGTCTTTTCGTGTTGTTTCCAAAACTCCATAGGAGCCTCTTGTAAAGTCTCCACCACTTTACAGGGGCATGAGTTCGACTTGACCGTGACTTACTTAGCTTGACTCTGACTGTGACTATGACTTGTTTGACGCTATTAAGACAAAGTAAACTGTTTAATATTACGAGTAAAGGACATTGAATCCAAGCTCATGAAAATTTAAACAAAAAAAAAAAAAAAAAAAAAAAAGTAGATACCTAAGCCGTTATCTACGGGTAGGGTAAATCATGACAGTTCAGAAAGTTAAAATTTGTATTCAGTAAAAGTATTCACGTATTTTGAGTTTTTTGTAAATTTTTTACATTTTGAAAAGACAATCCTTAAATCATCGTCAAAAAATATTAAGACATACCTACATAGAAGCACTGGCTTGTCCTATTAGAATCTGAGACAGAGTAGCTAGAGTGCTTTTCATGTTTGAAGTCCCCCAGACGCGGCGCTGTCATCGCGTATCAATCACTATCAGTATCATTTCTCGAGTAGAACTTTAACAACTTTTGGCATCGTACACGACTCTTTAACGATGGAAAATTAATAAAAATCTCACTAGCGTCCAAACACAGTAACAACACCTGACAACTACAACATGGAAATTTAGTTCCGCTGTTTGCCATGGGACTTCTTTCATGAAAAGGACTCTAGTCAATAATCAATGGCAGTTTTAAGAATGTCAATAATTTTTTTTTTAACCCCCGACGCAATCAGAGAGGTGGCATAAGTTTAACGTGTGTTTTATGTGTCTCTCTGTGGCATCGTAGCTCCAAAACGACTAAATTGATTTTGATTTAGTTTTAGATCACTTGATCGAGATTTTTCTTGTTGATCAGGAGTGAAGAACATCAGCTCTTTTATCAGAGGATTAAAAAAATACATTTATACTATTCCTAAAATTATCAGAGAATTAAATGTTGGAATGTTTAAAAATAAACTAAAAACTTTATTAGCACAAAAAAACTACTATGAAATTTCAGAATTCCTTAATGATAAAAATGTTTTGATATGTAATGTAGACATAAACAAATAAAATAATAATAATAATAGCTTAGAAGAGCCTCGACCAACACCTTAAGAGGCTCTCGCTAGATGGTTGGGTCAAGGGTCAGATGCAGAAGGCGGTAATCCTAGACACGGCACGTATTGTCAGGAGGTTCCTCACTCTGCAGCCCTAACCACCGGTAGCTTGGGCCCTGCCCCGCTGCCGGCAGCACTCTAGGTTTAGTTTTTTTTATAATATTTTGTTTTTATAGGAAATATTGTAAAAAAAATGTAAATTTAAGAAGGAAAATAAATATCTGAATAATAGCTTATATAGGTAGTAATAAACATCTAATTAAGGTATAAAATACAACTAAACCAAAATATGATTCTAACAATATTCTAACATAGACATAATTTCGTTAATTTTTTTTTCCTTTTTAACTTTCACAAAAACTAATAAAAATATTTATAAAAAACTAACATTTGTACGCTGTAACAGGCAAGGACATGAGATACGTCTCCATTCTTACGACCATGTATGCTACTTTATATGTATGTGTACCTACCATGTTCTGACAAATAAATAATTTGAATTTATTAATTTGCATGCCTGATTTAAGGTTGTTTTGGCTGTACAATCCTAATATAAAATCAATGTTACCCTTATACTAGCAAATAAAGAATTGAATTGAATTGAATTGAATTTGAACTATTGTTAACTTCGTTTTTAAGCAAAATCGGTCCAGGGTTTACAAAGATAACTTCTAATAGAGATCGCGAGGCCAAATTCGTAAGTATCTATGGTTTTCGCTTATTCCTTGCCCCAATCCCAACGCTTTGAACTTAGGAAAAAACTTGAAAAACTCTAATTACAAAGATCGTTTTATGGGCAGATGGCTGGACGGAGAACATAAAGACGTGGTTTCATCTAATAATGGATATTGTGTAAAACTTTGACAAGTTATGCTTTTTACTTGGGTAGGCACTTCAAAGTAGGGGCGGATTTGAGGACTTCGAGAGAAGAAGGGTAATGTTTATTCTTATTTTTACCTACCAATACGGGGTGTTTTTAGAGTTCCGTACCCGAAGGGTAAAAACGGGACCCTATTACTAAGCCTACAATGTCTGTCTGTCCGTCTGTCCTACCTTTTAACGGCTGTATCTTTCGAACTGTACTAGATTGCCAGTTGAAATTTTCACCGAATATGTAATGTTACGGCGGGTTAGCTAAGAAATAATAAAAAAGTCAAAAAATAAAAACGAAATGGGAGTAGGATACAATAAACGTATTTTTTAACGTATTTTTGTATTAGCTCTAATGTAAAAACAGTAATACTTACAAGCGTCAAACTTAACATGATTATAGTACACACTCTAAAGTATAACAACAAATAATAAATAAGCCAGTGCGAGTCGGTGACAAATTTCTGTTCATTATCAAGTTATAACTGGTAATTTTGTTATTGAACTTTGTGGTGGTACGGAACCCTCAGTGCACGAGCCCAACTCGCACTTGGCTGGTTTATTTATTTGATAGTTAAAGTGTATTTTTTGATGCAATTCGTTATCAATTTAAAAACAATTGGTTTAGTAGAATCGCAGCCCAGGGGCCTTACGGCTAACTGTTTTAAGAGATTTTGTTTAGGTGATGTGAAAACTTGCGCAACCTCAAACCTTATCTCGGCGCGTTAAGGTTTACGTTCGCGTGATTTTCCGCACTTCGCTGTTTCAGCGCTGTTTTGAGCCCGCATTAAGAGGTAGCCATAAGACCCCTTTTGCAGGACACTTTTGAACTGTTGGGAATTGAATCACAGAAAAGAAAAAAATAAGGCATTTTTGTAAGAAATTTGTTGTAGCTTACTTGTAGCCAGTTGCACCTTTGAGTTGCACCCATATAAACGAAACGTCAATCATTCGAAATCAGTTAGCAACTGTGATGCGGACAAATAACTTTGAGACCTAAACCAAAAAGGTAAGGTCCAATTTCTTTGGATGCGGAGTTCGACGTGTTGACATAAATAAGAATGTTCAATCAAGGTCCACTCATAATGCCTGACGACTTTCCTTCTCATTTCCGTTCTATTTACTTCTCTTTTCTGTGACTTCTACAGTTTTAAAGACATTTCATTTCCTCGGATTCAAGACAAAATATGTCTTAAATTTAAATTCAAAATTTGCATTTCCACGGCTGGAGGGAGAAAAAGGAAAAAGAGTCTTAAATACACAAGATCGAATCATTCGCGTACTTAGAATTACTTGTTTGGACGTAGGACATGTTGTGGATACACCTATACAATAAAATAAAGTACGAGTAGACAATTATCATCATCATCAGCCAGAAGACGTCCACTGCTGAACATAGACCTCCCCCTTTAACCTCCACACTGAACGACAGCCTGCCTTTTGCATCCACTGGATGCCCGCGACTCTCACAATGTCGTAGACAATTATATAAATGCATTAAGAAATACCTCTGAAACTATTTATTTCTTTATTGTTGACTAGCTGCACTTCGCGGTTTCATCCACGTGGATCACTCCTCACACAATCAGCTATCTGCCAGTGAAAATCCCGTAAAAACGAAAGGGTCCCCATACAACAAACGTATTTTTTTTACGTAATTTTGTATTAGCTCTAATGTAAAAACAGTAATACGTACAAGCATCAAATTTGGCATGATTATAGTAGGTACACACTCTAAAGTATAACAGAAAAATAATAAATAATGGCCAAGTGCGAGTCGGTGACAAGTTTCTGTTCATTATCAAATTATAACTGGTAATTTCGTTATTGAATTTTCTGTTTGTATGGAACCCTCAGTGCGCGAGCCCGACTCGCACTTGGCCAGTTTATTAAAAGCAAATATAAATACACTGAAAGAAAATTATAACTACATGGAAGAAAAGCTATAAAAATGAGAGGCATGAGAGAGCATAATTTGCCATCACGGCATGGAGACGTTTATAAACGTTTATCACGCCAAAAAATTAAAAAAAAGTTTTTCAATATCAACAGGAAAAGTAAGATTTTATGATATGAACAAATCGAATTGAATTACTAAATTACACGTGTTTTAACAATTAGTAAGTACAAGTAGGTACCTACGTGCAAACGGATTAAAATTATTTAAATAAAACATTCAAAGTTTATCAATTTTTATAGAAGTTGATTGACTGATTGCAAGATAATTTTGGAATTAGGTATACTTTCATAATTCAATTAAGGGGCAGCTAAATGCATGCGGCTGTCTTACTCATAATTTTAACGTTTAACGTTTATAGGATCATTTTTTTGTCCGTCTGTCTGTCTAGACCTTTTTATCACAAACGCGTAAAGGTATCATTGAAATTTATATCAAACTAGTGACCCACCCGCCCGGCTTCGCACGTGTGTAATTTACGTGCGAAGCCGGGGCAGGTCGCTAGTTATGTATATAAACATTCCGTGAAAATGTATCTAACTGATGGTGAAAACTGCATCAAAATCCGTTGCGTGGTTTAGGACGAGTTAGCGGCCATACAGACAGACAGACGAATACATTAATTTATACTATGTAGAGAAGAGAAGAGAAGAAGAAGAGGTAGAGAAGAAGAGAAGTGATAGAGATAGATATAGAGATACTCAAAGCTACGGTTTGTTTCAGCTGTGAAAAATCAAACTTGTAAGTCAACGCGATTATGGCCGTTTATGTCGCATTTTATGCGATTTCACAGGGAAATCAAAACCTATAGGGTACTTCCCGTTGACCTAGAATCATGAAATTTGGCAAGAGGGAAGAACTATACACACACATAGATAAGCCGTAGATTGATAGCCCGTTGGTCCAGTTGGTAGTGAACCTACCTTCTGAGCTTTGGGGCGTGGGTTCGATTCCCACCTAGGACAAACATTTATGCGATGAATATTTGTGTTTGTTCTATATCTGGGTGTTAATATCTATTTAAGTATGTATTTAAAGCTATATATGTATGTATATCAGTCTCTGGCAGCCATATCACAAGCTTTGCTTAGTTTGGGGTCCGATGACCGTGTGTGCAAAAATGTCCCGAATATTTATTTATTTATTTATTTATTTACATATAAAGCACATATAAAGGAAATAATAAGAAAATTGTTAAATCGAAGTTATATCACTTAAAAAATACATAATATTATATAGATAAAAATACGTTCGTAATACGGTATTTTTACCGTGGTAGGGTTGTAGAATGATCTCCCGAATCACAACCACAACCACACCACCACCAACCATACCACGGTAAATATCCCGTAAATAATCATATAACTTTAGTGAACAGCCGCGATAGTTTAAAACAGTGTTTTTTTGAGCTGTCAGATAATCCCCATTATGATAACCCCAAGGAAGAGTCCTTGGATAACCCATTCTAAGTGACATGGCGGATTCATTTTCTTTGCTAAAGCTAAAAACTTGTTTTGAAATATATTTTTTACAATTACCAATGAAGAAGTAGTCAAGAAGAGGCGTATCTACAGTAATACTGTCGCGCCCTCACATTTGAATCGTAAAATTGGAAGGCAGCGTCGCGTGTGACGCGCTGTTGATCTTTATTTATAAACGGGCGGAGCCGGCGGAATATGTATAGCGCAATGAATCGGAAACAAGGACCTATTTTACCCGACTACGCGAAGCAAAAGGAGAGTATTGTGTTATACATGTACCTACAGATAGATAGACTCTTTATTGTTCATGCACATCATAAATAACAAACACGATAAAACCGCTTAAAAACGAATGCTACAATTGGCAGCCTTATTGCTAAGAAAGATCTCTTCCAGGCAACTTTAGTATGGAGAGTATTTATACAGGAAGTAGAAGGAAGAGGATGTATGTGTGTATGTACCCACCCTTACACAACCCGTTGGTTATCGTTGATGAAGGGGGGAGGTGTTGGTGGAAGGAGTCGGTCCGTTCTAGCTTCGCACGGGTATAGATTATAGCCTATGTCACCCGGGGCTAGTGTAGCTTCCCAACAGTGAAAGAATTTTTCAAATCGGTTCAGTAGTTTCGGAGCCTATTCAATGCAAACCAACAAACAAACAATAAAAAAAAAAAATATAGCCTATGTCACCCGGGGATAGTGTAGCTTCCCAACTGTGAAATATTTTTTTTAATTTTCGGTTCATTAGTTTCGGAGGCTATTCAATGCTAACAAACAAACAATCAAATCTTTCCTCTTTATAATATTAGTATAGATAGATAAACAGATTATTCACTACCTACTGCGTTTTGGGCAGTGGTAAAACCCCTAGAAGGCCCCGGAACGATATATCACATCGGGAATATTGCATTCAGGCTAACACATGTGACTGGGGGACATTCTAATATGTTTTTAGGGTTCCGTGGGCCCGGGAAGTAAACGTAATTTATGCAAGCCGTAATATCAACCATCGACAACTTCAATTTTAGAGGAAAAGAGCCAAGTGCAAAACGTATACGTGCGGAATTCGTTAAGTAAATAAAAATAGAGTTTGAACTAGTTATACATTGTTTTTTTTTAAATCATTATATAGCTGATAATTTTCAAACGATTTAACATATTTTCTTGAATCATAGCTAAGAACACCCGCGAGATAGCCCGTTGGTCCAGTTGGTAGTGAACCTGCCTTCTGAGCTTGAGGGGCGTGGGTTCGATTCCCATCTAGGACAAACATTTGTGCGATGAACATTTGTGTTTGTTCTATATCTGGTTGTTAATATCTATTTAAGTAAGTATTTAAAACTATATATGTATGTATATCAGTCTCTGGCAGCCATATCACAAGCTTTGCTTAGTTTGGGGTCAGATGACCGTGTGTGCAAAAAAATGTCCCGAATATTTATTTATTTATTTATTTATCTAGCCACCTTTCAAACAAAGGAAAACTAAATCAAATTCCGTTTTTATTGTGCGAACTGGTGGTCTGTGTAATGCGCTGCCTGAATATGTTCCTCGATAGTTTCAATCTGGGTGTCTTCAAATCACGTGTGAATCAGTTTCTTCTAGGCAAGCGTGCTCCATCGTAGACCGCATCATCGCTTAACATCAGGTGAGGTGGCAGATAAGCCTAAGCCGTCCGATGTGCTGTCAGATTGTGAAGCACACATGCTACCGCCCGGCCATTATTCGTACCTAAATAGTTATCCATACGGAACCTCCTGATTGTAACTGCACTCACGCTTGTCAACATTCTATCGACAATGCTATTATTTCTTCTTTACATTCGTATTATACTCGTTTTATGTTTCAAACGCTGTCTAGTGTTTTGTTAACCGACGAAAAACAAACAGCAGAGGAGGTTCTTCGTACACACAAAATATTTACATGCAAATGTTAGTGTGTGTCTTTATTCCAATTCAATATCATGTTTTTTGTTTTTTTTTTTACCGACTTCAAAAAGGAGGAGGTTATCAATTCGACGGTATGTTTTTTTTTTTTCGTATGTTTGTTACACGATTCCTCCGCCAATTTAGAATTGTTTTTAATGTTTTTTTTTATACATGCTTTTTATTTTTATCCATAACTAGCAGACCTGACAGACGTCGTCCTGTCTTAAAACTGTCAAACACGCAAAGTCAAAATTGTAAATCTTATTTTTTACACCTTGGGTTACATTATTGGAGTTTTAGTAAGGATCCCTATTTTTTTTGAAAATATAAAATAGCCTATGTTAACCGGAGATAGTGTAGCTTCCCAACAGTGAAAGAATTTTTCAAATCGGTTCAGTAGTTTCGGAGCCTATTCAATGCAAACAAACAAACAAACAAACAATCAAATCTTTCCTCTTTATAATATTATAGTATAGACTATCTACCCGCCCCGGTTTCGCACGGGTGTAATTTATGTGCGAAGCCGGGGTGGGTTAAGCCGAAACTACTGAACCGATTTGAAAAATTCTTTCACTGTTGGGAAGCTACACTATCCCCGGGCAACATAGGCTATATTATATTTAAAAAAATAGGGATCCTTACTAAAACTCCAATAATGTAACCCAAGGTGTAAAATAATAATATTTACAATTTTGACTTTGCGTGTTTGACAGTTCTAAGACAGGACAACGTCTGTCAGGTCAGCTAGTTATGTATAATTATAAAACTTCTACCTTCCGTGAAAAATTATCTAGCTGATGATGAAAACTACATCAAAATCCGAGAAATCATACTAAAATATCATCATCATCATCATCACCCAGAAGACGTCCACGGCTGAACATAGGCCTCCCCCTTTAACCTCCACACTGAACGACAGCCTGCCTTTTGCATCCACTGGATGCCAGCGACTCTCACGATGTCGTCGGTCCATCTAGTGGGAGGCCTACCTACAAAAATATATGGAAATAAAATGTTTGACATACAACACAACATTTATTATAATACGCCTTATAGGTACTTTTCAAAAGCGTGCTGGCTGATCCCTTATCGGAGGAGTGCAGAATACTGTGCCAGATCGTGACGTTATGTATTAAAAGAAGGATTTAGTCTTAAGAATGTGCCAATGAGGGTGCCATGTCTGACCAAACCCTCTTCAAAAATAAAGATTTAAAAAAAAAAGTTTTTTCGGGTCAAAAATGTGTAAAATTTTGTCGCTACCTTCAAGTCTTAATCGCTATGCAATCAAGCAAAAATGCCATGACAAGAATTTAAAATTAAAATCCCAATGTCGGGTCAGATTGACCCGAGCATTGCTGGCGCGCCGATGTGTTAATTGACAACCCTACGGTAGGGGTGGCATCACAGAAAAGAGAAGTAAATAGAACGGAAATGAGAAGGAAAATATGTTACCAGGCATTTTGAGTGAACCTTGATTGAACATTCTTATTTAGAACTAGCGGTCCACCCCAGCTTCGCACGGGTATAGATTATAGCCTATGTCACCCGGGGATAGTGTAGGTTCCCAACAGTGAAATAATTTTTCTAATCGGTTCAGTAGTTTCCGAGCCTATTCATTGCAAACAAACAAACAATCAAATCTTTCCTCTTTATAATATTAGTGTAGAGTATAGAGAACGCGTCGAACTCCGCATCACAGTTGCTAATTGATTTCGAATGACTGACGTTTTGTTTATAGGTATGGGTGCAACTCTCAGTGCAACTTTACAAAAATGCCTTGACAGCTGTTCTAATTTTTCTTTTTTAGTGTTCCGTACCTCAAAAGGAAAAAACGGAACCCTTATAGGATCACTTCGTTGTCCGTCTGTCTGTCTGTCTGTCCGTCTGTCAAGACCCTTTTTCTCAAGAACGCGTAAAGGTAGCAAGTTGAAATTTATATTAAATGCTTGGGTCTACGGTTTCTTTCAGCTGTACAAAAATTAAAGTTGTGAGTCAACGCAATCAAAAGATATGAACGTTTATGTCGCATATTTTGAGATTTCACAGGGGAATCAAAATTTATAGGGTACTTCCCGTTGACCTAGAATCATGAAATTTGGCAAGAGGCCTGGTCTCATAGTATATATATAGGAATAAATCCGAAAGCTATAAATTTGAAGTTATATCATTTAAAAATAATTATTTTGCTATTACAAACTTACATTTTGTAGTTAGAATGTATGGAAGAACCTTATTGTCAACTACAAACTTAAGTTTGTCTTTCAATATTTTAACTTCAGTTAGTTTTTTTATTGGTCTCGCGCTCTGAGGATTCCGCCTAACGGAACCCTCAGAGCACGAGTCCTACTCGTACTTGTCCGGTTTTTTATTTTTCTTTTCCGTGGGTTGCATTGTATCCGGGGTCCAGACTATCGAAAGTGTGTGGATTTTGAGTTTTTAACCGATTCTAGGAGGTTCTTATTTCGGTCCGTATTTAAAATAAACAGGTGAAGTGCGAGTTGGGCTCGCGCACTGATAGGGTCCCGTTTTTACCCTTTGTGTACGGAACCCTAAAAAGTTATGTACACAGATATTTGAGCTAACTTTCAAGTTTCTTACTTCAAAAATAAACCGGCCAAGGGCGAGTCGGGGTCGCGCACTGATGGTTCCGTACCACCACAAAATTCAATAACGAAATTAACAGTTATAATTTGGTAGTGAACAGAAACTTGTCATTAAATCGCACTTCATCATCATCATCATCAGTCGGAAGACGTCCACTGCTGAACATAGGCCTCCCCCTTTAACCTCCACACTGAACAACAGCCCGCCTTTTGCATCCACTGGATACCCGCGACTTTCACAATGTCGTCGGTCCATCTAGTGGGAGGCCTCCCTACGCTGCGTCTTCCGGTTCGTGGTCTCCACTCCAGAACCTTTCTTCTCCATCGGTTATCGGTTCTTCGAGCGATGTGGCCTGCCCATTGCCACTTCAACTTGCAAATGTTAACAGCTATGTCGGTGACTCTGCTTCTTTGGCGAATATCCACGTTTCGGATCTTATCGCGCAAAGAAACTCCGAGCATAGCTCTCTCCATTGCCCGCTGTGTGACTCTGAGCTTTTCCAAAAGGCCAACTAAATCGCACTTGGCTAATATTTGTTATTTCTTGTTGTACTTTAGAGTGTGTACTATAATTATTAATCATGCCAAGTTTGACGATTGTACGTATTACCATTTTTACATTTAGAGCTAATACAAAAATACGCCCTTTCGTAGTTATTTTTTGACTTTTTTATTATTTGTTAGTTAATCCGCTGTAACATAACATATTCTGTGAACATTTCAACTGGCTATCTATTACGGTTTGTACAGTCTGCCGTAGTGTGGCTGATGCTGTACAGCGTTGTTGTGGAGTAGCGGGTGCCGGAGAGAAACTCTGCTTGATAGTTGTTGATATAATTTACTCCAGCGATGTAACACGCGTGGTGTCTTAATTGCTACTCTGTAATACTAGTTAATTCTATTAATAAGGTTAACTTTTACTTCCGCGGTAGAAACACGTGTGTCCCAGATTCGGCTGTTAGGCCAAGGTACAAAGTCTGTGCGGTTGGGACCGTACACGGTTCGAAAACCCTTCAAGCAGACGGACGGGCAGACAGCCAGCGTAGCTCAGTAATAGGGTCCAGTTTTTACCCTTTGGGTACGGAACCCTAAAAAATTTGCTCATAAATCAGTTCAAGTTCATAATCAGATACATTAAAAATACGAATCAGATTGAGAACCCTCCTCTTTTGATGTTGGTTAAAAAGGCCAATCCGTCTTAAAAACTCCCAATTTTTCATAGTCGGTCAGAATGGCTCTATCGAGAACCCTCCCCACCTGACACTGTGCAGACATTGTTAATTGACGTCCCAGCCCTCGGTGCACATTTTTGCCTCGTTTTTGTCCAGATGGCGTCCACTGTGCAGTGGGGTGGAATGAATATTAGATCGTATGTTTATTAGAAAGTAATATTACGACTAGCGGACCCGGCAGACGTCGTCCTGCGAGGAAAAGCAGCGCCACATTAAATATGATATTTTAAATAACAGTTATAGTTATTTATGATACAAGTGCGGTAAGTTGGTTATTACAAACGAGTAGACGAATGTAAGCCCGAGACGAAGTCACGAGTTTGTAATAACCAATCCGCACGTGTGCCATACAACGTTTTACAACACATTTGCGAGAAAAAAACAAAAAATGGAAATTAAAAAAATACCGTAAAGTACACGCACGGCGCTATACAACGGAGCGTGCGGTAAAATTCATTACCGCACGCTCCGTTGTATGATCCGTAATGTTTAACTTTCGAACGATGTATACAGGCTTCGTAAGTGCACTTTTTGAGCAAATGTGTTGTAAAATTATTATTGTTTCTTATTGTGTTTTCAAACCATTCAGAAACCATTTGAAATATACACATAAAATTTCATCCAAATCGGTCCAGCTGTTTAGGAGGAGTTAGGTAACAAATATAATAGGTAATTATATATATTACTAGCTGTTTACGCTAAAACTATTAATTCGATTCTATTTTTAATGATTTATTTGTAATGGCAGAAGTCAAGTACCTCTCCTTTCATCCTACCTAAATTTCCTCTCCCCGTCCTTGTCGGACTCTCATGCATATAGTGCGTTGAATGCGGAATGCATTCTTAAAAACAATCGTTTTCGATCAATGGACGGCGACTGTTCTGCTCCCGTAATAATTACATATTTTTACTGATTTTGATCGTGTGTGTACCACTAAAATAATAGAAAAACTTAGCTGTGAAGTGTTCGGTGCCCTCTCGAAGTTTGCGGATTGAATCCAGGACGATCCTGGCTGAAAACCACTGGATAAGACGTGAGTTCCCCCTTTTTCATTCCTTTCATTTGAATTTTGCCATTCATCGTGATTTCGTGTTAAATACAATACCAGCGCGCATACATAGTTTTTGGTCACTTCGATACGGATGTTATTTACTCATCTCGACCTGGTAATTGCTATATTTCGCGAAATACGGGCACGTGCTTTGCACGTTGTTTGCCGGTGCGTATTCCGCCATTTTGAACCAATAGGTAATTTAATTTACTGGCCAGTACTTATAACTTCTAATTAGTTAGTATTTGTTTTGGTAATTAATTCCTTTGCACAAAATGACGAGTACTAAAAAAGAAAAAGATATTGATAGATTACAGAATAAATTTTCAGCATATTTCGAGCATGTTCAATCGATTTATGATTCTTTGCGAACGTTAGATTCTAGTGATCCTGCGCAGGTTGAATCATTTCTAGCGTCCAGTTTCACAATCGATAACATGCGTGATAGGTATATAGAAACGCTCGAAATGAAATGTACTTGCGAAATGTCATTAGAGGAAACTGCTGCGAAATCTGTTAATTCTTATCAATCGTTAATGGCATTTGAACAACTTTATACTAAAATTAAATTTAAAGTAAATCAATTATCTGAAAAACAATGCTCAGAAAGTTCATTAGAGAACCATAAACAGGATGTAAAGAATATACGGCTACCTAAATTAGAGTTGTGTTCTTTTTCTGGCGATCAGGAAACCTGGCCTGTTTTCTATGAAACCTTTCGTACGGCTGTTCACGAAAATACGAAGTTATCTGACGGCGAGAGGGTGATATATCTCATGGGTAAGTTGAGTGGCAATGCGCTCACTATTTGCCAAGGTATTTTACCATCTGCTGAAAATTATAACGTTATTTGGAAGGCTTTAATAAGTCGATACAATGACCGGCGACTGATGGCCGCGAATTACCTCGACAGGTTAATGAACCTGCCAGCCATAGATAACACACCCGCAAGCTTGGAAATTTTTATTGATAAGTTTTCTTCGATTATTTCTGCGCTTCATCAATTGAAGATAGCTAGCTTGGAGGATTTGTTATTCATACATATTGGCTGCAAAAAGATTAACCTAGAAACAGTAAAAGCGTTCGAAATGTCGCTCGATGACTCAGATAGCCTGCCTACTTGCGATGCATTCGTGGAATTTGTGCGTAAACATGCTCATCTATTGAAACGAGCTTACAACGTCACAGATAACATGAAGTCGCCTCAATTTCGCAAAAATGTAGATTCAAATAATACAACTCGTATGTCAAATAAATCTTCAGGATCACGATCAAATAATGTTAAAACTTTTGTGAACGTGCAGGAACACACTAATTGTGTTTGTTGCGACCAATTGAATCATCCATTGGCCAAATGTCCCACGTTCCTGTCTACGTCTCCTCGTAATCGTTTTGTGATAATCAAGCGCAATAATTTATGCGTAAATTGTTTAGGTAAACACACGTTACCCAATTGCCCCTCCAAAGGTAGGTGTACCTCGTGTTTACGATCGCATAACGATTTATTGCACTTTGGTAATGCAAGTACATCCTTTAATAGGAGCGTTACTGCATCGCAGAACAGCGGGAATCACAACATCGCTCTTATCAGTAATGTAAATAAACAAAGCAAGCAGTCGGCTACGGTAGACGAGCGTTCATTAGCCGCGCGGCCTAGCAGCGCACACGATGTAGGACCTATTAGTCAGTGCAATACCGACTGTCCTGTTGCGTTGTGTGCTGTAGGTATTACATGCGCTGCTGTCAGTGGAACTGATGATATTAAGCCCGGGACTTCCGTGCTCTTAGGTACGGCCCAATGTCACTTTGTTGACGAAATGGGAAATATTCATCTGGTACGTGCCATTATTGACAGCGCGTCGCAACGCGATTTTATCACAACTGAATGTTGTCGGCGTTTGAACCTGCCGTTGTACTCGACTGCAAGTAAATACGTCTCCGGAGTCGGTGACGTCACCAATCCCGTTGAAGGTATAACTTGCCTTACTTTACGTTCTCGTCATAATGACGAGGTGAAGTTTACTATCCAACCGCTAGTAGTTAGTCGGATTACGGATGCACTTCCGGTATCAACAATTGATACCGCGCAACTTGATTATTTGCAAAATCTACCTTTAGCTGATAGCCGCTATAGCTCACCGTCGGGCGTTGATCTCATACTAGGTTCCGATTTGTTCGCGCGTATACTGCGCCCTAACACTGTGTCGCGTAGTGCAGGTGAACCGGTAGGTATCGAAACTTTGTTAGGATATCTTATCGTAGGTCAAGCTCCGGTGCATAATGCTACGTGCAATGTCGTCCGCGCTTATTGTACGATTGACGAATCGCTCGGTAATTGTGTAAGTCGGTTTTTTGAGTTAGAAGAAGTACCTAATACTGATAACATGTTGTCACCGGACGAGCGGAAGTGCGAAGAATTGTATGCAAGTACCACTCGACGCGATGAAACCGGTCGTTTTGTAGTATCGCTGCCGTTTAAAGGAGATGCGTCATCTTTAGGTAACTCGATGTATACGGCGGAGCGTAGGTATTTATCGCTCGAACGGAAATTACTGGCTGACCCTTCAGTTAAAAGGGAATATGACAATGTATTTCGTGAATATTTAGATAAAGGTTATTTGCGAGCGATTGATAACGTTTCCGCGGATTTTAATGTACCGGATTATGTGATACCTCACCATGGGGTCGTGAGGACCGACAAGTCGACTTCCCGGTTACGTGTAGTGTTAGACGCGAGTAGTGCTACTTCAAATGGAGTGTCGTTGAATGACATATTACATACTGGACCGAATTTACAAAATGATTTATTCCAAATTTTATTGCGGTTTCGATTATTGCCTATTGCAATAAGTGCCGACATTCGGCAAATGTATTTAAGAATATTAATGAGTGACGACAACTGGCGTTTTCAAAGATTGTTGTATCGATTTGATCCTAATGAACCTATTAAAATATTTGAAATGACGCGTGTTCCGTTCGGTCTATGCTGTAGCCCTTTCTTAGCTGTGCGATCGGTTCGCCAATTAGCTATAGATGAACAAGCTCGCTATCCGGCGGCCAGCAGCGTTGCACAACGAGACATTTATATGGACGACTTAGCCACGAGTTGCTTATCGGAAGCAGAAGGCGTCGAATTATCTGATCAATTGATAAAGATGTTTGCAACTGCAGGATTCGACTTAGTCAAGTTTTCGAGTAACTCGCCTGAGGTAATGGAAAGTATTCCGCCCGAACATCGTGTTTCTGAAGCCGTGGAGTTCAGCCCAGCTGATCAATTAAAAATATTAGGATTGCATTGGTTACCGGCCGAAGACGTGTTCACATTTACTGTGAACCTCGAACCACGCTCGTGTACAAAGCGGAACATACTTTCCCGAATTGCTCGTTTGTGGGATTTATCTGGGTTTATTGCCCCTGTCACACTTTTTTCCAAATTAGTAGTTAAATCACTTTGGGACCAAAATGTAACCTGGGACGAAACGCCTAATCCAAATATAGTCAAGTTGTGGCAAAGGTTTGAATCTGAATTGCCATTGTTACAAAACGTCAGATTGCCTCGTCACGTTGGTGTTACTGATGATTGCGTCATTACCCTATTGGGATTCGCTGACGCTTCCGAAGTAGCTTATGGAGGAGTGGTGTACATTCATGTGTACTTTCCAAAACTTGGTCATATCGTGGTCAACCTAGTGTGCGCTAAATCGCGGGTCGCACCATCAAAAACGCTCGTTACGGTCGCTCGATTGGAATTATGCGCGAACCTTCTTCTTGCCAAACTAATGCGAGTGGTAATCGATACCTACTCTTTGCCGGTGTGTTCTGTTTACGCGTTTACCGACAGTAAGGTAGCTCTCGCGTGGATACATGCCACGCCAAGTCGCTGGCAAACGTTCGTCGCGAATAGAGTTTCACAAATTCAAGAAAAACTTGACCCTAGTCATTTTAACCATATTGCGGGCCAAGATAATCCTGCGGATTGTTTGAGCAGAGGGTTAACTCCCGCGCAGTTGATCGTGCATCCATTGTGGTTTAATGGACCGAGGTTTGCTTATCAACCTCGCTCTGAATGGCCACTGAATAATGATTTCAGCACTTCAGAAGATATTCCTGAAGCGAAAGTGAGCGTCATGGCGACAATTGAACCGGACGTTCCACCTCTTCCTCCATTGTGTGAGCTCGCCAATCGAGTCTCCACTTGGACCAGATTGCTCCGAATAGTGATCTATGTCCTTCGTTTTGTCAAAAAATTACCGACAAAATATAATCTCTCCCATTTTGAAGATGCAGAACTTGCAATAGTTAAAAGTCTGCAAAGTGTTTATTTCGCCGATGAAATAACTAAATGCAAAGCGGGCAAACAATTGCCGCCAGCTTTTCGTAAACTCAACGCATTCGTTGATAGAAACGATATCTTGCGCGTCGGTGGTCGTTTGACTAATGCCAACATAGGATATGACAGTCAACACCCTATTTTACTACCGCGTCGCGATCATATCGTTAATTTGATAATTGAATATTATCATCGCAAGAATTTGCATGCTGGACCGCAGCTTCTAATGTCACTACTGCGACAAAAATATTGGATTATGTCGGCTCGTAACATTGTGCGAACTCGCGTGCAGAAATGCAACATTTGCTTTCGGGTGCGACCGACAAATCAATTTCCTATGATGGCAAGCTTACCTGCATGCCGGGTTAATGAGGCTAAGGCATTCTGTCATACAGGAGTGGATTTTTGCGGACCCCTTTCGGTCGTTATACATCGTGGTCGAGGTATACGCGCTGTACGCTCTTATATTTGCCTGTACGTTTGTCTTGTCACGAAGAGCGTACATTTGGAATTGGCGCCATATCTTACTAGTGAATCGTTCTTAAACGCTCTCCGACGTTTCCTCGCTAGACGAGGACCCGTTAGTACGATGTATTCTGACCGGGGAACGAATTTCGTAGGTGCTAAGGCCTACTTAGAAAACGTGTATCAATTGCTCGAATCTGAGGAGTATTGCGACAAGTTCGCGAATGAATTGCGTGACAATCGCATCGAATGGAAGCTAAACCCAGCTTCAGCCCCCCACATGGGAGGGGCATGGGAAGCTAACGTGCGTTCGGTCAAGACTATTCTTTCGAAAGTAGTGGGAACTGAGCTCTTGACGTATGAGGAGATGTTGACGGTGCTTACCCAAATAGAAGCACTGCTAAATTCGCGCCCTCTGTCAGTATTGAGTGATGACCCCGCCGAGCCTTTAGCGCTAACTCCCTCACATTTTCTAGTGCTTACCCCTCTTAAATCACTACCCTCAGAAGATCTATCCAACGTGAACGTCAACCTGTTGCGTAAAAAACGTCTAGTTGACCATCTCGTCCAGTCATTCTGGAAGAGATGGAAGATTGAATACCTTCACACCCTTCAAGTGCGAAATAAATGGACGAAGCACACTGCTTCTATCCAAAAGGGGACTGTCGTTCTACTAGAGTCGGCAAACAGTGCTCCTCTTGACTGGCCTATCGGTGTGATCGAACGAACGTTTGAGGGCAAGGATTCGATCGTGCGCGTCGTGGATGTCCGTACGAGGTCTGGGATTTATCGTAGGCCCGTGGTTAAAGTTTATCCCTTACCAACACAATAAAATATACAGTCCACAACTCTAATTTAGCTATAAATAAATTTAGTAATAATTTGTAATACAAAGTTAGATTTAACTTACTTTAAAATTATACTTGATGCTAAGTACTGGCTATCTTCAATAGATTACCTATTTGATATTTCATTTTAGTTTAACGCATCTGTGTTAGGCGCGTTAAAGTGACCTTTATTTTGTATGTGCCTTGTATCATTGAAGGCCTTCCGTCCTGTCAAGGCGGGGGGGATGTTTACGCTAAAACTATTAATTCGATTCTATTTTTAATGATTTATTTGTAATGGCAGAAGTCAAGTACCTCTCCTTTCATCCTACCTAAATTTCCTCTCCCCGTCCTTGTCGGACTCTCATGCATATAGTGCGTTGAATGCGGAATGCATTCTTAAAAACAATCGTTTTCGATCAATGGACGGCGACTGTTCTGCTCCCGTAATAATTACATATTTTTACTGATTTTGATCGTGTGTGTACCACTAAAATAATAGAAAAACTTAGCTGTGAAGTGTTCGGTGCCCTCTCGAAGTTTGCGGATTGAATCCAGGACGATCCTGGCTGAAAACCACTGGATAAGACGTGAGTTCCCCCTTTTTCATTCCTTTCATTTGAATTTTGCCATTCATCGTGATTTCGTGTTAAATACAATACCAGCGCGCATACACTAGCTGAATCCCGCGGTGCTACCCGCGATTTTCCAATTTTTCCCGCATTTTCTGGGAGAATAAGTACCTTATGTCCGTCCGTATGATGTACACTATCATCCTGACAAAATTCGTTAAGATCGGCTTAGCGGTTTAGTCGTGAAAAGCGGACAAACATCCAGACAGAGAGACAGAGTTACTTTCGCATTTATAATATTAGTAAGGATAGTAAGGATATTAGAAAGATTAGATATTAAAAGTTGATATTGTCGCTAACTTGGGTTCATCATCATCATCATCATTTTAGCCTATTATGTTCCCACTGCTGGGAAACAGGCGTTCTCTCAGAGATAGAGGATGGGCCATCCACCATGCTGGCCCAGTGCATGTTGGTGAACGTCATATGTGTGGAGTATGGAGAGTGCATAGGTATCTTCTAAGTCTGCGTGCTTCATCTTCGACCACATCGTCGTTTACCAACAGGCGAGTTGGTGGACAAAAGCGGACTTATCAGCGCTAAAAAAAAATCTTTGAACGTATGAGTTTCTTGGACATACCGGTTTCCTTGCGATGTTTACTAAGGGCTGCACACTACTACCCGTTCCTCGTGAGAATTTCAAGACGACTAATATTATAAAGAGGAAAGATTTGATTGCTTGTTTGTTTGCATTGAATAGGCTACCAATTTGAAAAATTCTTTCACTGTTGGGAAGCTACTGTTACAACTCCCAGCTTATCACCGCCGTCAATAACGATAACTATGCTAAGTAGCTCATATAAATAAATGTAGGATATTAAGGTTCACCAATTGATCAGTTCAATTCAATAATTACTATTCCAGTTCATGATATTTTATTATTCAATAATGTTTGATCTTTAATTCTATCTATTTTATGTTATTATTTAAATTAGCTTGATTGTAAATAATTAGATGCTGGTAACATTGTTGTGTTTGCACTGGTAACTGTAGGATATAGATGGTAACACTAGGAGAAGCGAGAGGCGTTGGTTTGAAATGTAATTCACTTTCGAGATGACCGTTGAATAAAACACAACTTGAAGAATCTGCGTGTTGTTCTTATCACCGCCTATCCCTGCGGCATCACCATCGTAACACTACACTATCCCCGGGTGACATAGGCTATCATCTATACTTGTGCGAAGCTGGGGCGAACCGCTAGTTTGTAGATAAATACGCTTCCTACCTTCAACAGCTAGAACAGATAATCGCTCAATAAATAACAGCGATATGAATCCATAGCCGTTAATTAAAAGACACCCCCTGTGGGGTTAAAAAAGGCGATCGGACGGACGGTCAGCGATTTCGGTTGACCATCCACCCCCTTGTTGCGGTCTTTTTTCGTCTGTGATCGAATTGAAATAAAATTGCCGACAGGGCTTTAGGCTTTGTCTAGTGCTCATCTAGCAGTCGGGTAATAAACAGGATTACTCGGAAAGAGTGTACTAAGCCGAAAGAGCTCCATTACACTCATAATCAAAAACTACCTTTAATATGGGACCAACCCTGAAATCAAGAAAAAAACAACTGCTCATACATTTTGTCGAGTGTTTGTGTTTTGTTTATAGAGCTTTTGAGAAGGTTCAAAGAAAGTTCTTATGTGCCATGCAGAGATGTGTTTAAAGATGTCTATCGTATACCAAATTGCTCAGCAAATATAACATACACTTGAATCAAGACGATATTATTATAGAATAGACGAATTATAGAAGACAAATCAATTATGGAATAAATCGATCCGCTCCGCACTACATTGCCATACCCAATCAGGGTCATTATGTGTTACCTAATTTAAACATGCTACCTAACATCTATATGTTAACTTCATAATAATTATGCAATAAATGATTGAGTATTGAGTATTGACGCAAATACCTAGAAGCTTCTACTCTTTTTAACCGACTTCCAAAAAGAGGCGGTTATCAATTCGACTGTATGTTTTTTTTTTGTTTAAATATGTTATCAATAACTTTGATTGCATGGATTTTGTTATTTTATGTTTACCTAGAACAATTTACAAACGGCGGTGCGCGCAGGGCGCTTATTCGCATTGGGCAATTGCCGCTCAAACTCGATTGCGCATTCCTACACGTCGGATGGTGGATGGTCAAAATATTGATATTTTTTCTTGCACTGCTGTTAAATTTTGAGCAGCAGTACTTCAAAAGCTCTCCTCGGAACTTCAGTACATATTTTGATACAATACTATTATTATTATTATGTTAGTTAATCGTTAAAACTTTACAAAGGCATTAATATTAAATTTTTGTGTTTTAAGGCTCATTTAAAAAACAAACTTATTTTTATATATATACTAGCTGAAACCCGCTACTTCGTACGCGTAGAGCTCGCTCGCTACTACAACCCGTTATAGTAGTCCGGTCATTTTAGACATAAAAATAGTGATCAAATAAAGAAAATTCCGACAGAGCCAAATTTTCGTAGAGACCTTTGGTTTACCACAAGGAATAAAGTGTCAAAAGTCCCCATCAGTCCCATGTGAGCTTAGGGACTTATTCGGGGCCCAAGGTAAAGTTTTTAGGTTTTTTGGATTTTTCTCGAAAACGGTAAGTTTTATCGAAAAAGTACCTCAGAGCAAAGTTGTAGATCTTAAAATTCTCTATAAAAATGGTCCCCATGATTTTTTCTCTAAGACCCACTATTTCCCAGATATTACGCTTGTAAGAATCACGTTCTACATAATATGCACACATTTCCACACCACCTGTGAGGTAGTGTACTCGGCGCGTTTTTTTTAACGTGGTATCCCAGGTAGGCCTATTCCACGAACCTTTATGACGTTATTTTCAGGAACAATAATTATTTAATAGTATGAAGATTATTGATATGGGTTACTGAGTTTAACTGTCGTTCTAACTTTTTTTTATTACTTTAATCTGACTCATACTCTTCATATTCAACTTCAACAATCATGTTTTCTTCAATTTCTTCTTGTTCTTCTTCTTCTCCTTCCTGTTGATGAACGCTTAGAAATTGTTCAAATGAAGATGAATCAGTTGTCTCTTCATCAAAATCACATGAATTTTCCTCTCTTGTATTTAATTGAACATTTGAGCAAGAGACACCTTGGCAATTGGTACACGCTGGAGAACACTGCAACCCTACTTTTTTACAGCCACATTTGGCACTACAACCTTTCTTGCAATTGCAAAAAATAGTGTTAAGAAGTTTTTCTGGAGCAGGGGGCAGTAAAGTTCGAATACAAAAAGCAAGTACAGCTATCTTGTCTTCCTCCAACATCGGCATCTGCTACTCAACATTTGTTTCGAGTATACTATCAAGTTCAGACATGGCAAGGCAATGAACTGAACCCTGAAGACTGGGGTTGGAAATTGATAAATAATACTTTGGAACCGATTCGAACTTTACTGCCCCCTGCTCCAGAAAAACTTCTTAACACTATTTTTTGCAATTGCAAGAAAGGTTGTAGTGCCAAATGTGGCTGTAAAAAAGTAGGGTTGCAGTGTTCTCCAGCGTGTACCAATTGCCAAGGTGTCTCTTGCTCAAATGTTCAATTAAATACAAGAGAGGAAAATTCATGTGATTTTGATGAAGAGACAACTGATTCATCTTCATTTGAACAATTTCTAAGCGTTCATCAACAGGAAGGAGAAGAAGAAGAACAAGAAGAAATTGAAGAAAACATGATTGTTGAAGTTGAATATGAAGAGTATGAGTCAGATTAAAGTAATAAAAAAAAGTTAGAACGACAGTTAAACTCAGTAACCCATATCAATAATCTTCATACTATTAAATAATTATTGTTCCTGAAAATAACGTCATAAAGGTTCGTGGAATAGGCCTACCTGGGATACCACGTTAAAAAAAACGCGCCGAGTACACTACCTCACAGGTGGTGTGGAAATGTGTGCATATTATGTAGAACGTGATTCTTACAAGCGTAATATCTGGGAAATAGTGGGTCTTAGAGAAAAAATCATGGGGACCATTTTTATAGAGAATTTTAAGATCTACAACTTTGCTCTGAGGTACTTTTTCGATAAAACTTACCGTTTTCGAGAAAAATTCAAAAAACCTAAAAATTTTACCTTGGGCCCCGAATAAGTCCCTAAGCTCACATGGGACTGATGGGGACTTTTGACACTTTATTCCTTGTGGTAAACCTAAGGTCTCTACGAAGATTTGGCTCTGTCGGAATTTTCTTTATTTCAATTGTCTAAAATGACCGGACTATAGCCTATGTGTTATTCTAATGTATTAGCTATTTGTAAACGTTCATTAAAATCCATTCGGTAGTTTTAGCGTGAAAGAGGAACAAACATCCATACATCCATACATACAAACTTTCGCGTTTATAATATTAGTAGGAAGTAGGATTTTTGCAAGTTAGCTACTCCTAGCAGTAAATTTATATAATTATATAAGTAATCTGTAAATAGTGCTGTTGGCTGTATTATTATTAAGTTTATTAATATATCCATCTTATTGTACATCCTACTAATATAATAAATGCAAAAGCTTGTATGTGTGGATGTATGGATGTTTGTTCCTCTTTCACGCTGCAACGGAACAACGGATCGACCTGATTTTTTGCATGGGCATAATTCAAGAGCCAGAGAGTGACATAGGTTTTTCATCATCACCACCATTTTTCATCACTACGCGGGTGAAACTGCGGGGCGCAGCTAGATTTATAATATGGTTGTGTACTGTTCCTTAGTAATTAAAATAAAAATAAAATATAATAAACAGCTAATATTTTTTTCGTGATTTCAGAGTAGATTCCATGGTAAAAGTTATTCCTAATGATGAGTACAATGACCTCCTTTCGGCTTAGTACAGTCTATATGCGTAACCCTATATAACTGTAATAGTGAAATACCGTGCTAGTTTAAAACAGTTTGTAGCTTTATCTCGTTTATAAGTAAGCCGTTTGTAGAACTTAGCTATCACTCGGAAAGCCATATCTGTCAGTTGTATTATCTACAAATCTACCCCTTCTTTGGCTGCCGGGATCAAAGCAAGAGGCCTCCTGACCCCCCGCGGGGGCGGGGGCGGGACCATTGCTAGAGCTCCCCGAAGACGCGGGGTCATTGTTTGATTTTAATTTCACTTACTAATTTTTTATTCATTAATCTTTCTTTTGCTTTTGACTTGTTGCGTGACTGAAGTCTTAGATAGAAACGGTTTCAGGAAATTTCGTTAAAAAACGTTTTTATTTATTTCAGCCGTGGTCGTCTCATTGCAGGGCAAAGGGAGGCCTTTTCTTTCTTCCACTCTTATGATTCTCTGTTCTGTGCGGTGGCAGATTTACACTTTTGCCGCCAGTAGGCTATTCAAAATTTGAGACCTTTCGGCCGGCCTAGATATCACTGGAAAGGTGCCGTAGAGTCGGACTTGCGCAAGCTCCAAGACGCCGACTGGTGAGAGACAGCGGGAGACCGGGACCGATGGCCTTTTCATGTGACTGAGACCAAGACCCACTTTGGGTCGCTGTGTCAGCAGAGTAAGTAGAGCCTTATGATCATCTGTTGCAGGCGTGGCGCACTCCACACTTTAGGTATGAAGCTCTAAGTAGCCGACTTGTCGGGCCTGTCGCGCGATACACAAAGATAATGCGACAAGAGTTACGTAGGCCTGGCGCACTCCGCACTTTAGGTATGAAGCTACAAATAGCCGACTTGTCGGACCTGCCGCGCGATATACAGAGATATAGTGACAAGAGTTACGTAGGCCTGGCGCACTCCGCACTTTAGGTATGAAGCTACAAATAGCCGACTTGTCGGACCTGCCGCGCGATACACAGAGATAACGCGACAAGAGTTACGTAGGCCTGGCGCACTCCGCACTTTAGGTATGAAGCTACAAGTAGCCGACTTGTCGGACTTACTGCGCGATACACAGAGATAACGCGACAAGAGTTACGCGATACGCAGAGAGGTAACTTCTAGGTTAATATAGATGTAGGTAGTTAGCGCTCGCACATCCTGAATTGAAAGTGGGAAAAGCTAGTCTATACTATAATATTATAAAGAGGAAAGATTTGATTGTTTGTTTGTTTGTTTGCATTGAATAGGCTCCGAAACTACTGAACCGATTTGAAAAATTCTTTCACTGTTTAAGCTACATTATCCCCGGGTGACATAGGCTATAATCTATACCCGTGCGAAGCTGGGGCGGACCGCTAGCCTTAAATAAACTTAGTTGATAAGCAGCTGTTAAGCTAAGCAACTTAATGTTTGACCTGCTCAACTTGAGAGCTTTACCCGCAAGTAACGTATGATATAGACAAATAGAGTCCCCTACCCTTTCCCACCCCTCACAAATAGGGGTTCATACGAGGAGATAGCTTCACACACATTCACAAGTTTTACGAGAGGTCGGGCTGTGTTGGATATGATAATAATAAATTGGTCAAGTGCGAATCGGGCTTGCGCACTGAGGGTTTCGTACTACCACATAAATTGTTAACTACTATAGTACAAAAAAGGAGTGCAATCACGCTCAGGTGGTCACCCATCCAAGTACTTACCGTGCCGCTGCTTACTTTGGTGGACATAAATTTGTCACCGACTTCCACTTGGCCAGTATTTTTATTTGTTTTTTTTTAATATAATTTTTTGAGTGTGTACTTTAATCATGCCAAGATTGACGTTTGTACATACTACCGTTTTTACAATAGGAAATAGGGTCCCATTTTCTGAATTTTTTGTTATGGTTTTGTAATCTTATTCAATGTCAAATTTCAAGCCTTTACAAGCTAATCTTTTGTATGTCCTTATTAAACCAGCTAGACATAAATTATCTATTAAAAAAACGATTACAAAAAACCACAAAACACAAACTTTTTAGTTAATATGCCACTACAAAGAATTAAATAATATTCGTGCTGGTCTAAAAACTACTGATCCCTAATGAATAAAAAATTTTTAGGACATCTTCGAGGGTTTCTTCTAAATGATAAAAAACACGCAAATTGGTGTACAGATGCCGGCGTAATCGCTGTACATAAATAAATACGGGCTGAATTGAGAACCTTCCTTCTTTTTCGAAGTCGGTTAAAAATAGACACCGAAGTACCTATCATCAGAGTTTTTTAAGGTATTGTAAAAAAAGGTTCGTTTCTTTTTAGATTTTGTCTTAAGTTGTAGTACTGTTTTACTGTCACATCCCCTAGCGTGAATATAAAGGTGGAACAGTGCGCCACAATCGACCCTTTGTCGCTCTGGATTAATATTTAAACAAGAAACCCTTAAGGATGGGGCGGGAGAATTAGGACTTTACGATATCGATAATTTAGAGTCACTCAAGTTTGCCGATTCTATCGACTATCATATTTTTGACGGCGCAAAGAAATGTCGCAGATTTTAACGGTGCAATTACTAATGGGATTTTTAGTAATTCATTGATGGGATTTAATGGGATGATTTGTAGTGCGAACAATAAAAAGGTTATTTATCTATCTATCAAGTCAGCGTTTTTATGTATGTTTGTATATTTGTTTGACGGTAACTTGCGTATAATTTATCCAATTGTCATGAAATTTGCAGGCGATTATTCCATAACAATTATGTTTAAGAATAACAGCAAAATCGGTTTAGAATTTGCTTTATCCAATTCAGCTATGTTCGTCTCTGGGTAAGTCTAGAGACTCACCAATAAACTCTAATGCTATAGAGTAATTGTCTATTGTATAGACAATTTAAAAATTTGACGACTGGCAAGAATTGAATGTACACCACCCGGGGTTACGTACTCAGTGCTCTAATCGCTAAGCTACGGTCTCTCTCTTGTCACCCTACAAATTCTTGAGCTATGTTTGAAACCAATCTAAGCATCGGTGACACCCATCTACAATTATTGCTAGCTGCAAGAAAGGACAGTAATATAAAAAGTAGTAAAATAGAAACTATATTAAATTGTGTCCTTTAAAACTCAAAGCTTGGTTGTGCAAACCGGACAAATAAATTAATTGAATTTGAATTTGCTACAAAAAAGATAGGCTGTCGAAAAACTAATAAGGTTTTTATTTATAAAAAATATCTAGAATTTTATCGACTGTCATTATTTTTTCTATTTCCATCGACTGTCGATAGATACCCTGTCCCATCACTAGCATCCCTGCAGGCGACGCGTTCCAATTAGCCAGCACAAACATGCTGCCGGCTACAGACGTAATGTTTTCACTCAAAATTTGGTCATATTTGCGGTTCCGAACGCAGCTCGTTGGATCGTACCTTTATGTTTATGTTTTAATGTTATATTCTTGGATACGTATTGTTATGACGCGTTCACATTTGTAACACCTTTCTTTTGTTTCTCATATCACGCAGAACATGTGGCCGTCGGGGCCGAAAGGTTCTCGAATGGAGACCACGGGTTGGTCAGCGCAGCGTAGGACGTCCACTCACAAGATGGACAGACGACCTAAAAGAGACCGCAGGGAAACGCTGGGTGCATGCTGCTTCCAACCGGCCCTCTTAGAGATCGATGGGGGAGGCCTATGTCCAGCAGTGGACGTCCTACGACTGAAATGATGATGATGACCAAGTACCAGCTTGGGGAGTTGGAGTCTAATGAGAACTTATTTTTTATGCAAACAAGCTAACGGGCCGCCTGGTGGTAAGTGATCCCCGTTACCTATGGATCCGTGCGCACGGAATGTTGTGACAATATTTTTGTGCGACCACGTGAAATACCAAACGAGCGCAGTTGTCTCTAAAAATTGGCAGTTACCAAGTTAAGTAACGTGTTTTGCTACTCAGAACGCCTTATCATAAATTCGTCTCACCGAATAGAAATGACAATATTTTACAAATTGAAGTCGGTTTTTGAATTGATAATTTTATTATTGAAGTTATATGATTATTTACGGGATATTTAACGTGGTAAGGTTGTGGAATGAGCTCCCGATATGTACGGTACGGTAAATATCCCGTAAATAATCTTATAACTTTAGTGAACAACCGTGATAGTTTAAAAGTTAGTTCTTTTTGTTTTTGAATTTTTATATTTTTAGTGTGTTTTATTTTGATTTTTTATATGATTATGTCGTTTTTGTTTATAAATTCATATTATTTAAGTAATTCGTTATTGTAATACAAATTGTCATTAGTGTAATTCGTGTTTTGCGGTACTAATCGAAAAAAAAAAAAACTGTGTTTTTGATAATTATTATATTTTGTAGTGTGGTGGACCCTCAGTGCGCGAGCCGCACTTGGCCGGTTTATTCTTTAACTCGTAAAAAGTTGCAGGCAACTGCTTGTGTACTAAAGAATAAGTTTTCCCATAGCGATGGTTATAATGTCTTCACCCCTGCAGTATGAAGGCGGAGGTACGCGTGACGTTTGGCGCTCGACTGCCCAATTATACACGCTGTCTTGATATCTGAACTACTGACTGAACTGTCTTGATACTTGGACTGTAAGGAGGTATAATTATAGTCATTTTATTACTAGTAGTTCGCCCCAAACTGAGACCTCGCAATGTTCAAGCTTTTACTTCACGTACACTAAGGTACTGCCGCTCCATAGTTTTCCTACCTAGAGTCTGGCTAATGAAAGTAGAGACTGAAAAGGGCCGCCAAATAAAAAAAAAAACACATGAAATGCAAACATTACTGTGTTCTGACTGTTACAATAAAAATTAATAACTTACAAGTATGAAGTGAGATTATTTTAGGCATTTCATACTAATTTTTGAGGTTTCAATGCTGATATTTTTAAATTTGCCGCGCTTTTTCAGTCTCTACTTTCATTAGCCAGATTCTACAATGATCTTGATTGAAAAATATGACAGTTAACGGAACTCCTAAACGAAACGACGTAGCCGCGTCGAGTTTGTGTTCTTTGGATTTGTCTTCCCAAGCACTTTGATCCTAGATCATGAGCGGACGCTTAAAAGCTTAATTAAGAAAAACGTTTTATTATTAACTAGCGGTCCGCCCCAGCTTCGCACGGGTATAGATTATAGCCTATCTCACCCGGGGATAGTGTGGCTTCCCAACAGTGAAAGAATTTTTCAAATCGGTTCAGTAGCTTCGGAGCCTAATAAATGCAAACAAACAAACAATCAAATCTTTCCTCATTATAATATTAGTATAGATTATTAATAATTTATTTTGGGTTAAGTGCCTGCACTAATAGAATATAGACTTTTAAAGCACAAAGTATCATAACCGTTTGCCGCGGCGTCACATCCGCGAGGGCTGCGTTCTTATCTCGGGTTGTAGCATGAATTTAAATATTTAATTAAAAACTTCGTCGGCTAGGGTTGCCGCGCTGTATTATTCATAGCTTTACACTTTAGGTATACTCAATAAGTCACAACTTAGGAAAATGTGTAGGGTTTTTTGTAACTGGTCAATAATTAATCAATAAAAAAAAATCAAAAAAAAACTAAGTGTGAGTCAGGCTCGCGCACTGAGGGCTCCATACAAAAAAATACAATACACACAAATGTACAAAACAACAACAATTATTGTACAAAATACAATAATTGACCGAACGAATTCCCATGTATATGGAGTGCATACAATAAACGCGATTTTGTATTTGATTGTAAAAACTGTAATACGTACAAGAGTCAAACTTAGCATGACAAAAAAAATAAAACTGTTTGTATCGGGAGCTAAGTAAACCGGCCAAGTGCGAGTCGTTGACAAATTTCTGTTTATTACCAAACTAGCTGACCTGACAGACGTTGTCCTGTCTTAGAACTGTCAAACACGCAAAGTTAAAATTGTAAATCTTATTTTTTTACGCCTTGGGTTACATTATTGGAGTTTTAGTAAGGATCCCTATTTTTTTTTATTATATAATATAGCCTATGTTAACCGGGGACAGTGTAGCTTCCCAACAGTGAAAGAGTTTTTCAAATCGGCTCAGTAGTTTCGAAGCCTATTCAATGCAAACAAACAAACAAACAAACAAACAAACAAACAAACAAACAAACAATCAAATCTTTCCTCTTTATAATATTAGTATAGATTAAGCAACGTACTTGAACGACCTTATCATTTCTTTCACCGAATTGAAATTGAATATTTTACTAATTACTAGCGGTCCGCCCCGGCTCCGCACGGGTATAGATTATAGCCCATGTCACCTGGGGATAGTGTAGCTTCCCAACAGCGAAATAATTTTTCAAATCGATTCAGTACTTTTTGAGCCAATTCGTTACAAACATACATAAAAATCTTTCCTCTTTATAATATTAGTATAGATATAGATTATAGTATAGATGAAGTGGGTTTTTTTTATTGATAATTATTGTACTTTGTGGTGGTACGGAACCCTCATTGCGCAAGCCCAACTTGCACTTGGTCGGTTTACTTAACTCCCGACGCAAACAGTTATAAGTTTGACGTGTGTCCCAAACGGCAAAACCGATTTTACGGCGTAGGCCTCTACGGTATAGTCATCTACGGTGTAGGCCTCTACGACGTAAGCCTCTACGGCAAACGCCACTGAGGTTAAATATTACGACCTCTTAAACCCTGAGAAAAATTGTTAAAAATAAGAAAAATTGTAAATGAGGATGTTGGATTGTTGGTGTTTGTTGTTGTTTGTTGTATTGATTGTTCACCTTAAGCATAATAATAAAAAATATAAATAAACCGGCCAAGTGCGAGTCGGGCTCGCGCACTGAGGGTTCCGTACCACCACAAAATTCAATAACGAAATTACCAGTTATGACTTTTTAATGAACATAAGCTTGTCACTGAGTCGCACTTGGCCATTTTTTATTATTTGTTGTTATACTTTAGAGTGTCTACTATAATTATGTTAAGTTTGACGCTTGTGTTCCCATTTTTACATTAGAGCTAATACAAAATACGTTTAAAAAAACATCTGCTGTATGGGGACCTCCGTTTTGTTATTACTTTTTGACTTTTTGTTATTTGTTAGTCAATCAGCCGTAACGTTAGATATTCTGTGAAAATTTCATCTGGCTATCTATTACGGTTCGAAAGATACAGCCGTTAATAGGTAGACGGACAGACAGACATCGTAGGCTTAGTAATAGGGTCCAATTTTTACCCTTTGGGTACGGAACCCAAAAAGTTACCGAGCAAAGAGAGTTCTCATATTCTAATGGCTAATGGGACAATTCGGCATTTTGGTGTGCGTACATTGTTCCATGATAAATTGCGTACTTATCGTTGATCCGATCTTGTAGGCGAGTAGTTCATTCCAATACATTTTTTTTAGTTCGAATAATGGGCAAATCGTTTGCGTGTTTTCGATGATTTATGAGTCACGAGGTCACAGTTTGGGGCAAACTCCTACTATTAAAAACAAGCTTAAAAAAGCGTATACATCATTTCATGTCTGTGCCGCTTACCATTGAGGAGTTCCCTAGTCAGGACCCAGCCCTGAGTGCAGCAGCCATGTCATGGTAAACTTAAAACTGGCTATCACAATAAAATGCGTACACAAAACTTCTTGTCTGTGCTGCTGACCGTTGAAGAGATTCTTTATCTGGAACCAATCCTGGATGTCGATTCAGGTCATGCTTACCATAAAAATGCATTATCATCAAAACTTACTACTAACAATAATATTGCCTTCCGGATAACCTTCCATTAGGGCATATATATATTTTTATGCTATAGGTGGCAACAAGCAGACGGGCTGCCTGATGGTATGCAGTCACCGTCACCTATGGATCCTTGTAACACCAGAGGCATCACAAATACGTTGCCGACCCTTTAGGACTCGATTAACTCGCCTTTTGAAGAGCCCCATGTTGTAGCTTCTCGGAAACACCGCGGAAGGTAGCTCATTCCACATTTTGCAAGTATGAGGCAAGAAGGATCGAGTGAATCGGACAGTGTGCGATTTCCGCTGATAAAACTGGACTTAACAAGTAAAAATTCAAGTTGTTAGGATAATAAGTGGTTCTAATTCAGCTTAAAATATTTGTTTAGAACAACATACATACAAACATTGCAAGTTAAATCAAAAACTTGCAAAAACGATTGGATTGGAAACCTCCCAACTTTTAAAAGTCGGCTAATAAAACACTCATCATCATCATCATCATTTCAGCCATAGGACGTCCACTGCTGAACTCTAGGGTTCGTCTGAAAACCGGCGCTGATAGTCCTTGACTTTCAGCATTAATGCTGAGACGGACCCATTCGACACTGATTGTATCCTTTAGATATAAGTTTTTACAAAAGTAATAAATATATAATAAACTAGCTGACCTGACAGACGTTGTCCTGTCTTAGAACTGTCAAACACGCAAAGTTGAAATTGAAAATCGTATTTTTCTACACCTTGGGTTACATTATTGGAATTATAGTAAGGATCCCCATTTAAAAAAAATAAAAATATATATATATATATTATAGCCTATGTTACCCGGGGATAGTGTAGCTTCCCAACAGTGAAAGATTTTTTCAAATCGGTTCAGTAGTTTCGGAGCATATTCAATGCAAACACTCAAATCTTTCCTCTTTATAATATTAGTATAGACTAGCAGACCTGACAGACGTTGTCCTGTCTTAGAAATGTCAAACACGCAAAGTCAAAATTACAAATCAAATTTTTTTACACCTTGGGTTACATTATTGGAGTTTTAGTAAGGATCCCTATTTTTTTTCAAAATATAATATAGCCTATGTTAACCGGGGATAGTGTAGCTTCCCAACAGTGAAAGAATTTTTCAAATCAGTTCAGTAGTTTCGGAGCCTATTCAATGCAAACAAACAAACAAACAAACAATCAAATCTTTCCTCTTTATAATATTAGTATAGATAAAAACTTTATTTGAACAAAGTACATAATTTTGAAGTTAGTAAATAGGTTCTTATTTCTAGTATTAGTAGGTACAAGAGCATAACTTCGGATAGTGAACCCTGATTCTCACACTAGGGGAGTCCTGTGCTGTGATATTCAGTGATTACCAACTTACAGAAAGTTATTTAAAAAAATAATAAAAAAAACAAGTGAAAAAAAAAAAAAGTGTCGAATAAAATTTCTTTTCTTTCTTTCTTTCTTTCTTTCACTGCTGGACATAGGCCTCCCCCATCGTTCTCCAAAAGGGCCGGTTGGAAGCGGCCTACATCCAGCGTTTCCCTGCGGTCTCTTTTAGGTCGTCTGTCCATCTTACTACTATTTATCATCAAACCTTTATGAAAAACTACTTGATACCCGCTACTTCGTACGCGTAGAGTAGCCTTTGGCCTCGCTACTACAAACCGCTCCAGGAACATAACATTTCATCCAAATCGGTCCAGCCGTTCACTCACCGTTTAAACTTTCGAAATCAGCTAAATCAGCCCAGCTGTTCTCGAGTTTTAGCGAGACAAACGAACAGCAATTGATTTTTATATATCTAGATATGGATCGAATTGAAAATCTCCCCCTCTTTTTGAAGTCATCTAACGAAAAGCACTATATATC
This sequence comes from Agriopis aurantiaria, assembly GCA_914767915.1. NCBI lineage: Eukaryota > Metazoa > Arthropoda > Insecta > Lepidoptera > Geometridae > Agriopis > Agriopis aurantiaria. The sequence goes on along the minus strand of OU612010.1, from coordinate 4,199,544 downwards.
TTCAATTCTTTCTAATAAAGCAGTCAGGATGGCTGACACCCGCCAGCCCTGCAATTAGCGTCTTAATTAAAAATAACAGAAATTCGTCGGACGATTGAATCTTGTACCGCGGGGAATTTGAACTAATTACAGGGAAGTATCAAGGGAATGGCTGTTGTCTTGATTTTTAGGGTTCCGTATCCAAAGAATGTAAACGGGACCGTATTACTAAGTCTACGCGGTTTGTCTTTCTGTCTGTCCTACCTATTAACGGCTGTATCTTTCGAACCGTAATAGATAGCCTGTTGAAACTTTCACAGAATATGTAACATTACAGCGTATTAAATAATAAATAAAATAAAAAGTCAAAAATAAAAACGAAAGGGGTGTCCCCATACAACAAATTTATTTTTTTAATGTATTTTTGTATTAGCTTTCATCTAAAAACGGTAATACGTACAAGCGTCAAACTTGGCACGATTGTAGTACACACTCTAAAATATAACAACAATAATGGCCAAGTGCGAGTCGGTAACAAGTTTATGTTCATTACCAAGATATAACTTGTAATTTCGTTATTGAATTTTGTGGTGGTACGGAACTCTCAGTGCGCGAGCCCGACTCGCACTTGGCCGGTTTATTTTAATGCAGAGACCTGTAGTGATATAATAAATAATAAATATTTTGGGACATTTTTTTTGCACACACGGTCATCTGACCCCAAACTAAGCAAAGCTTGTGATATGGCTGCCAGAGACTGATATACATACATATATAGTTTTAAATACATACTTAAATAGATATTAACACCCAGATATAGAACAAACACAAATGTTCATCACATAAATGTTTGTCCTAGGTGGGAATCGAACCCACGCCCCCAAGCTCAGAAGGCAGGTTCACTACCAAATGGACAAGAGTACGATAAGTTCAAGAGTCTCGTACATTTTGACATGGACACGACTTTACAGACCTGTAGGTGATAAAGAGCCCTTGCGGAAAGGAAGGGATCGGCCACCCATGAATTTATAGGTTTCGAATGTCGCAATCTGTGGAGACAGACAGTGACTAATGTACAACAAATTTTCATCCGATAAAGAAAAAGCTATTAGGAGAGCATTATAGTTTACCCAAAGTGTTAAAACGGGACCCTATTACTAAGCCTACGATGTCTGTCTGTCTGTCTGTTCGTTTATCCTACCTTTAAACGACTGTATCTTTGTTGTTTTTAGGGTTCCGTACCTCAAAAGGAAAAAACGGAACTCTTATAGGATCACTTCGTTGTCCGTCTGTCTGTCCGTCTGTCGAGACCCTTTTTCTCAAAAACACGTAAAGGTATCAAGTTGAAATTTATACTAAATACTTGGGTCTACGGTTTCTTTCGGCTGCAAAAAAATAAAAGTTGTAAGTCATTGCAATCAAAAGATATGAACGTTTATGTCGCATATTTTGCGATTTCACAGGGAAATCAAAACCTATAGGGTACTTCCCGTTGACCTAGAATCATGATATTTGGCAAAAGGCAAGGTCTTATAGCACATATATAGGAATAAATCTGAAAGTTATATCATTTAAAAATAACCCACAGTGTGGAGTCAGAGATATCCGTGCTGGCATTTCTGAAATATATCAAGCTTCAGTACTGTAAGTGTCAATATTGTCTGATTCCATACCCCTTTACAAGTGGTTTCACGCCCCACAGGGGTTGGTTTTTAAATCGAATGACGGAGCTCTGGTTTTGACGGTTTTATTAAAACTTTGGGAGTTACCTGATATACTGTTTTTGGTTAATATGAATTATGATAATCGAGTTTATTTTGTCACTAGCTGTCCGCCCCAGCTTTGCACGGGTATAGATTTATAGCCTATGTCACTCGGAGATAGTGTAGCTTCCCAACAGTGAAATATTTTTTTCAAATCGGTTCATTAGTTTCGGAGCCTATTCAATGCAAACAAACAAACAATCAAATCTTTCCTCTTTATAATATTATAGTATAGATAATACGGATTAATTTTAATCGTTTTTGGTATCGTTGTACTTGGTTTTTAGTTATATAATAATTTATCTTAAAAAAAAAAACACAAACATTCTAAAGGCCCTATTGCACTTTGATTAGGGATTCGTGCGAGTGATTAGTGCAGTTGCTTAGTGATTAGTACTATACACATTTGGACCATACTTTAATCACTCGCAAAATTACTAATCAACAATCACTCGCACTCGCACTAATCAAAATGCAATCCGACCTTAAGATATAAGGTAATATACCACTACAAGAAGTCGGGTGGGAACTACAACGAAGTGGTTGTGATAGTTACAATCTGGGTGTCTTCAAATCACGAGTTAATCGGTTTCTTCTAGGCAAGCGTGCTTCAACGGAGACCGCATCATCGCTTAACATCATGTAAGGTATATTGCTATTATAAAAAAACCGGACTAGTACGAGTAGGACTCGTACTTTGAGGGTTCCGTTGGATAGAACCCTCAGAGCGCGAGGCCAAAAAAAAAAAACTAACTGAAGTTGAAATATTGAAAGACAAACTTAACCTTTTAGTTGACTATACGGTTCTTCCATACATTCCAACTACAAAATGTAAGTTTGTAATAGCAAAATATATTTTTGAATGATATAAATTCAAATTTGTAATTTTCAGATTTATTCCTATATATGTGCTATGAGACCATGCTTTTTACCAAATTTCATGATTAAAGGTCAACGGGAAGTACCCTATAAATTTTGATTCCCCTGTGAAATCTCAAAATATGCGACATAAACGTTCATATCTTTTGATTGCGTTGACTTACAACTTTAATTTTTTTACAGCCGAAAGAAACCGTAGACCCAAGTATTTAGTATAAATTTCAACTTGATACCTTTACGCGTTCTTGAGAAAAAGGGTCTTGACAGACGGACAGACAGACGGACAACGAAGTGATCCTATAAGGGTTCCGTTTTTTTTTTTTGAGGTACGGAACCCTAAAAAGGTTTCAAAGCTTAATTTTTTTTGTCCCTAGTAGTATTATTTGGTTTGTATACTAAAGATACAGACAGACAGAAAGAAAAGCAAACAAACAGCTCAGCGTGATAAATGCGCGCGTCTGTCTGCTCTCTATTGAAGGTGCCGTAGCTAATGCGTTCTGTTATAAATAATCTAATGGTTTGGGACACACGGCTGTGAAAACCTGTGATCAATAGAATATACAATTTATCTAATAAATAACAGTCACTGATTGAAGTTTTTTTGTAATTACTTATAATAATATTGTTAGAAACGATATCTGGTATAGAATGCAATGAACCAGCGTGGTTGCCACCCCAATGAGATTTTACCAATAAGACCATTGGCCCATCCTCTCTCTCTCTGAGGGGAACATGATAGCGCAATTTGACGTTTTTGTATTGACGTCTGACGTGTTTCTGTCAAGACAACGGACATCGAACCGAATTAAGTTGGAGCATTAATCCAACTTAAACCGGAACACAGACCTGCAAAGTAGGTGAGCTTGCGGCATCTAGCCTAATATAATAGTTTTTAAGTAATTTGTTGACTAAATTCGGCAAGTATTATCAACCAACAACGAGCAACGAATCAACCAGCTTGCTATTCTTACTGCCTGTATGTCTCAAACTATACTAATCGACGGCCATTCTCATTAGTTCACCCGTCGTCGGGCTAACTAGGTTACAGTTAACTATGCCTTGGTTATAATTAACGATGCTCTCTTTGATGATATGCCGCAATTGGCGAGTCAGACTATCTAGTCTGCTAGTCTCTCATTTTTGACAAGCTTTTTAACCGACGAATGGAGGAGGTTATCAATTCGGCTGTATGCATTTTAGGGTTCCGTACCCAAAGGGTAAAAACTGGATCCTATTACTAAGCCTACGATGTCTGTCTGTCCGTTCTAACTTTAAACGGCTGTATCTTTCGAACCGTAATAGCTAGTCAGTAGAAATTTTCATAGAATATGTAATGTTACGGCATATGTGTAATAATCTTATTGTATTTTGTGGTGGTACGGAACCCTCAGTGTGCGAGCCAGACTCGCACTTGGCTGGTTAATTTTTTTGCGATTATAAACTTATCGGCAAAGGTAAGTTTGTTCCTCAATTCAATTTATCCTTTCGTTACATCAATGTTTGATGCTTATGCTGTCATTGTTTATTTTCGTTTTATATATTATGTTTTTGTATTTTATGTGGTAGTGCAGAACCCTCAGTGCGCTAGCCCAATTCGCACTTGGCCGTTTTTTCCTCCTTTTGAGTTAAGGTACCCTAAAACAGGCTGAATTGATAACCATATTCCTGAAGTTGGGTAAATATTTTTAGAGATTTTTTATTTACGATAGAACGGAAAAGATTTATACAGGGTTATTGATAATAAGCTACCCTTTCGCAGGCAGCTCTCTCCTTCCATGTTTTTACTGGCTTTTATCCATAGCTTAACATTAGATCTTTGCCGCCTCTGTTGGACGAACAACACGGTATCAAAAAGCTGCGGTCGTTTTTCCCAAATTTAATAGTTCAAAGTGTTCTTTTAATTACTAAATCATCCTAAATCTCTTATTAGTAACACAAATAATAAATTCAACGCTGTGCTAAGTGTTAAATATATGTTGATTAAGTATAATTCGTAGTTATTGTGCAAAAAAATACGATAACCAAAGTGAAGTTTGTGCATAAACCTGCGTTGCCGGCTCGCTAGCGGTGCAAGGCACTTTCACGGTTGCACGCTCCGCGTAACGGCGATAATCGCGCGCAGTGCTAACCACACGTCAGTGCAGCGTCATCGAACGTTTCTACCAAAGACTAACAACTTATATCGGACACCGTCGAAGGATTGTGGCACCTGTCTCTGTGAGGACAACTATTATTTCACTTAAAAATGAAGTGCTCCGGGTGCATGAAAGCTGTTATCAATGATTCAAATAGCATTAAATGCACTTCTTCTGCATGCGATAAAACTTTCTGTTCGCTGTGTATAAATGTACCGTCGCTCACCCTAGATCGGAAAAAATGCTGGAAATGCCCGGACTGCTGTGCTTCGCAAAAAAAAGGGGGGGATAATAGCCTCACGCCAGTTCGCACCTCTTCGGATTCGGGAAATGTCTCTATACGCAGGAAAGTTGACGCCGCTCCCCAGGTCTCCGCTGTTCCCGATAATACCTCAAACACGAACACAGAAATCAAAGATCTCACGGTGGTCATAACTCGTCTAACGAATGAATTCGCGGCCCTCAAAACTAAGCTCGAGGAAGTTACCCATTCCCTCTGCCACTGTCAGGAAAGGATGGAAGATCTTCAGCACAGTGTGGCGGCTAACGAAAATCGACTTAAAAAGTTGGAGACAAGAGACCAAGAACTGGTAAATCTGCAAGTAACAGTTTCATTACTACAAAATGAGTTAAATGGTCAGGCGCAGCAGAGCCTTCTGAATGAGATTGAAATACTAGGTGTCCCGGAGAACAGTAATGAAAATTTAGATCATGTTGTGAAAGTTGCAGCTCTGAAGGTCGGTGTGCAGCTGGAAGATGGAGATGTGGACTGGATAACTCGGGTCGGTGCTCGTCGTCCGCTTGTCGAAGCACGCACGTCTGAGTCCGGGGGTAAGATGCCGCGCCCCATAGTTGTGCGGCTCCTGCGCCGATCTAAACGCAACCAGATCATCAGAGCCTCTAAGTCGAGGAAAAACATAACTAGTACTGATCTAGATGTTACGGGAGTTACCACTAATGTATTTTTTAATGAGAGACTCACGAAAGAAAACCGGATTTTATTTCGTGAGGCAAGGGCGAGAGCTAAGAGCCACAGTTATATGTTCTGCTGGTGCAATCAAGGCGCCATACTCATCCGGCAAGGTGAAGGGAAGCCTGCCCAGGTCATTCGGTCGCTGTCTTACCTGGATCGTATTCTGCCTCCTGTGCCTGCCCAAACTGGCTAGTAACTGTGCCTGCGTATTAGGTTTTACTGTAAATTCTCGTTGCCTAGTTTGTAGGTGCGGCGCAACTCTTTTCCCTTGTCTGAGAAATTCATGTATTAGCTCCTTTCGATTAGTTGAAGATAAACGCATAATAATATGCTACAGTATGCAATTACAATCACTATGTAAGGTAAAATCTGTACAACATCGTGCAAATATCTGTACTCGCTCGAATTTCTTAATGAATATGTACTGTGAAAAGTATATAACTTTTCTATTGTATTTTCTCTTTATATTATTATTTAGTATATATTATAATATTGTACAATTTAAATATATATATTATCTTCCGTTATTGTTGAAAACTAAAAACACAACTGTTCAAAATTTTTTAAACACTTATACGCATATTTCAAGTCTCTTTTCGGATACTTCAGTGAAGACATACACAATTAAACCTATACACCTTATGTTGGTTATGGTGACCACGGTGAAGGATAAATATTTAACGCAATAATGCTTCACACTGACTTAGAAGACGATTTAGACTCGATAAAAGTAAACTGCTGTCTTGTAGACGCTTTGGAAACTTGTAAAACACACTTCACACCAGAACACAATTTTAAGTTGTGTTCTATTAATATAAGAAGCATAGGATGCAATTTCAATGATTTTTTGGTTGCATTGAGACGTTTAGACATTGTGTATGATGTTATTATTTTAGCAGAGTGCTGGTTAAATAGTAACCCTTTTATTCCTCAAATACCCGGGTACAATTCTTTTAAAACTGATAAAAATCAGAATCAAAACAGCGGTGTTGTGGTGTTTGTAAGAGAAATGTGGAATGTATCAATTACTGAGCACGCCGTGGATAATGCTCAATGTTTACAGGTTTGTATTGAGAAGGTAGTTAATATTCTTGCAATTTATCGCTCTCCAGTGTGTAGAAATATAGAAAAATTCTTGTCCTCTCTTGTTAACTGCATGCCTAGTGCTGATGGTCTTCCATTGCTCTTTGCTGGCGACTTAAATATTAACATTCTTGAGACGAGTAACACCCAGTACGTAGAATATTTATGTTTTATGGAGGAATGTGGTATGGTACCGGCTATTACTGTTCCTACAAGAGATTCGTCATGCCTAGACCATATTTATGTCAGTAGATCACAACTAAAGCTATCTCCTATTGGCATCGTTTGCAGATCTGCTGTCACAGATCACTATCCGGTTATGATTGGCATGAACTTAAACAGCCGGATACACGTTCGACCAAGTCGTTTCACGCTTAAAAGAGATTTTAAAGCAATTAAAGACGAACTCTCCGATGTTGACTGGAGTTTTGTATGTAACACTTGTGATGTTAATGAGGCAACCACAATATTTACCGAATTCCTGTCCGACACTGTAAATAGACATACACGTGAGGTTCGTCTTAGTAGAATGCAGCGCAACCTCAAACCTTGGATTACTCCAGGGCTTATGCGCTGTATGAGACACAGAGACAAGCTTCACCAGTGTGCGAAACTTGATCCAAATAACATTATATTGCAAACCTCCTACAAGAGGTATCGTAACTTTTTCGGAAGTCTTTTACGCAAGTTGAGAATTCAATATGAGAGGGATGAGTTAGACAAAAATAAAAATAACCCCCGTAAGCTTTGGAAGTCCATAAAATCTGTTTGTAGCTTAACCTCAAATAATAAATTGCCTACCGAACTGTTGTCAATACAGACTAATTCTGATGATCCACGACAGCCACTTGACATATGTAACGACCATTTCTCCACAGTTGGGCAACGACTAGCAAACCGGATCCTCACTTCAATTAATGAAACGCAAAACAGTCTAGCTCAAAAAGTTAGTAAACGAAACACCTTAGCTGAATCCTTTTTCATGGGTCCTACAGACCACGAGGAAGTCGAGAAACTAATTATAGGCCTTCAAAATGGAAAAGCTCCAGGTACCGATGGCTTGACAAACTCCTTAATAAAATATATAAAGAATGAAATTGTGTTGCCACTCACCCATATATATAACCAAAGCTTACTGAGTGGAGTTTTTCCAGTAGCTTGGAAAGTTGCATCGGTGAGCCCTATTCATAAAAGTGGCCCCAAAAACTGCATCGAAAACTACAGACCAATCTCGCTCTTAAGTACTTTTTCAAAGGTCCTGGAAAAAATTGTTAACATAAGACTAACAAAGTTTTTGGAGTCGCGGAACATATTATCACCTAGGCAATTTGGTTTTCGAAAAAACAAATGCACTGAAGACGCCGTCTCTTTGCTAACGACTGAGGTTTCTTCCAAATTGGACAAAAAACAAAAATGTGTGGTGGTGTTCTTGGATTTAGCCAAAGCTTTTGACACTGTTTCCGTTCCAATACTTGTAGAGAAACTAGCCAAGATAGGTATTAGGGGAGTTGCCTCTCAATGGTTTAAAAGTTATTTGTTGGAACGGAGACAGTGCATAAAGATCGGGAACAACCTAAGCTGTACACAAGCCATTAACTTCGGGGTGCCCCAGGGTAGTATCTTGGGACCTACGCTTTTTAATGTGTACATTAATGACATTCACGACTTGAAAATTCAAAATGCAGAAGTTATTTGTTACGCTGACGACACTGCCATTATATTTGACAGCCCAACTTGGGCAGAAGCCCTAGAATGTGCAGAAAAAGGAATGACTTGTGTCTCTGGTTGGTTGCAGAGAAATCTACTGACGCTGAACGCAAAAAAAACGGTTTACCTTTGCTTTCATAAAACAGCTGCTTCAGCGCCAGTATTACAACCAAACCTCAAACTGCACAAGCCCTCTTGCCACTTGAGAACCTGCGCCTGCGAATCGCTTTCTCGATCCCGTACTATTAGATATCTAGGTGTTATTTTGGATGACAACCTAAACTTTAAAAATCACATTGACGCACTAGCTGGTCGGGTACGTAAAGTTATTGGTATCATGAAGAACTTACGAGATATCGCATCGCCAGATACACTGAAGTCCGTTTATTTCGCTCTATGCCAATCTCTTCTGACCTATTGCGTCACTTGTTGGGGTAGTGCGGCAACGTCGTTTATCATACTTGCAGAGAGGGCACAACGATCCGTATTAAAAGTCATGATGAAGAAGCCACTTAGATACCCAACTGTAGATGTGTTCAAGGATAGTGGAGTTCTAAGCGTTCGACAGCTATTTATACTCAAAATTTCACTCTCCGTGCATAGATCTGTGCTAGCTGCCTCGAACTATGATGAAATTATTAAAAAAAGAACTCACAAATTACCTTTTCCGCAAGTACACACAAGTTTTGCCCGACGATTTGGCCAGTTTGTTAGAGCACATGTATACAATGTTGTAGATAAATACTGTAATTTAAAAGGAAAGAGTGTTTACGAAGTCAAAAAGACACTTTGCAAGTTTCTGACTTCACTTAGCTATAAGGAGACGGAAGATTTATTGAAGATCATATCCTAAATGTACAATAATAACTTACTTAATTATAAAATTATTATTTATTAACTGTAATTTAACTTTATTAACATACTTAATTATAAAATTAATTTTAGCATACATAATATATTCATATATATAATCAATAGAACCAACTCCTATAATACATATATATATATATATATATATATAATACATTATTATGTGAATAAACCACAATATCTTAACTAGAGGTTTAAATCTATGAAAAACCGTACCAGATTCCCGCGATACAGGCCCAGCCTAGTGCGGGAATCGCTGTTATTATATAAACTACCCAACTCTCTCATAAGCATAAGCCTTACTATATTGTTCGATTGGTGCACATACCTTATTTAAGTCTATGTTTATGTTAATAAATATATTTTTCATTTTCATTTTCATTTCATTTTTCATTTCATTTCATTTTCATTTCATTTTCATTTCATTTCATTTCATATCTAATATCTATGCAAAATTCCCTGTCTCTCAGTAATTGCACCGAAATGTCTTAAAGGGAGCGCAAACAGACGCAATCTTCGCGTGGTAGCGGTGGCGGTGACTCTTCTATCGTGCTTTACCTGTATTTTTTTGTTTTTTATATATTCATCGGGATAGGTAGCATACGTGCGTTCTCATAATCTGCATTACAAGCTCTGGGCCCGAGACTAGAAACCCCCTTATCCTACCTATCGACAGGCTTGCGGCAAGCTCCGCAAGCCAGGCCCGTGGGGGGCCCGCGCAGGCTGGGGCCTGACTGGTAAACGCCACCTCAACTATATGGCCAGTCTGACGCTGCACACTACCATACTCTCTTGCCAAATTTTGCCAAGATTAGCTGGAAAATGCATTTTGGTCAGAAAGTTAGCCTCGTAATCCAGTGAGACAACGCGGCCAGCATTTTGGCACGTTGCCTGAAATTAGAGATTGTTTGAACTATCTTTAAGTCTTCCTTGGCTTTATATATTGTAACCAATCTTGAAATTGTTTAGTTTTTAAATTTTATGTTTGGTTGCTTAGTCTTATGGCGGTTTTGTTTTGTAAAGATATTTCTTCCAGATTGGTCCTCGCTTCGGGTGATCCCAGAGCAGGTGCATATTTGGCTCAAAAATTTAGTCTTGTAATTCAGTGGGGTCGTGCCAGCATTCTGGGGGCCTGCAGCATGGTGGTGATTTGGACGGCGTGTTTCTTTTGTAAATATATATTTTATTAGCTGTAGTATGTTAATTTTTCATTTAGTCTCTATAAATTATATTTTTTAATAATACTTACATTTGAAAAACTTAGATATTATGTATAGCCATAGGTTATTTAACCTTTCTATCTCTCTCTCTCTCTCTCTCTCTCTCTCTTTCTGTCAGTGGAAATATATAAACTGATTTTTATTTTATTTTATAGCTAGTTATAGTCATTGTTAAATTAGCCATATTAATTTTAGATTTTGTGATACGTAACCATCTGACCGCTACCGCTTCAAGCGACGTTGCCGCGGTGGCTTGCCCGCCCCTTTAGATAGCGAAGGGTGGTATTGCTAATTAGAATTTAACGCCTTACTTTAATCCGAGTTAATTTTGACCTACAGCGCCATAAAAGAGGGTGTAATGTAATGTTTTGGCATAGCATAAGTATTTCTCTAGGATTTGCTTGTTTTTTCTTCTGAGTTTTTGACCGAGTGAAGTGAAGATCCCGAGCCTTCGAAGACAGATAGGTGTTTGTATGTATGCATTTTTATTCAACGATAACTGGGCCCCGATTCTAGTAACCCAATTGTTTTTAAATGGTAATTGTTTCAATTATAATTTTTAAATGATTGCCTCACAATTGACATTTTTTATTAATTTTTTATACTAAGTTATAATATAAGGTGGTGGTATTTTTCTAGCATAAAAAAATTTAAATCTGTTCATGAAGCAATTATTAAAAAATTAAAATTGAAACAATTACAATTTAAAAACAATTTGTTTAGTAGAATCGGGGCCTTGGCGTACCATTGATCTGATTTACATTTTGTAGGCAATTCGTTTATGCAAATGCTATTTTTAACCAACTTCAGGAGGAGGTTATCAATTCGACTGTATGTTTTTAGGGTTCCGTACCCAAAGGGTAAAAACGGGACCCTATTACTAAGCCTACATTGTCTGCCTGTCCGTGTGTCTGTATGTCTGTCTGTCTGTCCGTCCTAACTTTAAAAGGCTGTATCTTCCGAACAGTAATAGATAGCCAGTTGAAATGTTCACAGAATAATATGTAACGTTACGGCGGATTAACTAACAAATAATAAAACAAAATAAAGGTAAAAAAGAAAGTTAACGTATTTTTATATTAGCTTAAGACAAGGTTTCTTGCGATTATTTTGTTTATTGTTATTTTGACATATTAGTTACATTTCTTACAGTAATTGCAGCTGCCTTGAGCTGCACTGACAAAAAGTGATATTTGCAGTTTTCAGTGTTAAAAATAACTTAGACCGATCAAAGCCCGTTTGATAGCCCGTTGGTCCAGTTCGTAGTGAACCTGCCTTCTGAGCTTGGGGGCGTGGGTTCGATTCCCACCTAGGATAAACATTTGTGTGACGAACATTTGTGTTTGTTCTATATCTGGTTGTTAATATCTATTTAAGTATGTATTTAAAACTATATATGTATGTATATCAGTCTCTGGCAGCCATATCACAAGCTTTGCTTAGTTTGGGGTCAGATGACCGTGTGTGCAAAAATGTCGCGAATATTTATTTTAAAGACGGTTAAAATACATCACGGCCCCTTCTAAATCCAAAAAGATAAGGGAAAAGACTTAAAAATGTTTGAAACGAGACAATGGAGGAATTAAAGCATTGAATAATTCAGCAACATGAATATTCAAGGCTTCGTTAAGATACTATTCAGGAAAAAATACTTTTAGCGCCTTTAACGTCGTTTGGTACATTTGATGGTTTTATTCTTTGAAAGTTAAAATTACTTTTAAACTTTCCATAGCTATTCTGGCTTGTTCGGGGGTCTGGAAGTCATCAAACCTGCTTTCGAGACGGTTCGTAATGACTCTAGAGAACAACTTGTACACATGGCTCAGGAGTGAGATGGGTCTATAATTCTTCAATAAGGTGTTATCACCGTTTTTGAAGAAGAGCACCACCACACTCCTGTGCCATGCTTCAGGCGTAGTACCATCGAGTATGACGGAATTAAATAACTTCTGGAGGACTAACAGTACCGGTTTTCCACCCGCTCTCAGTAGTTCTGTCGTGATTCCGTCATCACCAGGCGCCTTGTTGTTCTTAAGCTGTTTCAGAGCCATTCTAATCTCGTACAAGCTGATGTCTGGGATGTCCTCAGTGTAGTGTTGGTGATTATACATACTAAAGTATAACAACAAATCTCTACATAGTATAAATTGAAGTCGCTTTCTGCGTCTGTCTGTATGTCTGTATGGCCGCTAACTCCTTCTAAACCACGCCACGGATTTTGATGCGGTTTTCACCATTAGTTAGATACATTTTCAAGGAAGGTTTATATATATAACTAGCGACCCGCCCCGGCTTCGCACGTAAATTACACCCGTGCGAAGCCAGGCGGGCGGGTCGCTAGTAATAAATAACGGCCAAGTGAGTCGGTGTCAAATTTCTGTTCGCCACTGGTACTCCTACAAAAACCGAAGTGAAGCAACGTCGGGTGCGGCTTGTACTTGGATGGATTGGACCGCCTGGGCGTTGATGGGATGTTGTCTTTTTGCACAATTTTTTTGTACTTTAGTAGCTAACAAGTTATGTGGTGGTACGGAATCCTCAGTGTGCGAGCCCGAGTCGAACTTGTCCAGTTTTTTATTGATTAACACAAGAAAATTATACATATTGGGAATCGTAACCTAAATTAAAATATATATTATAAAATTACACTAATCTAATAGATTGCTGTCCGCAGACATCGTTTTTGATATGCTGGCCTCGTTGCCGAGTTAAATTGCAATACAGACCAAGGTACAACCTGTACCTGCAGCATTTTGGTCATCCTTCGACCAGACGTATCCGACGTATGATGTTTTGTCTTCTGTATCAAATTTCATGGTGTGAACAATAAAGAGTTAATCAATCAATCAATAATCCTTTAAAAATATATTTATCGGCGCGTGCAGGGGCCTGCCGATCTGCATCAGATATCGTGGTTCTATGGCGTGAGTATAGCGGCTGAGGAGAATGAGACATCGCACGTACAATTAAAAGTTTTTATTCCGAAACACTATGCAAAAAAACAACAATCGCACAATCGCTAATTACTTGAAATCTACTTGGGGACAAGGTGTTCCACCTCGTAACGAACGCTGCCACCCTCCAACCAACAACTCCAAATTCATACTGAGCTCGACCAAGCCTCGCGTGTGCGCGCACCCTCGCTAGCACCTCTGCCGGACGGCATCCGAACTTGCTAAACGTGGATTGGTCGCCAACGACACATCCGACGTCAGCAGGGTACGTTACTGCAGCGTTACACCAGTGATGGCGCCACCTCCATCACTAGTCCACCAAAACTAAGCTAAGTGGCGCCTAACTGAATAATCTAAGCCTTAAAAACTATCCGACGGTAGTTGCGAGAGCCGAAACATCAACTGACAAATTTATTATATTTAAATCTTGTTCAATTAAAAATTAACCCTGTACAAATTCTGAATTTCATTAAAACCTTCTCGATAGCTTTTAGGGTTTTGTCGTTAGATCTAAATTTGTCTGGATAAGCTTTCAGACGTTAAATATTATAAAGGTGGCAGTGGCCAAAAATTGCATTAGTGTTTTAGTAAAAGCACTTAGAAACCTAAAGCTTCGGGCTAAAAGCATGCAGCTTTTTGATGTCAATAATCCCGTTATTATTTTGCCACCACTCCAATGCACTCCTAGCCAATAATGATTTTGATATTATTTTGTGACAATTGGAAATCTTTAACGAAAGTGTTTTTGATTTATTGTGAGAAATTTACTGTCCAATATATAGCAAAGAAAAAATCGTTTATATGGGACATTGTTATTTATTTTAGCTTAATATAAGTTTAATATTAGTTAGTTTATATTTGATTTTAAGTTGTTTTTATATAAATATTAGGCATCCGCAAACACTTCTTAAGTCATTTGATCAAAATGGCCTTGTACCTAGGCATCGAGATACAATACATATAGATTCACAACCGTGCCAAAAAAAAACGAACCAAAACTTGGCGCACTTTACGAATTGAGCTGACTTTTGGTTAGTTACAAGGTAACTGCGATCCGACTACAACGCCGCGCGATGCCAGAGCTACGATGACATAGCGGACAACTAACGTTGAACACTATAAGCGAGCAAGCGACATAACGTCTAAATTGGTATTCATCATCATCATAATTTTAGCCATAGGACGTCCACTGCTGGACATAGGCCTCCCCCATCGATCTCCAAAAGGGCTGGTTGGAAGCGGCCTGCATCCAGCGTTTCCCTGCGGTCTCTTTTAGGTCGTCTCTCCATCTTGTGGGTGAACGTCCTACGCTGCGCTTACCCGTCCGTGGTCTCATTCCAGATCGAGAATGTGGCATTGTGAAGTATATAATTAATAGATTGTATGTACAATGACGCTCGGACGTTTTTTGATTGTTTTCACTGAGAGATTGTGACTCTAGAGGAATTGTATCTCGTTTTTTCGTCAAAAGTTATCAGTAGCAATTTTATATTGATTCTTATGTTTTATTACTATTTTAAAGTTTGGTTAATATTATCTTACCAATATACTTAAAGAAAATTAATTTGATTTAGTCTAATTTTGTCTAATTATAGGTCAATGGATTTGTCGATAATATTATGAAACGACTGTACATCACTACGCGTTGCCATAGAAATTGTAAGTGCAAGGGAGCGCGCAATATGCCCCGCTCTGCTCACATGTTTTATGAGCCAACCTAGGGGGTTAGACTAGACAGGACTAGACCCATTTTCTGTTAGCGTTAACGCCCGCGGAAAGATGAAATTGTATGAAAATGACATTGACAGTGACATTAGCTTGAGAGATGTTATGTCAAGCTAATGTCATTTTCATGCAATTTCACCTTTCCGCAGGAATTCAGGAAGTGGGTCTTGCCTAACCCCCCTGCAGCGAGAAATCGGGAGCATGTTATATCTGAGCGTCGTTTGCTAGTCGTCCCTTATTGTCCACGATGCCAACTCTCTGCATCCACCCGATGAAGGCCGCGTTTTGACGCAAGTCTGCCTTTTTGCCGCCCACGCATTGTGATAGTGGCACACTGTGCCACACTGGAAATAAAAAAATAATTATTAAGACCTTACTCCCCAAAGAAATTTCTGTCTTTTGAACATTGTCTAAATTTTTGAAGATTAAATTAACAAAATTTTTTTTTTACTGGTTTACCGATTGGGAATTAACTTAAGAATAAATTTAATAGAATAAACATACAGTTATAAGTAACTAGATTTTTAATACATTAAATATTTAAACACCATTTAGCAGTTTTCGTATATTGAATAAAACTGAATGGTAACTATTTATTTACATCAATGGGTTTAAAGCAATTTTTATGTTGATTGTTTATAAAATACACGAAAAAACGTTGTTTTTTCTGTATTCACCGTCAAAATAAAACTTAATTATGTGTCCGCATGACAATTATTTTAAAACGTTTGCAATTTTATTTTAAAAATAATGGTCAATCGGATTTTTAGGGTTTCGTACCCAAAGGGGAAAATGGGACCCTATTACTAAGCCTACGCTGGCTGCCCGTCTTACTGTCCATCTGTCTGTCTGTCCGTTATGAATTGTGGTCTGGTCAAGCGCACAGTGATTGACGAACACCCGACGTCGTCGACTCGACTTGTAGAAAACAATGCTAACTAACATTTAAGGATCGAGCACATTAGGCCCGTCTTAATGTGCGATACTTCATATAATATGTATGAACGCGATTTTTGCGATGCGACCCGGCCCGCTGCGGCCCGGCATAATGTTCAGCATGGTCGGCAGCGTTACTGTGATGCCCTTGGTGTTACAGGTATCCATAGATGACGGTAATCGCCTACCATCAGGCGGCCCGTTAGCTTAGCACTAAAGGCATTAAAAAGTTTTACTTATACATTTTCTATTATTTTTTTCTTCTTTTTGTTGTCGTTAGTAATTTTGTTTATCTCTTCAACAGTACGTACCGATCCCGAAGGAACATGAATTGTGGTCAAGCGCGCAGTGATTAACGA
This sequence comes from Agriopis aurantiaria, assembly GCA_914767915.1. Taxonomy (NCBI): domain Eukaryota; kingdom Metazoa; phylum Arthropoda; class Insecta; order Lepidoptera; family Geometridae; genus Agriopis; species Agriopis aurantiaria. Next base: position 4,182,961 of record OU612010.1, on the reverse strand, counting down.
ACACTCGATGTTGTCCCGTGCTCGACACGGCGCACTCTGGCTCGTAGTGCTCGGGACAGGTGGCAGGACACGGGTGTGAGCAGAATTGGCCGTGAATATTCATTGTCATTGACCTGGGATTCAACAAATATCACATACTAGCTGACCTGACAGACGTTGTCCTGTCTTAGAACTGTCAAACACGCAAAGTCAAAATAATAAATCTTATTTTTTTACACCTTGGGTTACATTATTGGAGTTTTAGTAAGGATCCCTATTTTTTTTAAAAAATATATAATATAGCCTATGTTAACCGGGGATAGTGTAGCTTCCCAACAGTGAAGGAATTTTTCAAATCGGTTCAGTAGTTTCGGAGCCTATTCAATGCAAACAAACAAACAAACAATCAAATCTTTCCTCTTTATAATATTAGTATAGATTACTAGCGGTCCGCCCCAGCTTCGCACGGGTATAGATTATAGCCTATGTCACCCGGGGATAGTGTAGCTTCCCAACAATGAAAGAATTTTTCAATTCGGTTCAGTAGTTTCCGAGCCTATTCAATGCAAACAAACAAACAATCAAATCTTTCCTCTTTATAATATTAGTATAGATAAGTATTTTACCTTCTAGAGGAAGTAGATCTCCTCGTATTATTGAGTTGTACAGGCTTCTCAATCTTTGGAGCAGGCTTGAAGGAGAACGAGACCGGAGCCTGAGAATGAGCTCCTATTTTCTTGCATTTTTCTAGGATCACCTTTTTGTACCCTGAAATAGTATATTGCTTATGAAGGGGTGAAATTAATTATTATATTTCACAAGATATGTTTCATCATCATCATCATTTTAGCAAAAGGGCCATCTCCAAAAGGGCCGGTTGGAAGCGGCCTGCATCCAGCGTTTCCCTGCGGTCTCTTTTAGGTCGTCTGTCCATCTAGTAAGTGGACGTCCTACGCTGCGCTTGCTGATCCGTGGTCTCCATTCGAGAACCTTTCGGCCCCATAGGCCATCAGTTCTGCGTGCTATGTGCCCTGCCCACTGCCACTTCAACTTGCTAATCCGGTGGGCCTTGTCGGTAACTTTCGTTCGTCTACGGATCTCCTCATTTCTGATTCGACAACGATATGTTTGTCGAATGTGAAATAGATGGTTTCTCCTGAATTAAATACCATTTTAAATGTGTGGAAAAATATTTACTCTACTCGACGCTGGAAAAATTTAATAATAGTGTGGAGCCAAATATATAAAAAAAAACAGGGCGAAAACATAATGATTTGAACGTTAGGTACATTTTAAACGTCCTTGATTTTAATTTATATTTCACTCAGAGTTGCCAATTTTTTTTGCACAAAAAGCACTAATATATATTAAGGTGTGAAAAGGATACTGAGTCTAAAAAAAAAACAGTATATAATTTTTTTTACTAAGCTTCATAGGTTCGAAACAACGTTTGTTCTAAGCGTAGTGGCACGCACGCCCACGAAAAAATCATTCACTCCCGACAAAATGTATAAAACAATTGATTATTTTTTGTCGTAGAAGTCGTAGAACAAAAGTGGTTCGTTTTGACGCTTGGAGATCTCTAAGTTTTGAAACCAAGTGGTTTTAATACGTAAGGGTTTAAGAAGACGCTAACTGATTACCAGGGGGGTTAGACAAGACCCGCTTTCTGCTAGCGTTAACGCCTGCGGAAAAATGAAATTGTATTTGTATAAAATTAGATTGACAGTGACATTAGCTTGAGAGATGTCATCTCAAGCTACATCTCATGCGCACCCAAAAAAAGCATCTGTGCTCTGCATCTCTTGCATTTTCATACAATTTCATCTTTCTGCAGGCGTTAACGCTAACAGAAAGTGGGTCTTGTCTAACCCCCAGTAACCTTGTGGTGTATAATATGTGCATACTTACATTCTAAAAACAGTCAAGTACTTATGTCACGATAAACTCATCGGATCACGGTCGTGTTATATGCTACATTCTAAGCATATGTGTGTAAAAAAGGCACTTACTGTTTGCAGGGTTATTGAAATGGCAATTTACTTTTCGGAAAAAGCAGTCGTTCATAAACAACCTAAATTTTTGCTGATAGTTGTCATCCAATTTCAAACCACAGACCGACATCACGGTATTGTTACAGTTCAAGTTGGTGCAGTTCAGTTTGGGAGTCGCTGGTGTCACTTTGGCCTCCTTGTTTCGGTCTCCTTGCAACCTTTTTTCTTCTCTATCTTTGTTAGCATGTTCTATGTTATCGTTGTTTTTTCCCATCACGAAAATTATGTCTGAGACTGGTGATTCTTTAAAAACAAATATTTAATTCATTTATTCATCATCATCAATCAATCATCAATTAATCAGCCTTTTAACAGTCCACTGCTGGACTTTTAGCCTATCCCCGAAAGGGTGATAGGGCCATATCCACCACGCTGGCCCAGTGCGGGTTGGTGGATTCACATACGCCATTGAATTCCTTCTCCGTACGTATGCAGGTTTCCTCACGATGTTTTCCTTCACCGAAAAACCAGTGGTATGAAAATCCGTACATAAGCTCCAAAGAGCTCATTTGTACGGGCCCGGGGTTCGAACCCGCGACCTCACGCTTTCAAGTCTAGCGGCCTCCCAAATGGGCTACCACGGCTTTCATCTATTAATTCATTATTATTATTATAATGTTTAAAATAATTATTGTTAAGGCCCTCTTTTCCGACTTAACAATTTTGGTCATTTTATTTTAAGAATGTCTACTGCCATGGTTAGCTTAAAATTATACAAATATTAATATAAATAATATAATAATATTAAATATATTATTATTATTAAAATTTTATGTTTTATCTAGGAAACCCCAACACAATAAAAGACATTTTGCTCAATAGAAAAAAACTATGAAAATAACCATTGATGTAAGTAAATAGGGGGAAGATACGGAACGAACTTCTTGACGTGGACCGCACAAATTAGGCTCACGGGCCTAATCAACTTCAGTCACAATCGAACTGTCGTTTTGATAGCACGTGAATTACTTGTCAAAATAGTGTGAACTAAAGCAGCAAAAATTACTTCTTGCGTTTTCACAGGGTGCACCAACGGTTCGAAGACAAAAAACAGGTTTAACGGCATTACTTTTCACTCGTAAATACTTAAAAACAATTAACTTAATTTTCTTTAAATGTCACTTCAGTGACACACTGTGGCAAACCACTAGTATTTCATAATTATGGAGGAAACCGCAAAGATACATTTTTCATTACAGCTATACTTATTGAAAAATAAGAGAAACACCTCAAAAATTTAAGTTTGTCTTTGAACATTGAGTTTCTTGAAAATACCGGTTTCCTCACCGTTTTTGAGCGATGGCATCAAAACTGCACATAAATTATTTAAGTACTAAATAAGTATTGGTTCAGGGCCGAGGATTGAATCGGGTGCCGTGTGATTGTATAGCGCACAAGCTTCCGCCCGGCCACCATGGCTTATAGCTTACCAGTTTCCAATCTAACATCTTTAGCCGCTAACAAGTCTTCTACAGTCTTGTGGCCACCCATCAGGTCGCCGAGACTGGCTCGATCGTTCTGCAGGTAGTACTCGTTCCTTACTATATCGCTGTCTTTCACGTTGGGGATGAAAAGTACGTCTTCTTGAAGAGGCTGTAAAGTCTAAAATGTATTAACCGACTTCGGAAAGGAGGCGGTTATCAATTCGACTATATGTTTTTTTTTTCAAGCGATATTCCGCGGTTTAACTGCTATCCAACAGAAACCGTATTTCCGGGATAGAAAGGGTAGCCAGTAAACGCCAAGCCAGTAAACAGCTACTAAACGTCCACTGCTCAACAAAGGCATCCCTCTTATAGAGGGGTGTTGCCATAGGCCCCACACTTGGCAGGTGGCTTGGGGATCGCAGTACGTTCACCGTGTACTAATAGGACGCCGCTGCACATCTTCCGGTGGTTCTGGCCGCAGTTTTAGAACATACTAGGTCCAAAGGGTAGCGCATAATATGTGTTTATCTCGGCAGGGGTGTCCTACAAAATTTTGTGGCGGGCCTGATTTATTAACTTTGTAACTACGGCGGGCCAAGAGATGCTTCGTAACTTCAAGATTTATTATCGATGTTTTAAATGTATAAATAGTACCTCTTCACCTTCGGTGCTTTCCTTCCGAGGTTTTTCATCTAGAGGTTTTATTCGAGACTTCTTCACAGATTCTGCACTCTTGTAAGCATTGAATTGTGCTGGCGCAGGTTTCACAGTAGTTGCTGTAGTAGTAGTTTCAGGTACTACTACTTGTTTATCATCGCGGTTTGCTTCAGCGTGGTTTGAGTAAGTGACGATGACGTCAGAAGGTAGGTTAATGTCATTTTTTGGTGAGTGTGTACCTTTTGTAGTCATGACCAGGATTGGTATCATTAGCACTGGTGCTGGTATTAAAACTTTATACAACATTTTAACTATTTATCGTTATTTTTAATTCAAAACGTCGTATTTCATTTTCGAACTTTCTTTCAAATGACGCATCTATTTCGTTTGATTAATATTTTCTTTTGAATCTTTGTTCGCGAGAAATTTTTGTTTTTAACATCGAGATACAATACATATAGTCACAATCATGCAAAAAATATCCGAAACATACCTCGGCGCACACAATGAATTGCGCAGACATTTTGGTTAGATACAAGGTAACTGCGATCCAACTACAACGCCGCGCGATGCCAGAGCTACGATGACATAGCGGACAATGTATGTACAATGACGCTCGGACGTTTTTGCTGTTATCACTGAGAGATTTTGACTCTATAGGAATTGAATCTCGATGGTTTTTCACCAACAAAATTATTGGATTTTTTGTTGTTAACAAAGTTTACAAAATAGTTTTTGCTTTTGAAATTTTGTTCTAGAGAAATTTTTGTTTTTTTCCATAAAAAAATTTGACACTTTTGTTGTTTACAACGTTTATAAAATACTTTGAACAACATTATCTCTAAATATTTCACAAAAAAAGCTGACAACATAGAAGTATTACCAAAAAAAAAAATTTATTAATTAATTACTTTTTCAAGAAAATGTTGTACCGCCAAACTTCTAGGTATCCTACCTCGATTGCCTTCAGACACCTGGCTCTTGTAAAGTTAGATAAGCCAAACAATGATTGTTTGAGAAAACGAACAATAGAAATGTTTTTTGAACATAGGTATGTTTCCGGTCCAGCCTTTGTAATTGAAAAACGACTCTAGTGGTATAAGGTCTATGTAACAATATATTTACAAATATCTTTCAAAGATACCCAGCTGAATTGGGATGTAGCTAGGTTATGTTGGATACCTACTAACACTCCCTCGGTGACCAGCCTTAGTGCTTAACAAGAGGCTTAATACAGTTCGATAGTTGCACAAAAAACAATAACGCGCCACCTCTTAGCAACCCTTTGAACTACGTAGACAATAGAAAACGAAAATTTTCAGTGTACTACGTTTCGTCTGTCGCTCTCCACCGCTACTCTCGAGTATTCCCACATCTTATTTCTATTGAGAACTGACAGATGGCGCTGGTGACAATTTAAAGGCTTCATGCAGCACAATAGGTAAAAATTATTAATAACTAGGTGTGCCCCGCGGTTTCACCGGCAGGTTAAAATCATTGTTAAGTTTTCTGAAATTTTCCAATTTTCAGGGCAATTTTCTAAATTTTTCTTTCCGTCAGAACCTTCTACAGAGTAATAGAAAATTAAGAAAAATTACCGATCAAGTACAAGTACTAAAAAAAAAAAAAAACTGAAGTTGAAATATTGTAAGACAAACTTAAGTTTGTAGTTGACAATAAGGTTCTTCGATACATTCCAACTACAAAATGTAAGTTTGTATAGCAAAATAATTATTTTTAAATGATATAACTTCAAATTTGTAACTTTCAGATTTATTCCTATATATGTGCTATGAGACCTTGCCTTTTGCCAAAATTCATGATTCTAGGTCAACGGGAAGTACCCTATAGGTTTTGGTTCCCCTGTGAAATCGCAAAATATGCGACATAAACGTTCATATCTTTTGATTGCGTTGACTTACAACTTTTATTTTTTTACAGCCGAAAGAAACCGTAGAGTATTTAATATAAATTTCAACTTGATACCTTTACGCGTTCTCGAGAAAAAGGGTCTTGACAGACGGACAGACGGAAAGACAGACGGACAGACAGACGGACAACGAAGTGATCCTACAGGAGTTCAGTTTTTTCCTTTTGAGGTACGGAACCCTAAAAACATAAAACAAAAGATGAATGAAATCGGTAAATTAGTTCTCAAGAGTTATGGCGTGACCAAGGTACCTAAATAGGGATTAATCTATACTAATATTGTACTAATTGTACTAATATTATAAAGAGGAAAGATTTGATTGTTTGTTTGTTTGTTTGCATGGAATAGGCTCCGAAACTACTGACCCCATTTGAAAAATTCTTTCACTGTTGGGAAGCTACACTATCCCCGGGTGACATAGGCTATAATCTATACCCGTGCGAAGCTGGGGCGGACCGCTAGTAATAAATAAACACCATCATCAGAATAATCATTCATGAGGCCTAGACGAGTATTTAGAAGACAAAGAAATTATGAAATAAACTTGATGTTTTGCGCCATTGATCTTTGCTCCGCACATTGTTGCCATAATAATTGTGATAATTACTTTGTCACAAAGTCGTGGTCAAGTCACAAGAAGTTATAATAAAAATTTTATAATGGCTTTTTATATTAATTAGTGGTCCACCAAGGTCTTGGATCCAGCCCATGGGGGCCATGACCCCCCCTGGATCCGCCCTTGCTTGCTACTTGTACTACGCATGGTCTGCGACGGCCTTTATGCTCATTTCAAACCATGTAAAGTACAAGTAGCAAGTACGTACTCCACTACACATAACGCAGTGTTTGCAACGAGCTACATAGTTTTTGCTTAGTATATACCTACGCATGTGCCAGTGGAAGTGTGTAGTTTGTTGCAAACGATGCGTAGTAGATATTACAGACCGTTTACAGTTATTTTACCTCTCATATCAATTCAGCGTCTCTCTCTGTCTGCAAGTGATGCCATGCGACCAGACAGAGACAACGTCATAATGTCAGTGGTGAAATAACTGTGATCTGTTGCTACTTTTACTTGCTACTCGTATTTACTACTCGTACTTGCTACTCGTGCTTGCCACTCGTACTTGCCACTCGTACGTATCCCCCGTACTTGCCACTCGTACTTGCGACTCGTGCTTGCTACTCGTGCTATCTATTCGTGCTATATATTCGTGCTTGCTACTCGTGCTAACTACTCGTGCTCGCTACTCGTGCTTGCTACTCGTGCTAACTACTCGTGCTCGCTACTCGTGCTCGCTACTCGTCCTCGCTACTCGTGCTCGCTACTCGTGCTATTTACTCGTGCTTGCTACTCGTGTTATCTACTCGTGCTTACTACTCGTGCTCGCTACTCGTGCTCGCTACTCGTGCTATTTACTCGTGTTATCTACTCGTGCTTGCTACTTGTGCTCGCTACTCGTGCTCGCTACTCGTGCTCGCTACTCGTGCTCGCTACTCGTACACGCTACTCGTGCTCGCTACTCGTGTTATCTACTCGTGCTTGCTACTCGTGCTCGCTACTCGTGCTCGCTACTCGTGCTATTTACTCGTGCTTGCTACTCGTGTTATCTACTCGTGCTTGCTACTCGTGCTCGCTACTCGTGCTCGCTACTCGTGCTCGCTACTCGTGCTTGCTACTTGTACTTGTGGTTGTTACTTGTACTTGCTACTTATACTTTGCATGGTCTGCAACAGGCTTTACTCAGTATAATTTGTTTCCTTCAATTTAAACGTCCAAAACATAGTATTGTTTTCTCAGATCTCATTATTGTTGTTATGAAATACAATGTTTTTATAAAAATTAACAAAACGTAACGAGCACTTAAGGTATGTGCATAATGGAAGCGGAGAGATATCGTATAATCTATGTCATCATAATCAGCCTTTAAACAGTCCACTGCTGGAATTTCAGCCTACCCCCGAAAGGGTGATTGGGCCATATCCACGCTGGCGCCAGTTATGGGTTATAATAATAATTTAATAATCTAATAGTAAGTAATAGAAAATACGTAAAAAGGATGAAGGAACTTAAGTGGAACTGGGGCCTTACGGACAACTGCTATTACAGGCACCTAATCCGCTCAGTTGGAAAATCACGCGACCGCAAACCGTATCTGGGCGCGATAAGGTTCACGTTCGCGTGATTTTCCAACTGAGCGGATTAGGTGCCGCAATTAGTTGTTGTCCGTAAGGCCCCAAAACCATATTCATTACCAAGTTAAGCAACGTAAAGCGCGGTCGATACCGCCTGGGTGTGATGTCTTTTTGCACTACTTTTTAGGGTTCCGTACCTCAAAAGGAAAAAACGGAACCCTTATAGGATCACTTTGTTGTCCGTCTGTCCGTCTGTCAAGACCCTTTTTCTCAAGAACACGTAAAGGTATCAAGTTGAAATTTATATCAAATACTTAAATCTACGGTTTCTTTCAGCTGTAAAAAAATCAAACTTGTAAGTTTACGCGATCAAAAGATATGACCGTTTATGTCGCATATTTTTCACAGGGAAATCAAAACCTATAGGGTGCTTCCCGTTGACCTAAAATCATGAAATTTGGCAAGAGGCAAGCCCCCCGATTCTACTAAACAAATTGTCTTTAAATTGTAATTGACGCGATTTTAATTGTTAAATAACTGCCTCAAAATTTTACAGTTTTTAATGTTATTTTATACTAAGTTATAATATTAGGTGGTTGTATTTTTCTAGTATAAAAAAATATTTAAAACTGTCAATTTTGAGGCAGTTATTTAACAATTAAAATCGCAACAATTACAATTTAAAGACAATTTCTTTAGTAGAATCGGGGCTCTGGTCTTACAGCACATATAAAGGAATAAACCCGAAAGCCATAAATTTGAAGTTATTTTACTATTACAAACTCACATTTTGTAGTTGTAATGTATCGAAGAACCTTATTGTCCACTACAAAGTTAAGTTTGTCTTTCATTATTTCAACTTTTTTGTTGTTTGTTTTGTTTGGACTCTAACTCTCTGAAGATTCCATCTAACGGAACCCTCAGAACGCGTGTCCTACTCGTACTTGTCCGGTTTTTTGTATTTTGTGTTGGAACGACACCACGCGAGCCCGACTCACGTTTGGCCGGTTTATTTTTACTGTTAACTCATGTGTTTTAATATGATTTAGTTCGTTTGAATATAAATAAATTCAGTGGAGCGGTTGCATAGTTATAAAACCGTTCAAACTAGATACATAACTACCTAGTATAGCATATCTTTACCCGACGAACTTTACCTGTCGGAATCTGTAAGACCATGTACTGGGAACAAGTTGCCGATAGGTAGCATGGTACCTAATTAGAGAACGACCTCCGAGCTCTCGAGGGCGGAGTTCCATTGTACTGCGGATATAATTTTGCCAGGTGACTTTTAAAGATAACTAACGACGACAACGGTGTAAATGACGTGCAAAGTCGGGGCTGGTCGCTAGGTATCTCTTCTCTATTTCTATCTCTTCTCTTTTTCTCTATCTTCTCTTCTCTGCATACTATAAATTGAAGTCGCTTTCCGCATCTGTATGTCTGTATGGCCGCTAACTCCTAAACCACGCAACGGATTTTGATGCGGTTTTCATCATCAGTTAGATACATTTTCAAGGAAGGTATATATATAAAACTAGCGATTCGCCCTGGCTTTGCACGTAAATTGCACCCGTGCGAAGCCGGGCGGGCGGGTCGCTAGTATACAATAATTATCAATTAAAAAAACCGACTTCAAAATTAAGAAACTATGCAATTTCGTTTCGGTATTTCACAATATACCACATGTAATGGAACGGCGGGTTAGGTAAGAAATAATCATGTGTATTATTTTCCGCGTCTGTCTGAAGAGATAGAGATAGAGATAGAGATAGAGATAGAGATAGAGATAGAGATAGAGATAGAGATAGAGATAGAGATAGAGATAGAGATAGAGATAGAGATAGAGATAGAGATAGAGATAGAGATAGAGATAGAGATAGAGATAGAGATAGAGATAGAGATAGAGATAGAGATAGAGATAGAGATAGAGATAGAGATAGAGATAGAGATAGAGAAGAGATAGAGATATGTAGAGAAGAAGAGATTGTGGTGGTATGGAACCCTCAGTGCGCGAACCCGCCTCGCACTTGGCCGGTTTTATTTATTTTTTTCATTCCATTCCCAATTGGTAGGCTGATGAAGAAAATAATGATTGGAGTCATTCGGGCAGATTGGATTTGAGAACGCACAACAACTCCGAAAAACGGTTTATTCCACTTTGATCACCTGGGGCAGTTTTCCAAACTTTCGGCTCCACGTACCCCTGTTAAAGTTTCCAGGTGACAACGAACCCCTCAACTAATTAAATCTAGCCTGATAGATAGCCTAGAGGTTCCCGAGTTGGTTCAGGTGGTAGTGAACCTGCCTTCTGGGCCCGGGGGCGTGGGTTCGATTCCTATCTAGGACAAACATTTGTGTGAAGAACATTTGTGTTTGTTCTATATCTGGTTGTTAATATCTATTTAAGTATGTATTTAAAAACTATATATGTATGTATATCAGTCTCTGGCAGCTATGACTGTTGAAGAAATAAATGTTTTTATATCAATACCAATGGGCTATCATCAAATATCTAAAAACATGTAAATTTATCCAGTCCTTAAAATCTAAATTTAAACATAAAATAAACACGTTTATCATTTGTTGTTCTCACAATACGTCAAGCATACCGACATTAAGTCCGACCACCTGTCCACAAACACATCGCATATAGGGTCTTTCAAGTGAGCGTTGAGCGCGGTTGCGCGGTATAGGAGACTTGGAGCGAGCTACTGTACGGCAACGAGACTCGGCAAACAGTTTGTGGTATCTACAGGAATAATAGCTGTAATAATATATTTTTTTCAACTCATTTATTTCGCGTCTTAGGTATAACTAATAAACACTTGACGACGTCATTTACAGGATAAAAATCACAATTTAAAATTAAAATTATACATTATAGCTACACATGGCACACATGGTATCGGCTTTAAAATGGTACTGTCAATAATTTTGCAGCTGTAAAGAGGCTTTGTAAGATTAATAAAAAATTAAAAAAATTGATTAAGTAATAATTAAGTACATTGTATTTAAGTACAATAGCACATAGAACCTACATAACAACCTTACAAACGGCGGTGCGCGCAGGGCGCTTATTCGCATTGGACAAATGCCACTCAAACACCGGACTGCGCATTCCTACACGTCGGATGGTGGAATCGTATAATGACTTTTCAAAATATCGACATTTTTATTTAAAGCAGCAGTACTTTAAAAGCTCTCCTCATAACTTCAGTACATATTTTGAAACAATACTGTTATTATTATGTTAATTAATAGTTGTTTAAACTTTATGTAATCATTAAAATAAAAAAAACATGTGGTTTAGGGCTTATTAGTAAACAAAAAACATATGTACATTTAATAGTACCTTGTTATTCTAGGGGTGGAAGTAACTTATTCAGTCCCGAGACGGGGTGTGGCTCGAGGGACTAAATAAGTCTTTAACCCCGAGGTAAACACTGTGCTTTTCATTACGAATACAAGGAAACTAAAAATAAAAACATGAACTGATTGTGTTAATACAAATCTGCTATACGGAAGTATAAACAAAACTCTACAATGAAGATCGAATTCCCGCCATTTTTTTTTAACTTCTCGACAGTGGCAACTGCACGAGAAGTGCAGGACCATAACCCTCTGAGAAAAACAAAAGTTGGAACATGGTTTAATAAAAATGTGAAAATAGAACTAGTTTTTTTTTTTTTATTTGTGTCTGTCAGTTTTCAACTGTCACTGTTAGTTGAAAGTGATTCTCCCTAGGGCTGAAATGTATTACTTTCAACCCGCTCCTCAGGCAACTTCGGACCTACTTTCCGAGTATGAGTAGTGAAAATATTATTTTTTGCAAGTTAGCTACTCCTAGCGGTAAATTTATATAATTCTGTAAGTAATCTGTGATTAGTGCTGTTGGCTGTATTATTATTAAGTTTATTAATCTATCCACATTATTGTACATTTTATAATATGGGTATTTACTGTTCCTTAATAAATAATATTAAAAAAAATAACTTATTCATGGCATCTCCCGCCCGGCGGAACCGCCCGGACCTCTGATTCAATGGAAACGCGCCTACCCCCAGGGCAACAAGCCTTATCATATTAGTTATTATTATAAGAAAATCCGGGCCTTTGTGACGTCAGTTCATTATTACTTAGATATTAAATGGTTTAAGCGGCCAAGCCCAGAGAAATTCATTTAGGGCAATGTGTTACAAGTGGGAAGAACTTTGATTTTTTCGTTTGCATTAAATACTACGTAAGTAGCCAAATACACCAAATAGCCGGTTCTTTTGGAGATCGATGGGGAGGCCTATGTTCAGCAGTGGACGTCCTATGGCTGAAATGATGATGATGATGAGCCAAATATACAAATGTATGTTATATTGTGCTATTATGTCTTCTGTGGTTATAGTATCATATTTCATATTATCGTACTTTAATATTATAAACGCGAAAGTTTGTATGTATGGATGTTTGTTCCTCTTTCACGCAAAAACTACCGAATGGATTTTAATGAAAGTTTACAATAATATAGCTTTTACATTAGAATAACACATAGGCTATAACGAGTTGTAGTAGTGAGGCCGAAGGCCCAGCTCTACGCGTACGAAGTAGTGGTTTTCAGCTAGTAATACTATAAATGCGAAAATAGTGTTTGTTTGTTCCTCTTTAACGCAACAACAGAGCAACGAATCGACCTGATTTTTTGCATGGGTATAGTTCAAGGGTCAGAGAGTGACAGAGAGTGATATAGAGGTTTCACCCGCACAGTGATGAAAAATGGTGATGGTGATGATGATAATGAAAAGTAGCCTATGTCACTCTCCGGCCCTTGAACTATAACCATGCAAAAATCAGGTCGATCCGTTGCTCTGTTGCTGAGTGAAAGAGGAACTAGTAAAGCCATCCTCATATTATAGGTACATGGAAGTCTCGCACTGTTCGATTTGATCGATTGTTTCTGCCACGCACCTGTAAGTTGTGGAATGGCTTACCACCTTCGGTTTTTCCTCCGAAATATAACCCAATTGCTTCAAACGAAGGGTGAATAGAGTCCTCAAAGGTAGGCAACGCACCGCCAATGCCCCGGGTATTGAAGGTGTCCATAGGCGACGGTGACTACTTACCATCAGGTGGCCCGTCGCTTGCCTACTATTATATTTAAAAAAAAAACTAACAAACCCACAATCAAACACACTTTCGCATTAATAATATTAGTATGATTCTATCGGGTGTTATTTTTATTTAAACTTGTTTTTTTCAATTTTTCAGAATTCATCAGCGGTTCCTGTGGTAGTCAACGCAACCAACTCTTTTACTACCAAAGGTAAGTATCAATATTTTTTTTGTATTATCTGAAAGTGCCTTTATAAAAAAAAACCGGACAAGTACGAGTAGGACTCGTGCTCTGAGGGTTCCGTTAGACGGAACCCTCAAAGCGCGAGTCAAAAAATAAATAAATATATAAACTAACTGAAGTTGAAATATTGAAAGACAAACTTAGCTTTGTAGTTGACTATAAGGGTCTTCCGTACATTCCAACTACAAAATGTAAATTTGTAATAACAAAATAATAATTTTTAAATGATATAACTTTAAATTTTTGACTAATGTGATGACTTTGTGACTAAACTAAATCCGAAATTTATTTCTATATATCTGCTATGAGACGTTGGCTCTTGACAAATTTCATGATTCTAGGTCAACGGGAAGTACCCTATAGGTTTTGATTCCCCTGTGAAATCGCAAAATATGCGACATAAACGTTCATATCTTTTGATAATCGCAAAATATGCGACATTAACGTTCATATCTTTTGATTGCGTTAACTTACGACTATTATTTTTTTACAGCCAAAAGAAACTGAAAAGAAACTCTACGCGTTCTTGAGAAAAAGGGTCTTGACAGACGGACAGATAGACGGACAGACAGACGGACAACGAAGTGATCCTATAAGGGTTCCGTTTTTTCCTTTTGAGGCACGGAACCCTAAAAACAACGATAAAGTTGAAATATTGAAAGACAAACTTAACTTTGTCGCGAATAAAAAAGTTCTTCCATACATTCCAACTACAAATATAAGTTTGTAATAGCAAAACATTTATTTTTAAAAGATCTGACTTAAAATTTATGAATTTCAGATTTATTCCTTTATATGTGCTTAAGACCTTGCCTGTTGCTAAATTTCACGATTCTAGGTCAATGGGAAGTACCCTATAGGTACCCTAAGTACCCCCTAACTACCCTATTGATTCCCTTGTGAAATCGCAAAATATGCGACATAAACGGTTATAATTATCTTTTAATCGCGTTTACTTACAATTTTAATTTTTTCACAGCTGAAAGAAACCGTAGATTTGATTATCTATACTAATATTATAAAGAGGAAAGATTTGATTGTTTGTTTGTTTGTTTGCATTGAATAGGCTCCGAAACTACTGAACCGATTCGAAAAATTCTTTCACTGTTGGGAAGCTACACTATCCCCGGGTAACATTAGCTATATTACATTTTCAAAAAAGATAGGGATCCTTACTAAACTCCAATAATGTAACCCAAGGTGTAAAAAAAATAGGATTTACAATTTTGACTTTGCGTGTTTGACAGTTCTAAGACAGGACAACGACTGTCAGTTTGATATAAATTTCAACTTGATATCTTTACGCGTTCGCAAGAAAAAGGGTCTTGAGAGACGGACAGACGGACAACAAAGTGATCCTATGTGGGAAGAAGAAAAACGGCCAAGTGGGAGTTGGGCTCGTGCACCGAGGTTAACGTACCTACCGCAATACTCATGTTTACCCCCGACGCAAATAGAAAGTTTAACGTCTCTATGCGTGTCAATGTATATGTGTATTTGTGTGTCTGTCTGTGGCATCGTAGCTCCTAAGCGGCTGAACCGATTATGATTTAGTTTTTAGGGTTCCGTACCCAATGGGTAAAAACGGGAACCTATTACCAAGCCTACGATGTTTGTCTGTCTGTCCGTCTGTCTGTTTGTCCGTCTGTCCTACCTATTAACGGTTGTGACTTTCGAACCGAAACGGTTGTTACTTTTAGGCAGTTGACATTTTCACAGAATAATTATCTATACTAATATTATTGGTTCTTTTTATTTGAATTATGATCGATTCAAAATATGCCAATTCACGTTCGAACATTCGAGCGTGGCGCACCCTACGGCGATTTTGCGAAACACATATTTGCAAACGTCAGTTCTTCGCTAACCCGCTCTGAGCTACGAGCGCACACCAAACAAATGGACCTTTAAATTATTATTACGCCGCGAATCAAGCAATAAAACCATTTATTAGACAAAAGACAAACAGCCAGCAGCTTCTGAGTGTTTATTCTCACCAGTGTAGTGCCCGTGAACTGCTTTATTGGATTTGCAAGTGTAGATCACGCCGCCATTGCGCCGGCACATACCTCTAAGCACACGAGGTCTCTTTGCCGCCGACAGGACGCTGGATTGGTATGTATTTCTTTCATATTTCAATAAAAGTGTACAGAAGCCCGGCCTTCAAATTGTCTAGCATCACACCCTTCCCGCCCCCGCGAAAATACTCGCCGAAAAGAAAATATCCATGAACCAGCACCCGCCGGTGGTGGAAAATTCATTAATTAGTTTATTTTCATCACCATTTCATGGTCCTTCGTATCCGGATTCAGGATATTTCAGTATTTTCTATCATATTTTACATCATCTTTCTTTCAAATCGCATAAAAATCGCATTTTTATACAGCCAACTAGGCCGCCATTTTGTGTACGTGCGTCGTTAGTCTACGAACCCCGCTATTGAACCAAAGTATATTATTTGAAGAACTCCTTTGGTTACCGCTTTACTTTAATTATATTCCGCATCGATATTAATTATCATAAAACCGCATCTTATACTCAACCCGCACTTATAAAAAATAATATTTATTCCTACCTACATTATTTTATATCCGCACCGCACTTCATTGCATTCCGTTATCTCTGAGCGATCGCTCGGCGCCCGGTAGGTGCTACTCACATATTGTGTACGTGTTTACTCGATCGCTCAAATAATAGGTTACAATGACGTCAACTAATGAACAGAAATTAAAAATACTTGAATGTCAGCGACAAGCTTATTTTGAACGTTTGCAGCAAATATACGATAACTCGCGCCGTAACTTAACTGATCCCGACATATTAGAAAACTTTCTTTGTTCGGTTGAAACATTAGACGAAATTAGAAGTGTCTTTCAACAATGCGTAAAAGACATAGATCTTATCACGATAAAAATAGATAAAGATTCAGTGCTAGATTCTAATAAATGGCTAGCATTCGAAGATCTTTATTGTCGCGTCAAACGTAAACATTCCCAGTTTGTATCGAAGTCGACAATGGGGGTCAAACAGAATGACCACTCGTCTCACGGAGCTAAGTTAGCCCGCATAGAAATTCCCGAATTTGACGGAAATGCCAAAGATTGGCCGCTATTTTATGCAACTTTCCAAAACGCTGTTCATTTGAACCCGTCTCTTTCTGTAACTGAAAAGATGTTTTATCTCGCCAGTAAGTTGAAAAATAAAGCTAAAAATGTTTACGCTGGTTTCGTGCCCTGCGCCGAAAACTATGAAACTATATATAATACACTTGTATCAAAATATGAAGATACAAGGAATCTTGCTGGTATGTACCTCGCACAAATGTTTTCACTAAAACCAATCGCTTCCGCTACCGCTGATAATTTAGAAAGTTTAATAGATCAGTTTTCGAACTCATATCTCGCACTCAATAACTTAAAATTACCTGACTTATGTGACTTTGTTATGACACACGCATTGTTACAACGCATCGATAAGGATACCGCGCGCCTCTTTGAAATGGAGAATCGCAGCAACGATATACCTACTTTGAACGACTTAATTTCTTTGGTCCGTGATCGCATAAAAGTTTTTAACCGAACAGCTGATAACACTTGTAACGTAAGTTCTTCCACAAAACCGCCACAAAGCAGTACGTCTAAAAATAACGCGCGCTCATTCGTCGTAAATAATAACGCTTGTCAATTATGCAACGATTCAGGTCATGATCGCTTGTATTCATGTCCTAAGTACAAAGCGCTTAACGCCCGCGAACGCTATGATTATGTCAAAAAATTACGCGCCTGCATTAACTGTCTAAGCTTGCAACATAATACAAATGCGTGTAAGTCCGACAATAGATGTTATCACTGCAAAAAACTGCATCACAGCACTTTATGTTTTACAACTGATAATGCATCACCTGTTACTGTACCGCTGACCGCTGATCGGTACCTACACACTCGCGTAGATACCGATGCTAATAGTGCTGGATCCACTGATCAGAATAATACCGCGTCTTCAGGTTCGGTTTCTAAGAAACCTGTAGATAACGCAGCTTCATTTTGTAGTATGAGTGCTAACTCTAAAAACCCGCGTAAAACCCACAATGTTTTACTGGGTACCGTTCTCGCCGAAGTGAAAAGAAGTGACGGAACTGTGGGTCAAGTTAGGATTTTGATTGACAATGGATCTCAAAAGCACTTCATTTCCCGCCGCGCTTGTAAAAAACTAGGCTTACGCATCTTCCATGATAATTCAGAAAGGTCTGTAAACGGAATTGGTAATAGCTCCCAAACTATAATTGGCAGTGCAGACATAACCCTGATGTCTAGGTACGACAGAAGCTTTCACTTGCAAATAAAACCGCTCGTACTTAAAACTATTTCTGGTAATTTGCCGAGCTGTGAATTTGACGTTTCACCTTTGGTCTATATAGGTAATTTACAGCTCGCAGATCCGAATTTTAATAAACCCGCTGAAATAGATATTCTGCTAGGTGCAGAAATATTTATGGAAATTTTAAGACCTGAAAAATTACTAGGTCCGCCCGGTAAACCCGATTTATTGGAAACTGCATTCGGGTATGTACTCTTAGGGTCAATCGCTTCGCTACCTTGTCACAATAATTCCGCACGTAGTAACGACGATTACGCCTTTTTCTCGTCTAGCGACAACTCGAATGAATCTTTAGTTTCCGAGTTCTGGCAACTTGAGTCAGTGCCGATTCAAGCTCACATGTCTAAAGCTGAAAAAGAATGTGAGGACTTCTACGCTATAAACACACACCGCGATAATATAACTGGACGTTATGTCACCGCCTTGTTGTTCTCGCAGTCTACCTTTATGTTAGGTGACTCTTTGACAACAGCATCTCGCTGTCTGTCTTCGCTTGAACGCAGGTTTCAAACAACCACCGCTTTAAAATGTGAATATGATAGCGTGATGAGAGACTATCTCGAACGCAATATCATTTCGCCCGCTCCCGCTCTTACTGATAAGGATTGTTACGTCATTCCTCACCACGGCGTCTGTCGACCGGACAAGCCGCTACGCATTGTTATGAACGCAAATGCTAAACGCATTGATACGAACGTTTCGTTAAACGCTTGTTCACATTCTGGCCCTAACTTAAGGACAGATTTAACCGCTATTAATTTAAAATTCAGACTGTTTTCGATTGTTTTGACAGTAGACAGCAAACGAATGTTTCTGGCCATAGGAATTCGTGACGAAGACCGCCGCTTTTTAAATATTTTATACAAATTTGATGAAGACGATACCGCCAAGCTTAAACGCGATTACTTCGGTCCACGATGCTCACAGTGTCTCGTTATGAAAACTGCGAAACAACTGACTTGCGATGAGACTGATTTTCCGATCGCTTCGGAAATCGCTAGCGACCATCTCTGTATGGACGATCTGGGAGTTTCGTTGACCACTGCCGAAGAAGGAGCTCAGCTCGCGCAAGATTTGATTGAATTATTTAAGCGCGGAGGTTTCGACTTAGTTAAATTTGTGAGCAACTCCCCCAACGTGCCTAAGGTGGTTTCCTTGACCCGTCTGGAGCTCTGCGCTCTAGTATTATTATCAATACTTCTTCGATTTATTTTCGATACCGTCACTTTCCGCTGTGGTATTGACGAAATTTTTGCCTTCACCGATTCGACGGTAGCCCTCCATTGGGTTCATTCGTCTCCGCATCGCTTCGATACATTCGTTGCCAATCGTATCGCTCAAATACAGGACAACTTGAGTTCTAAGCACTTCTACCACTGCGAGAGTGCACAGAACCTCAGCGACTGTTTGAGTCTTACCCCTACACAATCAGTAGATCACCCGTTGTGGCTCCACGGCCCTACGTGGGCTCCCGATGAAGTCCACACGTGGCCGATCGATCGATTCACATTTGATTCCGCTCAAGTTGAAAAGCTTGTAGAGCTTAGGAAACATTCAAATGTTTTCATCACTACAGATGATACGGAACTTTTTCTATGTACGCTGGCCAAGCGAGTCTCTTCTTGGTCCAAGTTCCTTCGCATCGTAGTGAATGTATACCGCTTTTTGGATATATTCCCTCGTTCTGACAGAACGCAACTTACGCATTTACATTATGCTGAAAATGCTATCATAAAAGCGCTCCAACAGAAATACTTTAGAAACGACTTCAAAGTGTTTCCCGAGAGGGATCACGTTGTAGCTCTCATCATCAATTACTATCACCGCAAATACCCACATGTTGGTCCGCAGTTACTGGTGCCGCTACTAATACATAAGTTTTCGATTATTTCCGGACGCAGTACCCAAGTTGAAACGATACTCAACTCTAGACCGTTAACCGCACTAAGCTCTGATCCCGCAGAGCCTGCAGCTCTAACGCCGGCACATTTTTTAACTTTAGGCCCGCTTGACTCTTTTCACTCTGACCCGCGCATAGATTCCGTAGATTTAGTCCGCAACAAACGGTTAATCGACGACATCGTTCAGAGATACTGGAATCGGTGGAGGCGTGAATATCTTAACACTCTCCAAACTCGTGCTAAGTGGAACACCAAATCAAATCCGGTAACTAAAGGAACTGTAGTTCTTCTTAAAACGGAAAACTCACCGCCTCTACAGTGGCCGATAGGCATAGTTGAAGATGTCAAACCTTTATCGGACGGGAACGTTCGAGTAGTTACAGTACGCACACGAAATGGCACCTATGTTCGACCTGTGGTAAAACTTTGTGTTTTGCCCACCCAATAACTTTATATTTATATTATCTTTAGTTACGCACGCCTATCTAGGCTGCCTTAGTCATAAGTCCTAGTTTAATTTTTTCCCCTTTTTTTCAGTCATCTGTATACTTACTAGATGTACTTACGCTTTACCCGCACTACGCTTTATTAACATCCGCAAGGATTTAACTCTCCCTTGTCATTTTCGTTCAGGAGCTCTCTTTATCTCCTGAAGGCCGGGGGGATGGTTCTTTTTATTTGAATTATGATCGATTCAAAATATGCCAATTCACGTTCGAACATTCGAGCGTGGCGCACCCTACGGCGATTTTGCGAAACACATATTTGCAAACGTCAGTTCTTCGCTAACCCGCTCTGAGCTACGAGCGCACACCAAACAAATGGACCTTTAAATTATTATTACGCCGCGAATCAAGCAATAAAACCATTTATTAGACAAAAGACAAACAGCCAGCAGCTTCTGAGTGTTTATTCTCACCAGTGTAGTGCCCGTGAACTGCTTTATTGGATTTGCAAGTGTAGATCACGCCGCCATTGCGCCGGCACATACCTCTAAGCACACGAGGTCTCTTTGCCGCCGACAGGACGCTGGATTGGTATGTATTTCTTTCATATTTCAATAAAAGTGTACAGAAGCCCGGCCTTCAAATTGTCTAGCATCACACCCTTCCCGCCCCCGCGAAAATACTCGCCGAAAAGAAAATATCCATGAACCAGCACCCGCCGGTGGTGGAAAATTCATTAATTAGTTTATTTTCATCACCAATTATAAAGAGGAAAGATTTGATTGCTTGTTTGTTTGTTTGCATTGAATAGGCTACGAAACTAATGAACCGACTTGAAAATTTCTTTCACTGTTAGAAAGCTACACTATCCCCGATTAACATAGGCTATATTATATTTAAAAAAAAAATAGGGATCCTTACTAAAACTCCAATAATGTAACCCAAGGTGTAAAAAATAAGATTTGTAATTTTGACTTTGCGTGTTTGACAGTTCTAAGACAGAACAACGTCTGTCAGGTCAGCTAGTCTTCTATAAAAGCGAAATTCATCTACTCACTCACTCACTAAACACGAAATCTCGAAAACTACATGACCTACGAAGCTGAAATTTGGCAGGTAGATTTCTTATGGGGTGTAGAAGTCCGCTAAGAAGGGATTTTAGGAAAGAAATAAAGAAAGAAAATATATTTATTCATGTCAGAAACAAAAGATACAAAGACATTACGAGTTAAACACAATAAAAAAGCCGAATTAAGGATGACAAAAGAGGGTTGAAAGTTTATATGAAACTCTACGCGTACGAAGTAGCGTTTTTCAGCTAGTGTATATATATATATATATACGTAGATTTATACTAATATTATAAAGGGGAAAGATTTGATTGTTTGTTTGTTTGTTTGCATTGAATAGGCTCCGAAACCACTGAACCGATTTGAAAAATTCTTTCACTGTTGTGAAGCTAACATAGGCTATAATCTATACCCGTGCGAAGCTGGGGCGGACCGCTAGTAATATTATAAAGAGGAACGATTTGATTGTTTTTTTGCATTGAATAGTCTCCGAAACTACTAAACCGATTTGAAAAATTCTTTCACTGTAGGAAACCTACACTATCCCCGGGTGACACAGGTTATATTAAAAAAAAAACCTTACTAAAACTCCAATAATGTAACCAAAGGTGTAAAAAATAAGATGTAGGTACAGGGTGTGCGAAACAGTTTATTAATAAATTAATTATAGTCCATGTCCTCGAAGCTGAAAGTCTTTTGGGTTGGGTGGCGCTGCAGGTTGACCTTGACCTTTTCCTTTCTCAGTTTGCAAATCCCCTGCTTGTTGGTGTGCTTTTTCCATCTCTTCTCGGTGAATTTTCCGGAGAAACTCCAGCGAGTATATGACATCGATGTATCGCCTCAGGATCACCTAGCAGCAGCAGTGGATTAATAATAGCACTATAGTCACCGCGTTACCAACTGAGTCGTGGGGCCATAAACGTCATACCATAAGACTTGTAAGTGCGAGCCAGATAGACAGATTAAGACCCGTAAGTGCAAGCGAGATAGACAGATAATAATTTATGGCCCTACGACTCAGTTGGTAACGCAGATAGTAGAGCATACATATTTATTCGTAGGCCGTGGTAGTCCATTTGGGAGACCGCAAGACTTGAAAGCGTGAGGTCGCGGGTTCAAACCCCGGGCCCGTACCAATGAGCTCTTTGGAGCTTATGTACGATGTTCATACCACTGGCTTTTCGGTGAAGGAAAACACTGTGAGGAAACCGGCATACGTACGGAGAAGGAATTCAATGGCGTATGTGAATCCACCAATTCCTGGGCCAGCGTGGTGGATATGGCCCAATCATCCTTTCGGGGGTAGGCTAAATGTCCAGCAGTGGACTGTAAAAAAAGGCTGATTATGATGATGACTCGCATAAATATTTGATAGAGTAATATATTAAATAATATATTGAATAGAGTCCTCAAAGGTAGGCAACGCACTGACACTGCCGGGTATTGTAGGTGTCTATAGGCGGCGGTGACCACTTACCATCAGGTGGCCAGTAGCTTGTTTGCCTCTTATTCTAGTTAAAAAAAATAAGTGGCAATGGGCAGGCCACATCGCTCGAAGAACCGATAACCGATGGGGAAGAAAGGTTCTTGAGTGGAGACCACGAACCAGAAGACGAAGCGTATCTAAGTCTCCCACTGGATGGACCGACGACATCATCAAAGCCTATAATAAAATTATAGGCTTGCGTTTGACCGCCATCTCGCCCGATGTTAAGCGATGATGCGGTCTACGATGGAGCACGCTTGCCTAGAAGAAACCGATCCACTCGCGATTTGAAGACACACAGATTGTAACTAAACTAAACCAAACAATAACTAAACAATAAACAGTGAACAGTGAACAGTAAACAGTTAACAATAAACAGTAAACAATAATAATAAATAATGGCCAAGTACGAGTCGGTGTCAAATTTCTGTTCACCACCGGTTCTCGTACGATCACCGAAGTGAAGCAACGTCGGGCGCGGTCGGTACTTGGATGGGTGACCGCCTGGGCGTTGATGGGATTTTGTCTTTTTGCAATATTTTTATGTACTTCAGTAGCTAACAAGATATGAGGTGGTACGGAACCCTCAGTGCGCGAGCCCGTCTCGCACTTGGCAGGTTATTTAAACGTATTTTTGTATTAGTTCTAATGGAAAAAAGGTAATACGTAAAACCGTTAAATTTGGGACGGTTATAGTATACACTGTAAAATATAAATAATAAATAATGGCCAAGTGCGAGTCGGTGACAAATTTCTGTTCATTACCGTGTTATAATTGTGTTATACTCGAGCGCCTGTAGCAAAATAATTAACTGTGGCTGCGTAGCAATTGCTTCGACTATTTTGGAAGGCGTTATAATAACTGGTAATTCGGTTACTTGGACGACCTTATTGTATGTAATGGTGGTACGTAACCCTCAGTGCGCGAGCCTGACTCGCACTTGACCGGTTTTTTAATATATATAGATTGCTTTTTGGAAAAGCTCCCATTGCCATAATTAAATAGGCATGATGACAATTTTTTTTATTACCTCATAAAAAAGCTGATCATAAATAGAAAACATCAACGAAAACAAAATTAAAATTAATTCAAAAATAAATAAGATATGTATAAGCATTTTAATTTCATGCTAGACAGAGAGCGCACTATACTGAGCCATGACGTCACGCCTTAGAAGCGCCATACAAATGCTATACTAACACACGCTTTGCGAGAAAGGGATAGAGCATCCCCTCTCTAACCCCACCTAAAACTTTAAATACTCAAATCTCAGAGATTTAAATGGTATTTTCAGTATGACTGTGTAATGTATTTATTTATATTCATCGCTAAGCCATAGTTATATTATAAAGAGGAAAGATTTGATTGTTTGTTTGTTTGCATTGAATAGGTTCCGAAACTACTGAACCGATTTAAACATTTCTTTCACTGTTGGGAAGCTACACTATCCCCGATTGACATCACTACATAGTATAAAACAAAGTATAAAACTTCCCGCTGTCTGTCCGTCCCTATTTATGCATAGATCTATAAAACTACGCAACGGATTTTAATGCAGTTTTCACCATCAGTTAGATAATTTTTCACGGAAGGTTTATATATGTAACAAGCAAACCGCCCTGGCTTCGCACGTTAGTTACACCCGTGCGAAGCCGGGCGGGCGGGTCGCTAGTAAGCTATAATTATATCTATACCCATGCAAAGCCGAGGCGGCCTACTAGTCTATAATAATCTATACTTCTATTTGATTGTTTGTTAGCATTGAATAGGCTCCAAAACTACTGAACTAATTAGAAAAATTATTTCACTGTTGGGAAGCTACACTATCCCCGGGCGACATAGGCTGTATTCTATACCCGTGCGAAGCTGGGGTGGACCGCTAGTAATAATATTATAAAGATGGAAGATTTGATTGTTTGTTTGTTTGTTTGTTTGCATTGAATAGGTTCTGAAACTACTGAACCGATTTGAAAAATTCTTTCACTGCTGGAAAGCTACACTATCCCCGGTGAACATAGGCTATAATCTATACCCGTGCGAAGCTGGGGCGGACCGCTAGTTTTTCATAAATTAAACATTAGGACATATATTATGCATATTACCTGGTAGTACATGATGTGCCGGATAACTGGGAACCACCACGGGTTATTTCCGTTTGATTCGCTATTAACACGGTATTTTCTGTGCGAATAGTCGTAAAAATCAACCATCTCACTGTGCCAAAGGTCCAGCCTCCTGAGGAATATCGACATGGAGAATTCAATTCGATCAATGAGGATTGCGGGAGTTATTATTATTATAACGCCTTCCCAAATAGTCGAAGCAATCCCACAATAACAATACAATACAATGACTCTTTATTAAAATACCACAAAACAAGAATAACATAAACATAACAATAATAGTTATTTATGATACAAGTGCGGTAAGTTGGTTATTACAAACGAGTAGACGAATGTAAGCCCGAGACGAAGTCGAGGGCTTACCATAGTCACGAGTTTGTAAAAACCAATCCGCACGTGTGCCATACAACGTTTTACAACACATTTGCGAGAAAAAAAGGCTACAAATGAAACAATTTTATTATTTTGTTTATAACTTAATATCAGTCACAACAATAGTTTCTATAATCTAATAAGAAAATGGCGCGAACATGCAAATAGCGCCACTATCACGTGGTGGAAATTAGAACTACATCTTTCGTCTCATTTTCTCTTTAGTATTAAACTGAGACAAACGTATTGAGCAAAAGCGCTTCCAAGGAGGTTTGATCATTCAGCTTATTTATTCTCGTAATATGAAACTCTTTTGTGGAATTCTTATGTAATTATGATGGAAATTAAAAAAATACCGTAAAGTACACGCACGGTGCTATACATCTGAGCGTGCGGTAAAATTCATTACCGCACGCTCCGTTGTATGATCCGTAATGTTTAACTTTCGAACGATGTATACAGGCTTCGTAAGTGCACTTTTTGAGCAAATGTGCTGTAAAAAATATTATCTAGGCTTTTAACAGGCGGTCATAATCTTATTAACAATCTACCCAGTATGAAAAATTATTTTATTACGTCGTGATTTGAAGGCGGGTGTCTTCAAATCACGAGTGAATCAATTTCTTCTAGGCAAGCGTGCTCCAACGTAGACCGCATCGTCGCTTAACATCAGGCGAGTTGGCGGTTAAACCCAAGTCTATTATTAAATAATAATAATAATAAAATAATTGTTCATATTTTTTAGGGTTCCGTACCCAAAGGACCCCTATTACTAAGCCTATACGATGTCTATCTGTCTGTTTTAGTTGAAATTTTCGCAGAATTATACTTATTATAATTTTACTGGGCAAGTGCCTTTACTAACTAAACAAAATACAAGCTAGAACTAACACTACAAATACAGTTAGACTGCCCATAGACCGTTGAAGGTCTAAAGTCAATTCAAATGCTCAAGCTCTCTAGCAGTTGGCAGCGTACCCAGCATGCTGGCGGCATTACCACGTTGAATGGCAATGCTTATGCGTTGAGCCAGAAACACGCCAGCATTTTGGTCATGCGTTGATGCGTCCCATACAAAGGGCTGCCCCAACCTCCAGGGCACAAGTGTCGTACCGTCAGGCGTCACTAATAACAGATTTGGTTATAACCTTAGAATAAAGGCCATACGCATGAAAGTGTTATCCTTGTATGACGCCGTGATTCGTTCCAGATCTTGCAACCGTTCTTGTACGCCGTAAATAGCGTGCTCGGCCACCTTGAACAGTTACAACTAGTGTTAGAATGTGCTATTTACTGGTTCAGTAGAGTAGGTTCATCATCATCATCATCATCATCATCAGCCAGAAGACGTCCACTGCTGAACGCCTCCCTCTTTAACCTCCACACTGAACGACAGCCTGCCTTTTGCATAGTCTTTTTGTATTCTGTGTAGTCACAGAAAATATTTTTTTAGGGTTCCGTACCTCAAAAAAAAACGGAACCCTTATAGGATCATTTTGCTGTTGGTCTGTCCGTCTGTCCGTCTGTCTGTCCGTCTGTCAAGACCCTTTTTCTCAAGAACGTGTAAAGGTATCAAGTTTAAATTTACATATATTACATGGGCCTACGATTTCTTGTAGCTGTGATTTCACAAGGGAATCAGAACCTATACATACTTCCCCACCAGGTACTTCCCGTTGACCTAGAATCATGAAATTTGGCAAAAGGCAAGGTCTTACAGCACATAAAAAGGGAAAAATCCGAAAGTTGTTAATTTGAAGTTTGAATTTTGAAGTTTGCATTTTGTTTTGCAATTACAAACTTAAATTTTGTAGTTGGTATGTATGGAAGACTCTTATTGTCCACTAGAAAGTTAAGTTTGTCTTAAAATAATTAAACTTTTCTGGTGTTTGGTTTTTTTTTTGTTTGGACTCGCGCTCTTAGGTTTCCGGCCAACGGAACCCTCAGAGCGCAAGTCCTATTCTTACTTCTCCGGTTTTTTTATTTCAAAGGCGTCTTTAATTCCTGTACCCTATGTCACTCCCTCTATTAAAACGATTTAAATGACACCTCACATGCTGTAATCCATTAAACCGTCTAGGCTGTAGGGCGTGCCAAAAAAACCATCATACAAACATACATACATACTCTCGAAAAACATAACCCTCCTTCTTGCGCAGTCGGGTAATAACCAGTGTTAGCTAGTGCTACTGACCGGGCCAATAGAATGGAGCAGTGGTTCCCAATTAGTGGTTCGCTTACCCCCAGAGGTACGCGAAGTTGCATCAAGGGGCACACGACGCGCGGCAATATCTTGACTAAGATAATTTTATCAGTATCTTGGTACTAGTATTTCATTTTTTATTTATCACTAGCTGCGCCCCAAGGTTTCACCCGCGTATTGATGAAAAATTGTGATGATGATGATGAAAAGTAGCCTATGTCACTCTCTGGCTCTTGAACTATACCCATGCAAAAAATCAGGTCGATCCGTTGTTCTGTTGCAGCGTGAAAGAGGAACAAACGTACATCCATACATACATACAAACAGGATTCTTGCAATAAAGTCTGGAGTGGACCAAATCCAGTTGCAGTCCGGTCCGATGCAGACGCAGTTTTGAGGACCAGTAAAGTACCTACACAATTCTATGAAAGACGTCACACCGTATGCAGCCCGTTTGTAGTCCGCCTGCATCCAACGGACTGGACACTGCGTGTGGTCTTTCCGTCTTTCATAGAATTTCATACTTTAATGGTCCTCACAAACTAAATCTGCACCGGACCGGACTTCAAATAAATAAATAAATAAATATTCGGAACATTTTTTTCACACACGGTCATCTGACCCCAAACTAAGCAAAGCTTGTGATATGGCTGCCAGAGACTGATATACATACATATATAGTTTTAAATACATACTTAAATAGATATTAACACCCAGATATAGAACAAACACAAATGTTCATCACATAAATGTTTGTCCTAGGTGAGAATCGAACCCACCCCCCAAGCTCAGAAGGCAGGTTCACTACCAACTGGACCAACGGGCTATCTAAGGATTTAATGTGCTTGGCTGAGCTCGAGGGGTACCTACGCGAGTTTGAGGTCTTTCTTGAAGTGGTACGCAAGAAAAACTGATTGGGAACCACTGGAATAGAGTATCGCAGAATAGAAAACCAACAAACTTTTTATTTTGTCGAGTAATAGGCTCTGCTTTGGTCGCCATCTTGCCTGGGGTCACAGTCCAAGCGATTAAATTAAATTAAATTGCATTTATTGAGATTTAGAACGGTCAAGCCAATTACATTAGAATCTCACAAAATAATAATTATGCAATTAAATATTATAATATACGAAAAGAAATACATTAATTACAATAACAAGGTCATAATAAATAATGAATAAAAATAAAAACCGGACAAGTACGAGTAGGATTCGTACTTTGAGGGTTCCGTTGCACGGAACTCTCAGAACGCGAATCACAAAAAAAACTGAAGTTGAAATATTGAAAGACAAACTTAACTTTGTAGTTGACAATAAGGTTCTTCGATACATTACAACTACAAAATGTAAGTTTGTAATAGCAAAATAATTATTTTTTCATGATATGACTTCAAATTTATAACTTTCGGATTTATTCCTATATTATGTGCTATGAGACCTTGCCTCTTGCCAAATTTCATGATTAAAGGTCAACGGGAAGTACCCTATAAATTTTGATTCCCCTGTGAAATCTCAAAATATGCGACATAAACGTTCATATCTTTTGATTGCGTTGACTTACAACTTTAATTTTTTTACAGCCGAAAGAAACCGTAGACCCAAGTATTTAGTATAAATTTCAACTTGATACATTTACGCGTTCTTGAGAAAAAGGGTCTTGATAGACGGACAGACAGACGGACAACGAAGTGATCCTATAAGGGTTCAGTTTTTTCCTTTTGAGGTACGGAACCCTAAAAATGACAATAATTTTACAAATGTCAATAAAAATTAAGAATAATTCTAGTCAATAAATTACAGAGGTCAGAAAAACAAAAACACAAGCCGTCTTACTACAAAATATTTAAGCACTCTTTAGACAGGTGTTCGACATATTTTTCACAGGGAAACAACTGCTAAACACAAAAAAGCGTTCTTAAATCTTTTGTAGTAAGACGGTAAAAGTCCAAACAATCATCAAAGTCAGAGTTAGTCAGAGATAGTTGCATAATTTATCTCATGCTAATGTCATTGTCAATGTCATTTTCATACAATTTTATCTTTCCGCAGGCGTGAACGCTAACATTGTGTGGCTCTTGTCTAGACCCCCCCGAATAATTATGTTTGGAAAGATGTGATGCGGTCAATGAGGAAAATTTAAACATACCTTAAGATGCATTGCGTACATGTTTGTTGCATTATAATCTTTTTTGTATGCAACATATGAAGGCTCATGGCCGTAGCCTTTTTTCCTGTCTCTGTTTTCCTGATTATTCAAGTCCCAGAAGGAATGCTGCCGTCGGAAGCCAGTCATCAACCCGTCGAGGGAGTCGCCAGCCGGTGGCGGAAACGACTCATTCTTATCCATTCCAGTTGGTAAGCTGTGGAAAGCAACATCTACATGTGACGTTCGCATTGCAACTGCAAGAGGTTGCGTTCAAACAATTTGTTTCAAAAACCGGACTAGTGTCAGTGAGACTCGCGCACTGAGGGTTCCGTACTACCACTAAATACAAAAAGTAGTGCAAAAAAACAACATCACGCCCAGCTGACCACCTGGGCGTGATGTTGTCTTTTTGCATCATCCAAGTACCAACCAACTCACACTTTGCCATTATTTGTTATTTAGTTGTTTTACTTGAGAGTGTGTACTATAATCATACCAAGTTTGACGCTTGTACGTATTACCGATTTTACATTAGAGCTAATACAAAATTACGTTAAATAAAGATAATTTTTAGAAAAAAAAGAACCGACTTCATGACTATACCTTCATTTACAAACTGAAACTGAAAAATAGAAAATTATATTTAAATAACTTCAAAGCAATGAGCATTAAAGAAAAACAATTTTAAATTGGCGGAGTAATAGCGTAACAAAGATACAAAAAAAAAAACAATACAGTCGAATTGATAACCTCTTCTTTTTGGAAGTCGGTTAAAAACACCTTTGTTATATGGGGCACCGACATGCTTCTCCCCCATGTTGAGTCCTATGGAGTCTTTAAGCCCTTTCTTCAGATACCATAAATAATGGCCAAATGCGAGTTGGTGACTTTCTGTTTACCACCAAGTAAGCAACGTCGGGCGCAGTCGGTACTTAGCTGGAAACCGCCTGTGCGTGATGTTTGCACTACTTTCTATATTTTGTGGTGGTACAGAACCCTCAGTGCATGAGCCCGACTTGCACTTGCCTGTTTTTTTTGTTTCTTCTATGCCTACGCGGGCGTCGAGCGCCAAACCTGGCACCGTTTAAGTTTACCTTAAGATTTCAGCCGGCGGGCTGTACCGCGCCAGACGTCGCGTGAGCTCTTTGGTCAGCACCGGGTCTTCCCCAACGAAGTCCTGGTCATGGATTGCGATGTGTCCCGCGAACACACCATTCCACCATACCGCACACCCTGCCGACAGACATACCACACTATATTAGCCACTAGCTGCCCTGACAGACGTTGTCCTGTCTTAGAACTGTCAAACACGCAAAGTCAAAATTGTAAATCTTATTTTTTTACACCTTGAGTTACATTATTGGAATTTTAGTAAGAATCCCTATTTTTTTATAAATATAATATAGCCTATGTTACCCGGAGATAGTGTAGCTTCCCAACAGTGACAGAATTTTTCAAATCGGTTCAGTAGTTTCGTAGCCTATTCAATGCAAACAAACAAACAATCAAATCTTTCCTCTTTATAATATTAGTAAAGTATAGAAGTATAGATTACTAGCGGTCCGCCCCGGCTTTGCACGGGTATAGATATATATCCTATGTCACCAGGGCATAGTGTAGCTTCCCAACAGTGAAAGAATTTTTCAAATCGGTTCAGTACTTTTGGGACATCTTAGAATAACTACACAAAGAAACCAAGTACATTACCAAAATTTAAGCCATTCAAATAGTTCATATATGGCTCCAAAAAATATATAAAAATTTTACTATGACAATTTGCGCGGTGAAGTCGTACCACAACAAATCAGAAAAGCAGCATAAGAGTTATGGTGTGACATTCCACAGGTAATCCATAAATTTTCTTGCTTAAATCGTTTAAAATACCAATCGAAACGTAAGCTACAAAGCGAATTTGTAGCTTACGTTTTGAGAAGGCGTTGTTTGGAAACTTACCTTCTCTGAGTAGTTATTCTAAGTGGAGCCTATTCAATGCAAACAAACAAGCAAACAACAGGATAAAATTATGTTTGTTGTAGAAAAGGGGCGTGGGTCCCCACGCCCCTTTCGTTTTTACTTTTGACTTTATTATTATTTCTTATTTAATCCGCGGTAACATTACATATTCTGTGAAAATTTCAACTGGCTATCTATTACGGTTCGAAAGATACAGCCGTTATAGGTAGGACAGACAGACAGACAGACGTCGTAGGCTCAGTAATAGGGTCCCGTTTTTACCCTTTGGGTACGGAACCCAAAAAAAAACCCAATTAAGAACTCCCTCCTTTTTTGAAGTCGGGTAAAAAGTATGTTGTAGAACTCACAGATTATCCAAAGGAAGAACAGCATGACAGGTTACCTCGGTCATGGAACTAACCTGACCATATAAAAAGTATTTTATACTCTATAATTATAAATTAATTGAAAACAATCACATCCATTTGCAATTAATAACGTTTTATTTGCAATTAATTGAACTTTTATCGTTACTGGTTGTAAATTTAACATAATCATAAATTTCAAATTAGAAGTTCTTATCACTTTGGTTGAGTTTTTTTTAAACTAGTGAAGTAAAACTCAATCACACAGCGGGTAATGGAGAGAGCTATGCTCGGAGTTTCTTTGCGCGATAGAATCCGAAACGTGGATATTCGCCCAAGTACCAGACCGACGACATTATGAGTGTCACGGGCATCCAGTGGATGCAGATGGCAGGCTGTCGTTTTGTGTGAACGACTTCTGGCTGATGATGATGATCAATATATAAAACTATACTGATCTAATAGATTACTGCTTGCAGGAATCGTTACCAAAACTCTGGCCGTATTGCCGCGTTTGATTGCAATCATCATCATCATCATTTCAGCCGTAGGACGTCCACTGCTGGACTGCTGGACTGCTGCCTCCCCTATCGATCTCCAAAAAGGCCGGTTGGAAGCGGCCTGCATCCAGCGTTTCCCTGCGGTCTCTTTTAGGTCGTCTGTCCATCTTGTGGGTGGACGTCCTACGCTGCGCTTACCGGTCCGTGGTCTCCATTCCAGAACCTTTCGGCCCCATCGGCCATATGTTCTGCGTGATATGTTGCCTGCCCACTGCCACTTTAACTTGCTAATCCGGTGGGCTATGTCGGTGACTTTCGTTCGTCTACGGATCTCCTCATTTCTGATTCGATCTCGTAGAGAAACCCCGAGCATAGCCCTCTCCATAGCTCGTTGTGCGACTTTGAGCTTGCTTATGAGGCCCATAGTAAGAGCGGATTGCAATACTGACAAGAAATACTACTTAATATGTAGGCCTCCCACTGGATGGACCGACGATATTGTTAGAGTTGCGGGCATCCAGTGGATGCGGATGGCAGGCTGTAGTTCAGTGTGGAGGTTAAAGGGGGAGGCCTATGTTCAGCAGTGGACGTCTTCTGGCTGATGATGATCACCTTGTTTATACAGGGTTATAAAGAAAGGGTATGCTATGCCGGAAGGGGCTCGTTATACCAAGGATCCATCCTTGTATGTAGATATATATAAAAAAATGAATCCCTTGAGTACGACTTTACTGATTTCATTCATCTTTTATGGGGTTCCGTACCTCAAAAGGAAAAAGCGGAACCCTTATAGGATCACTTTGCTGTCCGTCTGTCCAGGTGTAAAAAAATAAGATTTTCAATTTTGACTTTGCGCGTTTGACAGTTCTAAGACAGGACAACGTCTGTCAGGTCTGCTAGTATATTATAATAATTAACTCTCGGGAAACGTGAACATACACATGTTCTACCAAAAGTGCAATTATTAATTTAAGAAAAACTTTTTAAAAGCAAGCTTTATGCGTCCGCCATATTGAATTTAGTGTGACGTCATTTTTATAGTTTTCTCAGCAAACCCTTTCAGTTGATACCCATATCATGAGGTTGCATAAAATAACTGGTCCTCCATCATTGGGAGTCCGCCATATTAGATTTAGAATGACGTCACTTGGATAACCGTGCATTGCCATCCAAACCAAACGTTTTTAAATTTTTTATAAATAACTAGCTGCGCCTCACGGTTTCACCCGTGTAGTGATGAAAAATGGTGATGGTGATGATGATGAAAAGTAGCCTAGATGTCACTCTCTGGCTCTTGAACTATCCCATGCAAAAAATCAGGTCGATCCGTTGTTCCGTTGCAGCGTGAAAGAGGAACAAACAAACCAACAAACAAACACACTTTCGCATTTATAATATTAGTATGATAGGCTTGCGTTTGACCACCATATCGCCTGATGGTAAGCGATGATGCGGTCTACGTTGGAGCACGCTTGCCTAGGAGAAACCGATTCACTCGTGATTTGAAGACACCCAGTTTGTAACCATCGGGGAACACCCAATCAGGCAGCGCATTCCACAGATTAGCAGTTCGGACATAATGGAATCAAAGCGCTTCGTACGGGTTTTCGGAATATCAAAAACGTGTATGAAAAATTTCAGCTCAAATCTCAATCAATAAATGTTTTAAAATTCCGTTGCTAGATTTGACCAAAACTAACAAGGCAAATCAAATAAAAGCTCGTAGAATAACCCTCTTTTTTCGTAGCCGGGTAAAAATATCGTAAAATTGATGGTTCAACTACAATTTCAAAGCATTTTCTTTGACAGTTTTCCGCTGAACCTTTTTACAGATGATCGGACATTTTTATTATTTTTAATAGAAAGCCCTTTGCTCAGTAACCTGTGAAGAGGGTATTTCGGAAAATCCGCGTGCTCGCATATAATGATTTTTAGGGTTCCCTACCCAAAATGGTAAAAACGGGACCCTATTACTAAGCCTATGATGTCTGTCTGTCCTAACTATTAGCTTAACTTTTCTTTATTGGACGTCACGGGTCATCCAGCATATTAGCGCGTCATGTCGTTTACTGTCACGGCATAAGAGTCGGTTTTATTGCCAAGGTGCGCCAATGGATGTTTTACGAAAATAAAAATACTAAAACTTATTGTACTAGGGAACTCTAAAAAGGTATACTTTACAAGTTCAAAGTTAGATAATTATATTATGATTACGTATGTCACTCAAATTATAATATCCTCACGGATATAAATATAAATAATTAATATAATGGCAATCAACATAATCTGAACAATTTTATAATCTTTCAAGATACGGAATCTTCTTAAATTCTCATTCTTTACCCTAGGTACATAAAAATTTAAGTATATCTAACTATTATCCGTTTATCAAGCAAAAACATACCAAAATTTTACTGAAATTGTACGGATACAGTAGTTCTCGACACGGGTTATCCTAGTGAGGACTGCTTCGCAAAGCTTACTATTATAGACTCGTCTCTTAGCTGTGTTAATTTACCACGTTAGTTAAGGTGAAATATTTAAGTTAAAACATTGTATCTTTTAATTATTGTGCGTGTGTAAATAAATAAATAAAATTAAATACGGAATCTTCTTAAATTCTCATTCTTTACCCTAGGTACATAAAAATTTAAGAATATCTAACTATTATCCGTTTATCAAGCAAAAATATACCTAAATTTTTACTGAAATTGAACGGATACGGAATCTTCTTAAATTCACATTCTTTACCCTAGGTACATAAAAATTTGTATATCTAACTATTATCCGTTTATCAAGCAAAAATATACCTAAATTTAACTGAATTAAACGCCAAATTACTCCTAACTATTGCGTTCATAAAGCATAAACGGGTTTTGCTTCAAAATGACGGAAGTGAAAGAAAAGTTGCACAATTGTAGTTTTTAATATTAAAGCAAGACGATGTGAAATGCAGTGTTCTATTTTAATAGTGTCAGAGTTAAGTGTTGTTCCTAAGAGATAGTTAACGTGAAGTTCACCTGCACCTAGAGTAGGGATGGGAGCTTCGACAAAACTTATCGATAAAAACTTATGGTTACAAAGATCGGTTAGATTCTCTCCAAATAATCAATCAGTTCAACCAACCGTTAGGGCTCCAGGGCCCACCCCTTCTGGGGTGCCTGGGCAAGTCTGATACCCACTCCCGGCGACGGCCCAAGCCGAGGTTCGTACCTTCGAGGTGCCCTTGTGCTAGTCGCCCATAAACTTAACCACCAAGTTATGCCGAACGCACTCTGCGTTCGCTAACTAGTCCAGTCAAGCTGTAGAGGCCAAAAGGCCAACAGTACAAGTAAATATATAAAAAAAAAAGAATAAAACACTCTCACGTCTCTCAACTGCATCTTGCTATTGTGAACAACTCTGAACAAGTCTTTCTCTTTGAACCCTCATCTTCATCCTCAGCTGAACAAGGAACGATCAAGACTCAAGAACAAGGCACGCTCAAGATCAAGAACCTTCGTGAACAGGAAGAAATCAAGAGTGAATAAGTACCCGCTTCGGTGCCACTGCTGAAGAGACATCATCATCACCATCTTCAGTTGAACGAGTGGCGCCGACAGTGATCAACCGTGATAGTTTAAAAGAGAGTTTAACTTGTCGAAGATTTTACAATAAATAAATAAATATTATTTTAATAAGAAAGTTTGTAGTGTGTATGTTTGTTCTCACTGAACAGATATGGATGGAATTTGGCATGGAGAAAGCTTACACTCAGGATTTTGGATACAATCCTGAAAAAATGTTTTAGTTGGATAACAGGCAACCGTTTGGCGCTGCTGGTATCAATAACTCGAAAAGTTTTTTTCTGAACAGACATGTTGTCTATATAAGTTAGGCTTATAAGAAGTTATTTACTAATTATATGATCTTACATCACTTCCATGAGAACACTGCTAACAATGAATTTATACAGTTCGGCGTCGTAAAAATAACTTTAATAAATAAACATTACAACATCTATCTATACTAATATTATAAAGAGGAAATATTTGATTGTTTGTTTGCATTGAATAAACTCCGAAACTACTGAACCGATTTGAAAAATTCTGTCACTGTTGGGAAGCTACACTATCCCCGGGTGACATACCCGTGCAAAGCTGGGGCGGACCGCTAGTTTGTTATAAAAGCATGCTCCCTCAAAAGTAATCATTGTCTTCCCGTCGTTCGGATCTTCGGCAGGACAATGAAGCTAGCGCAGCGAGTGCAGGAGTAAGAAACATTATTCAAATGATAAATGATAATTCAAAAATAAATCAGTAAAAAAATTGTTTGTCTGTAAAGTCAGTTTACTGACGATAGTTTAACGTGACAACGATCGTGTCTTTAACTCGCTCGTGTAGCGCTCTTGCCCCAATCGTAACGTTACAATGCGCATAACGGGACAATGGGCGTAACGGGACAATGAGTCATCGTTTTCGTGCATGCAGCCAGCGTTCATCGATTTAGACGTTGTCACGTCAAAAAGTCGTTTCGATTTATGATGAGATGAGCCCTGCCCTGCAGAGAGTTTATATACTTATTACAGCCTTCGACTAAAATAAAATGAATGGACGGGCCCTAACCATTGAAATTGCTCAGTAAAAACGCGTCATAAGCGTCGGACATATACTTCAACACCTAATTATAAAAATGTACAGTATATTTGTTACAAAAAATAGATCCCGGTTTTATTTGTGTATTTACACTTCGGGAAAGCATATGAATGCATCATTTTGTCAGATAGTTCGTTATCACGTAACAATAGATACGTGTTGCACTTCCTACGGCTAGAGACCGACTGAAACGAAATGAGAGACAGCGCTCATTTTGTTATCGTCAAAAATGCGCTTCTACTGGGCCTGTCCATTCATTTTATTTTAGTCGAAGATTACAGCACACTCTGCAAAGGTATATTATACGATAACTTTGGTATCTGCATATCGATAGTTGCTGTCCCCTCCCTGGTTCGTTCTCAGTTTATGCGCAACTGACGCCGTTTGTTCTCACCCGTTACAGCAACACTCAACATTTCCTCTTAGAAACGCACTCCGATTATAAGAATTTCACGTGTAATTAATCTAAAGTAATCTACACTAATATTATAAAGAGGAAAGATTTGATTGTTTGTTTGTTTGCATTGAATAGGCTACGAAACTAATGAACCGATTTGAAAAATTCTTTCAATGTTGGGAAGCTACACTATCCCCGGGTAACATAGGCTATATTATGTTTAAAAAAAAATAGGGATCCTTACTAAAACTCCAATAATGTAACCCAAGGTGTAAAAAAATAAGATTAAAAATTTTGACTTTGCGTGTTTGACAGTTCTAAGACAGGACAACGTCTGTCAGGTCTGCTAGTAATAAAATAAATTAAAACACCGGACACGTGTGAGTAGGAGTCGCACCTTGAGGGTTCCGTCCAACCCCCTCAGAGCACGAGTCCTACTCGTACTCATCCGGGTTTTTTCTTTCTTTTTTGTGTTTTTAGTGCTATTTTAAAGAGTATGATGCTTCTATTGGTAAAATCTCATTGAGTTAACCATAATACCTTGTTACTAGAGTTGCAATGTTAGTGTACCAAAACGTTTCACCCGACCCAGACAACTAATAGGACCAGTAATCCATGATCACAAATACCGGGAAGCGTAGAGGAAGAGGGGGTAATTCGTAAGTAAGACATGAATTTTGCAAGCCACCAGGAGTAGGGGAGCGTGGGGTGAGGTGGACTCACGGGTATGATTGATATAAACGCGAATGTTAAGTATCTGAATGATAAATAAGAACGAAGAGAGAGAGAGAAAACTATGTCAAATCGACACCCGCATCGAACAAGTTTCTTTCTAAAAACTCGATTAGGTATTTTTATCGTTTTATATTTCGCCTGGGCCTTAATTCTGGACATTAGGGACATGAAAATTAATGGAAAAAAAAATACTACAAATGTACACACCATTTACAGTATATTAGAAAGAAAATAAACATACAATAAAATAAAGTTTGAATAGTACATATATCTTGCAGAGAAGGTTTTGAAAATTTAGAAGTTCGTTGCTAATGGTTTCCTCACTAACCAAAGCCTGTATGGAGGAATCCTTAACATTTTTACGGACACGATCATCTGACCCCAAACTAAGCAAAGCTTTTAATTATGGCTGCCAAACTGA
The DNA here is from genome assembly GCA_914767915.1 of Agriopis aurantiaria. Taxonomy (NCBI): domain Eukaryota; kingdom Metazoa; phylum Arthropoda; class Insecta; order Lepidoptera; family Geometridae; genus Agriopis; species Agriopis aurantiaria. The sequence continues at coordinate 4,144,302 of OU612010.1, read as the reverse complement.
TATACAACTAATCTATACTAATATTATAAAGAGGGAAGATGTAATTGTTTGTTTGTATTGAATAGGTTCCGAAACTACTAAACCGATTTAAAAAAATCTTTCATTTTTGGGAAGCTACACTATCCCCAGGTGACATAGGCTATATATCTATACATGTGCGAAGCCGGGGCGTGCCGCTAGTATATTATATTCTGTATGAAAACCACATAACTCACCAGTAACATGCCATAAACGTGTTATATCACAGTTACCATGCTTACAAAATTAAATAATAATTTATGGTTTCCATAATTACAAAATTTAAAAGTGTCAAACGAATCAAACACGTCTTCCGATTGGATATTATATTCTCTTGACAAACATGCACGTAACAAGCTAGCTTGCACCTTCGACCAATACATAATTAATGGACGGGCCCAAAAGAAGCTCATTTTTGAAGATTACAAAATGAGCACTGACGCTCACTTGGTGTCAGTCGGTCTCTAGCCGTAGGAAGTGCGACACGCATCTACTGTTACATGATAACGAAACATCTGACAAAAATATGCCTTCGTGTTCTTTCCCGAAGTATAAATACACATCAAAAAACCGCTATCCATTTTTGTAATAAATTTACTGTACATGGTTATAATTAGGTGTTGAAGTATATGTCCGACGGTTTTGAATCGTTTTTACTGAGCAAGTTCAATGGTTATGGCCCGTCCATTAATTTTGTTTTGGTCGAAGGCTTGCACCACGTTATTTAGATAGTTCAAAACGACCGTTATATAATTCTTAACCGGATATTGTTATATTGTTATATTGTGTGAGTTTGTGGGTGTCTTCCCGTGAACATGGTGCATGCAACTGCGCCGAAATATCGGGAGCTCCATCCGCAATCATACCACAGTTAATATCCCCTTTATAATCTTACTAGCTGACCTGACAGACGTTGTCCTGTCTTAGAACTGTCAAACACGCAAAGTCAAAATTGTAAATCTTATTTTTTTACACCTTGGGTTTCATTATTGGAGTTTAGTAAGGATCCCTATTTTTTTTGGAAATATAATATAGCCTATGTTAACCGGGGATAGTGTAGCTACCCAACAGTGAAAGAATTTTTCAAATCGGTTCATTAGTTTCGGAGCCTATTCAATGCAAACAAACAAACAAACAAACAAACAATCAAATCTTTCCTCTTTATAATATTAGTATAGATAACTGTAGTGAACGACCGTGACATTTTTAAAACTATGTTTAGTAAATATATCGACGTCCGTTTTAACCCATGTTCCCCTAAAGCCGTACCCACACGGCGTGAGTGTGCGTATAGTGTAAACACGGCTTGATTTCCCCACTGACTGCCCGCGGCGCACCGCGGCACTGTGCAAGCGAGACGCACGATTCAAATTGATTTTTAAAGGCTAACACGTTTTTATTAGTTTCGCTGATATAAATAAATCTTTGATGTCGTTTTTAACCAACTTCTAATTGACGTATCAAAATCAAATAAATCAAAATCGTTTCTTAGGCAAAAAAATTTGCATATGTCTGTGGGTTCCAAGCTCGGCTCAGCCTGTGTCTCGGGGTCCGATGTGCAAGCAATTCCTGTTCTCACATATCGCACGCGCTTACAAGAGGGATTCACAATATAAAATATTAATTAAAATTAAAAATTAACTATAGGTACAGGTAAATTAAGCAAAAGTACATGTCGTATTAAAGGAAAAAATTATAAAAATAAGAAATCCATTACATACAAACAAAATTAAATACCTAACATTGATTTTATAAATATTTATTTGCGACCGCCTGGTATGAGCGAGTGTAGGTGAGTGGGGTGTGTGTGTGTATGTGTGTGTCACACTTGACCCATTAGCTAAGATCATAGACTCTTACTAGGGCTTCAGTTTTCTCGTAACTGAGGTTGAGTAGCCAATCTTTCACCTTGGATCTGGCTATGCTGTGGGTGACTTCTCAAGTCTTGAAATTTAAGCACTGAGTTGTATGTAAACCCATGTATGAATGGAGGAAGGCGGCGCGCGAACACTGTCCTGGTTGCCGGGAGAGGACCCAGTTTAAGGCGAGTGCTTCTTTTAGAAGGTGTTGCGCCAAAATATGTGCTTTACGTATGATAAAAAGTTGCCTGACTGTATCCATTAGAAACACAGCAAGTATATGTAATCCGTATGACAATACAATAATTTGGTTGTAGAGTACATTTGGTACGATAATTTATAAGCTACTGACCCGAAATCCATAGTTTAAATATCTTTGGAGAACAAGTAACTTAAATAAAGAAGAATTTAAGTGGTTACATATTTGAGGCGTTTGGGGAGACATTGGGCCCTTGGGGACCGGGAGCTCACCTCATTTTCAAAAATCTTTCAGAGCGCCTGGTTAATGCGACGCGTGACCAAAATGCTGGCGTGTTTCTGGCTCAACGCACCAGCATTGCCATTCAACGTGGTAATGCCGCCAGCATGTTGGGTACGCTGCCAACTGGTAGTGGGCTTGAGCATTTGGATTGTCTTTAGACCTTCAACGGTCTATGGGCAGTCTAACTGTATTTGTAGTGTTAGTTTTAGCTTGTATTTTGTTAAGTTAATAAAGGCACTTGCCCAGTCAAAAAAAGTCACTTAAATTATTAAAAAACAATATAACCCGACTGCATTGTATAAATAGAGGTAAGTAACTGAAAAGTAACAGCAGCGCGCTGCGTACCTATCTATACCTACTCGTAGTAGATACAGAGCTCTTTCATACCGCTTTATCTCCTAAACTGCTCAGTATTTCATAGTAGTGTTATATATTTTTGAAGTCTGCTGAGTCATATTGACCTATCTAGCAAAATTTACTTACTATTTTCCCCTATTTTTTTCGGAGACGCCATCTTGAATTTTCGGACCCGTTGTCACTCCCATTATTAAAACGATTCAAATATTCAAATGACACCTCACATGTCGAAATCCATTTAACCGTTTAGGCTGTACCGCGTGACAAAAAACCATCATACATACATACATACATACACTCAAAAATCATAACCCTCCTTCTTGCGAAGTCGGATGAAAAGGAAAAAGGTGAAAACACGCAATACTGTGTTTCAAAGGCTTGATATTATAGGCTTAAATATTTCCAAACGTTTTCTCAACGTAAATTAATTATTTTTCATTTAGAAAAACCATAAAGAGGTCTGAAATTGATTCAAAGCTTAAAAAAGGTATTAAACCTTCCCTGAGCCCTTTGATAATTATTATTTATGAATAATTAAATACAATATACCGTCCATTACAGATGTTTATAAAAATGAGCAAAAAAAATCTATGGGTAGTTAATATAAAAAATTATTTTGGTTTTATTTACATTAATTGTCATGATCAGCATCAGCCAGAAGACGTCCAATGCTGAACATAGGCATTTAACCTCCCCCTTTATTCTCCACACTGAACGACAGCCTGCCACCTGCATCCACTGGATGCCCGCGACTCTCACAATGTCGTCGGTCCATCTAGTGGGAGGCCTACCTACGCTGCGTCTTCCGGTTCGTGCTCTCCACTCAAGAACCTTTCTTCCCCATCAGTTATCGGTTCTTCAAACGATGTGACCTGCCCATTGCCACTTCAAATTGCAAATTTTTATAGCTATATTGGTGACTGGTTCTTCCGCAAATGTCCTAGTTCCGGATTCTATTGCGTAAAGAAATCAGTTAGTATATTTGTCACAAAAGGTTTATATATATACCTAACTAGTGGTCCGCCCCAGCTTCGCACGGGTATAGATTATAGCCTATGTCACCCGGGGATAGTGTAGCTTCCCAACAGAGAAATATTTTTTTAAATCGGTTCAGTAGTTTCGGAACCTATTCAATGCAAACAAACAAACAATCAAATCTTTCCTCTTTATAATATTAGTATAGACTAGCGACCCGCCAACAAACAAGCGGACAAACAGGCAGATGAGGAAAGCTACTTTGATTTATACTATGTAGAGGAGATGGTGGTCTCCGGTCTATAGTGGTCTCTCACTATGTGCCTCATAAACAAGCTCAAAGTCGCACAACGAGCTATGGAGAGGGCTATGCTCGGGGTTTCTCTACGAGATGGAATCAGAAATGAGGAGATCTGTAGACGAACGAAAGTCACCGACATAGCCCACCAGATTAGCAATTTGAGGTGGCAGTGGATAGGGAACATAGCACGCAGAACAGATAGCCGATGGGGCCGAAAGGTTCTGGAATGAAGACCACGGACCGGTAAGCGCAGCGTAGGACGTCCACCCACAATATGGACAACGACCTAAAAGAGACCACAGGGAAACGCTGGATGCAGGCCGCTTCCAACCGGGCCTTTGGGAGATCGATTGGGGAGGCCTATGTCCAGCAGTGGACGATGATGATGTAGAGAAGATAGAGATAGAGAAAATAGTTATTTATGATACAAGTGCGGTAAGTTGGTTATTACAAACGAGTAGACGAATGTAAGCCCGAGACGAAGTCGAGGGCTTACCATAGTCACGAGTTTGTAAAAACCGATCCGCACGTGTGCCATACAACGTTTTACAACACATTTGCGATAAAAAAAGGCTACAAAAGTTTTTTTTTTATGGAAATGGAAATTAATAAAATACCGTAAAGTACACGCACGGTGCTATACATCTGAGCGTGTGGTAAAATTCATTACCGCACGTTCCGTTGCATGATGCGTAATGTTTAACTTTCGAACGATGTATACAGGCTTCGTAAGTGCACTTTTTGAGCAAATGTGTTGTAAAGAGATTTATTGATTATTTTTACGGCCATAGATGGAGTAAGTAATTGAAGAATGAATATGTAACGCTTGCGCACAACTATTCGCACATTGCATTAATAACTCAAACACTCGCTACGAAACCCGGATTAGATGGAGGGCAGCTTCCACCACCACTGGTTATGTTGCTCTCATAATTTTTAACATTCGCTGTAGAGAGGCTTTCTGACGTAAAATATGACTAGTAGTTCGCCCCTAACTGAGAACTCACGATGTTCAAGCTTTTACTTCATACATTAAGGTACACACGCTCCACATATTCCTACCTACAATAAACTTGATTAAAAAACATGACAGTTAACGGCTACGATAATCAACTGACAATCTTCACTTCACTCATACTGACATTATTTGTACAAAATAACTTCATTTCGGATTCATTAGGAACTGCTTCCTTTAACCAACGGTATTTTATAACTGTTTGTTTTAATAATTATCTGTATAACCCCTGCGTCGGATTAACGGATTAAACATTACATTTAACTACTAGCCAGAATGTAAGTTTTAGTACCCACCCATCAAACAAGTCAAACAAACAACAATAATTGACAGAGCGAACAGAGGTTTCAGATTCTAACGGGACAAGTCGGGATTCTTTGCTTAGAAATAGGGCCCCGTTTTTACACTTTGGGTACGTAACCCTAAAAACCAAATGCAACCCCTTGCTAGGTAATAGTTTAGGCTAACAACTTGATTAAAATCTATCGGTTAGTGGTTAAACCGGCCCTACATCCACTATTAATTAGCATGATAGCGCGGGCAGCTCACTGTGAATATTTCAGTACACAATTAGCACTCCGGCGCACGGTCAAAGATGGTAGCACACACATGTACTGTTTAACATTTAATGATGCCATTTGTACTGATTTGATCATATTAGACAATTAAACGTACGATGCACTCGACCAAAATACAATTAATGGACGGGCCCAGTAGAAGCGCATTTTTGAAGATTAAAAAATGAGCACCTGTGCTCACTTCGTTTCGTCGTTCTCTAGCCGTAGGAAGTGCAACAAGTGTTGATGGATTTATAGTGTTTAATTAATTATTGGTGTAAGTTCTTTGACATAATTTGATTTTATTATTTTTTGATTTAAATTAAATTAATGCAATTTTGCACGCCCTTGCCCTTGGGGCTGTTAATGGATGAGCGTGTAATATTTAAGACCTTTTATACCCATTGGCAAGCAAATAAAAACTTTGACTTTTACTTTGAACACGTGTCTATTGTTACGTGATAACGAAACATCTCACAAAATTATGCATTCATATACTTTCTCGAAGTTTTTCACAAATAAATTCGGTATCAATTTTTTGTAACAAATTAAAAATATCTCTATCTCTTCTCTACATAGTATAAATTGAAGTCGCTTTCCGCGTCTGTCTGTCTGTCTGTCTGTATGGCCGCTAACTCCTCCTAAACCACGCAACGGATTTTGATGCGGTTTTTACCATCAGTTAGATACTTTTCACGGAAGGTTTATAACTATATATATATAGGATATATAACTAGCGACCCGCCCAGGCTTCGCACGTAAATTACACCCGTGCGAAGCCGGGCGGGCAGGTCGCTAGTAAACAAATAAAACCGATATAAATATTTTGTAACAAATATACTGTATATTTTTATAATTAGGTGTTGAAGTATATGTCTGACGGTTTTGACTCGTGTTTAATGAGCAAGTTCAATGGTTAAGGCTCGTCCATTCATTTTATTTTGGTCGAAGTACGATGCGCGCAATTATACGAATGAAGCTTCATGACTTTATTCCATTCTCCCACTTTTACTACATGACTAGTACAATGACTGCACACTACCACCTCTCTGTCGTGGAAAATTATCAATTTTCCTCAGTTTGAAAACTGTAAATTTGTTAGAAAGTACCCACAATTTTTTTGAAAATTAGTTGAAACCCGAAACTATTGAATAAGGTCTAACTGTAAACATAAATTAATCTTACCAAAATCTAAATTAGCAATGCATAGCTCCGGCCCAAATCCAATAGCCATTCAAAATATATAATAAACTACCCGTACAGATAAAGGATATAGAAAATGAAAATAAATTTGACAAAACCCTAAATAACATATTGCTAGCAAAATGTTATTATAGCTTAAACGAGTATTTAGAAGACAAATCAATTATGGAATAAATCGATCCGCTCCGCACTATATTGCCATACCCAATCAGGGTGTATTATGTGTTACCTAATTTAAACATGCTACCTAACATCTGTATGTGTACTTCATAATAAAAACCGGACAAGTACGAGTAGGACTCGTGCTCTGAGGGTTCCGTTGGACAGAACCCTCAGAGGGCGAGTCCCAAAAAAACTAAAGTTGAAATATTGAAAGACAAACTTAACTTTGTAGTTGACTATAAGGTTCTTCGATACATTACAACTACAAAATGTAACCTAACTTTTTAACTGTTCTCCAACCACCCGCATTCTTCAGTCTTCCCGTGAACATGGTGCATGTAACTGCGCCGAAATATCGGGAGCTCATTCCACAACCTTACCACGGTAAATATCCCGTAAATAATCATATAACTTTAGTGAACAACCGTGATAGTTTTAAAACAGTGTTTTACAAAATGTAAGTTTGTAATAGCAAAATAATTATTTTTTAATGATATAACTTCAAATTTATAACTTTCGGATTTATTCCTATATATGTGCTATGAGGCCTTGCCTCTTGCCAAATTTCATGATTAAAGGTCAACGGGAAGTACCCTATAGGTTTTGATTTCCCTGTGAAATCTCAAAATATGCGACATAAACGTTCATATCTTTTGATTGCGTTGACTCACAACTTTAATTTTTGTACAGCCGAAAGAAACCGTAGACCCAAGTATTTAATATAAATTTCAACTTGATACCTTTACGCGTTCTTGAGAAAAAGGGTATTGACAGACGGACAGACTGACGGACAGACAGACGGATAACGAAGTGATCCTATAAGGGTTCCATTTTTTCCTTTTGAGATACGGAACCCTAATTATGCAATAAATGATTGAGTATTGAGTATTGAAATTCCAACGATTTGTACTCAATGATGTGGGTCGTCATTTATGATACGTACTGCTCAAGAATGGAACTCCTGCCGTCCTCCCTGTTAAGTCCTCCTTGTCAGTCGGTAAGAAAAACGCTGACTCGCGAGTACCACTCGACAAGTCACTTGAGACGCCTCGAGATCTGTCTCTAGATACTGTTGTCTTTGACGGAGTTTTTTTTAAATCTTTGACACCTTGTACTCCTTAGTTATACAAATTCATATACAATAAATATTATAAAGAGGAAAGATTTGATTGTTTGTTTGCTTGCATTGAATAGGCTCCGAAATTACTAAACCAATTTGAAAAATTCTTCCACTGTTGGGAAGCTACACTATCCCCGGGTGACATAGGCTATAATAAATTTAAAAAAATAGGGATCCTTACTAAAACTCCAATAATGTAACCCAAGGTGTAAAAAAATAATATTAACAATTTTAAATTTGCGTGTTTGACAGTTCTAAGACAGGACAACGTCTGTCAGGTCAGCTAGTATACAATTAATATTATAAAGAGGAAAGATTTGATTGTTTGTTTGTTTGCATTGAATAGGCTCCGAAACTACTGAACCGATTTAAAAATTCTTTCACTGTTCAAAAACTACACTATTCCCGGGTGACATAGGCTATAATTTATACCCGTGCGAAGCCGGAGCGGACCGCTAGTATACAATAATCTTTAACAAAATGTGGGTTGAAATACTAAAAACACAGTAGAATATATTGAGGTAAAGTAGTAGTTTGACTTTAAATAAAAGCCCGAATCGAGTGACGTAATCAAACGAGCACCCGTTCCCCGCCCGCTACGATACTTCACGGTACGCTCAGAGCGATAGTCGCGCGCGCCGCGTCATTGAGATTGGTCGTGTGTTGTCGCCAGCATAAAAACAGCGTACATTAATAAAAAAAAACTTAAACCCCGATAGTGGCAACCTAGCCCTGTGCTGTGACCGATAGTAGCAATGACAATATAGCCCGTTGGTCCAGTTGGTAGTGAACCTGCCTTCTGCGCTTGGGGGCGTGGGTTCGATTCCCACCTAGGACAAACATTTGTGTGATGAACATTTGTGTTTGTTTTATATCTGGTTGTTAATATCTATTTAAGTATGTATTTAAAACTACATATGTATGTATATCAGTCTCTGGCAGCCATATCACAAGCTTTGCTTAGTTTGGGGTCAGATGACCGTGTGTGCAAAAATGTCCCGAATATTTATATAACCACTTGACCGCTCATCCTTTACCCCACCGTAAGCTATAATAATATTATTCGAGCGGGCCGGGCCTATCCTAGGCGCGAATTGAATGAATGACTTTTGAGTCTGCAATCACAAGCGTTGAGACGCTAATAACAAGCGCCATATTATATCCCCCCGCGACTGACATGGCTTACATAATGCACAAGCAAATAATGACTCGTATACGATCAAATGGATAATCAATCCAGTGAGCTTAAACACTCATAAAATTTATTAACTGACTTCAAAAAAGAAGGAAGGTTCTCAATTCGACTCGTTTATTTTTTATAACGTTTTACTAGCGACCCGCCCGCCTGGTTTCGCACGGGTGTAATTACCGTGCGAAGCCGGGGCGGGTCGCTAGATATATATATATATAAACCTTCCGTGAAAATGTATCTAACTGATGATGAAAACTGCATCAAAATCCGTTGCGTGGTTTAGGAGGAGTTAGCGGCCATACAGACAGACGCGGAAAGCGACTTTAATTTATACTAAGTAGAGTAGAGATAGAGATGTAGCTCACCAGGGCCCCGATTCTACTAAAGAAATTGTCTTTAAATTGTAATTATTGCTATTTTAATTGTTAAATAACTGCCTCAAAATTTACAGTTTTGAATAATTTTTTTCACTAGAAAAATACAACTACCTAATATTATAACTTAGTGTGAAAAAAAAACTGTCAACTTTGAGGCAGTTATTTAACAATTAAAATAGCAACAATTACAATTTAATGACAATTTGTTTAGTAGAATAGGGGGGCATGTTTCGGTGTCCGTCTGCTTTAAGTCATCATTTTTTCAGTCATATCCTTCCCGTAAGTCCTAAACAAGTCAAAGCCCTAAATACAAGGAGTCTCAGTAAGAGTTATAATTAAGGGTGGTCCACACGCAGCGCGAGGGGTAAACAAATTACACGAGGAATTCTAAGATACTCGTAAATAAGGGGAATAATCGCAAGCTCTGTGATCCAGACTGTACAGTGCGCAGAAAAGGTTCGCATTTTTTTACTAGACAATGACAAAAACAAAAGGGTGTTCTAGTTTTTTTTTACAACGGCCATGCGTTTAAGTGGGATCTTCGGAGCCTATTTTTTATCTTTATTTTTTTGGGGCTTTTAAACTACATGTTTTCAATGTTCTGGGGCCTTACGGCCAATTGCTAACGTGGTATCAAGCTATCGTTAAGTCCGCTCAGTTGGAAAATCACGCGACCGCAAACCGTATTTGGGCGCGTTAAGGTTCACGTTCGCGTGACTGCCCTGGTGGCCCAAACGCTAGTGACTCTGCCTTTTATTGTTGGGGGCGTGGGTTCAACTCCCACCTAAGCTCAAAACTTGGCTCCTTGACCAACAATTCTATAATTTTGATGACTATGTTAAACTGCCTGAAATATTAATGGATTCGTTCATAAATATTTCAGGTAACTGCGTTAATAAATAATTATTAATGAATTAATTTGACATATTGAAATACTGACATAATATATTGTAATACGTAATGCTCATAATATTTTTTAAATGTTTTTAATTGAATAAGTTATTATTTAGTTTGAATTATGTACACATCATAATATTATTAACATATACTGTTTATATAAGTTTATATACATCGTTGTAGAAAGTGTACTGGAGAAGTTTGACTTGTAACTATGGAGTTATTAATAAACAATTGTATTGTATTGTATTGTATTGTATTGTATTGTATTGTATTGTACTGTAAGGTAAATATTCATGTGTTGTACATCTGTTTTTGTTCTATATCTGAGTGTTAATATATATTTAACAAGTGGTCAGCCCCAGCTTCGCACGGGTATAGATTATAGCCTATGTCACCTGAGGATAGTGTGGCTTCCCAACAGTGAAAGAATTTTTCTAATCGGTTTAGTAGTTATGGAGCCTATTCAATGCAAACAAACAAACAAACAATCATATCTTTCCTCTTTATAATATTATTACTAGCGGTCCGCCCTAGCTTCGCACGGGTATATATTATAGCCTATGTCACCCGGGGATAGCGAAGCTTCCTAACAGTGAAAGATTTTTTTCAAATCGGTTCAGTAGTTTCGGAGCCTATTCAATGCAAACAAACAAACAAAAAATCAAATCTTTCCTCTTTATAATATTAGTGTAGATAATAGTATAGAAAAGATAGAGAATATAGAAAGAAGATAGATAGATATTGAATGGTGCAAGTTGGGTCTGTTTTGCTGACGGTACCCCGTCACGCGCCGTGACAATCTGTATGTTTGTACATTATTAAATACGTCGCTATATAGGTATGTAGGTGACTAGATAATATTATCAGCGTCTTGGGAACTACGAGTGTAGGTATGCTTCATTTAACTTCCTATAGCTTTTGGGCTCGGATGAAATTAGGAATTCGTACCGTGTCGGACATTTATCTTTCTATTCGAGATATAAAACCAGACAAGTACGAGTAAGACTCGTGTTCTGAGGGTTCCGTTAGACGGAACTCTCAGAACGCGAGTCAAAAAAAAATAAAAAAATACTGAAGTTGAAATATTGAAAGACAAACTTAACATTGTAGTTGAAAATAAGGTTCTTCGATACATTCCAACTACAAAATGTAAGTTTGTAATAGCAAAATAATTATTTTTAAATCATATAACTTCAAATTTATGATTTTTAGATTTATTTCTATATATGTGCTATAAGATATTGCCTCTTGCCAAATTTCATGATTCTAGGTCAACGGGACGTACCATATAGGTTTGATTCCCCTGTGAAATCGCAAAATATGCGACATAAACGTTCATATATTTTGATTGCGTTGACTTACAACTTTTATTTTTTTACAGCCGAAAGAAACCGTAGACTCCAGTGTGTAGTATAAATTTCAACTTGATACCTTTACGCGTTCTTGAGAAAAAGGGTCTTGACAGACGGACAGACAGACAGAGGGACAACGAAGTGATCCTATAAGGGTTCCGTTTTTTCCTTTTGAGGTACGGAACCCTAAAAAGCTCATGTACGTTCTAGAAATTTTAATTAAGAATAACTCCTGGGTTAAGCAGAAAGGGGTCCATAGTACCCATCATTACGAACAACGTTTACAATGGGAGCAACACTGAAATCGTGAAAAAATTATCAGCTGATCCATAGAAAATGGTCACTACTCGACAAAATGTAATGATTAGTATAACGGACCCCTTTCGGCTTAGTACACCCTTTCCGCGTAACTCTGTTTAATAATTTGCTACCAGTGAAGTGATTTTGCGAAGAGGCGTGAGACAGGGAGATGTTATCTCTCCGAAACTGTTCACTGCCGCATTGGAAGACGCCTTCAAGCTCCTGGATCGCTGACATTCCGGAAGAGACACATGACTTGTCACTGTCCAGTTACCACTTCTTAGCAACAAACACAAAAATTTACAAATCTTTTTATCTATATCTATACTAATATTATAAAGAGGAAAGATTTGATTGTTTGTTTGTTTGCATTGAATAGGCTCTGAAATTACTGAACCGATTTGAAAAATTCTTTCACTGTTGGGAAGCTACGCTATCCCCGGGTGACATAGGCTATAATCTATACCCGTGCGAAGTTGGGGCGGACCACTAGTACTTCATTATTTCTTAGTTTATTTGTAGTGGGTGAAAACGTATTTATAGCTTTTCCGTTCCGTTGTAAGTAAAAACACTACTTGACTTTCTCCATTAATTTAGGGTAAAAAAAGCATAATTATATCTTCTTAGTTCCATTATGGGTAAAAATTTAATTATACCTTTCTCATTTCACTGTGGGTAAAAATTAAGTACCAAGTCCACGTAAAAAGAAGATCATCGCTTCTTTTTCCATTCGCCCCGTTTCCTGTTCGCCCTCTTTCCCATTGGCCCTCTTACCCGCAGCATACGCTAGTTGGGCAAAACTTGTCACAATCAGGTATACAACATCATGACCATTAACATTCTTTTGCACTGCAGGACAGAGATGCTCAAACTTTCTTGACGGTAGCACCTTTTCTCACCAAAATAGAAATTTATATCTGTTTTAAACTATCACGTTTGTAAAACACTGTTTTAAACTATCACGGTTGTTCACTAAAGTTATATGTTAAAATTCGTGTTCAAAATACTATACGCAGTGATACAGTGAGTGTGTTTTGTCGGGACTTAGGTTCGAGTTCGAGTTCCAGTGATAACCGTAGCAAAAGTCTAAGAAAGAGGGTAGATCGTTATGTCTGCACCTAACTTTTTAACTGTTCTCCAACCACCCGCATTCTTCAGTCTTCCCGTGAACATGGTGCATGTAACTGCGCCGAAATATCGGGAGCTCATTCCACAACCTTACCACGGTAAATATCCCGTAAATAATCATAATAAGTATAGTTATAATAGATAACTGGCCATCTATTACTGCGTCCTATTAGTACGCAGTGAACGTACTGCAATCCCCAAGCCACCTGCCAAGCGTGGTGATTATGGCAACACTCCTCTCTAAGAGGGAGGCCTTTGTTCAGCAGTGGACGTTTACTGGCAGATGATGTGTTTAAAAAAACATTACCCTCCTTGAGAAGTCGGGTGAAAACCTATATTTTATCGCAATATATATTACTAGCCGCCCGCCTCGGCTTCGCACGGGAATATATATAATATAGCCTATGTCACCCGGGGATAGTGTAGCTTCCCAACAGTGAAGGAATTTTTCAAATCGGTTCAGTAGTTTCGGAGCCTATTCAATGCCAACAAACAAACAAACAAACAATCAAATCTTTCTTCTTTATAATATTATTACTAGCGGTCCGCCTCAGCTTCGCACGGGTATAGATATATAGCATATGTCACCCGGGGATAGTGTAGCTTCCCAACAGTGAAAGAATTTTTCAAATCGGTTTAATAGTTTCGGAGCCTATTCAATGCAAACAAACAAACAATCTTAGAATAACTACACAAAGAAACCAAGTACATTCGCAAAATTTAAGCCATTCAAATGGAGTCATATATGGCTCCAAAAAATATATAAAAAAATTACTATGACAATTTGCGCGGTGAAGTCGTACCACAACAAATCAGAAAAGCAGCATAAGAGTTATGGTGTGACATTCCACAGGTAATCCATTAATTTTCTTGCTTAAATCGTTTAAAATAGCAATCGAAACGTAAGCTACAAAGCGAATTTGTAGCTTACGTTTTGAGAAGGCGTTGTTTGGAAACTTACCTTCTCTGAGTAGTTATTCTAAGCAAACAATCAAATCTTTCCTCTTTATAATAATAATATTAGTATAAATTAGTATAGATGAATCGTTGCACTTAAAATATGAACATTTAAATTTGTATTTAATATGAATAGGTATTACGTCTATAATAAAATTATGGTGTCGTCTTATAAATGCCAATAACTACTATACAACCGCATTAACAAATTTAAACCCATCTTAAAACTAAATCGTAACGCTTGCAATAAAACCTTAACGGACTACTTAATACAGCTTGACTATAAATTAACTGAGAATTTGCTCAACTGACACACATTAGTGAAACCACGACTCATTATGGCTGTTAACCTTAAATATTATAAGTACCAGATGACTGACCACTCTAACAATCACACCAACATACCACACAAACAAGCAACACTCGACTATAAACACATCCAAACTAACAGATACACTCTCTCACATTCATATACACACGTACACAAAAAAAACTTATCACACACACATAAAAACACACACATACACTAAGTTGATAAACATTATTAGTAATTTACCAAAAGGCACTTATTGTTTAAGTAAGTTAATATTATTTTTGTCCCTTTTACATACTTCAACAACAAGCCTATTATTATCTATTTATCTCTTATCTCTATTTACCTACTTTAAGTTCACCTCTGCGGGGAAGACAATCATGCGCAGAGTCGAAAACTGTGACCTCACGACACAGGTTATCCTAGTGTGGGGGACAGTGTTCCACTACGGTACATAATTGTTTGTTTATTATGCTCACCTCTTCTTACAACATTTTGTACACATGTAACTACCTACTTAAGATTTTTTATGTACCTATAGCCCTTTAATGAATACCAATAAACGTTTTTGAATTTTGAATTTTTGAATTTGAATAACGACAATGAGCAATATTTTATTTGTGTAAAAAAATAGCACACATGCCTAAAGATACACACTAACTTAAAGATAACGCGTAGCACATGACTACGAAACGCGTAGAATGGTGCTACAAAATACGTAGCATGGCATTTTACATCGCGCAGTGTAGCAGAGTGCTACGGTATGCGTAGCAGAGTGCTACGAATCACGTAGCATCTTGCTACGAAACATTTTTAGATTAGTTTCACCCGTAGATATTTATAACTATGGATTCAAAATTGTGTTAAAAATGAGGACAATATGCAGTGCTCACATGGGCGGGATGCACGCCATTTCTAACAAGTCATAGCTGTATAGAAATATGGTTGGCTACAACGTTTGAACAGTGACCTATATTACCACCACTTTGCCATTCATCCAACGCTAGCTAAATTAAATAAAACACTAAACTTGAGAACCGCAGGCTTTTCGCGAAGCCAAATTTCGTTGCTGCTAACGACTGGACAGCGGAGAGAGCGGGACAAAAGTCACACGAGCTAGAAAGAGACGTATATACGCAGTTGGCTTCGCCTAATCAATGCATACAGCCAAGCCTCTGCAGCCTTTAGTTTGCCGCGTGCTCTTTCACGAGACGGTACTGTCGAAATTTCCAGCAAAAATTAAAAAATAAAATGCAAAAAATAACAATTACCCATTCAAAAATCGAAAACTTTCACGCCAATTAGCAAATTTAAATTGCGAACATCGATTTTTACTCGAACTTGGAGCGGATCGTTTCAAAAATCGAACGTCGCTGAGCGGCTTCCGAACAAAAGAGCGCGTAGAAATTGTGGCCTTTTTCGCAAAAAAATAAAACACGCATTCTTTTTTCAAACGTTAATTCGATTTTATTCCTTTTAATGTGCAACTTTGTTTCTCATTCGATTTGAAATGTTTGATAGTGTAATTTATTTAGTGTGTTCACTTCATTTATAATTTAAGCGACTAAATAACCGAAAATCAGTGAGTTTTAAACCGGATTGTAGATTATTTGTTTCTAAATATGTATTACCCGAGATATTTGAGTGGGAAAGTGCCCGGGGATTGCGGGAAGCCTGCTTCTTTGTTCAGCGCTGCATTACAGATTGGCGCAACAGAAAAAGGTAACAAGTACGATTGGCTCGCGAGAACGTTCGGCCATTTTGAATTTCCAACGTGTTTATAAACCGAGTCCAGCATTTTTTTAATACATTTTTAGGTACAACTTTGTAACGTTGCGTTTAGGTTCAGAATATGGTGCGCCGTTAATTCAATCGCACATTTTTTTTTATGTAAAACATTTGTGCATGGGCTGTATTTTTAAATATGAAATGACTATCTACTTTTGAAAATGTGCTTCGGCAATTTAGCGAAATTAACATTACAAAAACTAAGAAATGAAATGAAAATTAATGAAAAATTATTTATTGTAGCAAACGTGGTGGCACAATAATATGTGAAGGACTAAATTTTGTTAAATAATTTTATTATGCCCAAAAAAAAAATTTTTAAATAGGATTTTGCATTTATTCTGGCCATTATAAAAAATATTAAACCAATTAATATTATTATTATCTTTCTAAATATTTTGAACTAGCTGGAACCCGCTACTTCGTACGCGTAGAGCTCGGCCTTCGGCCTCGCTACTACCACCCGTTATAGCCTATGTGTTATTCTAATGTATAAGCTATATTATTGTAAAGTTTCATTAAAATCCATTCGGTAGTTTTTGCGTGAAAGAGGAACAAACATCCATACATACAAACTTTCGCGTTTATAATATTAGTAGGAAGTAGGATTATTAACGTTACAGAAACTGCAAAATTACCAAAGGTTATTTTTAAAAGTAGACAGCCATATTTTAAAAAACCGGACAAGTGTGAGCAGGACTCGCACTCTGAGGGTTCCGTTGGATGGAACCCTCAAAGCGAGAGTCCAAACATAAAAAATTAAGACATTTTGAAAGATAAACTTAACCTTGTAGTGGACTATAAGGTGCTTCTATACATACCAACTACAAAATTTAAGTTTGTAATTGCAAACAATATTTTTTATATGATTTATCTATAAATTAACAACTTTCAGATTTTTCCTTTATATATGCTGTGAGACCTTACATTTTGCCAAATTTCATGATTCTAGGTCAACGGGCAGTACTCTATAGGTTTTGATTTCTCTTTGAAATCACTAAATATGCCACATAAATCTTTTAATCGCGTTGATTTACAAATTTGATTTTATTACCGCTGAAACAAACTGTAAATTTGAGTATCTATACTATATTATAATCATACTAATATTATAAATGCGAAAATGAGTTTGTTTGTTCCTCTTTCAAGCTGCAATGGAACAACGGATCGACCTGATTTTTTGCATGGGTATAGTTCAAGAGCCAGAGAGTGACATAGGCTACTTTTCATCATCATCATCATCATCATCACCATCACCATTTTTAATCACTACGCGGGTGAAACCGCGGGGCGCAGCTAGTATAATATTATAAAGAGGAAAAGTTTAATTGTTTGTTTGTTTGTTTGCATTGAATAGGCTCCGAAACTACTGTACCGATTTGAACGATTCTTTCTGTGTGAGAAGCTACACTATCCCCGGGTGACATAGGATATATTATATTTAAAAAAAAAATGGTTTCCTTACTATAACTCCAATAATGTAACCCAAGGTGTAAAAAAATAAGACTTGCACCCGTGCGAAGCCGGGGTGCGTTGGGGATCTTAATCACTTTATCTGTGAAAAAGGGGTCTTGACGACAGACTGACGGACAAAAAAGTGATCCTAATAAGGGTTCCGTTTTTTCCTTTTGAGGTACGGAACCCTAAAAACAACAAATGCGTGAGCAAGATCGCTGAACCGGTATACTGGCTCTTAATACTTTGAAATTGATAGTAACAAGCATTTTTTTACTTTTTTTAAAATAATATATTATAGTCTTGCGCTTGGCCGCCATCTCGCCTGATGTTAAGCGATGCTGCGGTCTACGAAGGAGCACGCTTGCCTAGAAGAAACCGATTCACTCTCGACTTGAAGACACCCAGATTGTAACTAACGAGGAACACCCATTCAGGCAGCGAATCCCACCAGACTAGCAGATCGCACAATAAATGTGGAATCAAAGCGCTTCGTATACGTAACTCATAACAGTTTAGTTAAATATCTAAAAAGTCACGGAGGTAATAAAACCATGAAAGAAAAGTCGGTTACATTCTTACGTACATTTCCGACAGTTCTTGAAAACCAATTTAACTTGTATATTATGTTATCTGTGTCTGGCGATGTGCGAGTGACATTTTCAATCTGAGGGTTCCGCAGTTAAAATTTCGAGAATCACAACGCTTTATACTTATGTCTATAAATAAATAAATATTCGGGACATTTTTTTCACACACGGTCATCTGACCCCAAACTAAGCAAAGCTTGTGATATGGCTGCCAGAGACTGATGTACATACATATATAGTTTTTAAATACATACTTTAATAGATAATTAACAACCAGATATAGAACAAACACAAATGTTCATCACACAAATGTTTGTCCTACGTGGGAATCGAACCCACGCCCTCAGGCTCAGAAGGGAATAGATAGAAGATTACACAAAACATGGGTGCTGTTTATGTAACAATTATTATTTATGCTGGTATCTATCGACATACAATACCTATAGTCACAAACGTGCAAAAAATGTCCGAACCAAAACTCGGCGCACGCTACGCATTGTGCCGACTTTTTGGTTAGTTGTAAAGCAATTGCGATCCGACTAGAGTCCGTTTCACGAAAGAAGTCCCGCAGACGCGGCGCTGTCATCGCGTATCAATCACTATCAGTATCATTTCTCGAGTAGAACTTTAACAACTTTTGGCATCGTACACGACTCTTTAACGATGGAAAATTAATAAAAATCTCACTAGCGTCCAAACACAGTAACAACACCTGACAACTACAACATGGAAATTTAGTTCCGCTGTTTGCCGTGGGACTTCTTTCATGAAAAGCATTTTACAACGCCGCGCGATACCAGAGCTTCGATGACATAGCGGACAACTAACGTTGAACACTAAGCAAGCGACATAACGTCTAAATTGGTGTGGTATTGTGACCTAATTATATAACACTAGCAGACCTGACAGACGTTGTCCTGTCTTAGAACTGTCAAACACGCAAAGTCAAAATTACAAATCTTATTTTTTTCACCTTGGGTTACATTATTGGAGTTTTAGTAAGATCCCTATTTTTTTTTAAATTATAAAATAGCCTATTTTAACCGGGGATAGTGTAGCTTCCCAACAGTGAAAGAATTTATCAAATCGGTTCAGTAGTTTCGGATACTATTCAATGCAAACAAACAAACAATCAAATCTTTCCTCTTTATAATATTATAACATAGATGATATATAACATATTTATTAATATGACATTATTATATAATATGACATAACTATATAATTGATGTCGAGATCGGAAGCTCCCAAGGTGCAACAGTGCGTTTGCTTCACGCCTACCAGGGTACGTTCACATATTTACATACAATTCGGTATGTAAGCATATTGATATTATCAAAAACACGTTTGCTGAAGCCAAAAGTAAAAATCCCTATCCTACAAATAAACAAACAAATCTTTCCTCTTTATAATATTAGTATAGATGAACTCGAACGAAAAAAAAAACCAATTTCAATCTCAAAAAAACAAGATTAACATTTTGGATCCACGTGTCTGCCCCGGGGCTCCCAAATCCATCAGCCCTGAGCGGTATTATTTCTTTTTTAATTTAACCCAAAACAATAAGACTTTTCCTTTTACTACGTAAATACAAAAGGAATAAAAGATAACAGAGTATCCTTTTGATGGCATATTCTGGTTGCTTTGAGCTACTGGGTCACTTGACCGGATATTTTATTTTATTTTATTTTATTTTATTTTATTTTATTTTATTTTATTTTATTTTATTTTATTTTATTTTATTTTATTTTATTTTATTTTATTTTATTTTATTTTATTTTATTTTATTAATGAACACCAACATGATGTACGTCCTTGCTTAACATGACGGAGACAAGGCCATGAGTAGACTAAAAGCCACCACAATTATAGGTGCAGACTACATGCTATTAAAAATAATAATAATGAGAGTTAGTTTTTGGAATATAACTGATTTAGATAGATACATTGATACTCTGTGATAGATATTCTATGATAGATACAGATATTGTTTCATTTAAATTAATCACTTTTGACGTATTTTCAACCAACTAGTTTTTTTTAGGGTTACGTACTCAAAAGGTAAAACGGTACCCTATTACTAAGCCTATGCTGTCTGTCTGTCCGTCCGTCTGTCCTACCTATTAACGGCTGTATCTTTCGAACCGTAATAGATAGCCAGTTGAAATTTTCACAGAATATGTAATGTTACGGCGGATTAACCTACAAATTAAAAAAAGTCAAAACGTAAAAACGAAAGGGTAATATACAACAAAAGTATTTTTGTATTAGTTCTGATGTAAAAAAGGTAATACGTACAAGCGTCAAACTTGGCAAGATACACACTTTAAACGCAAGATACACACTTTAAACGCAAGGTACACACTTTAAACGCAAGGTACACACTTTAAACTACAACAAAAAAACCGGACAAGTACGAGTAGGACTCGTGCTCTGTGGGTTCCGTTGGACAGAAACCTCAGAGCGCGAGTCCAAGGGTCCCGTTTTTTTCTTTTGAGGTACGGAACCCTAAAAAGTGGCATTGTGAACTATATAATTGATACAATATATTATGTACAATGACGCTCGGACGTTTTTTGACTGTGTTCGCTGATAATAGAATAGAATAAAATAATACTTCATTGTTGATTGTGATTCTATAAATAATACTTTATTATAATAATTATTAATATTATATTTAATATTATCTATTATTATAATATTATAATATTAATAATATTATAATTTCAGAAAAAATAGGGATCCTTATTAAAACTCCAATAATGTAACCCAAGGGGTAAAAAAAATTAGATTAACAATTTTAACTTTGATTGATTGATTGATTGATTAACTCTTTATTGTTCACACCATGAAATTTGATACAGAAGACAAAAAACTCTTAAAAACTAGTGTAACAACTGGCGGCTTTATCGCTAAAAGCGATCTCTTCCAGGCAACCTTATGCCTTTCCTTACCTTTGCGTGTTTGACAGTTCTAAGACAGGACAACGTCTGTCAGGTCAGCTAGTATATTATAATAATACTTTATCGAGATTGTGATTCTATAAGAATTGTATCTCGATGGCGCCAGAAGAAGAATATTAAGG
The DNA here is from genome assembly GCA_914767915.1 of Agriopis aurantiaria. Classification (NCBI taxonomy): domain Eukaryota; kingdom Metazoa; phylum Arthropoda; class Insecta; order Lepidoptera; family Geometridae; genus Agriopis; species Agriopis aurantiaria. The sequence goes on along the minus strand of OU612010.1, from coordinate 4,122,817 downwards.
CAATTCCTGAGTCTTCTTTAGTGTGTAGTATATATAGCAACATCTTACGTTCAAAAAGCTAGTAAAAGAGATCACAATTTACTGTTTTCGTTTCGCTTTTTACAATGTAACATAACATTGAATGACGTACGTGCGTATTACATTTTTAGAGGATCGGATCTACTGAACTGTACGCAAGTTATCGTCCACCAAATATACAAACATACAAACTCACAAACATACATACAAATACCGATTTGTCCCGTAGATGGTAGACTGCTGTTACTAGCTGTTTAAAGCAATCTAGTTAAAAAGTTAGTGGTCATGAAAAAATTTTGCGCGACCGCAAACCGTATTTGGGCACGTTAAAGTTCACATTCGCGTGATTTTCCGAACTGCGCGGTTTTAACTTTAGTTTGAACGCGTAAGCAGTTGGCCGTAAGGCCCCAGGATCGTTTACACCATGACGTGACAACTTCCGTCATTTTAAGCATTGCTTAACTTAACTAGCGTTTATAAGTAAGGACGTAGACCTTTAAGATCGCAAACAATTATACGTGCTCTCAAATTGCACAGCTGATGGCATCAACTTGCGTTTTTTCGCCCAATATTTTTTCCACAGTCTAAATAGGTCACGCAATAATACCTTGCAGAAAACAATCAATCTTTTTCATAACGCGATCTATCAGCTGCTAGACTGTGGCATACGAAATGACGTAATTTCACAACAAAAGATTGGGTCTGTAATAATTAGGCCTAATAGGGACGAAATTATGGTCATAGTTTATATGTACCTCAGAAAAGAGAAGTAAATAGAAAGGATATGAGAAGGAAAATTTGTTACCAGGCATATTTTATTTATTTATTTTTTATTTAATAATAAATATAAATAAATAAAATATTCGGGACATTTTTTTTTCACACACGGTCATCTGACCCCAAACTAAGCAAAGCTTGTGATATGGCTGCCAGAGACTGATATACATACATATATAGTTTTAAATACATACTTAAATAGATATAAACAACCAGATATAGAACAAACACAAATGTTCATCACATAAATGTTTGCCCTAGGCGGGAATCGAACCCGCGCCCCCAAGCTCAGAAGGCAGATTCACTACCAACTGGACCAACGGGCTATCGTTGGTCCAGTTAATAGGCTTGCGTTTGACCGGCAACGCACCTGATGTTAAGCGATGATGCGGTCTACGATGGAGCACGCTTGCCTAGAAGAAACCGATTCACTCGTGATTTGAAGACACCCAGATTGTTACTATCCGGGAACACCCATTCAGACAGCGCATTCCACAGACTAGCAGTTCGCATAATACAAGTGGAATCAAAGCGCTTCGTTCGGGTTTTCGGAATACCGACTATAAAGCGGTGTCGATTTTTTGTGCCCGCTCTGGCAGTCCGATAAAAAAATGGGCAGGAGGGAATTAGATCATGAAGATCCGATGCACACTCTCCGAAATGTATCCGATAAAAAACCGATAGTCTAGCAACTTTGCGTCGATGCTCAAGACTAAGGAGCTTAGTCTGAACCAGGGATTCGTTGCCGATGAGCCTCTTGGCACGTTTCCCAATAGACTCTAACGCCCCAAGCTGATACTTAGCTGATACATCCCATTGATTGAACATTCTTATTTAGATCAACGCATAGAGCTCCGCATCACAGTTGCTAACTGATTTCGAATGACTGACGTTTCGTTTATATGGGTGCAACTGGCTACAACAAATTTCTAACAAAAAATGCCTTGGCAGCCGTTCTAATTTAAACAAAAAAAAACTTTTCTGTCATTTGTACAGACCTAATGAGCGGCTGCTGAATGACATGCGTCTGACAGTTGGCATAACATTGTTCATTCAAAACAAAAGTTGAACGAAAACGGTAAATTCTGATCACTAGCTTTTTAGGATTCTATAGCCCGACAAGGAACCTTTATAAATTCGTTCTATCCGTCCGTTTTTAGAACCTTCTTACTTCTGTAGTTATTAGGGAAAGTGCTGCACAATAGGGAATATGCATGTGGTTTAAATATTTTTTTTCCGAATCTTTATTGTTCTGAATTTATATCTAAAAGATTTTTTTTTTATTTATTTACATTTTAATTGCTTAAAATATTAAATAAAAAGTGCAAAATATAAGAGGGAAATTCAAATTTGCGAAACGCTTCACCATTGGTCGAAACGAAACGTGACGTCAAAAGCCACAACATTGCCTTTAGCGGCGTCGATATTCATACTGTTTTAGTAGTGTTTGAGAGAAAAATCGTTTTACATTGAGTTCCTGTAGTTTTTTCCATTAGCTAGTGTAATTTTAGCATTCTCGTGAGACTAGAGATCATTTACGACGATGACTGAGACTGGTTTTGTCAAAGCACATTCGGACAATCTACCAAAAATATCTAGATGCATTCATAATGACAGCAAATTTTGCATCAAATCCAGATTTTACAGTTGCTGAGATCAAAGGAGTGAAAGCGGCAAGGTAATTGTTATAATCCATGATATATTTTAATCCATTACATAGGTTTTTACACATAAATGCACTCGGCAGTAATTACCAAAACATAACCTATAAATAATCATTGGTCATTAAAATTGTTATGAATTTGCTGCTCTACTGTCTATATTATAATAATTTATAAGTAATTATACCTAACATTACTTATGTTCCGTAATTTTCCGTGAATTTTTAAGTTTTTTTTAAAAATGTGAATACTGTTTACTCTAAATACTTAATGTACCTACTTATTGTTTGTTTGTTGAGTGCATAATATTCAATACTAAACATACTTCTAACTCACACCATGCTATCAAAATATAACATATTCACATTGAAATGATCTTCACGACAATGCAAACATGATGTTGGAGATACTTCATCTCTTCTCATAACCTTACACCATTGTTTACGTATTTTCGCATCTCTTGGAATAGGAAAAAAAACACTTTATCGGGTGTATTTCTAATAGTGTTTGTACACTTTGGCACAAGACGATACCTATAAAAATGTTTTTTAGCTTCTTCCATGGTCTGGATATCAATAAAACTGAAAATCGGTGTGAAATAACTGTATCGTCTATAGTAAACAAACACAGAACGTGGCTTATGACGTCATCCAAGGCCCGCGAAAAATTGCGGCGTTCAAACAGCTCAAATTTATTCGATGTTTTAAATATTATTTTAAAAATTAATTTGAGCTTTTCCAACTGTAATTATGTTTTTTACTATGATATAACGATGTAAACAGTTAATTAAAAATATAAAAAAAACACATGCATATTCCCTATTACAGTTTTAGTATAGATCTCAATTTAAAATGTACTAGCTGCCCTGACAGACGCCCTGTCTTAGAACTGTCAAACACGCAAAGTTAAAATTGTAAATCTTTTTTTTTTACACCTTGGATTACATTATTGCAGTTTTAGTAAGCATCCCTATTTTTTTGAAAATATAACAGACTATGTTACCCGGGGATAGTGTAGCTTCACAACAGTGAAAGAATTTTTCAAATCGGTTCAGTAGTATCGGAGCCTTTTCAATGCAAACAAACAAACAAACAATCAAATTTTTCTTCTTTATAATAATATGAGTATAGATAAAAAGAAAGTAATTTTGCGTTTAAGGGGTGGCTCAAAAAAATACACTTTATAAAAAGTGATGAACTAAACCTTCTCTTCATTTTAAAAGACCTATTCAACGACACCTCCCCCCCCCCCCCACCAGAAGCGGGTGCAGCGCAAAAAAAAAAAACATCCCCACTTCACATCAGAACTTCTATTTAGTTTTTTTTTATGAATGATTAGCTGTTGCCCGCGACTTTGTACGCGTAGACTTTCATATAAACTTTCAACCCCTTTTTGTCATCCTTAATTCGACCCTTTCGTAAAATGTATCCGAAATGAAGTTATTTTGTACAAATAATGTCAGTATGAGTGAAGTGAAGATTGTCAGTTGATTATTGTAGCCGTTAACTGTCATATGTTTCCATCAAGATCATGGTAGGTAGGAAAACTATGGAGCGGATGTACCTTAGTGTAGGTGAAGTGAAAGCTTGAACATCGTGAGGTCTCAATTCGAAATACTAGTAACGATGAGTACAATGACCTCCTATCGGCTAAGTGTAGTCTATATGCGTAACTCTGTATAAGGTTCAGCTCAACATCGATTTCCAGGCATATTTCAACCGGTAAAGCTGAATAGAGAAATTTCAGCTCGCAAATTGCGGATCACAGCGTTTTGTGCGAAAGATCGATAGTCAGTTGACCTGGATCGGAGTGGGGGCAGTAATGATGAGATTTTAAAGTTTCTAGTTAATATAACTAAGCTAGATCTCGTTGCAGGTATTACAGTGTGACCGCTAAAAGAATGCGCCTGACAGCTGGAATAATATTGTAAAAATCTAAATTAAAAGGTATCACATCATCAGCTATTAAACGTCCACTGCTGAACAAAGGCTTCCCTCTTAAAGAGGGGTTTTGCCATAAGCTTGACAGGCGTCTTGGGGATCGCAGTTCGTTCGCCTTGTACTAATAGGATGCTGCTGACCATTCTCTGGTGGTTCTGGTCGCAGTTGGAGGACATAACCTTGTCCAATGAAAAGATATGATAACTAAAACACTGTTTTAAACTATCGTGGTTGTTCAATAAAGTTATATGATTAAGACTAAGAATGAGGGTAGATCGTTTTGTCTGCACCTAACTTTTTAACTATTCGACCAACCACCCGCATTCTTCAGTCTTCCCGTGAACATGGTGCATGTAACTATTTTAATTCAATTGATGCCCATATTGAATTTATCATCTAGGACCAAAGTGTTTGGGAAGACAAATCCAATGAACCCAGACTCGACAGAATTACGTCGTTTTGTTAAGGAGTTCCTATGGCCACCTTTTTTCTCCATCATCAGACCAGCTCGAAGGTACCATAACATTGCATTGTCACCGAACTTACATAACTACTACATATACTTATTTGTTTCGGGAATGGTGGGTATGAACACACTAGAGCTGCGGCGGAAGTGTGCACTCATTGTCCACTACTACTTGCTACTGAACAATAGGATTGATAACCCTAATGCGTTGTCTCTATGTGCGTTGTACGTCCCGGAGTGGTCGGTGGTCGCGCGCGTGCGCAGGCGCGGCCGGCACCTGCCGCTGCTGGCGCCGCTCGTCCCCCCGCGCACAGATACCTCGCGCTACGCGCCCACAAATCACGCACTCACACTGCTCAACGAGCTAATCACTCACCAGCCTGATATTGATTTGTTTTTTACCAATATAAATGTTATGCTTCAGAATTGTATTAGTTATTTTGGCATTAACTCGATATTACATTCTAGTAATATTTAGCTGCGAAATGTTATTGTAAGAAAAGTTTTTTGTTATTGTCTCAAAAATGTTTTGGTTTTTAGCTGTAAGTTTTTGAGAAATTGTAATTAAATAAATAATAAAATAAGTATGCCAAATTTCAACTCAATCGGTTAAAGATATCTCCTCCAAAATTGAGTTGCAAGACTCCACCCGAACAAACATAGTTACATACACACATTGCAAGTTAAATAAAAACTTGTAAAAATCAGTTAACCCAGAAGATTTGCCAGGTTATGGCTTACCACCTTCAGTTATTCCTCCAAAATATTATGATCTCAGTTGCTTCTAACGAAGAGTGAAGGTCCTCAAAGGTTGGCAACGCACCGCTAATGCCCCGGGTATTGTAGTTGTCCATAGGCAACGGTGACTACTTACCATCAGGTGGGCTGCCGCTTGTTTGTCTATTGTTACATTTAAAAACAACAGATCAGCCAGGGCTATGCTCGGGGTTTCTCTACGAGATCGAATCAGAAATGAGGAGATCCGTAGACGAATGAAGGTTACCGACATAGCCCACCGGATTAGCAAGTTGAAGTAGCAGTGGGCAGGGCACATAGCACGTAGAACAGATGGCAGATGGGCCCAAAAGGTTTTCGAATGGAGAACACGGACCAGGAAGCGCAGCGTAAGACGTCCACCCATGAGATGGACAGACGACCTAAAAGAGACCGCAGGGAAACACTGGATGCAGGACGCTTCAAACCGGCCCTTTTGGAGATCGTTGGGGAGGCCTATATCCAGCAGTGGACGTCCTACGACTGAAATGATGATGATGAGACCAGCCAGGGTGGGGCAAGCACCCACCCTGTCCCTAACGTGCCTATGTCCATGGGCACAAGTCTCGCAGTTTTAGTCAAAGGTTTGCAGTGTAAATAACGTTGCACTGATCGCTAAAATAGAACATCAAAACAGTATTTTTGCCTCCTTTTGTCTGGTCGCGCCAACTCAGCGTGAGATGTGATAATGTACGGCCTGACCTGATTACTTAATGGACGAAAGTGATCGAGGGAGCTGGCAGATACAGTTTTTAATGCGGTTTGAAACACGTATTTTCTAGCCGACGAAGCCAAGACGCAGGTTAGCCCGTTGGGCCAGTTGGTAGTGAAACTTCTGAGCTTGGTGGCGTGGGTTGGATTCCCATCTAGGATAAACATTTATGTGATTAACATTTGTGTTTGTTCTATATCTGGTTGTTAATATCTATTTAAGTATGTATTTAATAAAACTGTTTATATGTATGTATATCAGTCTCTGGCAGTCATATCATAAGCTTTGCTTAGTTTGGGGTCAGATAACCGTAGTGCAAAAAATGTCCCGAATATTTATTTACTATGCAGCGATCGCTTTCGCGCATATGATGTTTTTACCCGACTGCACAAGAAAGAGGGTTATGTTTTTCGAGTATATGTATGTACATAACAGAACTCCCGACTAGCACTTGGCCATTATTTATTATTTGTTGTAATACTTTAGAGTGTGTACTATAATCATGCCAAGTTTGACGCTTGTACGTATTACCGTTTTTACATTAGAGCTAATACTAAAATACGTTTAAAAACCCGTAATTCCCACTGGTCTTAAGGCACTGAGGTATTTTGGACGAGAAGACGTTGCAAAGTTTACCGAACGCTGCCCAGCCGAGTTGGATTGACCTCTTTCTTGAAGTTGGAGCTACCTAGTTCGAGTTTGTCCTAGGTACGCGTCAACAGCTTCAAGGGCTGAGTTCCCAACTGATACTGGGGTGGGCACAACATGGACATTTGCAGACAAATTACGCGAAGTTCCTATTTTAAAACTTTGCTAATAAAAACAAAAACTTGTCAACTTGCAATCACTGCATAAGTATTCACAGCGACGCTGACTGGCCCCGCGTCGCTCATTCAAGAGTTTGCCTAGGAAGTCTTGTAACAGTACGAATACTGTATACAGGGTGACTTATTTTTTGTTTGCCATATTCAAGATGGCCTCCCTACAACTCATTTTTAGGGTTCCGTACACAAAAGGTAAAAACAGGACCTTTTTAATAAGCTTACGATGTATGTCTGTCCGGCTGTATCTTTCGAGCCGTACTAGATAGCCAGTTGTAATTCTCATGGAATATGTAATGTTACGGCGGATTAACTAAGAAATAATAAATAAAACAAGTCAAGTGCGAGTTGGGCTAGCGCACTGAGGGTTCCGTACCGCCACATAACTTGTTAGCTACTAAAGTACAAAAAAAATGTGCAAAATGACAACATTCATCAACGCCCAGGCGGTCACCCATCCAAGTACCGACTGCGCCTGACGTTGCTTCACTTCGGTGATCGTACGAGAACCGGTGGTGAACAGAAATTTGACACTGACTCGCACTTGGCCATTATTTATTATTTGTTGTTATACTTTAGAGTGTGTCATCAAATCATGCCAAGCTTGACGCTTGTATGTATTACCATTTTTACATTAGAGCTAATACAAAAATAGGTATGGGGTTATACGTACGTTTTTTGTATGGGGGGTATGTCCATTTCGTTTTTAATTGTACCTACTCGTAGTTTTTTTTCTCATGGGTTGTGATGAAAAATAGTGTGTCACTCGGGCCCAAACATTTTGTTCTCGGGCGGCGTATATTGAACTCCTCGCTACGCTCAGAATTTTACTTTAGAATGCAGAGCGCAGCGATAGGATTCTACTATGGAATCCTTTTCTGTGCTCTGAATTCAAAATAACGCTCTCGACGAACAAAATATTATTTTGTGGCCTGAAACACAAATAATGATTGCATAACCCCCTGTATTTCAGGTTTAGCAATTCTAATGTAGGGTACAGAGGAGTTTCGTCATCTCCGAAATAACTTTTTGGAATTCATTACTGTGCCCTCCAGATTCTCGAAACTTTTAAACACGGTTTGTGTTCTAAACCGTTTACCTTATTGTGGGAGTTCTTTGGAGGGAGACAGTTTATTCCGCTCTGAATTTCTAAGAATTGTTTTATAGTGCTTGAGCTCTCTTTTTGCCCAAAGACACAGAGCAAAAAAGAGGGTAAGTACCTATTTTATTTAACGTGCATGAATTTTGACATGCCTTAACCAATTTTGGTAAATGAGGTTCCTGAATCCCTGAACTCTAAGTTCAAGGATAGTCACTGGGTAGGTGACGTCATCATGCATACAAGATGGCGACATGTAAAGTTAGGTTTGATAAATGAGGTGTCGATAAATTCTTCTAAGTTCAGGGATGGTCACTGGGTAGGTGACGTCATCATACATACAAGATGGCGACATGTAAAGTTAGGTTTAATAAATGAGGTGTCGATAGATTCCTCTAAGTTCAGGGATGGTTACTGGGTAGGTGACGTCAATATACATACAAGATGGCGACATGTAAAGTTAGGTTTGATAAATGAGGTGTCGATAGATTCCTTTAAGTTCAGGGATGGTCACTGGGTAGGTGACGTCAACATACATACAAGATGGCGACACATTAGTAAATGTAATAATGTAATCTCGAAAAAATATATTTATACCGGTGACCTATTTTTACCTTAATAAAATAAGCCCCGATAGACATTTAAATCATTAAAAAAAACGAAAATTTAAAAGATTCTTGAGCGAAAAAACATAAGCTCTTTTACACAATTTGTGGAGTGTGAATGACCGTTATTTATAGAATAGTTGTTTTTTTTTCGCGAGATTCCAGGGTTAGTCCCATAGTAAAATTTGTTCATAATGATGGGTATTACGAACTCATTTCGGCTTAGTTAATGACAATATTATAACCACTTGACTGGTAATTTTTTACCCCCCCCCCCCCCGCATTTTTTTTAACCTAAACTATTTCGAGTGTGGCAAATCTAGGTGCTAGTTCAATGAATGACTTTTGAGTCTCGAATCACAAGCGTCGAGTCGCGTTGAGTCTCCAATCGCAAACTGCCCCCCGCGACCGACGTGGCTGAATTTTGCAAAGGGCAATTTTGACTACATGCTCGATCAAGTTATATTGCCTTTGGGCTTAGTGCACCCCTTTTGCGCAACTTTGCATAATTCATCAAAAATACCGCTGTCGAGTTTTTATATTGCAGAAAGAAACTTGTTGTTGATTGACCTGACAAAGTTCAAATTTTTCTTGCAATAAAACACAAAAATATTTCCGCGATAAAAGACACTCGCATTTTCTCGACTTACCAAGCTCCAAAATAAGCTCGGGAACTCTTGAAATCTCTAAATATTGTTTCCGTCAAGCACACGATGCCCGTAAATAATAATAAAGCCGTGTATGATATTTGTCCCATTCCGTAAGAGACGTGACGGGCGCGGGAAGTGGGCCGCCATTTTGCAATATGGCCGCCGCAGCTGTCAAACGAGATGATTCGCGCGCTTTCTGCGGAGTAATAAGGAGGTTATGTTTGCAAGGTTTTATTTGAATTTTCAAGGACGTAATAAGCATCAGTAGAAGTATGCATATGTCTGCTGTTTTGTTCATGTTTCAGGTATTTTTGAATAATTTCAACTGTGACTGCAATTAGATCGAGTTTTAGTCCATTGGGAACTACGATTGTAGTAGATGGAATATTTATCGGCCTGACAAACTTGCAAAAGGTCTTTCGTCTTATTTTTAAGCGTGACTTTTTATAAACGAGAGGTTAACAAGCTATTTTGTGTCACAGGTTATCGGATGTTTGTGATAATAGTGTTATGTTAGTGTTAATGTCTATTCATAATTTTAATGGACCTTTTACATACTCTCTCTTAAATTAAACTTGACACTGTTTTGTGTAGGTGTTAGGTGGTAGGGCTCTTTGGAGGACTCTTGCGTTTTAAGCAAGTAAGAAAAAGTATATCTTGAACTGACTAAAGCCTCGGGTTTTCTCTGATCAATTAAAATTCGACTGCCAAGTCACATCTTAACCTCAGATATACGACTTGAACTGTCGCCAAAAAGTCGCCATTTTGTTATGAAAATTAATGGTATTGGGTACGTTGGCATGACGCCATGCGGTCTTCTGTCATTCGGGATTTCAATAAGCAAGACGAGATTGAGTGCTGATTTGCAAGGGTAGGTTGTGATTGTGTCGTACACAAGACGTGCGACGCCAAAATATATACAAGAAAAAAAAATTTTTTTTGCCTTTGTAAGAAAGTTATATTTTTCGGGTTCATTACCCAAAAATATAAGGAAAAACGGGATCCTATTACTAAACCTACGATGTCTGTCAGTCTGTCTGTCCGTCAGTCTGTCCGTCTGTCCTACCTATTCATGGCTGTATCTTTCGAACCGTAATAGATAGACAGTAGACATGCTTACAGAATATGTAATATTATGGCGGATTAACTAAGAAATAATAAAAAAGTCAAAAAGTAAAAACGAAAGGGGGGTTCCCCATACAACAAACGTGTTTATTAAACGTATTTATGTATTAGCTCTAATGTAAAAACGGTAATACGTACAAGCGTCAAATTTGGCATGATTATAGTACACACTCTAAAGTATAACAACAAATAATAAATAATGGCCAAGAGCGAGTTGGTGACAAATTTCAGTTCATTACCAAGTTATAACTGGGAATTCCTTACCTGGGTGACCTCTTTATCATTTCATCGGATCAAAATTACATATATTACTAATTTTGAAGTCGCTATTTTAAATTGATAATTATTTTATTTTGTGGTGGTACGGAGCCCGTACACGGTACGGTGCTCAAGAAGTGCGCGAGCCTGACTCACACTTGGCCGGTTTATTTAGTCAGTTCAGTGTAAAACATCCACCCACAGGGTGGACAGACGACCTAAAAGAGACCGCAGGGAAACGCTGGATGAAGGCCGCTTACAACCTGCCCTTTTGGAGATCGATGGGGGAGGCCTATATCCAGCAGTGGACGTCTTACGGCTGAAATGATGATTACTATTCAAAGTTATAATTACCATCATATAATGCGCTAACAAGAACGAGCGAATAACAGTCTCGGAACGAGAATTATACAATTTATTATTAAAACAAAAAGTAATTGAAACTGCTTGCTTAAGGCTCGATTCACACTGAATTTCAATTCGATTCCATTTTTATTTCTGGTGTACACAATAAAGAGTTTCTATGTATCTATCTATGTTACCAGGCACATCCCTTCACGCTAATGTCTCTAATTATTTCTCATCGTGATCATCATCAGCCAGAAGACGTCCACTGCTGATCACAGGCCTCCTCTTAGACCTCCACACTGAACGACAGCCTTCATTCTGCATCCACTGGCGCACCCGCGACTCTTACAATATAGTCGGTTCATCCCATCAGTTATTGGTTCTTCAAGGTGGCCTGTCCATTGCCACTTGAACTTGCAAATCTGAGCAGCTTTGATGACTGTGTGGTTCTTCGGCAAACATCTTCTTCTATCTGGATTTTTTAACTTTGAACTCTAAGCATAGCTCTCTCCATAGCCCTCTGTGCAACTTTGAGTTTTTCCAATAGGCCAGCAGCAAAGATAGTATAACCACTTAATCGCGCACGAGTCATAATTTGTTTGTGCATTATGTAAGCCACATTGGTCGCAGGGGGGGGGGGGTATCGTATGGAGCTTGTGATTCAAGACTCAACGCTTGTGATTGGAGATTCAAAAGTAATTAATTCGATTCGCGAGTAGGATTGGACCGGTCGAAAAAGATTATGCTGAAAATTTTGTACCTTTGGCTAACGGCAGGGTAAAGGATGAGCAGTCCGATCATGATCAGTAGTTATATCATCATTGGTTAGCAGTTAGTAAGACCATGTCTCTGTACTATATCTATGTCATTACTGGCAACACACATTGGTTAAAAACTCTTGTATTTAGGGAGATATATCTTAGTGAAATAAAATTCATCAGTAAATTTGTGTTATATCCACTTTTTCACAATACCGCTAAGCAGCTTCAATCTTAAACTGTAAACACGGCACACTTACTCATTTTCACGCACACACATGTCATAAACTTGCAGTAACATCAATGAACTAACATCACATCTACCTGAGACACAAGGTAGGGCTGGTGCGGCTGTCAATTCGGCATAGCAGCACAAGTGACGCAAATATGCTAACCTCGGCAGTGGTTACATATTTGTGGCGTTTGGGGTCAAGACATTGGGCCCTTGGGGACCAACGTTTGAGGTCGAGACATGTCATTGGTCTTTGGGGACTCACCTCATTTTCAAAAATCTTTCAGAGTGCCTGATTAATGCGACGCGTGACCAAAATGCTGGCGTGTTTCTGGCTCAACGCATAAGCATTGCCATTCAGCGTGGTAGTGCTGCCAGCTTGCTGGGTACGCTGCCAACTGGTATTGGGCTTGAGCATTTGGATTGTCTTTAGACCTTTAACGGTTTATAGGCAGACTAATTGTATTTGTAGTGTTAGTATTACAATACAATACAAAACTCTTTATTAAAATACCACAAAACAAGGATAACATAAACATTACAACAAAAATATTATCAAAAAAAAAAAATATATTAATATCTAAAATATTATTAGTTTGTATTTTGTTTAGTTTATAAAGGCAATTGATCCTATAAAAAAAATTAACTAGTTAATAGTCCACATACAAACGCAAGGTCGTCTGCAGGATGAGTTCGACAAAAGACATCAAGCATATTTAGGCCTGATACGTTCACACTTGCCACACCGCCTTACTATAATAACATCCTTATTTATCTGAAGGTATAACGCTGATTGGTCCGCTCAAGATCACATAATCAGTTCCGATGCGCCATGTAATCTCGCCTTCTAGCCCTTTGTGTGTAATAATATATTGTCTAGATGTGAACCGAGCCTTAAGCTCGTTCAAATACAAAAGTTTGAATCGGACGGTGAGTAAATACGGGGGCCCGAAACGAAGCGAAGCGGAGTTACTCGCGGTCTTTTTGGCTTTTTTTAAATTTATTGCTGGCAAAGTTGTTCTGAATCTATTAATTCTAAACGTTGCTTAGCAACCTAGGTACCTATAATTAAGGGCATCTATCTTAGGCTTATCTTAGGATATCTCTTTCGCGCATTTTAAACTTTATATATTTTTATCTATACTAATATTATAAAGAGGAAAGATTTGTTTGTTTGTTTGTTTGCATTGAATAGGCTCCAAAACTGCTGAACTGATTTAAAAAATATTTCACTGTAGGAAGCTACACTATCCCCGGATGACATAGGCTATAATCTATACCCGTGCGAAGCTGGGGCGGACCGATAGTATTTAATAATAGGCTTGCGTTTGACCGCCAACTCGCCTGATGGCTGTGATGCGGTCTACGGTGGAGCGCGCTTGCTTAGAAGAAACCGATTCACTCGTGATTTGAAGACATCCAGATTGTAACTATCGGAGAACACCCATTCAGGCAGCGCATTCCACAAACTAGCAGTTCGCACAACATAAGTAGAATCAAAGCGCTTCGTACGAGTTAAGTAAGACAATACGTAATACGTAAAGATAAAACAAACATACAAAAAAAAAAAAAAAACACAGTCGAATTGAAAACCGCCTTTTTTTTGAAGTCGGTTAAAAATCACTGACCAACAATTAGACCAACCCTGAAATTGCAAGAATCAGCTGTTCCATAGAAAACTGGACGAACACTCGACGAAATGTATGGAACAGCTGTTTTTTTCATGGTTCATCATCATCATCACCAGCTGATCATGTTCCCACTGTTGGAACACAGGCCTTGTCTCAAAAAGATGGGCCGAAGCCCATGGCTCAGTGTATGTTGGCATTTGAACTTTTGAGGTTCTTTGACGTACCTGGAGGAAGCCCTCACGATATTTTCCTGTACTGTTTTTGAGCGATGGCATTGAAACTACACATAATTTATTTAAGTACTACTCAGGCATTGGTGCGGGACCGAGGCTCGAACCGGGTGCCGTCAGATTGTAAAGCGCAAATGCTACCGCTCGGCCACCACCTCTGTTCAAGTTTGGTCCCTTTGTAATAGTCATCATCATCATAATCAGCCTTTTAACAGTCCACTGCTGGAGTTTTAGCCTACCCCCGAAAGGCTGATAGTAGTAGTAGTGGAAAGAGTGTAATAGTAGTTCATACGAGATCGCGGTCAAACGTTAGCCTAGTCCAATGTAAAAAAAAAAAACACTTTTTAGGGTTCCGTATCCAAAGAGTAAAAACGGGACCTACGTCGTCTGTCTGTCCGTCCGTCTGTCTGTCTGTCCGTCTGTCCTACCTATTAATGGCTGTATCTTTCGAACGGTAATAGATAGCCATTTGAAATTTTCACAGAATATGTAATGTTATGGCGGATTAACTAAGAAGTACTAAAAAGTGAAAAAGTAAAAACGAAATGGACCCAACATACAACATACAACAAACGTGTTTTTTAACGTATTTTTGTATGAGCTCTAATGTAAAACGGTAATACGTACAAGCGCCAAACTTGACATGATTATAGTACACACTCTAACGTATAACAACAAATAATAAATAATGGCCAAGTGCGAGTCAGTGATAAGTTTCTGTTCATTATTACCCTCAGTGCGTGAGCCCGACTCGGTTTATTTTTATTCACAACAAAGAAAAACTACATTTATGTATATTATTATGTCATAAACTCATAAGTCATAAATTATTTATTGATAAATCTCGCAATTCACAATTTATTATTCAACTTGCTGCGCACGCGGTTTCACCAGCGTAATGATAAAAAATGGTGATGATGATGAAAAGTACACCCATGCAAAAATAATCAGGTCGTTCCGTTGTTCTGTTGCTGCGCGAAAGAGGCACAAACAAACCAACACACTTTCACATCTTCTCTATCTCTACATAGTATATATATACACATAGTATAAATTAAAGTCGCGTCTATCTGTATGTCTGGATGTATAACCGCTAACTCCTCCTAAACCGCGTGACGGATTTTGATGCGGTTTTCACCATCAGGTAGATAATTTTTCACGGAAGGCCCGACAGACGTTGTTCTGTCTTAGAACTGTCAAACGTGCGAAGTTTAAATATCAGTTTAATTATCTAAAATATTCCAGTTTTCTGCGCTATTTCTTAATTTTTCTTTCCTTTAAAACCTTCTATAAAGTATTACTATACTATGTGTGTATTTATATTTTACTCTTTTTTCCGTTCAAACTATTTTCCTTGAAGCTAACCATAAATAAACGATATTATGGGTAGTGGAGTAGAAAACAGTGGCAGGAGTACCCAACCTTGGCCTGCAGCCAATAGCGACCAGGTGTGTCGAAATTCGATCCGAATGATAATTCCGGAAGACATGCTATATTACTTGATTTACGCCGAAAGGACTGCCATTTAGCAAGCTTTTTACCAGACTGCGCAAGAAGGAGGGTTATGTTTTTCTAGTGTATGTATGTGTGTATGTATGATGGTTTCTTTGGCACGCCATACAGCCTACACGGCCTAATGGATTTCGACATGTGAGGTGTCCTTTGAATCGTTTTAATAGTGGCAGTAAAATAGGGTACAAAAATCAAAGATGGCCTCTGTTTTTTTTTTGTGAAAAATTGTAAGTAAACTTTGCTAAATAAGTCAAGGCCAGTGTTATGGGCACTTTTGCACCAGGAACGATCCGGGGCGGGCTGTTTGACTAGATTAGTTTATATTTAAAAAAAAATAAAAAAAAATAGGTCAATATTATCATTAATTAGAAGCTCACTCGGCAGATTTCAATAATGTAACACTACTATGAAATACTGAGCAGTTTACGAGACAAAGCGGTATGAAAGAGCTCTGTATCTACTACGAGTAGGTATAGATAGTTACGCAGCGCGCCGCTGTTACTTTTCAGTTACAATGCAGTCGGGTAATATTTTTAAATAATTTAATTCGTCAACATGGGTTTCATTGCGTCAATTTGTAAATTGACGAAAGAAATGTATGTCGCGAGCGAGAATAGAGAGGCCGGTACGGTAAGGGTTGATGTTGGCGAACATTATCACGACCAAATAGGAAAGTTGAAGAAGTCTTGATTGATCGTCCTTTACCCCGATGTAAGCCGAAGTTGCACTTTTTCAACATAAACCATTTTTTTAAAACCATTCAAAATGAATTAATAGCTGCTTTTAAAGAATAAAAGGTCGTAATCACGTTTGCTGCTAACTTCACAAAAAAAGTCATCTTAATTTAGTCGGATTATAGGCAGCCAAAGTTGGCTGCCAACTTCACACCGGTACCTTTTAATACTAGCTAGATTTTTCAAACTTGCTTGAAATGCAATAGCCCTCCAAAGAAAAGGGAAGATTGGAACAAGTTCTGATCCCCAGTAATAGCTCCCAAGCTAACACCTACACAAAACGAACCTCACAAAGCACAAAATATCAATACATAATTATAATTATTTTGTTATACTTTAGAGTGTGTACTATAATCATGCCGAATTTGACGTTTATATGTATTACTGTTTTTACAAGCTAATACAAAAATACGTAAAAAAATACGTTTGTTGTATGGGGACCCCCATATGTTTATACTTTTTGACTTTCTTATTATTTTTTAGTCAATCCGCTGTAACGTTACTTATTCTGTGAAAATTTCAAATGGCTATCTATTACGGTTCGAAAGATACAGCCGTTTAAAGATAGAACTGACAGACAGACAGACAGACAGACATCGTAAGTTTAGTAATAGGGTCCCATTTTTACCCTTTGGGTACGGAACCCTAAAAAAACGGGCCAAACTGTGAACCCCCTTCTTTTTCGAAGTCGGCTAAAAAAGTAATCCACGCATGAATGTTTGAATCCGACTGACTCACACATATACATAACTCTATAGCCTAAAGACACAACAAGCTCTATGGCGCTTAATCCCACTGGCTCATGTCCGTTGCAGGACAATACGTAATTTTTTATACATAAAAGGAAATGGCTTCGGCCGGGTCACTCATTCAACCCTTTGCGTTATTTCCGGGTGTTTTTAAAAGGCAATTGGACGGAATATGTTAAACGAGAAAGTTTTTAACATCCTCACAGGAAAGGAGAATAAAAGAAATTGGCATAATAAGCTACTGGACTGAGTAATTTTATTTTTATAAAAAACCGGACAAGTGTGTGTAGGACTCGCACCCTGAGAGTTCCATACAAAATAAATAGAAATCTACAAGCAAAATCTGATTTACAAGCAAACTTGTAAGTCAACGCAATCAAAATATATGAACGTTTATGTCGCATAATATTTTCGTATATTTTGTGATTTCACAAGGAATCAAAACCTATTAGGGTACTTCCCGCTGAAGAATCATGAAATTTGGCAAGAAGAAAGATCCTTACAGCACATTATAAAGGAAAAATCCGTAAGTTGTTAATATGAAGTTATATTTTAATGTAAAAAAAATTGTTTTGCAATTGCAAACGTATATTTTGTAGTTTGGATGTATGGAATAACCTTATTGTCGACTACAAAGTTAAGTTTGTTTCTTATTATTTCAACTTTTTTCGTTGTTGTTTTTGCTACTCGTACTTGTCTAGTTTGTTGATAATGAAACATATTACAACAGAGGTTTGTTCTCAATATTTTTTCAATTTAAACATGATCTTTGTTCGTTTTCTAAAACCACCAATATTTGTACCATGAATGTGACTACAATTATTTATGGCTCTGACACGCCAGGCCTTGGCCAGTAATTTTTTTGCCACATCGTCGCCGTAAGAGCGGTTTCGCACTACGTCCGATCCGAATCCGTGAAAATACGTTCCCAAGTTGTCGTACAACTATTTGTATGGTAGTTTACGCACTAGATCCGATTTCCGTCATCCGAATTCTCTCCGTCATCCGTAAATTTCCATTTCGGAATAGATTCGGATTCGGATTCTTTACTTCTTCTGCGTATGTATTTAAAAACTATGTATGTATATCAGTCTCTGGCAGCCATATCACAAGCTTTGCTTAGTTTGGGGTCAGATGACCGTGTGTGCAAAAATGTCCCAAATATTTATTTATTTATTAAAAATGATTGCTTGGATTTGTATCAGAGATCGGACTAGTGCGTACGCAATATCCGAATTCAGTTCGAGTTTTCTAGATCCATATTTTCACGGATTTGGATCGGATTCGGATCGGACGTAGTGCGAAACCGCTCTAACGCATCGTCTAAACTGACCGCTAGCGAATCCCCGGCACCCCGAGGCAACGCCGAAGCAATTCTGAAACTATCATAAAAACAGATTTATCGTTCCCACTTCCTAACATAAATCGATAGGATCCCTGTAATCGTAAATCGTAGAATCGAATGGTTTCAATCGTTATTAATTATCGATAAATGCATTCTCTAATGAAACCGATTTCTTTTAAAATCTTTCGCGGTGGAAACAAAATGGCGGCGGATTTTTGGTGGCGTTGAGACTAATAGAGGTAAAGTTATATTATGATTATTTACGGGATATTTACCGTGGTAAGGTTGTGGATTATTTACGGTAAATATCCCGTATATAATCATATAACTTTAGTGAACAACCGTGATAGTTTAAAACCGTGTTTTAATAGAGGTTAGTTTTTTTTTGAATGGAGCTTTGGTGGCCGTGCTTTAACATGTGCGCTTTACAATCTGACGGCACCTGCAGTGCAAGTACCGTTCTTTATCGATCGTCAAATTCGCTAAAATGCCATAGAATCGATCATAGCGATTACTGAAAAAATGGCATATTATCGAATTTGACGACCTCAACTGTCAATTTGACGATCGCTAAAAGAACGGTACTTGCACCCCTGGTTCGATCCTCGGCCCTGCACCAATCACTTATTAGGTACCTAAATAAATTGTGTGCAGTTTCGATGCCATCGCTCAAAAACGGTGAACGAAAAACATCGTGAGGAATTATAAATTTATTATTTATTAATTATTAATCGGTATGTCCAAGAACCTCATAAGTTCAAAGAAATATGACATTTACCAACATGCACTGGGCCAGCATGGTGGATTAGTAAAGTAAAGTAAAATTTTATTGCATAAACTGTGTACAATGATGGAACAAATGCTTAGTGTTTCAACAGTCTGTCCTAGCGGACGTGCAATATTTTTGTATTAAAGGTACATAAATTAGCAGTAGGTACTACTATTTAACCTACATTTATCTATTTAATCTATGTATCCATATTTACAAAATATAAATAAATCAATAAAAAACTCAGATTAAATTTGGACTCATTCTCTCTCACTCTCTGTCTCTGTCTCTCTCACTCTCTGTATCTCTCTCTCTCTCTCTCTGTCTCTCTCTCTCTCTATCTTAGAGAACGCCTGTATCGGTATACCTCCTAAAGTCGGCGATGTACTCGAGGTCACACCGTTTTGCTACACCAGTGTGACTACGAGTAATTTCTTTTACTTAGTCTTGCATTCAAAATTAGAATTTCAATTCAATTTTGGGAAAGTGTAGATAGGTTTTAGGGTTCCGTACACAAAGGGTAAAAACGGGACCCTATTACTAAGCCTACGATGTCTGTCTGTCCTACCTATTAGCGGCTGTATCTTCCGAACCGTAATAGATAGCTAGGTGAAATTTTCACAGAATATGTAATGTTATGGCGGATTAACTATTAAAAAAGTTGAAAATTAAAAACGAAATGGGGTCACATACAACAAACGTATTTTTTAACGTATTTTGTATTAGCTCTAATATCAAAACGATAAATACGTACAAGCGTCAAACTTGGCATGATTATAGTACACTGTAAAGTATAACAACAAATAATAAATCATGGCCAAGCATAAGTTATTGGATAGCCCGTTGGTCCAGTTGGTAGTGAACCTGCCTTCTGAGCTTGGGAGCGTGGGTTCGATTCCGGCCTAGGACAAACATTTGTGTGATGAACATTTGTGTTTGTTCTATATCTGGTTGTTAATATCTATTTAAGTCATCATCATCATCATCATTTCAGCCGTAGGACGTCCACTGCTGGACATAGGCCTCCCCCATCGATCTCCAAAAGGGCCGGTTGGAAGCGGCCTGCATCCAGCGTTTCCCTGCGGTCTCTTTTAGGTCGTCTGTCCATCTTGTGGGTGGACGTCCTACGCTGCGCTTACCAGTCCGTGGTCTCCATTCCAGAACCTTTCGGCCCCATCGGCCATCTGTTCTGCGTGATATGTGCCCTGCCCACTGCCATTTCAACTTACTAATCCGGTGGGCTATGTCGGTGACTTTCGTTCGTCTACGGATCTCCTCATTTCGGATTCGATCTCGTAGAGAAACCCCGAGCATAGCCCTCTCCATAGCTCGTTGTGCGACTTTGAGCTTGCTTATGAGGCCCATAGTGAGAGACCACGTTTCAGTGCCGTATGTCATCACTGGTAACACACACTGGTCGAAGACTTTCGTCTTAAGGCACTGAGGTATTTTGGACGAGAAGACGTTGCGTAGTTTACCGAACGCTGCCCAGCCGAGTTGGATTCGCCGATTGACCTCTTTCTTGAAGTTGGACCTACCTAGTTGGACTGTTTGTCCTAGGTAGACGTACGCGTCAACAGCTTCAAGAACTGAGTTCCCAACTGATACTGGGGTGGGCACAACATGGATATTTGACATGACCTTTGTCTTGTCCATGTTCATTTTAAGGCCCACCTGTTGGGAGACTCGATTGAGGCCTTCGAGCATCATGCTGAGATCTTCCATCGACTCTGCCATGACCACAATATCGTCGGCAAACCGAAGGTGAGTGATGTACTCGCCGTTGATGTTGATGCCGAGTCCTTGCCATTCCAGGAGCTTGAAGGCATCTTCCATTGTGGCAGTGAACAGTTTCGGAGAGATAACGTCTCCCTGTCTCACGCCTCTTCGCAATGGAATTGCCTTCGAACTCTGCTCCTGTACTCGGACCGACATGGTGGCGTTATTGTACAAACACTTCAACACTTCGACATACCGATAGTCAATACGGCATCGCTGGAGAGACTCGAGCACCGCCCATGTCTCGACCGAATCAAAGGCTTTCTCATAGTCCACAAACGCCAAACATAGTGGCAAGTTATATTCTTCGGTCTTCTGTATAACTTGGCGTAGCGTGTGGATGTGGTCTATGGTACTATAGCCTTTTCGGAAACCGGCTTGTTCGATAGGCTGGAAGTCATCGAACCTGCGATCGAGACGATTCGTGATGACCCTCGAAAACAGCTTATAAACATGGCTCAGAAGCGAGATGGGTCTGTAATTCTTCAGCAAGGTTTTGTCACCTTTCTTAAAGAACAGCACCACCACGCCTCTGTTCCATGCTTCTGGCGTTATACCTTCGAGTAAGACAGAATTAAAGAGCTTCTGAAGGACTCTGAGTACCGGTGTTCCACCCGCTTTCAGAAGCTCTGATGTGATTCCATCGTCCCCCGGCGCCTTGTTGTTCTTGAGCTGTTTCAGGGCCATCCTAATCTCGTACAGGCTGATGTCCGGGATATCTTCGGTATAGTGTCGGCTCAGCTTGGCTCTTGGGTCTTTGGCCGAGCTGCTCACAGGTTTAGCAACCGAAGTGTATAACTGTCCATAGAACCTTTCGATTTCCCCTAATACCTCGGCTTTGGTCGACGCTACACTACCATCTTCCCTCTTCAGCTTTGTCAGCTGGCTTTGCCCAATAGACATGTGTCTTGCAAACACTTTGGAGCCTTTGTTTTGCTCAATCGTCTCTTTAATACTGTTCGTATTAAAGGTACGTATGTCGTGCCGCAATGACTTCCAAATTTGTCTATTGAGCTGCCTATATGAGTCAGCGTCATCGGAACATTGTAGTTGTAACGAGCGTCGATCAGCCATGAGGTTGCGGGTATGGTCGGATAATTTTTGAGGTCTATCTGTGCGCCGGCCAGGTCTAAAAAACTTAGAACCTACCGCATGGACAGTTTCCACTAACCTGTTATTGATCTCATCCACGGAAGCAAAATTCTCCAGGCAATCAAAGCGATTAGACAGCTCGAGTTGAAAGCTCTCGGGGTTTTGAATATGGGCATGGTTCGGTCGGAGCGTGGACTTCATTAGGCGGGACCTCTCAATTTTAACGTTAATATTCAATGTGCCTCTTACTATTCGGTGATCACTACCGGTTTTCACCCTGTGAATCACAGAGACATCATTGAATATTTGTCTCTTGGTGGTCATAATGAAGTCTATCTCATTTCTCGTAGAACCATCGGGGCTCATCCAGGTCCATTTCCTGTGAGGCGGCTTCTGAAAGAAAGAGTTCATCATAAAAAGTCCCTCTTTCTCCAGAAAGTCGGCCAGCCTCTGTCCCCTAGGGTTCCGTTGCCCACAGCCAAATTTCCCCACTTTCAACTCATCATCACTTCTCTTGCCCAACTTCGCGTTAAAGTCCCCCATAACAACAGTGAAGTGGGTCTCGGACGTATGTATGGCTCTACTAATGTCCTCATACATAACCTCCACTTCATCATTCTATTTAAGTATGTATTTAAAACTATATATGTATGTATATCAGTCTCTGGCAGCCATATCACAAGCTTTGCTTAGTTTGGGGTCAGATGACCGTGTGTGAAAAAATGTCCCGAATATTTATTTATAAAAAAAAAAGTCGGTGTTTTATTTAGTTTATTACCATGTTATAACTGGTAATTCCTTACCTGGATGACCTCTTTATCATTTCACCGAATCGAAATGCTATATCTTACTAATTTTTAAAATCGTTTTATTTTAATTTTATTATTATTGTATTTTGTGGTGGCACGGAAACCTCAGTGCGCGAGCCCGACTTGCACTTGGCCGGTTTATTCTTCATCTTTTTATCAAATCAAATCATTTATTTGCTAGAATACATTACATTAAAAGGTCTAAATATTATATTTATGTCACTTTGTACTCAGTCTGCAAGCAGACGTGCAAATGCTCATTTTTATACTAAAGAATTTAAATAGGTATTTTAGAAACGAATAATATTAGAATTAAATTCCATAAATTCCTTAACACTATAAAAACAATGGTTAAGAAGCCAATTAGTCAATTCTTTTTTAAATTTGTTACCGTCCAACATTTTTATATCATTAGGTACCTTACAATGTTATTGCAGCTATCAAAGCTAGCAAATGCTTGAAATGAGTGTTAAAATGTGGTTATCACCATAACAGTATCTCTCTATAGCCTTTTCTAAATACTTTGGCCCAAACTTTAACTAGACAGCTAACTTTATAGTTAGACTACGTAGGTAAACTTTAGCCACTTCAAACGGGCGCCGACAAAGGAGAAAGATCAAAGTGAAGCCGCCGGCCCGCGGGGTTGAATTAAAACTTAACTTTAATCAATTGTTTTGTAAGTTGTTAACTTCGAGATGTCACTAAGGGCATTTAAAAGCTTCCGGTCTGACGTCATCGTAACCGATTACATTTTAACCGACGACAAAGATAATGGAGGAGGTTTATGACTGCGCGAAAGATTAGTTTCAGGCTACGACAAAAGACTGGCATTTTCATGTATTTGTGTATTTAACCAACTTAAATAAAACACGCCAATTGCGATTCGGGCTCGCGCACTGAGGGTTCCGTACCTAACACCACAAAATACAATATTTATCAATTTTAAAAATCTACTTCAAAATGAGTAACACTCATCATCATCATTTCAGCCATAGGATGTCCACTGTTGGACATAGGCCTCCCCCATCGATATTCAAAAGCCGGTTTGAAAGCGGCCTGCATCCAGCGTTTCCCTGTGGTCTCTTAGGTCGTCTGTCCATCTTGTGGGTGGACGTCCTACGCTGCGCTTACCGGTCTGTGGTCTCCATTCGAGAAACTGTCGGACTCATCGGTTATCTGTTCTGCGTGCTATGTGCTGCCCACTGCCACTTCAACTTGCTAATGTAGTGAGTTTTTTACCAGCTTCTTCTAAGTCGGTAACTTTCGTTCATCTATATACGGATCTCCTTATTTTACATTCCTTTACTCCCTTTCCATAGCTCGTTGTGCGACTTTGAGCTTGCTTACAAGGCCCATAGTGAGAGACCACGTACCGGTGCAGTATATCATCACTGGCAACACACACTGGTCGAAGACTTTGGAGGTTTTTTTTTTGGCGCCAACGCGGAAGAAACATGTCGGCTCGTTGGATTATTTTCCTAAACTTGTTTATTTTCGAGTGTTAATGTGTACTAAATGGTGAATTATTATTCATTAAGTGCTCGTGAACGTGCTCGAGTGTGGTCAAGTGATATAACGAAGTGAAACGTGTCTTTTCGTGTTGTTTCCGAAACTCCATAGGAGCCTCTTGTAAAGTCTCCACCACTTTACAGGGGCATGAGTTTGACTCGAGCGTGACTTATTTAGCTTGACTCTGACTGTGATTATGACTTGTTTGACGCTATTAAGACTATGTAAACTGTTTAATATCACGACTAAAGGACATTGAATCCACGGTCATGAAAATTTTAACAAAAAAATTAAAAAAAAGACTTTGGACTGTAGGCGGATTATGATGGAGATTATGTATCCAGTTTGTATCAGCATATCTTAAATTAGAAATCTTTAATACCTTAAACCCCGTCTGAAACCATAGTATAATAAATCATAATATCTGTGTTTACATTTTTACCGTCGCTGCGTTATCTGCCCTGTTTAGCATTCAATGGAGCATTGTGGTAAATGAAACCAGTACTATATGTTGGCAGTAAGGCCCGTTTAGGGTTCAATATATGTAATGTTACGGCGGATTAACGTAAGAAATAATCAAAAAGTAAGAAAATTTCAACTGACTATCTATTACGTTTCGAAAGATACAGTTTTTAATAGGTAGGACAGACGGACAGACAGACAAACATCGTAGGTTTTTAGCCTTTGGGTACGGAACCCCAAAAACTATAATAGTAAATAGTCACGTGACAATTTATCACAAACAAAAAACTATCGGGCACGCAAAAAACACTTGCAACAGTAAATTGATACATAGGGAAACGGAATATTATATATTCCCATCATTATTTAGGGCAAACCACCCGACCTGTTGAGCGGAACGCGCCCGGAAAACAAAATGGCGGCCTGTCACTTTGACATTTGACAAATGCGCGGGCTTTAACCCGTCCCCGAACTAACAAGAGCCCCTTACTTAACCTATTTAACCAGAAAAAGGGGTCAATATATGTTGGACGATTTTGTATTCAATTGGCAAGAGAAAGAATACATTCTTCCTTTAGATTGACACTTTTAATTTGTTATGTTACGTGTTTTGGTTTTGAAGGTGTGTTTAGTGTTTAAAGACCTTTATTTTTTAGAGGAACTACCTATAATTATGCTGACCTTTAATATGAGTTTAATTTTGCCAATCATTTCTCCCTATACTGGGCAATTGCTCAATTGAAGAAAAGATACTTTTACCCCAATTTGAAGGAGGAGAAACAAAATAACTGTTTTTACCCGACTGAGCAAGAAGGAGGGTTATGTTTTTCTAGTGTATGTATGTGTGTATGTATTATGGTTTCTATGTCACGCCCTACAGCCTAAACGGCTTCATCATTTCATCATCATCATTTCAGCCGTAGGACGTCCACTGCTGGACATAGGCCTCCCCCATCGATCTCCAAAAGGGCCGGTTGGAACAAAACTAAACGGCTTAATGGATTCTAAATAGGTCAATATTACTTATCATTATGTACAGCTCAATCAGCAGACTTCAAAAATATATAACACTACTATGAAATACTCAGCAGTTTACGAGATAAAGCGGTATGAAAGAGCTCTGTATCTACTATTACGAGATAAAGCGGTATGAAAGAACTGTATCTACTATTACGAGATAAAGCGGTATGAAAGAACTGTATCTACTATTACGAGATAAAGCGGTATGAAAGAACTGTATCTACTATTACGAGATAAAGCGGTATGAAAGAGCTCTGTATCTACTATTACGAGATAAAGCGGTATGAAAGAACTTTATCTACTATTACGAGATAAAGCGGTATGAAAGAGCTCTGTATCTACTATTACGAGATAAAGCGGTATGAAAGAACTTTATCTACTATTACGAGATAAAGCGGTATGAAAGAACTCTGTATCTACTATTACGAGATAAAGCGGTATGAAAGAACTTTATCTACTATTACGAGATAAAGCGGTATGAAAGAGCTCTGTATCTACTATTACGAGATAAAGCGGTATGAAAGAGCTCTGTATCTACTACGAGTAGGTATAGATAGGTACGCAGCGCGCCGCTGTTACTTTTCATACACCTACTATTTATACAGTGCAGTCGGGTTATATTTTTTTAAATTTAATTTACTTGTTGTTTTTTTTTCTTGCACTGCCAACATTGTGGGCCCATTCTCTGTCTCTCTATCTCTCTCTCTCTGAGAGAAAGCCAGCAGTGGGAACATGGTGATAGGCTGATACTGGTGATGATGAACGACAACCGTTACCTCTTCCTGAGACACAGGGTAGGGCTGGTGCGGCTACCAGTTCGGCTGAGCAGCACAAGCGACGCAAATATGCTAACCTCGGCAGTGGTTACATATTTGAGGCGTTTGGGGTCCAGACATTGGGCCCTTGGGGACGGGAGCTCACCACATTAAAAAAAAACAAAGCGCCTGGTTAATGCGGTGCGTGACAAAAATGCTGGCGTGTTTCTGGCTCAACGCATAAGCATTGCCATTTTGCGTAGTAATGCCGACAGCATGCAGGGTACGCTGCCAACTGATAGTGGGCTTGAACATTTGGATTGTCTCTAAACGTTCAACGGTCTTTTGGCAGTCTAACTGTATTTGTATTGTTAGTATTAGCTCGTATTTCGTTTAGTTAATAAAGGCACTTGCCACAAAATAAAAAAACTAGAAAGAAAGAAAGAAGTAAGAAAATAAATTTTATTCGACACCTTTACAAAAACTTATATCTACAGGATACAAGCAGTGACGAATACCCGTCTCAGCATTAATGCTGATAGTCAAGGACTATCAGCGCTACAACTACAACCTAATCACGCTAAATCTCCCTTAAATAATCATAATTATGACTGCACTGAAAACATTGTTAAGAATTTACATACTACAGTAACTCTAACCGCTAGATACATCATCTCTGCATACGATCTCGTAAAGGTTGCCTATACTTTATATAAGTAATCAAGTTATTAACTATTCACGCTTGCCTACATCAAATGGCCTTATTTATGAACTTTGGTGGGGGACAAGTTACAAGCGTGAGCGTGTTCTAGAGTTTTTACACGCTTTATTTACTACATTTGTAAATAAGGGGTCGGCGCTTAAGGCCCAGAAAATATTATGGCGTAACGCTATCTCACTCGCACATTTGATGTTTTTTGGGGTTCCGTACCCAAAGGGTATAAACGGGACCCTATTACTAAGCCTACGATGTCTGTCTGTCTGTCTGTCTGTCCGTCCGTCCTACCTATTAACGGCTGTATCTTTCGAACCATAATAGATAGCCACTTGATATTTTCACAGAATATGTAATGTTACGGCGGATTAAATAAGAAATAATAAAAAAATAACAACGAAAGGGGACCCCCATACAACAAACGTATTATTGTATTAGCTGTAATGTAAAAACAGTAATACGTACAAGCGTCAAACTTGGCATGATTATAGTACACACTCAAAAGTATAACAACAAATACTGAATAACGGCCAAGTGTGAGTCGGTGACAAAATTCTGTTCAACACCGGTTCTCGAATGATCGCTGAAGTTGAGAAACGTCGGGCGCAGTCGGTACTGGGATGGGTGACCGCCTGGGCGTTGATGGATTGATGTCTTTTTGCTCAATTTTTTTGTACTTTAGTAGCTAACAAGTTATGTGGTGGTACGGAACCCTCAGTGCGCGTGCCCGACTTGGACTTGGCCGGTTTATTTTTAATATAAAATACTGTGTATCATCATCAGCTTTGAATAGAACTATACTGCTGGATATAGAACTCCCTTTGTTTATGCCACTCTCTCTCTCTCTCTGGTCTATCGCTAGTCCAAGCAGTTCCCTTGATATCGTCAGTCCACCTCATCCGCGGTCGGCCTGGGTTCCGCCAACCCAGTTGTTACCGGAAGTTTTCACTTCTGTCGTGTTTTTTTTAAAAATAGAATAAGTGGCAAACAAGTTACGGACCACCTGATGGTAAGTGGTCACGGCCGCTTATAGATACCTACAATACCAGGGGCATTGTCAGTGCGTTGCCTACCTTTGAGGACTCTATTCACCCTTCGTTTGTTTTGTGGTCTTTAAGCATTAA
The DNA here is from genome assembly GCA_914767915.1 of Agriopis aurantiaria. Lineage (NCBI taxonomy): Eukaryota > Metazoa > Arthropoda > Insecta > Lepidoptera > Geometridae > Agriopis > Agriopis aurantiaria. The sequence goes on along the minus strand of OU612010.1, from coordinate 4,094,338 downwards.
GCGTGTTAAAACTTGTGAAACCGCTGCCGCCTGTGCCTCGTGGCCAGCTTAACCCTTCACGTGATGACATGCTCAATCCTTTGCTCTCCGTACCGCTGATATTGTTCTGACGGCCAGACGCGAGTTACAGGTTGAATCTTTCATAAAAATGTATGAGAGAATATTATGACTGAAATAGTTTAAGGATTTTTGTAAGACAATACTGACATACTCATACGTGTATTACCGTAAAACGACAGAGAAGCATCGAGATACAATACATATAAAGTCACAATGGTGCCAAAAAATGACCGAACTAAAACTCTGCGCACGCTACGGATTGCGCAGACTCGAATCCCGGGATGGATGAACTATCTACATAAATAAATTATTAAGTTTGTATGGAACCCTCAGATTGCGAGTTCTACTCACATTTATCCGGTTTTTTACTAATAAAAACTTGAAAGTTTAAGTATTTCCAGTTGAATTAATTTTTGTTTTAGGTTAAAATTATATAGAATCAGCATCGATATACAATACATATAGATAGAGTCACAATCGTGCCAAAAAAACCGAACAAAAACTCTGCGCACGCGAAGAATTGCGCAGACTTTTTGGTTAGTTATAAGGTAACCGTGATCCGACTACAACGCCACGCGATGCCAGAGCTACGATGACATAGCGGACAACTAACGTTGAACACTATGCAAGCGACATAACGTCTAAATTGGAGTAAATATGGCATTGTGAACTATATAATAGATACAATGTATCTACATTGACGCTTGGACGTTTTTTGACTGTTTTCACTGAGAGATTGTGGCTCTATAGGAATTGTATCTCGATGCTGAGAAGCGATGCATAAAATCTGTGGCAAGCAATACTACAATAGATATACACTATACACGTACAGGGTTACTCATATTAGACTGTACTAAGCCGAAAGGAGGTCACTATAGGTACATATCATTATAAACAACTTTTACTATGGGACAAACCCTGAAATCGCGACAAAAAAAACTGCTGTTCCATACATTTTGTCGAGTATCAATTACAGTTTTTTAGGAAACAGCTGTTATATTTTCGAGATTTCAGTGTTGGTTCCATAGTAAAAGTTGTTCTTAATGATGAGTACAATGACCTTCTTTCGGCTTAGTACAGTCTATATGGGTAACCCTGTATGAACTAAAGCAGTAGTCTGACTCGGACGTGTTCTTTAATAGGCATGATGACTAATATTTTTTTATTATCTCATAAAAAAGCTGATCATAAATACAGCACATCAACAAAAACTAAATTAAAATTAGTTCAAAAATAAATAAGATACAAGCATTTTAATTTAATTTAATTTCATGTTAGACAGAGAGCGCACTATACTGAGCCGTGACGTCACGGCTCAGGAGCGCCATACAAATGCTATACTACGCTTTGCGAGAAAGGGATAGAACATCCCCTCTCCATCCCCACCTAAAATTTTAAATACTCATATCTCAGAGATGTATCAGCCGATCTAAATTATTTTTTCCGTATGTGTAATGTATTTAGTTATATTCATCGCTAAGCCGGTTATTTGTAATAAATTAAACATTAGGAATCATGCCTATTCAATGCCTACTGTCACTCACAGGTCTAGGGTTGCTACAATCGGGTTTTAAGACAATTTTCATTATTTTGTACGCTGCTTCTACCCTGATGACACACGGTGGATCTCAATGCCGCGGCGCGCATGACTATTGCTCTGAGCGTACCGTGAAGTATCGTAGCGGGCGAGGGGCGCTCGTTTGATTACATCACCCGATTTGAGTGTTTCTTAAAAGTCGCCTATTATAAAAAAACAGAAGCTTCACTACCCAGTAACAAACTCACTAATTTATCTGAATTTCGGGGTAAAAAGTACACTAGCGCGATCTCATCTCAAAAAAATTATAGACACCCCACAATTTAATCTAATAAAAAATAGCCAAGCATCTTAGTAACCAAGATAATTACATTCTTAAAAAAACTAATGCCTAATTTCAACTCAAAATTTCCATGCTCTGATATCTTAAGAAGGCGCCGAGATCAAACGCGGCGCGCACAAAGGCGCCCAGATCAAAGGGATTGAATATTTATTTGGTTCGTACATTTTAGAAGAGGCTCGCTCGATTGTTTTCCGAGTGGTGCTATGTTTTGTTGAATTTATATGGGGATCAGTGCCACGGGACAGCTTATTAGATAACCCGGAATGGGATATTGAAAAGGAAAAACAAATATTATAGATACACTGTTGTGGAACCCTGCCTTCGGGGTTAAAATTATCCTGTAAAGGTAACCTTGGTCACTCAAAACAGGACCACAGTATATAAGCTAAAGCGGTAGTCAGACTCGGACGTGTCCTTGAATTCAATGCCTACTGTAGGTCACAGGGCTAGGGTTGTTACTATCGGGTTATAAGATAATAAACCGGCCAAGTGTGAGTCAGGTTCGCACACTGAGGGTTCCGTACCACCACAAAATACAATAAGTTTGTCCAAGTTATTGAATTACCAGTTATTATAACGCCTTCCAAAATTGTCGAAGCAACAGCCACTGTTAATAATTTTGCTACAGGCACTCGAGTATAACACAATTATAACTTGGTAATGAACAGAAATTTGTCACTGACTTGCACTTGACCATTATTCATTATTTATTGTTATACAATAGAGTGTGTTCTATAATCATGCCAAGTTTGACGTTTGTACGTATTACCGTTTTTACATTAGAGCTAATACAAAAATACGTAAAAAAATACGTTTTTTGTATGGGGACCCCCGTTTATTTTTTACTTATGGGAGTTTGTTGTACCCTTTACTTTTGACTTTTTGGCTTTTTTATTATTTGTGAGTTAATCCGCCATAACGTTACATATTCTGTGAAAATTTCAACTGGCTGTCTATTACGGTTCAAAAGATATAGCCGACAGACTGACGGACGGACAGACAGACATCATAGGCTTAGTAATAGGGTCCCGTTTGGATCATTTGGGTACGGAACTCTAAAAATTTTCATTATTATGCTACTTCTGTGCTAACAACACACACATGGTGAATCTCTGTGAGACAGGCCTGCTCGAAATCACAAAACTCTCCGTTCGGTAAAAACCTTCACTGTCTGAAACACAATAACTTTCTCTGCGGTATAAAAGAGACATATCCTATAGTAAGCGGGCCAATTTTCATATTATTGTGTTTATTTGAATTCCGCGCGATAAGCCAGCACGCGACGCGGTAATTGTGGGGTATGCTACGTACTGATTGATACGCTAAACGGCTGGTGCGTCTGACTTCTGAGTTATAGGTCCCGAGATCGAATCCTGGCTGGATTTTTTAAAAAGTATTAAGCTATAATTTCTAACAAAAGTAATAATACAAGATTAAGGAAAAAGTTTTCTGATTTCACCGACAGGGTACTTGGAAAGAGGGTACTATGCAGAAAGGATATCATTGTACTCTCCTGAGAACTTCCAAAACGTAGCGGCATTATTTTCAAACCATGTGTTTTTTAAGGTTCCATACCTCAAAAAGAAAAAACGAAACCCTTATAGGATCACTTTGTTGTTCGTCTGTCAGTCTGTCCGTATATCAAGGCAATTTTCTTAGGAAGGTGTACAGGTATCAAAGTTGATCGTTTCAACTACACCAAATACATAGTAAGGTAAGTATTTTTACAACACATCTGCTCAAAAAGTGCACTTACGAAGGCTGTATACATCGTTCGAAAGTTAAACATTACGGATCATACAACGGAGCGTGCGGTAATGAATTTTACCGCACGCTCCGTTGTATAACACCGTGCGTGTACTTTACGGTATTTTTTAATTTCCATTTTTTGCTTTTTTCTCGCAAATGTGTTGTAAAACGTTGTATGGCACACGTGCGGATTGGTTATTACAAACTCGTGACTATGGTAAGCCCTCGACTTCGTCTCGGGCTTACATTCGTCTACTCGTTTGTAATAATCAACTTACCGCACTTGTATCATAAATAACAATTAACACCTCTAAGGGACCGTAGGTGTAAAAGTTCAAAGTTCTAAGTCAACGCAGCTTGAGTCTGCTTTTAAAGCAGTTCGCACTTGGAGCAGTTGTTACCGTATCCGGCAACATGTTGTATATATTATATCTAATACTATATACTCGTGAGAACCTGTAATTGGTTTTGTATCGTTTTTCCAATGTATATTTTAATGTAAGAAGCTGTTGGTTTTCCAATAAATAAATAAATAAGAAAAACACCGAATCGAAGAAGCATATTTTACTAATTTTGGCGTCGGTTTTTTATTGATAATTATTGTATTTTGTGGTAGTACGGAACCCTCAGTGTGCGAGCCCGACTCGCACTGGGCCGGTTTTATTTAAAGTTTTGGCTTCAGACATTTTGTCTATTAGGCATTGTCAAATAACCATACGTAGGTAATAAATCTAAGTATTTTAATCTACATCTATACTAATATTATAAAGAGGAAAGATTTGATTGTTTGTTTGTTTGTTTACATTGAATAGGCTCCAAAACTACTGAACCGATTTGAAAAAAAAAATTCACTGTTGGGAAACTACACTACCCCCGGTTGACATAGGCTATATATATCTATACCCGTGCGAAGCCGGGGCGGCCTACTAGTTATTATAATATAAAGAGGAAAGATTTGATTGTTTGTTTGTTTGTTTGCATTGAATAGGCGCCGAAACTACTGAATCGATTTGAAATATTATTTCACTGTTGGAAAGCTACACTATCTCCGGTTGACATAGGCTATATATCTATACCCGTGCGAAGCCGGGGCGGCCTACTAGTTATTATAATATAAAGAGGAAAGATTTGATTGTTTGTTTGTTTGTTTGCATTGAATAGGCGCCGAAACTACTGAATCGATTTGAAATATTATTTCACTGTTGGAAAGCTACACTATCTCCGGTTGACATAGGCTATATATCTATACCCGTGCGAAGCTGGGGCGGGCCGCTAGTAATAAATATTTACAAAAACTCATACTTGAGGTTTTTACTCTTTTATCGCGTACTATCGTAGTGGGCGCACGCTTTACCTCGGAGTAGCTGTGACACGCGACCTCAGCACGAAACTCGAAAAAAAACAACTGTCCGGCATTAGAACAGACGCCAGCGTTACTTTGTAAACGTTACAGGGATATTTCTTTCTTTCTTTTTGTGGAATGGAGTTTCAAGATGGAGCGTTCCAAAAGGGGGTCAACAACCAGCTCTCCAGGTTACGCAGAAAGGGTGTACTAAGCTGAAAGGTGTCCATTATACTCATCATCATGAACAACTTTGACATGGGACATACCCTGAAACCGCGAAAAAAATATCAGCTGTTGACTATTTTCTATGAAACCACTTATTTTTTTTCGCGTTTTTAGGGTTGGTCCCATAGTAAAAGTAATCATAATGATGGGTACTGTGGACCCCTTTCGGCTCAGTGCACCCTTTCCGCTATACCCTTTCCGCGTAACCCTGTATTGGTGAAGATGACGAATGGTAGCTTCATTTTTAGGGTTCCGTACACAAAGGGTAAAACCGGGGCCCTATTCTTGAGCTGTCTGTCTGTCCTACCTTTTAACGGCTGTATCTTTCGAACCGTAATAGATAGCTAGTTGAAATTTTCACATAATATGTAATGTTACGGCGGTTTCACTAACAAATATAAAAAAGTCAAATATAAATAATAAAAAAGTAAAAACAAAAGGGGGGTGTCCCCATACAACAAACGTATTATTGTATTAGCTCTAATGTAAAAACGGTACCTAATACGTACAAGCGTCAAACTTGGCATGATTATAGTTCAAACTAACGTTTAACAAAAATTAATAAATAATGGCAAAGTGTGAGTCGATGACTTTCTGTTCATTACCAAGCTAAGCAACATAAGGCGCGGTTGGTACTTGGATGGGTGACCGCCTGGGCGTGATGTTATCTTTTTGCACTACTCTTTGTATTTTGTGGTAGTACGGAACCCTTAGTGCGTGAGCCTGACTCGCACTTGGCCGGTTTATTTACCTAACGAAAGCAAAGCCATGACGAGAGTTACATGAGCAAACGGTCCAGGGGTTATAAAGATGAGGTAGCGAGGTCACTGCTCGGACCAAACTTTTATTTTTATTTTTATAATCAATAGTCTTGCGTTTGACCACCATCACGCCTGATGTTAAGCGATGATGCGGTCTACGTTGGAGCACGCTTGCTTAGAAGAAACCGATTCCCTCGTGATTTGAAGACACCCAGATTGTAACCATCGGGGAACACCCATTCAGGCAGCGCATTCCACAGAGTAACACACAATAAATGTGGAATCAAAGTGCTTTGTACGGGTCATCGTAATCTAGTCTAAACTAGTCTAGTCTATTGAAATATTTAAAAGCCTGGTTAGTTAAATTAAATCACTAGTGCTGCATAGAAAACGTCCTCACCACTGTGCTGTGCATCATTATGCCAGCTTAGACAAAATTTAGACATATACCTAGGCATAGCGGAGGCAAATCTTCGCATAAACTTAGGCATATACGACCTAGTCTAGTTAAGATGCCGACTCGCTTGGCTCGCTTGCATGTTTAGCTTACTCAGGAAACTGGTTGGTGCAGGGATGGATCTAGGATGACATTTTGTGGGGAAGCGTTTAAGAGTTTTTGGACGGATATAATTAAAATGAGTTTGGAGAGAATGTTTTTGTTTTACAATTCTTATTAAATCTAGATTTTTATATATAAAAAATACCTAACCAAACCTACGCCTCTAGTGACTCCGCCAGCGGGGCAGGGCCTAAGCTACCGCTGGTCGGGGCTACATACCGAGGAATCTCTTGACAACGCACGCATGCTACGAAATTGACTGCCTTGTGTATCTGTCCCATGACCCCACATGACCCAACTGCAAGACTCGTTTTAAGGTGTAGTAAAGTTAATAGTTCGTTATTTAGGATACTATATTTTTATTTTGATGGTTTATTAGATTATCTATTACTAGCGGTCCGCCCCAGCTTCGCACGGGTATAGATTATAGCCTATGTCACCCGGGGCTGGTGTAGCTTCCCAACAGCGAAAGAATTTTTCAAATCGGTTCAGTAGTTTCGCAGCCTATTCAATGCAAACAAACAAACAATCAAATCTTTCCTCTTTATAATATTAGTATAGACTAATGGAATCTCGATTTTACCTTTCCAACTTTCTCTAAAAATTAATAAAAAAGGAATAATGCATATTTTACAATAGATACGAGGTGATCTTATCACTCGTCTAATGGCGAACGCCACGATTGTCCGAAATAGTTGCGCTAAGAAACCCAGAATTTTGAAATTCAAAATATTTCAATTTTTGTGCATTATTATGTACAAAGTTTCAGCCTAAGTACCTCAATAGACTTTAATAAATAAGGTGTTTTTAGATTTATCAATGTCATCACTGGGTATGTGACGTCCGTCATGACGAAGTAGACACGAGACGTCAACTGTAAAGTGGACGTGAAAAACAAAAATGTGCCCCTATGTGATGTATCACTGAATAAGTCTTTTAATTGAAAATATGACCAATGAGTGTGTACCTTTTTTTTGGATGTACGGCTACTACTGACTGACTAGCCAAAAATACCACTACTTAACGAGTTTTTTTTATTTTTAAAACAAAAACGCAGGTTTTTATAATTTTAGATTCAAGAGCCCCCGGCCCCCCCTTATTACGTCCACAGCTTAGGTTACTAAGCTGGAGATATCCTCACTAGACGGCAAATATCCGAAGGAATGATAAAATCAGTTGCATCATTTTCAATTGAATTCTCTGTAACACAGCTTTTTTCCCGTCTGCGCAAGGAGAAGGGTTATGTTTTTCAAGTGTATATATGAATGTTTGAATGTATGATGGTTTCTTTGGCACGCCCTACAGCCTAAACGGCGTAATGGATTTCAACATGTGAGGTGTCATTTGATCCGTTTTAATAGTAGGAGTGACATAGGATACAAGAATTCAAGATGGTGTCCGCGAAAAAAAAAACAGAAAAATAGTAAGTAAACGTAGCTAAATAAGTCAATATTATGTAAAACTCACACAGCAAATTTCAAAAATAGGTAACACTACTATGAAATACTGAGCAGTTTAGGAGATAAAGCGGTATGAAAGAGCTCTGTATCTACTATGAGTAGGTATAGATAGGTACGCAGCGCGCCGCTGTTACTTTTTAGTTACTTACCTACTATTAATACAATGCTATCGAGCTATATCTATACTAATATTATAAAGAGGAAAGATTTGATTGTTTGTTTGCATTGAATAGGATCAGAAACTACCAAACCGATTTAAAAATTCTTTCACTGTTGAGAAGCTACACTATCCCCGGGTGACATAGGCTATAATCTATACCCGTGCGAAGCTGGGGCGGACCGCTAGTTAATATTAAAATTAGTTATGAGTTTGTTTGTTTGTTTGCATTGAATAGGCTCTAAAACTACTGAACCGATTTGAAAAATTCTTTCACTGTTGGGAAGCTACACTATCCCCGGGCGACATAGGCTATAATATATTTTCAAAAAAAAATTAGGGAAAAGTCCAATAATGTAACCCAAGGTGTAAAAAAATAAGATTTACAATTTTAACTTTGCGTGTTTGACAGTTCTAAGACAAGACAACGTCTGTCAGGTCACCTAGTCTATACTAATATTATAAAGAGGAAAGATTTGATTGTTTCTTTGTTTGTTTGCATTGAATAGGCTCCGAAACTACTGAACCGATTTGAAAAATTCTTTCACTGTTGGGAAGCTACACTATCCCCGGATGACATAAGCTATAATCTATACCCGTGCGAAGCTGGGGCGGACCGCTAGTATAATATAAGTAAGGAAGTAAGAATGACGTTAACAAGTTTATCGCGGTGCTACGTTACGTCGTAGACTTGAGCTACGGCGTAGCAGTCGCCTACGGCGTAGCAGTCGCCTACGGCGTAGCAGTCGCCTACGGCGTAGCAACTTAGTTTGATTTCCCGAAGTTGATGCATGATTAGAAACTTGTGCTAGATCAAGAATGGATGGACTTTTTAACGATACGAAAAAGAGGAGGTTGTTAGCTTGAATATACAAGTTTAGTATCCGTTGGTAGGCAGCGCACTCCACAGACTAGCAGTTTGCACAATAAAAGAGAAATCAAAGCGCTTCGTACGAATTTTCAGTATATCAACTACTAGCGGTCCGCCCCAGCTTCGCACGGTATAGATTATAGCCTATGTCACCCGGGGATAGTGTAGCTTCCCAACAGTGAAAGAATTTTTCAAATCGGTTCAGTAGTTTCGGAGCCTATTCAATGTAAACAAACAATCAAATCTTTACTCTTTATAATATTGGTATAGATAACGCGCTGTTGATATATCATGCTCGCTCTGACAGTCTAATATAAAAATTGGCATGATGGAATTAGATCATGCAGATCCGATGCACACTCAGAAATGTATTCGGAAAAAAAACTGATAGACTAGCAACTTTACGTCGATGCTCAAGACTAAGAAACTTAGGCTGAACTAGGGGTTCGTAGCTGATGAGCCTCTTGGCACGTTTCTCAATAGACTCCAACGCCCCAAGCTGGTACTATTAGCTGATCCATCTCAAAGGCGAGAACAGTACTCCATGCACGACCAAAATAGTGCTTAAACGAACTTGATGTGCTTTTTTGATGATCGACAGGATTCCAACGTGCGCGATCTGGGTAAACGCCCCGAACGCTCCAATGTCTACGGTTGCTTTCCTGTCGACCTTACGTACATAGAAAAGATACAGAAATTCCTTTTAACAAAATTAGCGATTGGCCGCGACCAGAATTTTTAACCGACAAAAGGAGAAGGCCATTAATTCGAATGTATGTTTTTTTTTTTTTTTTCTACTCACAATTGTCAGAGTCAAGCAAATTAAGTCACAATTACCTGCCTACCTACAGTACCTACACATTACCACTCGAAAAAACACCAATGACACGATTACTCCGCCAATTATGAATTGATTTTGACGATTTTTGTTTTGTTTGGTAGGTCACAATTCAGAGGTGGTTCTATATAAACTTTATTCAAATGGATGCAGCACTTTTTGGAATGATTCAACAAAAACCAAATATATATAGAGATAGCGTTTTGTTTTGTGGTTCCCTTCAGCAAAAGTTTTGATGAGGACTTTCAATCTCTGGTTTACCTGTCATTTTTAATTCTTTTAGTTTGTACTTGCAGGTATAGTCTTGAAGTCAATTTTGGTTTTAAAAAAAAAAAAAAAATTATTAAGTACTACCTGACCCAACAGACGTTGTCTTGTCTTAGAACTGAACGCGTGAAGTTAAAATCACCATTTGGTTTTCTGAATTTTTCCAATTTTCTCCGCAATATTCTTAAATTTTCTTTCCGTAAGAACCTTCTACAATGTATTAGAGAACTTTTAAAAAAAGTATGAAATCGGTAAAGTCGTTTTCAAGTTATGGCGTGACGAAGGTAAATAGGTAAATGGGTGTTCCCCGTTAGTTACAATCTGGGTGTCTTCAAATCACGAGTGTATTGGTTTCTTCTAGGCAAGCGTGCTCCATCGTAGACCGCATCATCGCTTTACATCACGCGAGTTGGCGGTTAAATGCAAGCCTATTATTTAAAAAAATAGGGATTCATTTTTGTATATTTATATAGAAAAAGAAACTTGTGTAGAATTTGTGTCATAATCTTTCCGATTCCGTGCGTAAACGCTTTCTGAGTAAATTAAAGTGACAGCTGTTTAAGTAGGTGAAGATAATTTATTTTAACTTCAGCTCTTGACTTCCTAAGTAATTACAGACCCTTCTTAAGGTTATATTTCAGGCGAGAACGCTGTAACAACCTAACTTTTAGGCACCACACTTAACGATGTAACGTACTAAGTTGTACGCACTTTGGAAGTACTAACAGAATTTTATGGAAAGTAACCTTGGGACACCTGATGCACGAGTTTTTCTCAAGAAACTTCCTATTTTGTAGCGATGATAGCTTAGTGGTTGGCGCGTTCGAATTCCAATTGTTATTGGAGTGTGGGTTCCAACCCCGACAATGAGATTGAGCTGAAGGAAAACATCGTGAGGAAACCATAACATACCTTACTAGCGAGCGCTAGTTATATATAAAAAAATAAAAAATGCGTGAGTGAGATAGCTACGCACTATATTCTGGGCTTTAAATTGGTAAGTATTGAGGTCCTCGATGCTGCTTATCAAGTTTTATTATGAAAACACCCTGTATACAGTTATGTCGAGTGTCGCCCTTAATTATTTAGAAAACTTGAAATTCAACCCCCTTAAGTGTAGATGTAAAATAACCCAGGGATCGTCACTGCGTTCTACTTTTCGAGTACAGTATGGACACTTCAAATATCGGTATGAACAAACAAAACTTTATGTCACTCGTTCACCGCGTTACACAGTATGTTACGCCGGTGTAACGACGAAGAAGACCCTGTTCCCCCGTAATGACACTACGGCAGAGATAGACATAATTTACTATTATTTATATCTATACTAATATTATACATAGGAAAGATTTGAGTGTTTGTTTGTTTGTTTGTTTGCATTGAATAGACTACGAAACTACTGAACCGATTGGAAAAATTCTTTCACTGTTGGGAAGCTACACTATCCCCAGGTAACATAGGCTATATTATATTTAAAAAAAAAAAAGGGATTCTTACTAAAACTCCAATTATGTAACCCAAGGTGGAAAAAAATAAGATTTACAATTTTAACTTTGCCTGTTTGACAGTTCTAAGACAGGACAACGTCTGTCAGGTCAGCTAATATCATAAAGTACTATATACTAATTATATTATACTAATATTATAAAGAGGAAAGATTTGATTGTTTGTTTGTTTGCATTGAATAGGCTCCGACACTACTGAACCGATTTGAAAAATTCTTTCACTGTTGGGAAGCTACACTATCCTCGGTTAACATAGGCTATATTTTTTTTTAAATAGGGTTCCTTACTAAAACTCCAATAATGTAACCAAAGGTGTAAAAAAATAAGATTTACAATATTGACTTTGCGTGTTTGACAGTTCTAAGACAGGACAACGTGTGTCAGGTCTGCTAGTAATCTATACTAACATTATAAAGAGGAAAGATTTGATTGTTTGTTTGTTTGTTTGTTTGCATTGAATAGGCTCCGAAACTACTGAACCGATTTGAAAAATTCCTTCACTGTTGGGAAGCTACACTATCCCCGGTTAACATAGGCTATATTATATTTTCAAAAAAAATAGGGATACTTACTAAAACTCCAATAATGTAACCCAAGGTGTAAAAAAATAAGATTTACAATTTTGACTTTGCGTGTTTGACAGTTCTAAGACAGGACAACGTCTGTCAGGTCAGCTAGTAATATTATAAAGAGGAAAGATTTGATTGTTTGTTTGTTTGCATTGAATAGGCTCCGAAACTACTGAACCGATTTGAAAAATTATTTCACTGTTAGGAAGCTACACTATCCCCGGGTGACATAGGTTATAATCTATACCCGTGCGAAGCCGGGGCGGGCTGCTAGTTACTCTTATTCATATTCATTTATTCCTCAAATTGGTACACCACTATACACTTTTGAACGTCAGAACAACATTAACACATATTTGGAGACAATTATTATAACATTTGTTGGGCATATATCTACAAATCGGATTAACTCATAATTATACGAGCTTAAATTATATTTACTTGAACTACTTGCCTGCAAAATTTCATGAAGATCGAGGGGACGGTACTCGAAGTTATCGTCGAACAAACATACAAACATAAAGTTTTAACTCCGATTTGTCCCGCTGTAAACTCAAGACCTCACTTTGTTCAGTAAATTTTTTTGTGAAATAATAATTGTATGACCTGCACACCTGCCCCCCGATTCTACTAAAGAAATTGTCTTCAAATTGTAATTGTTGCGATTTTAATTGTTAAATAACTGCCTCAAAATTTACAGTTTTTAATAAAAAAATTACCGACTTCAAGATGAGGTTATCAATTCGATTGTATGTTTTTTTTGGTATGTTTGTTACGCGATTACTACCTCAATATAGAATTGTTTTTGTTTTATGCTAAGTTATAATATTAGGTGGTTGTATTTTTCTAGTATAAAAAAATATTTAAAACTGTCTGTTTTGAGGCGGTTATTTAAAATCGCAACAATTACAATTTAAAGACAATTTCTTAAGTAGAATCGGGGCCCTGATGTAACTGCTCCAAAAAGCTCTTACTGTTATTCCGGGATACTTTTATCTCGTACCTTCGAGATATTTATGTGAAGAGTGCTCGAGGAGGGACAGTGGACATCCGATATCGCTTGTTAACCAGATGTTGATAGTTTTAAAGGTGTGAAGTGGCTTGTTCAGAAGCAACTCAACACCGTTTTCAAACATGGTAGTTAATCTCTCCATTATTGGAGAAACATTTCATTGTTGATCATGATCGACAAACCAATCGTGATCGAGCTGCTTACCATCAGGCAACATCTGCTTGTTTGCCACCTATGGCATTAAAAAATTCTGTTACGGGTTGGTCGGATTCACCTATGTACGCCATTGAATTTCTTATCCGTACGTATGCAGGTTTCCTCACGATGTTTTCCTTCACCGAAAAGCCAGTGGTATGAAAATTCGTACATATACTCTGAAGAGGTCATTGGTACGGAACCTGGATTTGAACCCGCAACCTCACGCTTTCAAGTCTAGCCATCTTCCTAGGCTACCAAGGCTTCGCATCGCTGATTTAAAACTCTGACATTAGGGCCAAACACTCAGTCTATTTCCCTTTACGCATTCATCTTTAACCTCTCACTCAAAACACAATTACCTAACACCTTCTTAAAACAGTAATTAAACCCAAAAATGTTATAATTATTTTAAATTACAATTAATTATTTCTACCGTCATATCGCGAACTCGGGGTAAATGTAGCTAAATATTATTCTACCTCTCCATTTGAATTTATGACTGTTGCTCTCTCTTTCATTCGTACACGTTTTAATAGACTTCGACCGATAGCCCGTCTCTTTCTATTCGGGCATGCGCTGTGCGTTTCTCTTTGTTCAGGGTATATATAAATACTGGCATAGTGTGTACGCAGTAAGGGCGGGTTCAATTTTGCTCGCTTGTATACGATATGGAGACAAGATCTTGGCGAAATTTGGCAGTATGGGCTGTCAGAAGTCCAATCAATGGAAAAACACTTTTTAGCTGACTGGGATCAGAAGGGTAATGTTTTTTCTTAATAGCTAACGGTGCAAATTTCTACTTTGTGTAATTCTCCCTATATATTTTGAATTTTAGGACGCACAATAAGACAAAACAAAATATAGATTGATACTAAAATATTTAATACAGTTACAGCCGTTTGAAGGTAGGACAGACAAACGGACAGACGGGCAGACGGACAGAGGGACAGACGGACAGACGGACAGACGGACAGACGGACAGGCGGACAGACGGACAGACGGACAGACGGACAGACGGACAGACGGACAGACGGACAGACGGACAGACGGACAGACGGACAGAAAGACAGACGGACAGACGGACAGACGGACAGACGGACAGACGGACAGACGGACAGACGGACAGACGGACAGACGGACAGACGGACAGACGGACAGACGGACAGACGGACAGACGGACAGACGGACAGACGGACAGACGGACGGACGGACGGACGGACAGATGGACAGACGGACGGACGGACGGACGGACAGACGGACAGACGGACAACGAAGTGATCCTAAAAGGGTTCCGTTTTTTCCTTTTGAGGTACAGATCCCTAAAAAGATTCAAATTACTCAAAATATTGGTGCACGCGCACCCTTACTGTTTATACGTCGTACTAGTTATACGTATAGATTGTTTGGATGTGAAATTGTGTTTTATTAATGCGCGTAAAGTTTCGCGCGCGGTTTCACTCGCTTCAAGTAACTTGTTTCCTATATAAATAGAAATATATTCATACTGCAGTGAAAATCTATACCTACTATAATATTATAAAGAGGAAAGATTTGATTGTTTGTTTGTTTGTTTGCATTGAATAGGCTCCGAAACTACTGAACCGATTTAAAAAATTCTTTCACTGTTGGGAAGCTACACTATCCCCGGTTGACGTAGGCTATATATCTATACCCGTGTGAAGCCGGGGCGGCCTACTAGTGTAGAATATATACAAGGTTTTAGCGTCAACGTGAAAAAAAAAAAAAGCTCGTATAATTTTCCTAAAATTGTGTATTTTTCGGTGGTAATATTTTATGTAGTAATGGTGGATTACTATTTATTAAGTGCTCGTGAACGTGCTCGAGTGTAGGTAAGTGATATAACGAGGTGAAACAATATCTTTTTGTGTTGTTTTCAAAACTCCGTAAATTAGCCTCTTGTACAGCCTCCGCCACTTTACTAGGGCATGAGTTTGACTTGACCGTGACTTTCTTAGCTTGACTCTGACTGTGACTATGACTTGTTTAACTACATTTCATCAAACTTAATAGACAATTTTATTCAAATTTCGGAAAATCTCAACACCTCCAATTTACAAAAGCAGTTTTTCGTAAAACTCTCGGAGAGAATGTTTGAGAGTGCATTTCGTTAAATTACTGACATAAAATAAATAATTTTAATGTTACAGTTTACTTGTTTTAATTCATCTTCACAATTACGGCTTTATTTTTAACCAATTAAAACAAGGAGGTGGTTCTCAATTCGGTTGTATTTTTTGCGTTCCGTACCTCAAAAGGAAAAAAAACGGAACCCTTATGGGATCACTTCATTGTCCGTCTGTCTGTCCGTCTGTCAAGACCCTTTTTCTCAAGAACGCGTAAAGGTATTAAGTTGAAATTTATCTATACTAATATTATAAAGAGGAAAGATTTGATTGTTTGTTTGTTTGTTTGCATTGAATAGGCTCCGAAACTAATGAACCGATTTGAAAAATTCTTTCACTGTTAACCGGGGATAGTGTAGCTACCCAGCTACACTATCCCCGGTTAACATAGGCTATATTATATTTTCAAAAAAAATAGGGATCCTTACTAAACTCCAATAATGAAACCCAAGGTGTACAAAAATAAGATTTACAATTTTGACTTTGCGTGTTTGACAGTTCTAAGACAGGACAACGTCTGTCAGGTCAGCTAGTACTAAATACTTGGGTTTACAGTTTCTTTCGGCTGTAAAAAAATTTAAGTTGTAAGTCATTGAAATCAAAAAATATGAACGAACGAAAGATATGTCGCATATTTTGCGATTTCACAGGGGAATCAAAACCTACAGGGTACTTCCCGTTGACTTAGCATCATAAAATTTGGCAAAAGCCAAGGTCTAATAGCACATATATAGGAATAAATCCGAAAGTTGTAAATTTGAAGATATATATATAATTTAAAAATAATTATTTTGCTATTACTAACTTACATTTTGTAGTTGGAATGTATAGAATGTATATTTGATATTTGACATTTAGGAAATTATTAGTACTAATATTTTATTTGACACTTTGAAAATTGTAATGGATATTATTTTATTTGATGTTTAGATTATAAGCCTGACATTGTTTACTTTTATTTTTATGGAATTTTAGTTTTTGAATTTATTATTATTGTTTCTAATTATTATTTTTCTGTGTTACTTTATGAGGTAAATGTAATTGATCAGATCGTTTTTATCTCAATAAACAAATTTAATTTAATTTAATTTAATAGAAGGACCTTATAGTCAACTACAAAGTTAAGTTTGTCTTTCAATATTTCAACTTTAGTTTTTTTTTTGGACTCGCGCTCTGTGGTTTCTGTCCAACGGAACCCTCAGAGCACGAGTCCTACTCGTACTTGTCCGGTTTTTTGTTGTGTTTTTACACAACCGGATAGCACACGAAGGCATAATTTTGTCAGATGTTTCGTTATCATGTATCAATAGTGTCACACTTCCTACGGCTAGAGACCGACTGAAACCAAATGAGCACCGGCGCTCATTTTGTGATCTTCAAAAATGCGCTTCTTCTGGGCCTGTCCGTTCACTTTGTTTGGTCGAAGACGTACGTAGTATTTTACTAATTTTGTAGCCGGTTTTTTATTGATAACTATTTTATTTTGTGCTCGAAATTCCAGACCTAAAATTGTACGATTGCGTTTTGTAATATGGCTCTTAAATACTATGTTTCAGAAGAGATACTCTCGGTGTAGCTCTCATGCCAAGTTTCCCCGTTCGCAAGCGAGATCAGTGACTTGGCGTTTTTCATTGACTTGTTGAAAATGTTCCCCTTTATCTTGGGTTAGTTCAAAGAGTATTACCGGCACGACTTTTTGTCCGACGCCGCCAAAAAGAGAGTTATTGAAATACTATTTATCGTAATACTAGCTGTGCCCCGCGTTTTTACCCGCGTTATATGCGCCCTTGAATCAACCTCCTTGGTAGCGACAGCAACCTCCTTTGACTTTCTATGATGTTATTATGTTAATTTGTCAATGTATAGACTTCAATTCTTGCTGTTCCATACAAAATGTATGGAACGGCCGTAATTACAGCCGTTTAATGGTAGGATGGACAGACGGACGGACGAACGGATGGACGGACAGATAGACAGACAGCGCAGGCTTAGTAATAGGGTCCCGTTTTAGCAGGTTCCGTAGCTCAAAAGGAAAAACGGAACCCTTACAGGATCACTTCGTTGTCCGTCTGTCTGTCCGTCTGTCTGTCTGTCTGTCCGTCTGTCAAGACCCTTTTTCTCAGGAACGCGTAAAGGTATCAAGTTGAAATTCGTATCAAATACTCGGAACTAACTCTTGTTTTTTTTGTTTGGACTAGCGCTTTGTAGGTTCTGTCCA
This sequence comes from Agriopis aurantiaria, assembly GCA_914767915.1. Lineage (NCBI taxonomy): Eukaryota > Metazoa > Arthropoda > Insecta > Lepidoptera > Geometridae > Agriopis > Agriopis aurantiaria. The sequence goes on along the minus strand of OU612010.1, from coordinate 4,076,517 downwards.
TCGGAACCCTCGGAGTTGGAGCGCGAGTCCTAATCGTACTTGTCCGTTTTTTTTTACGCTTTGGGCTTATACTGTTTATAAAAGTTTATATACATCGTTGTAGAAAGTGTACTGGAGAAGTTTGACTTGTAACTACGGAGTTATTAATAAAGAATTGTATTGTATTGTACGGAACCCTAAAAACTAGACCATTCATAAACAAACAATAGTGTACATGAAAAATCCATGAACATTTAAGTTTATTTAAGTTTTACCCAGACAGTAATCCCATAATTTCAAGTTGCATAAAAACATCAACAAATTTTACCGGTCATAAAGACATTACCTAATTTCCCAGGGTTGCCGCCCTGGGGATCGAAGCAGATTGCTCTAAGGGTTGGTAATGCAACCCTTTCTACCCACAGTAAAAATAGTGATGGGTCGGTAGTTACCTGCTAGGAATGTTGGGTCGAAAAATGTAAAAGGGATCCCAGAGAGTCATTGCAATGTGCCGTGGTGGAATAGTGCTGTGTTTACTTTAGGGGGGGGGGGGGGCTTTAAACGCTTTGATACCAATGATGTTACGTATAAACTGAGGTAGATACGTTTTACCGAGGTCTGTACGGCAATAAAACACAAGTTAATTGGCTTGAGCCATATTTGAGCCGTTTGGGGTCGAGACATTGGGCCCTTGGGGACCGAGAACTCACCTCATTTTCAAAAATCTTTCAGTTTCTGAACCTCGTCGCATTTTTTGCATGGGTATAGTTCAAGAGCCAGAGAGTGACATAGGCTACTCTTCAGCATAATCATCATCACCATCACCATTTTTCATCACTACGCGGGTGAAACCGCGGGGCGCAGCTAGTCATCAATAAATAATAATTGATGTAAAATGAAACGTAAATAATCGATCCTACATACATACATCACTGCGCTTGGACGACATTAAAGTGGAAATTCTGTTTGATTTCTGTTTAAATGAACTAATGCGCAAAAACATAGGTATTGCTGGCCGCGTTGCTTTAGTACATTACAAACCCCTGTTTCTTTACTTCTTAAATAGCCTATAAAAAACGCGTACATAAACGCGACCTTTCAAACCTTTTGAAATCGAAAAGTACTTGAATGGGCCCAAAAGATTGAATGGTACTTAATACAGAATATAAAACAACAGAGGAAAAACTTATTTTGTACAAATAATGTCAGTATGACTGAGAAGTGAAGATTGTCAGTTGATTATAGTAGCCGTTAAGTGTTATATTTTTAGATTAGGATCATGGTAGGTAGGAAAACTATGGAGCGGCTGTACCTTAGTGTAGGTACAGTAAAAACGTGAACATCGTGAGGTCTCAGTTCAGGGTGAACTACTAGTTAGTTTTGACGTGATAACGTCTTATAAATCGATGAACGCCGGCTGCACGCACGAAAAATTGTCACGTTCCGCCTGAGCCGCGCGTGCAAGCGAGAGCGCGGAACAAGCGATAGAGAGGCACGATCGGCCTAAGCGTTATCACGTAAAATTATCGTTCGTAAACCGACTTTACAGACAACCCCTTTATTTTAAAGCAGCGTTGTTCGTCTATTCTATTATTATGACATCTCACTGTCTTAAACATGCTTCTTAAGGCACAGCGCTCACCTAAATGTGTGATTTCGAGGTGATTTGTAGCATGTCTGACGTGACACAGCCTGCACTGACCTGTGTAGTGTGTAACATGGCATCACACATAATTCAGCCTGAGACTAAAGATCTTCCGATGAGAATGAAGATGCTCTTAAAAATTGGTTGTCTATAAAGTCGGTTTACGGACGATAGTTTAACGTGACAACGATCGTGCCTTTCGCTCGCTCGTGTAGCGCTCTCGCTCCGATCGTTAAATTACAATGAGCGTAACAGGACAATGAGCGTAACGGGGCAATGAGTCATCCTTTTTCGTGTGTGCAGCCGGCGTTCATCGATTTATTAGACGTTGTCACGTCAAAATTATAAACATTTAAATTCATCATTATCATCCACAGCCTTCCTTATCCCACTGCTGGGTATAGGCCTCTCTCTTGCTATGCCATCTGCCTCGGCCCTGTGCTAATCGAGTCCAGGTTCGACCCGCGATAGTAGTAATATCGTGGACCCATCTTGCAGCTGGACGACCAACGCTCCGCTTACCCTGCCTCGGCCACCACTCTGTTAAGACTTTACTCCACCTGTCATCACTGCGCCTAGCAACGTGTCCTGCCCAGCTCCGCTTTAGTTTCATTACCGACGTCTCGAACCTTTATCCTGAACATTCAAATTGTCCAAACAAAATTTTGGATTCATCCTTTGTGGGAAATTATAATAATTAGTACAATCAGCTCTGTTATAATCGTATAAATAAGGTATTTCTTGAATAAGGTCAACAAACTTGATATTAAAATCTGGATAATTTTGACAGTTCACAATGTTTATATCCACTTCCATGAATTGCTACTAGTTCTTTGCCTTTTTCTTCGTTTCCGAAGAACATGAAGCGGGAAGCGAAAATGAATTAATATTCTAGACGGGACTAAAATAAATAAATATTCGGGACATTTTTACACACACGGTCATCTGACCCCAAACTAAGCAAAGCTTGTGATATGGCTGCCAGAGATTGTTTATATACATAATGTATTTTTAAATACATACTCAAATAGATATTAACACCCAGATATAGAACAAACACAAATGTTCACCACATAAATGTTTGTCCTAGGTGGGACTCGAAGCCACGCCCCCAAGTGCAGAAGGCAGGTTCACTACCAACTGGACCAACGGGCTATCTAAAAATTTGCACAATAAGCTTTGTGTGACATGCCTCTTCAATGCGTCTCTTGAGTTTTACTCAATGGACCTAAATCTCGATAATGCCCACCCCGCGTTTGGTTTACGCACTGCGTTTTAGGTAAGCAGCAACCAAACGGTAGCACGTCGAGTGGCATGGTAAGTCATGCCACGCCACGCAAAACGTGGGCGCTGTACAGTACATTTGCTTTGAATGCTGAGACGAGTGGCATGTTATTTTATTTTATTTTATTATATTCGGAAAACTAACAGCTACTTAAAACAACATTATATTTGATTATATATATAGTGAAACGTACCCCAAGTGATGCTTGGGTTATGTCCTACCTAGCAGTGGGCAGGCGCTTCAAAGAAAGATTCTATGAGAGTATAAGTTAAAATTTAATCAAGAAAAAGGTGAAGTTACATGCGAGTTAGACTGAGGGTCGTGAGCTCGGAAGGTGGTGAGAAAATATGTTGGTCTCTTGTTAGGAGACTTAGCTTTAAGAGCGTAGGCGCCGATCGCCGCGTGGCTCGACGCGGCTCGTGGCACGTAGTAAGCTCAGCTGGGCAGCGTGTGCGGCTGGCGAGGATCAGCGTGCTGGGAGCGAGGGTCAGTAGCACTCGGAGGGCAGCCGGTGTATGGTCAGCGTCGCGGCAGCGAGAGTCAGTAGTACTCGGAGGCAGCCAGAGTATGGCCAGCGTGGAGCACGGGCAATGTTGCGATGCCGGGAGAAAAACCCTGGAATGCGTTAAGGCTACGCATCAGGAGTGGCACAATAAGAGCCGCTCGGTCCAGCCGCGTGAGTTCCACGAAGGTAGTGGAGATCGGGACAGGCGCCCATAAGTCTCACGGCGTGGTACCGGCGTTGCAAACATAATTTTGATCGGAAGGATCCAAGGTACAGAATAATGCTTGAAGAGCTAATAACACAAGATGAAGAAAGAATGTGGTACAGAAAATTACAAAGAAATATATTTTACACTTTTAAAACACAAAACCTAAACACTTCAACAAAAAAAACTCACCCGATTATCTGCAATTCGGGGTTCGAAATTAAATTAGGTTCAGATATAAATTTGCGACTTCCACTTGGAAACGTAGCGGCGGCAATCGCAGAATTTATGGCCGGAGGCCTTTATATAAACTAATCCTTCTCGAAGGTACGATTTCCCAAGTTTTTAATATTATTTTGTTATTAAATGAGGGTTGATATTTGTTTCGTTTAAAGGTGAAAGCGATCTGACATTACGTCAGTCACTTTCATTCTGTCAACGATCTTTATGTCAACGTGGTGACTTTTTTATTCGTTAAGTTTGGCTGCTAGCGTATGTGCCATTTGCCATGAACGGAAGATATTTTTAGAACCGTTACATACCCCCTTTTTCAGTTAAGAATTTTTGCTCATGAAAATTCGCTGACCTACTTGCATCCTAGTTATAAAATTACACCTTCCCTGTCCAGGGCTGAGTCTAACATATTATCATTAGGAAGACTCGAGTGTAAAATCAATGAAATCAGGATGCTATGGTCTGAAGTTCCCAATATGACTTGTGGCGTACTTTGAAGAGTCCGGTATCGCTGTATAAATGCTTTAGTGGGCACCTATAACAGACGGCAAGAATACCGGTGGGTTCTTTCTTTTGCTGTTAAGAATGTTAGATACAATACTTAAAAGCAGCAAAATAAAAGAAAAACTAACAAAATAAGGAACTATTTTGGTAGTTAGTACGTCGTCGAGAGTAGAGTAGTGGTATGCAAGTATTTGACCATAAGTTTGTTGGTAGCGATGTATAGTCTAGGTGACTGTATGAGAAGTTATCGGGGTATAGATACAGTTTTGTTTTTATTTAAAAGAGAGATTTAGTTTACAGCGAGTAGTATTTTCTAGTTGAGTTTCTCCGAGGAGGGAAACCATAAGCGCTTAGTGTTGCTAGATCTCTGTAGACGACTGACTTGAGTTACCTAGTATAGTAAAGGTTATTTTAATTAATATTTCGTGTTTTGGGCTTTTTGATCGGAGTTCACGAGACCGCTCCTTGCATTTTCAGAGGCTTATTTTTAAAGAGTTTGCAATAACCGCTCTTAGTGAGAAGGCTTTAGTTTCAGAGTTCACTATCCGCTCTATTCGATATTTAATAGACATACATAAATAGATATTATATGATATATGTAAATAAAAATATTCTAAGTTTTCTTATCAAGTCAGTTTTTATTTTTTTTATTTTGAGTTGCAAGGTCGAATTTAGATGCAAGATTAATTAATTTTTCTTCAGAGGGAAGCTATAGTGTTAAAAATAAATAAAAGTTTTTAGTTAAGTTGAGGGTATGGTTTTTTCTTTTAAAAGCTTTATAGTTATTTTTGCGAGTCATCCTAACACATTATTGTCAGGTGTATATGATTTAGATTTAAGTAAGCCAGTTCATTTTTAGTATTAATGTTTAGAGTTGAAGTTTTTAAGATATCGGGCAAGTTTCCGTTGAAGTAAGTTTTACAATAGAATACAAGTATAGATGTTCCGAGTCTAAGTTGGGTGGTAAGTTTAGTTTAACTAAATTGAGTTTAAAGCAAGTGATTTTAAGTGTGTTCAAGTAAGACAAGTAAAGAATGAGTTTATTTTTCTATAGTATAAAAAAAATATCAAGTAAAAGGATATTATAGTGCGTAGAAGACGCGGACAGAAGGCGTTACTTCTGTAGGTGTTACCTTCGTTTCCCTTAGTCGGCTCTTACGACATGCATGGGAGACAACAGCTGGGGTATTCTTCACCAAAGGGCTCCCGCACCAGCACAGGGCCTTCCCATCCAACTTACAGAAGGACAACACAATTTTACAAAAAGTGCCGTGTGCAGACCACGCCAAAGAGATCAACACGTTTTTTTCCACCTTCCTGCTGTAATACCTGGGCGCCACTGAAACGTACCCCAAGTGATGCTTGGGTTATGTCCTACCTAGCAGTGGGCAGGCGCTTCAAAGAAAGATTCTATGAGAGTATAAGTTAAAATTTAATCAAGAAAAAGGTGAAGTTACATGCGAGTTAGACTGAGGGTCGTGAGCTCGGAAGGTGGTGAGAAAATATGTTGGTCTCTTGTTAGGAGACTTAGCTTTAAGAGCGTAGGCGCCGATCGCCGCGTGGCTCGACGCGGCTCGTGGCACGTAGTAAGCTCAGCTGGGCAGCGTGTGCGGCTGGCGAGGATCAGCGTGCTGGGAGCGAGGGTCAGTAGCACTCGGAGGGCAGCCGGTGTATGGTCAGCGTCGCGGCAGCGAGAGTCAGTAGTACTCGGAGGCAGCCAGAGTATGGCCAGCGTGGAGCACGGGCAATGTTGCGATGCCGGGAGAAAAACCCTGGAATGCGTTAAGGCTACGCATCAGGAGTGGCACAATAAGAGCCGCTCGGTCCAGCCGCGTGAGTTCCACGAAGGTAGTGGAGATCGGGACAGGCGCCCATAAGTCTCACGGCGTGGTACCGGCGTTGCAAACATAATTTTGATCGGAAGGATCCAAGGTACAGAATAATGCTTGAAGAGCTAATAACACAAGATGAAGAAAGAATGTGGTACAGAAAATTACAAAGAAATATATTTTACACTTTTAAAACACAAAACCTAAACACTTCAACAAAAAAAACTCACCCGATTATCTGCAATTCGGGGTTCGAAATTAAATTAGGTTCAGATATAAATTTGCGACTTCCACTTGGAAACGTAGCGGCGGCAATCGCAGAATTTATGGCCGGAGGCCTTTATATAAACTAATCCTTCTCGAAGGTACGATTTCCCAAGTTTTTAATATTATTTTGTTATTAAATGAGGGTTGATATTTGTTTCGTTTAAAGGTGAAAGCGATCTGACATTACGTCAGTCACTTTCATTCTGTCAACGATCTTTATGTCAACGTGGTGACTTTTTTATTCGTTAAGTTTGGCTGCTAGCGTATGTGCCATTTGCCATGAACGGAAGATATTTTTAGAACCGTTACAATAGCTTAAGGCTAATTAAAAGTTTTCACATATAGAAACTGTATTAGGTACTAGTGTAGTGTATTAGGCAGTAGTACTAGTGGTCCGCCCCAGCTTCGCACGGGTATAGATAAGCCTATGTCACTCGGGGATAGTGTAGCTTCCCAACAGTGAAAGAATTTTTCAAATCGGTTTAGTAGTTTCGGAGTCTATTCAATGCAAACAAACAACCAAACAATCAAATCTTTCTTCTTTATAATATTAGTATAGATTAGGTTATCTGTTAGGTGCTAAATCGCACGTCACGTTACTGAGATGGGCGTTGCGCCTTAAATATGTATGTGAATTTGGTTATGTGCAATAATAAATTGAGTGTAGAAAAAAAGTTACGTCTCTGTTGTTCTCTGTTCTGTGGAACTTTGAATTTCATGAGTTAAATCGAGGCATCAAACTCGAGTGTAGCCGTCCTTTGTTGGGTGCACATTAATTATTTACATTGAAGCTAGAAGTGTGTTAGATTTCCAATATTAATTCAGTGTACGAAAATTTTACTAATCTTGATATTTGCTTACTCAGAAGAATAAACCGGCCAAGCACGAGTCGGGCTCACGCACTGAGGGTTTCTAACCACGACAAAATACAATATTTATCAATTTAAAAAATTTATTTAAAAAACCCGCTTAACGGTAGGACGGACGGATGAACGGACAGACGGACAGACAGACAGAAGGATAGACAATGTAGGCTTAGTAATAGGGTCCAGTATTTACCCTTTGGGCACGGAACCTTAAAATACGTTTGATCTAGCATTACCTCTTTACAAGGTTATGTCAGCTTGAAAGCAAAGTTGCTATCAAGTTGACGTAACCTTGTAAAGAGGTAATGCTAGATCAAACGTATTTATTTGTATGTTTTTATGCCATAGGTGAAAAACAAGCAGACGGGCCGCCTGATAGTAAGTGATCACCGTCGCCTATGGATACCTGCAACACCATGGGCATCACAGATACGTTACCGACCCAATATAAGCATGTGATATCATTTACTAGACGCTTTACAAAGTTATGTCGTCCAATTTGTATGACCTGTCAAAAAGCGATCAACATAGTAAATATACTATAGGTAGGAAGGTGCAAGGATACATACCCTTCACAAACATTTTCCTTTCGGCTGACATCATAAATTAGGGCAAGTCAGAAATCTACCATTCCGACCGGCAGCTGGGGCCAGCAACGTGTACATTCTTGGGATAAACTTTACTTTTCCCTATGTAGTTCGGGTCCGAGGGCCTTGGTTCAGAAGGGCGCTATGAATCGATATTAGCAGTAATGGCGTGCCATAGATGCTGGCACCCGTGTGTGCTATCCTGCAAACTAATAACACAAAATACATGGGTACAGAAGGCTGGCTTACGCTGACCTTGATTTTAATAAACTACGCGCAACCGTAGGCAAAAGAACTATGATGTTCTGTTAAAAGTTTAGATTTGGGAGTTTCAATTAGAAACAATTTGTTAGGTTTAAATTATGTCACTTAACATGTTTGATGGGTGACCGCCCGGGCGTGATGTTGTCTTTCAAATTCAAATTCAAATTCAAATTATTTATTTGTCAGAACATGGTAGGTACACATACATATAAAGTAGCATACATGGTCGTAAGAATGGAGACGTATCGTTTTTGCACTACTTTTTGTATTTTTTGTGGTGGTACGAAACCCTTAGTGTACGAGCCTGACTCGCACTGGGCCGGTTTTATTAAATAATTCCAATAACACGAATGTTTTTGTTTGTATTATTGTTTATTTGGCAAAACCAATAATTTTGTTCAAGAGCTTACTAATTATGAAGTATTATTTATATTGATATTTATTGATCATTTGAAATAATAGTAGATTATGCACTAACGGAATAAAGCAGTGTGTTACGTCGCGGGCGGCATATTGAACCCTGAGCGTAACGAGGGACTCTAGAGTTATATAGAGTCGTGAGTGAAGCGAGGGGTTCAAGCTGCCCAACACGAAGACAGGCTTTATTCCAGAGGAGCATACTCTACTTTTCACACCTGCGAGACAATAAAAAGCCAGGTTTCACTGAAAATCACAGCAACAAACACTGTCTTTTGTTTCACATTCTTTGTAAACGCACCTTTTTATTTATTTTTTAGTTCTGCTTATGGTGGCCGGTTCTGTTTTCGAACAAACCTCTTTACAATGCCATATGGGCATTTTTTAACTTAGAGTTTTCCACGAGTTTCCACACTAATTTGACGTTCCAAATTCAAATCACTTTATTCCCTAGGGAGTTTCATACAACTTTATATCCCTTAAGAGATAATGCTTTACTTTACGTTGAGGTTGCATGATATGTAATTGGACATTGTCGAGCAGGTAGTGTGAAAAGTCACTTGTTTATTCCGTCGTGTAACTAACTTATTTTACTATGCTTGTTGCAGATTGCTGCCAGAACGGTGCGCGGGGAAACAAAGAATCAGGTCTTTAGCTATTCTCTTGATATCTATCTATATTTTATCATTTCTTCCTTATTTCTTTTGAATTTACACACGATGAGAAAAATAACATATGACAAAGTGGACCAAAAACTGAAGTAGCCGGCCAAAGAAAAATATGTGTATATTGCATGGAAGTTAGGGTATACAAAGACCTTGGTATATTGTAGTAGTACATGATCATATATTTTTTTTTTATTATGACAGCTTACCTCTGTGACAGTTATCTTAGCTGCTATGTATAGTTTTGTAAATCGATTTATCCGAAATCTAAACATAATTTAACAATGTTTGTTTATGTGCCTATATGTACATTATCATCATTTCAGCCATATTAAGTCCACTGCTGGACATAGGCCTCCCCTATCAATCTCCAAAAGGGCTGGTTGGAAGCGGCCTGCATCCAGCGTTTCCCTGCGGCCTGTTTTAGGTCATCTGTCCATCTTGTGGGTGGACGTCCCACGCTGCGCTTACCAGTCCGTAGTGTCCATTCGAGAACCTTTCGTTTCATCTGTTCTGCGTGATATGTGCCCTGCCCACTGCCACTTCAACTTGCTAATCCAGTGTGCTATGTCGGTAACTTTCGTTCGTCTGCGGATCTCCTCATTTCTGATTCGATCTCGTAGAGAAACTCCGAACATAGCCCTCTCCATAGCTCGTTGTGCGACTTTGAGCTTGCTTATGAGGCCCATAGTGAGAGACCACGTTTCAATGCCGTATGTCATCACTGGTAACACACACTGGTCGAAGACTTTCGTCTTAAGGCACTGAGGTATTTTGGACGAGAAGACGTTGCGTAGTTTACCGAACGCTGCCCAGCCGAGTTGGATTCGCCGATTGACCTCTTTCTTGAAGTTGGACCAACCTAGTTCGACTGTTTGTCCTAGGTAGACGTACGCGTTAACAGCTTCAAGAAACTAAGAAGAAGAAGATAAATTTGAATATCAAAATTACGGCATATTGTACAATATCGATGGTGGCTGAGCGGAAGCATTTGTGCGCTTTACAATCTGATTGCCCGGGTTCGATCCTCAGCCCTGCACCAATGATTTATTTAGTACTTGAACAAATTATGTAGTTATTGTATGACTGGCTTAATCTTATGCGAGTAATCTATACTTCTATAATAATATTATAAAGAGGAAAGATTTGATTGTTTGTTTGTTTGTTTGTATTGAATAGGCTCCAAAACTACTGAACCGATTTGAAAAATTCTTTCACTGTTGGGAAGCTACACTATCCCCGGGTGACATAGGCTATAATTTATACCCGAGCGAAGCCGAAGCGAACCGCTAGTCTATATATAAAAAAGCGAAATTCACTCACTCACTCATCACGAAATCTCGAAAACTACTTTACTTACAAACCTGAAATTGGGCAGGTAGATTCCTTATGGGGTAAAGGTCCGCTAAGAAAAGATTTTTCGAAAGGGCCGAATTAAGGGCAAATATGGACTGAAACTTTATATGAAAGTCTACGCGTACAAAGTCGCGGGCAACAGCTAGTAATATATAAAATTATATGCAGTTTATGCCATCGCTCAAAAAGTTGAATTAAACATCGTGAGTAAAAATAGGTTGTCTGTAAAGTCGGTTTACGGACGATAATTTTACGTCTCTATCGCTTGTCCGCTCTCGCTTGCACGCGCGGCTCAGGCGGAACGTGACAATTTTTCGTGCGTGCAGCCGGCGTTCATCGATTTATAACACGTTATCACGTCAAAAACCGGTTTGCTAGAACCTCAACTGTACAAAGACATATGACATTCACCAAAATGCACTGGTCCAGCATGGTGGAAACGGGCTTATCCTCTCTCTGTGAGAAGGCTTGTGTCCCAGCATGGTGGAAACGGGCTTATCCTCTCTCTGTGAGAAGGCTTGTGTCCCAGCATGGTGGAAACGGGCTTATCCTCTCTCTGTGAGAATACTTGTGTCCCAGCATGGTGGAAACGGGCTTATCCTCTCTCTGTGAGAAGGCTTGTGTCCCAGCATGGTGGAAACGGGCTTATCCTCTCTCTGTGAGAATACTTGTGTCCCAGCATGGTGGAAACGGGCTTATCCTCTCTCTGTGAGAAGGCTTGTGTCCCAGCATGGTGGAGACGGGCTTATCCTCTCTCTGTGAGAATACTTGTGTCCCAGCATGGTGGAAACGGGCTTATCCTCTCTCTGTGAGAAGGCTTGTGTCCCAGCATGGTGGAAACGGGCTTATCCTCTCTCTGTGAGAAGGCTTGTGTCCCAGCATGGTGGAAACGGGCTTATCCTCTCTCTGTGAGAAGGCTTGTGTCCCAGCATGGTGGAAACGGGCTTATCCTCTCTCTGTGAGAAGACTTGTGTCCCAGCATGGTGGAAACGGGCTTATCCTCTCTCTGTGAGAAGGCTTGTGTCCCAGCATGGTGGAAACGGGCTTATCCTCTCTCTGTGAGAAGGCTTGTGTCCCAGCATGGTGGAAACGAGCTTATCCTCTCTCTGTGAGAAGGCTTGTGTCCCAGCATGGTGGAAACGGGCTTATCCTCTCTCTGTGAGAAGACTTGTGTCCCAGCATGGTGGAAACGGGCTTATCCTCTCTCTGTGAGAAGACTTGTGTCCCAGCATGGTGGAAACGGGCTTATCCTCTCTCTGTGAGAAGACTTGTGTCCCAGCATGGTGGAAACGGGCTTATCCTCTCTCTGTGAGAAGACTTGTGTCCCAGCATGGTGGAAACGGGCTTATCCTCTCTCTGTGAGAAGACTTGTGTCCCAGCATGGTGGAAACGGGCTTATCCTCTCTCTGTGAGAAGACTTGTGTCCCAGCATGGTGGAAACGGGCTTATCCTCTCTCTGTGAGAAGACTTGTGTCCCAGCATGGTGGAAACGGGCTTATCCTCTCTCTGTGAGAAGACTTGTGTCCCAGCATGGTGGAAACGGGCTTATCCTCTCTCTGTGAGAAGACTTGTGTCCCAGCATGGTGGAAACGGGCTTATCCTCTCTCTGTGAGAAGACTTGTGTCCCAGCATGGTGGAAACGGGCTTATCCTCTCTCTGTGAGAAGACTTGTGTCCCAGCATGGTGGAAACGGGCTTATCCTCTCTCTGTGAGAAGACTTGTGTCCCAGCATGGTGGAAACGGGCTTATCCTCTCTCTGTGAGAAGACTTGTGTCCCAGCATGGTGGAAACGGGCTTATCCTCTCTCTGTGAGAAGACTTGTGTCCCAGCATGGTGGAAACGGGCTTATCCTCTCTCTGTGAGAAGACTTGTGTCCCAGCATGGTGGAAACGGGCTTATCCTCTCTCTGTGAGAAGACTTGTGTCCCAGCAGTGGGAACATGAAAGGCTGATACTGTGTATTGTACAAATTGCTACTATATATTTTCTCGCATATGCAGGTAATATTGTTGTTTGATTTTTAGGGTTCCGTACCGCAAAAGGAAAAAACGGAACCCTTATAGGATCACTTCGTTGTCCGTCTGTCTGTCCGTCTGTCAAGACCCTTTTTCTCAAGAACGCGATATATATATAGAAATACTTGGGTCTACGGTTTCTTTAGGCTGTAAAAAAATAAAACTTGTAAGTCAACCCAATCAAAAGATATGAACGTTTATGTCACATATTTTGCGATTTCACAGGGGAATCAACACCTATAGGGTACTTCCCGTTGACCTAGAATCATGAAATTTGGCAAGAGGCAAGTACTTATAGCACATATATAGGAATAAATCCGAAAGTCATAAATTTGAAGTTATTTCATTTAAAAATAATGATTTTGCTATTACAAACTTACATTTGTAGTTGGAATGTATGGAAGAACCTTATTGTCAACTACAAAGTTGAGTTTGTCTTTCAATATTTCAACTTCAGTTCTTTTTTTTTTTTGACTGGCGCTCTGAGGGTTCCGTCCAACGAAACCCTCAGAGCACGAGTCCTACGCGTACTTGTCCGGATTTTTTAAACGAAAATATTCATTTGTGAAAAAAAAAATCTGCGGGTACGCGAGCCGCATTTGACCGGTTTATTTGGACAGTCATGTCAAAAGCAGTTGGTACATATGTGTTTGAGGCATCGTAATCACAGAGTACATCAAACTTTTCTGATTTTCGCTGTAAAGTTAGACTTGGTACGTCCCAGTACGTTTTTCGCAAATTTTATAACTTTTGTCAATTGGAGCGATGAAGTGTTCAACGTTCATGGACATACTGATTGTTATATGATTATTTACGGGATATTTACCGTGGTAAAGTTGTGGAATGAAAAACAGATGTGGAATGAAACGTGTATTTACCACGGTAAATATCCCGTAAATAATCATATAACTTTAGTGAACAACCGTGATAGTTTAAAACAGTGTTATACTGATTGTGTACAGGATTACACATAACGGTGGCACTTACCGGAAAGAAGGTCATTGTGCTTTTAATAATAAGTATAACAACCCTGAAATCATGAACTAAAATCAGCCATTCCATAGAAAAATGTCATAAATTTTTAGGGTTCCGTATCCAAAGGGTAAAAATGGGACACTATTACGAAGCCTACGATGTCTGTCTGTCTGTCCTGCCTGTTAATGGCTGAATCTTTCGAACCGCAATAGAAAGCCAATTGGAATTTTCACAGAATATGTAATGTTACGGCGGATTATACTGTGATAATTTCAGTTGGCTATCTGGTACGGTTCGAAAGATAAAACCGTTAATAAGTAGGACAGACAGACAGAAAATGTAGGCTTAATAATAGGGTCCCGTTTTTACTCTTTGGGTACGGAACCATAAAAACATTTGTTGTACCTTTAGTTTTTACTTTTTGACTTTATTAATATTTCTTAGTTAGTTCGCCGTAATTCAGGTTATATCTATCTATACTAATCTATACTAATATTATAAAGAGGAAATATTTGATTGTTTGTTTGTTTGCATTGAATAGGCTCCGAAACTATAGAACCGATTTGAAAAATTCTTTCACTGTTGGGAATCTACACTATCCCCGGGTGACATAGGCTATATTATATTTTAAACAAAATAAAAGGATTCTTACTAAAACTCCAATAATGTAACCCAAGGTGTAAAAAAATAAGACTTACACCCGTGCGAGGCCGGGGTGCGTTGCTATCTCTACATAGTATAAATTGAAGTCGCTTTCCGCGTCTGTCTGTCTGTATGGCCGCTAACTCCTCCTAAACCACGCAACGGATTCTGATGCGGTTTTCACTATGTTAGATACATTTTCACGGAAGGTTTATATACAAAACTAGCGACCTGCCCCGCCTCCGCACGTAAAATACACCCGTGCGAAGCCGGGCGGGCGGGTCGCTAGTTTTTTTATAATTTAAGTTACTTATTTTGATTTTGGTCAGCTTTTTAATGAGATAATAAAAATATTCAGTCTTGTCGCATATTCCCTACTTTTTGGTTCGTGGCGACAGCTGAACCCCTTTCAGCCTTTTAATCACCCCCCGGATACTCATAGTCATAGATTCTATATTGTCAAAGTTTGTATTCAGCCGCAAGAACAATAAAATAGACGCGTCGCGCGTCGCATAGATAATGCTGTTAAGCCATCGTTAAGCCAGGTTCCGGCCACAGAGCGGGTACAAAGAGAAGATGACATAATAATATTTTGACCAACCAACGGTACGGCGCAAAGGCAAAGGTTGAAAGGAAAGGGCATGTATAATTGTATATGCTTTTTTTGTTGTTTAATTAATATAATAGGCTTGCGTTTATATTATCTTTGATAATGGAGTACGCTTGCCTAGAAGAAACCTATTCACTCGCGAATTGAACACCCACTCTGGCAGTATAATCCACAGTCTAGCGGAATTAAAAAATAAATAATAAAAGACTTGCGTTTGACTATCACCTCACCTAGTGTTAGCTGATGATGCGGTCTACGATGAAGCACTTAGAAGAAACCGATTCACTCGCAACTTGAAGTTTCCCAGATTGTAACTATCGGGAGAGATTGATATTATTTTCAACTTGATACCTCCATGCGTTCCTGAGAAAAAGGGTCTTGACAGACAGACAGTCAGATAGACAACGAAGTCATCCTATAAAGTTTCCTTTTTTCCTTTTGAGTTACGGAACCCTGAAAACATAAAAACTGTAACTGACGTCATATTAAACGTCGTGACGTTGACTATGACGATGACGTCAGCGGCCTCACTAAGCTGGCACAGTTGCCACCACCTCTTTGTATCTTCTCTATGTTTTTGGCTCGCGACCGATTAACTGACTCATTTACATCGGTGGGCCATAAAGGGCCCGATTGGGCCGTATTATTTTATATCCCAACTTTCGATCGTGGATTTGTATGGGCCGTTTTGGGGACTCAAACTGCCGTATGGAAATGGGAATGTGAAAAAGTTTATCCTGATGTCTCATTTTTATTGAAGTATCGTTTTGTGAATTGTAGTTTTAATACTTTTTGGGGGGCGATTCAAAAGGTAACACCTGGTGTTAAATAACGATTATGGTCGAAGATGGTAACATGCTTAGCTTTCGATAGTAACCACTAATTTTAAAATAAACTTTTTGTAGATTCTTTCTAATTTAAATGTTATAGACAATATTTTGGATTATTTAAAATATTATATATATATCCAAATAGTCGAAGCAATAGCTACGCAGCCACAGTTAATTATTTTGCTACAGGCGCTCGAGTATAACACAGTTATAACTTGGTAATGAACAGAAATTTGTCACCGACTCACACATGGCCATTATTTATTATTTGTTGTTATACTTTAGAGTGTGTACTATAATCATGCCAATTTTGAAGCTTGTACTTATTATTGTTTTCAAATTAGAGCTAATACAAAAATACGTTTATAAATATACGTTTGTAGTATGGGGCTTTCATTACGGTTCGAAAGATATAGCCTTTAATAGGTAGGTCAGACGGACATACGGATAGACGGACAGACAGACAGACATCGTAGGCTTAGTAATAGGGTCCCGTTTTTACCCTTTGGGTACGGAACCCTAAAAACGCCCGTCCAGGCCACACTAGTGCTTGTTTGCTTGTTCAGTTTAGCTTCTGTGTAGTAGCCTATTGTACCCTTCTCCCTCCCGGCATCAAAAACAAGTGAAGTCATAACGTTTATTACATTTAGTTTGTGCCTAACCCTTGTAAAGCGAACGACAAAATATTCATTAGAGTATTTGCTTTAGGGGTTTAGGGATGGGGTAGGTATGACTCTAGATTAACTGTCGATAGTCTTTATATACTAACTAATGTGTACGACCTAAAAGAGACCGCAGGGAAACGCTGGATGCAGGCCGCTTCCAACCGGCCCCTTTGGATATCGATGGGGAAGGCCTATGACCAGCAGTGGACGTGCTATGGCCGATTTGTCGATGACGAATAAATTATCCTGAAGGTACACTAATTGAAGGATTTGCAGGAGTGTATTTTTCATCTCAGCAATTAACGTTGACATAACATCGAGTATGGTATACGTCAATAATAAAATTATTCATAGTTGAAAATACACTAAAATACTGGCACATTTTATATTTACTATCGATAAAACTGATCTTAGTCTTAGTAATACAACACCGAGGATGGTACACTGTAAATTATCATAGTCTAACATAATTATACTGAAATATTGACACATTTCACATATAAATCAATGTAAATGGAATTTGTAGACGACAAACGTCAAATATAAGATTTAAAATCGCCGATTTGCAAACACAAACAAGTGAGTCACAAGGAAAAATTGTCTTGAGTAATAAATTGCATGTTGTTTATTGCTGTGTATGCTTATTTAGTTTGCAACAAATGTAGACTAAATGTACAGATATGGTTTTATGGATCTGACCCGATCCATAGTACCTACTCAATGTCTTTGCTAAAAATAAATAAACTGTTTTAATCATACCTTTGTTAACGACAAATATATTTTTTATCGATAATACTATACATTTTAATATTGTATCGAGAAATCAAAATTTTATGTTCACATTAAACATCGACATTGCCGATATCCAGCCCCTTACATTTCCCATCACTAGAGGGGCTAATTAGTATAGTTGGGGACTATATAATGAAATTTCCAATATAAACAGAATCGCTCGGGACGGACTGACGGACAGGCCTTTGTAGTTTCAAGCTATTATTAAGTTTAGTTTGTGGTCTAATACCAAAATTAAGATAATGTATGATATTGTAAGGCTTGCACTATCTTTTGATTGACCTCATTCCTGCGTCGGAATTCCAATACCGCACATGCTGACACCGTTAAAAGGGTCACCCCCACAACTTGCAAAGCTGGAAATCCCACACCGTCTGGTTCTGCCAATCCTTTCTTCCGCGGACCTGCAAGATGTAAAATGATCTTCCCCCGAAGGTATTCGAGCTTCAACATGGAGACTTTTAAAAAGGGTATCTACAAACATTTGTCAGGGCTGTCAAAGTATCGACAACGCCGCTAGTGTTGCAGGTGTCCATAGGTGGCGAACACCGCTTACCATTAAGCGGAGCGCTTGCCTGTTTGCCGCGTTCAGTTGTCACATAGCTCACTAATATTCCACATTTTCTGGCGCAAATCGAAAGTCGTTATTCCCACAGACTGCTATAGGTTCTTGTTCTTGTCCAAAAACTTTACATAAAACACAGCACAGTATTCATAAAAATCCTACAATCAGACAGTAGTCGCATAACTTTGCATTCAGCTCCCAACTGGGCCGCGGAAGTCGGAAAAAACCTTTTCTGTTCAAACGGAATATGTAACTACTGACGGCTTACTTTTATTTTAGCGCCACCTATCGGACGTACAAAAGACCAGTTTTAATGGAAACCCACATTGATGGTAACGAATAAATGAAAGAGTGTTGTTTGTTTTACCTAATTTAGTGTTTTTGATTGATTGATTGATTGATTAACTCTTTATTGTTCACACCATGAAATTTGATACAGAGGACAAAAAACTCTTAAAAACTAGTGTAACAACTGGCGGCTTTATCGCTAAAAGCGATCTCTTCCAGGCAACCTTAGGATGGAAAGGATTTATAGAAGACGTAGAAGACAGGGTGTGCAATAGAGGATCGACAATTTTTTTATTTTTTTTTACTGTTTTCATTGTAAATTTTGTTTATTTTGAATCGGTAGACTGTGCTGCTCGACTTATAGGCGATGAGAAGTTAATGGCTAAGAAACTTTTCAGTCTAGAACACCGCCGTAAAGGAGCGAGTCTGTAAATGTTCTACAGGATTCATTTCGGAGAATGTGCATCGGAGCTACATGACCTTATCCTGCCATCCCCTTTCTACTACAGGACAAGTAGGAAAACGGCCCACTACCACCCATACATTGTGGATTTTCCTTGGATACGTAGGTATCAAACGTTTCAATGCTATGTTTCTAATCCGTACGGCCAAGAATTAGAACAACATGCCAGCTTCCTTGTTTCCTGAGAGATATAATCTGGGCCTTTCTAAGGCTAGATTGAATAAGTATCTTCTAAGTCTGCGTGGTTCATCTTCGACCACATCGTCACTTACCAACAGGCGAGTTGGCGGTAAACACGGATTATTTGCGATAAATATTAGATAATAAAAAAAAGATTTTTTATTGTGGCATGAAACTGCTAGGGCCTTACGCCCAACTCGTTACGCGGTCCCAAACTAACGTTAAAACCGCGCAGTTCGTAAAATCACGTGAACGTGAACCTTAACGCGCCCAGATACGGTTTGCGATCACGCAAAAAAATTTCATCACCTAAACTGGATTGCTTTAGTAATTTTTAAACTTTAGCGATTTGAACACATGTTTTAAACGTTTATCGTTTAAGTCCCGATAAACGTTTAAAACATGGATTGCTTTAAACAGCTAGACGTAAGGCCACAGTACTATTTAAGTTAATATACACTGACTGGTCAGTCCCTGGTGTCAAAGATACAAAGTTATCATTGGGTACATTTTAAAGATCTTTATTCCAGGGCCTACGGAAAACTGAAATAAAACAAATAAGCAAAAAAAAAACATACAAGTTAAATAAAAAAACTCCTTAGTAGTTAACTTGTAGATATTATGCTTTTTAGGGTTCCGAAACCAAAGGGTAAAAACGGAACCTTTTTACTAAGCCTACGATGTCTGTCTGTCTGTTCGTCCGTCCCCCCGTCCCCCCAATTATTTATCTTATTTATAGCCTTCTGTCTCGTAGATGCACGTTCTTTGGTTCTTAGATTATAACTTTTCCATCTTTTAGAAAAAACGGGGTTCCATTTTACTTCTTGATGCCTTCACTGTGCGATTAACGCGATCATTCTTGCTTCACACCTGTAAAATGTAGAATAGCTCCTTTCGCGGTGTTTCCGAGAAGCTACAACACAGGGTTGGCAACACCGAGATACAAAACATATAGTCACAATCGTGCCAAAAAAATGTCCGAACCAAAACACGGCGCACGCTACGAATTGCGCAGATTTTTTGGTTAGTTACAAGGTAACCGCGATCCGAGTACAACGCCGCGCGATGCCAGAGCTACGATGACATAGCGGACAACTAACGTTGAACACTATGCAAACGACATAACGTCTACATTGGAGTAAATGTGGCATTGTGAAGTACCTATATAATTGATACAATGTAAGTACCTACAATGATGCTCGGATGTCTTTTGACTGTTTTCACTGAGAGATGTTGTGACTCTTTAGGAATTGTATCTCGATGGTCGGCAACGTATTTGTGATGCCTCTGGTGTTACAAGTATCCATAGGCGATGGTGACCACTTACCATCAGGCAGCCTGTATCCTTGGTTGCCAAATATTACATTAAAAAAGTGGCATAATTGACCGAGCGAAGCAAGGGACCGCGATGTCACAGTTGCAAACAACTTGTACCAATTTTTTTTTTTTTTAATACTTTGATAGCCTTCATACACATAAATATAGAAATAATAAAAACATCTAGGCTAACATAGGTTATCACTTATAGCAATTTTCCGTCACTTATGACCTCAAAGGCCTGTGAACACTGCATTAGTAGGTATTTATGTTACACCCATCTTCTCCATAAACCTTATTTTTCCATAACCATAAAAAACAATAATTCACTCGCAAATATGAAAGAATGGACGCAAAAGACTTCCCCAACCCCCTCCCTTACCCATAATACAATAAAGGAGCTAAAGCTAACCTTATTCCGGGGTAAAAAGGCCGATATTTGAATAAATGCCCTCTTTATAAGTGAATAAATCGTGACAATATTTTTTCTTGAAAAAATGTTGGGAAAGTTTTGTGTAGCAGAGAATGTAGCTCGTTATTGGCTCTTGTTTTTTTTTTCTGAATGAACCAGAAGTAAATTTAGAGATCATAACGCTTTATTCTTGATACATCGTTTCCAAATTATGGCATCAAATTTTTAATGGTGGCCGAGTGGTAGCATGTATTGTGCGTTTTTCTTTAAGGCACCCACCCGGTTCGATCCTCGTCTCTGCTCCAATGACTTATTTAGTACATAAATAAAAAGGCAAGTTCAATGCCATCGCTCAAAAACGCTAAAAAACATCGTGAGGAAACCGGTATGTCCAAGAAACTCAAAAGTTCAAAGACATATGTCATTTGCCACATGCACTGGGGCAGCATGGTGGATTAGGGTTCATATCCTCTCTAAATAAACCGGCCAAGTTTTATAAATTTTAACCCACCTATTGTATATTACTGGTATATAGGTATATTGAAGCCGTGGTAGCCCATTTGGGAGACCGCTAGACTTGAAAGCGTGAGGTCGCGGGTTTAAACCCCGGGCCGTACCAATGAGCTCTTTGGAGCTTATGTACGGATTTTCATACCACTGGCTTTTGAAGGAAAACATCATGAGGAAACCTGCATACGTACGGAAAGGATTCAATGGTGTATGTGAATCCACCAACCCGCAACTGGGCCAGCGTGGTGGATATGGCCCAATCACCCTTTCGGGGGTAGACTAAAAGTCCAGCAGTGGACTGTTAAAAGGCTGATTATGATGATGATAGGTATATTAGGTTTTTTAAGTTTGAAACTTGTTAAGCTTGTTGGTTATTTATGTATACATTTTTAGTCAATGAATAATATTTGATTTGATTTGTGCATGCGTTTTTAAATGTGTGTATGTTTACTCGTGTTTTGTGCAAATAAATTATCTTAATCTATACTAATATTATAACGAGGAAAGATTTGATTATTTGTTTGTTTGGTTGTTTGCATTGAATAGACTTCGAAACTACTGAACCGATTTGAAAAATTCTTTCACTGTTGGGAAGCTACACTATCCCCGGTTGACATAGGCTATTATATCTATACCCGTGCAAAGCCGAGGCAGACCGCTAGTCTTTATAATAAAAAACAATTAGTCCTATAGTCTATAGTCGAGCTATGGAGAGGGATCGAATCAGAGATGAGGAGAAGCGTAGACAAACGAAAGTTACTGACATAGCCCACTGGATTAGCAAGTTGAAGTGGCAATGGGTAGGGCACATAGCACGCAGAACAGGTGGCCGAAAAGTTCTCGAACGGAGACCACGGACCAGCAAGCGTAGCGTAGGACGTCCACACACAAGATGGACAGACGACCTAAAAGAGACCGCAGGGGAATGCTGGATACAGGCCGCTTCCAATCGGCCCTTTTGGAGATCGATGGGGGAGGCCTATGTCCAGCAGTGGACGTCCTACAGCTGAAATGATGATGACGATGATGAGTCTATAGTAAAAAAATTGTTGAAGAGTTGTGAAGATATAGGTAAGGTTCACAAAGTCTCAGTTCGGGGCAAAATCGAATAGCTAGGAAATCATAGCGCAGACAAATTCTATTGTATTATAAAGAATACGTTTAACGAACTGGACTTGATCGTAAATAATACCAACAGAGATCGTTTAGGACCGATTTTCTCTAGCTAAGAGAAAGTCTGCGTTCTATTGTTCAAGAAAAAAGTTTAGAGTAGTGCTGTGCTGGACGGTCTTTATATCATACTAGCTGCACCCCGCGGTTTCACCCGCGTACTGATGAAAAATGGTGATGGTGATGATGATGATGATGAACAGTAGCTTGATGTCACTCTCTGGCTCTTGAACTATACCCATGCAAAAAATCAGGTCGATCCGTTGTTCCGTAGCAGCGTGAAAGAGGAACAAACAAACAAACAAACAAACACACTTTCGCATTTATAATAATACTAGCAGACCTGACAGACGTTGTCCTGTCTTAGAACTGTCAAACACGCAAAGTCAACATTACAAATCTTATTTTTTACACCTTGGGTTACATTATTGGAGTTTTAGTAAGGATCCCTATTTATTTTGAAAATATAATATAGCCTATGTTAACCGGAGATAGTGTAGCTTCCCAACAGTGAAAGAATTTTTCAAATCGGTTCAGTAGTTTCGGAGCCTATTCAATGCAAACAAACAAACAAACAAACAATCAAATCTTTCCTCTTTATAATATTAGTATAGACTAGCAGACCTGACACTCGTTGTCCTGTCTTAGAACTGTCAAACACGCAAAGTCAAAATTGTAAATCTTATTTTTTTACACCTTGGGTTAAATTATTGGAGTTTTAGTAAGGATCCCTATTTTTTTGAAAATATAATATAGCCTATGTTACCCGGGGATAGTGTAGCTTCCCAACAGTGAAAGAATTTTTGAAATCGGTTCAATGGTTTCGGAGCCTATTCAATGCAAACAAACAAACTAACAATGAAATCTTTATTCTTTGTAATATTAATATAGATAGTATAGACTAGCTGTTGCCCGCGACATTACATAGCCTATACTTTAATCTGGTCATAGCTAATCATGGATGTAAGTACCGTTCTTTATCGATCGTTAAATTCGATAAAATGTCATTTGATCAGTACTCGCTATGATCGATTCTATGGCATTTTATCGAATTTAACGATCGATAAAGAACGGTACTTGCACTACATATTTGTGAAAAGCACATTTAAACCTGTCCAGTGGTTTAGGTGATGTGCAGAAACAAACAGATTGACAAAAATTCTTAAAACTGTCTTTACTTATTCAGCTGCTCATTTTATGACGTCATGTGTGATTTTTTTGTTGATATCTCGCAATTACAGATTCTTTTATCTTGACGATTTTGTTATAATTATGTCTTGAAGAAGATAAGGTTGCGTTTTTTTTATGTTATGGAGTTATAGCTGGTGAACAAGCATACGGGCTGCCTGATGGTTAGTGCAGTCGCCTATGGATTCTTGTAACACAATGCAGCTTGTTCAAACCATACAGATTTAAAAGGGTATTTATAGTGAGAAAAATCATGGTTTCCACTTCAACTGCGGCACTGGCCTACGCGTCTACGCTAGCGCTAGCTACGACGTAGCGTCTACGCCGTAGCATATCTCCGCTGCCGCTACGAAAAGTTATTCCTATTTAATTAAATTTATGAATTTGGGCCGGATTTGGGTTTAAATATTTATTGTTAATTTAATACCCAGACTGGGGTCTAAGGATTTCTTTTTTAGGTTCTGTTTGGAGGTTTTTATCCCCAGATATTTAAGTAGTTAGTTCTGTAATGTAAATGTAAAGTAATTTTAACGGGGGAAAGTTTATTTAAGGTACAAATTGTGATGATGCAAAAATAGAGAGACTTTAATTGAAATCGTTGTGAAGAAATATCAATTATTTCAATAAATTTTTGTTAATGCTTTTTTTTACCCGACTGCGCAAGAAGGAGGGTTATGTGTTCCGAGTGTATGTAAGTTTTTTTAATTTTATAACTTATTGTGACTTGACAACGATTATGTGGACCCCCCTCCGTTTCAGCAGGGAAACACTGGATGCAGGCCGCTTCCAACCGGCCCTTTTGGAGATCGATGGGGGAGGCCTATGTCTAGCAGTGGACGTCCTACGGCTGAAATGATGATGATGATGATGAATTCGGCGTTTCTGAGTATGCATCATCGAGATACAATTCCTATAGAGTCACAATATCTCAGTGAAAACAGTCAAAAAACGTCCGAGCGTCATTGTACATACATTGTATCAATTATATACTTTACAATGCCACATTTGTTTTATGTTTTTTTTTTATGTTATCCTTGTTTTGTGGTATTTTAATAAAGAGTTTTGTATTGTATTTATTCCAATTTAGACGTTATGCCGCTTGCATAGTGTTCAACGTTAGTTGTCCGCTATGTCATCGCGCGGCGTTGTAGTCGGATCGCGGTTACCTTGTAACTAACCAAAAAGTCTGCGCAATTCGTAGAGTGCGCCGAGTTTAGGTTCGGACATTTCTATGGCACGATTATGACTCTATATGTATTGTATCTCGATGGCATGCATGTATAATTTTTCGACGATAACTTGCGTATCTTTGCGAGTAAAACCTGTAAAGAGAACTAGTCGCACATACAAAACACATCTGATCGTCCGAGCTACATAAAAATACAACCAAAATAGCGTGTATTTTTAAGGTACAATAACACTGGTACGGTTTAGCAATTCGAGAGGCGTGTTTATATTTCATTATGATGACCGGGGTAACCCCGGGGTACGGGTACGTTCTAATAGTCAACGCACGCGACAGACTAGCTCATCCGTTAGAAAGTTTGCAGAAGACGGACGGATATGCTTACTAGATTTCTACCGATTAAATTATCTGAGCGAAAAAACTAAAATAATAATTTAGATAAGTAATTTAGTGTTGTCACAATGTTGTTTTTTTTAATATGTAAATTTGCTACACTATCGCATTAGGTTATAACCTGTAATGATAGTCCTAAGTTGGAAATTAAAAAAAAAAAAAAAAAAAAGTATACGGGGACAGATTGGCTTTTGTATTTTTGTGAGTTTGTTTATTTATCTACGAAAACTTATGTACCGTTAATCTAGACCCTTATTCTATATCTCATGAGATTCCTTGTAACGTTATAACATGGAAATGTAATTGAAAAAAACACTTTTTTTTTAAATAATCTTTCTCGTATTCTTCTCAGCAAATCCTTTCATTTGATACCCATATCATGGAGGTAGATAACATTTTGTCCGCCATCTTGGTGCGTCCGCCATATTGAATTTATCTACTAGGACCAAAGTGCTTGGGAAAACCAACCAACAAACCCAAACTCGACGGGATTGTACGTCGAGTCGTTTAGGAGTTCCTATGGCCACCTTCTGTCTCCATCACCAGACCAGCTAAATAATACCATGGCATTGCATTGTCACCGAATTTACATAAGTATGCCAAATTTCAGTTCATTCGGTCGAGGGTACCTGGTCCAAAATTCAGTTGCAAGGTTTATCCCACACATACCGCGAACGTACCTATACACTTACAAGGGAAGTTAAATAAAAGCTAGTAAAATAGACTTCTCTGTGACCACTTTTACTCTAAATAAATGCAGCTGCATTTCGCTATCTACGTGGAATTCGAAACTAAATGCAACCGTTACTATTTTTTTTTTAATAATTCAAAGGCTTGCGTTTTACCACCATCACGCCTGATGTTAAGCAATGATGCGGTCTACGTTGGAGCACGCTTGCCTAGAAGGAAGGATTCACTTGTGATTTGAAGACACCCAGATTGTAACCATCGGGGAACACCTATCGGGGCTATCTGCTTTGAATTAGCAATGTCATTCAGTCTTCCAGTTGTACATTAAGTCCTCCATTTGTATATATGTGCAATGAAGTCTACACTAATATTATAAAGAGGAAAGATTTGATTGTTTGTTTGTTTGCTTGCATTGAATAGGCTCCGAAACTACAGAACCGATTTGAAAAATTCTTTCACTGTTGGGAAGCTACACTATCCCCGAGTGACATAGGCTATAATCTATACCCGTGCAAAGCTGGGGCGGGCCGCTAGTCTATACTAATATTATAAAGAGGAAAGATTTGATTGTTTGTTTGTTTGCATTGAATAGGCTCCAAAAATACTGAACCGATTTGAAAAATTCTTTCACTGTTTGGAACCTACACTATCCCCGGGTGCCATAGGCAATCAAAAAAACCAAAAAAAAACGTTAGCTGCATTGCGTTGGTCACGGTGTGAATCGCGCTTTAGTATCGGATATCCCGATACCTTGAAGTGGGTTAGTAGGTACACTTAGCCTGCGGCGCTCAGAGTGGTTTCTCTCGTACTTACTTATATAGGTACCTACAAGTTATGGCATAAGTATTCCTTAAATCGTCTCATAAGTCAATCTTAGATTTATACTGGTTAATTATCTAAGAACCTTTTAAAGGCAGTAGTTAAAAAACGCCATTTGTTAATAACATATTTCACCATTTGTTAATTGTAATTTTTATTTTTTTATTTTTAATAGCATGTAGTCTGCACCTGTAATAGGCATGATAACTAATATTTTTTATTACCTCATAAAAAATCTGATCATAAATAGAGCACATCAACAAAAACAAAATTAAAATTAGTTTAAAAATAAATAAGATATAAGCATTTTAATTTAATTTAATTTCATGCTAGACAGAGAGCGCACTATACTGAGCCGTGACGTCACGGTTCAGGAGTGCCATACAAATGCTATACTAACACACGCTTTGCGAGAAAGGGATAGAACATCTAGAACATCACATAGAACATCAGGGATAGGGATCTCTATCCCCAACTAAAACTTTAAATACTCATATCTCAGAGATTTATCAGCCAATTCAAATTATTTTTTCAGTATGTGTAATATATTTACTTATATT
Organism: Agriopis aurantiaria; assembly: GCA_914767915.1. Classification (NCBI taxonomy): domain Eukaryota; kingdom Metazoa; phylum Arthropoda; class Insecta; order Lepidoptera; family Geometridae; genus Agriopis; species Agriopis aurantiaria. The sequence continues at coordinate 4,049,640 of OU612010.1, read as the reverse complement.
CATCGCTAAGCCGGTTATTTGTAATAAATTAAACATTAGGAATCATGCCTATTGTGGTGGCGTTTAGTTTACTTCTTGTGCCTTGTCTCCGTCATGTTAAGCAAGGACGTACATCATGTTGGTGTTCATTAATAAAATAAAATAATATACGCGAAAACGAGAAATCAGTCATATGAGATTAAGGCCATGTTTCGCATTTTTGGTAATTTTGGTCATTCTAGTTTTAATTTGTCTACTTCCATGATTAGCAGTTATAAAAAAATTATCACCAAAATCAATTCATAATTGGCGGAGTAATAGCGTAACATACATACAAAAAAGAAAACATACAGTCGAATTGATAACCTCCTCTTGAAGTCAGTTAAAAATGGTGTCATATCAAAATTTTATGTTTTATCAAGGAAACCGTAAAGACCGAAATACGATAAAGGAAATTTTGCTCGATAGAAAAAAAGTAACACTGATTTGTGTTTTCTCCATGTTTTTTAATTCAATAAAATGTAATTTTATTTACTGAATGATGTCTACCATATCTTAATATACACATTTCATAATTATAGATGGAACTGTATAGGTACTTTTGGTCTATTCCACTGTTTGGAAAAACTTTTTTCAAAATCACTCTTTGGTGTCCTTTGATCACCTGGAAATATAATCACCTAGGTGGCCGTAGGTGACTCCATTTAAATTATTATTTGCGTATCCTTTGATCACCTTTGTTACAATAAATACGAAATTAATACAATAATTATATTAAGCCTATGGTCTGTAGTATATGTAGTAAAAAGCATAGCTTGAATAGTGGGAAAAGCTCGCCTTAAATGTTAAAATTAGGAACTCAAAATTTTGATATATATTTTGTTTTATTTTTGTTGATTTGTTATATATGTTTTTTCGTTTCTTGTTGTTTTATGTGTTTTTTTTTTTGTTGCTGTTGTCTTTATTTTTGCAATCTATACTGATATTTTAAAGAGGAAAGATTTGTTTGTTTGTTTGCATTGAATAGGCTCCGAGACTACTGAACCGATTTGAAAAATTCTTTCACTGTTAGGAAGCTACACTATCCCCGGGTGACATAGGCTATAATCTATACCCGTGCGAAGCTGGGGCAGACCGCTAGTGTTTAATAAAAGTATTACACAAGCGTTGGTGGCCGGGCATTTGTGGACTCGCTGATGTTGGATTTAGCTATACCTAACTGAACATTCGTTCGTCTATAATGCCCTGCTGTAATGAACAAAAACACTATAAATTAAAACTTTAATTTAAATAGCTACTAAAATAAAAACAAATTCAAGTTCGTTTACGTAGGGAAAGTTTCCCGAATACCTACTGGCAACATTTTTATATTAGAATTTAAATTATTACTTTAGTCTTTAACATTTATTAAACCGAGAAAAAGGCCACAAATTCAAGGATTTATTTTAGAAAAAATACGCTCCAATATTATTTTAATTAATCTCAATAAATAGATCTGAACTACACCGATTTATTTATTGACTAAATAGTTTCACCAAATCTATAATAAAACATTCCAATATTCCATTCCACAGACGACTTAGTTTAGATGTATTAAAATAACATTATTTACCATAAAATAATATAGTGAAAAAAATTATGTAAAAAAAATTATGTGATCAAAATAAAACACCAAAATAATCGTAGTGTTGGTTTAATTAGCGTAACAAAACTAGAAGTAGAATAAAAAAGTGAAAAAAAAAAATATTGTGAGGAAATCTCGACGGATCTTTAAAAAGATGGAGTGCTAAATCGGTCGTGATTTGAATCAAAATGCTTACAATGTCGACTCTTATGATGCCTGCTGCAACCATGACGACGATGACAAATGCTGGGCCAATCCCGGTGGCAGCAGCAACTAAACTGGAACCGAAGCTACTCCAGCTTCCACATCCAGCTCTGATGCAGCAGCTTCCGCAGCAGCCGCAGCCTCAGCACCACCATCAACACCAGCATAATAATAACAAACTTGGTGAGTGGTAGAGATTAATTACATTCAACATGCTAAATATATTTAAGTGATATTTAAATTCAGCGACGGGTTTTATTGATTCAATGAGGCTGTAAAACTTTTGAAATGATTTGTTTTAATGTCATTAGTTTAAAAACAATAAAAAAAACGTTTTTAATTTTTATTAATTCTTTAATGTCATCGTCATTATCATTTCAGCCGTAGGACGTCCACTGCTGGACATAGGCCTCCCTCATCGATCTCTAAAGGGCCGGTTGGAAGCGGCCTGCATGCAGCGTCCTGCGGTCTCTTTTAGGTCGTCTGGCCATCTTGTGGGTGGTCGTCCTACGCTGCGTTTACCGGTCCGTGGTCCCCATTCGAGAACCTTTCGGCCCCATCGGTCTTCTGTTCTGCGTACTATGTGCCCTGCACACTGTTACTTCAAGTTGCTAATCCAGTGGACTATGTCGGTAACTTTCGTTCGTCTACGGATCTTCTTATTTCTAATTCTTAATTCTTTTATTTAATTCGATTCTTTAATGTAAATGTGTGTAATGTTTATAATTCTCATCTTGAATTTATTTAATATGGAATTTATCATCATCATTTCAGCCTATCATGTTCCCACTGCTGGAACACAGCTCTTCTCTGATAGAGAGAGAGAGAGAGAGAGAGAGAGAGGATGGGCCCTAATCCACCATATACTATTGCATGTTGGTGAATGTCTTAAATCTTTGAAGTTGTTTTACATGCCGGTTTCCTCACGATGTTTTCCTTCACCGTTGTTGAGCGATGGCATCGAAACTGCACATAATTTACTAAAGTTCTAAATAATGGTGCAGAGCCGAGGATCAAACCGGGTGCCATCAGATTGAAAATAGCACATGCTACTAATCGGCCAGCATCGCTCTTTGCATCAGAGCTTCCTCTAGAATCACGTTGATCAATTTGAATTTATATTATTTCAAATTGATATTTTTTTTTAAACCCTATTTATTATTATTTTAATATTTGATAATAGGCTTGCTTTTGACCACTAACTCGCCTGATGTTAAGTGATGATGCGGTCAACGATGGAGCACGCTTGCCTAGAGGAAACCGATTCACTCGCGAAGACGCCCATATTGTAACCATCGGACCATCGGTCTGCTGGTAACCACCAGCAGACCACGCCACCTTGACTTTACCTTGGTCACGCCACATTTGAGAACGATTTCATTAATAAAAAAATCTAATATTTCGTAGATGTTTCTTACAGAAAAAAAATTAAGGAAATTGCGCAGAAAATTTGAAAATTTCAGAAAACTTAACGACGATTTTAACTCGCTTCTGAAACCGCGGAGCGCAGTTAGTATAAAATAATTTTCCATAGCCGGATAAATTTAGTTTTTCTACTCAGAATAGGTAAACTTAGGCTATTAGGCATATATTAGTGAGGACAGTATCGATCGAGCAGCGGTAAATAGAGCGTGGATTCAAGCCCTGCTGGGCCGGGTTTAATGCAAATATATCTCTACCCGTCAGAAGGTGGCTCACTGCCTTTTCGCACAACTTTGATCCACCAACTTGAAAAGTACACTTTAAAACAATGTTTTAAACTATCACAGTTGTTAACTAAAGTAAAATGATTCATCATCATCATCATCAGCTGGAAGACGTCCACTGCTGAACATAGGCCTCCCCCTTTAACCTCCACACTGAACGACAGCCTGCCTTTTGCATCCACTGGATGCCCGCGACTCTTACAATGTCGTCGGTCCATCTAGTGGGAGGCCTCCCTACGCTGTGTCTTCCGGTTCGTGGTCTCCACTCCAGAACCTTTCTTCCCCATCGGTTATTGGTTCTTCGAGCGATGTGGCCTGCCCATTGCCACTTCAACTTGTAACATGATTATTTACGGGATATTTACCATGGTAAGGTTGTGGAATGAGCTTTTGATATTTTGGCGCAGTTACATGCACCATGTTCACGGGAAGACTGAAAAATGCGAGTAGTTAGTCGAACAGTTAAAAAGTTAGGTTAGTAGTTAGGTTAAAAGACCTTGCCTCTTGCGAAATTTCATGATTCTAGGTCAACGGGAAGTACCCTATAGGTTTTGATACCCTTATGACATAGCAAAATGTGCGAAAATATGCGACATAAACGGTCATATCTTTTGATTGTGTAGACTTACAAATTGGATTTATTCACAGCTGAAAAAAACTGTAACTTCAAGTATTTTTGATATAAATTTCAACTTGATACCTTTACGAGTTCCTGAGAAAAAGGGTCTTGACAGATGGACAGAAGGACAACAAACGGATCCTACAAGAGTTCCGTTTTTTTCCCTTTTGACGTACGGAACCTTAAAACTTATATAACTTTGACGCCCAAACATAACCTCGCTTCTCATATACAAAATTGCCTACAATTACGCCTAATAAACACTCCTGCTTCAACCAAATAATTATAAAAACCTTCATAATAAATTATTCTTAATAGTATATAATTCTACCTTTCTCTGAGCCCAAAGTTTAATGAGATAATAAAGTATTATTATCTGGTTAAGTGCGCGATGATATAAGATAGGTATAATTAAAAACATTACGTTGGCTCCTATGAAATTAGAGGATGTAAAAGAAAATTAAGAAAGTGCTTAGGAGAGTTTTCCCGGTTTACATGCTCTCTAGTTGCCAACCGAGGTTCTCAATATGTGTCAAAGTCAAAGTCAAAGTCAAAGTCAAAGTTTTTATTTGCTTGCCACTGGGTATAAAAGGTCTTAAAATATTACACGTACATTCATTAACAGCCCCAAGGGCAAGGGCGTGCAAAAATACATTAATTTACAAATTATGTCAAAGAACTTACACCAATAATTAATTAAACACCATTTAAACACTAATGTGTGAGATCCGATCGGCGCTTGTGTATTTGTTGGCCGATAGCTTTCGTAACTTTCACTCGATCTTCATAAAACTTTGTAGGCAAGTAGTTCATTTCAAATGACATATTATAATTGTGATGAAATATGGTACTGAGACGTGGTCCTTAACTGTTGGCCTTTTGGAAAAACTCAGAGTCACACAGCGGGCAATGGAGAGAGCTATGCTCGGAGTTTCTTTGCGCGATAGAATCCGGAACGTGGATATTCGCGAAAGAACCAGTCACCGACATAGCTGTTAAAATTTGTAAGTTGAAATTGCAATGGGCAGGCCACATCGCTCGGAGAACCGATAACTGATGGGGAAGAAAGGTTCTTGAGTGGAGACCACGAACCGGAAGACGCAGCGTAGGTAGGCCTCCCACTAGATGGACCGATGACATTGTGAGAGTCACTGGCATCCAGTTGATGCAAAAGGCAGACTGTCCTTCAGTGTGGAGGTCTAAGTGGGAGGCCTATGTTTAGCAGTGGACGTCTTCTGACGAATGATGATGACGATATTGTATTCACGTTAAAAAACCTAAAAAATTATAATACTGAATTTACAGTTCAGTTTTAACATCTGCAGCTGCTGTTGTCAGAGCTAATTGCTAAATATAACAGTTGTACCAAGTATAGCTTTTTTCCTTCTCTGACGCAATAATAAACGTTTTAACCCATTTTTAACCGTTGTGAAAACGCAAAGCAATTTACCATATCTAATTAAGCCTGTATCGCACGTACTTAACCCGTACCGCGCAAGAGGCTGAGTAGCCGCGGTTGCCAGAAATGCGAGAGTCCAACCGAATTTTCGAAAACTGACTGGATGTAAAATAAAAAAATATTTTTTTTCCTATCAATTTGTCATTGTATGTTCATATATTATATATATTATTCATTGTCTTGAATTGTTGTATGATATTTTCAATTGATTATATATCTAAGTACTCACCATTAATTTAAAAAAATTAAATACTCACAGAATCTCGTGATGCAATTATTATTCTTGAATTTTCTTGCGCCATCACACACTTGTTGATAATAATATGCTATTTTTTCACATGAAATTACTATCACACCACTTTCACAACAAGGGAGTACTATTTCCGCAACTTTTACACTAACTACTTGACACTAATAGGCAATATTGACTTCAAAAACTAAAACTTTATCGCGAACCATTTTTACGTTATGTTTCCGCCATGTCGGTTTGTCAAACACTGTCTAAACGGGGGAAACCCACTCACAAAGTATAGGTCCCCCCTGACACGGTAAGGATGCATCGATTCTCTAGTGATTGAAGTAAGCTAGAGGCGAAAGAACTTACATTGTCTTTGGAACGTTCATTCGAGCGGGAATAAATTGACGAATAGCGGTAATTTCCTTACGCACCGCTCCGGTGCCTAACGCGCGTCGAGCGCTTTTCGCTTACGCCGACATGCGGTGCGTAACACATTCAAAGGGTTAATAGGTCGGAGCCGCGCCCAGTGCACGTCATTTTTAATTATCAGACGTCTGATGTTGTTTTCTGATCTAAAAAAAACCGGACAAGTACGAGTAAGACTCGTGCTCTGAGGGTTCCGTCACAGAACACTCAGAGCGCGAGTCCAAAAAAAAAAACTAACTGAAGTTGAAAAATTGAAAGACAAACTAAACTTTGTAGTTGACAATAAGGTTCTTCGATACATTCCAACTACAAAATGTAAGTTTGTAATAGCATAATATTTATTTTTCAATGATATAACTTCAAATTTGTAACTTTCGGATTTATTCCTATATAAATATGTGCTATGAGACCTTGCCGTTTGCCAAATTTCATGATCCTAGGTCAACGGGAAGTACCCTATAGGTTTTGATTCCCCTGTGAAATCGAAAAATATGCGACATAAACGTTCATATCTTTTGATTGCGTTGACTTACAACTTTTATTTTTTTACAACCACAAGAAACCGTCGACTCAAGTATTTAGTATAAATTTCAACTTGATATCTTTACGCGTTCTTGAGAAAAAGGGTCTTGACAGACGGACAGACGGACAGACTGACAGACGGACAAAAAAGTGATTCTATAAGGGTTCCGTATTTTTCCTTTTGAGGTACGGAATGCTAAAAACACATAATTCCCCATACAAGTTTCTTTCTTTGCAGTCAAAACTTTCGGATCGTGGGGGCCGGGCGCTAAAATATTATTAAGGAATTATCTACGTCTGGTCCCGTGACCAAAATGCTGGCCGATAACTTACTCAAATAGTCAGTTTTTATTTCTTAAATAGTAGTTCGCCCCGAACTGAGACCTCACGATGTTCAAGCTTTCACTTCACTGTAGAGTGCTTTTCATGTTTGAAGTCCCCCAGACGCGGCGCTGTCATCGCGTATCAATCACTATCAGTATCATTTCTCGAGTAGAACTTTAATAACTTTTGGCATCGTACACGACTCTTTAACGATGGAAAATTAATAAAAATCTCACTAGCGTCCAAACACAGTAACAACACCTGACAACTACAACATGGAAATTTAGTTCCGCTGTTTGCCGTGGGACTTCTTTCATTAAAAGGACTTTAGGTGTTACACCCGCTCCATAGTTTTCCTACCTACCATGATCTTGATTGAAACATATGACAGTTAACGGCTACGATAATCAACTGATAATCTTCACTTCACTCATACTGACATTATTTGTCTATACTATCTATACTACAATATATTTATACTTCTATACTAATATTATAAAGAGGAAATATTTGATTGTTTGTTTGTTTGTTTGTTTGCATTGAATAGGATCCGAAACTATAGAACCGATTTGAAAAATTCTTTCACTGTTGGAAAGCTATACTATTCCCGGTTGACATAGTCTATATATCTATACCCGTGCGAAGCCGGAGCGGCCTAATAGTACAAAATAAGTTCATTTCGGATTCATTAGGAACTCCCTTCTATAGCCAAAGGTATTTTATAACTTTGTTATTTTAATATCTCTACGACCCCTGCATCGGATTAACTCATATACAAATTAAAACTTATTAAAAACATTATGGTCGTATGAACGGTACTCAAGTACAAACATATAAACATTAATTTCTTTCAACGCTGATTTGTCCCAAAGTAGTTTCTCATAGACCTCCCTTAGCTCGGTCAATAAAATAATACGATTAACTTTAAATTTAAACTAATTAACTCTAAATTAATTAGTCCCGATTAACATGTACATACAAAGTACAACAACACAATGACTACCTTCTATTTGGCTTTGAATCGTCGGGTAATAAAACAAGAATCAGGAACAAAAACCATCCTAAACTCACGTGGTAGGGTAGGGTTAGAAAAAAATCGAAGCGGCGGGGGTGGAACCCCCCTGGGAGGGTTAGCATCATAAATTTCACTAATTATAACCCACCTCGACCCACATTACAGAAACAAACTTATTTCCAGAGGTGGCGAAACCCAGGAACTAAAAGTTTTCCTGCTAAAAGCTGATAATTTTGTTAGGAGAACTAAAAGTGGCTCCCCCCTCAACTTTCCCGATACGTCGGGCGCACTATATTTTGCAGACCGTACCTACAGGGTAGTCTACTGAGAATAGTTTTTACATTTTTACTTAATTACAAAATATTTTGGGTTACTTCTGGGACTGGTAAAGAATTTTAAATTTTTGCCGAGGGCAGTAGAGTTTTATGATTAAAACCAACATTTTATGTAATTTATATCCAAATTTTGCTTTTTTTTCCGACTGCGCAGAAGGAGGGTAATGTTTTATTGTAAGTATATTTTTGTATTTGCAATAGTATGACGAGACGAGCAAGTCATTCACCTGATGGTAAGCGTCACGCTTGCCTTTAATATTTCAATGCCACCCAGAATGTAACATCAACAGTTCAAAACGCTACACGGAAATGTACTGCGCTAGTCCCCCTGGGATATTAAACTTGGTCCAAGCTTCGACTAAAATAAAATGAATGGACGGGCCCTAACCATTGAAATTGCTCAGTAAAAACGAGTCAAAACCGTCGGACATATACTTCAACACCTAATTATAAAAATGTACAGTATATTTGTTACAAAAAATAGATTCCGGTTTTATTTGTGTATTTACACTTCGGGAAAGCATATGAATGCATAATTTTGTCAGATGTTTCGTTATCATGTAACAATAGACACGTGTTGCACTTCCTATGGCTAGAGACCGACTGAAACGAAATGAGAGCAGGCGCTCATTTTGTTATCTTCAAAAATGCGCTTCTACTGGGCCTGTCCATTCATTTTATTTTGGTCGAAGCCTCCTCCGCGTAAAATCAGGATTGTTTTTGTTTTGCTACGCTAATCTTCCGTGTTGAGAGACAGTTTGGTCTGATATCCGTACCGAGGCTATGCTTGATCAATATTCATTAGGTTTAACAAGTTGGAAAAATATGTTTTTACTACGTTTTTTGAGCAATTCTCGAGGGTTTTCCGGGACTTTCTTCGAATTAAAGTAAAATCTCAAGAAATTAAATTAATAATTTATTGAGACAAACGAATTATTACAATTTCATTGGTCTCGCACTTATTATGCCTATTTTTTATTTCGCACATAAATTGAGCATTGCCATTTAACTTGGCAATGCCGCTAGAATTCTGGGGACACTTCCCTCCACGAATGGTATTTTGTTTTAAATTTTTAGTTTTCTTTAGATACTAAGTTTAAATTTTTGGCTAACCAATCTAAGTTATCTGTTTTTAGGGTTCCGTAGCCAAAGGGTAAAAACAGGACCCTATTACTAAACCTATGCTGCGTCTTCCGGTTCGTGGTCTCCACTCAAGAACCTTTCTTCCCCATCGGTTATCGGTTCTTCGAGCAATGTGGCCTGCCCATTGCCACTTCAACTTGCTAATTCTAACAGCAGTGTCAGTGACGCTGGTTTTTTTGCGTTTATCCACGTTCCGGATTTTATCGCGCAAAGAAACTCGGAGCATAGCTCTATCCATTGTATCGTTACCTATATGTTTTTGCAATAAATTAAGTTATTATACTAATATTATAAATGCGAAAAGTTTGTTAGTTTGTTGGTTTGTTTGTTCCTCTTTCACGCTGCAACAGAACAACGGATCGACCTGATTTTTGCATGGGTATAGTTCAAGAGCCAGAGAGTGACATAGGCTATTTTTCATCATCATCATCACCATCACCATTTTTCATCACTACGCGGGTGAAACCGCGGGGCGCAGCTAGTGACTTATAAATGCGAAAAGTTTGTTGGTTTGTTTGTTCATCTTTCACGCAGCAACAAAGCAACGGATCGACCTGATTTTTTGCATGTGTAATTGTGTATAGTTCAAGGCCCGGACTTTTCATGATCATCATCACTATTTTTTATCACTATTCGGGTGAAACCACGGGGCACAGCTAGTATTTAAAATATTTATTTATTTTTATGTATTACTAGCTGACCTGACAGACGTTGTCCTGTCTTAGAACTGTCAAACACGCAAAGTTAAAATTGTAAATATAATTTTTTACACCTTGGGTTACATTATTGGAGTTTTAGTAAGGAACCCCATTTAAAAAAAATATATATATAGGCCTATGTTGCTTGGGGATAGTGTAGCTTCCCAACAGTGAATGAATTTTTCAAATCGGTCCTGTAGTTTCGGAGCCTATTCAATGCAAACAAACAAACAAACAAACAATCAAATCTTTCCTCTTTATAATATTAGTATAGATTAGTATAGATGTGTTGTTGTTACTATATTATTATTGTTATTATTTAATTTCTCGTGTACTGTTGGGCGTTGGTCACCGGCGGCTCCAACAGAAGACCAGCGCTGGTTGTTCGCAACCAGCATTATGCTGAGTTGGAACCGGTTTGTGGAGGAAAACAATTTGAAATGTGTGTTTTTTTTTATTATTACTAAAAAAAACATAAATAAAAATTTGTCTATTGTCTATAATTATTAAGACTGTCGTCTAAAGATACTTTCAAAGATTCGTACTAACGCCGATTATGTTCACGTAAAGTTCGAGACTTTCGCTTCACTTGGTCAATAACTAAGTACCGTACTAACTCACGCAACGTGGCCTTCAGATGTGATTTCCAAGTTTGGGCTTTATACTGAATTAATCACGTGTATATATCGAGTTTGCTCACGAAGTTAATCTAAACATGTATACGAGAACAATAGCTGACCCGAGGGCGGCGGAGATATAAACACAGTAGGGGCGTCGGGCAGGCCGACCGCTGGCGCACTCCGCACTTTTGATATAAGGCCACAAATAGCCGACTTGTCGGACCTGTCGTCCGTCCGTTCGACACCACCGATCTATTACAGATAGCCAGTTAAATTTTCACAGAATATGTAATGTTACGGCGGGTTAACTAAAAAATAATAAAAAAGTCTAAAAGTAAAAACGAAAAGGAGGTCCCCATACAACAAACCAATTTTTTTACGTATTTTTGTATTAGCTCTAATGTAAAAATGGTAATACGTACAAGCGTCAAACTTGGCATGATTATAATACACACTCTAACGTCTAACAAAAAATAATAAATAATAGCCAAATGCGAGTCGGTGATGAATTTCTGTTCATTACCAAGTTATAACTGATAATTTGGTTACTTGGGTGACTATCATTTCTTTCACCGAATCGAAATTCCATGTTTTACTAGTTTTGAAATCTGATTTTGAAATTGATAATTATTGCATTTTGTGGTGGTACGGAACCCTTAGTGAGCGAGCCTGACTCGCACTTATCCGGTTTTTTTCAAAATCGCACTCTTTAACCCATACTGTCAATACGGTGCGATACGCTGTATTGCGGCAGTGACCTCAGCCACCCGTGAACTAAGGTTCACAGGGCGGAGGGTTAGCTGTATACCTGTGTGCTCTAAATATATCTTACTACCCTCTATTCAAAGCAATACAATGTCTTAAACTGAAACCGTGAGATCTAGCGAGCCTCACTTATAATATCTAACGAGACAAAACAATGTTTTAAACTATCACGGTTATTCACTAAAGTTATTATGATTATTTACGGGATATTCCTATAATTAAAGTTTCTTTTACTAAGAAATTTCATTCTTAAAGAAGTATGTTTCTAAAAGAACTTGAACAAAAAAAAAACGCCAACTTTATTTTTGCCGATCATATTCAGCAAAGAATACACCTTAACAAAATTAATATTCTAAGCTCCACTTACATTTCAGTTTCGTTTCATTTCTATTCAATTTCGTTCTCTATCAAAGAGAACGAAACTGTAGAGCATGTGCTGTGGAATTGTGTTGCCACAGAAGAAACTAGAATCGCTGCCGGGTTGCATGAGGCACTGTTGCCTTTTTCATCCACATCGCCGCAACAGATAGACTGTTTTTCATCATCATTACTTACACTACCATCTACACCACTGGAGCAACTGTGCCAGTCCAGAGCCTCACTCCGATATTTCAATGAGTTGGGCTGGCTCGGGTCGGTGCTGGTAGGGGGAAATGCACAATACACCCCAAGCGGGACGTCAGTGCAGGACTTATCGCCCCCATCTCGAATGAGAATAAGGTTAAAAGACGTCTTATTCCAGGTCATATGAGGTAAATTGGGCTCTAAAACCCACACTGTTTAGTACAGAGAGGGATGCTATATTGCGGCAACCACCCGTGGGCTAAGGTTCACAAAGCGTGGGTTTATCTATACATACCTGTATACTCTGTAAGTATTATAACCAAATCTTACTATCCTCTATTTAAAACAATACATTACATAATCTTGAACTGAAACCGCGAGCGTCACTTATAATTTATCTAACAAGACAAGTTTTTTTTAAATTAGGAATCTGTTACTAAGAAGATTCTTTCCCTAAAAAGATTTTTTTTCAATAAGAAGTTTCATTCGTTAAAAAGTTTCTTTATTTAAAAAGTTTCTTTCTTTAAGAAGTCTCTGCCTTTACGTTTCGTCATCTTGTATGTATAATGACATCACCTACCCAGTGACCATCCTGCACTTAGAGAAATCTATCGACTCCTCATTTATCAAACTTGGTTAAGGCATTTAGGTGGGAACATAAAATATAAATACATATAGGTACACGTCAAACACAATAACCTCCTTTTTGCTTTGCGTCGTCAGGTGAGAGCGATGCAAGGTAAGTTCAAGTGACCACTCTAGCATAAGTGGGTCAGTGGTCGGTGCTGACGCGTTTTCGGTTCGATTCCCTCCAAGGGACAATTCCGTCAACATGTTTGAATTGAGTTGTTTGGGCTCTAAATGGGTTTTGCTTGCTTTTATTTAAATTTTTGCTAAGAAATACCATTAACCACAAAGTATAAATAGTTTTTTTTACCGATTATAAAACTGATATTCTTATGTTTTCCATTTGGGAGCTACGATGCCAGACTGACTCAGAGATAAACAGATACAGATGATACGCAGATACGTAGATATACATATAATATAATAGATAAATAAATAAATAAAAATAAAAAATAAAGGGAAAAATAGTAAGTAAACGTAGCTATATAAGTTAATATTAATTAGAACTCACTCAGCAGATTTCAAAAATAAATAACACTACTATGAAATACTGAGCAGTTTACGAGATAAAGCGGTATGAAAGAGCTCTGTATCTACTACGAGTAGGTATAGATAGGTACTATAGAGGTATTTTTAACCACTTCAAAAAAGGAGGAAGGTTCTCAATTCGGCCAACGGTTTTTTTTTCTGTAAAACGTTATGTATAAGATAATTTATGTACAAAATAATAACGTCAGTATGACTGAAGTGAAGATTGTCAGTTGATTATCGTAGCCGTTAACTGTCATATTTTTCAATCAAGATTATGGTAGGTAGGAAAACTATGGAGCGGCTATACCTTAGTGTAGGTGAAGTAAAAGCTTGAACATCGTGAGGTTTCAGTACGAGGCGAACAACTAGTTTAATTTACTTGTTTTGTAATATTTTTGTAAAATTATATAATTTCGATAAATATTTTAAAAATATTTCAATTTTTTATTCTACCCGCACTCGCTTCCTCTCATGCCTACATGGCAACACTGACGCGAAAGGATCGGTTAACGAAGCGCGGAACGGTTGATACTATAATTTACATAAACATACAGGCTGCTCTCGTTTCGCATCACTAACGAAATTAAGTTAAGCTTAGTATTACGTTAAGTTAAGTATTTGATTTAGTTAGGGCTTATAAAGTTGGGGTGCTTAGGTTTAATTGAGTTGCTTGACTAGTCTATCGAACGGCTCTGATTAGGTATTAGGAGATTTGTCACATTTTATTTACGAACATGGCAAAGAAAACTGAATTATTGGTGTTATGATTCTATCAAATAGAAAGATCTACATAAAACTCAGTCTCTGTATAAAAGATCTGTATTTTTTCCGGATCCGGATAATGTACGAATTCTGATCACTTTTGCTATTGGTTATTGAACACAATACCGACTTCGACTGTGGAAATTTCAAATGTCGTAAGGGTAATTTTGTTTAATCATCTTATCTCTATAACTGTGAGATTTATACGTTGTAACGCACCTACAAAAGTGTTTTATTCTCTAACTAGCTGACCTGACAGACGTTGTCCTGTCTTAGAACTGTCAAACACGCAAAGTTAAAATTGTAAATCTTTTTTTTTTTACCTTGGGTTACATTATTAGAGTTTTTGTAAGGATCCCTATTTTCTTTTAAATATATTATAGCCTATGTTACCCGGGGATAGTGTAGCTTCCCAACAGTGAAAAATTTTCTCAAATCGGTTCAGTAGTTTCTGAACCTATTCAATGCAAACAAACAAACAAACAATCAAATCTTTCCTCTTTATAATATTAGTATAGATAACTAGCTTAGTATTTTTTTTTTATTGATATAAAATATTGTCCTTTGTAGTAACAAATTATTACACTGAAATAAACAAAAGTATATTATTAAGAGGATCGAAGTTTTGTAAACGTCTGAATTTTATTTGACTATACTATTTTCGTGAGCATAATGTCGTCGTTTACAAAACTTCGATCCTCTTAATAATATACTTTTGTTTATTTCGTTTCGTAATATTAATAAGTAATGTGAAATGAAACTTAAGTCTATTACCTATTAACGACTGTATCTTTCAAACCGTAATAAATATCAAGTTGGAATTTTCACAGAATAAAATGTATTGTTACAGCAGATTAGCTAAAAAAAATATAAAAAAATCTGAAAGGAAAAACCAAAGGGCAATACCCATACAACAATAGTATATTGTTACCCTAGGGGTGAAAGTAACCTATTTAGTCCCGAGACGGAGTTTGGTGCCCGAGGGTAGCGAGGGCGCTAATAGTTCGAGGGACTAAATAAGTCTTTAACCCCGAGGTAAACACTGTGCTTTTCATTACGAATACAAGGAAACTAAAAATAAAATCATGAACTGACTAAAGAAAATATGAGTGAATTTTATTTTCCACTACAGTTACTGCTTTTGTCTCTTCTCTTATGAAATCAGGCGTTAAATCCATATCGGAATCAGATGAACTCATTGTGTTAATACAAATCTGCTATACGGAAGTATAAACAAAACTCTACAATGAAGATCGGATTCCCGCTAAAAAAAAATTAAACATCGTAACACTGGCAATTGCACGAGAAGTGCGGGACCATAATCCTCTGAGGAGAAAAAAATAATGTTGGAACATGGTTCAATACAAATGTGAAAATAGTACTAGTTTTTTTTTATAATTTGAGTGTCTTTCAGTTGTCAAACTGTCACTGTCAGTTGAAAATGATTCTCCCTAGGGCTGGGCGCGGCTGGTACTTGGATGGGTTTTTGTAATTTAGTAGCTAACAAGTTATGTGGTAGTACGGAACCCGACGAGCGCGAGCCCGACTTGTACTTGGCTGGTTTTATTATGAACAAATTTTGTTTTTTGTTTTTACTGTAAAGTAGGCTTTTGTCTTTTACGACATTTGAAATTTCCACAGTCGATATATTCAGTGTAATATTAGGAAATTGTAGATTGTATCGTACAACGAGTGCATTTTTACTCAGCCTTTTACAGTTATTGCAGCTGTCAGAGCAAACAAACGCTTGGGCTGAGAATAGTAGTACACAATAACGAACAAAATAATAAGGCAATCCACACATGAGACACGGAAAACATATAATTTGTTTACATAATATTATCTTCGCCGAAACAGATAAACCTCTGCGAGAACAACAAAAAAGGATATAACATAACTAAGCCCAAATACTAAGCTTAAGCATAAAAAATTCACCCTGTATAGGTCGCAACCGAACTAAGGGTGCAAATATTCTGTACCTCATTCAATAATATACCTTATTTGCACACCGAATTCTGTCGAAAATCCTCTGTAACTTAACCAAGCGTTTTGACTCATGGAATACGCGACCTTACTCGCAGAACTTTGAGGCGAAAACCGCCCAGCAACAGGTTTTAATTTGGACAGGAAATGCCCGCCGTAATTTCGACTCTATTTCTTTGGTCATAAATATTACTTTTTATTGAGTTGATCTCACCTTTTCAGTGTATTGGTTGGCAAAATGTAAAATAAGAGATAAATGTAACACAGAGGGCGTTGAACTGAATTTGCTGACTTTGAAAAACGAGGTTATGTTGTAGACTTTTTATTTTACGATCGATAAACGTCAAGTGTAAAATACGTCTAATAGTATACGGGTTACGCGGAAAGGGTGTACTAAGCTGAAAAAGATCCATAGAATCAGAATCAGAATTATTTATTTATATATTGAAACTTAATACCTACCAAGAATTTACACATAGTGTAAAGCTAGTAGTTCACCCCGAACTGAGACCTTGCGATGTTTAAGTTTTTACTTCACCTACACTAAGGTTTTACCTCCATAGTTTTCCTACCTAACATGATCTTGATTGAAAAATATGACAGTTAACGGCTACGATAATCAACTGACAATCTTCACTTCACTCATACTGACATTATTTGTAAAAAATAAGTTCATTTCCGATTCATTTGGAACTCCTTCATTTAACCAATGGTATTTTATAACTTTGTTATTTTAATATTTTTATAACCTCTGCATTTTAATCACTGAAAACAGTGAATAATTAAAAACCAGCCAAGTGCGAGTCGGGCTCGCGCACTGAGGGTTCCGTCCCACCATATAACTTGTTAGCTACTAAAGTACAAAAAGACAACATCCCATAAACGCCCAGGCGGTCACCCTTCCAAGTACCGGCCGCGCCCGACGTTGCTTCACTTCGGTGATCGTCTCAGAACTGGCTGTGAACAGAAAGACACCGACTCGCACTTGGCCATTATTTATAATTTTTTGTTATTTTTTATAGTGTGTGTTATAATCATGCCAAGTTTGACGCTGGTACGTATTACTGTTTTTACATTAGAGCTAATACAAAAATACGTTTGTTGAATGGAGACTTCCATTTCGTTTTTGTTTTTTGACTTTTTCATTATTTAATAATTAATCCACCGTAACATCACATATTCTGTGAAAATGGAACTGGCTATCTATTACCGTTCGAAAGATACAGCTGTTAATAGATAAGACAGACGGACAGACGGGCAGACAGACAATTTAGGCTTAGTAATAGGGTCCCGTTTTTACCCTATGGGTACGGAACCCAAAAAATTACAGTTAAAACACAGATTGAAAGTTCTCATAAAAAAATTGTTGAAGGGACCCATAAACCAAAAAGTCATCTGTACTTTTTTTGATGTTGATTTTTTCAAAATGCGCTGAATGATAAAATTTATATGGGACCACCTCTGAAGGATGACCTACCAAACAAAATCAAAATCAAATCATAACTGGCGGAGTAATCGCGTAACAAACACAGTCGATTTGAGAAGCTCCTCCATTTTTTGAAGTAAGTTAAAAAGAATCGCAAAACAATCACATGATTGGTTCAGATTCA
The DNA here is from genome assembly GCA_914767915.1 of Agriopis aurantiaria. Classification (NCBI taxonomy): domain Eukaryota; kingdom Metazoa; phylum Arthropoda; class Insecta; order Lepidoptera; family Geometridae; genus Agriopis; species Agriopis aurantiaria. Next base: position 4,031,886 of record OU612010.1, on the reverse strand, counting down.
TATATAGAACTTTTATTTTATTGTCTCCTCCAAGCGCCTTCTTTACGGCCAGCCATTTTTATTTATGCGCTATTGTTCAATCCATGAACAAAGCCGGCTGCGAGAGCTGTGCGTGATACATCGCTTGTACTGAGAGATTTAAGGGAAATATTGTTATTTTATGCAGATATTATGGGCCCTATCAAATATTTTGATGAAAAAAGGATTGAAAACTGGATTTTTGGTATAATTTTTCTTTCAACTAATAAGATCTGTAGAAAATTCAGTTGTATTAAATAGATCTGTATTTTTATTGAATGTAGCGGCTTCAGATTTGATACAACTCAACATATCCATTTGTTACCTCCAATTTACAAAAGTAGTTTTTCGTAAAACTTTAGGAGAGAATGTTTGAGAATGGATTTCGTTAAATTACTGACATAAAATAAACATTTTTATGTTATGGTTTCACTTATTTTATATTTATCTTGAAAATTACGGCTTTATTTATTCGTTTTATGCCCGAAAATACAAATACTTAAAATTGAACGGTTCATTTTGTGATACGCCTCTTAAGTTTAAATAAACCGGCCTAGTGCGAGTCGGGCTCGCGCACTGAGGGTCCGTACCACCACATTTTGATACATTTCACTTGCTTGATTATAGATGTCGCGTCGGTATATATTCCGAACGGCCATGTTCACAGAAGCGGGCTTGCGACCAAATCCTATAATCTCTTTGTATTGATTCGCTGCCTTGCCTCCTCGAATGCACTCCAATATGTAAGACTAAGGGATACGTTAGATTATTTATATTGAATAAGATTTTGAAATCTATTTTGTATCTATGCGGTTTTTTTCGTCATTATTTATAGCTTTATCAGGGTAATTACCACGCCAAGTAAAGGAACACATATAATCTCTACATACAATACAATACAAAACTCTTTATTAAAATACCACAAAACAAGGATAACATAAAAATTACAACAAAAATATTATCTAGGCTTTTAACAGGCGGCCTTATCGCTTAAAGCGATCTCTTCCAAGCAACCGTGCACGGAAAGGAATTATATTTAATAATGTGTGGCCTTAACTAAAAATAAAAAATAGAAAGTAAATACCTATGCAAATAACAACAAACAATCAATAAACTACAAATAAATATTACATACTAATAAATACATATACATAGACTACATAATATAAACAACATACTACATACCTACCCACATCTATACTAATATTATAAAGAGGAAAGATTTGTTTGTTTGTTTGTTTGTTTGTTTGTTTGTTTGCATTGAATAGGCTCCGAAACTACTGAACCGATTTGAAAAATTCTTTCACTGTTGGGAAGCTACACTATCCCCGGTTAACATAGGCTATATTATATTTTCAAAAAAAAATAGGGATCCTTACTAAACTCCAATAATGTAACCCAAGGTGTAAAAAAATAAGATTTGTAATTTTGACTTTGCGTGTTTGACAGTTCTAAGACAGGTTAGACAAGACAACGTCTGTCAGGTCTGCTAGTAATCTATACTAATATTATAAAGAGGAAAGATTTGATTGTTTGTTTGTTTGCATTGAATAGGCTCCGAAACTACTGAACCGATTTGAAAAATTCCTTCACTGTTGGGACGCTACACTATCCCCGTTTAACATAGGCTATATTATATTTTCAAAAAAAATAGGGATCCTTACTAAAACTCCAATAATGTAACCCAAGGTGTAAAAAAATAAGATTTACAATTTTGACTTTGCGTGTTTGACAGTTCTAAGACAGGACAACGTCTGTCAGGTCAGCTAGTCTATACTAATATTATAAAGAGGAAAGATTTGATTGTTTGTTTGTTTGTTTGTTTGTTTGCATTGAATAGGCTCCGAAACTACTGAACCGATTTGAATAATTCTTTCACTGTTGGGAAGCTACACTATCCCCGGTTAACATAGGCTATATTATATTTTCAAAAAAATAGGGATCCTTACTAAAACTCCAATAATGTAACCCAAAGTGTAAAAAAATAAAATTTTCAATTTTGACATTGCGTGTTTGACATTTCTAAGACAGGACAACGTCTGTCAGGTCTGCTAGTAATTAATAAACTACATAAAAAATATTTGACATACCTACTGTTATCAAAGATACATACACATGTTGATACTTACATACATTATATTACATAGTATAAATTAAAGTCGCTTTCCGCATAATTTTTGTAATTATATTTTTGGCAACAATCTTTTTAAAAAGCCACGACCTGCTCATCGAGCGTAAAGAAAGAAAACGAAAAAGTCATAGTTTCCGTCCGCTTTCCTTATTCGAATTAGTCAGGGAGAGGGCCACGCTGACAAAAAAGCGTTCTATTCAGTAAATTGTCTTTAAATAGTGATGTGACAGAACGATGAAAATTCTTTTTTCGATAAAAATAGGTTCACAACGATAGTGATAATGATAACAGAAGGCAGTCGTCCTCGACAAAGCACGCGTAGTCAGGAGTTTTTTAAATATATTTTTTTAAATAATAGATAGGCTTGCACTTTTCGATTGGCCGCCATGTCGCCTGATATTAAGCGACGACGCGGTCTACGATTCCTCACTCTGCAGCCTTAACCAACGGTTGCTTGGGCCCTGCCCCGCTGCTGTCAGCTTATTTTTTTATATTATTTGTATTTTAACCCATACCCATGTTTTTATTGCGTTATAAATTTAACGTGTATATTTGTGTGTCTGCTTGTAGCATCGTAGCTCCCAAACGGCTAAACCGATTTTGATAGATATTTCTTTGTTTTAAAAGTGACTTGATTGAAAGTGTTCGTTAAGAACACTTTCGTTACCTTCACATATGGATAGAAAAAAATTTATTGCCGTTTGAAGAATATATATTTTTTGTAGAGGGTTTATTTATAATAATATTACACAATACAAAATACAAATTTTGTAAGATAGTACCTATATAAGAAGTTGCATAACTTTTTAGTTTTTTGGGTTTCATTGACTTTTATACGACATATAATACTATTGAACTGGCTACAAAAAGCCTATACACAACGAAAAAAATAAAACAAAGTTTTTTACTCGTTAGAAAAAAAACTTTGGTTTATTTTTTACAGAGATTACAGAGATAGAACACAATGCATTGTTAATAATTAATTTTATCGATTTAACTTTTTCGAAATATCGACTATCGATGCTTAAAAAGTCATCAATACCACAACACTATCTTACAACGTTTCGACATAAGGAAAATACTTACGTTTAAGTGCCAATTGGTTGCACTAAAACGATCTTTTAAAATCTCGAACATTTTCTCTAATATAAATCTACTAACACCTAAAACATACTCGAGAGCTACTTTTTAAAACTATTATTCTTGCCTTTGACGGCCAACTCGCCTGATGTTAAGTGATGATGCGGTCTACGAAGGAGCACGCTTGCCTAGAAGAAACCGATTCACTCGTGATTTAAAGACATATATTGTAACTATACAAAAACATCTATTCAGGCAGCGCATTCCACAGACTAGCAGTTCACACAATAAAAGTGGTATTAAAGTGCTTCGTACGGGTTTTTAGAATATCGACCTGAAGCGGTGTCAGTGTTTAATGCCCACTCTAGCAGTCTGATAGAATAATGGGCAGGGTGGGAATAATAGGAGTTATCGGAGTAAATAAATTAAAATATTTTAAAAATTACGGACCGAATTGAGGACAGCCAGAAATTGGTTAAAAATATCATTTCTGTTCCTTAAATTATATAATTATTTTATGATTTAAATAATTTCTTCTGTAATTTATACATCTATACTATCTATACTATAATATTATAAAGAGGAAAGATTTGATTGTTTGTTTGTTTGTTTGTTTACATTGGCTCCGAAACTACTGAACCGATTTGAAAAATTCTTTCACTGTTGTGAAGCTACTCTATCCCCGGGTAACATAGGCTACATTATATTTTCAAAAAAATAGGAATCCTTACTAAACCTCCAATAATGTAACCCAAGGTGTAAAAAAATAAGATTTACAATTTTAATTTTGCGTGTTTTACAGTTCTTCGACAGGACAACGTCTGTCAGGTCAGCTAGTCGATTTATAAGACGTTATCACGTCAAAAAATCCCACCTCATATCTGTTCGGAAAGAACCCTTACTGGGCTTAGAGTCGAAGAAAAGTATGATAAAAATTAGGCCCAACTACGAAACAAGTTCGGGCATAAAAATCCTTATCGGGAACTTGAAGTGGCGAAGTTTCCTTCCAGCGGCTTATCTTGGCGTTCAGATTAAGCGTCAGGAGGCCTACTTTCCTGTGTTTTCAAACGATTACTGAAATAAGAAGACTGTTTTGATTTTGATTAGATTTTTCTGGTACATCACGTCATGATAATTTTTTGCGTTACGTACCCAAAGGATGTAAGCGGTCTCCTATTACTAAGCCTACGCTGTCTGCCTGTCTAAGTTACATATTCAATTCAATTCAATTAAATTCAATTTATTTGCCTGAACACATGTAGAAAAATCGGCTGTTACAAAATTATACTTAAGTGCTAAATGTCTTTCCTCAATGAGCCATACAAATACTAAGTCACAAACTAAGCTAAAAGAAAACAAAAACCAGACAAGTACGAATAAGACTCGTGCTCTGAGGGTTCCGTTGGACGGAAACCTCAGAGCGCGAGTCCAAAAAAAAACCAACTGAAGTGAAATATTGAAAGACAAACTTAAGTTTGTAGTTGACAATAAGGTTTTTCGATACATTCCAACTACAAAATGTAAGTTTGTAATAGCAAAATAATTATTTTTAAATGATATAGCTTCAAGTTTATAATTTTCTGATTTATTTCTATGTATGACGTATGTGCTATGAGACCTTGCCTCTTGCCAAATTTCATGATTCTAGGTCACCGGAAGTACCCTATAGGTTTTGATTCCCCTGTGAAATCGCAAAATATGCGACATAAACGTTCATATACGATAGTCCGTTGGTCCAGTTGGTAGTGAACCTGCCTTCTGAGCTTGGGGGCGTGGGTTCGATTCCCATCTAGGACAAACATTTGTGTGATGAACATTTGTGTTTGTTCTATATCTGGTTGTTTATATCTATTTAAGTATGTATTTAAAAACTATATATGTACGTATATCAGTCTCTGGCAGCCATATCACAAGCTTTGCTTAGTTTGGGGTCAGATGACCGTGTGTGCAAAAATGTCCCAAAAAATATTTATTTACTTATTTATATCTTTTGATTGCGTTGACTTACAACTTTTATTTTTTTTACAGCCGAAAGAAACCGCAGACCGAAGTATTTAATATAAATTTCAACTTGATACCGCGTTTTGCGGTATCAAGTTTAAGCGTTCTTGAGAAAAAGGGTCTTGACAGACGGACAGACGGACAGACAGACGGACAACGAAGTGATCCTATAAGGGTTCCGTTTTTTCCTTTTGAGGTACGGAACCCTAAAAACACAAAAAGGACATGATTCGGACTCCTCAACATAACAATTAGACACTGACTTAAGTCCTCAAATAAATATAATACGTTATTGCTTTGATAGACATATAAATAAATACGGCTGATAGATTTTAATATTGATGAAGTTAAACAAAACGTTGTCATTTTTCGAACAACATCGGGGAAATAACGAATTCCTTAGATCAAAGTTTGTTGTGCGTGGGAGATATTTTTATAGCATTGATTTTGTAATAAGTCTAAGGTACGACGCTGACTGGAGAGACGAGGCGCGTTGCGGGATGCAATTAGTGGCGGCCTTGAGATAGAGTGAGAGTGCGGTCGTTCTGGGCGCCAAGTAACAAGAGGCGCCAAAATGCCAGAAGCAAAAAATATAATTTTTTTGGCACCTTTTGTGAGTCGCGGGGCTGCCACGAATGAAATATGAATTCAAGAAAATAAAATAAAGCATGGCACCCACAAGACCTGCATCTCTTGTCCGCCACACCACCGCACCGTAGCTGTTTATAGGACCAAATTCAAAATTATTTTTTGAGGCACAAAACAGGCAAAAATTTTAATGCATTTATTCCTTTTGAATACGCTAAAAGTTACTATTTATACGTAAATTGTTTGTAATTTTATTTTTTATGCCATTAATTTATTTCACATTTTTTGGGGGATACCTTGTTTTACTCACACAAACTGAAATACAATAAAATTAATGGTGTGAAAGCGTCGACCAAGGGGCGCCAAAAGACAATCTCGCTCGGCCTAGCGCCGGCACTGGGTGCAAGCGGCAGTGGAAAAATATACTCATCAGTTTTTTTGCCATAGGTGACAAACAAGCTGACAGGCTGCCTGATGGTAAGCGATCACCATCGCCTATAATACCGTCGAATTAAGAACATCATTCAATGAAATCGGTTTAAAAACCGGCCAACAGCGAGTCGGGCTCGCGCACTGAGAGCTCCGTACCACCACAAAATTCAATAACGAAATTACCAGTTATAACTTGGTATAGAACAAAAACTTATCACCGACTAGCACTTGGTCATTATTTATTATATGTTGTTATATTTTAGAGTGTGTACTATAATCATGCCAAGTTTGATGCTTGTGTACGTATTACCGTTTTTACATTAGAGCTAATACAAAAACAAGTTATTGTATGGGGACACCCCTTGTTTTTTTACTTTTTTATTATTTGTTAGTTAATCCGCCGTAACGTTACATATTCTGTGAAAATTTCAACTGGCTATCTGTTACAGTTTACGGTTCGAAAGATACAGCCGTTTAAAGGTAGGACAGACAGACAGACAGATAGACATCGTAGGAATAGGGTCCCGTTTTTATCCTTTGGGGGAACCCTAAAAACGTGGTATCTGTACTATGCCTAGCACATTTCAGTCACTCGCTATTTTATATTAATAATATTATGTACTCTGTTTATTCGTTGTTCGAAGCGTCTTATTTTTTTAGCTGCCAGTATTTTCTTAACGTTCTATCAAATCTTTTGTCAGAAATAGTATTTTCTTTGCATTGAAAAGGAACAACGATGTATTATTGAAGAGGTTGGACCGAGATAGGTAGTTTTTGTAACGTTTGCTTGTTTTGTGAAGGTTTGAAAAGAGCATTGTTATTTAAACGAATCTTTGGCTTTATTTTAAGGTGTATTTTTAGGGTTCCGTGCCCTAAGGGTAAAACGGGACCCTATTACTAAGCCTACATTGTCTGTCAGTCTGTCTGTCCATCCTAACTTTAAAAGGTTGTATCTTTCTAAACGTAATAGCCAGTTGAAATTTTCACAGAATATGTAACGTTACGGCGGATTAAGTGGTGTTTGTACCGCTTTAATTAATAACAATAAATAAATAAAACGTGTTATCCAACACTCATTGGCTCCATTGATGCCGTATAAAGATCCGAGATAGACCCGTGAGAAAAACAAAAAAAAACTAACTAGCTAACTATATATAAAAAGGTCTTGACATCATTTTAAACCCAACTAAACTACGGTAACGTTTTTTTTTCACAGAAATAGGTCAACAGACATCCTGTAACAGCCTCATTAGTGAGTTTTACCCCTGCTGGGGGAAATCTCCTGACACAGTGAAACACAGTGGGACACAGTGAAATTATAACGTAGAGCTTGATCGAAGCGTAGACTTCGAAAAATGTTTTCAGTGTTACCCTAAAAATCATAAGAAAGGAGCGGCCAGTGAGCGCAGAGCTACCTCGCCTCCTTAAAGCCATGTATACAGCGTTTACTCAGAAGCGTATAGCATCGCACGTATCGGAGCCCACGCAGTTGCTCAATAAACGAGGGCTGATATTGCGTATAGTGTTACATAAATGTTCGCACTTTACCTACTGTTTTTAAACTGTGTCAAATCAAACGCCCTCCGAGCTAAACTAATGACACTGACATTATTTCTGGAGAGGCATTCTTTTTGTGACATTTGTCACTTGGCAACATAAGGGTGGGAGTGAATGGTAAGTTGCGTAGCAAAAACATTGCGATGGACGGTGACTAGCTTATGGTGACGTCACACAACGTGCTTTTAAGGAAGGTGTGCAGTATGCACTCTTCCACATCGCCTAGTTTGGTTGTGCATTGAGTACTGCTCTCACCTTTGGGGCGGATCAGCTGAAGTACCAGCTTGAGACATAGGAGTCTATAGAGAAACGTGCCAAGAAGATCATCAGCAACAAATCCTTAGTTTGGGCTAAGCTTCTTAGTCTATACTAATATATAATATATATATTATTTCACTTTATTTCAATATAAACACGGGTCTAGCCCGGACATTTGGTAGGCATTGGTGGGGCCGAAGCCAACACCAAGAGGCCCCGTTGAATATAAAATACAATATTATTGAATGTGTATAAAATGGATTATAAAACTATTGTACAGTATAGGATATAAAAAGTCTGGGCTATTGAGGTGAACAACTTGTGGATGGGATAACAGATCTATGGTATGAGGTACGGCACCTGCCTATTATGCCTCATTTCAAAATACTTAGGCAGGTGATGACTTGCCACCCACTAAATGGGCCCCCCATAATGGCTGCCGTATATTGGCACCGGAGGGGCAACATTGGCGTGGGTGGCTAAGGGTGTCGAGAGGTGTGCTGCACTTTCACTAAGAGCTACTCGCGGCGTTATGCCCTTTAACACTTCCACCCTGGAGCTTAGGTTCTTAGCTCTTGCGGTTTCCACCCCCAGACGGCCGGTTAAGGCAAGCCAGGGGTCAGGGTCTCTGGGGTTTTAGACCCATGGAATCGGGGTACGCGGTGTCGCCACTCACCGACGACTCGCCATAAAGCCGCCCCTGCGTATTTATTATTATTATTTCACTTTATTTCAATATAAACACGGGTCTAGCCCGGACATTTGGTAGGCATTGGTGGGGCCGAAGCCAACACCAAGAGGCCCCGTTGAATATAAAATACAATATTATTGAATGTGTATAAAATGGATTATAAAACTATTGTACAGTATAGGATATAAAATGTCTAGGCTATTGAGGTGAACAACTTGTGGATGGGATAACAGATCTATGGTATGAGGTACGGCACCTGCCAATTATGCCTCATTTCAAAATCCTAGGCAGGTGATGACTTGCCACTCACTAAATGGGCCCCCCATAATGGCTGCCGCATATTGGCACCGGAAGGGCAACATTGACGTGGGTGGCTTAGGGTGTCGAGAGGTGTGCTGCACTTTCACTAAGAGCTACTAGCGGCGTTATGCCCTTTAACACTTCCACCCTGGAGCTTAGGTTTTTAGCTCTTGCGGTTTCCACCCCCAGACGGCCGGTTAAGGCAAGCCAGGGGTCTGGGTCTCTGGGGTTTTAGACCCATGGAATCGGGGTACGCGGTTATTATTATTATTATTATTAATTAATTAATTAATTAATTAATTATTAATAATCTATACTAATATTATAAAGAGGAAAGATTTGATTGTTTGTTTGTTTGTTTGCATTGAATAGGCTCCGAAACTACTAAACCGATTTGAAAATTTCCTTCACTGTTGGGAATCTACACTATCCCCGGTTAACATAGGCTATATTATATTTTCAAAAAAAATAGGGATCCTTACTAAAACTCCAATAATGTAACCCAATGTGTAAAAAAATAAGATTTACAATTTTGACTTTGCGTGTTTGACAGTTCTAAGACAGGACAACGTCTGTCAGGTCAGCTAGTCTTGAATATAGACGTAAAGTTGCTAGTCTATTGTTTTTTTTTATCGGATACATTTCGGAGAGTGTGCATCGGATCTCCTGCCCATTTTTCTATCGGACTGCCAGAGCGGCCACGAAAAAGCCTACAGGAAACAAGGAAGCCTACAGGTTGTTCCAATCCTTGGCTGTGCGTAATAGAAACGTAGAATTAAAACGTTTGGTACGTATCCGAGGAAAATCCACAATATATGGGTGCTAGTGGGCCGACTTCCTACTTATCCTGTCGTAGAAAAGAGATGGTAGGCTAAGGGCATATAGCTTCGATGCATATTCTCCGAAATGAATCCTGTAGAAAATTGACAGACTCGCTATTTTACCTGCTAGATGTCGTTATCTAATTATCAAGAACTTTTTTACAAAATAGTTACTTTTCTTTATCCTGAAAACCTCTTTTCAGACATGAAGCACATTAAAAACTCCATTTAAGTAACTTAAAATGGAAACTTTGCATCAACTCCCAGTGGTGCGAAGTTCGAAAAACCCCGGACAAAAAATAAAAACCTTAGCAAATTGACAATCGTACCGGGATATTTCCCAAATGTACGAGAACACGAACGGTTAGGATTTGTTTTTTTATTGCCCTATTCTGTATTTCTATGTTTTGGAATTTGCATTTATTTCGGTTTTTTAGGGTTCCGTGGTTAGAACGCTTGGTTACCTAAACACTGTTTACAACTGTGCCCAGAGATTAGGATGCAGCGCGAACAGATAGCAACAACCTCTGAACAATTTTTAGGGTTCCGTACCCAAAGAGTAAAAACGGGACCCTACGATATCTATCTATCTGACAGAAAGTTTAAAAGTTGCTTTTATACAAACAGTTCAAAAGTAATTTTAAACACACTTCAAAAGGCTAGTAGATTCTTTTTTTGAAGTGAAATTTCTTTCGAGTAATTTTGAGGAAAATACCCAGTATAGGGAGTTTTTGGAGAAAAATTCATCTTTTCGCCGCTGTAACAAATTAGTTATCGGACGTAAAAAAAGTGTTGAGACAAAAATGTTAATAACTTTATTTTCTTTAACTTTGCCTGACATTTTTGACGTAAAATAAACCGTTGGTGAATTATTTTCATTAAACCAATTTTTCACACCTAAAATCCAAGATGGCGGCTTGCGCTCACCATCCCCAAGGTCGAAAACTTGTATTTTTCATCAGAGTCTAGACCTAAACAACATAATATGCGAAAATCATTACTACACCACATTTTGCAAGGCAAAAACGTCTAGTGACTGGGCTATTAAGAAATATTACTTAAATTTTCCGTTTTGTTTCCTTGCAATTAAAAATATGGGGGATTATTATAGACTCAGGCAAACTTCCTTCATGAAATATAAACTGAACCATTTTGATCTTATAAAGACTAAATATTTTTATACACTAAAGCAGAAAAAACAGTTTTAGTCCGCTTATACCGGACATGAACAAGAACTTTTCGAGCATGAATAATGAACATAATTATTATTTTTCTCACTTGCAATACAATCTGTTATTTAGTAACAAATTTTCATTTTATATCAACTAAAAAAATATAACATTTTATATCACCTAAATGTACGAAACCATCAGATTCAATTCACGCTTGGTCGGTATTGCTTTATTATGATGTTTGCCTTTCAATGTTTTTATTATCATTGATTTTCTACATGACTTTGTTTTGTGCGAAAACATTGTGCACGAAAATGTTAACTTCGACCAAAATAAAATGAATGGACGGGCCATAACCGTTGAACTTGTTCAGTAAAAACAAGACAAAACTGTCCGACATATACTTCAACACCTTATTATAACCATGTAAAGTACATTTGTTACAAAAAATAGATAGCGGTTTTTTTGTATTTACACTTCGGAAAAGCACACGAAGGCATACTTTTATCAGATGTGTCGTTATCATGTAACAATTATAGTCTCATGTTGCTCTTTCTACAGCTAGAGACCGACTGAAACGAAGTGAGCGCTGGCGCTCATTTTGTAATCTTTAAAAATGCGCTTCTTATGGGCCCGTCCATTCATTTTATTTTGATCGAAGTGTATATACTACGTTTCAATTATTTCATTTTCAGTCGACTCCCAAAAAGAACGCTTTCATTCCGACTATATTTTTACAAGCGTTTATTTAACTTGCCTTGTTAGTTTGAGATAAGATTTGACCATCTTGCAGCTGAATTTTAAAACAGTTATTTCCGACCGATTGAGCTGAAATTTTGCCTACACGTTTATTTTGGACTAGCTGACCTGACAGACGTTGTCCTGTCTTAGAACTGTCAAAGTCAAAATTGTAAATCTTATTTTTTTTACGCCTTGGGTTACATTATTGGAGTTTTAGTAAGGATTCCTATTTGTTTTGAAAATATAATATAGCCTATGTTACCCGGGGATAGTGTAGCTTCCCAAAAGTGAAAGAATTTTTCAAATCGGTTTAGTAGTTCCGGAGCCTATTCAATGCAAACAAACAAACAATCAAATCTTTCCACTCTGCCATTTGTACGCCTGACCGGCACAACGTGATTTAGTACTATTTTTGTTTATTTTAACATCTTTTGTGCATGAAAATGCACAAAATTCTCATGTTGTATGCAAATAAATGATCTTTATCTTTATCTTTATCTTTCCTCTTGATATTATTAGTAAAGATAACTCAATGGAACTGCTCCATTCAGCCAGCCAGTACGTTCAGTAGGTTCGTTTTTATTTTATTCCTTATAATTCTTATAATTTGTGCTTGTTCCGATTTCAAAATTATTTTATTCACTCAGTGAGTAAAAGAGCGTTTTGTTCACTGTTGGCGATTAAACAGATGCTCTTTTTCGAGTGATAATAGTAAAAAATAAACTTGATACTTTTGTACCCTTCTAAGTGACCAACCCTTGCCAACGAGTTAAGGTGACAGACGAAGAGCCATTAGGCACCAGTATTACCTTAATCTTTAAAAATCTGTAGCACTTAACGCTTTAAGGACAAGGGTTTAAATAATGGCCAAGTGCGACTCGGTGTCAAATTCCGGTTTACCACCAGTTCTCGTACGATCACCGAAGTGAAGCAACGTCGCGCGCGGCCGGTACTTGAATGGGTGACCGCCTGGGCGTTGATGGGATGTTGTCTTTTTGCACTATTTTTTGTACTTTAGTAGCTGACAAGTTATGTGGTGGTACGAACCCTCAATGCGTGAGCCCGACTCCTACTTGGCCAGTTTTATTTTCTTTTCTGTGATGAAACTTCCTGAAAGAAGTCCGCCATGCGCGTCGCTGTCATCGCGTATCAATCACTATCAGTATCATTTCTGGAGCAGCACTTTTAACAACTTTAGGCATCGTACACGACTTTAACGATGGCAAATTAATAAAAATCTCACTAGCGTCCAAACACAGTTACAACCATGGTAACAAGCTAACAACATCTGACAACTACAACGTTGAAATTCAGCTCCGCTGTTTGCCGTGGGACCAAAGCGTGAAAGCTTTTCAAACATGTAAAGCACTCTACTCACTTGATTCCTTGATTCACACCAATTCATCACCAATTTCTAGATGCATAGTGACAGCTGTCAAAGAGCTGTCAAATTAATGTCGGCTTTTTCAGCCGTTTTTTTCCTCCTATTGGGGCTTTTGGCTTCGCGTGATTGACGCATTTGCCATGTACAAGAGTCAGCCGTTGTTTAGGCTACAAACTGTGTTACAAACAAACATTCATCATCATCATCATCATTTCAGCCGTAGGACGTCCACTGCTGGACATAGGCCTCCCCCATCGATCTCCAAAAGGGCCGGTTGGAAGCGGCCTGCATCCAGCGTTTCCCTGCGGTCTCTTTTAGGTCGTCTGTCCATCTTGTGGGTGGACGTCCTACGCTGCGCTTACCAGTCCGTGGTCTCCATTCCAGAACCTTTCGGCCCCATCGGCCATCTGTTCTGCGTGATATGTGCCCTGCCCACTGCCATTTCAACTTACTAATCCGGTGGGCTATGTCGGTGACTTTCGTTCGTCTACGGATCTCCTCATTTCGGATTCGATCTCGTAGAGAAACCCCGAGCATAGCCCTCTCCATAGCTCGTTGTGCGACTTTGAGCTTGCTTATGAGGCCCATAGTGAGAGACCACGTTTCAGTGCCGTATGTCATCACTGGTAACACACACTGGTAAACAAACATTGATTCTTTTATATTGTTATTTGTTTCACTATGCAAGTCATTCCGCGCCTAAAGGCCACAAAATGGGACATCATGCTATTAAAATGATTAGTTTTTGCGCAGTGCTTAAAACTTTAGCTAATAATTAATTACAGAGTCTTTGTCTCAGATCATTTAAACAAGGGGGATATGGATATGTGGAGTCAAACTTGGCATGATTATGGTACACAATCTAAAGTAAAACAACAAATAATAACTAATGGCCAAGTGAGGGTCGTTGAGAAATTTCTGTTCACCACCGTTTCTCGTACGATCACCGAAGTTAAGCAACGTCCGGCGCGGTCGGTACTATGATGGGTGACCGCCTGGGCGTGATGTAATTTTACACTATTTTTGTATTTTGTGGTGATACGACACCTCCAAATTCGCCAAAGACCAGAGTCACCGACATAGCTGTTAAAATTTGCAAGTTGAAGTGAAGTTGAACCGATAACCGATGGGAAAGAAAAGTTCATGAGTGGAGAACTGGAGACCATGAACCGGAAGACGCAGCGTTGGTAGGCCTCCCACTAGATGGACCGACGACATTGTGAGAGTCACTGGCATCCAGTGGATGCAGATGGCAGGCTGTCATTTAGTGTGGAGGTTAAAGGGGGATGCCTATGTTCAGCAGTGGACGTCTTCTGGCTGATGATGATGATGATGACGGAATCTCCAGTCTGCGAGCCCGACTTGCACATGGCTGGTTTATTATCAAGTAGATAAATATCATTAAGACAGTTTAAATATCAAGTTACTAAACGTTAGTAGCGCCATCTGTCATGTGGTTGTTTGACAAACAACCACCGACCATGGACTTTGCTCCAACATTGATCGTCGTATCGCATAGTGTTTAAAATGCCAACGCTTTACTGATCCCGGTATAGTGTTAACACACGTATGGATTTGGTTGACGGACCGCCGTCCAACCAACGGGAGAGAAAGAGTGAGAATATCATATTTCCCTCTCTTTCTCTCCCGTTGGTCAGACGGCGGTTGAGGTCAACCAAATCCATACGTGTGTTAATACTAGTAGCCCTGAGCGAAAGACCAACGTAGTGTGATAATTTTCGTAACCTACATTAAGCAAACATAATAATTTCGTATTCAGGCTGTAGTCCGTTTACACGGAAGTTTACTTATTAATCTTTATATTTTTTACGAACATTCCGTTGCCGTCCTCTGAAGTTGGGCATACCTAAGCGATCGGCTTTATTACATTGTTAATCTTCATCATCATTTCAGCCGTAGGACGGAGACATAGGCCTCCAAATCGTTCTCCAAAAGGGCCGGTTGGAGGCGATCTGCATCCAGCGTTTCCCTGCGGGCTCTTTTAAATTGTCTGTCCATCTTGTGGGTGGACGTCCTACTGGTCCGTGGTCCGTGGTATGAATGAGTAGTCAAGTGGTTATATTGTCATTACCGTGTCACGTCCGGAGCCAAATTTCATTTGTGCAGTCGCATTTCCCGCCCAGGTGTGTCGTACATTTCACTATATTAAATACCTAACGCTCTAATAACACGAGCTAATTAAAAAAGGTCTGCAATCACGCAATACTTTGCTTTAATGTATTACTTTTGTTCACGAAATGTGATTTAGGATTTGGTGTGTGGCCATTGCAGACATAATGTTAGGTAGGGAACGGCGCGTGCCATACCGCGAGCATTTGGAGCATTTACCGGGAGTGTTGCTTTAGGCAGCGTGCTAGGAGTTGTGTTCTAGAAGATTCGAATTTTTTTAGTCTTATCCCCGTACTTATAAACGTGGAATAGTACTCCGCCTTGGAATAATTACTCCGTCTCTTTTGGGATTCCGTACCCAAAGTGTAAAAACGGGACCCTATTACTAAGCCTACAATGTCTGTCTGTCTGTCTGTATATCTGTCCGTCTGTCCTGCTGTCTGTCCGACCGATTAACGGCTATATCTTTCGTACCGTAATAGATAGTCTGTTGAAATTTTAACAGAATAATATGTAATGTTACGGCGGATTTACTAAGAAATAATAAAAAAGCCAATTAGGATAAACGAAAGGAGGGTGATACAACAAACGTAATTTTGTACTAGCTCTATTATAAAACGGTAATACGTACAAGCGTCAAATTTGGCATGATTATAGTACACACTCTAAACTATAAAGTAAAGTAGGTAACGTATTTTTTAACTTAGATGACCTCAACATTCTCACCGAATCGAAATGCCTCCAAATTAAACAAATTTTAAAGTCGTTTTTTTTAAAATAATTATTGTATTTTGTGGTGGCACGGTACCCTTAGTCCGCGAGCCTGACTCGAACTTGGCTGGTTTATTACTTACATTTTTACCCCACGCTATCTAGTAAAATGTAAACAGCACAGCATAGTTCAGCTTGTCTCCATAATGCATGCATCCAGGTCGACGTGATGGCACATAATGTGCATTAGCATATCTGGGCCGCGGAACCGGTCCTCAAATTAGAGATTTTAATAAACCAGAGCACAAAATAAATACGCACAGAAGGCCGGCTTCGGCTAACTTCATATCTTAACTTTTGAAATTGTTTCGACAGTTAATTTAATTTATACTTTTTTATATTAACGGTATTTTTATACCATCTCTCTAGATTTGTACGCCTACAAACTAGACAAAACATGATACAAAGTGACAAATATTTTAACCCACCTATTGTGCATGCGTTTTTAAATGTGTGTATGATTTACTCGTGTTTTGTGCAAATAAATTATCTTTATCTTCGGCTGACCTTGATTTTAATAACTCACGCGTAACCGTAGCTACGTAGTGCTCACGCGCTAGCAAAGCAACTATAATGTTTTGTGAAAAGTTTCGATTTGAGAGATTCAGTTAAAAATAATTTATTTGGTATAATATGTTACTTTAAAACACATCTAGGCAAGCGTGTTCCATCGTAGACCGCATCATCGCTTACTATCAGGCGAGTTAGCAGACGAGCGCAAGCCTATTTTTAATATAAAAAAAAGCTTTTTCTAATAAAAAAGGGTAACCAAATAAAAGTGTATAAATTAATATAAACCGAAAAGTAATTTCATCTATGACGGCACGTAAAAAAGCACGATTGTAATTTTTTTTATTATCTTAAAGCCTTTATCTTGAGTAAAGTTTTTTGCAATACGACAATGGAAAAATCATTGTAAGTATGACAATTGTCACAAGAAACGATAATTACGTGTATTGCCAAAGCGTGGCCACTCGCGACTGGCGTTCGAGAGACTTGATCTGAGATCGTTGTACGTATGCGTCTTTCAGTGCATGCGCTCTTTATATGGCGCCGGCATTCTGTACCTATTTATTTTTTGACGAAAGCTAGGTAGTAGCAACTAAGTCCCGACAGAAAGCTAAGCTGAGTGCAGTCCGGTCGGTATTCGGATAATGATCTATTTTATCGCGTATTATACCGCGTTTGACCACCAACTCGCCTGTTGGTAAACGACGATGTGGTCAAAGATGCAGCACGCAGGTAGCAAGATACCTATTCACTCTGACCTTGAAAATACCTAGATTATATTAATTACTAGCTGACCTGACAGACGTTGTCCTGTCTTAGAACTGTCAAACACGCAAAGTCAAAATTGAAAAATCTTATTTTTTTACACCTTGGGTTACTTATTGGAGTTTTAGTTCCTTCCTGGAATCGAGCCGTATTTGCGTTTCGTTTAGTCATTCCGTGATCAAATATTGATAATGAAATGTGTGACATCATTCCATAAAATAAATTAGGCTAGCTGCTATAAAGGCAAAACACACGGAGAGGCCAAGTTGAACAAACCTGTGCCAGTTTAAGCAGGCTCATTCATCTCACACGAGATTCCTTGGCATAAACGTGTGACGTCATATCATGAAAATGTAATTATTAAATGGTCTTTGT
Source organism: Agriopis aurantiaria (assembly GCA_914767915.1). Lineage (NCBI taxonomy): Eukaryota > Metazoa > Arthropoda > Insecta > Lepidoptera > Geometridae > Agriopis > Agriopis aurantiaria. The sequence goes on along the minus strand of OU612010.1, from coordinate 4,014,161 downwards.
GCCCTTAGTCTCTATGGCCCCATAAACTCGTAGCGAGGTCGCGTTACGTTATCTTCGTAGAATTGGCAATGACAAGTTTGCTAACGCGATGAGGTTCGTATTAAACTGTCAATGTAACGTGGAGCAAGCTAGCGTGCGCGTTTTTCAAGAGAATGTAGTATCTGATTGGACAACGCGTTTTCTGTTTAATTTCATAACCATGTGTGTTGTGTGTTTACCGTATTATTTGTGATCATGGTTACCATGTTATAACACGTTTACAGCGTGTTTATGTGGCTTCAAATAGGGCCTTAATTACGTAAAAAAACACAAAACATCACGCTGCTTATATCAAAGCAACCGTGGTCAAAACAACATGGTAACAAAAAAAACGTATAAAATGTGTGAAAACCACGTCAGTTTCCATAATAACATGGTAATCATTATAACATAATTTAAACGCGGCAAACGAATCAAACGCGTCTTTCATTTGGATATTACATTCTCTTGACAAACGCGTACGAAACGCACTAGCTTGCTTTACGTTATTTAGACGGTTCAAAACTAGCGCGTTACGAAACTCATCGCGTTAGCAAACTTAACATTACCAATTCCACGCAGATAACGTAACGAGGCCGTATTAAAAGTTTCAATTAAATTGTCATGTTAACACGTCGCGCGTTTATGGCAAGGAATCTCATGTAAGTTAGAGAATAAGGGTCCCGAATTAAGGCCTTGTCAGCATGTCTGAGTTTACATATGGCGTAAATAAATCATGTGACGCATATTTGGATGAATTTTGACATTGTTTTGACCTCGTTGTGATATTGAGAATGTCCTTATTAAAGTCGGTTCAAATTAAAAGTAAGGTTTGGGGTTTGGTACATCATTTTGTTGTCATGATAATCTGCCAAAAATTGTTGTTGGATATTTAATTTACACAAAGGAAAAAGTTATTTCACACTAATGAATTCGCGAGTAAATCCAGGAGTCGCAGGTAGTTTATAAAGATCGATACACACTAACCACACGGATACTCTAGAGATGTGTGAGTGAGACAGGCATTACCCGGTAGACCTAGGCCGTTTGTACACAGGGCGACTCGATCTCGAGGATGACCATACTATGTTCATAAATTAAAGGTTTTATATATTTGTAATTTGTATGTTATTTTTTTTCTGGTAACTAATTTGTTATCTCTTATGTATATAGACTTCGAATGTTTGTTTTCCAATTACTATTTATCTATCTAAGCCCTATTTGGTGTTGCAACGGGGCATTTACGCTATTGTATTTATTAGTGACTAGCTGACCTGACAGACGTTGTCCTGTCTTAGAACTGTCAAACACGCAAAGTCAAAATTGTAAATCTTATTTTTTTACACCTTGGGTTACATTATTGGAGTTTCAGTAAGGATCCCTATTTTTTTTTTAAATATAATATAGCCTATGTTAACCGGGGATAGTGTAGCTTCCCAACAGTGAAGGAATTTTTCAAATCGGTTCAGTAGTTTCGGAGCCTATTCAATGCAAACAAACAAACAAACAAACAATCAAATCTTTCCTCTTTATAATATTAGTATAGAAAACGTGTTTTTTTGCGTTTGTGTAACTGTTTATCTCATATCTACTGTATTCATTAGCAGCTGTATGTTTTCATTGTAAAATAAAATAAAATAACAACTATTATTATAATGTCACACAGTGATTATTAGGTATTATTAAAGTAAAGTAAATATTTATTTCTGAAAGGCTTGTACATTATCACATCGTAGTTATACATAGTTAAATTGTGTCTAACATACGTTATATTTGACTTAACAGAGGGCCCCAAACTCGGCTAGGCCGGTCTCTTTGTGACCCGTGAAATAGATTTTCCTATATTTGATTTTTATTGTAGTGTAAATTTGAATCCATGAAATAAAATAATACAATCATTATGAGTACCTTCATAATAATAACATTATTGTTACAAATACATAATCATAATAATTAAAAAAAAATATGTAAATAACTACTAATGTCACTATAGAGGTACATAATATTATTATTTAAGAAAAGCTTCCGATATTTCGGCGCTGTTACATGCACCATGTTTACGGGAAGACTTCCACAACCTTATTAGGATAAATATCCCGTTGATAATCATATAACTGTAGTAAACAACCGTGATAGTGTAAACAGTGTCTTAGGATGATTATCAATGGATAATAGTATTCTTCCGCCTACTTCCCGAGAAGTGTATTTTGTAAATAATTCTGGTTGCATCTTTATTCTAAGTCCCGTTGTCTTCGTCATTTCATTTATCGTCATTTGACGATAAATGTGACCGCAACTTGTTATGAGCTATATTTATCCAAAGGTATTGTATTTTTGTTATTTAGTATTAGCTATATACACAAACCGTGTGAAGACGAAATATGAATTTAGAAAGTGACTTTGATCGTGGCATTTATTGATTTATTTAGTAATGGGTTTGCGTTTGACCCCCAACTCGCCTGATGTTATGCCATGATGCGGGCTGTGGTGGAGCACGCTTGCCTAGAAGAAACCGATTCACTCGTGATTTGAAGACATTAGCAACAATAAACTGATCTTGACGCCTAGCGCCATCTATCGTGCCCATTATTTATTTCTAAATCGGCTCCATTGATAGCCCTATTCACCAAACTTTTCGAGTATCTGATCACCGTCGCCTTTTGTAAAAACGGCCTCCCGTGAATGAAATAGACGATACCTTTTATGCATGTGCAAGTGAGATGAACGATAACCTGTACGCGTGTTCAATTTGCACGGATCGGCGACATTGATTGCATTATGGATTCAGTTACTGGTACGGTTAGGGGTGCCTCGCGGGAGTTTGATTTGTAGTTTTAAAATAACTTCGTTACTTATCTCGAAGGACCAACGTCAAGTGGAGAGTTGAAATTTCAGATCAGATAAACGAAGTAGATATGCCTTAGTACAATTAGTGTTCAAATGTCTCCTTATTTCATACAAACTACAATTTAGGCATCTTCAAGGCTAGAGTGAATCGATTTCTTCTAGATCAACGTGATACACCCTCGGCTACGCCCTCGCTTACCATCAGGCGAGTTGGAGGCCAAAGGTTGTTCTATTCTGTAAAAAAAAATCATTATTTTCACTTTACCGCTAAACCACTTAAGTAATAAATAAATAAAATATATTTATTTGTAAGTAGTTTAGGTTTTATTTTTTGTTTTTTTCCAAATATGTATAATGTTCTTGTTACCCGACTGCGCAAGCAGCAGGGTTATGTTTTTCGAGTGTATGTATGTATTTATGTATGTATGTATGTATGATGGTTTCTTTGTAACGCCCTACTGCCTAAACGGCTTAATGGATTTCAACATGTGGCGACAGGTCCGCCATCTTTGTGAGTCCGCCATATTGGATTTACAATGACGTCATTTAGCTAACCATACATTGTCATCTATACTAATCTATACTAATATTATAAAGAGGAAAGATTTGATTGTTTGTTTGTTTGTTTGTTTGTTTGTTTGTTTGCATTGAATAGGCTCCGAAACTACTGAACCAATTTGAATAATTCTTTCACTGTTGGGAAGCTACACTATCCCCGGTTAACATAGGCTATATTATATTTTCAAAAAAATAGGGATCCTTACTAAAACTCCAATAATGTAACCAAAAGTGTAAAAAAATAAAATTTTCAATTTTGACTTTGCGTGTTTGACATTTCTAAGACAGGACAACGTCTGTCAGGTCTGCTAGTAATATTATAAAGAGGAAAGATTGGATTGTTTGTTTGTTTGCATTAAATAGGCTCCGAAACTACTGAACCGATTTGAAAAATTCTTTCACTGTTGGGAAGCTACACTATCCCCGGTTGACATAGGCTATATATCTATACTCATGCAAAGCCGGGGCGGCCTACTAGTACTTAAATACAAATTATAAATATACGGGTTTTTTTTTCACACACGGTCATCTGACCCCAAATTAAGCAAAGCTTGTGATATGGCTGCCAGAGGCGGATATACATACACATATATTTTAAATACTTACTTAAATAGATATTAACACCCAGATATATAGAACAAACACAAAATTAAATGTTCATCACATAAATTTTTGTCCTAGGTGGGAATGTTCACTACTAACTGGACCAACGGGCTATCCCTTACTCACTTTATATGCATGTCTCTTAGGGACCGTCCATTAATCACGTGAGGCTTGAAAGGGGCCGGTTAGCAAAAATCACGAAATATCACAATCAATACACAAACAATAGTCTAAAACCTCACCAAGGGGAAGGGGGGGTTGCAAAAAAAAACATCACGTGATTAATGGACGGCCCTATTATGTTTATATTATAAATACTTGGTATGTCTGATGTTATTGCAGCTGGCAACCCTAGCAAAGCCGAGAAGTGAGCTTTTAGCTCTAAATTAAATTCATCCAACACGCCTATGACGGCTTTCAGGATTTAAATATATCACGGGTATGATAATTTAAGATAAACCGGTTATTCATGCCTCATTCCTCGCTACTTCCTTGCCAAATTCATATAGCAATCGTTCTCTCACAAATCTACCTATCATCATCATCAGCCAGCAGACGTCCACTGCTGAATATAGAGGTCCCCCTTTAACCTCCACATTGAACGACAGCCTGCCTTTTGCATCCACTGGATGCCAGCGACTCTCACAATGTCGTCGGTCTATCTAGTGGGAGGCCTACCTACGCTGCGTCTTCCGGTTCGTGGTCTCCACTCAAGAACTTTTCTTCCCCATCGGCTATCAGTACATCGAGCGATGCTGCCTGTCCATTGCCACTTCAACTTGCAAATTTTAACAGCTATGCCATTGACTCTGGTTCTTTGGCGAATATCCACGTTTCGGATTCTATCGCGCAAAGAAACTCCAAGCATAGCTCTCTCCATTGCCCGCTGTTTGACTCTGAGTTTTTTCAAAAGCCCAACAGTTAAGGGCCACGTCTCAGTACCATATGTCATCACTGGCAACACACACTGTTCAAAGACCCTTGTCATTAGGCACTGTGGTATCTTGGAAGAGATATTACGTAATTTTCCGAACGCTGGCCATCCGAGTTGGGTCCTTCGGGCGACCTCTTTGCCTAAGTTGGACTTACCTAACTGAACAATCTGTCCTAGATGTAATGGTCAACAACTTCGAGAGTATCGTTCCCATACGTAAATAACATGTACCTTTGTTATTTTAGGACAGTCGTCATAATGGACCCCGAGTCATTTTGGAACACATGACATTTTGGGACTGGACGATTTGAGATGCTGGTCTGTTTGGTATATTAGACGGTTTAATACTCCAATCAATGTAGCCCTAAGTCGTAGAAACATGCTACGTGCTTCGTAGTGCTATGCTACGTACTTCGTAGTACCATGCAACGCACTTCGTAGCACCATACTACGCAATTCGTAGTGTCATGCCATGCTACGTATTGCCCTTTCATAGCTCTTCAGTTTCGGGACCTGGGGAACTATTGAAATTGATAGTATTATATATTTCAAAGTTTTATTTATATTGCCTTGTTAGTTTGGGTCAAATATCTTGCAACTGAATTTTAAAACAGTTATCTCCAACCGGGTTATTACAAATTTCGCATACACGTTTAGTTTGGAAAACAATGCATGGTTAACTAAATAACAACATTCTAAATCCAATATGGCGAACCCGCAAAGATGGCGGACCAGTAATTTACTATGCACCCCCATGATATTATATGTATCAAATGAAAGGGTTTGCTGAGAAAAATACGAAAAATATAATGACGTCATAATAAATTCAATCTGTGGACGCCCCAAGACGGCGGACACAATTTTTTTATCTACCATCATTATTTATGGGTAACAAATGAAAGTGTTTGCAAAGAAGAATGGAAAAAAAGTTTTTTTTTTTTTTCAATCGATAATAGGTTCTAAAGCCGAACTTCTGTTTGTTCCAGAGCACTATCACATCTTCGTCGGTGACCTCAGTCCAGAAATCGAGACGCAAAGCTTACGAGATGCGTTTGCGCCTTTTGGAGAAATATCGTAAGTAACTTCTCTGTATCTTTTCTCTATCTTTACATATTAAAAAATAAGTCACTTTCTGCGTCTGTCTGTGTAACCGCTAACTCCTACTAAACCACGCAACGGATTTTGATGCGGTTTTCACCGCATCAGTTAGATAGTTTTTTGTGGAACGTTTATCTACATAGATTAGCGACCTGCCCCGGCTTCGCACGTAAATTATACCCGTGCAAAGCCGGGGTGGGTCGCTAGTTAAATATAGTTTCAACAAATTAATTATATTTACTTTTACTAACTTGATAAATTTATTTATTATGATTTTGAAACTATCAATTCACAACATCTCAATTCAAAATAATTATAAGATAAAAAAGCCCTAAATATTACTAAAATTACATACTAATTATGACAACTAATTATGTGTATGAAAAAACAAGATGTTGTCCGTTTGGTACAGTACCAAGAACGCTAGCTGCATTCCCGCGTTGAATTGTCAAAGAAATTCTCTGCGCGAGGAATGGGCCAGCTCTCTTATCAGCAGCGGCGTCGATTAATTTGGGCGAAATTTTATACTAACTTATACTTATCTATACTAATATTATAAAGAGGAAAGATTTGATTGTTTGTTTGTTTGCATTGAATAGGCTCCGAAACTACAAAACCGATTTGAAAAATTCTTTCACTGTTGGGAAGCTACACTATCCCCGAGTGACATAGGCTATAATCTATACCCGTGCGAAGCTGGGGCGGACCGCTAGTAGAGGATATAATAGTAGATTGTGACATAACGGATGTAGATGAGGAATATAATATTTATTTACACGAATAATTTTTATAGCAGATATATTAGGTGACATTGTTACACGCGACATATTTTGCCGCTAATAGTTTGAGAGTGTAATAGATCACTTACTCACGTGTGTAAATAATCTACTTGTCAAACTATCGGAAACACTCATTCAGGCCTTCGACTAAAATAAAATGAATGGACGGGCCCTAACCATTGAAATTGCTCAGTAAAAACGAGTCAAAACCGTCAGACATATACTTCAACACCTAATTATAAAAATTAACAGTATATTCGTTACAAAATATAGATCCCGGTTTTATTTGTGTATTTACTTTTCGGGAAAGCATAATTTTGACAGATGTTTCTTTATCACGTAACAATAGATACGTGTTGCACTTCTTACGGCTAGAGACCGACTGAAACGTAATGAGAGCCGGCGCTCATTTTGTTATCTTCAAAAATGCGCTTCCTGTCCATTCATTTTATTTTGATCGAAAATTCAGGCAGCTTATTCCACAGTATAGTGGCTTGCACAGTTTTGGGGCGAACGAGTAGGATGCTTTTATAAATACAAAATAATTCGAAAATTCCTGAAGACTCTTCCAACAAAAATCATAATCATAAACTGGTCCAACGACAACCAATGTCTCTATTCAATCATGGCGATATATTTCCATCCGCTAATAAAGTCACAGCTGATAGTAAAATGAAATAAGCTATACAATACTCGTAAGGCCGCGTTTTAGCCTTCAGCGGACAGCGGAGCGAGCACGAAGCGACATCGACGAAACATTAAAAAAAAAAAAATATGTTCGCCATCTAACTTGCCTGTTGGTAAACGACGATGAGGTCGAACATGAAGCACACAGATTTAGAAAAAAATTATGTACGGTAACTATTCATTCTGATCTTAAAAATGTCTAGATTTAACTACTTACTGACCGAGCGAAGAGAGGTCAAAGATTCTAATGGGACAAGTCGACGTTTCTATGTTTGTATATTCGTACGATGATAACTTAAGTACCGTTGATTTGACATTCGAACTTAGAAAAATATTGGATTGGACTACTTGGCTAAATTTTATGTAGATACCGTCAAAAAATATACAAATTAACAAACATACATACAAACGCTGGTCTATTCTCACAGAATCAAAGGCTTTCTCTTCACTTGGTTAATTATCACATTGCTCTCGCTACGACCCCGCTATACGCCCCGCTGCCCGCTAAGGGCGGTAACGCAGCTTAATATAAGGGAAACAAAGCGTCTTGAAGGCACTAGGAGATCGGGACACATAAACTATGTGTTGGGCTTTCCTACTTTGGCATACCGCCAACCTTGTATGGTCACAGTTTCAGCGGGTATAATAGTTATTTATGATACAAGTGCGGAAAGTTGGTTACTACAAACGAGTAGACGAATGTAAGCCCGAGACGAAGTCGAGGGCTTACCATAGTCACGAGTTTGTAATAACCAATCCGCACGTGTGCCATACAACGTTTTACAACACATTTGCGAGAAAAAAAGGCTACAAATGAAACAATTTTTGTTTATAACTTAATATCAGTCACAACAATAGTTTCTATAATATAATAAGAAAATGGCGCGAACATGCAAATAGCGCCACTATCACGTGGTGAAAATTAGAACTACATCTTTCGTCTCATTTTCTCTTTAGTATTAAACTGAGACAAACGTATTGAGCAAAAGCGCTTCCAAGGAGGTTTGATCATTCAGCTTATTTATTCTCGTAATATGAAACTCTTTTGTGGAATTCTTATGTAATTATGATGGAAATTAAAAAAATACCGTAAATCACACGCACGGTGCTATACATCTGAGCGTGCGGACAAATTCATTTCCGCACGCTCCGTTGTATGATCCGTAATGTTTAACTTTCGAACGATGTATACAGGCTTCGTAAGTGCACTTTTTGAGCAAATGTGTTGTAAAATATCTTTAAGTAGGTAATTTCGAATCATTAGACTCGTACCTAAAACTCTATCACAGGCTAATTCTTTATGACCTGTTTATACTTATACTTTTTTATTGATAACAATTATAGTTACATGTCACAGTGTATACATTCTTCCTATCGTTTACATAATGATCAAACATGAAAAAAAAACGAAAGAAACAAAAACATTCAAATATTACAAAAAAAATCAAACAAAAGTATTAAATTACATAATGTCGTAATTAAATTAAACAATTAGGATAAACAAATAATATTAGTCAATACTAATAACTTATAATTAGTGAGTTATGAATGCCAGTGCTAATATTGCACGTCCATTTAGAGACAAGTTTGTTTTCGGAGCTCTTAAGAACAGATTATGTCTGTATTACATCTAGGTTTACCAACAAACTGCAATAAATATATTTTGATTTTGATTTTTGATTTTGATAATAATAATAATTTAAAATGGCAGTTTACGTTACAGATGCAGGTGGATACATATCACTTACTGAATTTAATTGATTCTCTACAGTTATATGCATTATTAACGGGATAATTTTTATGGTTCCGTACCCGAAGGGTAAAAACGGGACCTTTTATTAAGCCTACGATGTCTGTCTGTTCGTCTGTCCGTCTGTCTGTCCTACCTATTAACGGCTGTATCTTTCGAACCGTAATAGATAGCCAGTTGAAATTTTCACAGAATGTGTAATGTTCTCTGATAGAATCAGAATACGAAAACTCCAGTTTTCGTTGCTTTTTTTCTATACTAATATTATAAAGAGGAAAGATTTGATTGTTTGTTTGTTTGTTTGTTTATTTGTTTGTTTGCATTGTATAGGCTCCGAAACTACTGAACCGATTTGAAAAATTATTTCACTGTTGGGAAGTCACTCTATCCACGGGTGACATAGGCTATAATCTATACCCGTGCGAAGCTGGGGCGGGCCGCTAGTCATCAATAAATGTGAGAGGGCTGTTAATACCCGCTCTCGCTCCTCTTGTAGCTTCGCTAGCAAACAGGCCACGCCTTTCCCTCGTGGGCTACTTAAGAACAGTAACATTAGCCAAAAAACCCGCCTATCTACATTAAAATAATTGGAGGGAAAAAAAATCGACAAGACTTAGATCTTAACCTAGATTTCAACATTATACTGAAAGCCTAGTACTTGTTGAGACTTGAAATTTCAAGTAACACTTTAGTATTACAACAACGGCATTTGGCCCTGGTGACGTACAATATTCGCACGTCTTTGACCAGTGTGTGGAGCCAGTGATGACATATGGTACTGAGACGTGGTCCGTAACTGTTGGCCTTTTGGAAAAACTCAGAGTCACACAGCGGGCAGTTGAGAGAGCTATGCTCAGAGTTTCTTTGCGCGATAGACTCCGGAACGTGGGTATTCGCAAAAGAACCAGAGTCACCGACATAGTTGTTTTAATTTGCAAGTTGAAGTGGCAATGGGCAGGTCACATCGCACGAAGAACCGATAACCGATGGGGAAGAAAGGTTCTTGAGTGGAGACCACGGACCGGAAGACGCAGCGTAGGTAGGCCTCCCACTAGATGGACCGACGACATTGTGAGAGTCGCTGGCATCCAGCAGATGCAAAAGGCAGGCTGCCATTGACAGAATGTAATTTAATAATTACTTTGTATTTTATCAATACATACTACGATAATTACGATAGTACCTGTGGCATCGTAGCTCCCAAATGGCATAATCGAATTTATTGACGTGATAACGTCTTATAAATCGATGAACGCCGGCTGCACGCACGAAAAATTGTCACGCTCCGCCTTACCGCGCGTGCAAGCGAGACCGCGGAACAAGCGATAGAGAGGCACGATCGGCCTAAGCGTTATCACGTAAAATTATCGTCCGTAAACCGACTTTACAGACAACCCTTTTTTAGGGTTTCGTACCTCAAAAGGAAAAAACGGAACCCTTATAGGATCACTTCGTTGTCCGTCTGTCTGTCCGTCTGTCAATACCCTTTTTCTCAAGAACGCGTAAAGGTATCAACTTGAAATTTATACTAAATACTTGAGTCTATGGTTTCTTTCGGCTGTAAAAAAATTAAAGTTGTAAGTCAACGCAATCAAAAGATATGAACGTTTATGTCGCATATTTTGCGTTTTCACAGAGATATCAAAACCTATAGGGTACTTCCCGTTGACCTAGAATCATGAAATTTGGCAAAAGGCAAGGTCTTATAGCACATATATAGGAATAAATCTGAAAATTACAAATTTGAAGTTATAATATCATTTACAAATAATTATTTTGCTATTACAAACTTACATTTTGTAGTTGGAATGTATCGAAGAACCTTATTATCAACTACAAAGTTAAGTTTGTCTTTCAATATTTCTCGCGCTCTGAGGCTTCCGTATATAATCTTTGGTCCAACGGAACCCTCAGAGCACGAGTTCTACTCGTACTTGTCCGGTTTTATATTTGAAATGTGACTTCATCGAGAGCATAGAAAAATTAATCTGGTCAGCCGATTGATCATTATTTAAGTACTTTTATCTTAGTTCTTCAAAATATTCAATTTATACTAAACTTGAAACTATCTCATACTTGCTATCTACTGCTACTGTTAGTAAACAAAGGTCCTTACTGCTAATACTGCATATACACTCTTATTTTATGCTCCATTACCGCGTTATCTACAACCTGATTGGAAGCGTAAAATTTTACGCGCTCCATTAAAAATGTATTAAACAGATTGTGATACGTTATGAAAGATTGGTATGAAAAGATACGATAAAAATCGAGATAATTGACAAAGGTAATTTAAAGCAACTTTGTACAAAGATTTATTAAACACTAGTGACCCGCCCGCCCGGCTTCGCACGGGTGTAATTTCCATGCGAAGCCGGGTCGGATCGCTTGTTATATATATAAACCATCCGTGAAAAATTATCTAACTGATGGTGAAAACCGCATCAAAATCCGTTGAGTGGTTTAGGAGTTAGCGGCCATACAGACATACAGACAGACAGACGCGGAAAGTGACTTTAATTTATACTATGTAGAGATAGAGATATTCTGATACGCTATGAAACATTGGTATGAAAAAAAAATACGGTACAAATTAAAGTCATTGACGAAGGTGATTTAAGGCAAATTTGATCAAAGATTTATTAAACAGATTCTGATACGCTATGAAACATTGGGATTCAATAAATATACAGTACAAATGGAGATAATTATACGAAGGTAATTTAAAGCTTCTTTGTACAAAGATTTATTAAACCACAGACTAGATATTAGGTCTGTGTATAAAACAGATTCTGACACGCTATGAAACATTGGTATGAAAAAAATGGTACAAATAGAGATAATTGACGAAGGTAATTTAAGAGTGCGTATAAAGCGAGGAAAATTTCTGATTTCACCCGCGCGTCTCGCATCACCCGCATTAGTGTGAAACACAACCACGGCAGCGCGGCAGTCGCGCGCAGCTCCAGTACACATAACTCGCGTAGTCGAACTCGTCATGCGGCAAGGAGTAATAAACACAGGATAAGCATAATGTTGGCGTTTTGGCGATTAGCTGGGTTCGGTCGCGGCGCGCAAAACCGTAAATTGTTTATTTCAATTTTCAAAATTGTGTTTGTTGTATATTTTTAAACTTAATTTTTAAGTTTTCTACAATATCAATATAAAATTAATAAATTATATAAATTAAATTGAAATTGCCTAAATTAATTTTCAAATTAAAATTTTACGCTTGAGACAGAGAGTCTCAGATCGTTAAACATTAAATCAAACTAAACTAAACTAATGCTATGCTATGCTATGCTACGCTACGCTATGCTATACTATACTAAACGAAACACGCGAAACGAAATACCCGAAAGCCCGTTGGTCCAGTTGGTAGTGAACCTACCTTCTGAGCTTCGGGCGTGGGTTCGATTCCCACCTAGGACAAAATTAATGTGATGAACATTTTGTGTTTGTTCTACGAGTATACCTGGTTGTTAATATCTATTTAAGTATGATTTATTTAATTTAATTTAATGTAATTTAATGCAATGCAATTCAATTCCATTCCATTCAATTCAATTTACTAAAAAATATCATCATCATCCTTCACAGAACCTTCCTCATTATTTGAAGTCGGCCTAATATACCTACTGTTTGACCTACCAGTACCTACCCGAGCCAACCCGGCCGGTCTAACAGTAGGTATTACTACTTACCTTTTTATCCGACTTCAAATAAGGAGGAAGGTTCTCAATGCGACTTGTATAATCTTAGTGTCTCTGTCTACTTGGTCCACAGTGTTGCACCGCAGTGTTGTAAAGCAGTGTTGCACCGCAGTGTTGCAACGCAGTGTTGCAACGCAGTGTTGCAACGCAGTGTTGCAACGCAGTGTGGCAACGCAGTGTTGCATCGCACTGTTGCGCCGCAGTGTTGCAACGCACTGTTGCACCACAGTGTTGCAACGCAGTGATTGATAATTTTATTGCATACCTACCTTGCCAAAAGATTCGCTTTTTTACCAGCTAAGGAAACATTAACTTTTTTCTGAGATTCGCCACTGTCAAGAAACATTTTACTGTTTAAAGGCAAAGTTTATTTTTATTGTTTCATTCAAGAGCAATGTTTATAACCTCAAATAAGCCACAAATGACAGCACCAGCGAAGGTGGCGCCATCTGAGATAAGTTTTGCCGTGGTTTGCCTGTAGCTTCTCATTACCCAAAATGTATGAAAAATACTGCGTTAGTTCCCTAATACTCACCCTGTGAAATCATTTACCACTGAATAAAACTCAAAATATGTAGTGATGGTCAAAATATTTTCGGATTTGAATTAAATAAAGAAATTTCGTTAGTGAAGCTACTTCTCAAAATCTCTGAAATATTGGTGCCGTCGTTTGGCTTTAGACCTCAGCAGCCATAAATCGATGCCACAGACTTAAAATATTCAAGGATGGCTGAAATATTTTCTGATTTAACGTCTTCACTGAAATATTGAAGATGTCTTCTAGTATTAGAACTGAACAATCTATAATCACCGTTACTGATTTAAAATATGCAAGGATGGCAGAAATATTTTACGATACAAGTCATGATTCTCTGAAATATAAGAAACATTTTACTGTTTAAAGGCAAAGTTTATTTTTATTGTTTCATTCAAGAGCAATGTTTATAACCTCAAATAAGCCACAAATGACAGCACCAGCGAAGGTGGCGCCATCTGAGATAAGTTTTGCCGTGGTTTGCCTGTGGCTTCTCATTACCCAAAATGTATGAAAAATACTGCGTTAGTTCCCTAATATTCACCCTGTGAAATCATTTACCACTGAATAAAACTCAAAATATGTAGTGATGGTCAAAATATTTTCGGATTTGAATTAAATAAAGAAATTTCGTTAGTGAAGCTACTTCTCAAAATCTCTGAAATATTGGTGCCGTCGTTTGGCTTTAGACCTCAGCAGCCATTAATCGATGCCACAGACTTAAAATATTCAAGGATGGCTGAAATATTTTCTGATTTAACGTCTTCACTGAAATATTGAAGATGTCTTCTAGTATTAGAACTGAACAATCTATAATCACCGTTACTGATTTAAAATATGCAAGGATGGCAGAAATATTTTACGATACAAGTCAAGATTCTCTGAAATATAAATGCTCTCATCTAGTGTTGGACGCAAATCACGCAAAACCTCACCTAATCCTCAAAAAAAAACTCACCTATGTTTCCAACCAATTAGTTCAAAATATTCAAAAATAGCTATTTATTTTTTGATATAACTTCACTTTGCTGAAATACTGGTGGTGCCACCTAGCGTTTGATCTGAGAAACTCGTATTTTATGCTACTGATTCAAAATATTTAAAGATGGTACCGCACTGTTGTACCGCACTGTTGTACCACACTGTTGCACCGCACTGTTGCACCGCAGTGTTGCACCGCAGTGTTGCAACGCAGTGTTGCACCGCATTGTTGCACCGCAGTGGTGGACTGCAATTCAACCAGTATAAAAAAATACTGGTCGAATTGAAGGTACTCTAAGGTAAATGAGAACCTTCCTCCTTATTTGAAGTCGGATAAAAAGGTAAGTAGTATTTGACTTTGACTAAGGTAAGTAGTCCCGCTAGTGTATTGTGCATTTCCCCTTACCAGCACATACCCGAGCCAACCCAACTGGTCAAACAGTAGGTACTTATGTTTTTAACCGACTTCAAAGAAGGAGGAAGGTCCTCAATTCGACTAGTATTTTTTTATACCGGTTGAATTGAGAACCTTGCCCCTGTTTTGAAGTCGGTTAAAAACATAAGTACCTATTGTTTGACGTTCCACATTTAAATTTTTTTTTATTAGAAGATGTTTTTTTGCTTCCATTATTACCAAGCTATTTTTTGTCTGTTAAAATTGAGAACCTTCCTCCTTTTGCAGAAAGCCGCTTCTCGTAAAAACGTGAGAAAATGTGGATGGAACTCTCAAGTCAAATTAACCATCACATTAATTTAAATGATTTTTAATTTTAATTTTATAAAATTATAATGAATCTAAATTATTTTATAATGTCATTTAATTTTTAGTTTTATCTTTCTGACTCTCTCTCTCTGCTTCTCTCCGTCTCTCTCTCTCTCTCTCTCTCTCTCTCTCTGTCTGTTTGTCTGTCACAAAGAAACACTCCGACTCTAATAGTTATATTACTGAGCATACATAATAATGGATTCGTTAGGGCCTAGTCGTATCCATTTTATTTGTATCTATGTTATTTTTTCGTAGTAGCTTTACCTAGTCTGTGCTCTAAGGTCATTGTCACCACTTGGTAGCCGCATCAAGTGGTCGCGTTCGAGCCATCGATTTTTTATATTATCCTTTGTTTGAAAATACAGTAGGTGTTGATATAATCGCACTCGGAAGATAAAACCAAGGCGAAAAGCAAGCGCGTGCGTCCTTCCCCGTTGAGGCACAGTGCGGTACTGAGGTTAAACGGAGCATGTTTCGCTATTTAGATGCAAAGCGCAACAGAATAAGACTGAATATCGGACTTGCCGTTTGACCGAATAGTTGCTTAGAACTAAAGGACGTAAGTCTCAAATCGAATATAATTTATTATGAGAGTACTAATTAATCTAGGTAAATTTTGTCTTAACACTGGAAAACAAACTATATTTTCCTTCGGTGAGTATTTATTTTAGATATGTAACTGAAGTACTTTCCAAGTAAAATAAAAAAAATTAGCAAAAAGGCACCATTTTCAAAACATTAAAGTATCGAGTAAATATCTTGCTATTATGTTTCTGTCTTAATGGCGGAAAGAAAATGAATTGAAAATTCACATATATCAATTATTACGGTGATCGGATATTTGGTTTAGTTAGAATATCATGGCAAATTAGCATAAAATTTCGGTTGCCCCCTCTTAAAGCAACATTGTACAAAGAATTATTAACCAAATTCTGATATATTTTTACTATAATAAAGTCTAAAAGTAAATTCTAAAGGGACTCCCCAAACAACAAACTTTTTGTAAACTTCTTTTTGGATTTGCTCTAATGTAAAAATAGTATAAAAGTACATAGTATAAAATAAAGTCGCTTTCCGCGTCTGTCTCTCTGTATGTCTGTATGGCCGCTAATTCCTTCTAAACCACGCAACGGATTTTGATGCGGTTTTCACCATCAGTTAGATACATTTTCACGGAAGGTTTATATATATAACTAGCGACCCACCCTGGCTTCGCACGTAAATTACACCCGTGCGAAGCCGGGCGGGCGGGTCGCTAGTAATACGTACGTACAAGCGTCAAACTTGGCATGGTTATAGTACACACTCTGAGTGTACAGTGTGTTAAAACAACAAATAATAAATTATGGCCAAGTGCGAGTCGGTGACAAGTTTCTGTTCACCACCAATATAAACAACGTCAAGTGCGGTTGGTACTTGGATACGGCTTCGACTAAATAAAAATGAATGGACAGGCCCAGTAGAAGAACACTTTTGAAGTTAACAAAATGAGCGCCGGCTCTCATTTCGTTTCAGTCAGTCTTACCAGTGCAACACGTGTCTATTGTCACGTGATAACGAAACATCTGACAAAATTATGCATTCATATGCTTTCCCGAAGTGTAAATACACAAATAAAACAGGGATCTATTTTTTGTAACAAATAAACTGTAAATTTTTATAATTAGGTGTTGAAGTATGTGTCCGACGGTTTTGACTGGTTTTTACTGGGCAATTTCAATGGTTCGGGCCCGTCCATTCATTTTATTTTGGTCAAAGGGACGGGTGAACGCCTGGGCGTGATGTTGTGTTTTTGTGCTACTTTATGTATTTTGTGGTGGAACGGAAAGAAGAAGAAGAACTCTTAGTGCGCAAGCCCAACTTGCACTTGGCTTGTTTATTTAACCCCCAATGAGAGGTATTATAAGTTTAACGTGTGTATCTGTGTGTCTATAGCACCGTAGCTCTCAAATGGCTAAACAAAATTTGATAAAGTTTTTTTTATTTAAGGGTGACTTGTTCGAGAGTGTTCATAGTTATAATTAAAAAAAAAACTGTTTAGCCATTTTTTAAGCCCCGTTAAAAGAACTGATAATTTTC
This sequence comes from Agriopis aurantiaria, assembly GCA_914767915.1. NCBI lineage: Eukaryota > Metazoa > Arthropoda > Insecta > Lepidoptera > Geometridae > Agriopis > Agriopis aurantiaria. The sequence goes on along the minus strand of OU612010.1, from coordinate 3,996,813 downwards.
AGTTCTTTTAACGGGGACTTAAAAACTATATTTATACTTGGTGGTGTATTGGTTAATCTATTAAGTTTTGCAAATAGTCACGGATCAAAAGTTGTTAAGTATTATGTAGGGAGGTTGCTTGCGGGAGTTTGTTAACGAGTTACCAATAACCTTGTATTTATAAAACATGTGATAAAATCTGAAATGCTGTTTGTTTATTTCCAGTGACTGTCGAGTTGTTCGAGACCCACAGACGCTCAAATCAAAGGGCTACGGCTTTGTATCATTTCTCAAAAAATCCGTAAGTTTAAATTACTTAGATTTAACCCTTTAACCCGTAAAAACGGGATCCTATTACTAAGCCTACGGTGTCTGCCTGTCTGTCTGTCCGTCCATCTGTCCTACCTATTAACAACTGTATCTTTCGAACCGTAATAGAATAGATAGCCAGTTGAAATTTTCACAAAATATGTGATGTTACGGCGAACTAACTAACAAAGATTATCGTATTAGAGCGCCTGGTATTAACCAGGCAAGGCGACGCGTGACCAAAATGCTGGCGTGTTTCTGGCTCAACGCATTAGCATTGCCATTCAACGTGGTAATGCCGCCAGCATGTTGGGTACGCTACCAACTGGTAGTGGCCTTGAGCACTTGGATTGTCTTTAGACCTTCTACGGTCTATAGGCAGTCTAACTGTATTTGTAGTGTTAGTTTTAGCTTGTATTTTGTTTAGATAATAAAGGCACTTGCCAAGTTAAAAAAAAAACTAACAAATAAAAAAAGCGAACAAGTAAAAACTAAAGGGGGGGATCGTGTCTCTATTGTTCGTGTGATCTGAGGTCGAGGGGTATAGGGTTCGTGAGGTATCAGTTCGGAGCAAATTACTAACATATCTTATAAAAGAAATATTCTTAAGGGTCATTTAGCACGAAGGAAACATTTCGCCTGCCAGGTGCATCCAAGGGTAACTAATGAATTAAAAATTAATGAAAACTTATTGATTCGGCGTCAAGTGTGGCCAAGTGGCCAGTTCACATAATTTTGTTGTCAATAATAATTTGCCATAAACGGCAAATTAAAACTGGTTATAAGGGCGAAGAAATTACAGTATAGTTATAGGTAATTTATGTTTACTATTTAAGAAAGCATATAAAGGTATTTACTTTTATATATAGTACTTAGTTTTTTGGTACTGAGACATGGTCCTTGGCTTTTAGCCTTTTAAATAAAACTGAGAGTTTCATAGCGAGCGATCGAGAGAGCTGTGCTTGGAGTTTCTTTGCGCGATAGAACCCGGAACGTGGATATTCGCCAAAGAACCATAGTCACCAACATAGCTATTAAAAGTAGCAAGTTGAAGTGGCAATAGGCAGGCTGAAGAACCGTTAACTGATGGGGAAGAAAAATGTAAAAATCATCATCTAAACGATCATAAAAATGTAAATTCAATATTATTTTAAAATGGTTGCATTCTGTTTTGTATGTTATTGAAGAAATGAAATGAAATGGAAGAAAGGTTTTTGAGTGGAGACCACGAACCGGAAGACGGCAGAGTAGGTAGGCCTCCCACTAGATGGACCGACGACATTGTGAGAGTCGCGAGCATCTAGTGGATGCAGATGGCAGGCTATCGTTCAGTGTCAGTCTAAGGGGAGGCTAATACAATTAAGGCTAATATAAGCCTAATATAATTTATACAAATACAAAATCATCATTTCAGCCTATCATGTTTCCACTGCTGGGACTCAGCCTACTCTCAGAGATAAGATGGGCCCTAATCCACCATGCTGGCCCAGTGCATGTTGGTGAATGTCATATTTTTGAACCTTTGAATTGTTTGCACATACCGGTTTCCTCACGATATTTTCCTTCGCCGTTTTTGAGCGATGGCACGAAACTGCACATAGTTTTTTCAGGTACAAAATAAGTCATTGGTGCAGGGCCGGGGATCGAACCAGGTGCCTTCAGATTATAAAGCGCACATGCAATCGCTCTGCCACCAACTTTTTTTCTTTTTTTTTTGGCTTTTGTGCTGATGTTAATTTTTTATGGCATGTTTCAGGAAGCGGAATCGGCGATCACCTCCATGAACGGCCAGTGGCTGGGTTCCCGCTCAATCCGCACCAACTGGGCCACCCGGAAACCGCCCGCGCCTAAGAACGAACGTAAGTCTATCGTAGTTCTTTTATTTTGCGGAATTCCCAAACAACAGTTTGGGTCTTAAATGGACTGACTAGACGGGAATATTTTTTTCATCAATTATAACTATATGTGTGCTTAGTCACTGAAACGTGGTATCTCACTATGGGCCTCATAAGCAAACTTGAAGTGGCACAACAAGCTATGGAGAGGGCCATGCTCGGGGTTAGGGGAAGGGGCTACGAAATAGGGGCCACAAAAAAGAGCTACGAAATCTGTCTCTTAGCTCTTTTTTGTGGTCCTGTTGCAAATACAGCTGCTATGGATAATAATACGTACTTAAAATGAGCAACAACATAAATTGTTATACTCATATCATGTAAAGTAATATCAATAGATGATAAACCTAAAATTACTCCAGGTAATTCTCCAACAAAAAGAAGCTAAGAAACAGATTTCGTGGCTCCTTTTCGTGGCCTTATTTCGTAGCCCCTTCCCCTTAAGGTTTATTCACAAGGAGAATGTAATAGAAGGCAAATCGGCGGAAGTTCTCGCAATAGCGCGACGCGGCAATGAGTTGCGGCTAGAGCGGAAATTACCATTCACAGGTGTAATATAGAGCTAGGAGCACCACCCTTTGTGTAAAAACTGTTTTCTTCAGTTTTCTTCTTAATTTTTTGTTTACCACTTTTTGTTCGTTATTTCGACATTGCACGTGTTGTGCATTTGCCAGTGTCGAGTATATATTAACAGTTTTTTTTTATAGGTCAAGTGCCCTTATTACATAAAATACAAGCTAACACAAACACTACCACCACCACCTACCACTACTTTGTGACCTTATTAAAAAACGTAATTTGGTCACAAATAAACTTTTTCTTTCTTTCTTTCTTTTCTATAAAAGTTTAGACTACCCATAGACCGCTCCGGGTTTAAAGACAATACAAATTCTCAAGCTCACTATCAGTTGGCAGCGTACCCAGTATGCTGATGGAATTACCACGCTGAATGGCAATGCGTATGCATTAAGTCAGAAATACTAGTTAAATTAGTAAATAAACAAGTCATAGTCACAGTCAGATTCAAATAAGTCCTGCCGAGATCTTAATAAATAATATCAATAAATAATCCAACATTATTATACAACTAGCGACCCGCACGCCCGGCTTCGCACGGGTGTAATTTACGTGCGAAGCCGGGGTGGGTCGCTAGTTATATATATAAACCTTCCGTGAAAATGTATCTGATGGTGAAAACCGCATCAAAATCCGTTGCGTGGTTTAGGAGGAGTTAGCGGCCATACAGACAGACAGACAGACAGGCGCGGAAAACGACTTCAATTTATACTATGTAGAGAAGAGAAGAGAAGAATATAGAGATAGAGAAGAAGATAAAGATAACAAATGTATAGTATTGTGTACAAGTATTTACATCTTTTTAAACTACGATTTAACATCGATATACTACAAATTTTGACAGATATTTTTTTTACTAGGAAAGCTGTCAAAAACATTCATGACATTTTGTTAAAGGGAAATATAAAAAACACCTTGGCATATTATGATTTCTATTATTCTGTCGAGTACATAATTATAGCATCAGCCTACACGTCCACTGCTGGACGCAAGCCTCTCCTAAATAACGCCACCAGACACGATCTTCTGCATCACGCATCCACTTGCCACCAGCCGCCTTTTGCAGGTCTTTACTCCACCTGGCTGCAGAGCGTCCAACTCAAAGAGCGTCCGGTCAAACGCGGTCTCCCCTCTAGAACTCGTATATTAACCGTTGAGGTCAACGATTGTCAGTTCTTCTAGATATTTTGGCCAGCATTGCCACTTCAGCTTGCTAATCCTTTGGGTTTTGTCGGTTACTTTAGTTCTCTGTCGAATATCCACTTCTGATTTTTTCTTTCAAGGAAACCCTGGGCCCTGATTCTGTAACTACAAACACGCACGTAACGCGCCGTGTTAAGTTTACCTCTAAAAGTTGGTCTTTATTCCTAGGGAATAGAGTCCATATTTTGAGACTGAGCGTATCTCGCTCTATATATACATTTGTGATTACATAAAGTTTTAGAACGTAAATTTTATTTCCTTGACACGTAAAGTATAGTTTGCACTTAGTTCAGCTGTTAAATTGTGGAAACTATTTTCATTAATATTGCCTGTCAGACGCGGTTACATCAGCTCTGTTAGCATACTTTAGTAACTTGACCCGCCCTAAACCTACGGTTTAGTGGACTCGTCCAATTAGAATGGGTATTTGATAACTAAAATTTAGTAATTGACGAAGCGAAGCAACGGTCTCCAAGTCTACGGGAAGTACAGGGACGGATCAGCTGAATTTTAAAACAGTTATCTTCAACCGATTGAGTTGAAATTTTACATACATGTTTGGACTGGGCTGTGGGATTGGATAACAATGCATGGTTAGCTTAGTGACGTCAACTTAAATCCAATATGGCGGACCAGCTACTTTTACTGAGAATACGAAACACAAAATGACGTCACACTAAATTCAATATGGCGGACGCCTAAAGGCTTGTTTAAAAAAAGGTATATTCCTAAAGGTCTCACTTACGTCATTAGATTAGTTTAAAAATACTTCCAGCATAATCTTACACCTAGATAAAAAACCGAAAAATCAAAATAACTTTTACAATAGCTTACAGTAAAAACAAAGAACGACAATTTGAAAATATGTAATACCCACAAACTTTCACAAACGAATTCGCTAAAATTATTCTAAGAACATTCACAAAAATACCAGAAACGCAACACAAAACAACTGTGCCGCAGATTGATTGATCACACTTAGTGCCACCAAGTTAAAATCGCATAGTGAGGTATTGAGTTGCATTTTAGTTCTCTGTTGTTTCAAGATTTAAAACTATTAAAATAACCTTCATTCGACCGGAACGGTATCTCTTGCACTCGCATACAACAGCCTAACTGCATCACAATAGCCCACACCTCTTCTAGACCCAGTCACGATCACATACGGATCCCCAGCCTTCAATATCCTCTTTGCTTTACAATAATCCAACGCTGCATGGACTCTTGACTCCACTTCAGCTGGCCATGTGCCTCTAGCTACGTCAAAATAGTGCATAGCTCTGACACCTCTCCAGAAACGCAGCTGTCTTGCTGTATGGCACGCTCTGGTCACAGCCACTATGGGACAAGTAGGCCTCGCATGAGACAGCAGTTTAGCTGTTCTGCCTGAATTTGTCAAGCAAATTATCACAACTGCTCTGGATCGACTGGATAGCTCAACAGCGCTGATGCAGATTGCCTTACTAGGTTCTTCGACAGGAGTTGCCATCAGTTCAATATTGCCGTAAATGTTTGGAAGCCAGAGGATTCTTTCCGCTTGACGGCAGATTACTGCAGCGGCTGCTAGGCAGTGCTCAGCCATTCGAACACCATCGAAAGCTGCAGCGTACTTTTTTAAAGGTGAATCGTAATGCAGCTCTAATCCTAGAACATCAACTCCATCCAGAATGAGATTAGCTATATCAGTCACGCACAAAGTTGGAACCTGCTCGTTGATAACTGCTTTAAAAATACAAGGTTTGCCAACCTCGTTGCATTTCGCCATAATCTGCTTCTGCGCGATAAAAACCTGCTCGACAGGTAAATCTGTGACGAGAATCATTCTATCAACGTATATTCCATCACATTCAGTTATAATGCTGTCTATATTATCGAGACCCAGAACAGTATCAATGCATGCAAAGATGAGGAGATGCTTTCCTTTTTCTGCTAAAATTTCTCTCACGTGGCGTATATCGTGACCGCCTTGACAATCCGGGATCAAAACGCCGTCAACATCTGATCCTATGGCCCAAGCTATCTGCTCTTCCATATGCTCGAACGCTTCATCAGTACTGCTGCTACAAACGGAAGCACTGCCATCACCCATTCCGTTTGTATTAGCGACTTCTTTAGGTTGTTGAGAAATTCTCACAGTCATTTTCGGAGCTATTGTCCCACCTTCTTCTATAATACACTCGATTGAGTCATCTCCAACATCGGTTACTGTAAGTTTTATCTTTCCTTGTGTGAGACTATCAATGTAAATAACATCTTTCGGCTCCAGATCTGTAAGATGATCGTAGCCAACGTATAAGCAATCGGCTGTTCCACATTCTCTCCAGCTACCATCTGTAGTGAGGCGTATAGTCTCAAACTGTACTAACTCTACTGTGGCTTTCGGTCCAGCTTTTAGATCACCAGTGATTATATCAGGCCCTCGAACATCAACCAGTAATGCGAGAGGGTACACGTACTCTAATTCTGCACTGTAGTTATACACGGCTTGTCTGATGCCCTGGATAAGCTGAGCGCAGGCTTCTGGTTCTAAATCCCTCATATTCAGTCTAGCGACAGTCATTCCAGCTGCTATGAGTTTTTGTATGATAGATGGTTCTTTATTATTAACACCTATTTCACACATGAGACCTGTCTGCAGTTCTTCGCAAGGGTTCTCGTGGATGTTCATGGTGCAATAGTGCTTGAGTATTGTCGGTGCTATGGGAATTGGCTGCTTTTTTAAGCCCGGTGCTGCTTCTAATGGGATATGCCATGGTAAAGCCATTAAATATTTTTTTATATTTGTTATAAATAAAATACTTTAGAAAATTACTTTGTATGTGGCAAAAAACAATCAAATCAATGAAGTCAAACACATGTCAACAGTAACATCGAATTCGACATGGAATATTTTTGCTCGACAAAAAAGGCTGTGAAAAAAACATACGAGGTTTTATGTAAATAAACCATTAAAAAGCAACCCAAAGAAGTTTCAAAATCTTGGAGAATGACAAACTTCCTTTCTTTTATGCTTTTATGTACCATCATTCTATGTAACCTTATGTATATTGAGAATATTGAGATATATGTGATACTCAGAATTCTGTATTCTGAGATTTGATATTGAGAAATTTCAATTATCTTTTTTGCAGTGAACTCCAAGCCACTCACTTTCGACGAGGTATACAACCAGAGTTCTTGCACAAACTGCACGGTCTACTGCGGTGGTCTCACCACTGGTCTCACTGAGGAGCTGATGCAGAAGACCTTCCAGCCGTTCGGCACCATCCAGGAGATACGCGTCTTTAAAGACAAGGGATATGCTTTCGTCAGGTCAGTTTGATAGGTCATCCGTAAGGAACTATAAACCAGTTATAACTTGGTAATGAACAGAAATCTGTCGCCGACTCGCACTTGGCCATTATTTATTATTTGTTGTTATACTTTAGAGCGTGGACTATAATCATGCCAAGTTTGACGCTTGTACGTAATTATTTATCAGCTGTTCCATACCATTGCCGAGTATCAGTTACCATTTTCTATGGCACAGCTGATGTTAAAAAAAACATCATGATGGGTCCAATAGGTGTGTTGCCAGTGATGACATATGGTACTGAGACGTGGTCCTTAAATGTTGGCCTTTTGGAAAAACTCAAGAGTCACACAGCGTGCAATGGAGAGAGCTATGCTCGGAGTTTCTTTGCGCGATAGAATCCGAAACGTGGATATTCGCCAAAGAAGCAGAGTGGCCAACATATGCGTTAAATTAGCAAGTTGAAGTGGCAATGGGCAGGCCACATCGCTCGAAGAGCCGATAACCGATGGGAAGAAAAGTTCTTGAGTGGAGACCACGAACCGGAAGACGCAGCGCTTCCCACTAGATGGACCGACGACATCGTGAGAGTCGCTGGCATGCAGTGATGCAGATGGCAGTCTTTCGTTCAGTTTGGAGGTTAAAGGGGGAGGCTTATGTTCAGCAGTGGAATTCTTCTGGCTGATGATGATGGGTACTATGGACACTTTTCGGCTTACAACACCCTTTCCGCGTACTACTGTTTTTTTTTGTTGGTAAAATTAATAGATAATATTAACAATGCCAGCCTTTCAATCATCCATCCAATAAATTCCAGATTCTCAACGAAAGAAAGCGCCACCCACGCCATTGTGGCAGTGCACAACACTGACGTGAACGGACAGCCCGTCAAATGCTCCTGGGGTAAGGAGTCCGGAGACCCAAACAACGCGCAAGCCCAAGGACAGGTAGTTTTTTACAAGCTTTTTTTTGCTTTTTAACTTGTCTATTACTATTACTATTTTCGAGATATTAGGTACTAGCAACGCACCTTTCGCACGGGTGTAAATTTTTTACACCTTCGGTTACATTATCAGAATTATGGTAAGGATCCCTATTTTTTTGAAAATATAATATAGCCTATGTCCCTCTGGGATAGTGTAGCTTCCCAACAGTGAAAGATTTTTTCAAATAGGTTCAGTAGTTTCGGAGCCTATTCAATGCAAACAAACAAACAAGCAATCAAATCTTTCCTCTTTATAATATTAGTATAGATAAGACCTTGCTTCTTACTATATTTCATGATTCTAGGTTAACGAGAAATACCCTATAGGTTTTGATTTCCTTGTGAAATCACTAAATATGCGAAAATATGCGACATGAACGGTCATATCTTTTGATCGCGTTGACTCACAGTTTGATTTATTCACAGCTGAAAGAAACCGTAGACTTGAGTATTTGATATAAATTTCAACTTGATACCTCTACGCCTTTTTGAGAAAAAAGGTTTTGACAGACGGACAACAAAGTGATCCTAATAAGGGTTCACTTTTTTTCTTTTTTTTCTTTTGATTTACGGAACCCTAAAAAAGGAAAAGATTTTTGAAAGATTAATAAATAAAATAACATTATTTATATGACAAAGATCCATTAGTACCTGCCGAAATGAATATTAAGATATATTTTAAAAAGCTGTACATAGTTGGATATAATTAACTACAGGGTTAGACGAAACGGCGGCTACTAAGCTGGGAGGAGGTCATTGTACTCATGAACAACTTTTACGATGAGAAACCTTTAAATCAGAAATACCACCACAAAATACAAAAAGTTGTGCAAAAAACTAACATCACGCCCAGGCGGTCACCCTTTATTCAGATTCTCCAAATAATCAATCACATCAATCAGTTCAAAAACCGTTAGGGCTCCAGGGCACACCCCATCTGGGGTGCCTGGGCAAGTCTGATTCCCACTCCCGGCGACGGCCCAAGCCGAGGTTCGTACCTTCGAGGTGCCCTTGTGCTAGTCGCCTATAAACTTAACCACCAAGTTATGCCGAACGCACTCTGCGTTCGCTAACTAGTCCGGTCAAGCTGTAGAGGCCAAAAGGCCAACAGTACAAGTCAATATCAAAAAAAAAACCTTTATTCAGATTTTACCCTTCGCCACACACACTTAATCACACTTTTTGTGAGTTAAATACCTCTCCATCGTTTCTATTACCTTGGTACCTGAGGGCCTAATGTGAGTTTTTCTAGTTGCGTTAACGTACACGACCGCGTTAGCGTAAACCACGATTTGTATGAAATAAGAGCAGTTTACATGGCGCCAGATGGCGTTGTTATTTTTTCATACAAATCGTGTTTTACGCTAACGCGGTCGTGTACGTTAACGCAACTAGAAAAACTCACACTAGGTCCACTGGTATTCACAAATTGGGCTGTTCCACTTGTCTCTACCAACGTAAACCATCATAATCACTAGCCTACTCTTATCAGACTGATCTCATCATTTCCAACTGGGAAAGAGAAATCATTGGTTGTGATTACAAAATATATAGATCCATCATGCATCTGACCGATGGATCTAATGATAAAGAAAGTTCTCAATAGATCCATACTTTCAAAATGGGATCCAAAGAGAATTAAAAATCTCAATAGATCCATAGAGGAATTACTAATAGATCTAGTGAGAAACAAAGTAGATCCATAATTTAATAATTTATCCATAATTTTATAAAGGGATCTAAAGAGAAATAAAATTCTCTATAGATCCATTATGGATCTTGGCATTGGATCTATCGAGGATGATCCCATCCAAGTACCGACTGCGCTCTACATTGCAACTTGGAAATGAACATTTAAATCCAAGTTGGCCTTTATTCCCCAGGAAATAGAGGATTTTTTTTTAGATGTTAACTTTACGCGCCGCGTTACCTACGTGTTTGAAGTTATGGAATCAGGGTTCTTGTCCGTCCGTCCGGACGTCCGAACCGTAATAGATAGCCAGATTAAAATGTTCATTTCCAAGTTGCAATGTAGAGCGCAGTCGGTACTTGGATGGGTGACCGCCTGGGCGTGATGTAAGCTTTTTGCACAACTTTTTGTATTTTGTGGTGGTACGTAACCCTCAATACGTAGCGTAGGCTTAGTAATAGGGTACCATTTGCATCTTTGGGTATGGAACCCTAAAAATTGATGATGCGCTATCCACGGACTGGCCATATACCCCAGGAACTGGCCACCGTTCCGTATAACCCAGCATTTTTCAAACATTTTTAAGATCAAAAAGTAAATTTGCGAGTCCATTAAGGACGGAATAGTATCTTGAATAGTAAACTAATTCGATGCAAATTGCGCCTGTACGTTTGTAATGCAAATCGGGCACGGACAGATCTAAATGAAAGGGAATAGTTAATTAATATACTAGGTACGTAAGTGACGAGCGAGCATGGACGGAATTACCTGACGACGCACAGCAAAAAGGAGGGTAGTGCACTGAAGGTCATCTTTTCCGACTTATAGAGTGCTTTTCATGTTTGAAGTCCCCCAGACGCGGCGCTGTCATCGCGTATCAATCACTATCAGTATCATTTCTCGAGTACAACTTTAACAACTTTTGGGTTCGTACACGATGGAAAATTAATAAAAATCTCACTAGCATCCAAATACAGTAACAACACCTGACAACTACAACATGGAAATTTAGTTCCGCTGTTTGCCGTGGGACTTCTTTCATGAAAAGGACTCTAGCAATTTTGGTCTTTCTAGTTAGATCGTCTCTTACTACTTTCATGGCTAGCTTAAAATTATAAAAATGGTATCATATAAAAAACGAAAACAAAGTAATTTATTTTGTTTTAAACTATCACGGTTGTTCACTAAAGTTATATGATAAGAGACAGACTAAGAAAGAGGGTAGATCGTTATGTCTGCACCTAACTTTTTAACTGTTCGACCAACCACCCGCATTATTCAGTCTTCCCGTGAACATGGTGCATGTAACTGCGCCGAAATATCGGGAGCTCATTCCACAACCTTACCACGGTAAATATCCCGTAAATAATCATATAAATTTAATTTATTTTGACTTACATGTAGTTTTACATAACGTGATTTTCCATAGGCTCCCGAACTAGTCTGGGACTGTGTCGGGTGACAGTGGCTTCTCTTATTATAACAGTACAATTATTCCAAAGCAAACAGTTATATCATGAAAAATACAAAATGTAATTTAGAATTTAGAATCTACACTAATAATAATATAATAGTTGATTGAATCAGGCGTTACTTTGCGGAAGTCCATTTTTAATGTGTATATGAATTTCTAGTGTAATTCATGTGTGTGTTTTTTAGTTTTTTAGTGTGTAGTGTGTTTTTAAAAATTAATATCATTAGTACAAATTGTTAAAACGAATTTTTTGTTACAGATTTAATTACAATTTGTTTCAGGTTAGGTTAATTTTACTTTTTTATGTAATTAATATTTATGTCAGGTTAGGTTTAAATTAGCATCACAAATATCTATAGAGTAAAATAGTTTGTCCCAAATCTTTATTGTACTCAAAACGACGTAGAAGCGGAATTACACTAGAAATTCATATACACATTAATAATATAATATTATAAAGAGGTAAAGACGGATGCGGGGCTGGATTGCAAAAAGGCGGAAAGGGAGTAAAGTGGATTACGGTATGGATGCCGAGTTGGATCGGAAAGGGTGGGCCTGTATTATTAGAGAAGATTATGGGACAAATGCAGGACTAGCGCGGTAAGGATGGGGCGGAAGAAGAGTAGATTACGGGACGGATTCGGGCCTGGAGCGGAAAGAGCGGAACGGGAGTTGAGTGGATTTAGGGGGTGAATGCAGAACTGGAGCGGAAAGGGTGGTACAGGAGTAGAGTAGATTACAGGATGGATGCGAGACTGAAACTAAAAATACTGGAGGTAGTAAAGTAGATTTCAATACTACGTGAGCGAAGCCGCGGGCAACAGCTAGTTATTATATAAATATGTCAAAATTTATAAAGCCAAAAAGAGAGATTTCAAAACTTAATGTTTTATCAAGGGAACCGTAAAGAACAAAACATTGACATTTCGCTCTATAGAACAGACAGACATCGTAGGCTTAGTAATAGGGTCCCGTTTTAACACTTTGGGTACGGAATTTTAATATAGATAGCTTATGTCCTGGAATAACACATAGGCTACTTTTCATCATCATCATCACCATCACCATTTTTCATCACTACGCGGGTGAAACCGCGAGGCGCAGCTAGTTAAACAATAATAATGATTATTAGAGTGTTTCTCCCCAGCTGGGTGGTACAACGTACAGCCCGTTCGGCGCGGCGTACACTGCGAGCGGAGTCCCCGGCAGCTCCTACTGGTACGGCGCTTACCCTCAGCAGCTGGGCACGGCGGGCCTGCAGGCCGTACAGGGCTACTCGTACGCTGGACAGTACGCACACTACCACCATCAGTACATGGGGTGAGTAGCATTGCCATCGCCACTTTTCTTCCGTCACCTTTTCTCTTGAGTCGTCGATTTTTTACGTCGGCTTATTTCCGTCCTTTTTGCCCGTCTGCGCAAGGAGGGTTATGTTTTTCGAGTGTATGTTTATATGATGGTTTATTTGGCACGCCCTACAGCCTTAATGAATTTTGACATGACTGTGTGGTGTCATTTGAATCGTTTTAATTGTGGGAGTGATATAGAGCACAAGAATTCAAGATGGCGTCCGAAAAACAATAAATAAAGGAAAGTAGTATGTAAACTTTGCAAAATAAGTCAATATTGTCTATATTGTCAATATGTAGAGCTCACTCAGCTGATTTCAAAAATATATAACACTAGCGGTCCGCCCCAGCTTTGCACAGGTATAGATTATAGCCTATGTCACCCGGGGATAGTGTAGCTTCCCAACAGTGAAAGAATTTTTCAAATCGGTTCAGTAGTTTCGGAGCCTATTCAATGCAAACAAACAAACAAACAAACAATCAAATCTTTCCTTTTTATAATATTAGTATAGACTAGCTGTTGCCCGCGACTTCGTACGTGTAGACTTTCATATAAACTTTCAACCCCCTTTTGTCATCCTTAATTCGACCCTTTTATTGTGTTTAACTCGTAATGTCTTTGTATCTTTTGTTTCTGTCTTGAATAAATATATTTTCTTTCTTTCTTTCTTTCGTAAAATCTTTTCTTAGCGGACCTCTACACCCCATAAGGAATCTGCCTGCCAAATTTCAGCTTAGGTCAAGTGGTTTTCTAGATTTCGTGAATAATGAGTGAATGCGTGAGTAGATGAATTTCGCTTTTTAACAGACTTCAAAAAGAAGGAGGTTATCAATTCGACTATATGTTTTTTTTATACACATATAGATTACTATGAAATACTCAGCAGTTTAGGAGATAAAGCGGTATGAAAGAGCTCTGTATCTACTACGAGTAGGTATAGATAGGTACGCAGCGCGCCGCTGTTACTTTTCTGTTACCTACTATTTATACAATGCAGTCGGGTTACATATTTTTTGTAATTTAATTTACTTGTTCTCGTTTATTTCCAGTATGGGCGGCGCCCAGCTGGCGCAGCTGCCGTGGGCACTGGGCGGTGGCGTTGGCGGCGTGGGCTCCGTGGGCGGCGTCGCGGCCATGTCACAGCCGCCGCAAGTGCTGCACTACCCAGTGCAGCACTTTCAAGTGCAGCCTGTAAGTATCCTGAACGATTCTGAGTAACCTGCCATCAAACAATAAAAAGATCATGGGCGTAGGCACGGTTGGGGTTTATGGTACCAGCGATCTGGTTTGATAATGGAGACAGAAAGTAGCAATAGGAACTCCTAAACAAAACGACGTACACCCGTCGAATTTGAGTTCATTGGGTTTGTCTTCCCAAGCACTTAGATGATCAATTCAATGTGGCGGACGCCCCAAAATGGCGGACTAAATGTTCCTATCTACCATCATGATATGGGTATCAAATTAAAGGCTTTGATGAGAAAAATACGAATAAGTTTGTATAAAAAAAAAAAAAAAGTTTTACAATGAATTTATTGTTATATATACATAAAACGTCTATTGCCTGACCTCCTGAGCAGCGCGAGTTCACGGAGGGCATACGGAGGGTGAAAAGCATGATTGGACTTAATTTAATTATAAATTGTATTAATAATGTGCTTAATTTTGTTCAGGGTTTTTAAACTAGAAATAAAATAATTTTGAATTTGATGCTGAGATTAAGAAGAGAACTGTGTTCATGTTAATGTTCCCAGATCGGTGAGGACGAGTGGCTCGCGCCCAGTTTGCTGGTGTGAGGCCGAACTGTCCCGCCCCAACCTTCGTGCTGCTGCCACAAGGACTGGATGTAACCTGCGACCATCACCGCTATTATGTTTACAATAGGGTTCCTTATTGCGTGGATTTGGTTTTATGGGTCTTAGTTTTGCAGTCTGGTGCTTAGTTTGACCGACCATTTGATGTCTTAATTTTACATTAAACTTAATTTTGCATTCTGGTATTTAATTTTACATGGAACTTAGTTTTACATTCTGGTATTTTAATTTTACATGGAACTTAGTTTTACATTCTGGTATTTTATATTGACTTTGGTTTTACATTCTGGTATTTAATTTTATAAGTATTAAACTTGGCTTTACGTTTTGGTATTTAATTTTACATGGAACTTAGTTTTACATTCTGGTATTTTAATTTTACATGGAACTTAGTTTTACATTCTGGTATTTTATATTGACTTTGGTTTTACGTTTTGGTATTAAATTTTATAAGAAACTAGATTTTACGTTCTGATATTTAATTTTATATGGAACTTAGTTTTACATTCTGGTATTTTATTTTAGGTGGTTCTTGTTTTACTTACATTAATTTCTAGTTTCAGTTATTACTGGACACGGACTTTATTATTTATTTTATTTTATTTTATTAATGAACACCAACATGATGATATAATATTACGGTTTGGTTTCTTACCCACATTAAACTCAGTTTTAAATTTGATTTTAATTTCAGGTATAACTAAGTCATAGATTCTGGGTTTTTGAACGTGGAACTCAATTATTAGTAATATTTTTTTTTATACTGGGACACGTGAAATTTGTAGTCTTAGTTTTTTTTATGATGTTATATTTGTGTCGGTAATACTTGCAATAATTTTAGTAATCTGTAGTCCAATTTGTACCTATACCAAGTAAGGTAAAAAAAATGTTCGTGTATCGAAATATGGTGTTAAGTTTAATTTAGTAATTCTTATAAGTTTTTCGGTTTGATTTAAATGTTATATATATTGCTTATCGTTTCATTTTCTAGGAATTACGGCAGATTGTTTATTAATTTTTTCATGATTACTGTTTCTAGTCATTGTAGTGAGATTAATTTTTCTTAATTTTATATTATCTTTAAATACCTACCAATGATATTACGTACTCGGATATTTTGTTGTTATAGTTTTTACAGGTTCTACAGGTTTTATTATGTTTGTTACAAAATGTTTTGTGATGACAATTTTGACAGAAATTATTTTTCTAAGGATCTCAGATCAAGCTTCTAACTTTTGTTTTATTGTGTGTAATTACATAAAAGCGCTGGCTACGATTAATTAATTTACATTTCTGTCTGTCATTACATTTAAGTTTCTCTTAATGTACTATCACATTAATCTTTTACAGCGTTTTTAGGTAATTCTGTATAATTTTTTTTTAACTTAAAATTATAAAGTCAATCTAATACTTCATTTAATGGTGACATGAGCCAAATATACAAAATGTGATATTTTGTTTAGAAATTAAATTTTTCGTTTTTGTGTTTCTCGAACGAAAAATCATCATCATTATTTAGCAGCAGGAAGGGCCGAGAGCGGATATAAAGTTAATAAGGCTAAAAGCCTCAAAATATTATAGTATAATATATTATGATATACCCTATAAACTTAGGGCAAAATATTTACTCTGACGCAAAAAATAAAAAAATGTGAGTCATAACGAAATATTTAAGTTTCTATTGCTGCTTATGACGCGCATGCAAATGCGGATTAATTAAAAAATAATAATTTTAGAAATTATATTAGTTGTATGACATTAGATTTATTGTAATTAGGATTTAGTCATAAGATGATATCATTTTACACGCGGGCCAAAACATGGTTGCGACGAAACCTTTTTTCGGAAAAAAAATAAAGACATTTTTGGAAAAAATGTTGTGGAAACGTCAAATGGTACCAAACATCTGATAGCACAAGCATAGGATAAGGTTTAGTGGAAAAATGTAGATTTTTGGAAACATGTTTAGTAGGAAAGTAGCATAGGCAAGTCACATCACAGAGTGAGAAGTTTTGTAAAACAATTTTATATATCTGCTGAGGATGCTAGGAAAGTAAGGCGAACAAAAAAAATAGAGAAAAAAATAATACGAATAGACGAAAAGCTATACAAAGAGTTTCTAGTCACTTTTTCGTGGGTTCTCTTCATTTCTCCGTGAGATACAATGCCAAAAGTCATAAATAAACGAAAATCATAAATAAAACTACTTACTGTTATAAAAGAAGGTTGTGTCTAAATGTTTAAAGGATACACTTAAAGAACTTTGAAAAAAAATACCGAAACGTAGTAAAAAAGTTAGATTTATTTATGAAATAGGTGATTAAGTGAAAAGAAAAAATATTTATTGCATTAGAGTAAGTAATATTTAATCTTTTACTGTAGTCAAATCTGTGAGTGTGTGAGTTTTTCTTTTCTTTCTCTCAACAGAAAATATGCGTGATTGTTTAAATATTTCGGCTGTTATATTTGTTTTGTCATGTTTTTCTCAGTGAGACTTCCTGTAGGAAGTAAATTAGTGTACTTAAACGTATGATAGAGAAATACTAGCACTATGAAGTCACCTTTTTTGAAAACTTTTAAAAAAGCGCGCGTGTCTATCCACGTGGCTGTAATTCGATGTAATGTTTTGTAAATCATGTATTTTATACATTATATTTAATGTATAATGACATTTTGAGTCATTTTTGTTTTATTTTATCGTGTTAATAATATTTTTACTTATTTTTAATATATTGAAAATATTCAATAATGTTTTAAGATTATTAAAAAAAAAACAGTCCTAATTTCCTACTTTTTGTTCAACTAGGTGTTCATATCAGCAAAATGACTTACACCTTTTAATGGGTGACCGACTAGGCGTCTGACTTACCAAGTAATTGAATTTCAATGTAATTCAATGGTTACTATATTTTTTTTTTTTAATAATTGAAACATGTAAACGAAAAGAGTTTCTAATAAAACAAAAAAGATTCAAATGTCAAAATTATAGTTTCTCTGTCGTAGTTGATTTAATTGTTTTGAATTAGCATTCTTTGATTGGGGCATGTAGTGAAACTTGAGAGACATATCGTTAGGTGTTATAATAAGATATAATATTATTATATATTAAAAACTATTATTAGTTCATTTTCCGGTTAGGAACGAATCGTTGTGTCAATTTGGTCATTCTGTCAAATTCAAAATTATGAAGAAAAAAAAAATGTTCAAAGTGATAGCAAAAAATACAAATTCTCTATTGATATGTTAAAAGTTAAAACTTCTATAAGACTAATTAGTAAATTTTTAATTTTGGACTTTCCAATTTTTTGCTATCACTAAAACGAGAGGTGCGACCTCAAACTTGTATATCACAAATATGTGGGTGACAAACGATTAGATAGACAAATTTAGGACATAATAATGCTAGATGTTAGTGAAAAAAAAAACATAATTTATGCCTATAATAATCGCTTGTTGTAGTGGATAATGCATACATATATATCCGTATAGGTTAATCGTATATATCGACTAGGATGTAATCTGCCGACCGTCTGATATATAAGTAAGATTGTGGCTACAATCTATAAAGGATGGTCGTTGCCTTTCTCTTGTTGCTATACTTCCTTCATATACATATAGTATATGCTATATATAAGTACCCGTGTAAGCTTCGTTGTTTCCATAGAATAAAATAGTACATAAGCATATTAAGCATATAAGCTACCATTATAAAATGGAGCATACTCTTAGCTAGGAAATTTCAAGATATATAACTATATTATATACAAAATATTGAGCAAACATTGTTTAGATAGGCTATTAAAATTATGTGTGTCTTGTTTTGAGTTCCATTTTTAGTTTTTCCATGTATACTTAAGAGTATGTATTAATATTATTAAGTCCCAAATATAACACCAATATTTTATAAAGTCCTCGACATAATATTGATTAGAATTGGCTATATATTAAAAAGAGATCGTTACACTCGTTCTTGAAAACCTTCAAAAAATCTTTGTTTCTTTGAACATGTCACATAACGTTAAAAGTGGTAACTTTGCGTATATTTATTGTTTTATTAATATAATGGCATTAAATTGTGATAAACTTAAATATGAGAATCAATAGTCAAATATTAATCCAAAGACGAAAATATATTAATAGAGATATTGAATTCTTGTTGATCAATAGAAACTGCACTTGAAAATTATAATTATGAACCAAATACCATCGAGATACAATTCCTATAGAGTCACAATCTCTTAGTGAAAACAGTCAAAAAACGTCCGAGCGTCATTGTACATACATTGTATCAATTATACTCGTATACTTCACAATGCCACATTTACTCTAATTAAAACGTTATGTCGCTTGTATATTGTTCCACGTTAGTTGTCCGCTATGTCATCGTAGCTCTGGCATCGCGCGGCGTTGTAGTCGAATCGCGGTTACCTTGTAACTAACCCAAAAGTCTGCGCAATTCGTAGAGTGCGCCGAGCTTTGGTTCGGACATTTTTGGCAAGATTGTGACTCTATAAATTATGTATTGTACCTCGGTGCCAAATACACAATAAATTATTTGTATCATACAAATGTAAATACCACTTTCAACGTGCCAAGTGCCAAAATCAATTTTAATATATTTTTATTTTGTTTCGATACGTTTTTAGATAACAATATATCAATCTAGATCAGTTGAAATGATAACACCAAACTATTTATCTATGTGAATATGCCTAAGAGGACATTCTTATATAAATGACTTTTAACGTGTTTTTCTACAATTAACTAAACATTAACCGTCTTACCACAAAAGATTTAAGAACGCTTTAGACATGTGCTTAGCAATTGTTTCACTGCGAAAAATATGCTAAACACTTGTCTAAAGCGTGCTTAAATCTTTTGTGGTAAGACGGTATATTTACATCCACTTATTCAGTAATACTATCAAATGTAAATTATTCCAAAAATGATTTCAATTAACAATATGAAATAAAATCACTATGGAGACGAAAACAATATAAAAAATCATAATGAGAGTATTCTTGTAAACAGAATTACTTTTGAAATGTGTGAAAATACATTAAAAGTCATAATAAAGATTAATTAGTCGTGAGTAGATGTTTTTCGGTGTTCTTCTGTTACTTGTTATAAGTACTGTATTTGCACATATACAATTTTACAAAGCATATTAGGAAGCAAATTTTGCTCACCCGCTTGCTTTTATCAGCCTATCCGTAAATAAAATTGAGATCTATATGAAAACAACTAGATAGATAGATAGATAGTTAAACTCTTTATTGTTCACACCACAAATTTCATACACACGATAAAACAGCTTAAAAACTAGTGCAACAATCGGCGGCCTTATCGCTAAGAGCGATCTCTTCCAGGCAACCTTAGGATGGAGAGGATTCATACAGGAGGTAGAAGGCGGGGCGAGCAATATTGAATAATGTGATACTTAGTTATAATATAAACCGTACATTCTAATAACAATACATACTAATACATATACTTGCAGACTTACTTACTTTTTCTTTTGCAGACCTGACAGACGTTGTCCTGTCTTAGAAATGTCAAACACGCAAAGTCAACATTGAAAATCTTATTTTTTTACACCTTGGGTTACATTATTGGAGTTTTAGTAAGGATCCCTATTTAAAAAAAATATATAATATAGCCGATGTTACCCGGGGATAGTGTAGCTTCCCAACAGTGAAAGAATTTTTCAAATCAGTTCAGTAGTTTCGGAGCCTATTTAATGCAAACAAACAAGCAAACAAACAATCAAATCTTTCCTCTTTATAATATTAGTATAGATAATTGTGCAAATTTTCATCCACTTGCATTAATAAATATAGAAGCTAGAATGTTCTAAAAAAATCGGACGGACGGACAGACGGACAGACAGACGGACGGGCAGAACTAATTTATGAGG
Source organism: Agriopis aurantiaria (assembly GCA_914767915.1). NCBI lineage: Eukaryota > Metazoa > Arthropoda > Insecta > Lepidoptera > Geometridae > Agriopis > Agriopis aurantiaria. The sequence continues at coordinate 3,976,332 of OU612010.1, read as the reverse complement.
GTTCCTTGTAGAACTACAGAAGCCTAAAAATGGTGCACGCGCAAAATCATATACCAAAATAGGCATAAACTTATTAAACCAAAGTCTAATTTAGTAATTCATAGTTCTGGCCCTACATCCAAGGTCATATTTTTTTTTTTAAATCAAATAAGGGACAGAACAAGAAAACAGTTTCACTAAAGTTCTTAAAAACTTAAATCCAAATGTTACTTCACTCTCGATGAATTTTTCAGTTATAATTTGGATAATGTACAAATGGACCGTTCCGTTCTTACTTGCCATACCCATATATGACATATTATATATATATGACCTACTACATGTTATTTAAAATATACTAAAGCATGGTATTTAAGATCTGCATGCATTCATAATGTCTCAATAAACATACTGAGTATTGAGTATTGCAATAGCGCTGATATGAAAATTGGTATGAAATATGAATGGACGTGACTTTGAATATGATTAATTCAAGAACAAAAAATGGTAGTCACTACTTTGAATGTGACTATTTCTAGACATGAAAATTATATATGTGCAAACATAGTCCTGTAGGTTTTTAATTTGTTAATAGAACGAGCTAGAATCGATGTCTTGTAGAGTAATGACCCGTGAAGAACCATCGCATGCTTGTGAAGTATTGTTTTGTACACAAATATCTCTTCAAATATATGACAAAATATTTTTTGAAACGTGTAAAATGGATGTTTTCTATCCAAGACTTCTCTGTGAATATGGTTTTTGTTCTTTCAGTTTTCTCACTCGAGTCAGCATGGACAAAAAGAGTCCAGTTTTTGGGGTCAAAACAAACATTTATCGTCACACACTGAAAAGTTACAAGTAACTTTTAAAAAACTAAACGAATAATTGTAATTGAGACCTGTAGACATTGTAGTTGTTGGAACATCACCAATCACAATTCAGTATCAACAATTAAACGCAAACGAATAATTGAAATGAGACCAACTCATTGTTGTTGTTGGAGCATCAACAATCACAATTCAGTATCAACAATTAAACGCAAACGAATAATTGAAATGAGACCAACTCATTGTTGTTGTTGGAGCATCAACAATCACAATTCAGTATCAACAATCAAACGCAAACGAATAATTGAAATGAGACCAACTCATTGTTGTTGTTGGAGCATCAACAATCACAATTCAGTATCAACATTTAAAAGCCTAGATTTTTTTATTTTTTTTAATCTATTAGAGGTCATTGTCAAATTTTTTGGATCGCTGCTGCATGGAAAGTGTTAAAATGAAATATAATATTGAACGTTTTGGTGTAACACTTGTCACGATTACCTACTTCTTTTCTGCTATGAAACAAAAACTAGGTTTCAACTACTTTTCAATCCATCTTTGCACTATATGAAGAAGAATTAGTACGCAATGTATTATTAATAACAATTTAATATTATTTTTCAATCCTACACTTTACAATAGTTTCATATTTTCTTTCACACATATTCCATAAATATATTTTGTATTAAAGACTCAATTTAATGGATTGAAAATTATATATTTTATGTCTATGCCACTCAAGAAGTTTACGTAAAAAATATAGGAAAGTATTATAATACTAGCGGTCCGCACCGGCTCCGCACGGGTATAGTTATATAGCCTATTAAAATAACCTACATTAATCAGTGATAATGTAGCATTCAAATGGTGAAAGAATTTTTAAAATCGGTCCAGCACTTTTTGAGCCAATTCGTTACAAACATACATACATACAAACATACATACAAATCTTTCCTCTTTATAATATTGTATAGATTTTATTATATTTTCATACAACACTTATTTGAATTTCTACATCTTTTCATACATATGGCTATCAAATGTGATTCATAAAATAATCATATAACTTTAATGAACAACCGTGATAGTTTAAAACAGTGTTTTAAATATGAAATGCTTAAAGGATAATGCTAAAAATATAATTAATGCAACTTGCTGACTCGAGCGAGATAGTAGAGTTTCGGTGTTGGTCTATATAATACGTGTACGGGTGTATCTAGATATGTTGACTCTCTTCTCTAGCAATATCTTGTATATTTATATACCGTGTTTGGAATAAAAATCGATTTATACATTGCTGCCATTTATTGGCTAAAAAGCAGTCCACTGTCATTTAGGGTCACACACCAGGTGGCTGCTTTCTATCAAACGAAAGGCAGCATGTAGTAGGAACTTATGATAATGAATAAACATAAACTATGATCTATATACATAATAAGCCTTGGCTTATAAGTCGCGAAAAGTAAATAAGCCTTGAATAAAATCTAAAGATATAATATGTGGGAACTCATTATTTCATTGAATGTAATATCTACATAATATTTTTCATAGAATATGCTCGTGACCTATTTTGATGAAGATTGATCTATTTTTACTAATGTTTTAACTCAGAATACAGTTCCAATTCTGTGGGTTTTAAGCGCAGCACACCAAAAACTGAGGCAAGCTGCACACTTTTTTCGTGTGAAAATGTATCATTATAATACTACAGGAATTTCGATTTTTAATTCAAACATGAAAAAACACAGCAATAATGACGCAATAGGTGTTTGTAGATTTTTATGTTTTGTGTACCGCTAGAACGTTTTTTGAATTGATAAAAGTTTCAACTTTTATGGAGCAATAATTGTGAAAGATAAAGTGAAGCTAAGATGTAACAACTTGTTGGAGTTAACCTGAAAATGTTATAATTGATTGAATTACACTTCAATAAAACTACCAACAACAAATACAAATATTAAGTACCTACTAAGTTTAAAATATAAATAAGTGAACAATTGTTATTCTTATGAGAATAAAGAATTCTGAAATCTGAAAAAATAGCTTTGGTTAATGTTTAATTCCAATAAACGTTACCTGCAAACTATTAAATGGTAAACCTCAATAAAGATTTTTATCGTTTAACTCCAATTAAGTTACATCTTATCATTAAATCCCAATAAAAGTTAAAGCTTTTATCAAGTCTTATTTTTTTCGTGAAACGTGTACAATTGTCGTGTTTGAAATCATAACAGAATGCACTTTTTGTTTGTCTTTTGACCGTCCATGGGTGTTGTCTTAGATATAGATAAGATCATGTTTAATTTTATTTATTTGCTCAAATTTCTCGTTCTGAACGCACACAAACTATAATATCTTCGGTAGAATGAAATACTGAGCTTTCATTTCGGACAAAATCGTATGTGATGTTTCGAACTTAACGACCAGAAAGTGTTAGTGATTTTTATCTTCCCCAAGTTTTGTATTTTAAATCTACCCTACGCGACTATATTATATATTTAATGTAATGTGATGTATTTAAGGTATATAATGCTATACACTTACCCATAATTGGGCGATCTCGCTGTGTAATAGGTACTTTTCAAGTTTTTGAGGGTACGTTTTCAGCGAGCAAGCCCGTTTATTATTTTTTATACCTACCCCCCGTTTTATTTGACTTGCATAATGTAAAAGTTAGATGTAAAGTGAAATTAGCAAATTAAGTATATATCGAATAAGTCTTTCGCTCGTCTGTTGTGTTAAGACTATGTTATCATTTTATTGTTTCAATAAACAGTTTTGTTAATGTTTTTTGATAGTTATATCGGAGTTTGTGGAGAAATATTTTTGAAGATCGATAGTTATGCTTCCCTTAAGTTTAGTTCAAGTCAACTAGTTGTGAATAATACAGACCACAAAAACGAAATAATATGATCATTACCAAACGATACCAAAGTATCTAGAAAATATAAAAACACCTACGCTATCCTAACTTATATGGGTAAAATATCTAGATACAAAACATATCTAAGCATCCACACTATAGTATTTCAAACCCTATGTATCTCTAAACATAATATTATAGGAATATCTTAACTTCTAGATAGGTATATCTAGAAGTTAAGATATTAAGATTTGACGTTTGGATATATCCAAGCGTCAAATCTTGATACAACAAAGCATCCCAGTATACTTCCTATCAATGTGTTATACCTAAACTTCGATGTATCTGCTTCTAGATATATCTAAGTGTATCTAAGTATTTAGGTATATAATAAACATCTATATACATCTATGCATTAAGGTATATATCTAAACACCTTGGTACGTCTAAATATTTAGGTATATCTAAGCATTTAGTTATTCGAAGCACCTAAATACATTTAGTTATATCTAAACATCTAGATACATCTGAGCATCTAGGAAGTATAACTGCCTGCCTAACATGCGCACCGCGACAAAATCTTGTCGTCCCTTTGTAGAGCGAGAACGCGCAAACAACAAAGACAAGGCGCCTACGGTTTCGTATACGCCTGTTTCGCTTTGGTACGATAAAAAGAATCGACAAAGTATTGTCGCGGCGCGCATACTAGCCCGGATGAGCATCTAGACATATCTAAGGATCTATATCTGAGCATTTAGGTATATCTAAGCATTCAGATACATCTAAGTAATCATCTACCTATATTACACATGTGCAGCAAAGTTGAATATTGCATAATATAATATATTCAACTGTGTTCTGTAATTTTTACAGTAATAATTTTTCAAAAATATTTACCCACTTTCATCCGGCATCTGTTAAATTTTGTTCACTGTTTCTCCGTTAAGAGAAATGAATATTGAAATGAAATTTACCATTAAGCATAAAGATGTACTCTGTACCTACCTATAGTTTAAACATAGCTAATACCATACATATGACATATAGTACGTAAGGATGATATGATGCGAAATAAAAAATATTAAATAAAGTTTGTTGTTTTATTTATTGCCTACATAAAAATCCTAAAACGCCTCCAAAGCCTAAATATCTACTATTATTATACTAATGTTAGGTTATTATTAATCGAGCGAATATATATATAATTATCTTTACTAATATTATAAAGAGGAAATATTTGATTGTTTGTTTGTTTGCATTTGTTTGTTTGCATTGAATAGGCTCCGAGACTACTGAACCGATTTGAAAAATTCTTTCACTGTTGGGAAGCTACACTATCCCTGGGTGACATAGGCTATATTATATTTTCAAAAAAAAATAGGGATCCTTACTAAAACTACATAATTTCTGTAACTTAGCTACGTCAAATAAAAAGAAAAACGTAGTTTGGAGTGGTTTTAATCAAATAGATCAAATGAAATAAATAAAAAATGATATTTTGGAATGGTTTTCATCTAAAAGTTTGGAATATTTTTCAAAAAACTTAGATCAATCGAAGTAGGATACTAACAAATTGTAACAAACTATACCTTTTCCCGGGAATGGGATACCAATGTTAGGAAAAATACATTACATAATTATGTTATGTATTTTATGATTTCATACATAAATTATTAAAATCAAACTAAAAACTACAAATTCAGAAAAACAACAAGTAAGTCGCCCATAATTTATTTTTAGTATTTTACTATTTCTGACAAACAATTGCGACTATGTACCAGTATGTAACTGTAAAAACTCACCACTAATTAAGGAATCAATTAATTTTATCATCAACTCATAAATTGACTTAATTAGTTCATTGAGTAACTCAATAAACGAATTAAGCCCTTCGCCAGCTAAATCTTTAACGAAATCATTCATCTTCAACATTAATACCTCAAATAAATTACGTAAAACACATAATAATAAATTTATAGCCACTTAATAATTCATCAATCATTAAGTTCATAAAGTCACTAATAATCCATCAATTAATCAACTTAATAATTAATCAATTATTTATTTCTTTAAAAGCATTTCTATTGTTAAAATCACTTAATAAATCATCAATAAATTTATAGCCACTTAATAATTCATCAATCATTAAGTTCATAAAGTCACTTAATACTCCAACAATTAATTAACTTAATAATTAATCAATTATTTATTTATTTAAAAGCTTTTCTATTGATCATTATATTTAAAAAGCTTGTATTTAACTCCAATAACATAAGACTCGTCTATAATGCCACATGCATGTTTGAAATCTTCTTTGTTGCGATATTTGTAGAAACACTTGTCCGGTCGCCATTTCGACGTGAACTGAGGGTCTGAGAAGAATGGCTCCGTCGTTTGAATGTCTATCGGATCGTTGGTAAGAGGTATCACGAGCCTGGAAAAGAGAAGAATAGATAAAACACCTTTTAAACCATATACGGTTGTTTTCTATATAAAATGATTATAAGCGGGATTTTTACCGTGATAAGATTGTGGCATTGGTGGATCCAGGGGCCGTGGGGGCGATGCCCCCCCCCCCCCCAAACACCTAGCAATTCCATACATTCGACTCAATTTTTCGATTTGTTCCTTCGAACCTTGTCAGAATGCCCCCCCCAAAATTAAATCCTGGATCTACCCCTGGATTGCGGGTGGAGCTTTCGATATTTCGGCATGTTCACGGGAAGACTGAAGAATGCGGGATAAAGTAAGCAGAAAAGTTCAAAGTTAGGTGCAGACAAAACGACTCTTTCTAGTCTTTTGCTGCGGTTATCACTGGAACTCGAACTCTACTTTGAACTACCTGGGGCCTTACGGACAACTGCTATTACAGGCACCTAATCCGCTCAGTTGGAAAATCACGCGACCGCAAACCTTATCGCGCCCAGATACGGTTTGCGGTCGTGTGATTTTCCAACTGAGCGGATTAGGTGCCTGTAACAGCAGTTGTCCGTAAGGCCCCTGGGCTATACTGGATTGCGCAAAACGGGTGTACTAAGCCGAGAAGAGTCCAGAGTACCCATCATTATGACCAACTTTTACTATACGCTCTCGCTCGCGTATTTTCTCACATTATTGAATAAAATCACACAGTAATAAAAATCAAAATCAGTCTGTGTTTAGTCACAGAGTATGAATTTGCAAAAAGTGAAAAAACCAGCAGGGCAATCGCGCTAAAAAATTACAGACGAATCGTTGACGAAACGCAAACGCTCCACAACTTTTGGTCGATTTTGTATCGGCGCGAAAAAGTTGATATTTTCTAGCTTTTTCCGAAACGTTGGTTTGACAGCGTCTACATTCAAACTGTGATCGGGTTACGTTTTGTCTTTGGTTAAAACCATTAGCACGATACGAAATCGACCAAAAGTAGTGGAGCGGTTGCGATTCGTCAACGATTCGTCCGTAATTTTTAGCGCGATTGCCCTGCAGACCTGTTCATATTTTTTTGATTCGATATAATTTAGTTTGATTGAGTAAAATGGTATTATATTAACCACACTTGTTTGTGGTTTCCTAAGTTATGATGATCTGTGTTTTAACTATGTAGGTATAGTATTGAAGTCGGTTTTCGTTTTTTAGGGTTCCGTACCCAAAGGGTAAAAACGGGACCCTATTACTAAGCCTACGATGTCTGTCTGTCTGTCTGTCTGTCCTATCTAGTAACAGCTGTATCTTTCTAACCGTAATATATAGCCAGTTGAAATTTTTACAGAGTATGTATTGTTTTGGCGGATTGACTAACAAATAAAAAAAAGTCAAAAAATAAAAACGAAAGGGGGGTCCCCATACAACAAACGTATTTTTTTAACGTATTTCTGTATAAGCTCTAATGTAAAATCGGTAATACGTACAAGCGTCAAACTTGGCATGATTATAGTACACACTCTAAAGTATAACAACAAATAATAAATAATGGCCAAGTGTGAGTCGGTGACAAATTTCTGTTAATTACCAAGTTATTATATTCGAGCGCCTGTAGCAAACTGCGTAGCAAATTACTTACCACAATTTTAGAAGGTGTTTTAATAACTGGTAATTCGGTTACTTAGACAACCTTATTGTATTTTGTGGTGGTACGGAATCCTCAGTGCACGAGCCCGACTCGCACTTGGCCGGTTTATTTTTTAATTATTTTCTACCTGGTTGCATGTAAAAACATGCGATGTGGGGTGATGTCCGTGGCGTTGCTGTAGGTATAATCTCCAAGAATAATGTGACCCAGCGCTTGGCAATGCACGCGGAGTTGGTGACGACGACCTGGTTGGAAGGAGGGTAACATTTTAATCTACGCAGGGCCCTTACGGACTACAGCTAATTGCGGCACCTAATCCGCTCAGTTGGAAAATCACGCGACCGCAAACCGTATCTGGGCACGATAAGGTTCACGTTCGCGTGATTTTCCAACTGAGCGGATTAGGTGCCGCAATTAGCTGTTGTCCGTAAGGCCCCTGGTCAATTTATAACGGATAGCCCGTTGGTCCAGTTGATACTGAACCTACCTTCTGAGCTTGGGGGCGTGGGTTCGATTCCCACCAAGGACAAACATTCATGTGATGAACATTTGTGTTTGTACTATATCATTAAAGTATGTATTTAAAACTATATAATGAATGTATGTGTGTATATCAGTCTCTGGTAGCCATATTATCACAAGATTTGCTTAGTTTGGGGTCAGATGACCATGTGTGCAAAAATGTCCCGAATATTTATTATTATTTATTTATTAGGAAATAGCTGACTCTAGACGTTTCCTGTTTGCAAATACTATAATCCATCAGTTTTTTAACCAACTTGAAAAAGGAGGGTGTTCTCAAATCGTTTTTAGTGTTCCGTGCCCAAAGGGTAAGAACGGGACCCTACTATTACTAAGTCTACGATGTATGTCTGTCTGTCTGTCTGTCCTACCCATTAACGGCTGTATCTTTCGAACCGTAATATCAAAGATTATTATATACTAGAGGTAATATATAGCCAGTTGAAACATTCACAGAATATGTAGATAATGTTAAAAACTAGTCAAAAAGTAAAAACTAAAGGGAAAATATACAACAAACGTGTTTTTAGCCGACTTCGAAAAAAGAGAGAGATTCTCAATTCGCCCCTATTTTTATTTTCTTTACAAATTTTTGTATTAGCTCTCATGTAAAAACGGTAATACGTACAAGCGTCAAACTTGGCATGATTATAGTACACACTCTAAAATGGCCAAGTGCGAGTCAGTGACATAATATTTCTGTTCACCACCGGTTCTCGTATCAGGGCCCAGGAGATTATCATTTGCGGTTTCAACCATAAGTGGCGGTAGGTGTTTGTTGGATAAAATTGTAATAGTGATGGGAATGGTATGGCACCAGTCGATAGATAAACGATAAAAAATTGTTTTAACACACTTTTTGTATACCTAGAAATAAGAAACAAAGATACCATAAATTGAATTGAGTTTCACAATACAGGGTTGAGCGGAACAGGTGATCTAAGCCGAAATGTGTCAACCGTACCCATTAATGTGTTAAACAGCTTTTTATACAGAACTAGCGACCCGCCCGCCCGGCTTCGCACGGGTGTAATTTACGTGCGAAGCCGGGGCGGGTCGCTAGTTATATATATAAACCTTCCTTAAAAATGTATCTAGCTGATGGTGAAAACCGTATCAAAATCAGTTGCGTGGTTTAGGAGGAGTTAGCGGCCATACAGACAGACAGACGCGGAAAGCGACTTCAATTTATACTATGTAGAGATAGAGATAGAGATAGAAAAGAGACAACACAGAAAATTAATAATAAAAAACAGCTTTTACGTGGAAAACGGTTATTCACACTCAATAAAATGTATGGAGCAAGTTTTTTTTTCACGATTTAGAAATAAAGAAAGAAAAAGTTTATTTGTGACCAAATTACGTAAACAGTTTAAAGACACAGGGTATATAAGGTCACAAATCGGCCCCAACTCAGCATAATGCCGACTGTTAACCAGCGCTGATCTTCCTAAGGATTAATATTGATTCCATGATTAGTATAACGGGACCCTGTTGGCTTAGTGCACCCTTTCCGCGTAACCCTGTTTAGTCAGTGGGTCAGTATGTACAGTAAATCTGCAGTAACTTACCAGTAATAGGTTTGAGCAGAAGAACAGTGACTTTCTCGTCACCGTATCGTCCCGTCTCGAGCGCCAGCATGCGAGTGTGAGCGGACCGCGACTGCACGCAGGCTGAGCTGCTCTGGCTGTTCACCAGCGCTGACATGCGGTGACTCGAATGAGCTGTTAGAGGGTCCACGCCTGGGGAGAGATAAATGCATTTCGATATCATGTTTTTTATTTTATTTTTTATTTAATAATAGGCTTGCGTTTAACCGCCAACTCACCTGATGCTAAGCGATGATGCAGTCTACGGTGGAGCACGCTTGCCTAGAAGAAACCGATTCACTCGTGATTTGAAGACACCCACTGGGCGCGTTAAGGTTCACGTTCGCGTGATTTTTAGATACCGCGTTTGCAGTTGGCCGTAAGGCCCCAGCTACTACAAAAGCTCTCTCGATGGCTTCACTCAGATTTTCTATGGTGCAAGTACTGGCACGATGCTTCCATCAAGTGTGGCATTGTCACTATCCAGTTGTCATAATGCTTGTTATTTGCTTCTTCCATACCTATGTCTCTCGAGATGCTCTTGGCCAGTAGGCTTAGTCCCAGATTTGATAGTTTTCGAAAACTTTTTTCGTTTACGTATTGCTCCATACATTTTAGTAAAGCGGCTCCAGCGGAAACGCGGTGGAACTAAAATCGGTAGTAATCGGCGGTATAGATTGCTTCACACTAATACGAAAAAAGTTTTCGAATACCTTTCAGCCCAGCAATGTATGGAACAATACGTAAACGAAAAAAGTTTTCGAATACTATCAAAACTTGTACTAAGGGTACAGTTATTACTTGTCTGACATACCAACTTCAAACTCAATGTCAGCGAGTTCGAAGTCAACGTGTCCCCGCACTATCGCCAAGTAGTATTTGCACGTTCGTCGCTTCTCGAATAACTTGCCTGCTCGAGCTGCTGCGTTCTTGTTCTTTGCTGTAACGAGAAACGTTTTTTTTTTTCATAGATTTCTTATCAGTGTTATTAGATTTCATCTATACTAATATTATAAAGAGGAAAGAATTGATTGTTTGTTTGCATTGAATAGGCTCCGAAACTACTGAACCGATTTGAAAAATTCTTTGACTGTTGGGAAGCTACACTATCCCCGGGTAACACAGGCTATATTTTTTATATTTTTTTTAAATAGGGAATTTACTAAAACTCCAATAATGTAACCCAAGGTGTAAAAAAATAAGTTTTACAATTTTAACTTTGCGTGTTTGACAGTTCTAAGACAGGACAACGTCTAGTAGTTATTTATGTACGGGATCGTGGTGAGCTAATGAGTTCAAATAGATCCCCTGGGCGGTGGGATATCGTGACAGACAAACCGATCAAACTTTGCATACTTACGCACTAGGTATAGTGATTTGTGATTGTGACATCTTACCTATACACAATACGCCACTGGTAGAGTAATCAAGTCGTTGTATGAAATGAATGGGATTGGCAGATGTAGATAGGTGAGAATCCGGGGAGGCGATGTGATACGTCACCGTGTTCTGAAAAAAAAATTATCGACATCAACATTATTTATCAAAGTGGCACAACACTATCAGGTAGGTACTTAAATCAGGAGATCGTCCATTCTCCTTTTCTATTAGTGATAGACAGAGACAGATTATAACCTAACACAATCAAAACAGAACATAAAAATATCACCAAATCACTTCTTACCTTCTCATTGTCATCATCGGAATTGATATACATATCATACGGTTTGTTTACTACTAAATAATCGTCATTTTCATACAATTTTTCGACACCCATCTCCCACTTTGTTGACATTTTACGAATGCGTTCGTAAAAATATTTTAAGAAGATTTTTTTTAGTTGAAGGAATTAAAAATTATAATTTATAGCATTGCTTTGATATTACCAATAGGATCCATAGATAGCATTGAAAATAATTTTACTGATTCCACAACGATCCCTTGTAAAGCATGGTCCAAGCATTCACTGATTAATACATCTAAAATCATTTCTAAATTATGTAATCGCTGTTATAGGTAACTGAATGCATTGCGTAAATGTCGTGGTAAATACTTTGAATGGTGACTAGAATGGATACAATTTAATTTTTCATTATTGATGAATTTTGCTAATTCTTTTTTCCCAAAATTTTATTTAGTTTTTAAATGTCAAATGATCGTCAAAGCGTATTACGTTCAAGTTCAATGACGTTACGTGCGAAGGACTAGCAGGCAAAGAGAATAGTTTTAATATACCGGATACCGGGCAAGCAGATGGTAAAAAAATCAATATTAACCCTGTGATAATATTACCAAACTTTTTAGCCAGTCAAAGAAGCTTCTGAACTCCCAACACAAATTAATACAATCACACAATCCAATGCGAAATCTATACTGAATCTATGAGTTTCATGGAACTGCTTCAACTGCTTGGAACAAGACGAAAAAAATTTAAAGAAAATGAAAGTTGTAGGTATTAACACAGAAAAGAGAAGTAGATAGAACGGAAAAGAGAAGGAACATCTGTTACCAGGCATACGAGTGAACATTCTTATTTACGTCAACGCGTTGAACTCCGTATCACAATTGCTAACTGATTTTGAACGCGTAGCTGCTCCATCGAATTTATTCCACAATGCCTTCTTGCGCTGTAATTACGTGTCGCCTAGCTAGCAAAGATTTTATTTAAAAAAAAGGAAGCATATCCTATCACTGGTATGTCTAAATTGTTTATAATTTTATTATTTCACCGTGTTTTAATTACAAAGCTGTTGACAAGCCGTTGACAATAATAGTGGTTACCATTATTTTATCGATATCGATACATTTAGATTTTTCTTATAGTACTAACAGACGTATGGACCAAGTCCGTTTCGTCTATTAGCACTATTACATTTCCCGTAATTTTCTATTTTATAAATAGACATTGAATTTATTACAGTTTTCCAGGCAATCCGTCTACTAGGCAAAAATGGATTGATGCAACGGGAAGACGTGATTGGATTCCTACAAAACAAGCACAATATGTTCAAAAAAATTTTTGGACATATATGTATCACGACAAATAAAAGATACTTGAAGCCATTAGCAATATCACAAAAATAAATTATTTATTTACATTCAGTGGTTAAAAATTAAATCATATCACCAACACCAACGTCTTCATACTACTCTCAGACAACCAAAAAATCTCCAAAGAGGCTTAAAATAGCTTCACCTGCCTGTTCAAATTCTTCGACTCCCAAGAAAACGCAAACTAAAGGAAGTTATAAAGTTATAAATTATTTTTCTTTATAGATATTTGTGATGCACATTTGAGACTTCCGTAAAGTGACGCCTGATTCAATCAACTAACTTTGATATTCATTATTGATAATTTTATTCAATAAAAAACCTAGCCAGCTTCAATTGCGATCCCGAAACTTTAAACTCCACTTTTTATAATATCCCGGTTGTTCACTATTTAGTTGTATGATTACGGAATATTTACACATTATTTATAACGTTTTTGAGTCATTTCCTGTGCCGAAACATTAGGAACTCCATATCCACAACATAATCACGGTAAATAAGTCGTTAATAATCATACAACTGTACTAAAACTCCACGTTTTTAAATAAGTCACACCCACGATTCCATAATATTTAATGGTATAGACAGACGGACAGACTTAGTAAGTTAGTAGACTTAGACTCGTAGGCTTAGAATAGGGTTCCGTTTTTACCCTTTGGGTACGAAACCCTGAAAAGTCAAAAAGTTAAAACGAAAGAGGCGTCCCCATACAGCAAACGTATTTTAACGTATTTTTGTATTAGATCTAATGTATATGTAATGTAGTGTAACGATAATACGTACAAGCGTAATAATTGGCATGAATATAGTACACAGACACACTCTACCTAAAGTATAACAAAAAATAATAAATAATGATCAAATGCGAGTCAGTGACTAATTTATTTTAACTAATTTAACTAATTTATTTATTTTTTATTTATTTTTGAACTAATTTTTATTTTGTTTTCGTTGATGTGCTCTATTTATGATCAGCTTTTTTTATGAGGTAATAAAAAAATATTAGTCATCATGCCTATTAAGTTTATCGATAAAATTAAAACTGCACACAAAACTTTCCCATCACTAGCTGTGATACCACATTCTAAATTTTAGGATGAGGTTTTTTTTTAATGGCTCCTCACGAAAATAGCATTTAACCGTATCAAGTAATATATTTATTTTTCTACCCATTTGAAGTCACATAAAACGAACTCTAAACATAGCCTACGTCAATATCATGGTCAAATCATGACCTAGTAAGGTCATGGAAACTTTTTAATCAAGTTTCTATGGAGTTCTGGGGCAACACAAAAAAATCACATTTGCAACTTCCCATTGTTTGCCTACACTCACGCAAACCTACGAATTTGCCTTAATCTTATTTAACGGATAATAATTCAATATTATTACACAATCACATGCGTTAATACACTAGTTTTGTTAAATAAAAAAAGCAAAATCGATGAAAAACTCTTAGCTAAATTATTTTAACCCTCGTGCTTATCGTGCAGTTTAATTTGGAACTATTTTAACTATGTCGTAGATAAATTTACGTTAAGGACTGTTGAACTCGTACTAGTTTTTTGAACTGCACAAGAATCGTGCAGTTTTTTTGGAATAGCAGCATTTACCGAAATAATTGCGCAAAATGCACAGGGAACTGAACCGTATTGCACCACGAGAAGGTCAGTTTTAAACTTTAACAAAATGGCGTTCATAACCTTTTGGATTAATAATAATCTTGACGAATTATTGCATTCCTTCCTATGTAGTTATATTATGACGTTTCGTTTACATGTGTGCAACTGGCTACAACGGATTTCTTGCAAAAATGCCTTGACAGCCGTTCTATTTTAAACGAAAAATTTTTCTCTTCTGTGGGTATTAAGGTAATAACGACGTACCTATCAGCTTAACATCAGCATCAGCTTCTTCTGAGGTATCAGTAGGTAGTCGATCTGTGGGTATCAGAAAATTGGCTGACATGAAAATTTAAAAATATTTTAAAATTATTGTATTTCTGTGGTGAAACAAGGGTGAAACCCTGTGGGTGAAACCAAAGATCTTATTCGTCAAAGGGTGAAACGTGTTCATTTGCCGATAAAAAAAATATATGAACGCATTTTTTTCTTCACTTACGAATACAACCAACCTTCACTGTGTGTGTATCGAGACTATGGAGCGGCAAGACCACAGTAGATCTACGGGCTAGACCTTGACACTGGTGGAAATAAAATATGAAACTTACTATATTGAAAGGTAGAGATTTTTCAAATAAGTTTTTAATAATAATAATAACTCTTAAATTGAATTATTTAGATTTCAAAATCACGTTTTTTAATCTATGTGTCACGTGACTTGAAAATCCAATCACAGTACGTGACGTCATTATAGTGATGACAGCCCAACCAAAACAAAACAAAGCAAACAGATCGAAATCAAGTCCATTATTTGCTAAAGTTTACCAATCAATATAAAACGAGTTTATTATGGTGATACTCACTCGCTTCAAAATGATTTTCACAAAAGTAAATCGACGAAGTTGTAATATTTGAGAAGCATTCTATCTTCCTTCAAGTCAGAACCAATTTTTTCCTATTTCAGCTTAAGACGCTACAATTACGAATAATTTCTCAAGTATTACTTTCGAAACTTTGGGACACTGAGGCACTACATGTCACACCAATGATAAGTTTTACGATCCATTTTCAACTATATAATCTGACAAATAATCAATAACAACGACAGCATTTTACGGCTGCCTGTGACAGTTGTTTATTTATTTACATAGGCAGATTCCGTTCGGAAGATGCGTTAGGGGCACCCAGAGAGAGATTTGAAAAGAATAGGGTATTTGACACTGGTGGAAATAAAATATGAAACCTAGCTATATTGAAAGGTTTTATATTAAGATATTTTTTCAATATTTTATCAATAATAATAATCACTCCTAAATTTAATTATTTAGATTTTAAAATCACGATTTTTTTATCTATGTGTCACGTGACTCGAAAATCCAATCACAGTGCGTGACGTCAACATGGTGATGACAGCACAACCAAAACAAAACAAAGCAAACAGATCGAAATCAAATTCATTTTCTGTAAAAGTTTACTAAATTTATCAATATAAAACGAGTTAATTATGGTGATACTCACTTCAAAATGATTTTCACAAACGTAAATCGACGAAGTTGTTGATATTTGAGAAGCATTCTATCTTCCTTCAAGTCACAACCAATTTCTTCGTATTTCAGCTTTAGACGGTACAATTATGAATAATTTCGCAAGTATTGCATTCGAAACATTAGGACACTGAGGCACTACACACCAATGATAAGTTTTACGATCCATTTTCAACTAAATAATTTTACAAATAAATAACAACAACGGCAGCATTTCACGGCCGGCTGTGACAGATGTTTGTTTATTTACATGGGCAGCATAGAGTAATATAATGGGTAGATTCCGTTCGAAAGATGCGTTCGTGGCACCCAGAGTGAGATTTGAAAATGAATGACAGATGAACATCAGTGTATTTTTAATCATCGAATTCACTATTGTTCAATTGCAACTGAAGTGTACGCTCAAATACTCGTAACAGCCAAGTTGTGTCACGGTTGTTTTTCACACTGACGATGACGTTGTAAACGGCGATGCTTTATTCTATCGCATGCCTTGAACGCAACTCTGTAGTTAAGTATATTGACATCACAACGTCGATTTGGCGCGTTTTGATGCGTCATTTAAAAATTGAAATCAAAAGAGCTAATAATTATTCAATAAATGAACTAATGGAGGTATAAGAATTTTTTAGTGTGAATATGCACCATATTCTTTAAATTTAAGGCCATTGCAAAATTTTGTCAATATCCCTATTACAGATTAACATCATTGTTTTTTTAACCATCCATTTCACTATTGTTCAGTTACTACTGAAGTGTACGCTCAAATACTCGTAACAGCCAAGTTGTTAGCCGTTGTTTTTCACACTGATGATGACGTTGTAAACGGCGATGTCTTATTCTAGGCGAGTCCGGACGCATGCCTTGAACGCAATCCCGTACTTAAGTTCATTGACGTCACAAAACTGTGGTCGTCGATTTGGCGCATTTTGATGCGTCAGTTAAAATTTGAATTATAAAGAGCTAATAATTATTCAATCATTGAACAAATGGCGGTATAAGTATTTTTTTAGTGATTAAGCACCTCTTCAAATTTAAGAGCATTGTGAAATTTTGACAATATCCCTATTAAGTAAACATTACTTGTCCGAATAATTTTCTGTATTCACTAATAAATTGGCGTACCATTATAATGACAAAATTGTCACCCATGGTAACTGTCAATTCCGTTTCAATTAAATGATAACAGGGTCAAAAGAAACGTCTGGGCACGCCAAGAGTGCAACTTTACCGTTCAACATCAGTGTGTAACAAAACTCTGTGTTATTAGATCATTTGATTAGCCGTTCCAAGCAATTTGAGTGTAGAGATGGACGAACAAACAGACGGATAGACAGAATGAACTTATAATGGATAACTTAAAACCCTAAAAACAGATTGAATTGAGCACATTCTTCCAATTTTGAAGTCGGTTAACAAACGAACTGCAAAATGTCTGAGAGTACAGCCGCTCCAGTATTCTGCTTTCCATGTTACTGTAAAAATAAAACTGTCTGTTGAGCTGCTGTCACTGTCAGTGTCACATCTCGGCAATAGATTTTTTTTGTTGATAAATTCGGGAGGCAATAGTGGTAAACCACACATATACACTGTGTGGTAAACGGACGCAAATCTCTCATCGCTCCAATGGACGCTTTGAGCTTTCCAAACTTGAAAACAATGAAGAAAAATTAATAAAAAACGTTCCTGAGGTGAAATAAATCGCCATAAAATTACTTACTTATCGTTCATAAGGGTTTATATTTCATTATGGAAGATATATGCACGGGATGCTTGTGTTCAGGCCGAAAACTTCTCTTCATCGGTGAGACAGGGTTCCACCAGCTTTACTCGCAGATTTTGAATGAAATATCGGTAAGTTTATCTTTATTTACATTTTAATGTTCATTTGGGTTTTATTTCTGGCCTGGCTATAAGTTTTAGCTTGGTTTTGTCAACTGATAAAATAAACAATAACTGGTTTTTACTCAAACTGAAATTCTCGAAACCCAGTCGAAATACTGTTAGAGGTACAAAATAAGTATTATTTGTATTGTTCACGTTATGTTCTCGACGCTTACTGCTCAACGCCCAGCGCGCGCGGCTTACCAATATATTTTTATTTTATTTTTTGCTACCCCCCAATAGGTCCTTAATTTTCCAGCCAGTAGAAGCGCATTTTTGAAGATAACAAAATGAGCCGGCTCTCATTTCGTTTCAGTCGGTCTCTAGCCATAGGAAGTGCAAGTGCACGTGTCTATTGTTCCGTGATAACGAAACATCTGACATAATTATGCATTTATATGCTTTCCCGAAGTGTAAATACACAAATAAAACCGGGATCTGTTTTTTGTAACAAATATACTGTACATTTTTATAATTAGGTGTTGAAGTATATGTGCGACAGTTTTGACTCGTTTTTACTGAGCAATTTCAATGGTCAGGGTCCGTCCATTAGTTTTATTTTGCTCGAAGCCCAAAACATTCCTAAAAAAATGTAATGCTATGTACTAAATGTACATAATTTAGATGCATATTTGTAATGTTTTTACTGCTGTATAGAATCAAGTCAAGTCAAGTTTATCCAGTAAATTATCAGTTGTAAGTTTTATCTATACACATGAAGACCTTGAAACTGAAATAAAGACTAATCTTACCAATATTATTACGTGGCTTGAACTGATAAATTTGAAGGTAAATATTGATAAAACTAAACTAATGCATTTTAGGAATTACAAACAAAAAACACTGCAACTAGACATTCAAAATAAGGGTAACAAAGTTCAACTTGTAAATAATACAAACTTCTTGGGAGTAATAATAGATACAAACTTAAATTGGAAAGACCATATTCTTAAAGTAAATAACAAATTATCTCAATACTGCTATGCTTTATCTGTAATTAAAAATGCAACAAGTAAAAGTATCGCTACTAACGCATACTATGGAAATGTATATCCTCATTTAAGTTACGGAGTGATATTTTGGGGAAACTCCGTCAACGTAGAATCCACCTTTCTTTTGCAAAAGAGATGTATTCGTGTAATTTATAATTTAAAAGACACTGATTCATTACGTCTCACATTTAGGGAAAATGGCTTTTTAACATTAACTTGCATTTATATTCTAGAAATTTGTGTGTTTGTGAAAAATAATGAAAACTACTTTTTTGAAAAAAAATCTAGTCGTACTGGCATCTTACGCTCAAAACAAAAATATAATGTCGACATACCTCAAGTAAATAATACTATGTTTTCAAAAGGTTCCTTCTATAGTGCAATTAAATTATATAACCACCTACCACTGGAGTTGAAGTCACTAACAGTGACAAAATGCAAGCATAGATTAAAAGACTGGCTGCTATCCAAAGTATTTTATAGTATAAAAGAGTATCTTAATGATTATGTTATTTAATAAAGTTGTAAATAATTGTAGTAGCATATTTTTTATAAATTACATCTCACTAAAATTATATTAGGTTTATTATGTTATTTCTAAAATTATTTTTAAGTAACATATTTTTTTATAAATTACATCTCACTAAAATTATATTAGGTTTATTATGTTATTTCTAAAATTATTTTTAAGTAACAAGAGGAGTTATAATATTTTATTTTCGTTTGTATTTACGTAGCAACGTGTCTCAAATACGTAATATTTTAAATAAATAAAAAAAATGTATTTATTATTAGTAAGTAACAAACAAAACATTGTATGCCCGAAATGGGTAAACTGTGATACTACTAAAATATAACACCTTATAATGTACCAGTTTTTACAATAAAGATTATTCTGATTCTGATTCTGATATACTAATATTATAAAGAGGAAAGATTTGATTGTTTGTTTGTATGTTTGTTAGCATTGAATAGGCTCCGAAACTACTGAACCGATTTGAAAAATTCTTTCACTGTTGGGTAGCTACACTATCCCCGGGTAACATAGGCTATATTATATTTTCAAAAAATAGGGATCCATACTAAATCTCTAATAATGTAACCCAAGCTGTAAAAAAATAAGATTTACAATTTTAACTTTGCGTGTTTGACAGTTCTAAGACAGGACAATGTCTGTCAGGTCAGCTAGTATATAATATGAAAGTACACAAACAAATAAAAAATAGTATTGTTGTAAACTAGGACCAACTACGTTCATTAGTTTAACACACTCTTTGTATTATAAATTTATACTTCTATACTAATATTATAAAGAGGAAAGATTTGATTGTTTGTTTGTTTGCATTGTATAGGCTCCGAAATGTGGGAATAGGCAGGCTGTCGTTCAGTGTGGAGGTCAAAGGAGGAGGCCTATGTTCAGCAGTAGACGTCTTCTGGCTGATGATGTATATGTTTGATTTGTGGTCCAGGTCCTCGAGGCACCTCAAATAAGCATCAGACTTTGTTGGGAATGCTCTGCACTGCTGAAGAAGTTCGAGCGTTTCAAGGTGCAGGTCAAACGGAATTACACAGAGATGCTGTGGGTAAGCAAGATTTAAATTGTTTGTTTAAATTTTTTTTATTATATTTTTTTAAGTCTTATCTTAAATAGAGCCCATCAACAAACACAAAATTAAAATTAGCTAGTCTGTGCAAAAAGAGAACCGTGAACGGAAAACGGTGAGCTAAAAACAGTAGATTAGCACACGCTTGCCCTCTATCCGGAAGACGCCTTTTGCATCCAGTGGATGCAAAAGGCAGGCTGTCGTTCAGTGTGGAGGCTAAAGGGGAAGGCTTATGTTCAGCAGTGGACGTGTTCTAGCTGATGATGATGAAGACCTCTATCCTACAATGCTTCTAATTTTGCACAGACTGCCTATTGATAATTTATATAAATAGCAAGCATCCATTTTACTTTTTAACCCCCGACGCAATAAGAGAGGTGTTTTAATGAGTAAAATTATCGCATGTGTGCTCTCAAACCAATGACAATGTAACCACTTGACTGCTCATCCTTTACCCCGCATAAGCCAAAGGTTCTAACATGTCAACATAAACTATTTCGAGCGGGGCCAATCCCAGCCGCGAATTGAATGAATGACTTTTGATTCTCCAATCACAAGCGTCGAGTTGCGTCGAGTCTCCAATCACAAGCTGCCCCCGCGACCGATCATCATTTTGCAAAAGGGAATTTTGACTACATGCATGATCAAGTGGTTATATTATCTTTGCCTCAAACCTACAACAGTTCTATTTTTGCACAGACTACAAGTATTTTAATTACATGCTAGACAGAAAGTGCACTATAGCAAGCAATGACGTCAGGCCTTGCGCATACAAATGCTATACTAACAAACGCTTTCCGGGAAAAAGACAGAGCATCCCCTCAATCTCCACAAAAAAACTTTAAACTCAGTTTATCAACCAATTTCAACATATTTTTCAGCATGTGTAATGTATTTAACTAGTTAAGCTTGTTACGGCCTTTCAAACAAAAAAAGAAAAACCATCAAAATCGGTGTAGCCGTTTGGGAGCTACACTGCTACAGACAGACACAGCAACATATTATGTTAAACTCATAACTCCCCTCTTTTTGTGTCGGTTACTAAGGTAATGTGAAATGCACACTATAAAATCCGATAAAAGCGTTTATTTAATTCATAGAAGACTCTTTAAACAAAATGTGCTAATACTGTCAGTAATTAAATCTCCAGAACGTACCACCCTCCGGCCACTCCCCACGCTTGACCACCACCTCGGTCTACAACCTATCATATCCGGAACAGTTTAAAGACTCCATCAATGAAGAGTACGCCAAGGATATAAAGACAGAAGAAGAAGATTTCGAGCATATGGAACCTGTGGCGTTTGTTAACAATCTCTCGGTGGAGAGAGACGATGATAAAGAACAAGCTGATAAGGTGTGTAATTTTTTTTCATCACTCATACTCGGAAAGTAGATCTGAAGTTGCCTGAGGAGCGGGTTGAAAGTAATAAATTTCAGCCCTAGGGAGAATTACTTTCAACTGACGGACACTCAAATTATTAAAAAAACTAGTTCTATTTTCACATTTGTATTGAACCATGTTCCAACTTTTTTTTCAAACCCCAGCCGTGTTAAAAGACTGATTATGATGATGATGATGATGAGTAAAATAACCTCGCTTTGCCCCTTTCCTTGTGATTCATAAAAAAATATTTAACTTATTTCAGCCAACAAAAAAGTCTAAAAATAAAACAAAAGAGAAAAAGCCAAGCAAAATTAAAATTAAACTAAAGAAAAAGAAAAGTAAAAGCAAAAAATCTACTCCAAAAGTAACAGAAGAATCTTTACCGGAACATATATCAGACGGTATAAGTGATACAGATGTGCTTCCAGAAAATGACTACGAAGAAGATAGATTAGAAGACAATAATGCAGATGGAATGAAAACTAGAAGTAAAGTTGTCAATAATCTAACGAATGGGGCTAATGAGGTGAGTTTTTTACCCAATGATGCAAATGCAAAAGTGTTACCAAGTATACATTGCAAATTTTTTTTAAACCCTGATGAGAGAGCTGTTTATCTTCAAACGGGTGAACAGATTTTCTAGAGTCAAAGCTAAGAACACTCTCGATCAAGCTGCCACTAACAAAAAACTAAATCAAAATAGGTTCAGTCAGGTTGGAAGCTTCGATGCCACAGACAAATATACACACACAGATATAGATATATACATTAAACTTATAACACCCCATTTTTTGCGTCGTAGGTTACAATAATTATCTATACTAATATTATAAAGAGGAAAGATTTGATTGTTTGTTTGCTTTGAATAGGCTCCGAAACTACTGAACCGATTAGATTTTTTTTTTCATTACTCATACTCGGAAAGTAGGTCTGAAGTTGTTTGAGAAGCAGGTTGAAAGTAATACATTTCAGCCCTAGGGAGAACCACTTTCAACTGACAGTGACAGTTGAAAACTGACAGACACTCAAATTATAAAAAAAAACTAGTTCTATTTTCACATTTGTATCGAACCGTGTTCCAACTTTTTTTCTCTGAGGATTATGGTCCTGTTTAGAGTTTTCTTTATACTTCCGTATAGCAGATTTGTATTAACACAATCAGTTCATGATTTATTTTTAGTTTCCTTGTATTCGTAATGAAAAGCACAGTGTTTACCTCGGGGTTAAAGACTTATTTAGCCCCTCGAACTATTAGCGCCCTCGCTACGCTCGGGCGCCAAACCCCGTCTCCGGACTACATAAGTTATTTTAACCCCTAGGATAACAATGTACTATTCATTGTTGAGAAGCTACACTATTCCTGGGTGACATTTAAGCCATATATCGATACCCGTGCGAAGCCGGTGCGAGCCGCTAGTCAATTTATAAACCGACTTCAAATGAGTAAACATGCAATTTCGTTTACTTGGATGAGAAATTTTTTCCAGTTATTTTGAAAGTTTAAGTTAAAAGTCCAAACTACCAAACCGATTTTGATGAAATTACTATGGGACCAATCTGAAAGTATGTCCTTTCAAATAAAAAAGCATTTTTGCAAGGCGGTTTATAAATAACGGAGTTAAATACAAACGAACTGAGAACCACCGTCTATTTTGAAGTCGGTTAAAAATAATCATCAATACCGGTTCACAAAACAAAATACATTAGAAATCGTTGCCTTCTTTTAAAATTCTGGTAAAAATGTCTGGTTTATAATCTTTTACAGAAAAATACGTGTAATACTATAATATAATAATTTTCCAGGTAACTAAATCCGCCAGCCAACCAGTGTTGCCAGCGAAAGTCGTCGAGTTCCTCCCGGACAAGCCACAGTGCGCGGAATGTGGCAAGACATTTAGCTCAAAAAAAACTTATAGATACCATCTCAAGTGAGTATAAATAATTAAATATAGAATGGATGGACGAAGTAAATAATTGTTTACAATGGCTGGTCAGTCATACTAATATTATAAATGTGAAAAGTTTGTTGGTTTGTATGTTCCTGTTTCACGCAGCAACAGAGCAACGGATCGACCTGATTTTTTGCATGGGTATAGTTAAATGGCCGGAGAGTGACATAGGCTACTACTTTTCATCATCATCATCATCATCACCATTTTTCATCAATACGCGGGTGAAACCGCAGGGCGCAGCGTTACATAAAAAAAATAAAGGGTTAATCCATCGCAGGATTCGCAGGGTTACCAAAATACTTACCAATAAATTATCATTTAAAAAACCTTCAAAAAGACTTCAAAAAACAACAAAACACAAACATTGTGCCACTACAAAGAACAAAATACTATTTATACGATACCTCCATGGATTTTGAAGTCGGGTGGGAACTATTATCAAATTAAAATTATTGTTGTTGTTGGTCCCGCCCGTCTTCTGCACTTCGCCTTCGCCCGAATGCGTAGCTATTGCTTCGACTATTTTGGAAGGCGTTATAATAACTGGTAATTCGGTTACTCGGACTGCTTATTGTATTTTGTAGTGGTACGGAACCCTCAGTCCGCGAGCCTGACTCGCACTTGGCCGGTTTATCTTTAACCTTCCATCACCATCATCTACCATTGACTTATACTCCGTTCACAAATATTAGATATTTTATACAAAGAAATGTCACGAAAAGTCACTGTCAAAGTAACATGCCAGTTGCTCAAAACATTTTTAACTCATGAAAAATATTTTACTTTCTATTTTCTCCGGCTTTTCTCTCGCGCGGTACAATGGAAGATTTTCTGATAGTTCCAAAAATAAATAAAAATCATTATTTTATAATTGTTCATATTAATTTATTGTTTTTTTTTTTTTCAAAAATTGTAAACTACCATTATGTAAGATATGTTTTGCACTGATAACCCTTTTGTTTACATAAAATGTCTAAGATTAGTGAACGGAGTCTAGCTAACCCTTTCACTCCACCTCATTGTTGCAGCGTCCTACACAAAGGCAATAATCGGTACCCATGCCCGAGATGTGGTAAAATTTACCAGTGGAAGTCTAACTTGGGAAGGCATTTGAGAACACACAAGGTAAGTTAGTATCGCCATCATTTCAGCCATAGGACGTCCACTGCCGGGCATAGGTCGATATCCAAAAGGGCCAGTTGGAAGCGGCCTGCATCCAGCGTTTCCCTGCGGTCTCTTTTAGGTGTTCTGTCCATATTGTTGGTTGCCGTCCAACGCTGCGCTTACCGGTCCGTGGTCTCCATTCGAGAACCTTTCGGCCCCATCGGCCATCTGTTCTGCGTGATATGTGCCGTGCCCACTGCCACTTCAACTTGCTAATCCGATGGGCTACGTCGTCGGTAACTTTCGTTTGTCTATTTTCTTCAAGTTAGTATACCAGTTAGTAAAACCACTTCGTTTTATCCTACGAAGTAGAATTTTTAACCGACGATAGAAGGAGGTTATCTATTCGATTGTATGTTTTTTTTTTTGGTATGTTTGTTACGCGGTTACTCCGCCAATTATGAATTGATTTTGATGATTCTTTTTTTGTTTGGTAGGTCATACTTCAGAGGTGGTCCCATATGAATTTTATCGGAATTGATTCAGCACTTTTTGAAAAAATCAACAATATTTTTTATTTATTTTTAAACACCCGGCTTCAAGACTATACCTACATGAACAAACTTAAACTAAAAAGTAGATATGCTTTTAAATCAACCCTACACGATGAGAAAGCTTTAATAGAAATGAAACGGTTGCGTAATCTTTCCAACAATAAAGTAGTTTTCTTTAAGAATAAGTACATATTAACGTAGATAAGTCAACGAAGGTTTCACTTCTGTCTTGACTTTTTTTCCAGGCGGTGGACGCGGGGGAACTGTATTGTGAGGCGTGCGACAAATCATTCGCGTCAGTCGCGACATACAGGCAACATCTGCGGATATCGCGGCGACACGTCTCAGAGAACGAATTCAGGTACAACCCTAAAGGCTACGCTTTCTCGTCCAGTCGCAGGGCACCCATATTGCCATCGTTGGTATACGATTATGCTTGGAAAAAAAAAACCTGTCAAGTGCGAGTCGGGCTTGCGCACTGAGGGTTCCGTACCAACACACAACTTGTAAGTAGGTAAAGTAAAAAAATATATGCAAAAAGACAACATCCCTTCAACGCCCAGGTGGTCACCCATCCAAGTACCGATCGCGCGCGACGTTGCTTCCCTTTGGTGGTCGTACGATAATCGGTGGAGAACAAAAATTGGTCACCGACTCGCACTTGGACATTTTTTTATACCTTAGAGTGTGTACTATAATCATGCCAAGTTTGACGTTTGTACGTATTACCGTTTTTACATGAGAGCTAATACAAAAATACGTTAAATAAATACGATTGTTGTATGGGAACCCCCCTTTCATATCTACTTTTAGGCTTTTTTTATTATTTCCTAATTAATCCGCCGTAACATTACATATTCTGTAAAATTTTCAACTAGCTATCTATTACGGTTCTAAAGATACAGCCGTTTAAAGGTAGGACGGACAGACAGGCAGAAAGACAGACAGACAATGTAGGCTTAGTAATAGGGTCCCGTTTTTACCCTATGGGTACGGAACCCTAAAAAGCGTTTTTGATTACAGTTTCACTTGCAACGAATGCGGTAAGAAATTCGTGAACAAGACTCGTTTGAGAGACCACATCGACTGGGAGCACTTAAAGAAAATCAAATTTCGCTGCCAGCTTTGTAATAAGGTACATTGTGGACCACTAGCAACGCCCCACGGTTTCACTCGCAATCCACAGCAATGATTTTACTATGACTTGTAATAATAAGTGTTTTTTTTTGTTTGTTTGTCAAACAAGCAGACCTCCCTGCCGCCTGATGATAAGCGATCACCGTCGTCTATGAATACCTGCAACATCAGGGGCATCACAGTTACTTAGCCGACCCTTAAAGACTATTAGATTATTTAGATAGCCCGTTGGTCCAGTTGGTAGTGAACCTGCCTTCTGCGCTTGGGGGCGTGGGTTCGATTCCCACCTACGACAAATATTTATGTGATGAACATTTGTGTTTGTTCTATATCTGGTTGTTAATATCTATTTAAGTATGTATTTAAAACTATATATGTATGTATATCAGTCTCTGGCAGCCATATCACAAGCTTTGCTTAGTTTGGGGTCAGATGACCGTGTGTGAAAAAATGTCCCGAATATTTATTTATTTTTTAACAGTCCTTTTGAAGAACCCCTTTTTATAGTTACTCGGAAATGCCGCAGCGAGCTCATTCCACATATAGCAGGTGTGAGGCATGAAAGATCGCGTAAAACGCACCGTGTGCGATTTCCACCGATCTATGATATTTGGACGAGTTTTCAGGCGGTGGCGGCTGGTGCGATGACAAAACCGCGATGCCGGTGATTGTGTTAAACTAAAATTATTATATGATTATTTACGGGATATTTACCGTGGTAAGGTTGTGGAATGAGCGTAAATAATCATATAACTTTAGTGAACAACCGTGATAGTTTAAAACGGTGTTTTAAATTATTGTTATATTTTTCAGCCGTTCAAATGCCACACGTCTCTGTATGTCCACTTGCAGAACGTACATAGGAACAAAGAGAAGAAGGACAATCTCTGTCACGTCTGCGGGAAATCTTACCAGGTGCGTACACTTAGGGGTCCAGTATATGTATAAGGGTCCACATTATCTATACTAATATTATAAAGAGGAAAGATTTGATTGTTTGTTTGCATTGAATAGGCTCCGAAACTACTGAACCGATTTGAAAAATTCTTTCACTGTTGGGAAGCTACACTATCCCCGGTTAACATAGGCTATATTATATTTTCAAAAAAATTGGGATCCTTACTAAAACTTTAATAATGTAACCCAAGGTGTAAAAAAATAAGTTTTACAATTTTAACTTTGCGTGTTTGACTGTTCTAAGACAGGACAACGTCTGTCAGGTCAGCTAGTTGAAGATATAAATAGAAGTTCGGTCGTGCTGCTCTCACCTTTGGGATGGATCAGCTAAGTATCAGCTTGGGGCGTTCGAGTCTATTGGGAAACGTGCCAAGAGGTTCATCAGCAACGAATCCCTGGTTCAGACTAAGCTACTTAGTCTTGAGCATCGGCGTAAAGTTTCTAGTCTATCGGTTTTTTATCGAATATATTTCGAAGAGTGTGCATCGGATCTGCATGATCTGGTTTCCTCCTGCCCATTTTCCTATCGGACTGCCAGAGCGGGCACAAAAATTGACACCGCTTTATGGTTTATATTCCGAAAACCCGTACGAAGCGCTTTGATTCCACTTTTATAGACAACTAGCCGTTGCCCGCGACTTCGTACGCGTAGACTTTCATATAAACTTTCAACCCCCTTTTGTCATCTATAATTCGGCCCTTTCGTAATATCCTTTCTTAGCGGACCTCTACACCCCATAAGGAATCTACCTGCCAAATTTCAGCTTCGTAGGTCATGTAGACTTCGAGATTTCGTGTTTAATGAGTGAGTGAGTAGATGAATTTAGCTTATATATATAGATAGATAGACATCGGCGTTCCCCGATAGTTACAATCTGGGTGTCTTCAAATCACGAGTGAATCGGTTCGTTCTAGGCAAGCGTGCTCCAATGTAGACCAGTAAGCGATGACGCGGTCTACGATGGAGCGCACTTGCCTAAAACAAACAGATTCACTCATGATTTCAATATAGTTTTGTAAGCAGAATTTTAGTAACTTTTTGAGAAAAATATATAATGCTTTTCTCCACAGAATGCAGCCAAGCTGAAATATCATATCATAGCGCTCCACACTGGTGAAACTCCATACCAATGCTCGCAGTGCACCGCTGCCTTTGGATGGTACTCCAGTTTATATCGACACATCAGAGAAGTGCATTACAAGGTACGTACATAGTCTGTGTGTAGCACCGAAAACACAAGTAAATAGAACGGAAATGAGGAGGAAAATCTGTTACCAGGCATTATGACAGAACCTTGATTGAATATTCTTATTTAGATCAACCCGTCGAACTCCGCATCCAAAGAACTTGGACTTTCGGTCCCATCGGCCATCTGTTCTGGGTGTTATGTGCCCTGCCCACTGCCACTTCAACTCAGTACCATAATGTAATCACTGGCAACACACACAACGCTTAAGTTTTTAAAATATATTTTATCTTTTTCAGGTGAAAACTCAGCCTAAGAGGACGAAGAAGGCCAAGAAGTTAGAAATTGAACCTCCTGCCTATATGAATTATCATCCATAACTACAGCTAATGGCATTACTCCACAATCTTAATTGATTATAGAAGTTAATGGGACTTGACCGACGTCGTCGGTCTTTAATGTCGTTGGTCCCAAGTTTTTTTGGACGACAGCTGCCGTAGTCAGCTCCAGCCCTGGGGTAGAGCGAGAGGAGCGGTTGATCTAGGCGCCAGATAGCAAGGGGCGCGAGAAAGCAAAAAAAAAATATAAAAAAAAGATGGCGCCTTGAGGCGTTGCGTGGAGTGGCAAGCGGACATAGGCTAATCAATTCCGGGCTAGATCCCGGACTTCGTTGTCGGCTCTCGTGGCAGGCGGTCGTGTTTCGGAGCGCTCCGCTATCTAATTTCATTTGTTTTGTTACCCTGTGCGAATAAGTTTTTTGTGTTGTGTTCAAATCCAGGTAAGTCGGCTCCTCTCGTTTGTTCCTAGAGTGTTCGCCGTCTAGTGCGGCGGCCATTTTGGGAGGGCGAGGGAGAAGCCGACAGTGGTAGCGATCGGCCGGCATAGTCAAATCGGCCCCTACTGCTTCCTCTTGGGTGCTTGTCCGTAAGGGTGGGCCGGTGGCCATTTTGGAGGCAGAGCAGGACGCCGCATTTTGTTGCGGTGGGTGACGTCACCGTAGTGATAGTGATAGGGACGTTATCTCTGACAATGACACTTTTCGACAGTGACATTTGTTTGTTTTGTTTTTGGTTGTGTCTGTTAGTCGTGGGCTGGCAGCCCACAGCTCATGAACTTTCTTTCATTGTTTTTTTCATTTTGCCTTGTGCCACCCCCCCCCCCCCCCCCCCCCAACCTTCATGGGTCGCATTTCCCCCTTCCCTCACCCTCCTCCCTTCTCTCTCATGGGTCGAACTTTTGTGTTTATTCCCCCATGGGACTTGAATTTTTCTTAATTTTAACGGGATAATGCGGCGGCTTAGGCCCGCTCTTCTCTCTCTCGCAGACTCCCCCGCCTACTCCGGAGCCAGACAGGCAGACGGAAAGGGCGAAGCGCCCTCCCCACGCCGCCGGCTTAAAATCAGCCGCTGCCGGTGAAGGATCGCATGGAACGCCTGAAGAGCTTCTCTGGAAAAAAGTCGTCAGCGGTGCCACCAGTGGCTGGTATAGTGGTATCAACATCCGCTCCAGCTACGCCCGACGCATCCATCTCCAAGAAGCTGCCGCCCGCTAAGACAGCGGGCTTAAGAAAGTTTGGAGAGCTGGACGTGAGTTCGGCCTCCAAACTGCCACGCCTTGAGCGTGCGCAGCGAGCAGTCAGGATGATAATGGCGGAAGCGACGGGCCAAAGCTCCAAGCTGAACAAAACAGAGATCTACGCGATCAGCGGCCACGAAAACGACATAGTTGGGGCACTAGGCCTACAACTAAATAAATAAACTAGGCGAGGCAGAAATGCGGGTGAGCGAGCTGGATCGGTGCCTATCGTCAGTTCCGGTTCAGTCGGGGGAGACTTCAAGCTCCGGCTCGAAGTCCTTTGCAGTTCTCCGCACCTCGGGGAGAAGAGCTGAGGCCGACCCGTCTAACCAGTACTGGCGTTTTACCCTTCAGAGGGTAACACTGAACCGAAGACGGCAGAGGACATGAAAGGAGCCCTCGAGAAGGCTTGCAACCCAAAGGAGATGTCGATTGGCATCTCCAAGGTGCGCAAGGTCGGTAACGCGGGGGTGGTTATCCAAACGCCGTCGCCGCTGCGGATAAGTTCCGCAAGGCGGCGCCACCCTCACTAAGGGTCCCAGAACCCAAGCGCCGTCAGCCGTTGGTGGCACTGGCAAATATAGAATCCCGCCTTCGAGGAGGTCGTGGACAGCCTCCATAAACAGAACTTGGCCGGCGAAGTCGATTGGCCCCTGTCCCGGCTTCAGGCCGAGATGAAAGGGGCCTTCAAAAAGGGTCGGCGTACGTAAGGTTCTGTGTGAGTGGCGCGCTAAGGGACCTTCTGGTTGGGCGTGGCTCTGTGTACATAGGGTGGATGGCGGTGGACGTAGTGGATTACATCCGCTGCAACAAGTGTCAGCAGTACGGGCACCCGGAAAAGTTATGTCGAGCGTCGGAGGAGACGTGCGGTCGCTGCGGCGAGACCGGCCTTCGCTCCGACACCAAGGCCAACAGTCTCCTGCGCCACATGCAGGAGGTTCCGCCGAGACTGCGCCCACCCAACGGCGTCCAGCGCGGAAACATGCGTAAGCAAGACTGATCGCCACGACCCACTATGGCGGACACTAGATCTGTCAAAGTGGGTCAGATCAACTCCGGGAGCAAGCCGGGAGCTCCCGCGTCGAAACTAGTGCACCACCCAGTGCGGTAGTTTCGACGCGGGAGCTCCCGGCTATCGCGGGTGAGCTCGACCTGGATATTGTTTTTGTTCAAAAACAATAATCCATGGTCGAGTTCCTCACCCAGTGTGGACCGTGTCCGAAGGCGGGCGGCGACGAGCGTGGGCGCCCGCGCCTGAACAATGTCGGTACAGGGACCCACGAGCGAATGGGACGACTGAATGGTAACGAGCCTGTATCCGTCCTGTATGAGAGGTTTTCGGAAGTTTAGAGCAAACGGCGACCGAACGCTTGAGATTAGTAAAAGCGGCAAAGACGGATATGAGCTATGAGTGGTGGTCGCCGGCGCTGGACCGGCTCCGGCGGCAGCAGTGCAAGGCTAGGCGTGCGTGGCAGAATGTTAGGAAATCGGGAGGAATGAGAGAAGAGGATGCAAGGGTGGTGTTCCACGGCACGTTAGAAGTATAGAAGAGAGATGGAGCGAAAGGAGATAGAATGGAATGATCAAATAGCGAAGATCGGCAACCACGATCCTTGGGGCCTGGCGTACCGCGCCGCGTGTGGGAGACATCGGGCTCCGAGAAACGTGGTGAGTGCAGTGGAGTATGTGGGAGGCAGCTCGGACGACGTCAGTGGTGCCATGCGCACGCTACTGCACGCGCTCTGTCCCGACGATAATGTGTCGCGGGACCTACCATACAGGTGCGAATCATGGCGTCACTGTCGCCGTCAGTGGCTGATGCCGAGCCGGTTTCGGAGGCGACACTGGGGAATCATCCGGTCTCTGCGCAACACGACGCCGGGAATGGACGCACTCACGGCACGCATCGTACGCCGCGCGTGGCCAGTCTGCCGAGCAGAGTTCAGCCACGTGTACGGCCGGTGTGTCAGTGAGGAAGTGTCTCCGTCTTGCTGGAATGGGGGCCGACTCTTGGCGCTGCCGAAGTGGAACGGGAAACCGCTGTCTTACCTACCGAGGGCCTTCCCGTGTTAGGGAAAATCCTGGAGAGGGTGCTTAGCTGTGCCCCTAGGTGTTAGCAACCACCAGCACGGGTTTGTTCGGGGTCAATCCACGGTCACGGCGCTGCGCTCGAACCTCGATAATGAGAGATCTGTTGGAGAGAAGTACGTCCAGGCCATATTCCTCGATATCAGCGCCGCTTTTGACAACGCTTGGTGGCCCATGATTATGGTGAAAGCCAAAAGAAGTTACCCGCCAAACATCTTTAGGATGTTGGCGGACTACTTTTGCGACCGGCGCGTTGCCATGATTGTGGGCACCCAGGTGGAATGGATAGTGTTCACGATGGCTTGTCCGCAGAGGTCACTGTTGGGGCCGACACTGGAACGTTTTTCTGGACGACTTGCTCGCTTTGCTGGCTCCGGAGAGCGGAGTGGAGATGGTCGCATACGCCGACGATGTTACCACCGTGCTGGGACTGGTGGCGGGGTGGGCGAGCCGGAACAGGCTCCATTTCGCCCGGCCAAGTCCCAAACCATCACGCTGGAGTAGGTGAGCGGGGCGAGCTTCGGCAAGATGTCTAGGGTTTCGGCTTCGACTCAGAGGTGCGATATGGACTTAGGGCCGGCGCTGCCCATATCCAAGAACCTCAAAAATTATGACATACGAAATTCACCAACGTGCACTGGGCCAGCGTGGTGGATTAGGGCCCATCCTCTCTATGAGAGAAGGCCTGTGTCCCAGCAGTGG
Source organism: Agriopis aurantiaria (assembly GCA_914767915.1). Lineage (NCBI taxonomy): Eukaryota > Metazoa > Arthropoda > Insecta > Lepidoptera > Geometridae > Agriopis > Agriopis aurantiaria. The sequence continues at coordinate 3,943,155 of OU612010.1, read as the reverse complement.
GAACATGATATGGTGATAATGATCGAGGATGATGATGAAAACTTTTCAAGGAGCCAAGTGCCAACAACACACGGGCTATTCCAAAACGGGGCCTTACGGCTACCTGTTTTAAGCTATTCTGCATCCCAAGTACCATTCTTTATCGATCGTCAAATTCGATAAAATGCCATAGAATCGATCAAAGCGAGTACTGATCAAATGGCATATTATCGAATTTAACGATCTCAACTGTCAATTTGACGATCCATAAAATATCGATATATTATTTATCGATCGTCAAATTCAATATAACGCCATTTGATCAGCACTCGCTATGCTCGATTCTATGGCATATTGTGAAATTTGTCGATCGATAAAGAAAGGTACTTGGGGCCCTGTTTAGGTGATTGCGAAAAGTTGCGCGACCGTATACCGTATCTCGGCGCGTTAAGGTTCACGTTGGCGTGATTTTCCGCACAGCGCTGTTTCGAGCCCGCGGTAAGAGATAAGGCTTCTGCGATATTAGTTTTGTCACAGTCACGTCATTCGGAGATCGACGTGAGTGCGACTGAGACAAACAATTTTTCCCATGAACTTTAGTATTATATTTAACTTGTGATTTGACTGATACTTAGTTTTAAGAATATTTTAGTGATTTAGAACCTGTATATGATCTGAAATCTATAGAAATAATAAATAACATATTTTTTAACTGTTTTCTTTTATTTCTATCACAAATAAACATATATGTACAACTAAATAAAGCTAACAACACATATACTTTTACAAGATAGACCCCGCAAGTTCACCTGTTTTGCGTGTCTTTTCTTCAGTTGTATCAATACAACATAATAAGGTATTTGACTATAATAATATTAAAAATATGATTCATGCTGGTTTAATCCTAGACTATTATTTTAATTACTAATGAACCAGCACAGTGCGAGTCGGGCTCGCGCACGGAGGGTTCCGTACCATCACAAAATACAATGATTATCAATTTAAAAAACCGACAACAAAATTAGTAAAATATGGCATTTCGATTCGATGAAATGATAATGTCTTCCAAGTAATGAAATTACCAGTTTTTTAGCAACGCACACCTGCTGTCTGACGTGCGTGACGTCACCTGTCGATTACCACGGAAGACCAGCGCTGGTTGTTTACAACCAGCAATACGCTGAGTTGGCATCGGCTTGTGACACAAACTATTACATTGTTGTTTTAATTTTATTAATAATGTCTGTATATTTCGTTTCTGTCACAAATAAATATTTTTCTTTCTTTCTTTCTTTCAGTTATAACTTGAACAGAAATTTGTCAGCGACTCGCACTTGGCCTTTATTTATTATTTGTTGTTATACTGAGTGTGTACTATAATCATGCCAAGTTTGACGCTTGTACGTATTGCCGTTTTTACATTAGAGCTAATACAAAAATACGTAAAAAAATACGTTTGTTGTATGGGGGGTATCCCTTTACCTTAACCCTTTAACCTTTTTATTATTTCTTAGTTAATCTGCCGTAACACTTGATATCATTTGAAAATTTCAACTGGCTATCTATTACGTTTCGAAAGATACAGCCGTTTAAAGGTAGGTAGGATGGACGGACGGACAGACAGACAGACATCGTAGGCTTAGTAATAGGGTCTTGTTTTACCCTTTGGGTACGGAACCCTAAAAAATATCCTTCTGACTTTCCACGGTTGATCTGCGGAAGAGAAGCAGGACGACAGATTTTCTTTTTAACTTTCCTCACTTTCTCCACTGTCATACATTTCTCTAACTACCCTCAATAATTCGCTTAAATTCAATCCAGTTTTCGCAGAAATGCCAATCACTTCCGTATCCTTCTTCAACTTTTCAAACTCCTTCCTAGCTTCCGGTAGGTCTATTTTGTTGACTACTACGCATTTCCGGCGATGTTCCAAAGCCGGATTGTACTGGCGTAGTTCGTGAGAGAGTGTTTCATATTGGTTGGTAGGGGAGTCGGTTCCGTCTAAGAGATAGATTAGACCGCGGCAACGTTCGGCGTGTTGGAGGAACTGGATGCCTGAAACATTTTATTTTATGCAACTAAGTGACGAGATGAGCAAGTAGCTAGCCTGATGGTAAGCGCCAAGTTTACCTATGACAAAAAAGTTTTTTAGTTAATCTGTATTGTCCCACTACTGGGTAAAGGTCTCCAATTCCTTCCACAGGTCTTTGTCATGGGCCAGCATCGACCAATCTTTAAAAAAAAACAGTGCCATCCAGAAATTAGATTTTTAACAGTACATTTCGCAGAGTGCATCGGTTCTGCATGATCTAATGCCCTCCTGCCCATTTTTCTATCGGACCGCCAGGGCAGGCTCGAAAAGGCGACACCGTTTCATGTTTGATATTCCGAAAACCCAAACATAGCGCTTTGATTCCACTTTTATTGTGTGACCTGTTGTCTGTGGAATGCTCTGCCTGAATGGGTGTTCCCCAATGGTTACAATCTGGGTGTTTTCAAGTCGCGACTGAATTGGTGTTTTTCTAGGCAAAGTGTCATCGTAGACCGCATTATCACTAACATCAGGCGAGGTAGAGGTTAAACACTATTTTTTTTCTCAAACTCTATTTAATTTTTTGAGATTATTAAGTCCACAAAAGTAAGCACGTTTGTCCATAACAGATGTTGACTTGATAAAGTTTGTGAATTATAATTACCAAGTCCGTAGTTCTTGTGTGAACCAGGTATTAATCCTGGTAAATCAGCTATTGCTACCTGCTCGTAGTCATCGTACGGGATCATTCCTGAAATGATCATAATGGCAACATTACAAAAAGGTGCGTTTTTGTAATCCTTTGAGTTGTAATATAAGTTGGGTAAATTTAGATTCAGTATGTCTTTCACATAGATAGTGAACAAGGTGGGACCTAGAACACTTCCCTGCAGAACCCCGAAAGCAATGAGCATTTGGCAGGTCCTTTGGTCTCCTAATTTTATAGAGATTCGTCTGTTTAGTAATTGCTAGTGAAGCAGTTGGATGCACTTCCTTTAATGTAAAGCATTCGAGTTTTTTAAACTAATATTGGTGAGGATAGGACTGTGTCAAACGCTTTGGCAAGATCGAGTAAGTATCTTACCAATGTGCGGTTTAAGAGTGGTGAAAGGGTAGGGAGCGACAGCTGGCCTAGCGCGCGTCAGGGCCCGCAGTAGTGTGCTCTTGCCCGCGTTGGGGAACCCGAGAAGTCCGATGTGTGCCATCGAACGTACTTCTAAATAGTATACTTCTGTTTCGCCTTCTGCACCTAGCTCGGCTATCTCTGGGGCCTGTGAGATAAAATAGAGGGAGGTAGAATGGGGATCTCACTCTGCAGCTTAGGTACCAGCAGTTACGCCGAGTTTTAGTAAGGAGCAGGCAATGAACATAACGAAAAAGTAGACGGCCAACAACTCTACACCGAGTAAGAAAGGGACAGAGCGATTCAACTTCTACCTAGCGAGATTATTTTTAACAAGTAAATTTAATTATGAAACAATACATATAACCCGACAGCATTGCATAAATAGTCCCGATAAGTCCTATGATGTGATATTTAAAACGTGTTAAAATCGTAAAAGTTTAAAAGAATTTACCTGCTCAGTGTCAGTGAGGAAGAACTTGTTTCCCCTCCCGCCGGCGCCTCCCCGCGCGGCTACAAACATCACTCCCTCTTTGCTAAGGTCGCCAATTACTTGGCCAGATTCATCTTTTATTATTGTACCTGAAAAACAATACATTATTCTATTACTACATCTCCACCGGAGCCTTAACGCAGCAACGCGCATTATTTTTAACCGCTTTGAAAAAGGAGGAGGTTATCATTTCGACTGTGTTTTTTTTTTTTTTTATAATTAATTACTTTACAGTATTTCTATCCATCACGGAAAAAACGTTTATGCTTTTTACCCACGACAGATAAGGTTTTACCCATGACGGAAAAGAGGTCTATGCTTTTTACCCATTTTACCAAATTTTTACAGATAAAATGTTTTACCCATGACATAGAAAAGGATCATTAAAAATTTCATTTACATACACCTACTCTTTTCCATCATGAGTAAAAAGCGTAAACCTTCTCTTATCCATTGTGGACAAAAAGCGTAAGCCTTCTCTTATCGGTTGTGAGTAAAAAGCATAAACGTTTTCTTATCTGTTGTGGGTAAAAAGCATAAACCTTCTCTTATCCAATGTGGGTAAAAGAGTAAACCTTCTTTTATCCAATGTGTGTAAAAAGCATAAAACTTATCTTATCATCATTTCAGCCGTAGGACGTCCACTGCTGGACATAGGCCTCCCCCATCGATCTCCAAAAGGACCGGTTGGAAGCGGCCTGCATCCAGCGTTTCCCTGCGGTCTCTTTTAGGTCGTCTGTCCATCTTGTGGGTGGACGTCCTACGCTGCGCTTGCCAGTCCGTGGTCTCCATTCCAGAACCTTTCGGCCCCATCGGCCATCTGTTCTGCGTGATATGTGCCCTGCCCACTGCCATTTCAACTTACTAATCCGGTGGGCTATGTCGGTGACTTTCGTTCGTCTACGAATCTCCTCATTTCGGATTCGATCTCGTAGAGAAACCCCGAGCATAGCCCTCTCCATAGCTCGTTGTGCGACTTTGAGCTTGCTTATGAGGCCCATAGTGAGAGACCACGTTTCAGTGCCGTATGTCATCACTGGTAACACACACTGGTCGAAGACTTTCGTCTTAAGGCACTGAGGTATTTTGGACGAGAAGACGTTGCGTAGTTTACCGAACGCTGCCCAGCCGAGTTGGATTCGCCGATTGACCTCTTTCTTGAAGTTGGACCTACCTAGTTCGACGGTTTGTCCTAGGTAGACGTACGCGTCAACAGCTTCAAGAACTGAGTTCCCAACTGATACTGGGGCGGGCACAACATGGATATTTGACATAACCTTTGTCTTGTCCATGTTCATTTTAAGGCCCACCTGTTGGGAGACTCGATTGAGGCCTTCGAGCATCATGCTGAGATCTTCCATCGATTCTGCCATGACCACAATATCGTCGGCAAACCGAAGGTGAGTGATGTACTCGCCGTTGATGTTGATGCCGAGTCCTTGCCATTCCAGGAGCTTGAAAGCATCTTCCATTGTGGCAGTGAACAGTTTCGGAGAGATAACGTCTCCCTGTCTCACTCCTCTTCGCAATGGAATTGCCTTCGAACTCTGCTCCTGTACTCGGACCGACATGGTGGCGTTATTGTACAAACACTTCAACACTTCGACATACCGATAGTCAATACGGCATCGCTGGAGAGACTCGAGCACCGCCCATGTCTCGACCGAATCAAAGGCTTTCTCATAGTCCACAAACGCTAAACATAGTGGCAAGTTATATTCTTCGGTCTTCTGTATAACTTGGCGTAGCGTGTGGATGTGGTCTATGGTACTATAGCCTTTTCGGAAACCGGCTTGTTCGATAGGCTGGAAGTCATCGAACCTTAAAAAACTTATCTTATACATAGTGAGTAAAAAGCCCAAAATCTTCACTTTTCACTCGTGAGTAAAAATCATAAACTTATCTATTCCATCATGGGTAAAAAACAGAAAAGTTGAGTACTTACCCAAAGGTACAGGGACTACGATATGCGAGGAGTTCTTCCCATTGCATTCTTTGTTGTACCCCTTCTCCCCGGGCTTGGCTTGGATCACCGACTTGCAGTGGTTGAGACTCTTCACTGTGTGTGTAGCCTGTATAACATATTATTTATTAAAAACAAAATTAAACTGGGTGACTTCAAGTCGTGAGTGAATCAGTTTCTTCTAGGCAAAGCATGCTTCAATGTAGACCCCATCATCACTTAACATCAGGCGAGGTTTGGGTCAGGCGCAATCCTATTATTAAACTACTCATCCTGCCTTCAAGCTGTGAGGCCCCTAGGATGAGGTCGTAGGCGATGCCCCACGTCGGCCACGCTTTACGCCGCCACTGGGAACAGGTTGGCTGAGGATGTGGTCGCATCGAAATCAATAAATGCTTTTAATAACAAACTGGACAGATGGATAAGGATGAAGATAATCTTAACAGATAAATACTAGGATTTTAACAGATAATGACTACAATGGTTGTCTGGAAGATATCGCTTTTAGCGATAAGGCCGCCACTTGTGGCACTAGCTCGTAAGTGTTTTTTATCTGTTTGTAATTTTTATTTCTGGTGTACACAAGGAACTTTCTATCTATATAATTATCAAGCTAGTCACAGGCATCCAGTGGATGCAAAAGGCAGGTTGTCGTTAAAGGGGGAAGCCTAAGTTCAGCAGTGGTCGTCTTCTAGCTGATGATGATGATGATCTAAATCTACTACATTTTGACACTGTGTTAAAGGCACATCATGTTGCAGCTGCTCACCTAATATCAAATAAATAAATATTTTACTGTATTATATTGGTTACCAGATACAATCTAACGTTCAAAAAGCTAGTAAAAGTAACCAGAATGTACTGTTTTTGTTCATCTATTTACAATAACGGCAACTGTTAGCAATATTAATTCTTTTTTCATCGTAAGTGCTGGGTTTAATAGTAATGAGACCAATAGAAAACGATGATGTAAGAGTTGGTGTACTAGAGATAGCTTTGTCTAGAACCTGATAAATTCCTCTAAAAAATTGCAGAAACATATAACCTCAACCTACAACCTCAAAACTTTTCACCTGAAAAACTACGTGACCTCCGTTCCCACCATCACCACCGTCGGGCCCAGCATGATCTTTACACCAAACACTAAGGAAAGATATGCATCCATCACCTCCATTGCCCGCCACAGCCCTAACTTTCTTTGCATCAACATAATATTGCACAGTACTCCTGGTAGACTTGGCTTTCAAACTACGCAACGCTTTAGGCATGTATTCACTATAGTTTCTGGTTATTTGGGTTGGGACAGTGATTTTTAAACGTTTTAATAATAAAATTACACGCATTTTTTATTATTGTTGTTTTAAATTGAGGTTATTTTTTTGTTTAGATGTTTATTTTATTTCGGCTGTTGTCAAAGAAATTGTCAGTGTCAGATTTTAATTTTAATCGAAGTTTTAAAAAAAAATGTATATGGCAACTGCGTCAATCACGCGGAGCCATAGATTCAATGAATCTATGCGCGGAGCCAAAGGCCCCAACACGGGGAAGAAGAAAAAAAAGTCTTTTTCAAAACTGATACTAATCAACGTCACTATCAAAGTTGTTTCTATTTAAGTTATGTCATTGTCATCTGTCATCATCAAACCAACCAATCATCCAGTTTTTTTTTTTTTGATCCAATCAAATCATTCCAATCAAATTAGTTTCTTGCCCGGTGTATATATTATTCTATGCTATGGTTTCTTGTAAGAAATGAAAACAAACCAATTTGATTTTATCTATTTCTCTGCTTCTTCTGTGTTAAACTATGAACAATCAATTAAATTCTACTCCGACCGCGTTATGTGTAGCGTGTTTAAGCTCTAAAAGAAAATTAAACCTGATAATCGAACAGGAAACTAAACAAATCTTCAGTGACATCTTAGACAATTTCGTAAGTATTTTCTAAGTATCTCTACTATATCTGGCAAAATAAATGATCTTATATGATAGCTAAGCTTACGCACTAGTATCCTTAATCACATAAAAGTGTAATTATTGCACATAAAGAGCTAAACTTGCCTTTCACTTTCACCTCTTACTATAGAGAATATCATCATTTCAGGAAGTTAGTACCTGTAACATTCTACTATGCTACGAATGTCTGGGACGTCTGAAGAGTGTTCTACGTTTTCGGAAACAAGTCCAACAGTCTCACCTATATTTGACAGGATGTACAGTAAGTACTACTTATAGTTAATTAAGTATCAAGACTTAGTACATGGGGTCAAAAGCCTCATGACATGAGTACATGACTTAGCGACTGTTGTCCTACAAACTACCTACAATTAAACATGATGATGGCCATCTTTTAAAAAATCTCTCAATATGTTAACTCAGCACAAGTTGCAAGATATTTATTTGATGATAGGCGAGCAATGATGGAGCGAGCGCCCCAGTATCAGTTGGGAACTCAGTTCTTGAAGCTGTTGACGCGTACGTCTACCTAGGACAAACCGTCGAACTAGGTAGGTCCAACTTCAAGAAAGAGGTCAATCGGCGAATCCAACTCGGCTGGGCAGCGTTCGGTAAACTACGCAACGTCTTCTCGTCCAAAATACCTCAGTGCCTTAAGACGAAAGTCTTCGACCAGTGTGTGTTACCAGTGATGACATACGGCACTGAAACGTGGTCTCTCACTATGGGCCTCATAAGCAAGCTCAAAGTCGCACAACGAGCTATGGAGAGGGCTATGCTCGGGGTTTCGCTACGAGATCGAATCCGAAATGAGGAGATCCGTAGACGAACGAAAGTCACCGACATAGCCCACCGGATTAGTAAGTTGAAATGGCAGTGGGCAGGGCACATATCACGCAGAACAGATGGCCGATGGGGCCGAAAGGTTCTGGAATGGAGACCACGGACTGGTAAGCGCAGCGTAGGACGTCCACCCACAAGATGGACAGACGACCTAAAAGAGACCGCAGGGAAACGCTGGATGCAGGCCGCTTCCAACCGGCCCTTTTGGAGATCGATGGGGGAGGCCTATGTCCAGCAGTGGACGTCCTACGGCTGAAATGATGAGCAGCTATAGGCTGATGTGCCAAATCACACGCACAGTGAGTGATAGTTTTTTATTTATCACATAAGTCCGCATTTGATGACCAACTCTTGTTGGTAAGCGATGATATGGTCGAAGATGGAGACTGTAAACTTAGGCTATGTGCGCAAATGGCAAGCCGCGTCATGGACAGCCGTCCGGCTACCATGTTACAGGAGCGGTTGCCATTGCGGTTAACCGTGTGCCAGCTGGCCATAACATCAACGTAACGTGGGGTGAGAAACCGTTGTGGTTTGTGGCTTGTTATGTATTATATCCTATTTATTGGGATTGATTGATATAAATCTTTTTTTAAATAAAAAAATCAGATTTAAAACTTTTTTTTTAAACTACAACACTTCATTGATTAATTAAAATCATAATGTTAATGTTTATCGTCGTAATGTTAAGGGGGTAGATAGATGGCTAGTAGTTATAAATACTACTTTGAATATGTAGGTATGAATATTTTGTTTTACTAAATATTGATTGCCTTATGCCTATATCAAACTACAAATAAAAAAATCACCGGGCGACACATTGTTTTTTTTTCGGAGGAATAGGGAATCATGCTATGATATTGAATCATGTGGAAACATGCTTTAAATGCCAAGCTTAGTTGTCGTGTTGCTAGTGTAAAAAAATATAATGTAAACTTTTATTATAAAGTTGTCAGATAATAAGTCAAAACTACTGTTTTAGTAGAAAACCCGACAAAATACGACACAATGTCTTTCGGATTTATTCCTTTATATGTGCTGTAAGACCTTGCCTCTTGCCAAATTTCATGATTCTAGATCAACGGGAAGTACCCTATTGCTTTTGATTCCCTTGTGAAATCGCAAAATATGCGACATAAACGGTCATATCTTTTGATCGCATTGACTTATAAGTTTGATTTTTTCACAGCTAAAAGAAACCGTATACCCAAGTATACATTTCAACTTGATACCTTAACGCATTCTTGAGAAAAAAGGACTTGACAGACGGACAGACGGACAACAAAGTGATCCTATAAGGGTTTCGTTTTTTACTTTTGAGTTACGGAACCCTAAAAAACACAATGTATGTGTCGCCGACTTTCTACTGGTGTTGCAGTAGAAAGCGAACGACAGCTCCAAAGCGCATTCTCTAAAATGAATCCATAAATAGATGTTAAAACTAATTTTAGTTATTTCAGAAACATAACAATCAACCAAGCTCCATGGCGAGATTAGAAATCACAAAAACGGAAACATTTGAATGGGAACCATATCCGAAAATTTCCAAACCAGACCCTTTTCTATCAAACATTTACAAAGATGAAGAAAAAATCACAAAATATGACAATTCACTCATGGAATCAGATAATGAACTTAGTGACAATGCTGACACACTTAATTTTGACTCTGATAATCCCACTTCTGAACTTAAACAATCAAAAAGATTTCATAAAACCAGTAAACTTACTAAACGTGATTTTGGGATGCTAGATTCACAAAATTACACATGGGAGGTTAAAATTGAAAATGTAATACAAAAGACTGAAAACACAGTAAATATAAAAGAAGAATCCGTAGATGTCGGATGCAAAGAGAATAAAGATGAAGTGATGAAATCGGTAACAAAGTATGAATTTAGCGATTCGGATGATGAACCTTTGAAAGCTAAAAAGGCACGGAAGAGGAAAGTTAAAAAAGAAGGTAATATAACGTAATATAAGACAATATGAACTAATTTATTGAATTAGGTGTTTGAGATCTTTCATTCTAAATGTACATGCCCCTAAATGTATTTTTGTACAGGTGACACACACATGAAATATATCTACTTCTTTATGATATTTCTCTGAAAGTCCACAGAGTTTTGTTTGTTTGAATTTTTCTATACTTAACCATCAATTCCTAAATCTGATTGGTCCCATAGAAATTTCATCAAAATCAGTGGTGGCCATGATACAAATGTCATCGACCACAAGCGCCACACCATGGATCCAGAGACGAACTACGTAAAGTTAGCTTAGCGGAATTTCGTACTGATTAATGAATTACTAGTTAGTTAATCAAATTATTGATGTGCGTTATCTATACGAATATTATAAAGAGGAAAGATTTGATTGTTTGTTTGTTTGCATTGAATAGGCTCTGAAACTACTGAACCGATTTGAAAAATTCTTTCACTGTTGGGAAGCTACACTATCTCTGGTTAACATAGGCTATATTATATTTTCATTAAAAAATAGGGATCCGTACTAAACTCCAATAATGTAACCCAAGGTGTAAAAAATAAGATTTACAATTTTGACTTTGCGTGATTGACAGTTCTAAGACAGGACAACGTCTATCAGGTCTGCTAGTCGTTAATATATAGAGAGAGAGGATCAAGTGTGACAATTTGGACTTTTATTTTGGCCTCCCTGACCACTATCTGTAATACATATGTCATCAAAGTAAACGAAATTGCATAGGTATTTACCTTAGAATAATTACACAATAGAAACCAACTACATTCGCAAAATTGAAGCATATATGGCTCCAAAAAAAAAATATATTACTATGACAATTTGCGCGGTGAAATTTTACCACAACAAATAAGAAAAGCAGCATACGAGTAATGGTGTGACATTCTACAGGTAATCCATTAATTTTCTTGGTTAAATCGTTTGAAATACCAATCGTAACGTAAGCTACAAAGGGAATTTGGAGCTTACGTTTTGAGAAGGCGTTGTTTGGAAACCTACCTTCTCTGAGTAGTTATTCTAAGGTATTTACTTATTTTGAAGTCAGTTCGTGTAATTGATAATTATTCGTTTTATGCCCGAAATCAAGATACCTAAAATTTAACTACGAATTAGGTATTACAGCTCTTAACATAGAGCAGGGGAGCATACTCTACTTTTTACACCTTCTGCGAGACAATGTAGTATTTATATTCTCTTTGGAGACAATAAAATTCACTGAAAATCACAGCACCAAACACCGTCTTTTGTTTCACATTCTTTGTAAACGCACCTTTTTTTTTGAGGTCTGCTTATGGTGGCCAGTTCGATTTTCGAACAAACTTCTTTACAACGCCATATTATGGGCATTTTTTATGGGAGTTTTCCACGAGTTTCCACACGAATTTGACGTTCCAAATTCAAATCACTTTATTCCCTAGGGAGTTTCATACAACTTTATATCCCTTAAGAGATAATGCTTTACTTTACGTATGTATTCTGTGTCCATAGTAAAAGAACAGAATCGCGAGCGGCCCGCTGGGGTAGTGTCAGGAGTTTGGGTGCAGAAGAAACTGCTGCAGCTTAATGTGCCAGCTGGACAGCTAGAGATGCTGGTGCTGAGCTGGGAGGAGGTATGTAACCCCTGAAGACTTAAAAACCACTGGAGTCTCCGAAGGATCATGGTCAAAGAAGACTATTTTATTTTAACCGACTTCGAAAAGAGAGGAAGGCTCTCAATCGGCCCGTATTTTTATTTGATTTTTAGGGTTCCGTATCCAAAGGGTAAAAACGGGACCCTTTTACTAAGTCTACCATGCCTGCCCGTCTGTCTGTCTGTCCTACCTATTAACGGCTATATCTTTCGAACCGTATAGATAGCCAGTTGAAATTTTCACAGAATATTTAATGTTACGGCGGATTAACTGACAAATAATAAAAAAGTCAAAAAGTAAAAACGAAAGGGGGGTCCCCATACAACAAACGTATTTTTGTATTAGCTCTAATGTAAAAAGGTTAATACGTACAAACGTCAAACTTGGTATGATTATAGAACACACTCTAAAGTATAACAACAAATAATAAATAATGGCCAAGTGCGAGTCGGTGACAAGTTTATGTTCATTACCAAGTTATAACTGGTAATTTAGTTATTGAATTTTGTGGTGGTACGGACCCCTCAGTGCGTGAGCCCGACTCGCGCTTGGCCGGTTTTTTAGCTTAGTTGTGACCCAACAACAATTCTGTTCTAGGTAGAACTAGAACGCCAGAAATCTCTTACAAGTAGTACGTATACTCGGCACGAGTTCCGTTGTCCCTCGTGCGTCGTCGGGTTCAACCACAGGTTCAAACTGGAAGCGCACATGAAGAAACATCTTCCGGTAATCTGGTAACACTTTTAACAATATTTTTTGCCCATCGGGCAGGCTAAAGCCTTTAAGGCCATACCGTCTCGTCATACCTTTTTAACCGACGAAAGGAGTTGGTTATCAATTCGACTGTATGTTTTTTTTGATATGTTTGTTACACGGCTACTCCGCCAATTATGGATTGATTTTGATGATACTTTTTTTGTTTGATAGGTCATACTTTAGAGGTGGTCCCATATAAATTTTAGCGCAATTGATTCAGCGCTTTTTGAAAAAACCAACAATTACCAAAAATATAAACAGGTGACTTTTTGGTTTGTGGTTTCCTCTTAGCAAAAATTTTTATGAAGACTTTCCGTCTCGGTTTTCTACTTTTTAGGGTTCCGTACCCAAAGGGTACAAACGGGACCTAATAATAGGGCTTTAAAATAGGGTTCCGTTTTTACCCTTTGGGCACGGAACCCTAGAAACGGTAATACGTACAAGCGTCAAACTTGGTATGATTATAGTAGGTACACACTCTAAACTATAACAACAAATAATGAATAATGGCCAAGTGCGAGTCGGTGACAAATTTCTGTTCACCACTGGTTCTCGAAAGGTCACCGAAGTTAAGCAACGTCGGGCGCGGTCGTTACTTGCATGGGTGACCGCCTGGATGTTGATGGATTGTTGTCTTTATGCACTACTTTTTTCTACTTTAGTAGCTAACTAGTTATGTGGTGGTACGGAACCCTTAGTGCCCGAGCCCTACTCGCACTTGGCCTGTTTAATTTCTACTTTATTAGCTAACAAGTCATGTGGTGGTACGGAACCCTCAGTGCGCGAGCACGACTTGCACTTGGCCGGTTTCATTAATTCTTTATTTTCCAGGAAGCTGGAGACTTAGAGTGCAGTATATGCAAAACGCGATTCAAGACTCAATCTGCATTATTATGTCATCGACGGAGGCATCGATCCAGGTACCTGTCACAGTTTTTTTTTTACATAGTACAAGTACAGAATATACACGCCAAAATGACATTGTAATAACTAGTAGTTCACCCCGAACTGAGACCTCACGATGCTTTTAATTCACCTACACCACACGATGCTTTTAATTCACCTACACCATAGTTACACCCGCTCCATAGTTTTCCTACCTACCATGATCTTGATTGAAACATATGACAGTTAACGGCTACGATAATCAACTGACAATCTTCACTTCACTCATACTGACATTATTTGTACAAAATAAGTTCATTTCCGATTCATTTGGAACTGCTTCATTTAACCAACGGGATTTTAACTTTGTAATTTTAATAAATCTTTACAACCCGTGCATCGGATTATACGAACTTAAAAATTATATTTACTTGAACTACTTGCCTACAACATTTCATGAAGATCGAGTAAACGGTACCCAAGTTATCGTCGAACAAACATCTCTATCTCTTCTTTTCTCTACATAGTATAAATTAAAGTCGCTTTTCGCGTCTGTCTGTCTGTCTGTATGGCCGCTAACTCCTCCTAAACCACGCAACGGATTTTGATGCAGTTTTCACCATCGGTTAGATACATTTTCACGGAAGGTTTATATATATAACTAGCGTACCGCCCCGGTTTCGCACGTAAATTACACCCGTGCGAAGCAGGGCGGGCGGGTCGCTAGTACAAACATAAATTTGTATAATCGCCGATTTGTCCCACTGTAAACTCTTATCACCATAATTATTTGGCTGCGTCTTCCGGTTTGTGATCTCCACTCAAGAACCTGTCTTCCCTATCGGTTATCGGTTCTTCGAGCGATGTGGCCTGCCCATTGCCACTTCAACTTGCAATTCTGTGCAGCTGTGTCGGTGACTCTGGTACTTCGACTAATTTCCTCATATCGGATAATAATAATTTGCATTAATAATGTCGCGGGAGAAACCGCGGGGCGCAGCTAGTTTGCAATAAATGAAACACCAGTCAACTAGGTAGCCGTGGTAGCCTATTTGGGAGCCCGCTAGACATGAAAGCGTGAGGTCGCGGGTTCAAACCCCGGGCCCGTACCAATGAGCTCTTTGGAGTTTATGTACGGATTTTCATACCACTGGCTTTTCGGTGAAGGAAAACATCGTGAGGAAACCTGCACACGGAGAAGAAATTCAATAGCGTATGTGAATCCACCAACCCGTAACTGGGCCAGCGTGGTGGATATGGCCCAATCAACCTTTCGGGGGTAGGCTAAAAGTCCAGCAGTGGACTGTTTAAAGGCTGATTATGATGAGTCAACTATGCTACTGGGTAACGTTACAGATGGCGCTGCTCGGCGTGCTTGTCGCTGTTCTCCCGCGCGGCCGTGGCGGCTGACCACGTGGCGAGGACGCACGGTGCGCCTCCGCCCACGCACTCTTGCCACGTTTGTGGTGATAAGGCTAAGTAAGTAACTTACGAGGCCTATTACAAAATGAACCGTTCAATTTTAAGTATTTGTATTTTCGGGCATAGAACGAATAAATAAAGCCGTAATTTTCAAGAAAAATATAAATAGAATAAGTAAACCATAACATAAAAATGTTTATTTTATGACAGTAATTTAACGAAATCCATTCTCAAACTTCCCCCTCCTAAAGTTTTACGAAAAACTACTTTTGTAAATTGGAGGTAACATATGGATTTGTTGAGAATTACCAAAATCTGAAGCCGCTACATTCAATAAAAAATACAGATCTATTTAATACAACAACTGACTTTTCTACAGATCTTATTAGTTGAAAAAAAAATATATACCAAAAATCCAGTTATGGATGAATTTTTTTGTCAAAAATGGCGAGGTGGCGGGCAAACATAATAAAAATTAAAAAAAAGTGTGCTTAAAACCACACGACAGAAGTGAAACTTGACCCGCTGCCTTAGTCGACTCGAGCCGACTTTACCCGAACGAGCATCTGAGCGTGACGGCCACGCGAGTTCTGTGCTTTTCCGCCCCAAAAAGTGTCCAACGTGCCCAAGGAAGTATTTATTCAATCCAAAAATAAAAAAAATTGGGAACAAATCAGTTAATAATCTATGAAAAAAAAAAGCATTTCAATTGTCATTTTGTTTGTCCGCTCATGTGAAGCAATAGGACATAGGGTATATGACTGATTTTACGAAACCATCATAACTTATTTTAGTTTTTTTTTCTTACATAAAGCATATAAAGCAATCTTGTGAATTAATCCTCATAATTTTCAGTATTTGTGTTTTAAATGGCGGATCAAAATTCAAATTATTAAACTCTCGCGTATACGCTCCCTTTGGCATTTATGGGGCCACGTGACATTAGTGACGTCACACATAAGCAAACGAGTTCTTCTCGCCATACAATTGTTGCCTTTATTTACTTTTGTGTGACGTCATAAGGACAATCGATCAACATAGAGCGTTTGCAGTCGTCACGTGGTTAATGAAAATCATATTTTTATTTTGTACTAGCAGACCTGACAGACGTTGTCCTGTCTTAGAACTGTCAAACACGCACAGTCAAAATTGTAAATCTTATTTTTTTACACCTTGGGCTACATTATTGGAGATTTAGAAAGGATCCCTATTTAAAAAAATATAATAATATAGCCTATGTTACCCGGGGATAGTGTAGCTTCCCAACAGTGAAAGAATTTTTCAAATCGGTTCAGTAGTTTCGGAGCCAATGTAAACAAACAAACAAACAATCAAATCTTTCCTCTTTATAATATTAGTATAGATATAGTCAAATACCCAATTCAAGTTAAACAAATGCGAGCTATGGAGAGAGCTATGTTCGGAGTTTTCTATACGGGACAAAATTCGGAACGAAGTGATTCGACATAGAACTAAAGTTACCGACATAGCTCAAAGAATTAGTAAGCTGAAGTGGCAGTGGGCCGGCCACATTGCCCGAAGTACCGATAACCGATGGGGGTAAACGAGTTCTGGAGACCACGTTTAGGCAAACGTAGTGTAAGACACCCTGCGGCCAGGTGGAGTGACGATCTGCGTAAAACGGCGAGAAAAAACTGGATGCAAAGAACTGCCGACCGAGCTCAGTGGCGAGCATTAAGAGAGGCCTATGTGCAGCAGTGGACAGTTCAAGATGATGATGGACTCCTTTCAGCTTAGTACACCCTTTCCGCGGTACCCTGTAAGGTTGTTTATTTGTCAACAGTTCGCTGGGCAAGCTTCGGGTTCATTTGAAAAGCCACGCAGAGAGACAACACTGTGAACAGTGCGGGAAGACGTTTAGGGACAAATCGTCGCTCAGAACACACCTTTAGTGAGTACTATCAGAATCGAGATAATGAGCATCATTGTAACAAAGTGTCCGTGAAATTTTGATTTTAAATAAATTTATCTTAGTACTAGCAACGCGACTCGGCTTCGCACGGGTGTAAGTCTTATATTTTTACACCTTGGGTTACATTATTGGAGTTTTAGTAAGGATCACTATTTAAAAAAAAAATATAGCCTATGTTACCCGGGGATAGTGTAGCTTCCCAACAGTGAAATAATTTTTCGAATCGGTTTAGTAGTTTCGGAGCCTATTCAATGCAAACAAACAAACAATCAAATCTTTCCTCTTTATTAATAGTATAGATATAGATAGGTGACCCGACAGACGTTGTCCTGTCTTAGAACTGTCAAACGCGCGGAGTTAAAATCGTCGTTAAGTTTTCTGATATTTTCAAATTTTCTGCGCAATTTTCTTAATTATGGTTCCGTACCCAAAGGGTAAAATCGGGACCCTATTACTAAGCCTACATTGTCTGTCTGTCTGTCTGTCCATCCTATCTTTTAACGACTGTATCTTTCGAACCGCAATAGATAGCCAGTAGACATTTTGACAGAATATGCAATGTTATGGCGAATTAACTAAGAAAATAATTAAAAAGTTAAAAAGTAAAAACAAAAGAGGGGCTTCCCCATACAACAAACGTATTTTTTTAAAAGTTAGTGAGAGCCTCCTTTCAGTGCCGTATGTCATCACTGGTCGAAACGTCGTCAGTTCTTGAAGCCGTTGACGCGTACGTCTACCTAGGACAAACAGTCGAACTAGGTAGCTCCAACTTCAAGAAAGAGGTCAATCCGCGAATGTAACTCTGCTGGGCAGCGTCCGGTAAACTACGCAACGTCTTCTCGTCCAAAATACCTCAACTAATTATACGTACATAATTATTATCATATAAATAAATCGGCCAAGTGCGAGTCGGGCTCGTGCACTGAGGGTTCCGTACCACCACAAAATACAATAAGGTTGTCCAAGTAACCAAATTACCAGTTATTATAACGCCTTCCAATCGTCGGAGTAATTTGCTACGCAGTTCGCTACAGGCGCTCGAGTATAATAATTTGGAAATGAACAGAAATTTGTCTCCGACTCGCACTTAGCTATTATTTGTTGTTATACTTTAGAGTGTGTACTACAATCGTGCCAAGTTTGACGATTGTACTTATTATCGTTTTTAAAATTAAGTAATAAGTATACAAAGTGTAAATATTTGTTAATTCCACAGTATACACACAAACCAGATGGACTTTTCATGCGAAGTGTGCGACAAGAAATTCCGCTTCAAAAAAGCGTTGGAAATCCACAGCATTACACACCAGGCCTCTGAACTGCTATACTGCGCTGACGTAAGTATACTGTGATCTCGACTGTAAATTCAGGAAAGGCCCAGGGGAAAGAGATCGGAGATGTAACGGATAGCTGTTTCGCCGGATACTGAATATCCGGCCAACCTAGAAGCCTGATAGCCGGATAGCTGGATGTCCGGCCGAACATTGCCGATTGGCGCATCGTAATGTTGTTGACTTGATTGCAAACACGATCACTTGAGGTCATTGTAAACGTGCTATTGTTGTTTGAGATTATTATAAAATTATTCATGAAAATAATTGTTATTTAATATGTTAAATTAACAGGCGAGTTGGTGGTCAATCGTGGAATTATTCGCGATAAATAAAATGTATTTGATATGTGATTTAAATATAATACCTAAATCTAATATTATTATTTTTTTACTATCCGGTATCCGGAAAATTTTGGCCTGATATGCCGGATACCGGCTAGTTACCGGATATCCATTTCATCTCTAGTTTTTACTACTCGATAAGAGGCACTACTTGTATGTACACTTGAGAGTCAGTAATGGTGATTGGTGATTAGTTAGTACTGTCGCTGTCCTTGTGATAAAACAGCACTTTTTAATTGAATTCCAGTGTGACATGAACTTCAAGAATCGGCTGTCTTTTTATCAACACATCAATTACTCTATGAAACACATACACCCGGATAAAATCAAGTAAGTGTCTTAAACTCATAAGGTACTTCATTGGATCATCATCATCATCATCATCATTTCAGTCATAGGACGTTCACTGCTGGACATAGGCCTCCCCCCTCGATCTCCAAAAGGGCCGGTTGGAAGCGGCCTGCATCCAGCGTTTCCCTGCGGTCTCTTTTATGTCGTCTGCCCATCTTGTGGGTGGACGTCCTACGCTGCGCTTACCGGGCCGTGGTCTCCATTCCAAAACCTTTCGGCCAATGTGAATAAACAGTGGATAAATTGTCTTTCCACCGTTCCATCCTGCGAGAAAGAGACAGACGTATCTATATTTGTCGCGTCTACGTGCAGATAATAAAATCGACCAAGTGCGAGTTGGGCTCGCGCACTGAGGGTTCAGGGTTCCGTACTACATAAATATATATGTTTTATGTTTAGGTTTGTATATTTGTAAAATTACTTTATCATTTGTGTTTTTATGTGTATTACATTGGTAATATGGCGTTTGCAACTGGCACCTGCTGTCTGACGTGCGTGACGTCACCTGTCGGTTCCAACGGAAGGCCAGCGCTGGTTGTTTACAACCGGCATTACGCTGAGTTGGCACCGGCTTGTGACAGAAACAATTTTTTTTTATTGTGTTTAACTCGTAATGTCTATGTATCTATTGTTTCTGTCATAAATAAATATTTTTCTTTCTTTCTAAATTGTCAACTAAAGCACAAAATAATAATGCATAAAGACATCACGCCCAGGCGGTCATCCAAGTACCGACCGCGCCCGACGTTGTTTAATTTCGGTGATCGTACGAAAACCGGTGGTGAATAGAAATTTGTCACCGACTCGCACTTGGCGCGTATTTATTATTTGTTGTTGGAAAGTGTACTATAATTATGCCAAGTTTGACGCTCAGTGCCGAATTAGTAAGACCACAGAAAAGTTTTTTTTATTTTTTTATTAGAACTTCTGTCAATGCATTTTGGTAAGGAATTTGTTGTAGCCAGTTGCACCCATATAAACGAAACGTCAGTCATTCGAAATCAGTTTGACTTTCAGACCTAACCCAAAAAGGTAAGGTCCAATTTCTTTGGATGCGGAGTTCGACGCGTTGACATAAATAAGAATGTTCAATCAAGGTTCACTCATATGCCTGGCGACAGATTATCCTTCTCGTTTCCGTTCTATTTACTTCTCGTTTCTGTGAGTCTCTACTGTACATTTTGTGTTTGTATTTTTAGATATGCATGTGAGTTTTGCCCGCGTCGTTTCTCAAAACCAGCAAGATTGGAGGAGCATCGATTCAGCATCCACCTGAAACTGGCGCCGCATCTATGCACCGTCGACGGATGCACTTTTGTATGTATTTTATTACAACTGAGACCTTACGATGTTCAAGTTTTTACTTCACCTACACTAAGGTACATCCGCTCCATAGTTTTCCTACCTACCATGATCTTGATTGAAACATATGACAGTTAACGGCTACGATAATCAACTGATAATCTTCACTTCACTCATACCAACAGTATTTGTATGTACAAAATAAGTAAATTTTAGATTCATTAGGAACTCCTTCCTTTAACCAACGGTATTTTAACTTTGTTATTTTAATATATTTACAACCCCTGCATCGGATTAACTCATATACGAACTTTATATTTTCTTGAACTACTTGCCTACAAAGTTTCATGAAGATCGAATGAAGTATAATTATTTCGAGGTATAATTTGGATTGCTTCAAACGAAGGGTGAATAGTCTTCAAAGGTAGGCAACGCACTGACTATGCCCCGGGTATTGTAGGTGTCTATAGGCAGCGGTGGCCACTTACCATCAGGTGGTCCGTAGCTTGTTTGCCACTTATTCTATTTAAAAAAGGGGTTGTATGTAAAGTCGGTTTACGGACGATAATTTTACGTGATAACGCTTAGGCCGATCGTGCCTCTCTATCGCTTGTTCCGCGCTCTCGCTTGCACGCGCGGCTCAGGCGGAACGTGACTATTTTTCGTACGTGCAGCCGGCGTTCATCGATTTATAAGACGTTATCACGTCAAAAAATTCAACGGTACCAAGGAAGATAGACTAAGAGGAAAGACAATAGCGGAAGATTAGAGCGTAGCTCGAAAATTTGCCTTAAACAGTATAAACTTAGATGGCACCGTAATTTGAGCGTGCTATAGGTTGCCTCGAAATTCCGTAAGCGCTGCAGTCAGATAGCGTACGAAAGGGTTCTACAAATCACCGTAGCGCTAGTATCACAGGCAAGTTTCGCAACATTTCAATAGAATAAATAAAAGCGCCATCTACTGGTATAGGTTGCACTTCTCTTGAAATGTAATGAGTGTACTCAAGTGATCGTCGAACAAAGATACAAACATAAATTTGTTCTAACGCCGATTTGTCCCACCGTCGCCAACATATTGATAACTCGTTAAAGTTAACACCAGGCGTGATGGTGGTCAAACGCAAGCCTATTAATTATAATAAAAAAAATTACTAGTGTTTGTTTCCAGGCGAGCGCGTCGCGTCCCGCGCTCCGCACTCACACCCGCATGGTTCATAGAAACAAACGGTTGGAGAGGAACCATGTCTGTCACACTTGTGGGAAAGCGTACACGGTCAGTTACAGTAGAGTCTTATAACATACATAATAATTTAGTTTTTTAGGGTTCCGTCCCAATGAGTAAAAACGGGACCCCACCACTAAGCCTACGATGTTTGTCCGTCTGTTTCCTACATATTAACGGCTGTATCTTTCGAACCGTAACATATAGCCAGTTGAAATTTTCACAGAATATGTAATGACTAGCGACTCGCCCGCCCGGCTTCGCACGGGTGTAATTTACGGGTGTGCGAATCCGGGGCGGGTCGCTAGTTATATATATAAACCTTCCGTGAAAATGTATCTAGCTGATGGTGAAAACCGCATCAAAATCCGTTGCGTGGGTTAGGAGGAGTTAGCGGCCATACAGACATACAGACAGACAGACGCGGAAAGCGACTTCAATTTATACTATGTAGAGATAGAAAAGAGAAGAGATACGGCTGATAAACTAAGAAATAATTAAAAATTCAAAAAGTAAAAAAAAAAATTTTTAACGTATCATTTCAAATTTGACGCTTGTACTTATTACCGTTTTTACATTAGAGCTAATTAGAGTATTTACATTTACCCTTTTACCCTTAAATAATTTAACAACCTTTTAACAATTTTACCCTTTGAGTGCGGAACCCTAAAAACGAAAAGGGGGCGGGGACCCTTTTGTTTTAACTTTTTTATTGTTTGTTAGTTAATCCGCCGTAACATTACATATTCTGTGAAAATTTTAACTAGCTATCTATTACGGTTCGAAAGATACAGCCGTTAATAGGTAGGACAGACAGACAGACATCGTAGGCTTAGTAATAGGGTCCCGTTTTTACCCTTTGGGTACAGAACCCTAAAAAACAATGACCCATCTCTATAACATTTCAATTGTTTTGCCATTCCGCTCTTTGCTGATAATGCTTGCAGCTGTTAGGCGCATGCTGTCAGCGGGCGGACTGTAGTATATATTTTACTAGCGGTCCGCCCCAGCTTCGCACGGGTATATATTATAACCTATGTCACCCGGGGATAGTGTAGCTTCCCAACAGTGAAAGAATTTTTCAAATCGGTTCAGTAGTTTCGGAGCCTATTCAATGCAAACAAACAAACATACAAACAAACAATCAAATCTTTCCTCTTTATAATATTAATATATTTTATTTATATTACACGGCAATTACTCTCGTAAGATTAAGCCGGTCACTCCGACTATAAAAAAAACCGGACAAGTACGAGTAGGACTCGTGCTCTGAGGGTTCCGTCAGACGGAACCCTCAGAGCGCGAGACCAAAAAAAAAACTAACTGAAGCTAAAATATTGAAAGACAAACTTAAGTTTGTAGTTTTTTTTTACTGGGCAAGTGCCTTTAATAACTAAACAAAATACAAGCTAAAACTAACACTACAAATACAGTTAGACTGCCCATAGACCGTTGAAGGTCTAAAGACAATCCAAATGCTCAAGCCCACTACCAGTTGGCAGCGTACCCAACATGCTGGCGGCATTACCACGTTGAATGGCAATGCTATCGCGTTGAGCCAGAAACACGCCAGCATTTTGGTCACGCGTCGCATTAACCAGGCGCTCTGAAAGATTTTTGAAAATGAGGTGAGCTCCCGGTCCCCAAGGGCCCAATGTCTCGACCCCAAACGCCTCAAATATGTAACCACTGCCGAGGTTAGCATATTTGCGACGCTTGTGCTGCTCTGCCGAATTAGCAGCCGCGCCAGCCCTACCCTGTGTCTCAGGAAGATGTGACGGCGCCAAAGTATCGACACAAGTTGCGTCCCATACAAAGGGCCGCCCCAACCTCCAGGGCACAAGTGTCATACCGTCAGGCCTCTTTCCATCGTCACGCGCAAGACCACTCGGTTTGAGCACAGCTGCGACATTGGCGGTGGAAAGTGCCCTGCGTATGATGTCGTTCAGGCTAGCGTGTCGGCCAATACGACCAGCGCTTCTCGAGCAAGAGAGACCATGGTGACCGAGCTGGTCAACAGCAGTACCACACTGACAGCGATGGGCCTCACAGCACCTTACACCCAAGCGTAAGCTGACAGCTAGACGAAATGCGGTTGGATCTAAAAGGCTACCTGTGTTAAAAGAGGGCATGGCTTGCAACCAAAGTCCCGATTCCCAAACAGAGACAGCAAGAATACGAGCGCGATCTGCAATACTAGGACACGTATCTAGTATATAGCGATTTCCATGCTAGTTCACAGATCGGCCGATCCCACAGTCTCTGGGAAGACAACTTTGAAGTTTGTAGTTGACAATAAGGTTCTTCCATACATCCCAACTACAAAATGTAAGTTTCTAATAGCAAAATAATTATTTTTAAATACCTTCAAATTTATAACTTTCGGATTTATTCCTATATATGTACTATGAAACCTTGCCTCTTGCCAAATTTCATGATTCTAGGTCAACGGGAAGTACCCTATAGGTTTTGATTCCCCTGTGAAATCGCAAAATATACTACATAAAGGAACCCTAAGAGCGCGAGACCAAAAAAAAAACTAACTGAAGTTAAAATATTGAAAGACAAACTTAAGTTTGTAGTTGACAATAAGGTTCTTCCATACATTCCAACTACAAAATGTAAGTTTGTAATAGCAAAATAATCATTTTTAAATGATATACCTTCATATTTATAACTTTCGGATTTATTCCTATATATGTGCTATGAGACCTTGTTTTTTGCCAAATTTCATGATTCTAGGTCAACGGGAAGTACCCTATAGGTTTTGGTTCCCCTGTGAAATCGCAAAATATGCGACATAAACGTTCATATCTTTTGATTGCGTTGACTTAAAACTTTTATTTTTTTACAGCCGAAAGAAACCGTAGACCCAAGTATTTAGTATAAATTTCAACTTGCTAACTTTACGCGTTCTTGAGAAAAAGGGTCTTGACAGACGGACAGACAGACAGACGGACAACGAAGTGATCCTATAAGGGTTCCGTTTTTTCCTTTTGAGGTACGGAACCCTAAAAACCACGAAAACCACGAAAAAACCACGTCAACGTCACGTCACGTGTGTGTGAAAACCACGTCAGTTTCTATAATAAAATATTAATATAGATATAAATCTTCTATCTATCTATCTTTCTATATATACTAATATTATAAAGAGGAAAGATTTGTTTATTTGTTTGTTTGTTTGTTTGCATTGATTAGGCCCCAAAACTAAAGAAACGATTTGAAAAATTCTTTCACTGTTGGGAAGCTACACTATCCCCGGGTGACATAGGCTAAAGTCTATACCCGTGCGAATCCGGGGCTAACTGCTAGTTATTATATAATTCGTGTTCCAGACTAAGAAGATTCTAGAAGGCCACATCCGGTCCCACACTGGGGAGCGTCCTTTCATCTGCTCCAAGTGTCCCGCCACCTTCAGCCACGACGCAGCGCTTTACAATCATAACAAATTGGTCCACAAGGTAAGCTTCGATAAAACAAAAACCGGCCAAGTGCAAGTCGGGCTCGCGCACAGAGGGTTCCAAACAAAATTTAAATTTAAAAATATCAATTAAAATTATCAATTTACAAAAAAAAAAAACTAGACTGGCGCGAGTCCAAACAAACAAAAACCGGCCAAGTGCGAGTCGGGCTCGAGCACTGAGGGTTCCGTACCACCACAAAATACAATGAATTCGTCCAAGTACGTAACCGAATTACCAGTTATTGTTTAGGCTTAACGCCTTCCAAAATAGTCGAAGCAATTGCTAATTAGTAAAATATGGCTTTTCGATTCGGTGAAATGATAAGGTCGTCTAAATAACGAAATTATCTGTTATAACTTGGTAATGAACAGAAATCTGTCACCGACTCGCACTTGACCATTATTTATTAT
The DNA here is from genome assembly GCA_914767915.1 of Agriopis aurantiaria. Taxonomy (NCBI): domain Eukaryota; kingdom Metazoa; phylum Arthropoda; class Insecta; order Lepidoptera; family Geometridae; genus Agriopis; species Agriopis aurantiaria. Next base: position 3,917,710 of record OU612010.1, on the reverse strand, counting down.
TTGTTGTTATACGTTAGAGTATGTACTATAATCATGCCAAGTTTGACGCTTGTACGTATTACCGTTTTTACATTAGAGCTAATACAAAAATACGTAAAAAAAATACGTTTGTTGTACGGGGATCCCCCCTTTTCGTTTTTTAGGGTTCCGTACCTCAAAAGGGAAAAAACGGAACCCTTATAGGATCACTTCGTTGTCCGTCTGTCAAGACCCTTTTTCTCAAGAACGCGTAAAGGTATCAAGTTGAAATTTATACTAAATACTTGGGTCTACGGTTTCTTACGGCTGTAAAAAATGAAAGATGTAAGTCAACGCAATCAAAAGATATGAACGTTTATGTCGCATATTTTGCGATTTCACAGGGGAATCAAAACCTATAGGGTACTTCCCGTCGACCTAGAATCATGAAATTTGGCAAGAGGCAAGGTCTCATAGCATATATTATATATAGGAATAAATCCGAAAGTTATAAATTTGAAGTTATATCATTTAAAAAGAATTATTTTGCTATTACAAACGTACATTTTGTAGTTGTTATGTATGGAAGAACCTTATTGTCAACTACAAAAAATTTTGTCTTTCAATATTTCAACTTCAGTTAGTTTTTTTTTGGACTCGCGCTCTGAGGTTTCCGTACAACGGAACCCTCAGAGCACGAGTTCTACTCGTACTTGTCCGGTGTTTTTTATATTTTTTTAATAATTATTTTGTAATGATTTTTTTAGGCGCGGCTCCTGCGTTCTCTTCTCGTCTTTCTCTTCTTTAAGGTGGTTCGTTTCACCTATGGGGGAAAATACAAATTTCAAACAGTTTTATTGTCCTTGTAGCTAGGCCGGGTAATTATTGTAAACGATCATGAAGTTTGCGCAAATTGCTTATTATTCTTCACAAAATCATGTAAAGCTGAGAACGTATTTATCTCTGATGCACAATATTACTTACATTTGTCAATAAACAAATTTTTGCTGTTTCAAACGGTTTATTGACAAATGTAAGTAATGTAGTGCGTTCCTGTTAAATAGCTGTACATATTATGATAATGTAAAGAAGACCAACGACCAACGATTTGCGCTAACACTGTGACATTTTAAAATAATTACCCGGCCTAGCTACAAGGACAATAAACTGTTTGAAATTTTAATTTCCCGCCACAGGAGAAACGTACCACCTTAATGTTACTGTTCCGAGTGACCCTCTGTCGAGTGCAAAGATAATATTGTCATTGGTCGAGCGGGTTTGATTAAAAACTCCTGTTTGTTTCAGACACCTTTTGTTCGTCGTCGTAAGCCAAACGCGCCTCTACCAGAAGAATCAATAAATTGGGCCATTGACGTCGTGAGCACCGAAAAAGCATCCAGCGAAGCTACCACTGACCCCTAGGAGTCCATATTGACCCCTATAAGTCCATATTGACCACTACCCACTACTGAACACTAATTTGATCACTATTGTTTGTACTTAGGGGACCATATTGACCCCTAGGGGTCAATATTGCCAACTACCCACTACTGAACACTATTGTTTGTACTTACGGGTCCATATTGACCCCTAAGTACAAACAATAGTAAGGTTGTAAACACTTAAACGAGTTCCAAGCGAGTTTGCCACCATTGACACCTCAGATTTCAGATCAGACAAAGAATGGAGATATGCTTTAGTATAATTATCGTTCGCGTTCAAATGTCTCCATGTTTCATTAAAAAAAAAAAACAGTATACCTATCTAGTGTTGTAGGTGTCCATAGGCGGTGGTTTCTGCTTATCTTCTTCTGCTTCAGAACTTAAAAATTGTATTGAAATGAACTACTTGCCTACAAAGTTTCATGTAGATCGGATCAACAATACGCAAGTTATCGTCGATCAAACCCATGTACGACGAAATGTCGACTTGTCCCATTAGCCATCAGAATCTGAGACTTCTCTTCGCACGGTCAATTATTTGAATAAAAAATGGAAACTAATTTTTTACGATATTACAATATATTTTTAACTACTTAAGATTAACTATAGATAAAAAATAAATCGATGTTTTTGTATAAACTGTTTATTTATTTATTACTAGCTGACCTGACAGACGTTGTCCTGTCTTAGAACTGTCAAACACGCAAAGTCAAAATTGTAAAACTTATTTTTATACACCTTGGAAAATCTTTGACCTTGGGTTACATTATTGTAGTTTTGGTCAGGGTACCTATTTTTTTAAAATATATAATATAACCTACTGTGAAAGAATTTTTCAAATCGGTTCAGTAGTTTCGGAGCTTATTCAATGCAAACAAACAAACAAATCATTCCTCTTTATAATGTAAGTATATAGATATCAAAGAATTTATCTATACTAATATTATAAAGAGGGTATTATTTAGCTTGTTTGTTTGCATTGAATAGGCTCCGAAACTACTGAACCGATTTGAATTTTTTTTTCACTGTTGGGAACCTACACTATCCCCGGGTAACATAGGCTATATTATATATTTTTTTAAATAGGGATCCTTATTAAAGCTCCAATAATGTAACCCAAGGTGTAAAAAAATAAGATTTACAATTTTGACTTTGCGTGTTTGACAGTTCTAAGACAGGACAACGTCTGTCAGGTCAGCTAGTAATATTATAAATCAGACAATTTAACAAAGTTGAGTGCGAACAAAGAACACGCTTACGAACAAACTTTCGCATTTATAATATTAGTGTATTATAAATTATGGTTGAATACACACACGCTTGTAATTAGAATTATTTTGTTCTATAAATCAGAGAACCCTTTAGCCTTGTGTCTATTGGCGTCGTAGAATAGATCCCAGAAGGCTAATCTGTCATGGAAAGGCCTCCTTCCGGTAGTTAGCTGCCGATCTATGTTTATGTATTGCTTCCTATCAGCCGTCACTGGCTCCCAACGGACCGGAAGTAGATCCGTCACATCCGGGGTAGGGTTTCTGAAAAAATACCGGACAAGTGTGAGTAGGACTCGTACCTTGAGGGTTTCGTACAAACTTAATAAATATGTATGTAGATCATCCATCACGGGAATCGAGTCTCGACGAAAAAAACAACGAAATATTGATTAATGATAATAAATAAATATTCGTGACCTTTTTACACACATTGGTCCTGACCCCAAACTAAGCAAAAAGCTTGTAATATGGCTGCCAGAGACTGATATACATACATAATATATTTTAAATACTTACTTAAATAAATATTAACACACAGCTATAGAACAAACACAAATGTTCATCACATAAATGTTTGCTCTAGGTGGGAATCGAGCCCGCGCCCCCAAGAAGGCAGGTTCACTACCAACGGGCATTCGGATTGGACAAACTTCAACCTTGTAGATTGAAAACAGGTGCTCCCAACATGGTGCTAACCTCAGAATGTGCTAACTTACATTTTGTAGTTGGTATTCTACAGAATACCAATTTTGTAATAATTTTTTTTTGAACAACAATAGGTCGTGTTGGTTTTTTTTTTAACAACAATAGGTGTTTAAAAAAACTAAAATAAATTATCTTAAAAAAAATACGATTTCAAAAAACCATAAAACACAAACATTCTAAGTAATATGCCACTACAAAGAACAAATAGTTATTTATGATACAAGTGCGGTAGGTTGGTTATTACAAACGAATAGACGAATGTAAGCCCGAGACGAAGTCGAGGGCTTACCATAGTCACGAGTTTGTAATAACCAATCCGCACGTGTGCCATACAACGTTTTACAACACATTTGCGAGAAAAAAAGGCTACAAATGAAACAATTTTTGTTTATAACTTAATATCAGTCACAACAATAGTTTCTATAATATAATAAGAAAATGGCGCGAACATGCAAATAGCGCCACTATCACGTGGTGAAAATTAGAACTACATCTTTCGTCTCATTTTCTCTTTAGTATTAAACTGAGACAAACGTATTGAGCAAAAGCGCTTCCAAGGAGGTTTGATCATTCAGCTTATTTATTCTCGTAATATGAAACTCTTTTGTGGAATTCTTATGTAATTATGATGGAAATTTAAAATAAAACCGTAAAGTACACGCACGGTGCTATACATCTGAGCGTGCGGACAAATTCATTTCCGCACGCTCCGTTGTATGATCCGTAATGTTTAACTTTCGAACGATGTATACAGGCTTCGTAAGTGCACTTTTTGAGCAAATGTGTTGTAAATAATATTTATACACAGATTATGAAGTCGGGTGGTGGTTGGTGGTTATACGGAGTTTGAATTTATTTAAACAATAAACCGGCCAAGTGCGAGTCGTGCTCGTGCACTGAGGGTTCCGTATCACCACAAAAATCAAAATTAAACGAAAATGGTCCCGTTTTAAAATGGCCAAATAAAGTTAACCATTAGGCCATTAGTAAAGTTTAACAATATTAAAACTCTTATGTGATTTGCTAAAACGAACCAAAGGAGGCCAAACACGAGAGGTCATCACTTGGTGACAAGGATTTGATGGTAGATAGTGAAAATCTTGATAATATGAGATTCGTTAAAGCAAACTATAGCACAAATCGACAGGCTTTATTAGCAGCTATTGAAGGGTTCCACTATCAACCTTCTGATCCCATCATCAGATCAGTTTGATGGTAAGAAGCTATTGTATTGACATCCAAATTACATAAACCTATGGCGAGCAAGCGCAAGCCTATCTATTAAAAAAAAAACCTAATTGCAAAGTTTCAAATCGAGAAGTAGGGTAAAATCGATTTCCAATATGTGTTTACTTAGACACCAGCGAAGATAATATGAGCGAGCATATTAATAAAAATAAAACCGGCCAAGTGCGAGTTGGGCTCGCACACTATGGGTTCCGTCCCACCAAATAGCTTGTTAGCTACTAAAGTACAAAAAAATATCACTGTTTTATTTGTGAAAACTTTCAAGGCTTGTTTATTCTTATTTTTCTTGCTATGTTTTATGTTGTTAAAGCTGTTTGTTTTCCATTAATAAATAAATAAATAAAAGTTACCCATATTTAACAAAATTAGTCCACATCGTCGTCATCTGGTCTATGATCCTCTGATCTTCTGGAGTATCTTCCTGCTGTCTTAAATGGATCATATCAAACAAATATCCTAGCTCATCTGCATGCGATGCACCTGGCACTGGAGTATCTATGTCAGTTTTCAACAAATTCCTCCCTCCTTCGTAAGAAAACAGATATTGGTATAACACCCTAGCGTTATCTTCTAGAAGCAGTTCTATGGCACGTTCGGTTGGATGAGTCCAAACCAAATCAGATCCACAACGAGTTATGGCTTGCTCCAAATCTATGCTGGTCTCTTCATCACCAATGTAGAAATGTCTGAGCAAAGTCTCCATTTCTTCCATGCCAGTCACATTAAAGCCAAATTCTAGCAGATCTTTAAAAGAGTAGCTATCGTAGAATTCGTTAGGCCTACCCGCGTATTGAAAGATCATCTCTTCACTGTTATAACCTATCAATATATCCATGTCTTTTACTTTTTCTGAGTGAGCTACGTTGGGGTGAACAGTGAGGAATCTTTCAATACCTTCGAATTCTCTTTCGACGCAAGCTTTTGTGGCAGGTTGGTTGTAGTCTGCAGCAGTAGCGAATTTCAAATCTGCTGCAGTTACAACTACGTCTTCAATACTTGAGCTGGCTATGAAATCGATGGCTTCTTCTAAGTTTTCTGTCTCAAAGCCTAAAGCATTAGCTACTTGGATAGGGACATAGTTGTGCTGGTCAACAGTTGCCCAAGGAGAAGATGACGAGCCACTTTGTATGATCGCTCTTTCGAACAGCTTGTCATGATGAGATAGGATATGCAAATGCAAGGACATCCCGCCAGCACTCTCTCCGAAAACCGTAATTTTATCTGGATTTCCTCCAAAAGAACTTATATGATCCTTAATCCATTTAAATGCTAGAAGCTGGTCTTTGAGTCCAGCATTGCCTGGGGCTTTAGAACTGTCCGTACATAAGAAACCGTACATCCCAACTCGATACTGAACTGTAACAATGAGGACTCCATGTCTGACCAAAAAGTTCGGGGAGTACAGATCTCTATTGCCATTGCCTTCTACCCAGGCACCACCGTAGACCCAGACCATTACTGGTAAAGGAGTGTCATATGTAGTATCAGGTATGTAAATGTTGAGGAGTAGACATTGAAGAATACCGATCGGTTCACCGCCTTCTATTTGAGGGCAGGAGATGTCATCGTTGAAAGCTAAGACGGGCTCGTTGTAACCTGGATGAGGGACAGGAGCCTGGAAAATGTAATATTTGTTGAGAATCCTGTATACGCAAATAGTGGGGGTTATATATACCACCTGCTTATATCGGTGAGTAAACTAGATATAGAGAACCACTGACTTATTTATTTTTGAAACCGAATGCAGAAAGCAAAATGAGTTTGGTGGCTTAAACTACGTGGCTTTAACTTTTGGTGGGTCTGACAGTGGACTAATCATCATCATAATCATTTCACCCACAGGACGTCCACTGCTGGACATAGGCCTGCCCCGTCGATCTCCAAAAGAGCCGATTGGAAGCGGCCTGCATCCAGCGTTTCCCTGCGGTCTCTTTGTCGGCAGTGAACTAATATAGGCTAGATAATAATTATTATTCACACCCTAGGTCGAAAGCAGGCGGAAATGTTTGGAGCATAGAAATCGAGTGGCTTGTTTATTAGTCTTCTATCACATCTATCTCTGTCTACGTACACCAGGGGAATGGAACTCTCTTCCGTCGTCGATTTTGCCTGACACCTACACCTACAACCCTGGCGTTAGATATAATATTACCTTAAAAGGTTTATTCTGGGCAAGCATGTTCCATATTTAGCTTTATCTTTGTTTATCGTTACGCAAGGTGGATCCAAACGCACACGTTTTCCCATAGCATAGCAAAGGCCTCCTTCCCATACTTTTCCTAGTTCTGGGCTACAGTCTGCTTCTGGATCGGCCGGGAGATCGTGTTTGTTGTGGGGGCCTAGTATATGTTTTAGCTCAGAGTTCATTCAGTTTCCGATAAACATGCCCAGTCCTATTTTAGCATAGCAGCTTTTTGAATTAGTACGTGATTTTGGTTTTAGTTATCACGGATTTAATCGGAGAGTGTCACGGTAAGAATAATACCCTCAAAAGATAAGATTACTGCGCTCCGCTTGCATGATGACAAACCCCGAATTTGACGTAATGATAATGAGGTGAGAATTTGCGACATGTTATTATGCAGCAAATTATCTATACTAATCTATACTAATATTATAAAGAGGAAACATTTGATCGTTTGTTTGTTTGTTTGCATTGAATAGGCACCGAAACTACTGAACCGATTAGAAAAATTCTCTCATTGTTGGGAAGCCACACTATCCCCGGGTGACATAGGCTATAATCTATACCCGAACGAGCTTCCAGTGAAAGAATTTATCAAATCGGTTCAGTAGTTTCGGGGCCTATTCAATGCAAACAAACAAACAATCAAATCTTTCCTCTTTATAATATTAGTATAGATAATTTGCTGCATAATAACATGTCGCAAATTCTTACCTCATTATCATTACGTCAAATTCGGGGTTTGTCATCATGCAAGCGGAGCGCAGTAATCTTATCTTTCGAGGGTATTATTCTTACCGTGAAACTCTCCGATTAAATAAGTGATAACTAAAACCGATATATAAGTATAGATATATGTTAGTATAGATATTATTAACATAGCTGTTATGACAAACCTAGTTTAAGTTCACCTTTGTCTGCGGGGAAGACAGTCATGCCCAGAGTTGAGGACTGTGACCTCACGACAGGTTATCCTAGTGTGGGGGACAGTGTTCCACTACGGTACATAATTGTTTATTCTCACCTCTCTTCTTACAACATTTGTATACATATAACTATCTACTTAAGATCTTTATGTTTACCTATGCGTAGTGAATATCAATAAACGATTTTTATTTTTTTTATTTAATTTTCGCTTTCGCCTTATTTTCCTCACTGTGCTGCTTCAGCGCTGGTTCGAGCCCGCGTTAAAATGTGGTCGTAAGGCCCGTAAGTCCGTACCGTCACCTCTTTAACGCGATTCAATTTAGGTGCATGCGAAAAGTTAAGCGATCGTAAACCGTATCTCGGTGCGATAAGGTAATTTCCCGCAGTCACTTAGATTGAATCGCGTTTAAGGGTAGACGGTACGGTCCTATCTCGAAAGTATCTCCGAGGTGGTCCTTGGTATCATCAAATATGAAAAGGTTTTCAAACCCTTGCTAGTTATTCAACCGCCGAGCAATATAGTGTGCAAACGTGAGTGAGTTCCGGACGGAACGGCAATATTTCGACTGAAATTGCGGGCCATAAAGAGATAAAACATCTAATATTTCATGATAAGCGCAGTGCATTGCCGCGCAGGGTTTTGAAATGTTGAAGTACAAATTCTGGGTGGCACCATACTGCTATGAGCAAACGTGTCGCTAACTATCAGGTGAGCGACTGGCTCGTCTCATCACTCATCATCATATCCTATATTAGTCCACTGCTGACTGCTGGACATAGGCTCCTTCGAAGGCACGCTCGGTCTTTGGCTTTTCTCTTGCAGTCACTCAGCTGGTGTCTTACGTATAGGATTGGAACAACCTGCCGACTTCCTTGTTTCCTGAGAGATATAACCTGGGCCTTTTCAAGGCCAGAGTGAATAGGTATCTTCTAAGTCTGCGTGCTTCATCTTCGACCACATCGTCGCTTACCAACAGGCGAGTTGGTGGTCAAACGCGGACTTACCAGTGCAAAATATATATATGTCACTTTTTTACCCGACTGCGCTAGAAGGAGGGTTATGTTTTTAAATTTATGAATAGGTTTGCTTTGACCGCCACCTGACGAGGTCAGACGTTATGTTGAGCGATCTGCGATAGAGCACGCTTGCCAAGATAATGCCCGTTTTTACCCTTTGGGTACGGAACCCTAAAAACGAGACCTTATTACTTACGACCTTATTGACCTTATTGAGCCTACGATGTAAGTCTACGATGTGTGGCTGTCAGCCTGTCTGTCCGTCCGCCCGTCATCATCATCATTTCAGCCGTAGGACGTCCACTGCTGGACATAGGCCTCCCCCATCGATCTCCAAAAGGGCCGGTTGGAAGCGGCCTGCATCCACCGTTTCCCTGCGGTCTTTTTTGGGTCGTCTGTCCATCGTGTGGGTGGACGTCCTACACTGCGCTTACCAGTCCGTGGTCTCCATTCGAGAACCATTCGGCCCCATCGGCCATCTATTCTGCGTCCGTCCGTCCGTCCTACCTTTTAACGTGTCTTAGAACTACATGTGTCAATAACTTCTGTACCTTTCGAATCGTAATAGATACCCAGTTGAAACTTTAACAAAATAATGTAATGTTATGGCGGATTAACAAACAAATAATAAAAATCCGACCAAGTGCGAGTCGGGCTTGCGCATTGAGGGTTTTGTACCATCACAAACCACAGACGGACAGACAGACAGACAGTGTATGCTCAATAATAGGGCCACGTAAACACCCTTTGGGTACGGAACCCTAAAAATTAGGACGGACGAACAGAACTAATTTATAAGGGTTCCTTGTCCGGCTACGGAACCCTAAAAAAGGTATAGTGTTCACACTATACTTTTTTGAATACGTTAATTACCAACTTAAGCAACGTAGCGTGCGCTCAGTACTTGGATGGGTCGGTACTTTTTGTATTTTGTGATGGTACGGAACCCTCAGTGCGCGAGCCTAGCTCGCACTTGTCGGGCTTAATTTTACTTTAGTAGCCAACAAGTCATGTGGTGGTGCGGAACCCTCAGTGCGCAAGCCCGACTTGCACTTGGCCGGTTTTATATTGAAGTCAGTTAAACATTTAAAACCGATGGGGCCTTGGGAAAGGTTCTGGAATGGAGACCACAGACCGGTAAGCGCAGCGTAGGACGCCCACCCACGAGATGGACAGACGACCTAAAAGAGACCGCAGGGAAACGCTGGATGCAGGCCGTTTCCAACCGGCCCCTTTGGAGAGCAACGGGGGAGGCCTATGTCCAGCAGCGGACGTCCTATGGCTGAAATGATGACGTTGATGAAACATTTAAATAACTTACCCCAAAAGGATCTTCCTCGTCCACTACCGCATACGGTACCCCTAGGAACATGGTATAACCCCCGTCCTCCGACCTCAGACCACGCACCTCCCCTAACTGCGTCTGCACAGTCAACTCTACGCCGAGTGCGCACGCGCATATCGCCAGCAACACTACTGCTGAACTGAACATTGTAGCTTGAATGACGTCTCAGAAAAAAAATCTTGTTTACTTAAAGGATTCGTATAACAGCGCCGGAATTTTTTGGTTTCGATTTTATTTGTTTGAAGGTATGGTGGCATTTTATCATTAAATCTTTAGGTTATCAAGTAGGTGTGTTGTCCACAGAGATAATATAACCACTTGATCGTGCATGTATTGTAGTCAAAATTCCCTATTGCGAAATGAAGACACGGCGGTCGCGGGGAGCAGCTTGTGATTGGAGACTCAACGCGGCTCGACGCTTGTGATAGGATAATCAAAAGTCATTCATTCAATTCGCGCCTAGGATTGGCCCCGCTCGAAATAGTTTAGGCTGACCTTTTAGAACCTTTATGCGGGCAACCTTTTCGGTAAGGGATGAACAGTCAAGTGGTTATATTGTCATTGGTTGTCCACTTCAAATCATTGCAGTCGCTTCGCTAGCGCTTCTATTCTTGCCTCTCATGACTATTCTTTTTAGGGCTCCGTAGGTTTGCTACAGCCGTTAAAAGGTAGGACGGACATACAGACAGCGTAGGCTTAGTAGTAGGGTCCCGTGTATACCCTTTGGGTACGGAACCCTAAAAACATCGAATGCGCGATCGAGATCTCAGAACCCGGTAATCTGGTCTTTAAATAAATTATATGCAGTTTTAATGCCATCGCTTAATAAACCAGCCAAGTGCGAGTAGGGTTCGCGCAATGAGGGTTCCGTATCACCACAAAATAAGGAAAGTAGTGCAAAAAGACAACATTATGCCCAGGCGGTCACCCATCCAAATACTGACCGTGCCCTACATTGCTTAACTAGGTGGTAAACAGAAATTTGTCACCAACTCGCACTTGGCATTTTTTATTATTTGTTGTTTTAGAGTATGTACCTCCTATAATCATGCCAGACGCTTGTACGTATTACCATTTAAGCAAATACAATGTACCAGCAAAGTGCGAGTCGGGCTCGCGCACTGAGGGTTCCATATCACCACAAAATACAGTAATTATCAATTTTAAATAAAAACTATTTGTTCCGACTTAACGCGAAGGTCACCTACCAAAATAGCCAAGCAATTGCTATGACGTCACATCTATCTATACTATATATCTATACTAATATTATAAAGAGGAAAGATTTGATTGTTTGTTTGCATTGAATAGCCTCCGAAACTACTGAACCGATTGGAAAAATTCTTTCACTGTTGGGAAGCTACACTATCCCCGGGTGACATAGGCTATAATATATACCCGTGCGAAGCTGGGGCGGACCGCTAGTTATCTATACTAATATTATAAAGAGGAAAGATTTGATTGTTTGTTTGTTTGCATTGAATAGGTTCCGAAACTACTGAAACGATTTGAAAAATTCTTTCACTGTTGGGAAGCTACACTATCCCCGGTAGAAATAGGTCATACATTATTTACAAAAAAATTAGGGATCCTTAGTTGGTTGGGGTGCGTTGCTAGTAATAATATTATAAAGAGGAAAGATTTGATTGTTTGTTTGCATTGAATAGGCTCCGAAACTACTGAACCGATAACAGATAACAGAACAGTGAAAAATTCTTTCACTGTTGGGAAGCTACACTATCCCCGGGAGCCATACGCAATATGATATTTAAAAAAAAATAGGGATCCTTACCTACTAAAACGCCAATAATGTAACACAAGGTGTAAAAAAAAAGATTTACACCCGTGCGAAGCCGGGATGCGTTGCTAGTAGTTAAAATTTTGCAAGTGACGCTTGGTATAACTAACTTTTAATGAACAGAAATTTGTCACCGACTCACACTTGGCCATTATTTATTATTGTTATACTTTAGAGTGTGTACTATAATCATGCCAAGTTTGACGCTTGTACGTATTACCATTTTTAGGGTTCCGTATCCAAAGGGTAAAAACGGGACCCCATTACTAAGCCTACGATGTCTGTCTGTCTGGACGTACGATGAATGGTGAAGGATAACATCTTGAGGAAACCAGCATGTCTAAGAACCTTAAAAGTTGAAGATGGTGGAACGTGGCCCATCGTCTCTCTCTGAGACGAATGCCTGAGTAGCATCAGCCGGAACATGATGTCCGAGATTATGAAAAAAGAAACGTATCCAAGAGTAGAAATAAGACAGCAAAAGCTATTAACAGATATCTAGGTACTTAAACCGTTGACAGATGACACTGGATAGCATGCTTTAGATTTTCGATAGAATAGCCAATCTTAATTTGTACACGCGTTTCTATCTGTAGATATGTATAATAATTATGTTACAGCCAAAGTGATTAATTTAGATATTATGTATAATATCTAGCCATTACACAGATATACACAACCAGATCGGCAATATCTTTTAGTGAAAGAGACAACTTGATATGGCTCAGCACAAGTACGAAAAGGACATAAATAGATTTTGTTGTCCTTATCGACGTGACCTCTTTTAGGTACCTCAAGTGTCAAAATCTGTAATAATCAGTGACAAACAAAACGGGTCTGAATTATATTTATTGCCTTTTTTTGGTGATTTAATGTGATAAATGCGTGTTTCCTCTGAAAAATAATTGTAAAAGATATTTTACAATGGTTGGTTGTAGCATTTTGGGCTGCAAGAAGCGCAGTGAGCGAAAATACGATGAAATATCATTTCACACGTAAGTAAACATATAAAGCTTGTAACGATCACCTAAATAAATTCAGGATATCAATTCGCAAATATTTTATTCATAATTAGTCAGTTTTTAGGTCGATTTGTGGTCTAATTCTATGAATTTTATCAAATTATTCACTTAGAAAATAAATTATGAATGTTGCCAGTTTATGAAAGAAATTACCCACCGCAACTAACATAAATTATTCGTTCTGCAGGTTTCCAACTGCTCCTGTCACATTGCTGAAAAAAGCTGGCACATTGCAAGAAGTGCAAAATACCGACCCTTTTATGCCCATATGAATATGGTGAATGTTAATATTAAATATATATTAATGAGGCCACAGTTATGAAGCTGGAAAAGCAAAAGGCGATATCGGCGAACCGATTCAAAAAGCTACGCGCTGTTCGTGAAATTTGTACTGTAAACATTAAAGAGTCTATTTATCTAATTATTTGGAATGTTATACATAATTCCATTCATGAAAAAACTAAACTGACCAAGCGCGAGTCGGGCTCGCGCGCTGAGAGTTCTTTACAATCACAAAATACAAAAAGTTGTGCAAAAAGACAAAATCACGCCCAGGCTGTCACCCATCCAAGTACCGACCGCGCCCGACGTTGCTTAGCTTAGTGGTAAACAGAAATTTGTCACTGACTCGCACTTGGCCAGTGTTTATTATTTGTTGTTTTACTTATGTTCACTATAATCCGCTAAATTTGACGCTTGTACGGATTACTGTTTTTACACTAGAACAAATCCAAAAATACGTTTAACGTTTGTTGCATGAGGGACCTCCGTTCCGTTTTAACTCTGACTTTTTTATTATATTTTATTAATTATAAAAAATCATGCTATGGTTACTTTTCAACCTTTTTTCTAGTACTATATTCTAATCCTAACAAATAATTATAATAAAAACGCAAGTAACTATCTGTCTGTTTTTACGAGGAAATGGCTAAGTCATGGTATAATAATATACTCCGCCAGGTATAGCAATCCGAGAAAAAATGTTTACGTAGGCGTCCCGCAATGATGTCATGATGTCAATTTACAACAGGTTTGAGAGAGATGACGATACACCACGTAACAGCTGATTGAATAAAGTGGCAACTGGACAGTGACTTCATTGCGGGACCACTCTCAAATTGCTAGACCTTGTTTTCTTAGATCATGGGCTAAGTCAAATTTTGTCAGGACGATAGGGGTGTGTCATGGGGACAGACAACGTACTTTTCTTCCCAGAAAATTGCAGGTAGCTCCGCGGGTTGCAGCAGATAGTGTATAACATTGCAGGTAGCTCCGCGGGTTGCAGCAGATTGTGTATAAAATATAAATATTTAAAAGGTAGTATTGTTTCCATAGTACTCATTGAAGATTCACTACCCATCATAGTAGGTAAATTACCCTAACTTATAGCAAATCATTTTAATGTGGCAACACACCTTGTTGAAGCGAGAGGCACTGAGCTAGCCACGCTCATTGAAAATCTATAGGTAGTAGATCTGTGAGCCATTATATATAACTAGCAGACCTGACAGACGTTGTTCTGTCTTAGAAATGTCAAACACGCAAAGTCAAAATTTAAAATCTTTTGTTTACACCTTGGTTTACATTATTGGAGTTTTAGTAAGGAACCCTATTAAAAAAAATATAATATAGCCTATGTTACCCTGGGATAGTGTAGCTTCCCAACAGTAAAAGAATTTTTCAAATCGTTTCAGTAGTTTCAGAGCCTATTCAATGCAAACAAACAAACAAACAATCAATCAAATCTTTTCTCTTTATAATATTAGTATAGATAACTATTTGACCTGACAGACGTTGTCCTGTCTTAGAGCTGTCAAACACGCAAAGTTAAAATTGTAAATCTTATTTTTTTACACCTTGGATCCCTATTTAAAAAAAAAATATAATATAGCCTGTTACCCAGGGATAGTGTAGCTTCCCAAAAATGAAAGAATTTTTCAAATCGGGACAGTAGTTTCGGATCCTATTCAATGCAAACAAACAAACAAACATTTTAATCTTTCCTCTTTATAATATTAGTATAGATGTTTAATTTTTTTTTATTTTTTTATTTTAACTATTTATTAATATACTGTTGTTTTTGAAATGTAATTTCTTTTATTATTATTTTAATAATCTACTATATAAAAATAAGTCGGGTTTTCCTTCCTGACGCTATAACTCCAGAACGCACGAACCGATTTCCACGGTTTTGCATTCGTTGGAAAGGTCTCGGGCTCCGTGAGGTTTATAGCATATAGGTTTATAGTAGCGAGGCCGAAGGCCGAGCTCTACGCGTACGAAGTAGCGGGATTCAGCTAGTTTTAAATAATTTTATTATCATTTATTTTCTGTGACGTGTACCTGTAATTTGTTATCAATAAAGTACTATGACTAAGTAACTGTGCTGATTGTTTTTGCAATGACCCAGATCACATACAAACATTTGTGGTGTGAACAATAAAGAGTTTATCTATCTATCTATCTATCTATCACAGGCGTATTCTGGACATTCTTCACTCTGATATTGTGAACGCACTTCGTGATGCGGCGGTGGTGAGTCGAGGAAGCACGCTGAAGGGCGGGGTTGGTTCACGCATAGTGGGGTGGAACAAGCACGTCAGTGGGGCTCACAGAATGGCCAGGTCCACATTTATGGAATGGGTATTGCGTGGTAGGCCTAAGTCTGGCCTTATTTATAAGGAAATATGTAATTGCAGAAGAGTGTCCAAGTCTCGACTAAAGTGGTGCCAGAATCACCAGGACCAGATAAAAATGGACGATCTTGCTGAAAAACATTCCAAGGCTGACGTCCGCGGATTTTGGAAGAGCACTAGTAAATTAAATGTATGACCTGGCCTTCCTGTTGGCGTCGATGGTATCAATGACCCAAAAAATATTGCAAATGTGTTCAAAGACAATTTTTCTGTGAAATTTCCGCTTGGTCCGGCGGGTAGGGTGCTCAATGATGACATGAACAGTCAAGTTGTAGGAACTGCTTTCCTGGCTAGCGACGTAACTAAAGCCATAAGGCTTATTTCGTGAGGAAAGTCCCCAGGACACGATGGACTCAGCATTGAGCACCTGCAACACGCCGGACCGCACATCTCTAGGGTCTTGGCTATGTTCTACTCGCTGTGTCACTCCTATTTGCCAGCCAATTTTATGAAAACGGTGGTAGTGCCTGTAGTCTATACTATATAATCTATACTAATATTATAAAGAGGAAAAATTTGATTGTTTGTTTGTTTGTTTGTTTGCATTGAATAGGCTCCGAAACTACTGAACCGATTTGAAAAATTCTTTCACTGTTGGGAAGCTACACTATCCCCGGGTGACATAGACTATAATATATACCCGTGCGAAGCTGGGGCGGACCGCTAGTAATAATATTATAAAGAGGAAAGATTTGATTGTTTGTTTGTTTGTTTGCATTGAATAGGCTCCGAAACAACTGAAAAGATTTGAAAAATTCTTTCACTGTTGGGAAGCTACACTATCCCCGGGTAAAATAGGCTATATTATATTTTCAAAAAAAATAGGGATCCTTACTAAAACTCCAATAATGTAACCCAAAGTGTAAAAAATAAGATTTACAATTTTGACTTTGCGTTATTGACAATTCTAAGACAGGACCACGTCTGTCAGGTCAGCTAGTAAAAAATAAAACCGGTGACCTTACCGATGAAAGTAACTACAGGCCTATTTCTCTTGCCACAGTTATAGCTAAAGTGTTTGACGATTTGCTTAACACACAGTTAAATAGGTACGTAACACTGCACGATAACCAGTTCGGGTTTCGTCCTGGGCTGTCTACTGAGAGTGCTATACTGTGTTTAAAGCATACCGTCAAATACTACACAGACCGTAAGACTCCTGTGTATGCGTGCTTCCTCGACCTGTCCAGGGCATTCGACCTGGTGTCATATGATCGTCTTTGGGATAAGCTGAGGAGCTTAAATTTGCCATACGAGCTCATCAGCGTGTTCCAATACTAGTATGCGCATCAGTTCAACAATGTCAGATGGGCGGGCGCATTGTCGGACGCGTATCAGCTTGAATGCGGTGTCAGGCAAGGTGGATTAACATCTCCAACCCTGTTCAACTTGTATGTGGACGAGCTGATCGTTGCTCTCAGCAGTCAGCATGTCAGCTGCTACATTGACGGTGTAATTTGAGCTACGCAGACGACATGGTGCTGCTGAGCGCATCGGTCTGCGGCCTAAGGAAGCTGATTCGGACTTGTGAAGAATATGCGTATGGCCATGGCTTGAAATATAATGGTACAAAGAGCCAATGCATGGTATTTGAGACCAGAAGTGCAAAGTGTCCCGAGAATATACCACCTGTTTTGCTGGGTGGTGTTCTCCTGGAAAGGGTAGATCAATTCAAATACCTGGGGCATATTGTCACAACTGGTCTCAAGGATCATGCAGATATTGAGCGGGAGCGGAGGGCCTTGTCTGTGCGAGCGAACATGATAGCCCGCAGGTTTGCACGATGTTCTAATGAGGTTAAGGTTACGCTCTTTAGAGCGTAACCTTAACCTCACTTATTTGTCCCACTGTAAACTCTTAGACTTCACTTCGGTCGGTTAATAAACATACGTTTATCTAAGACTAGCTGACCTGACAGACGTTGTCCTGTCTTAGAACTGTCAAACACGCAAAGTCAACATTGTAAATCTTATTTTTTACACCTTGGGTTACATTATTGGAGTTTTAGTAAGGATCCCTATTTTTTTTGAAAATATAATATAGCCTATGTTAACCGGGGATAGTGTAGCTTCCCAACAGTGAAGGAATTTTTCAAATCGGTTCAGTAGTTTCGGAGCCTATTCAATGCAAACAAACAAACAAACAAACAATCAAATCTTTCCTCCTTATAATATTAGTATAGATAACAAACAATAATTGTTCGATAAAATAATACTTATCAGGAAGATAATAATTTCTTGATAAATATTTTTTTGTTTATTGTGCTCCTGATACATTTTATAAGGGCTATTAGTTATTTGTTATACAAGAGTGCAAAGTTGCTTTTTAACCGCGTGCTCAATTTTGATGACCGAGCAAGCGAATGAATCAAAAGAGCACGAAGTGAAAAATCTTTGCACTCGGGTGCAACACGTAACTTTTCAACCCACCTCAGCGAAGAAATTACTAAATGAAAAAAAAAAACCATTTGCGCATTATTAACAGTTTCAGTAAATTCTGTTGGCGTCAAATAAACTTCCTCGTCGCTAAAATCACTCATTTTAGGTTTTTCACTTAATTTTTTTCAAGTTTCTTGTTTTTAACCTAAGGTTTTAACAATATAACGTGAAAAGAAAAAGGCGCGCGCAATGCAAAATTAAAATAAAGTACACCAAGAAGGTTCCGAGTCTGAGTTTTTAACAAATTAAAAAAGATTGTAACTGTGATAAATTCGGCACCATGGAGGTAGAAGTAAATAGGTTTAATGATGTTTTGAATTCACAAACTTAATGCACACGATGTTCTAAATTCAATTTTACTTTATCCTCTAGCGGATAAAAACGGCTTTTGCACTCAGATATCGAAGAACAAAAATACTCTTTCCGAGGTAGGGGGATGAAAATATCTATTTCATTACTCATACTCGGAAAGTGGGTCTGAAGTTGCCTGAGGAGCGGGTTGTAAGTAATACATTTAAGCCACAGATATACACAACCAGATCGGCAATATATTTTAGTGAAAGAGACAACTTGATATGGCTCAGCACAAGTACGAAAAGGATATAAATAGATTTTGTTGTCCTTATCGGCGTGACCTGTTTTTGGTACCTCAAGTGTCAAAATCTGTAATAATCAGTGACAAACAAAACGGGTCTGAATTATATTTATTGCCTTTTTTTGGTGATTAAATGTGATAAATGCGTGTTTCCTCTGAGAAATAATTGTAAAAGATATTTTACAATGGTTGGTTGTAGCATTTTGGGCTGCAAGAAGCGCAGTGAGCGAAAATACGATGAAATATCATTTCACACGTAAGTAAACATATAAAGCTTGTAATGATCACCTAAATAAATTCAGGATATCAATTCGCAAATATTTTATTCATAATTAGTCAGTTTTTAGGTCGTTTAGTGGTCTAATTCTATGAATTTTATCAAATTTTCACTTAGAAAATAAATTATGAATGCTGCCAGTTTATGAAAGAAATTACCCACCGCAACTAACATAAATTATTCGTTCTGCAGGTTTCCAACTGATCCTGTCACATTGCTGAAAAAAGCTGGCACATTGCAAGAAGTGCAAAATACCGACCCTTTTATGCCCATATGAATATAGTGAATGTTAATATTAAATATATATTAATGAGGCCACAGTTATGAAGCTGGAAAAGCAAAAGGCGATTTCGGCGAATCGATTCAAAAAGCTACGCGCTGTTCGTGAAATTTGTACTGTAAACATTAAAGAGTCTATTTATCTAATTATTTGGAATGTTATACATAATTCCATTCATGAAAAAACTAAACTGACCAAGCGCGAGTCGGGCTCGCGCGCTGAGAGTTCTTTACAATCACAAAATACAAAAAGTTGTGCAAAAAGACAACATCACGCCCAGGCTGTCACCCATCCAAGTACCGACCGCGCCCGACGTTGCTTAGCTTAGTGGTAAACAGAAATTTGTCACTGACTCGCACTTGGCCAGTGTTTATTATTTGTTGTTTTACTTATGTTCACTATAATCAGCTAAATTTGACGCTTGTACGGATTACCGTTTTTACACTAGAACAAATCCAAAAATACGTTTAACGTTTGTTGCATAGGGGACCCCCCTTCCGTTTTAACTCTGACTTTTTTATTATTTTTTATTAATCATAAAAAATCATGCTATGGTTACTTTACAACCTTTTTTCTAGTACTATATTCTAATCCTAACAAATAATTATAATAAAAACGCAAGTAAGTTTGTAACTTTCTGTCTGTTTTTTTAGGAGGAAACGGCTAAGTCATGGTATAATAATATACTCCGCCAGGTATAGCAATTCGAGAAAAAATGTTTACGTAGGCGTCCCGCAATGATGTCATGATGTCAATTTACAACAGGTTCGAGAGAGATGACGATACACCACGTAACAGCTGATTGAATAAAGTGGCAACTGGACAGTGACGTCATTGCGGGACCACTCCCAGATTGCTAGACCTTGTTTTCTTAGATCATGGGCTAAGTCAAATTTTGTCAGGACGATAGGGTGTGTCATGAGGACAGACAACGTACTTTTCTTCCCAGAACATTGCAGGTAGCTCCGCGGGTTGCAGCAGATAGTGTATAAAATATAAATATTTAAAAGGTAGTATTGTTTCCAAAGTACTCATTGAAGATTCACTACCCATTATAGTAGGTAAATTACCCTAACTTATAGCAAATCATTTTAATGTGGCAACACACCTTGTTGAAGCGAGAGGCACTGAGCTAGCCACGCTCATTGAAAATCTATAGGTAGTAGATCTGTGCATTTAAGCCCTAGGGAAAATCACTTTCAACTGACAGTGACAGTCGACAACAGACAGGCACTCAAATTATTAAAAAAAAACTAGTTCTAATTTCACATTTGTATTGAACCATGTTCCAACTTTTTCTTTTTTTTTCTCCTCAGAGGATTTTGTTACCGCACTTCTCGTGCATTTGCCAGTGTAAGGATGTTTAAAAAAAAAATGGCGGGAATCCGATCTTCATTGTGGAGTTTTGTTTATAGTTCCGTATAGCAGATTTGTATTAACACAATGAGTTCATCTGATTCCGATGTGGATTTAACGCCTGATTTCATAAGAGAAGAGGTTAAGGCAGTAGCGGAAAACCTTTTACCACCTACATCAAAAGGAAGATACTTAAAATCGTACGACAATTTTATGAAATGGCGCGCTGAGAAAAAGGTGATATCGTTATCAGAAAACATTTTGCTAATATATTTCAACGAATTATTAAAGACTTACAAACCTTCAATATTATGGAGCGTGTATTCTATGTTAAAGAATACATTAAGTACTAAACACAATAAAGGATTTCGAGAGACTAACATCGTTTCTTAATTTTTAGTTGTTTTGTTCATTAATTTTCTGTTTCATTCATTTCCAACAAAATAGTTAAAACGCTAGATGTCAAACACTTTTCGGTTAACCAGGCAAAGCGCATTGTTCAAAAGTGGCTTCTATCTTTATCTTATGACTAGCTGACCTGACAGACGTTGTCCTGTCTTAGAACTGTCAAACACGCAAAGTCAAAATTGTAAATCTATTTTTTTTAAACCTTGGTTTACATTATTGGAGTTTTAGTTTGGATCCCTATTTTTTTGAAAATATAATATAGCCTATGTTCCCCGGGGATAGTGTAGCTTCCCAACAGTGAAAGAGTTTTTCAAATCGGTTCAGTAGTTTCGGAGCCTATTCAATGCAAACAAACAAACAAACAAACAATCAAATCTTTCCTCTTTATAATATTAGTATAGATGATACTGAAAACTTAATGTTATGTTATTTGTTTTGTTAATCTAGTTTTTAATTACTTGTGAGCTCTTGTCGTAGTTTCGTCGAATATATGTATATCTTTTTTCTTTTTTATATTTGTTTTATGGCCTCCACAAGGCAGGCTTTGTCCTAGTGTGGGGACCAACAGTAAATTATTATTTTTAAGGTGTTACTTTTTTTAAGAAATAAAAAATCTTTAATCTTCTCAACCAACAATGTTGATTTATGTAAAACTAGCGGTCCGCCCCAGCTTCGCACGGGTATAGTGTAAAACAACTTTAGTTTAATCATTTAATGTATAGATGAACTAACAACACCATTATAATGAAACTGTATTGGCGAAGTTCACACGTGTTCGTTGACAGTTGACAGTCTTTTGTCGACTGCCAACGAACACAGTATATAAGTGGCGGTTGGATTGCAATCACCCTCTTTCTTTGCTCGAACCTCGAAGCGATAACAAGTGTAAACGAATTGTGTGTAAAACAGTTTAAAAGGTGATTTCTTGGCTGAAATGCTAACAAATCAGAATCGGGATTAATAAGTTACAGATGTCTTCTTATTTTCCCATGTCCACAGAGTGTAATTTGTCTTTTGTTAAGTGGTTCAAAACCTGTTTGCTAGTCATGTTTTTTTTAGAGCCCTAATTAATAGTTATTGTACAAAGTGGCTGTTTTATTCCTTGCGTTTTCTTGATTATAATTTCTTTGCTAATGATTAATTTAATACTAATTACTAAATAACTGTGCTCATGTTAAAAGTTCTTCAGATTATATATCCGATTAGTGTACTTATTGTTATATATGCAAATTTCTGCCGCCGATTCTGCGGCTGAGCCTGCTGTCGAGCCTGCGGCTGAGCCTGCTGTCGAGCCTGCTGTCGAGCCTGCTGTCGAGCCTGCTGTCGAGCCTGCTGTCGAGCCTGCGGCTGAGCCTGCGGCTGAGCCTGCCGTCGAACCTGCCAGCTGAGCCTGCAGCGGAGCCTCCAGTACGCAGTTACGTAAGAGACATTGTACGCAGTTGCGTAAGATCCGGTGTACGTAGTCGCGTAAGAGCCGATGTACGCAGTTGCGTAAGAGACATTGTACGCAGTTGCGTAAGATCCGGTGTACGTAGTCGCGTAAGAGCCGATGTACGCAGTTGCGTAAGAGACATTGTACGCAGTTGCGTAAGATCCGGTGTACGTAGTCGCGTAAGAGCCGATGTACGCAGTTGCGTAAGAGACAGTGTACGCAGTTGCGTACTGACTTAACTAAACCAGATTCGGTTTTAGTCTGATATGATGTGCTTTTCAGTATGCAGTTGCATTCTGATATTATGTAACATAAAACGATAGTATAAGACTTCAAAATAAGATTGTAAAGTACACATTTAATTAACACGTATAATGTCTATTATCATATAATACATGACACGTATACACGAGGACGTGTAATTGAGTCGGATGGCCGAATGTAAAACAACTTTAGTTTAATCATTTAATGTATAGATGAACTAACAATACCATTATAATGAAACTGTATTGGCGAAGTTCACACGTGTTCGTTGACAGTTGACAGTCTTTTGTCGACTGCCAACGAACACAGTATATAAGTGGCGGTTGGATTGCAATCACCCTCTTTCTTTGCTCGAACCTCGAAGCGATAACAAGTGTAAACGAATTGTGTGTAAAACAGTTTAAAAGGTGATTTCTTGGCTGAAATGCTAACAATAGATTATAGCCTATGTCACCCGGGGATAGTGTAGCTTCCCAACAGTGAAAGAATTTTTCAAATCGGTTCAGTAGTTTCGGAGCCTATTCGATGCAAACAAACAAACATACAAAGAATCAAATCTTTCCTCTTTATAATATTAGTATAGATAAAATTCACTCATATTTTCTTTAGTCAGTTCATGTTTTTATTTTTAGTTTCCTTGTATTCGCAATGAAAAGCACAGTGTTAAAGACGGTTAATTAAGACCTCGGAGTTAAAGACTTATTTAGTCCCTCGAACTATTAGCGCCCTCGCTACGCTCGGGCGCCAAACCCCGTCTCGGTACTAAATAAGTTACTTACACCCCTAGGTTAACAATGTACTATTATTTTTGTCAATCGAGCAATAAAAGCCAGTAAATCACATTTAAGCTAGGTGCATATATAAAAAATAGGATCGTAACAAGTACACATTGAAAATTTAAAAAAATCCCGCAATAGTAGAGTCGATAATCTTCAAACGGCTGAACTGATTTCTTTAATAATACTGACTGCTGTCGACTGCTGGATATAGGCTTCCCTATTGATCTCCAAAAGGAGCGGTTGGAAAGTGGCCTGCATCCAACGTTTTCCTGTGCTCTCTTTTAGGTCGTCTGTCCATCTTGTGGGTGGACATCTTACGCTACGCTTACCGGTCCGTGGTCTCCATTAGATAACCATTAGGCCCCATCGGCCATCTTAAATAATTAATAATAAAATTAATAGTAAAAAAAATAATATAAGTTTGGATGGTCTGGTTTAGTCTAGTTTAGTTTAGTCTGGTTTAATTTAGTTTAGTCTAGGTTTCACTCAAACGTTTAGGTACGTTTGAGTACCTTATCAAAACAAAAACCGGACAAGTACGAGTAGGACTCGTGCTAGGTTTCCGTCCAACGGAACCCTCAGAGCTCTGTGAAATCGCAAAATATGCGACATAAACGTTTATATCTTTTGATTGCGTTGACTTATAACTTTAATTTTTTTACAGCCGAAAGAAACCGTAAACCCAAGTATCTCTTCTCTATCTTCTCTTCTCTACACAGTATAAATTAAAGTCGCTTTCCGCGTCTGTCTGTCTGTATGTCTGTATGGCCGCTAACTCCTCCTAAACCACGCAACGGATTGTGATGCGGTTTTCACCATCAGTTAGATACTTTTTCACGGAAGGTTTATATAATATAACTACGCACGTAAGTTACACCCGTGTGCGTCACACTCGTGAACGGGTGCTGCTTGCTGGAGCTGGATTGCTCGCCACTTGGACAAA